>JBANSL010000009.1:42713807-44004640 GCA_037127255.1 Persicaria tinctoria
GCAAGTACCGATCCCACGTAGGGCGTTGACAACGGTGAGACAATCTCCTTTCACCGCGAGGCGTGAGAAACTCATTCTAACGGCAGAGAGAAGGCCGGCATGAAGACCAAGACACTCAGCTTGTATTGAGGAAGAGCTCCCAAGTCCATGCGCACCACAGGACACCACTCTGCCACGGCAATCGCGGATAACAAACCCAGCAGCAGCTTGGTCAGACGCGACCTTGGCTCCATCAAAATTTAGCTTCATGAATCTCTCGGGCGGTTTCTTCCATTTAACTTTTTTCTGGCGTCTCGATCTATTTTGAGGTTTGTGATGTATAGTTGTAGCCTCATCGTTCTCTATATCATATTCAAGAGCTTTTTTCCAAGATAGCCTATATTGTGTAATTGTTGTTATCCGTTGTTCCATATTTCTGACATCATGATTTTCGAACACAATTTTGTTTTGCATAGACCAAATCCCCCATAAGGAGAACGCTAGTATCGATTTCTGAGTAGCTGATAGCTGGGAAAAGATTTCAATACTTATCATCTTGTAGGTCTTGTTATTTTTGTCAGTGTTTCGTATTATTCTTTCAATATGCTTGTCCATTATTCCAATTAGTGTCAGAGATGTCGAGCATGCCGTGAATAAGTGGGTTGCGTCTTCTTCGCAATGGTTGTAGAGGGGACAACCCTGAGGGACATCAATTCCTTTGTTCCTAAGTCTGATTTTCGTTGGGGTTCCATTAAGGATATTTTTCCAAAGAAAGGTTTTAATTTTCGGTGGACAATCAATCTTCCATATCCACTCTAATGGGTCACAGCTAGCTCTTCTTGCTTTAGTGATATGGTCCAAAGGGCTAGCTGTGGAAAACCAACCGTTTCTGCCAGCTTTCCAATATAATATATCTCGTCTACAACATTCCTCGGGAGGTTTTGTTTCAATCTTTCTTCATTCCAAGTTTTATCTGGCTTTATAAACTGGTCAATTGTTTCATATTCTTCTATTTGGTCTTGCAGTCTAATTTCTTGAAGGCAATTCTCATTACATAGCCATTTGTCCTTCCAAAATCTAATCGTTTTCCCGTTTCCAATTTGCCATATCAGCCCTTGGCAGAATTCGTCCTTTAATTCCATTAATTTGGTCCATTTCCATGAAGTGTTTTTCTTCTTTTTGTAATCCCAAATGTTGCCATCTTTAAGATATTTTTCTTTAACAATTTTCAACCATCCATTCTGAGGCTCGGCTCGAATTTTCCATAATAATTTCATTTGAAGGGCCTTGTTCATATCTTTTGTTTTGTTAATGCCAAGTATGCCTTCATTTTTTGGTCTGCACACTTTGTCCCAACCAATTAAAGGTTTGTACGTTGAGTCCTTAATCCAGAAGAAACATCTGTTAATTTGGTCAAGCTTCGAATGTATGCTTGTAGGAAGCATGAAATTTTGCATCAAATAATTCGGTTTGACAGCTAAATTCGCTTTGACTAGAATCGCTCTTCCTTGCTGGAATAGTTCATTTGCTCTCCATTTTGTTAATTGGTTCTTTATTTTCCCCAAAATCTCACCAAATGTCTTCTTAGTTACTCTGTCATTAATGATAGGGCAGCCCAGGTATTTTTCTAGAGATGCTTGATTTGAAATTTGCAAGCAATTCTGAAGTTGTTGTTTTCGTTCATTTGTGATCCCACTAGTAACCTGGAAGGCTGACTTTTGGAAATTTATTTTTTGTCCAGAGTTCTCACAGTACTCATCCAGAATCTTTTTCACCGTCACGCATGCTTCCGATGTCGCTTTGGCAAATATCATTGTGTCGTCGGCAAAAAAAGGAATGAAATATGATAACCATTTCTAGATATCTTGAATCCATCATGGAAACAAATTCTGTTTCTTAAGTCTCCTTTTTTATTTTTCTCTCTTCTTAATAAATCCATCTTACTCCCTCCGTTCAACAAAACTTGTCGTTTACTATTCACGCACGCTTTTTTAGAATGATAAAAACTATATAAAATATTTATTTATTTTTAATTTTTTTTAACAAGTTTGTACTTATTAATAATAACTACGAAATTGTTAAAAAAAATTATTTAAAAAGTCGATATTTTATATAGTTTTTAGCTCCTAAAAAAGCGTGCATGAATAGTAAAACGTCAAGTTTTGTTGAACGGAGGGAGTATTTTTTTTTACCTATATCTAGACCTGTCAAAACACAACCCGACTCGGTGACCCGACCCGAACGACCCGAAAAATTCCCGGCCCGAACCCGGAAATTTTGACCCAAATTTTTTTTTCGACCCGAACTCGAAAAATCGGAAATTTTCCGGGTAATCTGGGTTTCGACCCGGTGAACCGATTGACCCGGTAATTTTGACCCGATTTACCCGATTGACCTAGTTTATTTATAATTATATATAATTAATTTTTTATATATATAATTAAAATTTATCACAAAATTATCAAATCATGATTTTTTAATTTAAAAAAGAAAAAATTGACAAACTCGAAATCGACCCGAAACCCGGAAATACCCGGAACCCGTTTGACCCGAAACCCGAAGTGACCCGACCCGAATGACCCGTTTGACAGGTCTACCTACATCCCTATAACCCATTTTATTATAAACTAAATAATATAAAATGAAAAATAGTTCCACCACCTATCCCAAACTCATCCCTTTCTCACACATGTCTCTCATCTTTTTCTCTTTCTTGAGTTTTGAAGGGTTTCTCAGATAATCCGCACCCATAAATTGTGTTTGTTCAAACAAATGTTGGGTCCAAAAACAAATAATGCTTCAAGCAATTTTTGCTCAAGTAAAACAAATTTACACACACCCATTGTTCAAGCAAATGACAAGTCTAAAACCCATTTATATAAATAAAAACAAAACAAAAAGCAAAAAAGAAGGACAAGATAATTACTACTTGCTCAAGCAAGCGACGGAGTAAATTTTGCTCAAGTAATTGGTGGAGTAAATGTAAATGTTTGATTGCTTAAACAATTCAAAACTGGTGCTAGCTCCGAAATGATTTTGCTTGAACAAATGAATAGGACCCCACCAAATGCTCAAACAAATGGGGTGGTTTTGCTCTCCGGTGTGAATGCTCTTGGTAGTAAACACATCACATTATTCCTTAACAAAATACATCACTCCTTTATTATTCAAAATACTAGAAAAATCTGGTAAATTGAGAGGACGCATGGAGCGACAGATAGATAAACCTCATAGTATAATAACCCACAAACAATGAACTAATCACTCAAAGCAGTACGAGAGAAATAACCCTAAAAAACCATGAACCAAACTCAAAAAAAAAAAATTAGTGATTACATTTACAAGGCGTTTTATGTTTTAATGCACTTTTAAAAAAAAAAGTTAAAAACACTGTAAAATATTAAATTGTTTTATAAATTTAAATTAAATTCATATCATGAGATTATTTTTAAAAATTCAATTTTAAAACTAATACTCTGTATTTTATATATTGTTTACATTTTTAAAAAGTAGATAAAAAAATTAAACATATATATAAGGTTCCTATGTATATGTGTCCTATATATTTTAGGAACGAGATATACATATGAAAATACAGTACTATTTAATTAGAATTGGAAAAAAAATAATCCGGTTTTGGTACGCAATCTGGTCAATAGTTAAAGTTGGAAGCAATTTGGTCAAAGTCAAAGATGGGGTACGTGCAATCTGGTCACCCGCGCATTTGGTAAATGGTTCGTACAGCCCAAGGGAAAAAGAATCACCGCCCGCCATTACTACTTACTAGATGGTTTGAACTTTCCACGAAGCCAATCAACCCTCCAAAAACAAACAATTTAGCATTCAAAATTCAAATCACAGTTTTTTCCTCTTCTCGCCCTCTCCCCTGCATTCATACTATTGCCGCAATGGCTGCCGGCATCCTCATCCTCCTCGTCTTCCTCCTCCCTGTCTCTGTGAATTCTCAATCACTCGAATCTCAGCAGCGTTCCACTCTCCTCTCCATCAAGCAGCAATGGGGGAACCCTACCTCTCTCTCCTCTTGGAATACCACCGCCTCCTCCCCCTGCACCTGGTTCGGTATCACCTGCTCTTCCTCTTCCTCCGTTACCGGAGTCAGCCTCTCCAACGCCGGTATCACCGCCCCGATCCCCGCCTCCATCTGCGACCTCAAAAGCCTCGCCGTTTTGGACCTCTCTTGGAACTACATCCCCGGCGGATTCCCCACCGCTCTCTACAGATGCAATTCCCTCTCCTACCTCAACCTCTCCGGCAACTTATTCGTCGGCCCCATCCCCGGCGACCTTCACAAGCTCTCCCCCGCCTCTCTCAGCAACCTCGATCTCGCCGACAACAACTTCTCAGGCGACGTCCCAGCCTCCGTCGGCGCCCTAGCGGAGCTCCGATCTCTTAATTTGTCCAACAATTTGTTGAATGGCACGCTCCCGCCTCAAATCGGGAATCTCTCAAAGCTCGAGGATTTGGTACTGGTCTTAAATCCCTTCTCTCCCATGGCTTTGCCTCCTAAATGGGGGAAACTCAAGAGCTTGAAATTCCTTTACATGGCCACCTGCAATCTGGTGGGCGCGATTCCACAGAGCTACGGTGGGCTCCAGAGCCTCCAGCATCTGGATTTGTCTGATAATCGGATTGCGGGCGGGATTCCGACTGGGCTGTTTCAGCTCACCAATTTGAGCTACATTTACCTTTTCAAGAACAATCTATCCGGAGGGATTCCCAGCTCGGTTCAATCTCTGAATCTGATTGAGATTGATCTGTCTCAGAACAACCTCACCGGTTCGATTCCGGATGATTTCGGCAAGTTGAAAAGTCTCAAGCTCTTGAAGCTGTTCCAAAATCAGTTGGATGGGGCGATACCGTCGAGTATCGGCCTCCTCCCGGAGTTGGAGATTTTGAGAGTGTTCTACAACAATCTGTCCGGTCCTGTGCCTTCGGAGCTCGGCCTTCACTCCCCGCTCCAGCAATTGGAGATCGATCGCAACCAGTTTTCGGGTCCTCTACCTAGTAGCCTCTGCTCCAATGGAGCCTTCGTAGGTACTAACTAACTGCTATAAGATAATCTCTAGTTTTTCATAATTCAATTGAGATTGATCGGTGATCAATATGGATCTTCTGGATTTGCTATGTTGCAGGTGTGACAGCGTTTTCGAACAATTTGAGCGGGGAGATACCGAAATCGCTGGAGAATTGTCAGACCCTTCGCAATCTAATGCTCTACAACAATAGCTTTTCGGGTGAGTTTCCTCACGGGATTTGGACTTTACCCCATCTTGAGCTCGTGATGTTGAGCTTCAATGGCTTCACGGGGCAGCTTCCTGATCAGATACCATGGAATCTGACCCGTCTTGAGCTCAACAGCAACAATTTCACCGGAAACATCCCAGATGGGATCGCCAATTGGACCAACATTCGGGTTTTCAAGGCGGGGAATAACATGTTATCAGGCACTGTTCCATTGGGATTGACAAGCCTCTCGAATCTCACCGTCCTCTCCCTCGAAGGGAATCAGCTCTCGGGTTCACTACCTGTGAAGATCAACTCATGGGCGAGCCTCACCACTCTGAATCTAGCAGGGAATAGCCTGTCAGGTTCGATTCCTGGTGTCCTTGGCACCGTGCCGAGGAGGCTCAGTTACCTTGACCTTTCAAGCAATGATCTCTCGGGCGAAATCCCATCCGAGTTGAACAAGTTGACGCTCTCATTCCTTAACCTGTCGAGCAACGAGCTAATGGGGGAGATCCCGTCTGAGTATGATAACCAGGCCTTTTCGAACAGCTTCTTGAACAACACCAACTTGTGCACATCTGATGGATCCCGAATGTTATCGCTACCCAAATGCTCAATCTCTGCAAAACCCTCTTCCAATTCCAAGCACATCTCAAGCAAGTACCTAGCCATAATCCTGGTTCTTGCAGTGGTCATTGTATTGGCTGGTTTATACTTCACCTTGTTCGCTATCAACGAACTGAGGCAAAGGAAGCGCAACAGCAAGCTGACATCGTGGAAGCTGACATCTTTCCAGAAGCTCGAATTCACGGAAGATAACATTGTGTCAAGCTTGTCTGAGCACAATGTGATAGGATCCGGTGGAGCCGGGAAGGTATACCGGGTCCCTATTGCCCGCTCGGGTAAACTAGTGGCTGTGAAGAAGATTTGGAGCAATCAAACAATTGATAACTCTCAGTTCGTGGCTGAGGTTCAGACCCTGGGAACCATCAGGCACTCCAACATTGTCAAGCTGCTGTGCTGTGTTTGCAGCGACGATACTAAGCTTCTCGTTTACGAGTATCTGGCTAATCATAGCCTCGATAGGTGGCTAAGCCGAAGGAGGGGTTCCGACTCAGATAGCACAGGAGAATCCGTTAGTGTTCTAGATTGGCCTAAAAGGATGAAAATCGCAATTGATGCAGCACAAGGGCTGTGCTATCTTCACTATGATTGCTCTCCGCCTATCATTCACCGGGATGTCAAGTCGAGTAACATCCTGCTTGATTCCGATTTCAATGCCAAGATTTCAGATTTCGGTCTTGCAAAGATGATGAAGAAGCAAGGAGAGCTTCCTACTTCACCTGATGTCGCAGGATCTTTCGGATACATGGCTCCTGGTAAACCCGAAAAAATAACCTCTCTTTCAAGTCTTGTATACAATGCAGGTTAGCTAATGCAGTTATCTTTAATGTTTGGTTTATTCAGAGTGTCGTTACACGAACAAGGTGAACGAAAAAATAGACGTGTACAGCTTCGGAGTAGTGCTCCTGGAGCTGGCAACAGGGAAGGAGGCGAATGGAGACGGGTGCCTCAACCTGGCAGAGAGCTCATGGAAGCATTACAAGGAAGAGAGGCCGATTGGAGAAGCCCTCGACGAAGAGATCAAGCAGCACTGCCACCTAGAAGCAATGGCGAGCGTGTTCAAACTGGGGCTCATGTGCACAAGCACCTTGCCAACTTCGCGGCCATCCATGAAGGAGGTGCTGCAGATGCTCCGCCGGTTCAGCCCTCCTGAGGAAGTCCCTGTGAAGCCAAAGACTGTCACCAGTGAGCGTGATGTTGCTCCTCTTCTCACTAGGGACAGCGACTTCTCGAGATATAAGACCCGCAGTAAGAAGGAAGCAGAAGACGATATCTTTAGCATGGTTTAGCATCTCTTATAGCTAGAACTCAAGTTTGTTCATATAATCATATATATATAGTATCATCAATATGCCAATGATGAATTATACAACCTGGATTTGTTGGTCTACTGTTAATCTTGATGTCGAGATGTGACGAGACCAAAGAGTCTCACATTGAAAGCATGAACAGATGCCAACTTAGTTTTGTTCATAGCAGCTTGTGATTTATGTGTATCAGTTTTCGCTCAACGCTAAAGATTATGACAGGGCCTACTTGATTTCCTGATATTGTTGTTTCAGTTAATCACTGATGTTATGCAGATTGGTTGTCTTTGAGAAATCCAGCAAAGGGCGATACTTTGTAGACTGAATTTGGGGGTTTAGGGATTGCTGATTTCAAGAGCATTGATTGAACACTGAATCAGCACAAATTGAACAATAAAGAAGAGATATTTCTAAAGGCACTGAAAAAGAGTTCACGATTTCCGTTTACCAGAGATGCGGTGGCCGGAGGGACCGGGAGGGGGTTTTCGGGCGGGAGGGCGGTGGCTGGGACTCCTGTTTACAATACTTGCTAGTGGTAGTACTAGTTAGGTGATATTCGGGTCGGGTCACCCGGAATCCGCCGCCCGTTTTATTCCGTCCGCGTGATTCTGGTATCCTTCAGGTGCGGCCCATATAACATGATGTCAATTGCCAAATGGCCGACCTGGCCCATTAAGGGATACCCCTTTTTTTTTTTTTTTTGGAAATACATAATTTCTTTTTTAACAAGGTAAAGATTCGAAATAATCAACACACCTACGTCCTGGACCGATAAATATATAGATAAGGCTAAAAGCCAAAGAGTAACAAAAAGTAAGACCAAACTAATGGGTCTTACGTAAAAGAGAAAGTAAATAACCCTCATGCAATGCCACCCCTCTAAAGTCTAGCAACTATCTGTCCACTACCCGCCCCTATTCGTAATGCAAGTCAATACATTGAGGCCACCCTTTTGATAAACATAAATTGCTAAGACAATAGTAATTTATATTCATGGAAAGAGGGGCAAACCGTAGGTGTGTTGATTAAGAGGCCGTAATAAATGACAGACGGGCAAACCGTCATGAAACTAACAAGTTAATACATAAATATTCAAGTTCAAATAGAACAAAGCAAGGAAAAGCCCAACACAGGAGGAAGTCGAAGGGACTTTGGGATGAAATTGGGAATAGCGAGTTCACGGGGAAACCAATAAGCTTCTACGGTGTCATTCCGCTTGAGAGACTGGAGCAGAAATTTAAGAAAGTACGTTTCCTGGGGAAGTGTGGACCAACTACGTTCCCCCACTTAGATATATGAGAGATCTTTGAAATCCACGAACACTACATGTATCTCGAACTTTAGAAATACATAATAAAAAGGTTAATAATTTCAATTGAGAATATGGTTTGTTTGGTATATCGAACTCTTACTTGTATAAAAAAAACAATAAATAAATAATTCAAAATACTAGACACCATCATTGTTTTGTAAATCAAGAGGCTGAAAGGAAAAGGTTGGCGGAGTAATCGTCTTGAAACAACTGGTAACACAATCAACAAACCAACAACCAAAAGAAGAATGACACAAACTCAAATGATCCCAGTAAATCTGACTGTCTGGGTGGAAGTCGAGGAAAACCAAATAATGACTGCGAATGGCGAGAATATGAGAGAGTCAATAGACTAACACGATGTCTCAACACTGTGTCAGTTCTCATTATGATATTTATCCATTGTAATTTAAGAAAACAGTTTTAATATTTGGGGTTTTGAGGGGTTTTGACATAGGTTAGGAATATTGTTATTGGTCACCCTTAATAACTTAGTAAAGATAACATTTAGTAAGCTATTGATCTTGAGTTTGTATATCCCCTCCCCTATTACAATGATTTAAATACCTAGTTATAAACAAACAAAAATATCGTGATTTAAAAAAAAAAAAGAGGAGCATACATTTCTATTCACGCGTGAAATCGCATAGATAATCTAATCGAAAACTAACTTTGCAAAAATAAATAAATATTCCAATACTTATTATTTTGCAACATAGAATTCAATTCTTAATTTGATGCAAGGGGCCAGAAAGATCAAAATTTCAACTTCATGGTTTGTAGGTATTTACAAATACTCATTGTTTGGTTATTAAATTGACAGATCTTGATGATATATACACATAGATCCATTTTAAATTGATAACACATTACACATTACACATTACGTATGTAACTTTACTTTGTTATATCCTACGTGTAGAATTTGTCAGTTTTCTATTTAAAATTGTTTGTTTGTAAGTATTTATTTCGAACAAAATATAAAATAAATATGGTTGTGCTATAATAAATTGAATAAAGAAATGAACAAGATTAGAGGGAGGCCAGAGAATAAAAGATGGTCCTACCAAAAAAAAAAAAAGAGAATAAAAGATGATGTCTGTTTATTAATCTTGTCGTTTGATCATTAATGTAGTACAACAAACTCAAGTTGAGTCCTAGTTCCTTTGGCTCTCCATTTAGGACTACCAATGTACGTGTGACACGTCTCACGTCTTCATTTGTTCTCTGCTTAATTAATCTACGCATTTTGATTCCCTTCCACAAGAGGCAAAGTTCAAACTTGGTTCTGAGCCTGCATTGCCACATCGGCTTAAGGACATCATTCCATCTTTTTACTATTTGCACCGTAATCAGAGAGTTTTCCTCTCGAACCCTTAAGTTACATTTTACTATTTATCTTTTTAAAAAATAACATATGCAAAATGGGTGTCTATGGGTAGATAAAATTAATTGACACTTGAATATAATTTTTATTTTATTTTATAATTATAGAAAATGTCTAAAAATAATTTTTTATAGGGTTGTCGTTGTACGTGCCAAGGGCTTCACTTTTGATTTTTCTTTTATAAGGGCCTCCGGGATGGGGCTCTTAGCCCTTTTGATTTTCCTTTTATATTTTTTGCTTAGTTGGCAATTGTAAGGGTCTAGAGGTCCTCCAATGCACATGCTCTCCGGGATGGAGTACTAAATTGAAGAAAGGAGTTGGATAAAGTAAAAAATTAATGTTGATGATTTTTGTGAGGTTAAAAATGCAAAAAACGGAGCTCAAGTCGACGTTGAAGGGTGCATCTGCATCATGCATGGGGAGTTTGACGGTTGCGGTCACTCTTAGCTCGAACCTTCTCGGTATCCATATTTAAAACGTCCCTGGGCACAACAAAATCAAAGAAAATGGTAGATTCTGATGTCAAAACACACTTTTTAATGTTAGTATAAAGTTTCTCCTTTCGAAGACAATAAAAAACAGCCTTTAAGTGTTGAACATGGTCTATAAATTAAGATATCGTCAAAATAGAAAACGATAAATTTCCCTAACTACTTCCTAAGCGCATGATTCATAAGCCTCATGAAAGTGGAAGGTGCATTAGTTAGACAAAAAAGCATTACAAGCCATTCATACAATCCATACTTAGTTTTAAAAACCGTTTTCCATTCATCCCCTTGTTTCATCCTAATTTGGTGATAGCCACTCCTAAGGTCAATTTTAGAAAACATGCAAGCACCCTGGAGTTCATCGAGTTAAAGCTAGGGTGACGATACTTAACTATGATTTGGTTGATTGCGCGACAATCAACGCACATCCACCACGATCCTTCCAAATGACCGGAACTGCGCAAGGGCTAAGGCTCTCTTGGTGCTGCAACTCCCTCGTTTCCTCTGGGCGAGCTCGGTATGTTGTGCGATTTGGCAAAGAGGCGCCGAGCATGAAGTCGATTTGGTGCTCTATTCCATGTACAGGTGGCAAACCAGGGGGTAGATCGTCGGGCATCACATCTGAGTAATCCTGCAACAAACGAGAGATAGGAGCAGGGACCATATTTAAAGTAATGAAACTAACTAAAACTTCCTTTTGAAGCAAAAGGATATATGGTCGATGTGTGTCCTGAGTGACTGTCAAGTTAAAGGGTTGCGTTGTGAGAGCCCTCTTTTCCACGGATCCTTTGAGCGAAGAAGACGGAACCTTGATGGCTGGGGAAGACGGGGTTGCCACGGTAGGCCGCAGGCGTGGCTTTGGCAACAGGTCCTTTCGAGCTGCTGGTTGCCTTCTTTCGTGCAGCAGCCTCCTTTTCGGCTTGTTGTTGGCACTTAGGTACCTGATCCTTCAAAACAGCTTGAGGAGATAGGGGTAGGAGTGTAACTCTCCTCCCATCATAGTTAAAAACATAGGTATTTAAGCGACCATCATGAATAACTTGCCTATCATATAACCAAGGTCGGCCTAATAGAATATGACTACAATCCATTTTAGCAACATCACACCATACTTGATCACAAAAGACCAAATTTGAAAGGTAACCACACATTGTTTAGTAACAAGAGTGTCGGTGTTACTGTCCGTTATGCCGTTAAGGCCATCTCGAGGTGTAGTAGCAAGATGGAGATACTCGACCACTTTCTCGTTGATCAAGTTACATCAGCTCCCTCCATCAATGATGACCGTGAGTGTGGCTTCCCGGACCACACACATGGTGTGAAAGATGTTATATCGTTGATCAGCCGCCTGAGCTTCTTGAAGTGTGAGAACACACCGTTTGACCAAGCATAGGGCATCCTCGAAGGAGTTGGGGTCGATGTTGATGTTGTCCTCATGAGACACATGCGCCGAATCAGTGGCGGATCCAGGAATTTTTGTAAGGAGGGGCTGAATTTTTTTTTTTTTTTCGAAAAATGATGGCTTGAAATGTTCGACTCGAAGATTGTACCTATATACACCCTTGGCACCTTCACTCCTACTTATTTTTTGAATGGCACTAAAAACGTCACTAAACTGTTTTGCGGATTCAGGAACCTACATTACCAACTTTAAAATTTTACAGCTAAACTACAATATCATTTAAGTAATTTTTTGAAATATGCAGAACTGCTCCCATAAGCACAAGTTTCTGACTGACCAACTCTGAAATTATGCGCAAAATTCTAATGGTGGTTATTCATAGTAAAGTAACAAATTCACAAATTCATTCTCACAACCACAATCACAAACCACAGTTCCGAATCACAAAAAAACAAATTCACAAATCTATTTCTCACCACAACCACAAACCACAATTTTAATTTTTAAATCGCAAAGACACAAATTTATTTCTCACCAATCACAAACCCTAATCGAAAATCCCTAAATTGATTATCATTCCTCAAATCTCAACTCCACAAATTCTAATCAAAATTGATTCACACTCATTCAATTCAACTTAACAATCAAATTAAAAACAAGAGAAGAAAAATAACTTACCTTTTGACGTTTAGATTGAAGGGGTGTTTCAATTCTCCGAGTGCGTCTCGCTAGTAGCCGCCCAGGGCAAGGCTTCCCCTTCACATGTTCGGCCGGAGGAGGAGGTGGCAGCGACACCGGCAGTTCGGCCGAAGTGGGAGGTCTCGAATTGGCATCCGAGGATGTCGGGGCTGCTGCCGTGGTGGAGGTGTGGAATTAGGGACTTCTTGGTGACCTGTCTTGGCTGCAAAAGAACCTAAAGGATCCTCCTCGGACTCGCCGGGAAAGGGATTAGATTGAGGTTTAGGTATAAAAATTTAATTTTCTTCCAAATGACCCTTACCATGCCTTTTTCGGTTGATGAAGAGGGACCTTCTAGTTGAATTTCAGAAATCTTATGGTCCACTAAACTCGTAAAAATGTTGGACAATTTGGCGTTGTTGGAAGTGAACATCGCCTCTAACCTCTTATCAAGTGCATCGGTAGCGGATTTGATGATGATTTGCATTTGTGCATCCGACATAGCACCCCGTGATGGAGGGGTACCGGAATTGGAAGATTTGTTGGAATCGTTGGCCATGTTCCTATAAGCAAGTAGCAAACACAAGTAGTTCGAGCAATAGGCCAAGAAACAAGTAATGCAAGACTTTGATCCTATGAGTGACCCAAGTGTTTTGAAAGCTAAATGCAATGAAAAACAAGGCACTAAATTCAATAATCTCCCCTGGACACAGAACTTTGCAATGTCAAAAGTAGCAAGATCTCGAAGCAAATTGCAAAAATTCAGCCACAAACGAGTAAGCAAGGAGATACAATCAAATAATAAGCGGCTAGAATGACAAATTTTCAATTATAAAGAGATTGCAATAAGAAATATAGTGTGATGCTAAAAAATCAGCAAGTATAGTAATGAGAATAGATAGCAATCACAAGGGCAAACAAGTATACGTACACACTCCGTCAACTCTTATCTGACGGTTGCAACACGCTTCGAAGAAAGAGGGGTGTGACCAATGCTCCTGTGTCGGCACAACACTAAATCACACAACAATGGGTTCTTTGAGATGCTTTAAACCAATTAGATCATCAAATATGTAGCAATGTATGAATAGAAGCAAGATAACAAAGTGAATGAGTTACTAACTTAAACAAACACAAGAACTTGAGGCTTTTGTATTCGAATTTTCTGTTTTTTTTTTAATGAATGTCGAACATATGTACAGCAGTAGGTATCGACACGAATATGCAAAAAAAATAAGAACAAGAAGCTATGATGATCTAAAAGTAAGCGAAAGTAAAGAACTAGGGCAAAAGGCTAAACAAGATGGAAAATTAGGGTTATTTTGTGGTGCAAGTTCATCAATAAACAATCATCCAAGAACTCAATCATAGGCATGATGTATAGCAACATAAAAGCAACGAAACTTGCAACTAAAAACTCAACATCTTCCAAGTTATAGATCCAATCAAGGAAACACCAAATTCTAGTGCCAATTTTAGGGTTTGGGATGCAAAATAATGAAATCGAAGAACAAGCAATCGACAATGGTGTAAAATAGGCACAAAATTGAAATAGATCACTCAATAAACGAATCAAGGCTTAAGACTTGCATTAACCTTGTCTTTGAATACCAGTTGATGCGTGGTTGTTTCCGATCCTTCGCCTGTGGGGCTTAGATCGTCTCCAATTACATGCTTGCGGATCTTGCAATGTCATGTCTGATCTTGATTAGTTCTTGAGGGATCTTGATCGAGTCTTGCCTAACACAACCGCACCTAGGGTTACAAGGTGATGCCGAGCCTAAGAAGACTCCATGCAGAGGGTTAGGGTTCGGTAGGGTTTAGGGTGGTCTCGGCCCAGGGTTTCCTTTGGGGTGTACTTCTTGATTGATGAATCTTGAAGGTGTCAAGTATGTAACGTAGATTCTGAAAGTAAAGATGAAGAATGTGAGGTAGGGTTGAAGAAGAAGATAATACTTAACCAAATGCTCTTCTTTTAATTTCAATGTGATTATTCTAAATGAAAATACAAGCTTAAATATAAATTGATGGTAGATGATATTGGTCTCCTATGCAAAGGAGAAACCCTAGCCAACTCATCTTTATCTATCTAAAAATTAATAAAAGGAAATCTAAGATAATAACAACCTATTCTATCTATCTAAAATAAATAAAGATAGATAAAAATATTGTTTTTCTTAATGAGCAAGGAGATAAATATCTCCTCATTTTTATTTGCCTAAATAAATAACATAAATAAATAAAAATAGATAGAATAGGACACCAAGGGTAAATCGACCAACCCTCATATGTAGCTAGGTCTCGGCCCTTCATCAATGTGGAATGAGGTCGAAAACTAAGACCTTGAACCGATGGTTGAGCCTTGAGCAATGTAACCCATGTTGGCCGAAGTCCTTGGTCCATAGTTGCACCAAATCTAAAAAGGAGAGCCTTTGTTGCATCTTGAATCATTTTGGCCCGAGCTCTAGTTATTGGGCCATCAAATGGCACTCTCATCTTGTCGTCTATGTCGTCCGGAGTCATGGGACTTTTGGTGCTATCATGTGATATCCCTCTCGGCGACGGTCTATTACGTATGTATGGCCCGTAATGCTACCATATTTGATGATAACAGATTACCTATGGTGAGTGTGGTGTAACAATTAGTACTCACCCATATATATAGGGTGCTTTATGATCGATTTTCCGCCTAAATGGTGGAGGACATGTAGTTTTACTGCTTTTGATTTGATTATTTGCATAGTTCAAGGTGCTTGCATTCACGCTTGAGTATGTTGTTGGACATTAGATGATTGTATTGACCTTTGTGCCTTTCTCATTTATACGAATTTACCTTTATCTGAAAGCATCCTCATCAGTGGGCCTTTGAGCCCTTAGAGATGCAACATCAACAATTAAAAATAAAAATAAAAAGAGCTAAAGGCCCAACGGATGAAGCCCGCCTACAAGATCCAACTGAGCTCGGAGGCTCATAGCAGCAGAAATGAGGCCATGAGACACGCCCGTGCGAGGGGAGTACCCAGCTAAGACGAAAATGACGTCGTTCCATGTGGGGAAGTAAAGAAACGTCATGTTTCGTGCTACCCGACTTTAAAAAAAAAGACCCTGCAGGCGATGCCACGCGGGCAGTCAAAAAGTGGTTTTCACGAATTTTTCGTAACTAAAAAATTATATTCATGTGTGAATTAATTTTATCTACCCATAGACATCCATTTTGCATATGTTTTTTTTAAATGTATTATGCCAAACAACAACAACAATAATTGAGTATTTGGGAAAAAAAAATAGTAAAAAGTAACCTAAGGGTCCAAGACTCAGGCTCACGAATGAGGGTGCAAATAATATAAATCTGGATTAAAGCGGTGATGTGGCAGGGAAAAAGTATGTTAAGGGCTCGGGATGGTTCTCATCAATGAGCATGCTCTGAGGCAATTGTACGTTTGGGTTGTAACATCTTCGTCCATCATCGGATATCATAAGAATGTTGGGAGTAATTTATAAGTGATTCAAGCCAGTGACAGATCCAGAATTTTGTTTAGGGGGGGGGGCTAAAAATTTTTTCGAGAAAAGAGATTTTACACCGGTACACAACTCATAAGGATACATAATTTCACAGGAAAAGAGATACAAAAATTGTGAGTTCATTAAGATGAACAATAAAAAATACTTGATTTTGGACAAAGTTAGCTCCGAGTTTTGTCTTTAAATTTTAGAAACAAGCTTCGTGGATTAAAATCATTGGCTTCAACCTTCAGCTTGTTTGATATTTTTAGTGCATTTAAACGAATGTAAGTAAGGGAAAAAGGTTTAGAGCAGGAAATTAAAGAAAATCATATGGTTTTGGTTAGATCTACATTGAATGTTTCAAGATATGGATACCAAATAACAGTAAATGGTTAAAACAAGCAAATAACAAAATTTTAGCAAATACGAACATTTGATAATAAATGGGTCTAATGATTATGAGTTATTTTGTTTCTGGGTTTTTATTCCCCTTTGTATAATTGTTATAACTGGCAATTTTGATTGAATATCGTAAAGAACAAAATAAATCCACAAACCACATTTCCAAATCACAAACCACAAATTCATTTCTCACAACTAAAATCACAAACCACAATTCCAAATCATAAACAACCACAATTTCAATTTTCAAATAACAAATCACAAACCACAAAGACACGATTTATTTCTCATGGATCACAGACCTTAATTGAAATTCTCCCAAATTGATTCTCAAATCTACAACTTCTAATCTAAATTGATTCTCAATCAATGAATTAAACTTAAAAACAATCAAATTCCAAGGAAGATGAAGAAAACTAACAAACCTATTTCTCACAAATCATAAACCCTAATAAAAAATCTCCCAATTTGATTCTCAAATCCACAACTTTTAATCTAAATTGATTCTCAATCAATCAATTGAACTAAAAAAACAATCAAATTCAAAGGAAAATGAAGAAAACTAACAAATCTATTTCTCACAAATCATAAACCCTAATCGAAATTCCCCAAATTGATTATCAGATCCACAAAATCTAATCTAAATTAATTCTCAATCAATTAATTGAACTTAAAGAGGTTTGGATGTTTTAAAAAAAACAAACAGATGCAGGGTAAAAAATGGTTAAGGAATGGGATTCGAACCTGGGATGGTAGCATCCGTACTAAAACAGCACCCGCGTCCTCACCATTGCGCCAATTCGTTTTTGTGATTCTAATCTACCTCACTTTTATATATTATTAAACTAACAGATATATAAATATACACATAGCCCTTTTTAGGATAGGGGGAGCTTCAGCCACCTCTAGCCCCCCACTGATCCGCCCCTGATTCAAGTCCTACCTATGTCCTAAGAGCTCTCCCTTTTCAGGCTCCATGAGGACAACGAAACTGAAAGAGCTAGTTGTTACTCCCGTCACACATCGGATATCATAAAGATGTTGGGAATAATTTATACTCCCTTCGTTTCAAAATAAATGTTGTTTGACTTTTGTGCACGTTTTTTTAAGAAGTAAAAACTCTATAAAATATTTTTCTAATTAATTTTTTTTTGATAAATTGATACTTATTACTAATTAGTATCAATATATATATAAAAAATTAATTAAAAATAATATTTCATAGAGTTTTTACCTCTTTAAAAAACGTGCACAAAAGTCAAAACGATGTTTATTTTGAAACGGAGGGAGTAAGTGATTTAAGTCCTACCCATGTCACAAACATGGGCTCTCCCTATGACCAAAGACACGTGGAAACGTGATTTTTTTTTTGAACCGACAAGAATTTGGCCAATTGAGGCAATCTAACTAATAGCATCCTTAAGGATGAGACCCAGAAGAATTGGGTCAGAGGGAGGAAGTGAGGCTGAGTGTTGAAGCGCACAATGCGAAAGCCAGTAAGCAACTCGCCTCGCTTCCCTGTAGATGTGGAAACAAATGCTATAGTCATCCAAATAAAGAATTAATTAATTTTAGCATTCGACGTATATTTTTTTGGATAAAGTAAGAATTCGAGATCAGATATACTTAAATCTTGGTAGGTCATTAAGCCGGAAGATAGAAGAGTGTCGAAACATACAACATAAACAGGAAATTGTGCAGTAAAACGGGTAGAGCGCACCCTACAAAAGATGAATCTAAGCAAAACTAAAGGTAGTAAGTTAGATACTGTTAGAGATGTGAATGAGACCAAAAGTGTCCCACATCGGAAAGTTGAACATATCAAGCCCTAGTATATGAGTCGGTGGGCTACTCCTTCTATTGCCAATTGGTTTTAGAATGGAACCTCACTCGACTTGTGTGCTAGGCTACTAGCGCATGTGCGCCCGTGCACATGACCCCCAGTCATTGGTCCGAGTCGAACTTTGATATGGTATCAAAGCGGTTAGCCTAACGGCCCGTGACGATCCTGATCTGGGTTACCCAGTTGTCCAAGTCTCAACTAGATGGTCATTCCTAGTTGGACTTGCGGGGGCGTGTTAGAGATGTGAATGACACCAAAAGTGTCCCACATCGGAAAGTTGAACATACCAAGCCCTAGTATATGAGTCGGTAGGCTACTCCTTCTATTGCCAATTGGTTTTAGAATGGAACCTCACTCGGCTTGTGTGCTAGGCTACTAGCGCATGTGCGCCCGTGCACATGACCCCTAGTCATTGGTCTGAGTCGGACTTTGATAGATACGTAGACTACCGACGAAGTCAAATTACGTTTATGAATATGTTAATTTACAAATGAAGGGAAAGTATTTTTTAATGAAGTAATTTGATTAATATACTTTACAACTTTAGTAAATTGAGAAATTTATTGCAATTGGAAAGCCTGACATAAACGTATGTAAGAAAGTCAAAAGATGGAACAGGCATTGATTCCATCAATCAACCCGATAATGGAGTATTGGAGTGAGAACAAATGCTGAAAAACACATCGAACAATTCGGAGATGGTGTGAGAACAAAGAGCGTCTTCATCGGTACCTATGGAGTATCGATACTCCAATTTAATTGAATAAAAAATGTTGAAAGATACAAGTATCAGGGTATTGGGATACTAGTTCTAATATTCCGATTAGTATCGATTGTAACTAATGCATGGTGGTCGGCTGCAAAAATTCTGAGGCGAGGTGAAGATGGATGCCACATGTCACGCCCTGGGTGGCTTAATGAGTGGGTAGTGGATGGTGGCCAACTGTACGGCTGTGATTTTTTTTTTTTTTTTTTTTTTGGACGTGGGGGTTCCGAGGTTATCGACTAATCCCTCACGGGTCCGGGTCCTAGCCTGCAAAGGACGCGAACCGGTTTAGCCAGGCGGCAAGCCACCAGGCAGGCTCACCCAAGCCAATAAAGGCTTGAGCACCCACTAATACACAAATTGTGTAAGAAGTGGGATTTGAACCCTTGACCTCTTGCAAGGGCCACCTCTCCCTAACCACTAGGACAAGGGGTCATTGGTAACTGTACGGCTGTGATTGCAAATGACAAATGTATAACATTTTCTTGCAAATGCAATTTTCGACATTTAAAATGTTAAAAATAATTAAAAAAAAAAATACCGCAATACAAGATTCATTTTTCTCTACACATAGACATGCACATTGAATATGTTTGACCATATTATGAAAAAAATTATTTTTAGTTGAAAACAATTATGTATAATAAATAATAATACCAAAAAAGATACTTGTAATTATTTTTCTTTGAAAACAATTATTTTTCATTATTTTATATCAATTTATGAATAATATTTTTAATGAAAAATGAATATTATAAATTAACCTAGATTGGAGAAAATGAATCGAGAGGGGTATAATCGTTAATTGATTTGCTAGTAAAGGATGGAAATAATTATGGAAGAGGGGTATAATTATAAATTGAATTGATAGGAAAAGATGGATTTTAGGATACTAAGAGCACATTTATCGGCTACAGTAATAGGGATGCTTGTGAATATTTTGCAATAAAAAATTGGTGAAAGAGGGAGAAGAGATGCTTGAGCGGTACTAAACAGGCAGCGATGCTTGGAGATGGAAATGGATGTGTGTCAGGGCAAAATGTTCCACAATTTTACTTTGTCTAGGCAACGTGTCATGTTTATAATGGGTATAGAGTTGAAAGGCTGGATGAAGGACGTGTGGTGCAACATGGATGGTCACGATGAGAGCTGGTTGATACAATTAAAATGTCAAAAATCTAGTTTTCGACATTAAAAATAAAAAATAAAAAATTACCATAATACTAAATTCATTTTTCTCTACACATAGACATCAATTTTGAATATTTTGACCGTATTTTGAAAAAAATATTTTATTTTGTAGACACCCAGAATTATGATTTCTGGGTTACGTTTCAAGGGATAAAACCCCTTGTTCGGATCTTGCAATCCAGGTACGGGTCGAGGTTTCAAACTCATTTTAAGATTAGTGGAAAGAGGGATTTCAAACCCTAAAAGTCACGAAGGGTCGTTGGGTACCCTTAACCTATCTTAAGACTATGTCGCGAAATTCAATTCAAATGAAAGTAAAGCGGAAGCAAGGTTAAGATACAAATGCTACGACAAAGCCGGGTCAAGACCAAATCATAAGCGAGTGATTACCATTTTTACCAAGTTAGAATATTAGCTAGGTTCTTCGATTCGTCAAAGGGTTTCCCGTCACAGAAGCAAGGAGCAAACAATATCTGCATAAAATACCTTAAAAAAAGAACAGGGAAAGGAGTCAGATCGAGCCACTCATGCGGGACCGGCAGTCCTCGCTGAGGCCACATAGTATGTGCTATACCTAATAAAGATGCTCTAATGCAGTACGAAAGTCAAACGCACTAGCATGCCCCTAAGTATAATAATGTGCAGAAATACTGTAAAGGGCCCAAGACAATGCCAAGTGACATATCCCTCTCCTACCTCCACCCCCTTCCGATAGGGCGGAGACTGGTCAGCTCGTGAATGCATTCCATCATAATCGGGGGGCACGCATGCCTAACCCGCTCCACAATAAAGCCCGCAGGCATATCATAATATAAGGAAGTTCATGACTCGATTGACTCAGGGTACCCGATGAGGCTGGGCTACCCTATGACCCTAGCAAAGACTCTAGGACTATCACAGATAACGGCCGTTCTGTTTCAAACGCATAAAGTAAGCAGATGCTCATTCAATTAGTGCAACCTAAACAGGATACTACATGACATGCTTTTATGCATATGCAACACCTAACATAAAATGCAACAACAGGCATGAATGTCCAACCTGAGTAAGCCCCCTAGGGAACTTACCTGAAGATGCAGAACATCAGGATAATACAAGCAAGGGCCCAATGCAAGTCCAAAAGCAATACACACCTATCATCAAGTCAATTCCATAAGCTACCAGACCGATATTCATACATACGAAACCCAAGTTCTCAACATACTCAAAACCAACTGATAGTGAGACCGTTTTCCAAAACCTTTCCGATATGATCAACATCAACCAAAATCATTTCACTTCCAATCAAAACCCATCGATAAAATCGTACCAGCCATATTTTCCAAACTCTTAAATCCCAAATTAAGTCAACTCCTATTCAAAATAATTCTCAAATCATGTCTGGCCAAAATCCCTTTATAAACATTAAATCTTTAATCAACTTACAATTTCATACCATTAAAATAATTCCGGCATTTTATTTCTCAAAACCTTGACTTTAATATTTCAAGTACTTTAAGGCAATGATAAACGATTCCAAAATAAATCCATTTTCACAACCCTTATTCATAAATCAAAATCAACAAATCATTTTACAAATTTCAAAATCGCATAAAATACATCACATAATATTACCTTTAAATAATTTATAATATATAATAATTTCATAATTTTATTTCTATAAATCAGAATTTTCATAATAATAATAATAAGTAAATACCCTCGTATAACATAACATATATATTATTATCTCACATGTTACAACTAAGACCATGAAATGGAAGAAACAATCCAACATGCCCAACCTCACACCCGGCCCAAAGCTTAGCCCAAACCGGATTCAAACCCATCTCCCAAGACCCTGAAAGACAGAACCCGGATCCCCAATCTGGAGCCCCAAACCCGGAATAAAATAGGCCCAGGAGAATTGGAAGGAAACGCCGTCTCCCACCTTGCTCTCTGCGGAAAAGAAACGGAGGCGGAAGGGAACCCAGGGCTCCGGCGGAAACGAAGGGGAAGAAAGAAGGAGATCTCCGGCTGCCGGACTCCTCACCCACTCCGACCACACTCAGTCTAATCGGAATCCCTCCCCGACAACATTACACACGGAAATAGAGGAGCGAAAGCAAGGAGAGAGGAGGAGGAATCTCACCGAGGGGCCGAGTTCTTCACCGGAAAACGCTCGATCGATGTTCGGCGTGGCTCGTCGGAGGCGGAATCCCACGAATCTGGGTCTAGGACGGAATAAAATGGCTTAAAGGAGCGACTTTACATCGATTTGGGTTGAAAGAAGAGGAAATGGGGCTTACCGAAAATTTTGGAATGTCGCCGGGAACTCCGTCAGAGGTCGATTTGGCTCGTCGAGGAAGATGATGGAGGTGCTGCTTTTGCTGCCCGTCGGGAAAGGAAGGAAACAAAGGTCGTGGTGCTCAGATTCGACCCGAGGTGCGCTCCGGCAAAATAGAAGGCGGGGAGGACGCCTGGTGCTGCAGAACAGGGGTGGTGTCGGGAGATGCTCAGCGGCGCTCTGTGATGCTCTCGGGGGTGCTTACTGACATCCTCGACTTCTTCTGAGCTTGGTTCCAGGGTCTGTTTGTGAGGGAGGGAACAAATGGAAATGGGTTTCTTGCGGTTCAGAGAGAGCGAAGAGATGGAGTGGGAGAACTGAGGATCTGTGAAGTGGTTTGTGGGTTTGGGAATGAATCAGACAATTGATGTTTTCAAAATTGAAAAGAGGGATAGGAGAGCTGTCACGTGAGGTTCAGACGGGAGAAAGAGGCGTGCCTCTGCTGCTGTTACTACCGAACAAAAGAGGGGAAAAGAGGGTCTTGCACCATAGCCACAAACAGGCTCTCCAACACCATGAGGGAGGAGGGTGATGTGTGTGGTTTAGCCTCAAATGGAAAGAAGAAAATCAGGTGGCATGCATGTGAATCTGCAGCTCCGAAATTTAAATAGGGAGGGGGAAGAAATGAAGTAAGAATGGTCCCCATTAGTCCCAATTAAAATTCTACCCGGAAACAAATCTCGAAACCCGTTCTCTCGACGCTATCTCGACGCGTTTAAAATACCCCTCAATCTTTCCAATCCAAATTTAATAAATGAAATCCGAACATTATTTTTCAATTTTCGGTATATAAAAGCAGAGTATAACATATATTGAATTTCCAATTAAATAATGCCGGAATTCGTTTTGAGATATTTAAAATAAAACCAACAGCTCAAGGACGGAAATTCCAAACCTCCCAAATATTAGAAATCGGAATGATTATAAATCACTATTTTAATAATTTAATAATCTAAAATTTCCCAGTCTTTACAAGTTCGATTTAAAAAAAAATTATTGGGTTATATATAGTTTAGTTTATAAATATTATAATTTTTAAAATAATATTTTCCTCGGTAAATTAAATTTTAGTAATTAAATACTAATATAATATTATAATTATATTATAAACATGTTGGAAATAATTGTTATATAAGGGTATATTCGTAAATTGAATTGGTAAAAAAGGATGGATTGTGGGATGCTAGTGTTAAAGTGGAAAAAGTGAAGAACGAATGCTATACTGATACTGATGTAGCGGAGAGAGATGAATAAAAAAATAGTAATTTTAGTATCTTGAATAGTTACTGATAAACATAGCCTAATGATTCTATTGATAAAGTGGGAAAAGTGATAATGGGATGCTAGGATGATGTGGCAGAAAGAGAAGAATAAAATATTAATATTCCTAGTATCCCTTGATAAACATGGCCTAAGAACAATACTACAAGTTAAACTATCAAAACACAACCCGATCCAAAAAACCCAATCCGTATGTCTGATAATTTTATAGGTTTGAATCCGCTATTTTAGACTCGAAATCCGAAATCGACCCGAATCCGAATTACTTGAGATTTTTAGGGTGAAGATCTGGTGGGTCAAAATCAATTCGGTGAGTCAGCACCATGTAGACGTCACATAGGCACCAGATTGACCTCACACAAATTCGTCATGCAATTATATTTGTTAAAGTCACTCCTAAGTTAAATAACTTATATATATATTTTATAATTGTAATATGTTTAGAACATTTATTTGTATAAATATGATTTTTTTATGCTTAAAGTATTATTATAATAATAATATAAATGTAATTATAATATTATTATTTAGTTTAATTTGACATATTTATATTATAATTTAATTTCAATATTTCTAAAAAGTCTTCAAAAAGTTCAAGTTTTTTGACCCGGTGGGTCGACCCGAACCTGAGACAAACCCAGTTTGACTCGACCCGGAACGACCGATAAACCCGATTGATCTGAAACCTGATTTACCTAGGACCCGAATGATCCGAACCCGAACCCGGCCCAAATGACCCAATTGACAGGTCTACTAGAAGTAATATAATTATAAAAACAACTTGTTATTCAGGTGATTGCTAAATGTATAGTAAAATTATCAATTTTTGATATTGGCGGAGATAAAGAGGAGTAAGCTGAGCAAATATTGTAGGGAAAGACGAGATCACCTATTTCGAAAATCATTGGTGGCAAAGGAAGTTGAGCAGTTTGGATGGCCATGAAGAACATATCAATTTCGGATGTTAGTGATGGTGGGTGCTTCGTTGTCATTGACTTTTGGTGTTGGTAGTGATAGTCGTGTATTTGGTGAGATAATCGTCGTTTGAATAACAAGATGCCATAAAATGAGGAGAAGAAAACTTGAGAATTACCCAAAAAAAAACCCTCACTCGACATATCATTGGGATGGGAAGTGGAACGTCAAACCTCATTTATAAATAAATGAGAGAGCTCCTCTCTTTAGAAAGGATAAAAACCCCGTTAGTGGAAAATACATACCCTCAATTTTCCACCAAAATACCAACGAAATCTCTGGATTTCCACTACGCCGCCGACCTTAAACCTGCAGATTGATTTATTCTTCATATCCTTGTTCATACCTTCTTCTTCCCCTTACATTTTCTACACCTTTATCAAATTGATCTTAATGAGGGTTTTCTCATCAACCTCACAAACCGAAAACCTCTGTCCTCTGAACACTAGCTTGCCAACATTGACTCTTTTTTGGAATTATCCCCTTCTGTTTCTTTGAGATGAGAGATCACATCTCTAAAAGGATGTCTTTATGCTGCTTCGTTCCCGTCGATGTTTGACTTTGTTCGAGTTGCGTTATGTGTCGAACCATCAATCGATCTTCACAGCTCCTTTAGGCCCAAGGTCTTGAATCTTCGGGTCCAAGGGTTGATGAAAAATTTATATAATAATAATAATAATAATAATAATAATAATAATAATAATAATAATATGGTGAAATATTGAAATCATCGTCGTTTGATTCATGTTGCTTGATTGTTCGTGGGTTGGGTTTAATTGAGTTTTTTTAGGCGCATTGTTGGTTTCTGGTATTTCGTTCATTGTTAGTGTGTAGAGTGGGTCTCGGCTAGCTGGTCAGGGTCATGGTTGTGTCTTCGCGACAACTCCTTAATTTTTTTGGGAGACGCTTCCTTGGAGTTTTGTCTTCACACCACCAGAGGATCGTGTCTTGTTCTACCCATATGCGGATCCTCTTTAGGGTCGGTGGTGGCAGTCGGCCCCCCAATCGAAAATAAAATTTAACAGACATATTGCTCTCGTCGATAGCTTCGATTTGATATATTATAAGCTCAAATTTGATATCTGAGCAAAAAGTTATAAGCGTTTCAAATTTCAGCACTGAATTACAATATTTCCTACATCATTTACCAAACCTATATATTTTTATTGTAATTATCATTTATTAATTTCATATCTTAATAATATAATTATATCCGAGAACAATTTGAAGTTATATTTAAATATTTGAAAACCATGAAATAAATCATGCAAGATTTATGTTTTTATTCTAGTTACACATCCATAATATTGATGATTTTTTAGAAAAGAAAAATTAGGGTTTAATTTTACATACAATATTTTTTTCTCATAATTTTTTGCCCCCTCAATCAACAATTTCAGGATCCGCCACTGGTTCTACCTACTCTCCAACGGTGCTACTTTAGTAGTGCTCGACTTGCCTTCCACTAACGTCTTCGATTGAATTGCTGACATCTGGCTCCCCATGGTTGCATTCAAGATTTCTTTTCCATCTCTCTCCAGTTTACTAAGAATTATTGATTTGTTGGTTTTCGGTTGGATTTGTTTGAGACGATGTTTTTATTTATCGGTTTATCAACCTCTAAAAAATCGGACATGTCTAATATCAAATTGTTATAATTTTTTTATATTAAAAAAGGACGGAGAGTGGGACCGGTTAGTGCTTGACTATCCATTGGAAAGTCGATCGAAGCATGCAAAAAATGCCGCTGCACACATTCTCACCAAATAATTAAAGAATAAATTAAAAAAATATCGCGTTGGCTATATACACCCCAATTAAGGAAGTGCATGGTTAAAAAGAGTTAATTAATTTTTAAAAAAAGTTAATTAGTCACAAGGCTTGCACGTCCTTAAGGACGTGCATTTTCAGCCTTGTGATTTGTGGTGTATATAACCACACCTAAAAATATATAGGAAAACTAAAGAAGAATGAAAGGGGTACTCAAGTAACGCAACTCACGGTCAAAATTTTGGCATATATGATCTTATTCGTTTATTTATTCCTGTTCCATCTTATTCGTGTCCTCTATTGTAAAGGCTCGGATTTTTAAAATATTAATTTTTGGAAAAAGAAAATCAAAATGAATTTAAAATAAATTCCGACCCAAATTCTCCGACTTAAAAATCAATTCCGTCTTTCATTTCGGGTTTTGAACGATCAATCAGCGGAAATTTAAATTCCCGACCCGAGCTCTCAATTCCGTCACATTTCCGAATCCTTATCCATCCGACTCATCACCTCCTAATTTAGGCAAATCTTATCCTCACCTCCCCTCCCTCTCTTTTTGGTTTCTCTTATTCTAGCAAACAAACAATACCCTCACTCTACCCAAAATTAACACCTTTTGTGTTGCAATTTGACCTTTAGAAAAATCAGATTTCTTCCCCCACTCTCTCTCCCTCTCTCGGATTCACTGTCAAACAAAACCAGAGGAAAGCTCCTCCCCCCCTTTTGAGCTTCCCTCACGCCATATCCACCACCACCACAGCTCCACCACCGCCGCACCTCACCACCGCCACCACACCGTCTTCACCGACCCTCCCCGGAGCGCCGCCTCCGTCGAAGCCAGCAGCGCCGCCGCCGAGCACCTCCTCCGCGTCCCCTGTTTCCCGTCCGAGTCCGGTAAGCCTCGATTCCTCTCGTCCTCTCCTCTTCACCCTTTAACAGCCCAAAGGTCCTTCCTTTAACCTCCCTCATCCCTCCCAGGAGTTCTCGCTCGACGAATCGCCATCGACGCAGCCCGAGGACAGCCTCCCGGAGCTCCTCTTCCGGCGTCGAATACCCCCTCGGTGAGCTTCCTTCTCCTCCTCCTTCCTTCCCTTTTCGATTCGTGGCGTGAGTGTCGGGGTGGCCGGCGAGACGGGGTGGCCGGAGCACCGCCGCCGGAGCTCCCCTCCTCCCTCTCTTTTCCTCCTCCGTCGCTTCTGGGCACAAGGCCCTGGTTGCGTTCTTTCCTTCGGCCAAATGAAGAAGAAGAAAGGGGCTGGGCCCCATCTTTGCCACCTCAGCCGCCACATACTCACCTGGGCCCCACATTTTTTTTAACATGTCACCAGCCTGGCCCACCCTCCTCTTTCCCACGATTTGTTCAGTGAAATGGAATGAAAGAACCATGTTGGGCCTATTTTTTTTTTGGATCTATGGTTGGGCCTAAATTTTTCCAGAAAACTTGGACTTTGGGTTTTGTAAAAAGGGCTGGCTCGGTTTGGGCTTATTAAAACAAGAGGGCTCGTTTGGGTTCATTTTAAAGAAGAGGTCCGGTTTGGGTTAAACACTAGGGGTCCGGTTTTGTGTATTAAAAACAAGTGGGTGGTTCTTGGTAATTTTAATAAAGTAAGGTTGGTATGGTAAATTAAAAAGGGATGTTTTGATTAAATAAATATTGTTGGGTTGTATAAATATTTTATGAGGATGTTAAAATAAAAGATGTTAGAAGTAGTATGTGAAATTATTGGGATTAAAATATGAAGTGTTGTTTTGAGATTTAATATATGATATTGTGGTGATTTATTATTGTGGTTAAATGTTATATGAGTATGTTGAGGATGTGCAATTATATGCTAAGTAAAGTTTTGAAATGATGGCATGCAAATTGGTTAAGTATGAATTGGAATTATCTTAAGTTGGTGAATTGGCGAATTATGTTGAGCATGATTGTGAGAAGTTGAGATGATAGATTATGAGATAAGGTTGATAATATGGAAATGATGATGTGACGGTTGTTATGTTAAGTTGTGAAGTTATATGTGTGATAATTCTATGCTTTGTGTGCCTTAGAAGATAGACTCATTCATGTACTATTACTTGTTAGGTGATCATCTGTGACGTGTTGGCTTCATATTGCCTGGTTGATTGCCTTTTGCTGTTCTGCGATACCAGGTAAGTCTCTTCGGAGCTTACTCAGATTGAATAGAGTGATTCCCTGCTATAGGTGCATGATATACTAGGTGTTGCATTCATGATCAGCATGCCATGTAGTACCATGCTAGGTTGCATTGATCGTTGAGCATCCTATTTCTTTATGCGTATGTAAACAGAACGGCCGTTATCTGTGAAGTAACTAGAGTCATTGCTAGGGTCATAGGGTAGCCCAGCTTCATCGGGTACCCTGAGTCAATCGAGTCATGCACTTCCTTTTATTATATGCCTGCGGGCTTTATTGTGGAGCGGGTTAGGCATGCGTGCCGCCCAATTATGAATGAATGCATTCACGAGCTGGCCAGTCTCCACCTATCGGAAGGGGTGGAGGTAGGAGAGGGATATACCACTTGGTATTCTATGCTAAGGCCTTATTATTATTATGCACTTGATCTTAGGAGCATGTTAGTGTGTTACTATTCCGCCATGCATCTAGAAGCATCTTTATTAGGAATAGCGTATATGTGTGCTTATGGTTGGGATGCAGAGAAGTGGGCATCGATCTGATCCCGCCCCATATCAATTTTTTTTAGGTATTATCTATGTTCATCCTATCGGTGCTGTTTGCCTATTTGCGCAGGTCATTTTGTCGGCGGAGAGTGAGCGTTGGAGTATAGACTTCACTAGACTCTGATTATATTTTGGACTTATACTTGACTCCGTTTTGACCCGGCTCTGCCGTGGCACCCTCTTGTATTACGCTTATTTCCGCTAGTTGCACTATTTCCGATTTCCACGCTTAGATTTACGACAGGTACAGGGGACTTCCCCGGGGATTCCAACGATCCCTTCGATTTTGGGTATGAAATCCCCCTTTGAAAACGTTAAAGTAAGTTTTGAAACCTTCAACCTGTACTCGGGGCGCAAGGTCCTAACGAGGGGTTTAATCCCTCGAAACGTAACTCGGGAATCATAATCCCGGGCCGTTACATCTATTTTGGTTTCTCTTGTGGTAGTATTTACGATCTTGTTATCGTCTTTCAAGGTGTGAGATGTGTTTTGAGAAGTTGTTTTGGCAATGGTATGACTTCAGATTTGGTCTGCGGGGGTGTACTTTACTTTTCTTGCCGTGTTACAGGTTTCATGTGAACGGTTAATGGTTTGTTAAGCTTGTAGACGTCGTGGTAATGCGATCGATACCTGTTGATTCTTTCGAATCCATGTTGAGGTGTCCTCTAGTGATCCCCGGATTTCTCTGTGTGCGTCTTTCGCTTGGTTGTTCGATTCATTGGTTTTTCTAGCTTGTAGGTTACAGTGTAGATTGCTTGTTCTTTATTTTTGCATTTTCTTTTCTGTCATTTTCTTCTTGTTATTTACTTTCAGTCATTTGCTTATGTTATTTGATTCATGTTGTACATGATGATTAGCCCATCTCCCGGCTTGTTCGGACTCTCGTTTTCTCTAGGCTTGTCTAGAGAATCGAATTTCTTTCCTTATATATAAAAAAAATTGGCATATACACGATCACTAGTTAAGTATTGACATATTTGTGCAATTTTTGTAATATTAATTTATTTGATATTATATATATAATAACTTACTAGTTCATTACCCGTGCTTTGCACGGGTTACTGATTCTAAAAATATTAAAGATCTTCTTAGTGAAGATATAATAAATAAAAGTTTTTTTTTCTTATCCTTTTTTGTACCAAAAAAAAATCCATTGGACAAATTTCAACTTGAAGTCTAATTTTATTCAATTTAATTGTCATTCATATTAAACGCATACACAATGATAATTATACCCATCATTAACCAATTTGAAACAAAATAAGTGGGTTAAAAATTGACCCCGCTCACTAAATTTCATATAGCCATGTAAAAAATCACCACAAACCAATCCAACATTTTGTTAGTTAAAGATTTGCCCTTGTCTCAAATAATTTCTACCACATGCTTAATTTACAATGTTGAAAACTAATCTCATGAAAAATTAGACAATGTACCCACTAAGACGAGGATAAAGATATTTCATGTGGCGATTCATGTGTCTCACTTATCATTTAAAAAGAAAATGTACAATACACGGAGTAACAAAAGAAAATACATATTTTTATAATTACAATAACTTCAAATCAATCTATTATTACTCCAACCAAATACAATTTTAAAAGTAAATATAAGATTACTACTCGTATTATTTCTCATGATATAAAAACATGCATCAATTGATTAACCAACATTGTATTTGAAAATTGATATGACCCTTTTCTTATATTACTAAGTTAGATGAAATTATATGGTTGAAATTTTACTACTCCGTATATGTTTCTAAGTTAATCTAATTACATGTTTACAAATTATTTTAGAATACAACTCATGACCCTCCTCTTCTACAAATCAATGTATAGTAATATATATAATATGCATATCAAGTATCATTATGTTGCTCGTGCCCGCGGGCTTCCCGCATCTACAATACCAAGCGAGTTTGGACGTGAACTCTAGACCATGAAGCAGGCTCAACCCGGCCAGCACCCGCACCATCGGGACTAATTTGGAAAAAAGTCCGGCCCGCGCTCACATTTACCCGAAAATAAACTTTATTCTAGGAGATTTGATCACTTAATTTTTTGTTCATTGAAAAATATTTCATAACTTTTTTTTAAAATTTTCAAATAATTAGGTAAATATATAGTATTCGATTGATAGATAATTAAATAAATTATTTAAGAACTATAAATACATATATTGATAATTGACAAATAAAGAATGATATATTTACAAACAAAATAGAGATTAAATTGCAATATTCACCATATTGCGCGCCAAATTAGTGTTTATACATGTTGTCTGTTGATATATGTGGAACTTTCCAAAAATAAATGAAATACTTTGATCTATATATAGTTTGCAGTTACAAATTTCAAAATATATGTAAATAAAATATTTAAATAATGATAATTAATATTGTAGAGAGGTAGACATTTTATATGAAACTCAATGAAACATATTATAGTATGACCTACACAAAGGAGGGAAAACTTTTCGCCACTGTTGACATGTTACAATAATAATAAATATGTATACTTATCTTGGGAATTAGGATTCATAAAATCTAGGATTCATAAAATCAATAATTCAATGAATCAAAGTATATCAAAAGGATACTTTTGCAAAAAAAAAAAAGATATATGAAATTTTTAATATTTTAAGTTTTTTAATGAGATAAATAAAACATTAAAATATGATAATTCTACACAAAAAGAAAAAAAGTGGAATTATGTTTATAACAACAAAACCATTAAAATTTTGAATAAATGTAATGGACATTCCTTTAAATTATTAAATAACAGTCTAAGAAAGAAGATTAAATTAAAAAAATATGGATATTGATTATTATAAAATAATGAATAAAAAATAATAATTAAATAAAATAGTGATATATACTGAGTATGCAGATTTGGTAATATCAAAATATGTGATACTTGCCAATTATATATGAATATCAAATAATTAATGATAATTGAGTGGATATATGTGGCATAATAATTGACAAATGGAAGATTATGAGTGGTTAAGTTTTGAGCGGGAAAAAAAAATTCACCAGAAGTTGACATGTGGCAATTTCAGCTTCTGTTTTAGTATTGTTTAGGATCATATAAAATATAAGGTATGATAAGAAAATATATAAGATACGTTTTTTTAATCAATTATTAAAAAATATAATATAATTTTCAATAAAAAATTTAAATTGGACGTGGTCATCTTTGTAAAAAAAACACATTGATATTTTGCTAACAAAATTATGATTGTGTTTATTACAAATTAAAAATGAATTAAATTGCATAAAGTAAAATGAATATAATTGAAAAATTAAATAAGTGAATTATAATAGACTCATTACTTATTTCAAAATTATCTCAAAAAAGCTACCAATTATTATAAAAGATACGTATATAAAAATTATTAAAATAAAAGTTAAACATATGCATGAAATTACTTATTTTAAAATTATGGAAAAAAAGTTACCTGCTATAAAAGAATATTAGAATAAGGAAATGTATGTCAATTAAAAAAAATTATAATAATGGTAAATAGAATATAATAAAAAAAATAGCACAAAATTACAAAATCAACAACAATACACAATTAAAAAAATCGGCAATGAAATCATCATTAGATAAAATAGAATAGATTGGAAAGTAATACTACGTAGAAGATAAAAACAATATGGAAGTTATTTCAAATTCTCAATGATATCTAAAAAAGGATAGAATCAACCATATAAACATTGAAAAAAATAGACAAAATGGGCGGGAGAATTTTTAACCAGAGCGTGACACGTGTCCTAAGAAGCTATTACTTTAGTATTGTTTAGGATAATTGAATATTAATTCTAACTATTACTATACTGTTTATATTATTTTATTTTTTAAAAATTTAAATAAATTTTGTATTAACATTGATTTAACTAATTAATTTATGTCAATATGTTTAATTGACTACCATTAAAGGAGATATAATATAGTATATCCATATATTAACAAACATTGATAAAATCTTGTAAAAATATATCGATATCTGCCAAAATTTTGTAAAATATTATCTTAAGCATTGATGTAGTAATCTTTTAAAAATATATCGATATCAAACTAAATTGGGTAAAATATTATCTTAACCATATATTAGTGAAATTGAATAAAAAATTAGTAAAATCTTATCTTAAATATAGATATTGCTATATTGTATTAATTAATGGGGAGAAGAATACAATCGGTTAATAACACTACGATTAAGGAGAAACTACAACGTGGCACAAACGATTTCTCCTTTATTTGACTACAATGTTCTCATGTGTCTGTGCCTTCGGGTTGTTGTTTCTGTGGGTGCACCTCCGATTCAATTATGCATTTGTTCTTGGAATGCTATACAGCTAAACAACTATTGTGTGTCATCCAACCGAGTGTCCCAATTGTCAACTAGGACTCAAATGACAAAAAATATAACAACTTACTAAACCACCTCTACTCTTCCTTGGGTAACAAAACGATGGCTAGGCTAGCAATAGCTTGGTGGACTATTTGGTTTTTTAGGAACCAATAGTCTTTGAACAACGCCCTATTGTTTCTATTAGCAAAATTATGATTTTCTATAGAACTACGAAACAAACTTGGTAGGCTGCAAAAAAATCTGCTCCACAATGGGGAGCCGTGTGAAGGGGTTCTTGGGGATCCTTCGAAACAAAATTTGAGTCATCAACCTTCTACTGTTACTAAAAAGAAAAAGCATGAACCTTGGATAAAACCTCCGCCCGATTTCTTCAAACTAAACTTCGACGGTTCCTTTCGTTTGTCTGACCAGGCGTCTTATGGCTTCGTCATCCGTGACTCGAGTGGGACGATGGTCTCTATGGGAAACGGTACTTGTCATAACACTTCTGCCATCTTTGCCGAGGCCTTAGGCCTCCATATAGGCGTTCAAAGGGCTAAACAGATTGGTCTAAACAATCTTCCAGTCTTGCTAGGCGATTGGAAGTGTTTGGAATATTGAGCTTTTACAAGCGGACGTGATTCTCGATCTAACTTCCTTCTCTAATGTTGCAATTCGTCATATTTTCAGGGATTTGAATGCTGTGGCTGGAAGGATTGCACGTTTGGCCTAGGGTAGCCCTGCCGATGATAGAATGGAGTCCGACTCAGAACTGCGGGATCTCATCCGTCGTGACATTCTAGGAACAAAGTCGGCCCGCCAACGACTTTCCTAATTTTTATCTTGCTTAAAAAAATCATTTTAATGTGTAACATACTAAGAAAATAACAAAAACTAAAGTTTAATATTAATTGTATTTACTAAAATATTTATAAATAGAGTGATGAATTAATATTTAAATTTTTTTTAACATAAAAAAGAGTAATGTAGAATTCTTTGAAAGAAATAAATTTGTTGATAGTTTTTCTTAATACTTTAATTTATGGATAGTTTTATGTAAAATCTTAGTATATTTTAATGATTGTTTTATGAAATTTACTAAAGAATAAAAGAAACAATAGGGAAAAAAAAAAGGACTATAATTTCGTGACAGCTTCGCTGTGGTTCCCTCCTCTGTTTTTTCCCCATTGATCTTTTAAGCAACAATAAGTCAATAACCCCACAAGAAAAGAACAATATACATTGTTTCGACCTTTCGCAATGTTTGTTTGTTTGTTTTTATAACAGAAAAGTGTTAAAATATCAATTATAATTTAAAACTAAAATGTCACCTTATAATATATCAGTAAGAAAAAATCACACGAAAGCAAATTAATTAATATATCTTTAAATCTCCAATTATCAAGACAATAAAAATTCGTTACAACACTCATCGTAGCAAATGAATCCTTATCCATATATAAGATAGATATTTTTTTTTTGAAACAAGATAAGAATTCGCTTCTCCAGATAAGCCTAGAAAAAACGAGAGACTGAACAAGTCGGTAGATGGACTAACCATCATGTACAATAAGAACCAAACAACCAACCGAAGCAAATAATAGAAAGGGAAAAATACAAATAAAATCCGGATACAGTCGGAATCTGAACAGAAAAACAAAGCAAAACAAACAACCAAAAATAAAAAAGATGAGAAGCCAACACAAGAGGCAGAAACTCTCAAACTTCAACGACCAAGGGCTGACCAGCAGAGCAGCAGCAACACCGAAATGTGTGAAACACATACGGCAAGGAGCTCAATCAAAGCAACGAAAGTCTGAGTCTTGGTCAACCGCGAATCATCCAGAATCAACTGAGGTAGTTACCAACATTGCAAACAAAAGCCACAACCCACACACCAAACCGCCCCAAGAACACAATAAGCAACATAAAAATGCAACCCAAAACCACACTCTTCCATCCCCAGACCCACTCCACCTCAACCAACACTAGAAATTAAAACCAACCTGCCACCGATATATCTCTAAATCAAAACATAAAGAAGAAGAAACATACCATACCCCACAGAGAAACTCTCAAAGCTGCGAAACAACGACCAAGTGAGTTTGACTACGAGAGGACAAACACCACCAAGGGCAGACACCACCAACAACGGATCGACGGCAGGAAAATAACCAGAACAAGTGAGGCAAGCAGAACGCAAGAAGAAAAAGAGGACCCAAGCTACAAAAATCAAAAGCAACAAAATAGACCACGACGGAAAGGCAAAAGAGAGCAGCGAAGAAGAAGATGCAGGACATTTAAGCTACCAAGAGGCGGCTGCGTGGCTGGAGGACCGAGCCGAGGGAGACCCATCGGAGACCGGAAACCAAGGGCGGAGTAGAAAAAGGACCGTCGGAGATCCGCAAGGCAAGGAGCCGAGGCTGACGACGGTTGGCGATAGGGGCCAAGGTGATTGGCTTCGGATAGAAGGTCCGGTTGGAGGCAACGACGGTGAAGGCCAAAGCGGGGACAGGAGGAGGAGAATGAAGCAACCACCCTCTGCCGAAGATGCTGTTGGGCGCGAACTGGATATAGACGACGATGGAGACGGAGGACCAAGGGGGGTATGGCAACGGGTGCTGGCGTCGATGGTGACGATGCCATAGAAAATAGGCAATATAATAAACACGGATATTACGTCATAAATGGGTCACCCAACGCAAAAGGACAGTCGGTCCCACCATTAACGTATCGCAGCAAAGTATCCAACCGGACCCAAAGAACTAGGCTTGGCATCCCCTATATCTATTAACCTTTATTTCCCTCGCGACTCAAACCCAGCATACGAATAAGAGCTAACTCTCCCTTGTACCTCGTTAGCTTCCGAAGACCCTGCAAGCATACTCAAGCACCTCATCTCTAATGGCTCCACGTGTATTGCCTATGCCCCTAAGCATGTGGGCATGCGCTACACGTGTATTGCCTATGTAGAACCACGAGATTGCCAGCCAGCTGCTCGCTTGGTTTCCCTATAAATACCTCTCTCCGATCACAGAGAAAAGGATCCGATTCCGAAGATAAGAAAGGCATAAGAGCTCCGATTATCCACCGGACTTAAAACCCCCGGAGTTGAGTTCTAGAGATCCTCGGTCGGAGAAGAACGTTCCTTGGGATAACAACCTCACCAAACTTCCTCCATAGACGACGATTGAACAGTAAAACGTAATTCATTGCGAGTCAAACTCATAACCCTCATCGCTTGGACTAATAAACTTGCAATCTGATCATCATCCCATCATGCTAAGGCTTACAGGTATTTTAGAAGCATTATGTCGTCACAAGTGAGGTAATAAGTATAGACAAAATCTCATGGACGCTTCAGGTGGAGGTTGGCCACAAAACTGCTAGGCAAGGGGAGAGTTGAAGCTGGTAAGCGGCGACGGCACCAAGATACTCTCAAAAGAGAGCGTTTCATATATAAGATAGATGATATGTGAATCGCTCAACACGGGAATATTTAAGTATTCCTATGCTACAATAAAATTATTCGTATATAATATATATATATATATATATATATATATATATATATATATATATATATATATATATATATAAATAAAATTATTCGTCACAAGTAGGCAACTAATATTTTGTTTTGTTCGGAGACTGTGATTGCTCAACTCCGACATGCAAATCGTCAACTGTTGCTTGCTCAAACAAAAATTCCATAGCATCTACCTCGTCATTCGCATCAACATCCCAATTGCGTCCATTTTCAAAGCAACTATGTATACACCACATATTGAATAAAAATATGAAAACCGACATGGAAAAACCATATTATACAAATGAATAATGCGCAGTAATAATCGAATAAAAACCCAATCTCAATATTTGAATGATCACGCAAATTCAGTAATTGATTATACATACACAAATAACTCATCAGAAACAACCTATACTAATTGAAATCAAACACAACATAATTGATTATATTTTTTGTTATTTGCACGGCGTTATCTCGCCGTATGCACGGTGCTGGTGCCGGACTCCCAGATCGGCAGCGTCGGATGCCGGTGCCGGACTCCCAGTGTGGCATCCAGGATGCAGGTGCCGGACTCCCAGTGTGGCATCCAATGCCCGAGGTAAGTTCAAATCGACTTTCAGTCGATTTGACTGATGTGACCGAACCGGATCCGGAGTCCGGCACCGGCATGCAGGTCCCGCGCCAGCTTTTCCAGTCGATTTGACTGATGTGACGAAAGCTGCAGGATTCCCTCAACCTATGCCGAATTGGGAGTCCGGGTCCGACATGATGTTCTGTCGATTTGGGAAGCCGGCACCGGCACCGTGCCGATGGCGAGAACTTCGCCGTGCAAATATCAGAACCGTTGATTATTGCCCTATAACATCTACAACCTCATTTGACTCGATTCCTTGTACTCGGATAAACTATTCTTCTAATGAACCCTCCTTGGTCGTACACCTCGAACACAAACGAGACTAATTAAGTACAAACGAAACTAATTAAACGAAAATACCTGCATCCATTGAATTGCACTCTTTCTCAACCGTAGATGAAAAAAACGTCGCGCTTCTCTTCCTCTACTCAACGAACGACCAAGAACGGAATTTTGTTCAAAACTTTGTAACTTCAATTACAATAACGTATTCCCCAGTTTTTAGGAAATTTTGGATTACAAAATCTTCCCAAATCAAATTATGCTATCAATTAGGGTTTAATTTTTTTTTAAAAAAATTTGAAACGTGTACCACTTTCCAGAAATTGGATCTCAACTCCCATTCATGTGAAGCACGCGCCCGTGAGGAGAAAGTGAAGCAATTTCACCGAGTGGGACCCACTGTTTTTATATATAAAAAAGGGAAAAAAGTGTAATTTTCGTAGCCATCCATTTCTATAGATCAACGCTCAGGATGTGTTCTCATGTTACTCAATAAGGCTTGAGTACATATGATCTCTCTCTCTCTCTCTCTCTCTATATATATATATATATAAAACTATACAATTATTTATAGATATATAATTATTACATATATGTTCTTGCTTTTTTCACATAGTTTTATTTTTGAGTAAAAAATTAAGCTGGTGTTGAGATGTGAAGAGATCGAAAAAAGTTTCACGTCGATAATATGAACTAAAACAAATGTAAAAGTCAGCGAGTTACCCCTCCTACAATCCTACTACCAATTGGTTTCAAAATAGAAACTCGCCGCACTCATTGCTAGACTAACATAGGTGTGCCCGTGCACACAACATCTCAATTATAAGTCCCAACAGACTTTAGCATAGTATCAGACTGGTTTAACCAAACACTTAACCCAATTATCGATCATGAGCTATAGCTAAAAAGAGAATCAAATGCTAGATCCGTTGTCCAAGTATAAACTAAAGAAGAAAACAATCTTAGTTATTCGGAAGCGTGTTGAGATATAAAGAGATCAAATAATTTTCACATGGAAAGTATAAACTAAAACAAGCCTATTATATAACCAGTCGATAAATTTCTCCTATAACTAGTTTATTTTATGATAAAATTTCATTCAACTTATTTATTCAATATAATAATAATAAAAAAAGTGATGATTATGATTATATACTATCGATCGATAGGCTCGAGCATGAACATAGATAATTATGTATGTTATGTTCTCCCCAGTCGATAGGTAACCATATATATATATATATATATATGTGGCCGGAGAGACTTAGAGCCGTATCCTGTTTTGTCTGTTTCGATTGAACGAAGCCACCTACTCGATTGGATCAAGATTTAAAGCCGATATACCTCACTATACGACACTTAACCAATCACACCTATACCCTGTACGCATATAAGTAATGCACGTGGCCCTGTTCTACCATATATACCTACAAATTAGCATCTCCCGAATCCCTTCACGTTCGGTACGTTAACGTACAAAATTTGAATTACAATTTACTTTAACAAGTATTTTTTTAAAAAAAATTAGTTTTTTTTTAACAAACTAAGTAATAAGTAATAACTCTTTATCAAAATTATTATTTTTTATTATTTTAAAACAATTTTTATTTTTAAATATTTTTATTATTTTGTTTAAAAAAATTAGCCATAACTTTTTCTATTAATAGATAACCTTAATCTTAAAAAATTATTATTTTTTGTTATGCAATTAATTTTTTTATTTGAAAAATATAATAGTGACAAAAAAATTCTATCAATTATTTTAATATTTTTTTAAGAGAGAAAATTTTCTTAGATTCACCCACATAACACCACTTAGGATATTATGCATTGCATTTAGTATTGATATAATCATATAGATATAGATTAAAAATGTAAAACTAGTGGCATTAATTAATCAAGTACTCCGTATATTTTTGGGTGTTGATATATACACCGCAAATGACGATTAAGGATTTGCACGTCCTTAAGGACGTGCAAGTCTGGGACTGTGCACGTCCACTAGCAAACACTTTGCACGTCTTTAACAACGTGCTTGCACGTCCTTAAGGACGTGCAATACTTGCACATTGTTAAGGATGTGCAAACCCTAGTTAGGGTTTAGGGTTTAGGTTTTCCAATGTTTTTGTAATGTTAATTGAAAAAATTGAAGTGCTTAGCTAGTGGAGGCGGAGGCGGAATAGGAGCGTTAGGACACAACCAGATCCATGAGAACGGAAAATTAGAGTTAGAGTATTGACATATATATGAAAAGCAAGAATAGGTAATAAAAAAAGACGTTTGAAGTCGTACTGCGGTAAAATGATCTTGGTTTCTGATGCAGGCTACACCAAGGGTTGCTGATTGAGGGTTGTTAGCAGGTGTCGGCGAGATCACGGGGAGACATGTGAACGGATGATGCCAAGCTAGGACAACGAGAGGAATCTGATATACCGTTGCAAATACTAAACCCATGATGGGTAGCTCTATCCACCGTCTCCTATCACCATGCACAGCTCCCGCCCATCTCTAGTAGTCGACGAACTGCTGGAATGGGTACTCTCCCGTATAACAACCGGCGTACAGATCGGCGTGATCCTCCAAGTGATTGCATAGTAACGCTTTCAGTTCCGGGAAAGCAGTCTCGCCGATCGGTGATGTCAAAGCCGCCAAAGCACGGTAGCCACAATGACCATCTCCAACAGTGTCCCTCACACCCTCAATACGACCGAGCATGAAGGGATCAACATTGTTTTGACCCCAGTTGAACCCTCCGAACACATCATCACGTCCACGTCGAGCTGAGGTCGCTTGTGGACGATGCCGAGCAGCATTTCGAGCAGCACGCGCTTCTTCTCTCTCAAACCTTTCCCTTACTTCCTCGTATGACAACGGGTTGGTTCTGCAGGCATTCCTCGACCCCCGAGGCCTCCCCTTCCTTCGGACGCTTGCTGATGAGGGTGGGTGCAGCTCATCCTCGCATACATCATTGGAAGTTGTGTATGAAGATGACAGCTCATACAACAGTGGGGTGTCGTCGATGTCAGTCCATGACAAATCCATCCAGAACGGGTGGATGTCCTCGGCGGGTATCGGAGTACCGGAGTTGACGTATGCCTGAATCTCATGGACACAAAGGATCCCGTAACAAACCCTCCAATGTCGGTCCATGCATACCGGAGGAACCTTTTGGTTCACGACGTCCCGCCACATCTTGTACAGATAATCGAAGCACTTTTTGGAGATTAAAGTCTTTACCTCATCGAAAAGGTTGACTTTATACGCCGCTGTTGCCATTTGAAGCGGTCGATCTCCAAAGCAGTTTGCAGCTCATGCAGTTGACAATCGTTTACTATATGGATTGCATCGATCACGATGCGAAAGTCACCGGTCGATGAGTGAAGTGCCTCCTTCAGAATCTTGTGTTGACCCTCAACTCTGTACACATTGAAGTGCATACCACTAAATATTCGATGTTATATCATATTGTAATGGGAGATATGATGTAAGGTACGTACGGGTGCCGAGATGGAAGACATTATCTACGTAGCATCGTACGATGCTCCTGCTGCTCCACCACCACCACCAGACGCCGGTGCTGATCCACCACCACCAGCCTCCTCGGCCACCGCCTCCACCGACACCGCCCCACCACCTCCCTCCTCAGCCACCAGCTCCACCGCCACCGCCTCCCCCGATGCTCCACCCCCACCACCACCCTCCGCCTCCATCGCCGTCGCACCACCACCACCCTCCATGGCCACTACCGCCTCTCTCTCTCTCTCTCTCTCTCTCTCTCTCTCTCTCTCTCTCTCTCTCTCTCACTCTGGCGATCTCTCTCTCTCTCTCGATTTCTTTCTCTGGCTCTGGCGAAGACGAAGACGAATGAAAACGAAGAGGCATGTCCTCTTCGGATTTAGTAGACGGGCTTACACGTCCGGGCTCGGGTGGCTGTAACCCCACTTGCACGTCCTTAAGGACGTGTGGATTTACGATGTATATAGCCGAAACGATATTTTTTAACCTAGTACTTTCCTGTAACAAAATAGTTGATGTTATATACTACAAGGATTAAAGACTGGAACAACAAGTCAACAACAATAACAACACATCTCCATTCATTCAATCCACAAATAGTCGATCAAAGAGCTTACCCATATGCCCGTATAGTATCCACAATTTAGGTTATGTTTCCTTCAAATAAAGGCTTATATAAAGGGTTGTTGGGGAATATATTGTCACTAATTTCATGTCTGCTAACCGAGATTCAATGACGGGTGGTAGGGCTGTTATATGAGCCAAGTAACCTCGATAAAAGCTCGACTCTCGATCTTCTTCTTTTTCTAAACAAGTTGAGTATGAACACATTTTCAACCTCGGTGCAAAGCTTGACTCGCTCGATTTAAGCTCAAACAGCTCGATTTTTTTTTAAAAAAAAATTCTAAAATTTTCTTTAAATTATTATGCTATGAACAAATAAGGTTCTGAATGCTTGAAAAAAGCTTAGCTCGAGTTCGGTGATTTCCTAAATGAACCGACTATGAACATATGTTTAAGCTCAAGTATGGTCCAAATGTAAGCTTGACTTGTTTATAAACGAGATGAATATGAACAAGCAATACTTAACTCGTTCGGTTCGAATAACAACCCTAACAGGTGGTGACTTGATAGCTTTCCATGAATAACGGGTGGACATGTATAATTTAGAAAATAGCGGGTAGTTTTGTGAACAAGTGGTGAAATAAAGGGTGGTTTTATGAAGTTAAGCCAACAAATGAACAAACTAACCCTTTTGTAATCACGCATGTGATGATCCTCCCTCTCGCCCCTCGCCTATTTATAGCGCATCCGTATCCATCCACGTTTTTCCTTCTACACCCCTCTCTCTCTCTCTCTCTCTCTTCGAATTTCGCTTCGAATTTTTCGAAAACTTCGCAGTTGCTCCCAAAATCTCTCCATCTCCAAAGGTAATCTTCAAATTCGGTTCGAATTTTCCTGCTACCTACCTGTGTCTCCAAACCATGGCAGCTTGCTTATCGATCCATTTGCAATTTCTCTTTCAAATTCGTTTTCTCCGTCTGACAATTTTTTTTTTCTGTGTTCTGATTCTAGGTTCTGCACATTTGGTTGTTGATTCGTGTTTCGCGCATCGGAAGCAGCTGAGATTCACCTGAGTTGAGCGAAATTCGCCGCTTATCAGGTTCCGTTTTGCTTGTTTTTCTCTGCTCCAATGGCGGCCGAGTCGAAAGAGCCGCTGTTGACGAAGGTCTACTATGAGAACTGCTCAGGCTGTAGGATTGAGAAGCGCAAGGAAACTGAACGATCCCTTCCTATTAAAACTCTCTTCTCCGTGTGGATTATCGTGCTTGGCAGTTGTATAGCATCTCTCTCTCTCTCTCTCTCTCTCTCTCTCTCTCTCTCTCTCTCTCTCTCTCTCTGACTATTTCCTGGCTTTCTCCATGTGTATAAAAGTATAATTTTTTAATGGTGTTACTGTTTATACTTAAGGACTAATGCCAATCAAGGGCTTGATAATTTTCTGGATGAATAGGGCTACAGCCTACAGGGACCACATATTTGATTGTTTTGCGTTTGGGCTCAAATGTCCTGTTGTGATTTAAAATTTTGACACTGTTGAGAACTTCAGCTCAAGATTCTGGTTGTTGAAGTTACTTGTTTGTGGATTAATTTGAAGCAGCTATATATCAAATGGATACTTTCTAGTTTCTCCTCTTTCTGATTTGACTATGAAGTTTGATGTCCATATTCAGAAGTCAAAAACTCTTGGTTGATGTTCAATTAAGTTAGCTAAACATTGATGTGCCGAATAGGTCCATGGGAATCAAGTAAAGAGCAAACTTGCAGTTCAGCTATGTCATATTTGTATTTTGATGCTTGCTTAGTGAGTTATTTGTTAGAATCATCTTAGCTAATTAGTTTTACTTTGCATTTATGCCTGCATAGCAAAGAATGCAAAGAGATTAAAAAAAGAAGGTAAATAATGTGAAATGTGACCTTATTCAGCATGCTTGTTGCCACATACACACAGTAGCTAATTTCAGTTGTTAACTTGTTATTTTCTTTGGTTAATTTCTAAATGTACTTTGTTCTAATTTTCACATTAATTGTCTAGCGTAATGCTTCTGTACACAGCTGATATCTTTTGGTCTTTTCCGTCTGCAGCTCTTCCCATATCATCGCTCTTCCCTTTCCTGTACTTTATGGTGAGAACTAAGAATGCATTCCTTGGAAATACTTCTTATGCTTGTAACTGATTTTAGATGTATGAAGATGGTTCATTTCCTTGAATCTGTAAATCACCTGACTAGATGTCCATGGCCTTATATGTCTTACAAAGTAGTCTACAAAAGGCCCATTGGATTTGAGTTATCAAAGAATAGGTTGAACTACTTCAGTCACTGCTACTCACCTAAGAATTTTACCCGTCTTTGCAGATTAGAGACTTCCATATTGCTAAACGAGAAGAAGATACAAGTTACTATGCGGGTTACGTGGGTTAGTTACCAAGTGTCCAACATTCTACTTGTAGATGAGATCTTACTAATTTTTATGTTATCTATAAATTAAATACTAGTCCTTATATAATCCTTTATGTCTTGCAGGATCTGCTTTTATGCTTGGCAGGGCCTTGACTTCAGTGTTCTGGGGAGTAGCGGCTGATCGTTATGGTCGTAAACCTGTAATTATTATAGGCTCTATCACTGTGTCAGTATTCAACAGATTTAACAAATTTAATCAATCTCCCTTTTTGCATTAAATATTCACCATTCTCCACCAATTGCCCGATAGAATGAGGGGAAGAAAATGACATTTGTATTAATTTTCTTGGTTTCAGGGTTGTGTTCAATACTTTGTTTGGCCTTAGCGTGAACTTCTGGATGGCCATTATCACAAGGTTTCTTTTGGGTAGTCTGAATGGGAATCTTGGACCAATTAGGGTATGCTTTTGTATAGCAAAACATCAATGGAGCAACTCCCTTTCTGTTGGATCAGTTTGTTTATTTTCTCAAATTTGTACATGCGTAGGCATATGCAACTGAAGTTTGCAGAGAAGAACATCAAGCTCTTGCCTTGTCAACCGTAAGATCTGTTTTTGTTTTTCCTTTTCAACAATGCTTTGATGTGGATCTGGGGAAGATATTCTAGAAAAACTTTGAACTTTTTCAGATTTCTACAGCTTGGAGTATCGGGTTGATAATCGGGCCTGCTATTGGAGGTTTGCTTGCCCAGGTGAGCTCCCTTTTGGCATTTATTAGTCAAGAAGGATTTTATCATTGTATCAGCTTTTCACTTTTGAGTCCCTGATTAAATGCTGGTCTATGGTCTATAAAATTCTCAAATTTTCAGTGCTTTTTTTATGTATAAAAAAATCCAAATAAAATGGAGTCTCATGTTTCAATTTAGTGGAAAATAAAAAGGATCACTAGACTATTGATAGCTTCTTTTAACATGAAGTGGTAAGGGATGCTTTCACTGTGAGATACGTCAAGTCAGCAGAATAGGTGGTTCACAATATCCGAGGGTGTATGTCTGTGCATATAATTTTGACTAAAGGATGATCAAAGTCAAAGATCTCTTATGTTGAATGAAATAATAAGACTTCCAAGTTTAAGGGTCTACTCAACAAGAAGTTAATTGTTTAGATACAAACACAATTTCTTCTAGCTTATGGTAATGGGATAGACTTTATGCCAACGTGCAGACTTCTTCAATTCAGTGTGCCCTTGTTGGTTTCTGTATTTTGTCCCCACATTAGTAAATTGTTAATGTTTTTAATGCTTTTATTTATTCAGCCTGCTGAAAAGTATCCCAATATATTCTCCAGTGATTCACTGTTTGGAAGGTCGGTTTGCTCCCCCCTTCGCATCTCATTGATTCCTTGAAGTTAGCTATTTGTGTTTATTGCAATCTCGTATGAACACTAAACTTGAGATTTACTCTGCAGATTTCCATATTTCTTGCCATGCCTTATTATTTCAGTTTTTGCCTTGGGAGTAACTTTCGCCACTTTCTGGCTTGAGGTAACTTTAAACCATTGTTCTCTTTGATGTTTACCATATTACAGATGTATAGGTCATGGTCTTTTGATCGTTAACGTTTATTGTTTTTAACTCTCCAATCAAGTATATAATGCCCAGACAAAATTGCTCTTTCATATTTCAAGCCTTATTAATTATTGAATTTAGCATCTTTGTTCTGGCCACTTATCATCCACATGCTAGGTCATTGTGTATATATGTATCATCTCAATCTTTTCAGCCATTGCTCAAAGTGTCAAGTTCTCAATCTACCGTGTTTTCAACTTTTCATAGAAGCTTCTTGAGTTGAGACTAAATGTCTCAGGTGGAAACTGGAAATTTTACTAAAACTTGCACCTTGGGATATCTGTACTATTGCAGGAATCATTACACACTCATCCCAAAACATCACAGGATGATTCATTTGATACCCTGGAGACTGCAACTTGTCAGTCAGGTGAAAAAAAAGGTTTAAAAGAATCTGAAGGAGTGCCACCAACTTCCAAAGTAAGCGTGTGGAGGAATTGGCCACTGATGTCATCTATTGGTGTGTACTGCATTTATTCACTTCATGATATGGCTTACGGAGAGGTAATCTACACAAACCATTGTTTATTCTTTGAGGAAATATCAATTTGAAGTTTTTTGTTTTGTGCCATGGACAGAACATCTTAGTTTGCTATAGCCTATGTGGCTAGAAATCCTCCTCCAGTACTTAATTTTAGATTCTTAGTCTGATGGTCTTGATTGTTTTTTGATAACAACTATATTTGCAAATTTGGCCATGGTTATTTATTCCTAACTCATTGAAACTGATTATTGATCCTTCCTGCATTGCTGTAACATGATTGGTGCTTCTTTGTACTTTAAAAAACATTGTGTTCTGTTTCTACCTAAGCTACAACTCGCTGTAGGCATCAAATTAAGTTCCTGAAAAATTAGATGAGTTCTTTGACATGTCATTTGCTATTTCATGTGCTTGATAGATTCTAGACTTGTGCCTTCCAACAAATTTATTTGCTGTTTAACAAGAACTACTATATGTCTAACAAGGATATGAGTTCAGTTTTTGACATTTCCAGCCATTTCTATGAGTAGCCTTATTAAAAAGTAGGCAGCTCTCTTTCACTTTCCAAAGATGGTTGAAGATCCAATGTCATGTTTATTTCAGTTAGCATGTAGTTTCAACTGTTCACTCCGGGTTTTTTCTCATGAAGAGTTTTGCATCTATTTTGCAGATTTTCTCACTATGGGCTGTCAGTCCGCGTAATTTAGGGGGCCTAAGCTACTCAACGAATGACGTTGGTGAAATTCTTTCCATCACCGGTATGTCATTTGTATACTGTGATGTTGTTTCATGCCTGCTTAGCGTCTTCAGAGGCACATAATTCTGTTATCTGCATTCTTTAACTGATTCCGGCGGCCCTGAAAACACAATATCAAATATGATCCATTCAAATAAATAGCTTGTCAATTAGCACTGTTTAGCATTATGAAAGGCTTCCTTTTTCTTTGGATCTATGTAGCCCTAACAAGGTGGGTTCTCACTCGCACTGGCCAATATCTGTTTGACCATCTTCCTTTCTTTCTGTCAAAATTTCAGGTTTTGGCATGTTACTATCTCAGTTCTTTGCTTATCCACTCATGGACAGAGCATTTGGTCCCGTTATCACAATCCGAATATGTAGTGTAAGTTCATTTGACACCCTACTTACACCTAACTATTGTTGCATTCGGCTGATCAATTCCCCCATGCAGGCTCTGTCAATACCCGTGTTGCAGATCTATCCTTTCATAGGGATGCTGTCAGGATTGACTCTTTTAGTGCTGCTAAATTGCGCGTCTGTGGTCAAGAACGTTTTGGCTGTATGTCTTCAGTCTTCCTTCATCCATCCCCTAATTTGTTTTAGCAATAACAATGATTCACATTTATTTACTAAAATTTAATCATCGTAACTCGTATCAATAAACTAGAACATCATTAGACAGATGAGAATTTTAGCTTGATTCTTGATCATGATTTCATGCTTGATCAAAATTATATCTATCAGACTCATTGCTAACTCATGACATTTTACTTTGTTCAGACATCCATCATCACAAGCATGTTCATTCTGCAAAACAGGGCTGTGGTAACCTTCACTTCTCTTTCTTCCTTCCTGTCATCTTTCCATTAATGTTAACTTCAAATCGACGAACTGATAAAACCCTTGATTAAAGGACCAGGACCAAAGAGGAGCTGCCAACGGTGTAGCTATGACGGTTATGTCTATAGCTAAGGCCATCGGTCCAGCCATTGGAGGTGCATTGTAAGTGCATCAACTCACATGTGCCTCTCAAGGACCCGTTGTTTCATTCTATTTACGCTACAATATCCTGGAAACACATTCTTTACAATCATCTTACAATGTATAATTTCTTATTTCACAGGCTTTCTTGGTCGGAGAGGCGTCAATATGCTTCCTTCCTTCCAGGTACCTTATAAAAATAATCAACACATCACACTTTTTTGTGTTAGCTTAAATAAACACGCCCTTAGTATCCATCCCGAGACATCGGTGCAACCTATGCCAAACGAACCCTCATCTGTCTGTCAGATTGACAGAATACCAATGAAGTTATTTACCATGTCAGTATGAAACTGTAGGGTGATTGTGAATAATGAACATAAGAGCGGCATCAAAATTGGCACTAATCAACCATTGATATGCATAAAAACAGTAGTGTTTTGTTGCATTTCGTGCCATGACTGCTCACAACCCTCTCTGTGTGAAACTTCTAGGTACCCATATGGTATTCTTTCTGCTAAACATCATCCAGCTCGTGGCATTCTTGATGACATTCAAACCGTTCCTTGCTGTGCGAACGGTTCCTCGTTGTACGGTGTTTTGAGCAGCAGAAAGAAAGACTCCGACACACTCAGCCCCGGGGTTAGCATATCGCCCTCAACATTATACAGTCCTTGGCAATACTAGCACTCCCCGTTGATGTACCATTCTTGCATCATTCTATAATGTTAAAATACCACAGAGCAAGTTTGGGCGTAGAAATGGCATCTTTGAGGGCCCTTGTTACAACTGTAGTTTACATGAATCTGCTACTTCCCGAGAAACACAAACATTCGAACACGAAAATAAGTGTTTACCAAAATAGAGAATTCAGTTTGATTCATCCCTACCGTTGAGCTCCCCATCTAATCTTATTCTTACCTAATTCACCTAATGGAAATGAGACAACGAAACAAGCAAAATAAAGTAAAATAATGATAAATTAAAAAACTAATCAAGAAATGTAATGCTTTTGTACTGCAAAATTTGAAGGTCAATTAAATCAAAGTAATGGTTATTTGAAACATTAGAAAGATCAAAGAACACACCCTAAGGGAAAGAGAAAGATGAAACTTATTTCAAAGTTGTAGGTACAAAGGAAAACCTCATTCGCGCGAGGAGATTCTTGTGAACTAAGTGGTTGGCTGCATCATAGCAGACTGCAATGGATTCAGTGCTGATGGATTTGGATTCGAGAATCTGCCTGCAACTCTACACCACATCTACAGATCTTCCAAGCATAGATAATTTGGATGTCAGAATGGAGATGAACTGGTTCGTCGGAGCTGGTACTTCGGCTCTGCAGGAGGCGCTTGTTCTAGCAGCAGCTTCTCCAGCTCCTGCACATTCAGATCCGATTACATATAAACACAAGGTCCAGCTTTTCGAAGTGTATGACATCGTTGACAAAGGAACAATCTAATAACACATGCTGCGGAGAAACTTCACTATCTACTGATGATGAAAATCACTTGGGTTAAAGATAATAGATTTTCATGCCACTTATCATATGATAAGGAGTCTAATAGAGAATCTTTAGTGGATGAATACTGATGCAGAACCAAATGTTCCTTTTGACACTTGAAAATTTTAGCTTATAATAAGGAAGAATCACTCAAAATGCCACTTAATTGTTTAGGTAATTTTGGACAACCATTATCAGACAATGATTTTTTGCAATTAACCCATATTCATAGTCGGAAAAACCTTGCCAGAATCAACTACCTTGAAAGTGTGATTAATTTTGATTTTCCACTAGTTTGTGCTGCCAAACAATACTCAATGAAAGTTAAACATGTAAGCCTATCTTTTCATTTTTTAATAAGTAATTTCATTACACATTCCCAGCAATATTTGAAGGTAGAAAACACCAATGCAAGTTACAAGGAAGGAAAATAGACATGAAGGTTCTGAAATGGTTCACTAGTCATTCTCAAAGAGTAATGTAAACAAATTGATCAAAAGATGCAATGAATCACGTCCACATAAAATAATAGGCTTTTCAGAATCTTACACAGCGAAGCAATTCCCATATGTAAGTAACAAATGCACAAAATCAGTAACCAACAGCAACATCAATGAAAGCGATTTCACGTATCAAATCAACACTGCTCAGCAACTAGGATCGATGAAGTCAAGTGACTGAAAGTAAAGTAAAAGAGGTGAAATCAGTAAAATCACCTTCTGCCTCCTAAGCCTTGCATTTTCTTCTTCCAAGTGCGAAACTTTCTGCTCCAACTCAGTTGTGTAGGCCTGTCACATTATTTCCCATCAGAAAGCACTGAGTTGATAAGTAACAAAGCGGCGAGATAGGATAAAGAAATCCAAATCCCAGTAGGAATGAGGAAACTTACTTGTTTCCTCGCCCGTGACCGAGCAGCAGATTCCCGATTCTTAATCATCCTCTTTTGCCTCCTTTCAACCGACTTGTCCACCGGATCCTCATGGGAGATCCTTTTCCTACTAGATGACTGTGTGTCTCCTAGAGATCCCATCAAAGATGAAGGCAATGACATCTGATTTTCGGTAAACGGACAATCCATAACAGCAGTGGCTGCCATGGGGAAGTGCTGAGAAATCGGTTGCCCTGGCATATAAACACCCATTATATTTTGCTGTGGATGGTGAAACTGTGGTTGCTGGTAAGGAACCCACTGCCCCTGCAGAGGAAACTGCTGAGCAACACTTCGCTCTACATTAGCATCGCCATCACCACTCCTATTCTCCGACGACGACCCATCTGCCACAACTCCTGCCTTTACCAAAAAGTCCTCTAAGGTCATCTCACCTAATGTTAACTGCTTATCCCCTGCCGTTTTCTCATGACTCCTACTTTGCGCCTGTTGAATATCCCTCCAAACCTCATCTACCGTCTTTTTGCTAAGAGCGCCTGTCAGTGACAAACTCGCCTGGCGTTGCAAGGCTGACTGGTTAGCCGAACCCGTATTCTCAACATCCGAATTGACAATGTGATTCAACTCCATAGTCCATACACTTTTGAGCAGCTCATCAAGGTTCATACTACTCAACGGTTTCCCCAAATCTCCTAAATGATTCTGAACTTCATCTAGTGTGAGACTATACAATGAATTCTGTCGCGCTAACGGTTGCAACTGTGATTGTTTGCCAGCACTGTTACCATTGTCAACTCCTTGGCTACCCATTGTCTGAACCCCCATCAAAATCTCTTTGGACCTCTATATCTAATCATCTAACTCAAATTGCCAAACCTCACAAATTCCCATTGCTTATAACGCTAAAAAAAAAAAAATTGATATGTCCTTCACCTAAATTTCAGATGATTTGGTGAAATCCCTGTTCATGAAATTAAAACCAACAAACGCAGGTCAAAACACCCCCAAAATTACACAAGCCCATTAACCAAATTTAGCTGAAAATTTGATAAACAAGGCAATGAAACTTCCGGAACTCATTAAATTTGCCAATGAGGCTATTTTGGAAGGTCACATAACATCCATGCAAGAAACAATCCACACATGCAAGCTCATTTTCAGCACTTGAATCAATTTTGAGCACTCAATGACACAAATTAAGAACAGAACAAACCCTAAATTAAATATGAAAAACAGTTAAGTCGAGTGAACTGGGGTAGAAAATGACGATTTCAAACAGAAACCGGATCGAAATAGCCGATTCATCACCAATTAGACCCAAAATCAGCGCCAATTGAGAAAGAAAAGATGATTCTTTTACGGCATTTCTACATAAAACAAGAGAAATCACCGAAATGGGTGATCAGGTGATTATGAGCAAATCCATGGGAGTGAGAAATGTATAAAAACAGGTCGAAACCCATTGTGAAGAAATCCACGGATGATGATACCCACATGTGCGAATTTCCAATAGTATTTGAAATTGAACAAAGAAAGATGTGAAATTTAGATTGGGAAACGGCGAGAAACATCCAGAAGATTCAGATTAGTGAGGAAGGAGGGGGAGAAATACTCACTTATTGAAGGCAAGTCCAGCTGATACACTGAAGAAAGCGAGCGAGCGAGCGAGAGATTTTTGATTCGTCAGTGAGTTTGTTGTGCCACGCCCAGAGAGAGAGAGAGAGAGAGAGAGAGGAACTGAACAAATATGCAGAGGTTTTTTCCCTTTATTTTTGTACTTATTTTAATATGGTAACAATTTTATTACTTTGTTTATTAAAACATGTTATTTTTAAGATTTGTCTAAAACAAACAAAATAAATTTATATCTCTAAATATTAGAGTACTTAACTCTTTTTTTTTTTTAAATAGTAGCCAAACATTATGAAGACTTTGCTAAAAATGTAAGGTATATCCTTAATCATCCTGCTGGATAATGTTATTTAGATCTCTATTAAAGGGGATATAATCTACTACTTTATTTGCTTCTTTATAACAATATTTGAACTGCATATGCTCAAAGAAGTCTGAGAGTATTCAACTTTTTCATTTTTTTAATACTACAACTAAGACTAGACCTGTCAAAACATGTCGGACGGGTTGGGTCGTCTTGGGTTATGGTCCATTACGGGTCGGATCATTTCGGGTTACGAGTCATGAAATGCTCAATCCAAACCCATATTTAACGGGTTCGAGTCGACCCAACGGGTCAAGAACGTTACTCCTTCAGAATTTTTTAAATGTCATTTACTATTCATACACGTTATTTCAGGATGATAAAAGTAAGTAAAATATCAATTTGTTAATTATTTGTTATAATTTCATTTTTTTAGTTCGAAGTATGAAATTATATACAATATATAAATTGATATTTTATACTCCCTCCGTTAATTAAAACTTGACGTTTTACTATTCACGCACGCTTTTTGAGGTGTTAAAAACTATATAAAATATTAACTTTTTTAAAATATTTTTTAAACAATTTTATACTTGTTACTATTAATTATGAGTTTATAAAAACAAATTTTAAAAAATGTTAATATTTCATATAGTTTTTATCATTATAAAAAAACGTGCATGAATAGTAAACGACAAGTTTTAATTAACAGAGGGAGTATAATTTTTATCATCCTTAAAAACATACATGTAAACAACATTTAAAAGTAAACATATGGAGTATTTTTAATGACTATTTACGTAGTTCCTAAAACTAAAATTGTTATATTACCATAATAATCGTTATATTATTGAAAAGAAGTAATTAATTTTTTTTATACAAGACAAATATTTGGGGTTGGGTCAACTACGGTTGTACCACCACCCAATAGCGTCTTTTCGGATGAATCGCTGAGCTAGATCTCCAACCTAAGAAGTTCAATTTGTATATTTATATATATATAATAGTTAATGTTGCTACAATAGTAATATGTATCTTTATATAATATAACAATTAATGTTGCTACAATAGTAATATGTATCTTTATACAGTATAACAATTTGCAATGTTCAATTATAAAGTAAAGTTGATGATAAAAAAAAAGATAATATTCAATCCTAATTATTATTAGTAATAAATTTCAATATTAGCTAGGTTAAATTGTAATTTATTTATGTTTTAATTATAGTAGAGCTTGACCCAACGGGTGACCCATGGGTTGACCCGACCCGATCAAGAAATTTGCGGGTTGAACGGGTTCGGGTTGCTTCGGGTTTTAGGTTGAAAATTTTGCGCCAAAACCCACGTTTTACAGGTTGGGTTGGGTGGGTTGGGTCGGGTCACGTTTTGACATATCTAACTAAGACCATCCATAATAGTTTTGATTAAAATATACACATTTGTATAATATGGGTAAAAATACACATTGCTTTTCAGTAATTTGTTCCATTAGTGAAAAATGTATTTTTTACACATCATTCAAATACAATCAATTAAAAAAATCATAAAAAAATACATTAATGAAATTGTTTTACTTTTTGTATAAATTTATACACATGGAGAGGTAGTGTGCTCAAATTTACACATGATAAGCTCAAATGGAACTAAAAATGTCTAAAAAAAATACACATTTGCACACAACCATTGCATATGGTCTAACATATCTTTAATCATTACATGTGTAACTTTAAAATTTTGATACCAAACTATCCAAAATGACATCTTTTTCTTAACAAAATTCACTTTGATATTTTTTCTTAACGAATAGAACGTTGTTTAAATCCTCTTATCATATACAAATATAAAATTTTCAAGTCAAGTAAATGTTTGTATAGATTTGAATCTTTATTCAACAAAAAGTTTTTTATATTTTTTTAAGAGTCGTTATGGAAAGAGTCAACTCTCAAGTTTCTCAATAACATTTAAACAGACACAGGTTCTGACGATGCCTCAGAAAATAGTCCTCTTGATAAACAGAAATAAGACGTCATAAATAGGTCACCCAACACGAAGTCATATGGAGATATGATAACACCGTCGTGATCGCTTGTTATCTCCATCCCTATCAATCAATACAAATCAAGAACCTCCGACGGGAAAATACCCTCAACGCGATCAAAATGCCGATCGCTTGTTATCTCCACGTCACATCCACCACAACAACTCCACCTCATTATCCCAGTACCAAAAGCAAACAGCTCGCTGGCATTATCTTACACAATGACAAACTCCCTAGCATGAGGGCATGAGCCACACGTGTCCTCAACCAAACCACGAGGTCACCAACCATCTGCTCGCTTAGCAACACTATAAATACCCCCCTTAGGCTCAGAAGGAGGGGATCTGATTTGAAGGAAATAAAGAAAGAGAGATATGCTATCCTCCATAAGATAAAACCCTCGGAGTTGAGTTCTTGAGACCTCTGATCGGAGAAGAACGTTTGTAGAATCAAACACCATCTCTTAATAACCTCTAAAGACGACGATTAAACAGCGAATACAAGATGCGAGCACCTTTATCGCAAAGTATATATTATCTCGCAACCCAGCTCACAACAAGATCATATATATATATATAGGGTTGGGTTCAGGTGCAAAGGTCACCAAAAGTGAGAAGGAAAGAAGTAATTTGATTGGTCCACACGGAATAAAATAATATAAATTTTTTAATAAAAATAACAGTCCGCACGAAAAATTCCGCCTGCTCCTCACCTCCCTAGCGCGCTTCCTGGCTCCCCCAGTCGCACCTCCCAGCGCTTGCACCACACGCGCCAGCCAAATAATTAAAAAACGGCAAATTGCACGCGCTGAGTATTGATCATTCAACCTTGGTGACGCCTACACAGCCCCTTAACCATTTTGCCAATAAGTATCTTTTGTCCATAGTGGCATCTACTAATATTTATTAGTTAGTAAAATGCCTCAAAATCGATTTTACAACTTTTAATATATATTTGTCTAATTATAATTAAAATGTTTTCACGTAAATTTATTAACTATACATTAAGATACATATTAATGTATATTTCATAATAAAAAAATTCAATCTTCTTTTGTTTTCTTTTAATTATTTATTTGTTTGTTTTTTAAATAAAATGGTTCATGAACCAATACTATTTATTTCATGAATCAAATCCAGTGAACCACACCTAGTGACTGAATCAACATCTATTTAGTCACCGAACCAACCTCTATTTAGTCACAGTGATTCGGCAATTTTATTCGCAGTGGTTCATCAATTTTATTCACAGTGGTTCAGCAATTTTATTCATAGTGGTTCAGCAATTTTATTCACAGTGAACCAATCTCTATTTAGCCACTGAACCAACCTATTTAGTCACTGAACCAACCTTTATTTAGCCATTGAACCAACCTATTTAGTCACTGAACCAGCCTCTATTTCGCCACTGAACCAACCTATTTAGTCACTGAACCAACCTCTATTTATTCACTGAACCAACCTCTATTTAGATACCGAACCAACCTATTTAGTCACTCTCTATTCGGTAACTAAACCACTCTCTATTCGTTCACTGAACCACTCTATTCGGTCACTGAACCAATCTCTATTCGATTACTGAACCACTTTATCCGGTCACTGAACCACTATCTATTCGGTCACTGACTCACTCTCTATTCGGTCACTGAACCACTCTCTATTCGGTCACTGAACCACTCTATTCGATCACTGAACCAATCTCTATTCGACCACTAAACCACTGTATCCGGTCCTTGAACCACTATCTATTCGGCCACTGAACCACTCCCTATTCGGTCACTGAACCACTCTATATTCGGTCACTGAACCAACCTCTATTTAGTCACTGAACCAGTTATTATAAAATTGATGAACCAATTCTATTTAATTCATGAACAATTATGTGTCTAGTTGGTGAACCACTCTCTTTAATTAAATGCGCTGAACCATTTACATAATCTCCTCTACTAGTTTAATTTCTATATTTCAATTGCAGGATTTGAAGCAATTTGAAATCTTTACATGAAATCATGATTATTCAATTTCCTCCTCCTTTCCTCCGAATTCTGGATTTTCACTGATTCATCCATTTAAATTGAAATTGCTTGTTCTTCTGTAATCTTCAAAAATGGAATTGGATAACGAAGCAGCTTATCTGCATCTTACAACTAACAAGGAGAGACACGAAGCCAGGGGCCAAATCCAGAAATTGATCTCCACCGCCGTGGTGCCGCCGATGCCGTCGCTAGAGAGCCCCCTGTTCAACAACTTCCAGGGGAGGGCAAGCTGCATCGTCACCGAACCCAGCAACTTCTCCGACACTACTACTTACACCACTTTCATAGGAGGACAGCTCCGAACCGACGCCTGGAGGAGAAGGATTCGTCGAGCGGCGGGAGCACCGAGAGGAGGCTGTCAAAGGGGAGGCCGTCGAGAGATCTCTAATTGCCGTCAATGGCGCTGCAACCGGCGCCGAAGCTGCTCCGCTCTGGTACACCGCTGGAGTTGAGGAAGTAGATGCCGCCGCGCTTGATATCGGAATCCGGCAAAACGATGACGATCCGGCAGACATCGACGCCGTGGGCCGAAGGCCGCTGGAGATGGTGAGGATTTCGCTCCCGTGTTTTTCCCAGAAGAAGGGAAGCGCGTGGGGGGATTTTTTTTGTTTTAAAATTTAGATATTTTTAAACCAATAAGATTGCTTCTTTCCTTCTTACCGGTATATACTATTCTCACTTGAACCCTACCCTATATATATATATATATATATATATATATATATATATATATATATATATATATATATAGAGAGAGAGAGAGAGAGAGAGAGAGAGAGAGAGAGAGAGAGAGAGAGAGGATGAATCAAATGTTAACAAGCCTTATTGTGTTTTGTGTTAACAGATCTCGACCATTGAATTGAGTGAAATCAAAGGACTAGATTAATTGAGATTTTCATAATTTTTAAAATAAAAAATAGTGGGCCCCATGAATAAAATTAATCTAATCTCTTCTGATAGAGCGTGTTAATCAAATTCTTCAAATATCTAAAAACCCATCCAAATCTCTTTCTCTCCCAACCCTAGCAACCACTGCAAACAATTGAACAGTTATTAGCGTCGCTCACCATCTCTTTCGCATCCATGGTCGAGCTCAACCAATGCCTCTCTAACGATAGGTCCGGTGGATGTGCAATTTCGGATACCAGTCGGCGGCGAAGCGAGAGTTCGAAGCCGGTGTCGAATCGAGGGCGACCAGCAATCGTTGGTAATGGACGAGGCGCTCACATAAGTCGAATTTGGCTCGGAGATTTCATGAGTTGTGTATTTTGATTTTGAGATATAGCAGTTGGGGATTGGACGAGGCGCTCTTGGAAAACTACGATTCGATCTCTCTCGACGGCAACGACATGTGGTCTTCATATTCGTCTGCATCGGCGATGTCGAAAAACATTGTCTCCGAGAGGAATCGTGGGAAAAAGCTCAACGAGCGGCTCTTCGCTGTCCAAGCGATCGTTCCTAACATTAGCAAGGTCAATTTGTTCTCTGTCCTTCCACAAATATTTCTCAATTGAAAATTCGATTTGATTCCTTGAACACCTAATTAAAACCAGGTTGTTCTAGACTTGCAATTCATCTTTTTAATCGATTTCCTTTTATTTTTTTTCTCTTTCACATTTACACGATTTGTAGAGATCTGGCGTTTGCATTTGGATGTATCTTCACACTCCACATGATTTATTTACTAATTAACAAAAGGAGTTATTCGACGATGAAGTGCTTTGGTGTCTAGAGTATTGATTGAAAACTCCAATCTTATAATGTGGTCATTGGTGCTCAAGACCATGAGTGGTCTTCTACGTTTGATTTATACATTTTTTTTTACTATTCGGCAAGTTCAGAGTAACTATTCATTTATAATAAAAAATTATTCATATGTAAGTGGGTAATTAGAAGTGGGAAATCAAGAATTATATTTACATACTCTTTCAACTTAGCGAATAATTACTATCAACGTATCGAATAATTACTATCAATCTAGCGAATAGTTGCAAAATTGACTAACCCTTTTGCTATTATCTAAACAATAACTCCTCCTTACAAACGAATAATAACGATTAATTTGACGAATAATTACTATTAACCTAGCGAATAGTTGCAAAATTGACCAACCATTTGGCTATTATCTAAACGATAACTCTTCTTTACAGACGAATAATTACTATTAATCTAGCGAATAGTTGCAAAATTGACCAACCCTTTTATTATTATCTAAACGATAACTCCTTTTTACACACGACTATTCGGCAAGTTCAGAGTCACTATTCGTTGATAATAAGGAATTATTCATATGTATGTGGGTAATTAGATGTGGGTTTGTTGAAATTCAAACTCTGTTTAAAATTGTTCATGAATTTATCGAATATTCGTCAAATTCATAGTCATTATTCATTGATAATCTGGAATTATTCAATAGTTTGTTCATTGTTATTCATCGAACACACAGTGTAAGCGAAATCTCATCCCCCCTACAAAAAAATTGTTCTCTAAAAAAAATGCAACACACGCGCTTTCCTCCAGCAAGTTGTCTATAAAAGTGGTGGGGCCTACTATTTTTTTTAAAATAAAAGGGAAAAGTCTCAATTAATCTCACCCCTTCATTTCTAATCCATCAATGATATGGCATATATTTATTAAGACAAAACACAATAAGGGGTGTGTACACATGACCCAACCTATATATATATATATATATTACAGAGAGAGAGAGTGAGAGAGATGTAGGTTAGGTCTTGTGTTTATAGCTCTTATGGTGTTAAGTGTTAACAATTATAAGCCATTGGATCATTAGAAATGGAGGGCCTAGATTCATTCCCGAAATTACATTTTTTAATTTGGAAAATTAAAAACCCACCCCATTTTCTCCTTCCTGGCGCGTGCAATCCCCACCCAAAAGTTCTTATTTTTTTTGATAAAACACAAAGAGCATCTTCATTATCGAGATCCTCGGGACCCTACCGCACGAACGATACCCACCTTGCAAAAGCTCTTTGAAACCGTGGAACTGCAACTCCGAGCAACGCCAGAAATCGCCGACACTTGAAATGGATGGAGGTGCGCCACCAGATCTAGCCGCCACCACATCTCTTCCGGCGCGCGAAGGGGGAGCCACTGCCTCTCTGCCGGTGTTCAGCTATTTACTGCAGAATCGTCCGAAGGGGTTCGAATAAGAAAAATCAACTATTGACTCCTTGCTGAATCTGTAGTTCAAAATCTTTGGGTGTTGTGTGTTTCGATTGAACATCGATTGATTTTAGTACAATGTAGGTCGGATAGGGTTTTTTGTGAATTTTTGTGAATTTTTGTTAAATCCCGTTCCCTATCGGTTGATTGAAGATGAAATTGGATGAATAAATTGATTATTCTGATTAATATAGTTGATTTTTTTTTGGATTGAGTCGAATGGTGTTTGGAGTTATAAAACTGCATAAATAACTAGTAAATATTTGACAACAGATGGTGCATATGTGTGAGCACTAGATGAACATACTGAATATTTGACAAAAGATGGTGCATATGTGTGACAACAGATGGTGCATATGGTAAGCACCCTACCTACATAACAGTAAAGCCTTATAATCGTCGGAAGTATGTTACTGAATATTTGATGAAACTTGAGATGAATATTTATTGCATCTGTATGAATATTTGATAATACATGATGAATATATGATGAATAAATTTGAAATATTGATGAATCTTTTATGAAATCTTGATGAATATCTCTGAGATCTAAATGAATGTTTATTAATTCTAGATGAATAACTGTGATATCTTGATGAAATTGGATGACCAGGTGATGATTATTTGTGAGATATAGATGAATATTTGATGAATAGTTTTGAAATGTGGCTTAAACCTTATTGAATGATGAATATTACTAGGTCAATTTGAATAAGTGTGTGATATAGATGAGCACTTTGAATATTGTGATGAATTTTGACGTTCGTATATTAGGTAGTTAAATGAATACTAATGTAGTTGTATGTATGTACAGATGATGTTTTCCATATATGAAAATGGAGATTATTATGTGATTGTATTCCATTTGAAGAGATGGATTGCAGAGATATTGGACAACTCAAAGGCTAAAGAAATCAACTATGCAACAAACTACAAGACGGTGTTCGATGAGCTGGTAATGTCATTATGTACGGTCTCAGTTGGCCCCCGCTTATTCAATGTAGTGTTTTTCACAAGTTTTAAATCTAACGGCCTATACCATTTGTGTCGCAGAAGAAAATGATTTCCCGGCTATTGGTGGACGAAGAATTGAAAGTGGAAGCAAAGAAGATAAAAGATATCTCAGGCTCTCAGCTGCACAGGTCGTGAAGTTCGATTGGAAGACACCGACGGGGGGGGGGGGGGGGGGGGGATAGATTCAGGATTGTACGCAATGCACCACATGGAGACGTACAAAGGTGACTTCTCTTGGAGGTGTGGCTTTAAACGAGGGAGTAAAAAGAATATAAACTCCCTGCGATAAAAGTATACTCATTGCATCGTGACGTCGGACTTGAATAGTGAGAAGGCGACGCTATTAGCTGCTTTCAAGAATGGTTTGAACAATGTTAACCAGGTTGCACGAAAGAAAATTCATCCTTAAATGGTTCTGGACATGTCGGGCTTACACCATTTGCAATTTCCTCGTTAAAGTACTGCATTTGTTTTGCACTTTTGGTCAAACTTCTCCCCTGGAACATATGTTAGTATATCTTCATGTAGGCAGTAAGTGTTAGACAATTATCTACTCCCACTTTTTGGGATGTTAGTGACATTGTTATATATAACAACTAAGACATTTGTCTCTATTCGTCGGCATGTTCTGTTTTACGCAAACATATTGACAGTGAACCGTTAACCAATATTACCCTAATAATGACGAATATTACCCATCTTAAGTAAGATGGGGAAATTATTCGTCATTAGCAGGGTAATATTCGTCATTAGATGGGTAATATTCGTCAATGGGTCAATAACACCATGTGCCCAACTACTTCGATCTCCTTCACCAACCGGTTTGATAAAACCGTCTATGATATACAAAGATATCACGTAACAAAAACATTGATCTTGAATTGTTTGATATCATATTTTTTTTATTATTAAAGGCAATGGATAAAATTTGGAACAATAAAAACAAAAAAATCAAATCAAATTTGGACGTGTTTACCCGTTTGTTTAGTTTAATAGATAGGATATTTTTTATATAAGGATATATGATTAAATTTGGAAGAAAAAAAAGCCCAATGTGCCCCCCCTCCCCCCACCCTAATTTCTCACACCAGATTTCAAGTTTTTCCACCAAGAGATTATGATTCACACGCCATAATTGCGGGCTGAATTAAAAACAGCGTGGGGCCCACGACTTTAATTAAAAAAATCCAATATATCAAGGATTAAACATAGCCTTATTTGTTAACATATAACACCGTAAGACTTATTAACATTTGAACCACAATATAAATAAATAAATAAATATATATATATATATATATATATATATATATATATATATAGATATATATATATATATATATATATATATAGAGAGAGAGAGAGAGAGAGAGAGAGAGAGAGAGAGAGAGAGAGAGAGAGAGAGAGAGAGAGAGAGAGAGAGAGAGAGAGAGAGAGAGAGAGAGAGAGAGAGGGTAAGTTGTGCACACCCCTTAGGGTGTACTTTGTGCACAAACCTGAGCCTTTGATCTATATTAAATGGAGGGATAAGATGATGCCACGTGTCTTGAGTGATTTTTAAAAAAAAATTGAAAAATTAATTTCAATCCCATTTAGTTGAGCGTGGAGCGCGTGAGAGACTGAGAGGATCAATATAACCCTAAAGTTAATTTCAATCCCACATTAGCAGCCGATTCATTCTTCAATCTCAATCGGCGGCGAATGCGTTCTTCAATCTCAATCGATGGAGTCGAAGAGCCGGGAACGGTGGTGTATGGTGGCGTTTCTGATCAACGGCGAAGGCGACGAAGAGGAAAGCCGGAGTCGGGGGCGCTGGTGGAGGAGGCGAGGAGGAGATTCGGCGTGGAGTCAAGGCGGCGGAGGCTGCGGGGAAGGAAGAGATACGGTTGAGGCCGAAGACGACGTGGGAGATGGCGGCGACGCCAGATCTGGGCGGTGTCGAACTTCTTCATCTGTGGAAGAAGGGAGAGGATGCTGCTATGGTGGCGGCGAAGGGAGAGGATGGCGGCCAACCGCCCAGATCTGCTATGGTGGCGGCCAAGGAAGAGGATGGCGACCAACCGCCCAGATCTGAATCTGTGGAAGTAGTTGGTGATGAAGATGAGGACTCGACTGGTTCGCATTCGCAATTGGAGTGTTTGTGTCTGAATCATCGGCAATGGTCTTCGTCTCCTCCATCGGAGAAGGATCCCGTCCAGTCCAGTTGAAGGTCTCGACGGCGATTTGAAGCGACGACGGCGACGATTTCGCCGGCAGGCTGGTCTCACTCCCCTGTTCATACTCTCTTCCCTTCAATTCGAATCCGAGCACGGCAGTAGATCTGGTCGATGGAGACGATGAGGCTAGGTCGGTGGTGGCGATGGAGGCGGTGTGATGGCGAAGGCAGGTGCTTGCAGTGAAGATGGTAGCGGTTTTTTTTTAATGAATTTGGGATTATTCGGTGGGATATAGAATGATTATTCGGTGGGATATAGAATATTATTCGGCGATATTGAATAATTATTCATAGAAATAGGTTTTTTTTATGAATTTGGGGTTTGTGAAATATGAAACATTATTCAGTGAATTTTGAAGCATTATTCGGTAAAATATGTAATTTTATTCGGAAAAAAAATATTATAAAATATTATTCGCATAAAAAAAACATTATTCGGTAGTATGCGTCTAATTATTCAGTGGAATTGGTGAATTTTCATATAAGATGGATTGAAAAAGATTAAAAAAAACATTATTATTCAAAAAAAAAAACATTATTTGATAGAATGTAAAATATTATTCGGTTGAATTGACGGATTTTTAAGGTAAACGAATTCAGTGCCATTTAAAAAAAATTATATATATATTGGGTGAAAGAATTGTGTAAAAAAACAATTAAAAAAAAAAAAGAAAAAGAGAATGGGGATGGGTAAGAATGTGAGATTCACGTGAGAGAGTGGGAGAGATTGAGTGTTTTTTGTCAAAGGGGCCCACAAATTAAAAAGAAAAAAAAAGAAAATCACTTTTAATCATGACCCTCCACCCTCTCTCCATCAACGGTCTAGAATCGTGCACTAGATACACTTTAAGGGGTGTGCACAAGGGAACCACTCTATCTATCTATCTATCTATCTATATATATATATATATATATAAATACTCGGTTGATCTTACATGCAAATATAGGACATTTGTTGTCACGTTGTGGAAACACTTAATTGGTGTCGTCTGTGGGAACCTTACGCGACGATATCTTCCTCGTAGAAATACGCACTACATATTAAATCTGCAGACATCGTCCTTAAACTCCCGCATAAATTATTCTTCGCGAATAGATTTGTTTTACTATTTGCACTAATCCTTACAAAAACATGAATTTCACGTTGTTTGGCGAAGAATTTGGGAATCAACATCATGACGTAAGATGGAACAACGACTTAAACCTCAATGATCCTCCTGAGGAAGAGAATATCCCCCATCAAGGCAAGGATATCCTTTCCCAACCATTCTGGAATGCTGCCCCAGTACCCTAACCTAATCAATGCGGGACATATGGAAGGTTTCCCCCTTACCAATATTTCGTGGGCAACTACCATCAAAATCCCTTCTATGGGCAAACCGCGAATATGATGCCACCTAATTTTGATCCCTACTATCATCCCCAACCACGGGACCAAGCACGTACTGCATTCAACCCAATTCTCAACCCGGCTGATGGACCGCTGAACCCTGGATTAAACCATGAGAATAACAATACTGATAAAAGATCTCGCGACAACAATTCCATGGATATATATTCACGGTCTAACTCTTCTGGGGGGGGGGGGGGGGGGGGCTGATGCTGTCTACAAAAAAGAAGCAATTTTTCCTTCTGCCTTTTGAAAAAAGATACGCGAAACACACGTCCCGAAAAGATGGAGAGACGTATCAATCGCGAAGTATACTAGGAATTTTGATCCCAATGATCACATGGATCAATTCACTACTTCGATGGGGATGAATGAAAATAACGACGCTATGTTCTGCCGATCATTCCCATCTACTTTGAGTGAAGTGGCCTTAACCTGGTTCACTAACCTGCCTCCATTGTCAATAAGCAGCTTCACACAACTATCCGATATTTTTGTCGCTCATTTTGGTAGCGCTTGCACACAAAAGCGTACCATGCTGGATCTAAACTCTATCAGGCAAGAATCGTCCGAATCTCTGGGAAATTTCTTCAGCAGATTCACCACCATGGTCGTTCAAATTCCAAAGTGCAATCAAGAATCTGATAGCACCATTCTAATGGGCAACCTTCCTGAAGGCGATTTCAAAACATTTTTATTCAGAAAAGAGCCTCGAAACTAGGATAAGCTACGCCATATTTTGACCTTGCAAATCCATGCTATGGAAGCTGCCAGCTTTAGCTCGCGTTCCAATGAGGTAAAACCATCCATGTTCTACAAAATAACCAACAAGTTTCGTGGAAAAGGAGGCCAAGATGCCCATCCATGCAATAAACTACCCTGGAAACCGCCCGTCGCCCCCCCAGCAAGCTGCTTACAATGAAATACATTACACTCCGTTCACCAATCCTCCTCCAATCCTAGCCCCAACAAAGGTAATGATGGCCCATCCTCAAATAATACGACCGCCTGTGTATGGTGTTCCACTGGTTTCTCTTCCTCAATAGGGTAAGCCTCTGAAGTAGCAAAAAGAGACGACCATCTATGGCCAAGGTCAGGGATCTTTGAAATCAGAAGTAGCAAAAAGCGACGATCAAGACGTCATTTCAAATGACCTCGAAGCACAAAAGATTGCGGACAAAATTGTCGAGGAAAAAGTTGTCTTTTTCCATTTGCAAACCCCACAGAAGCTCTATATCATGGGCACGACTTGTAGGCCCCTATCTTAGACCGCGTCAAGAAAATCCTAATGAGTTTACAGGATGCACTACTAGAAATCTCTCATTTAACATCGGGTAATAACCGATGTCTTTCAAAAAATAATTTCAAAAAATAAATCGATGTCTATGTGGGTGTTGTAAAAAGTCAAAAGTTTTTCACATCGGCCATAGCCCGATGTCTATAAAGTTTATAACATCGTTTATATTTTTAAATCTGATGTCTTTGTATGTTATAACATCGGGCTTTGGCCGATGTTAAACACTTTTTACTTTTAACAACACCCACATAGACATCGGTATTATTTTTTGAAAGACATCTGTTATTACCCGATGTTAAATGATATATTTGTAGTTTTTTTTATGATAACCTATACGGGATTTGAACCCGCATCTTTGTGCTTGAGCACAACGCTCTACCAATTGAGCTAATAGGCTGAATCACAACAATACTTAGATCTGAAACGTTAAATATATATAGATGTGGTGGTTAAACTAAGATACAGAAAAAAAAAAATGAGACCATACTCAGGGTCTCATTAAAAATAGAGATCCTCAAATAAACCCCTTACCTCTCTTTGCCCCACTATCTACCCCAGTCCACAAGTGAAATCCAAGGGTTAACCAAATTTAAAATTAACATATATACTAAACCACTCGGTAGTAAAATATGTTAAAATAAATAAGGCCAAGCCCAACATCGGATGAAACCAATAGAATAGGGCCGCACCAAATGTACCACCATAACTCTGGAATATCATGACAGCAGAAGCTTCACAACAAAATTTCGAATCCTCTCAGCCTTCATCAATTCATAACACCTAACCAGGCAACAACAACACCACCACCATATAAAACGCCACCAGCTAGACATTCAGAATTTAGAATGAGCAGCAGCATCACAAAATTCATGACAACAACCACAACCGACAGCTTTCACATCCTTCCACATACCACACAGTCAGCCAGGATCATCAGATGCCCTAACTAAAACGACCAATTAACCTTCCATGAGTTGAATCAAAATCGTAGAAACTTGGAGCTTGACATTTTTATACTACAGTTCTACTATGTAAGATAATAATATGTATCATATACCTCCTCAAAAGTTGTGATTGTTGCAGGAACATAATCCAGTTGGCGAGCTCCATGGTTGGAAACTATATATGATCTCGGCTGAACCAGCTTCTATGGCCAACCTTGCTGCAGGTTAGTGATAAGAGTCAACTTAGAACGTGGTAAGCTTAGATTTCAAAGAATGACACTATTATGTTTTTTCTCTAAAAGCTCCTTTTTTTTTCTTCTGAACTTACAACTCACCATCTTCAGCAGTAATCACTCCCTTCACCAGAATTGGCAATTTAGTGGTAGTTTGGAGCCATTTGATATCCTGTTAATTACGACGATGTTACAGGCTGGCCTGCTTGGTAAATTCTGAATATTAAGAGGTTAAAAAGCATGGAGATTTCGGAAAGCAACTTACCTTCCAATTGAGTGATTAGTCAACAAGACGTGCAACGTATGAGGATAGTCCAGAGTCGTTAGTCTATTAGTTCATCCCAGAAAACACAAACATGAGAAAATGACGATATTTTTTTTATGACGAAGAATTAGATGAGATGATGTTATACACTTATGATCTCTGCTATTGTAGTCTCTCACCTTGTCTATCTTACCAATTTCCAGCCCCTCAAATTTCTTCAATGACAAGCCTTCTGGCAATGCAAATCTGCAAGGGCAACCAAATCGAAATAAGTATACATGACTAAAGAAATATGAATGCTTTGGAGTAAAAAACTGTCAATATACGAATGGTAGTTGGTGTGAAAACTTTGAGTGAGGGCGCAAGATGCCCGGGAGGTCTACTGCTAAATCGAGGTGTAAAGAGTCAAACCTTTCCTATTGCAAGAAGAGCATGGGCAGCACTGCAGTTTAGTTTAATCATAAAATTTCAGTCACTGTTGTGTTCTGTGAAACTAGAATAGTAAACAAAAGCTAGATGCCCTAGCTAAAATGACCAATTAACCTTCCAGGAGTTGAATCAAAATCTCCACAAACTAACTAGCTTATAGGATATAAAAGAATATAAAAGTATCAGTACATGACATAAATTATATAATAAAAATAATTCTATAAAAAACAAAACAACAATTTGAAAATATAAAATCATACTCCCTCAAGTAAGTGAGGCTTATAACCTTGATCAGAAAGCCATCCAAGTGGCTGCATATCTAAGTTTGGCCATGACTTCCCTCTTAAGCCTTGGGCTCCTATCATGCTTGAACTTGCGAAGCCATTGGTTGACAATGAAAAGTGTTTTGAAGATGAAAAGTAATCTAGATGCAATTGTATAAAAGAGAATAATATATCGGACTGTAGAGACGGTAAATGATAAACAAACTATCCATTTACCTTGCAACATCAAAATGTGCAGCTACATCTCCCCATTTATCCCAATCATCTACCGCTATCCTATACATATATATTGACCAGGCCGTCGACTTGTTTAGCAATGTTTGGAGTCACACTGGTTCCTGGAGATAGCGAGTACAAAATAGGACGCTCAAGTTGTCTCAGGATATGGAAATAATAGTACTTGTCATACAAATTGTTTACAGATTGAAGATGGAAAATGTGAGAGTGGCTTGGATTAAAAGCGGACCAAATACCACAGAGACAACAGTGATCTCCTCTATATCCAAGTCGTCTCCAAAAACACAGTCTTGCTTCACTGTTATCAAAAGAACAAAAAGTGATGACTACAGAACCATTCAAGAATCAAGAAGGTAAATTGCGAACAACATCTCCATGGCTCAACACAACATCTAAGGTATTATTATTCGACTAAAACCTTTGAGAAGGAAAAACATGGCACAAAAATCTCGACAATGAAAAACATACCAAAGTTAACACCCCACTCAATCTAAGCAAAAGAAAGGGTCCCATGGAAACAACCTCTAATAGGTCAATCAAGAACAATTTACATATATATCAGATGCTTTTGTATCTGTGAGATTTGCAAAATATGAATTAATGTGATGAGAATTCCTACATTTTTCAGTAGCTCTATCATTCCACTCTGTGTTAAAGGTTCAATCACTTACACTAAGTTGATCAGCAAAGCTCACATTCACTTTGTAGATCTTCAGATCAAGAAATTCGATGTCAATAACAAGCCAGCCTGATAAGTTACGGTCGACGGGGCGGACGAAGGCTTCACTGGTTCGCAACAACCTGTCTTGTACTGCAAAAGGAAAGAACTAAAAATTTAGAAGCTCTATCAAATGCCTAAGGCCTATTCAAAACTAAATAGGCAAAAGAGAAATTTCATTTATGCAACCAAATTCATTCTTCCAAGTTCCAACTCCCAAATTCACTCTTGAAATTGCTATATTGAATCCACTTATAGTGCGACTGACACACCACAACAACTGGTTTCAAAAATCATCCGAGAACTGTATTAACTTCACTTCCCTTTCACGCATCAGATTAGCATAAAATCAGTATACAATTGCTTGCTACAACGAAAATCAAACACACTTACAGTGAGAACAACGAACACGACCTACTTGCAACCGCTGCAACGAGATCCACAGTTTGGATGAAGTCGATGATTCAGAAGAAGACGACCACATGAAACAATCAATTCACAATAAAAAATCAATCGAATCAGGAAGTGAAATAAAAAAAATTGAGTTTGGAATCCCAAAATTTCGAACCCTAAACCCTAGAATTTGGGAAGCAAAGAGAGAGCCCAGATAGGAAAGAGGAGAGATATGTTACCTCCATAGAAAAGGGAACAGACGGCGGTGAAAGCCAGACTACGAGAGGATGGTGCGGCGGGAAGGAGATGGTGAGACGCTAGGACGAAGCCTTCGAAGGTGGTCGACGATGGCGAGATCCAGCCTCCAGGAGGACAGCGAGCCGACGAGAGAGACGGGGCAGGGGAGGGATGAGGGAGGCGAACATTGAGATGGAAGGAAGAGGCTAGAGACGAGATATGGTTTTTAGAGATGTCAGGGTTCTTCAAGCTCCATCGACGGGACTCGGAATAGTGAAGAAGGTTGAGGTTGAATAATCTGAGTGTATGAATGAAATACGGAGTGAGGGGTCGGTTTTGCAAACGAAGAATGAAGCGACTTCTAATGGTACAGATTTTTGTTTGAGCGGGTGTTTAAATGAATTCAAGTTTAGTTCCGCGCTTTCTCAAATTTTTTTAAAACACATATTTAACATCGGTCAAATAAATAGGATGATGTCTATACTTTTATTTGCATCGCAAATTTAAAAACTGATGTTAAAAAACTATTTAGCATGGCAGATTTTTCTGACCGATGTTAATTAGCCGATGTTAAATAGCAGAATTCTAGTAGTGATGTCTTTGCCTGGTCATCTCAAGATTTAAAGGGCCTCCCACGCCAAATCACGGACCATTCTCTCGGGCTCAATCACGACGCGAAGCCAGTATATCAAAGAAAAAAGAAAATTGGCTACAGAAAGAGCCGAAGCAGCTAAGGAAGAGGTCGACAAACTTCTACAAGCTTGATTCACCCGCGAAATCAACAACTCAACATGGCTCTCAAACGTCATCGTTGTAAAGAAAAGCAATGGCAAATGGAGAATGTGTGTTGATTTCAAAGATCTAAATAAGGTGTGCCCCAAAGACAACTACTCTCTATCGTCTATCGATGAACTTGTGGATACCACCGCTAGTCATGTCACGCTAAGTTTTCTCGACACATGTTTCGGCTACAACAAAATCAAAATGAATCCGCAAGACGAAAAAAGCACGACTTTTATCACGAGCCAGGGCAACTTTTGCTACAAGGTAATGCCCTTTGGCTTAAAAAGTGCTGGCACCACCTTTCAAAAAATGATCAAGAGAGTTTTCCAATCCCAAATCGGGAGGAATATCGCGGTCTAAGGAGAATAAAATTTAGCAATCGCGTGCCTTTCGAGCACATATGTGCATACAAAGCCTCTAGTGAGAACAAAATTTAGCAATTGCGTTCCTTTCGAGCACGGATATGCATACATGCCTCTAAGTAGAATAAAATTTAGCAATCACGTGCCTTTCGAGCACAGATGTGCATACAAGCCTCTAAGGAGAATAAAATTTAGCAATCGCGTGCCTTTTGAGCATGGATATGCATACAAACCTCTAAGGAGAATAAAAGTTAGCAATCGCGAGCCTTTCGAGCACGGAAATGCATACAAGCCTCTAAGGAGAATAAAATTTAGCAATCAATTACGGAGGAAAGATAATTAGTAAAAATCCAAAACATGCGAAAACTAAAACAAACGAGCACACATCATTCGCGATTTGTTCATTACAAAGCAAAGGCAAGTTCTTTAGGAAATAAGATCATTCTCCTAATCCTCCTCTAAATCCAATACAATCGAAGAAGCTGGTAACGCTAAGCAGTTTTTATTCATTACATGAAAACGATGCCTTGAAAAGAAAAAAACATCATGTTATTCTACCAAACCCGCTTACGATATTTCCATCAAACATCCGCTTCCAGTACGATGATCAAAAACTGCAAACCACCTTTATAGTTAAAAATCACCAAAGACACACCAACACGAAGATCACTATCCTTGGCAAACTCACTCCACCCTTTGGATAACCAATACTGATTGTTGTCATTCCTTGACACCTTCACCGATATTTCTCGACCAGTAGGGGGTATCAAGGAAACCTGGTCTGTCACCATATATGCAGCCATACATATCCCCAAAGAAACATGGAAGTGACTGCCAAAACCGTCAGACCAACGAAAAGATGTTTTGTGTTAGATAAACATATAGAAAACTCACAACAAAGACGAGTACTCGAAAAACTTGCCAGAAAGTGATGCGACTCCTCGATGTCAATCGACCTATAAAAATTAAGCGGCTTTGAACTTGGCGACGCCATCCTCTCTACCTCGTTAGAAAATAAACAAGCTACAAACACAAAATAAAACTCAAGACATCCCCTCACCCTTTATATACTGCTAACCTCACAAAGAAAACAGTGAAACATATAAATTGGTCTTTCTGGCTATTTATTGCACACATGATATAGGAAAGATTGCCCGAATCTGAATCTTCCCAACATACGATGCATGCAAACCACGTGGAACGAATTCAAAAATACTCTGCGACTGTATCCGCAAAGCATTACTAATTTTGTCACTATACGAATACCCGCCCATAAAACACAGGATACGTGTCTCAAATTGCCTTCGTTTCATGGTAATCCTCCATCACGTGGACAAAGCTGGAGATTACAACAACAACAACAACAACAACAACAACAACAACAATAACAACAACAACAACAACAACAACAACAACGTATATCCAATCCATTTGGAAGGAGTTACTATAGCAATGAGCATGCGCGATCACCAATCCATTTGGGAGGAGTTACTATAGCAATGAGCATTCACGATCACCCCCAACACGTATATGGACCTTCCTCATACTTTTTACTTGTGATAAGTGTTCAAGCAATAGATGCAGAGCGTGCTGCCCTACTTCCCTCCAATCAATGATATCCCATGTAGATGAGACTTAAAACATTTAGAGCGTGAATTATTCCAAATAAATATAAACGTTTCTAAAATATGAACCATTAAAGTTATATATATGATTGGTACGAAAATAAAACATGGAACAACTAACCAACAAAATAAGAAAATTAACCAAGTAAATAACACGAGTTAAAAAAAAAATAGTTGAACCAGAATTTCAGTCAAGGGTGCTAAAAAATTTTGAAAAGTATTTTTTTAAGTGTATACATATTAAGAGGTTTTTTTAAAAAAAAATTAAAAAACACCACCACCACCACAACAACAACAACAACAAAAAATTCCATATCCAATCCATTTGGAAGGAATTACTGTACGATGAGCATGCGCGATCACCACCAACACGTGTATGGACCCTCCTCATACTTTTTACTTGTGATAAGTGTTCAATTCAAGCAATGGATGCAGAACGTGATGCCCTACTTCCCTCCAATCAATCATATCCCATGTAGATGAGACCTAAAACATTTAGAGAATGTGAATAATTCAAAATAAATATAAATGTTTCGAAAATATGAAGCATTAATTTCGGAAAGTATTTTTTTAAGTTTATACATATTAAGAGGACAACAACAACAACAACGCTGGAGATTACCTTCATTTCACAGTAATCCTCCATCGCGTTGACAACGCTTGAGATTAACTTCGTTTCACAGTAATCCTCCATCACATTGATAACGCTAGAGATTACCTTTGTTTCACAGTAATCCTCCATTCATTAATAACACTGGAGATTGCCTTCGTTCCACAGTATTCCTCCATTGCATTGATAACACTGGATATTACTTTTAATTCATGGTAATTCTCCATCACGTGGACAACACTGGAGATTACCTTCGTTCCATATTGAAGGTTCGATAATGTATAACAAAGTAATATAAAGATACTCTAGAAGGGGGGTTGAATAAAGTCGGACTAAGTATTTGAATGGGTTAGACAAATGTTGGATCATAAGTTTTCAAAGTCAACGAGAAACATCCAACAAGGTAAAACAAAATAAGGCCTTCCAAGACCCTTGGTTCACATCAGTTTTAAAGTCTAAACCATCATCAAATCATCTCCCCCTTTTTGTCTTTCAACAAAGGGAGGAAGGTAAACCAGTAACCAAAAGTTTTAAAACAGTAACCAAAACCAGCAGTGTTTAGATTAAGGGTTAGGGTAGGGTAGGGATTTAGAATTCGTCATCAGGAGCACCATCCGTGAACAGCAACTTCAGCTCATGCAACAACTTAGCCACCCCGCTCATCTCCAGCGAAAACTCTCTATGTAGCTCCTTGATGTCCAGGTGAACTTCCTCCAAACCCAGCTCCAGGTTATCCATGCCCTCATCAATGGCAGAGGCAGTGGGAAGAGTTTTTGAGGGAGAGGCAAGACTCCAAGTCCCTTGGGGGGGACTGAGTGAGGCCAATCTTCTGAAAGCTCTTGGAGTCGAATTTACCCATATGATGCTGTTGTTCTTCATTTTTGAAATCGATTTCAGAAGCTTTGAAGACATGGGTCAAAAGGTTTGCGAAGGGGAGGGGATTTCCTTTTCTGGCTTGGCGGGTGTGAGCCATGGATCCTAGAATGGTATTGGCCAGGTCAAGATCATGGCCATTCAAAATTCGGTATAAAATGACCATAGCATTGTTGACTAGGCAGGAGTATGTCAAGTGTTGAAATAGATATGAAATATAGTTCAGATTGACTTCCCTGTCTCAGAAAATAAATACAAGACTTCCTCCCGTTGTAGTAAGAGAAAATCAGGATCGAATCCACGAGGAAGCACGTCAGCAATTCTTAGGTAGCTGTAAATTCTCACAGAAGCAGCAGAAAAGCAGAAACAAATAAACCCGACAAGGGTAAAAACAAAAGCAAAGAATAAACTAAAGACAGAAAGTAAAGCAAAGGAAGTAAAGAACAAAGCAAAACAGAAGCAAAGCAGAAACTAAAAGCAAGGACACAGAAGCTACTCGATCTCGAGTAGCTGTCCTCTATCTCGACAAGAACGGAAATAAAAACAGAAAACAGAAAACAAAGGCAATCAACTCGACAAGCAAGAATGTACTCGACCTCGACAAACACAACTCGAGATCGACAAGCAGTGATCAACAGGAAGTGAAAATCGACAACAGAAAGCAGAAAACCAACTCGACTAAGACAAGTCCCTACTCGAGATCGACAAGCACAGTACTCGATCTCGACCAAGCTTCGTCTAGGTCGACAAGAAACAGAAAATGCAGAAATTGCAGAATTAAACACAAACGCAGATTTTCGACAGAAATAAACTTCAATATATTAAAAGACCTCCAAGGCCAGGGTTTCAATACCACAACGATAACCATGTAAAGTAACACATAAAGGCATAAAAGATCATGCTTTCCATCAAATAACTTTCGTCATTAACAATTAGACATATAGAGGCTTTCGCATAAACCCTAATTGTTACTAACCCTTTTTCACATAATTAATCCAAGTTGCATTAAGATCACTTTCGCTTCAATAACACAAACAAGGATCACCTTCAACTCTCGCAAAAGAATCATGCTCATAGGGATAGAAGATGAATCGCACAAAAGATCTGACCTTTATCGCATCGCCTCACATGGCCACCGTTGGGCTCACCCCAGCCCCAGAAGTGGGTGGACTACTCACGCCTCATCGCAATCGCAGACATTGATGTATAAAAAAGAAACTTGCATTAACTATATTCAAAGCCTTTTACAATCCTGGCAATCAACTTTCGCAGAAAGCCAAAACCCTAAAAACCTTAGAACTCCTAAACTACTCTACTAGAACTAACTAATTGTGTGTCTTGAATGATCTCTGAACTGGAATGAATAAAACTGAGCCCCCTAGGGCCTTATTTATAGCCTTCATTCCCTAGCTATTCTAGGAAATAAGATATCTATCTCTATCTAAAATTATATCTAAAACTTGAAAGGATAAATAAAAGACATAAAAGAATTAAATCTATAAAGAAAAGATAAAACTAATTAAGGTAGGTCTTCATGTCTTGATAGATCTTGTCTCCTTGGATAGAACTTGATGGAATCGGATAGAATCTTCCGCCTTCGGCCCCAAGGAATCCCAAGTCTAGTCGGACAAGTCTCGTCGAGAAGCTGCTGGACACGGCTCTAGTCGACCTCGAGTTGGGCTTGTCGACCTCGAGTAGCATGGTTCGTCGAGTGGACTTCCTCGGCTAGATCTGCTCGATGTGGCTCGGACTTGGTCACTGGTGCTCGTCGACCTCGAGTAAGCCTTGTCGACCTCGAGTAGGGATGATCGTCGACTAGGTCTCCTCGAGTGGCTCTCCTCGGCAAGCTCGGATCTGGACTCAAGGTCTCGTCGATCTCGACAAGGGTTCGTCGAGATCGAGTAGGGCTCTTCCCTTCCGCTTCCGCTCCCGCGAGTTGCTTCATCCGCTGGCAGCGAGTGGCCTCTTCCGCGGCATCGAGTGGTCCGCTGCAGCGAGTGGAGTCGCGGGCAGCGAGTCTCACCTGGTCGTCCTCGGCTCCTTTCTTTGTCGACTCCGGGCATGGCGCTGAGGCTTCGTCGATCTCGACTAGTGGTCCTCGAGATCGAGTAGGGCTCGGAGCTCGGGTTGGTCTGGCTCTTGATCAGGCTCTGCTCGACCAAGCTGTGCTCGGACAGGCTCGTCTATGTCGAGTAAGCCTACTCGAGATCGAGTAGCCTTGATCTTCAGCTTGATTCCGCTGCTTTGACCTTGGACTTCTGTAGTGTTTTTCCGAGCTTTTCCGACCTTCTGTAGAATTGCTGTAAAATGCCTCGAATTAAACAGAAACTGGTGTAGATTCCATAATTTGGCAAATAAACATAAACTACATAGATTATGTACTATCTAGACCCAAATGAATGCAATGTATACAGAAATCGATATAAAAGTTACTGTAAAACATGGCAGATTCAGCTTACAACAAACACCCCATACTTAAGCTTGATTGTCCTCAAGCAATACTTTTATTTGTCATTCAGGGGAAGAATTCAAAACTCTCAACATCTTAGATTCATTCTTATATGTCCCTGCAATCAATTACCATCCTTGAAAAGGTACTAGTGTCACAGATTCATGCATGTGCAAATATGTAAAAGCAACATCTACTCATCAAAGGAGGTTTATGCAAAAACAATTCATATGACAAAGCATTGATAATCAAGAAGACTTTAATTTAAGCTCATGAAGGAGTAGATAGGTAAAAGGCTAAAAGGTGGGCAATTTTTGGCAATGTGGTGCTTTTGATCCGGGAAAATGGAGTATTTCCAAATTTTGAGTTTCATACCACATTCTTTCTCCATTTGATTCATCACCTTTCATATTGCTTTTCTCAATAATAATGCTTTTACCTCTCTAACCTCAGCACTGCCTTCTCGCGAGTCGCAAACATGGGTGTCATGAATGGCCCCGGATACTTAGTGCTTTGGACTCCTCACAATGCGTCCCATCTCTCCAAACTATTATCTCAGAGAGCAGGGTCAATCTACCTTTATCTCCTGAGGTGATTGGATTTTCTTTCACTCATTAAATTTTCCATATATTTCAAATAATTTCCTTCCAAACTCTAAATCACAACACCATATAACATCTCCATAATGTAACATCATTCTCAACATAATCCCCGGATAGGAAATAAGGTAAGGAATGGCAAATATTTAGATCATGTGGAGCAATATTTGAAATAAGGCATAGTATGGCTTTTGTGATGCATAAGCATAGGTAAGGCTAGGAATTATAACAATGAGCATTATATGGAAATATAAAGTCCTCCATCATTTTATCATGCAACATGTCAAAAGCAACTTCAAATTTTACCTCCTTTCATGGTTTTCAAGAAATAATGCACTTCATTGTGACTTCCCTTTACTAGGCAATTTCATGCTATATCTCTAATGAATCCAATTTTGCATCGTCGAGTCCAATTAAAGCTTCCATGACATTTATCAAAAATTTCAATGGGGGTCATTTTTCTCAAAATTTTGGAAAACATGCATATTAAGCACATAAAGCAATAATGCATTCCAAAATAACCATGTAGCAATTCCAAGAAATAATGCACAAGTAATGTCAAATATGTCAAATATGCATAAAGTAAGCTCTTCCCCCACCCCATACTTAAACATTACAGTGTCCTCACTGTATATAAAAAAACAAGGTAAGGGTAAAGAAAGAAACTCACAAGACAGGTGTGCAGAGCCTCAAAATTTCGAATGGAGCACCTCCTAGGCCGAGTATTAATGTAGCTTGGTTCCATCCATGGACCTGAAAAGTAGAAGACATATACCCATAATAGCAAAACTAAAAGTGTTCAAAAATAAAAACAAAGTCTCAAATGTCCTAAAACGTCTATGTACAAGCTCTAGATTTTATAGTCGCTAGGCCGACTTTCCATTAACGCTCAAGGTGGCATCTGCAGGGCCCATGTAGCTTGGGCCTCAAATAGGACTCCATTCTTGTCCATCAGCTGCAGTCCTCCAGAATGGATCTTGTTCACCACGAATGGTCCCATCCGCTTCTTGTTGAATTTGTTAGGAAACCAATGATCCTTTGATTTAGAGACATAGAGATTGTCTCCAACTTCATATTCCTTAGGTTCATCATTGGAAATCCTGCACAATCGCACATACCAAGGCAGACCTCTCCCATGTATAGATAAATCTTTAATGGAAATAGGCGAAGAAAGATCCATACCTTGGCTTACCTTCGCAGAGACGGAATCGGGGACTACTGTATTTGGTCAATCTCGACTATGGCTAGTCGATCTCGACAAGACTGCTGGTCCTGGTGGTGGTCTGGTCGAAGAGGCAGAAGTCGACGAAGACAGGGGCTTGTCGACCTCGAGTAGCCTACTCGACATCGAGTAGGGCTTCGCTCCTGATGGCTCCAGCGTCGAGGAAGCAGGGTCTATTGGCGCCGGGTGGTGGTCGATCTCGACAAGCTTAGTCGAGATCGACGAGGCTGGATCGTCAGGCGGCTTCAGCGTCGAGGAAGAGGGATCTGGGGAAGCCTGGTTGTGGTCGACATCGACAAGCCTACTCGTGATTGAGTAGGGTTGCGGTCCTGGAGTCACCGTCGTCGAGGAGGGTGGATCTGGGCTCCTCGTCTGGTGGTCGACATCGACAAGCCTACTCGAGGTCGAGTAGGGTGGCTCCTCCGGTTTGCTGCTCGACGAAGCTGGTGCTGGTGGTGGCTCCGTGGTCTGGTCGAGGTCGACTAGGGTTCTACTCGATGTCGAGGAGCCCTGGTCGATCTTGACCCCATACTTAGTTCCTGTCAAGGCATCCGAAAAATAATGAATCCACAACGACTTACCTTGGTCCGTGTCGATTGGATTCTCTGTGTTCTCCTTGAGGATTGCCATGATCTCCTCCACCTGGGCCTCCATGTCCCTCTTTTCCAGCTCCTCTGGGGTCATATTTCTGACTTTGGGTTCCCCGCAGGTGATGTAGCCAGCTGAGATATATTTGACCTCTTCCATTGGACCTGTATGCCTTTCAGTTTTATTAAAGGAATACTCAATTACCTCATCGCTGATGTTGAAGGTGAGCACTCCTTTCCTTACGCTTATGTTGGCATCCACCGTCGCCAAGAATGGTCTTCCTAAGATAATTGGACAAGCAGGATCTTCTTGCATATCAACTATTAAGAAATCAGCAGGGACGAAGAATTTACCTACTTGTACTGGGACATTTTCCACCATGCCTGTGGGGATGACCACCGTGTTGTTGGCCATGTATAGTCTAGCATCCACAGGCTCCAAGGCACCTATCTTAATCTTGGACCAAATTGTTAAAGGCATTATACTCACACTAGCTCCAAGATCACATAGGGCATTAATTTTGTATGGACCAAATCCAATAGTTATAGCAAACTTACCTGGATCCGACCTTTTCTCCAATATGTCCAGATGGCTGCACTCCTCTGTGATTTCAGCCATTGATCGCTTTTTGCTCAGAATCTCCTTTAGGAACTTGACATAAGATGACATTTCATTGAGAGCTTTTGTGAAGGGGATGGTGACGTTGAGCTTCTGAAGCATCTTGATGAAGCGCTGAAACTTTTTCTCTGCGGGGTCCTTTAGAGATTTTGTGGGGAAAGGCAGCTTCTTTTTCTGATTCGGAGCCAGAACAGACGTCGGAGGTGCTGCAGACTTCTCTATGTCGACCAGGGGCTCCTCGACATCGACAAGGCCTTTGTCGACATCGACCAGATTGGGCCCAGTCGAGTTGATGTGTGGTGCAGACGAGGATTCTGGAATTTTCTCCTCGAGGTCGAGTAGGGTCTTGTCGAGATCGACCACGGCTTTGTCGAGATCGACTTTCTGTTCCTCGCTGTTCTGCTGCTTTCCGACCTCTGGCTCTTGTAGTTGATGGCCGCTTCTGAGCTTTATAGCAGCGATGTGTCCAGTCTTTTCCTTAGGATTTGGTTTTGAAGATCCTGGAAGTGTCCCTGACTGTCTAGGGATTCCGGCTGCTAGCTGACCAATCTGTGTATCAACTGATTTCCTCCATATATCAATTTCCCCAAGCCTAGAGTTGACACCTTGCATCTGGGTATAGACGGAGTTGAAAGATTGCCTAGTTTCTGAGTGGTTCCTCCGTATTTCCTCCAGGACTGTCTGTATATCATCCTTTTTCTGCTCCCTTTCCGGATGTCCTGGAGCTCTGTAGGGCGGGGGATTCCTAGGGACACCTTGGTTCCATTGTGGTTGCTGAAACCTTTGGTCCCCCATGTAGCGATTTGGACCCCCTGCGTAAGCTGCATCCTCATGGTGCTCTGCCAGCCTGACTTGCTCTGTGTGTGGGCACTCAGGAGTGGTGTGCCTTTGCGATCCGCATTCTATGCAAGGCTGGTTGACAGAGAGATACTTTACTTGCTTGATGAGCTTCTTATTCTGGTCTCTGTAGTATTGCTCCCTAACATTAGGATCAATCTCCTTAGGTGGCTCATATAGGGGCATGGATGGTGCTGGCCTGGCGTATGAGTTCTCTTCATAGGTTACAGTAGACCCATACTTGTTGTCGTAGGTAGTGAGCTTCTCTAGTACACCCCATGCATCACTTGGCGGCATCGTCAGATACTCGTAACGAGTATAATTGTTGATTCTGTCCTTAGTGACTTGATCAAGAGAGTTGAAGAAGATCTCCTGAATGATGTAGGGTGGCTGTCCATGAGTAGGGCAAGATCGTAGCAGTTCCTTGTAGCGTTCCCACGCCCTTGCCAGCGGTTCCCCTTTCTGCTGTTTAAAGGCGGTGATTTTCTGGCGGAGATGTGCTGTTTTGGCAGGTGGGAAGAATTTGTTGAGAAACTCTTGCTCTACTTGGGCCCAGGTTGTGAGTGATTTTTCTTTCAGCCCTTCCAGCCATTTAAGTGCAGGCCCAGCGAGAGACCAGCGAAAAGATTTCATCTTGACATATTCCAAGGTTGTACCTTCTGCAAGAGTACGACACATGTCATGAAAATTAGTAATATGTTCAAGAGGACACTCATTAAATATACCATAAAAGGCATTATTTTTAAGCTCTATAAGAAACTGAGTGCGAATTTCAAAAGAGTTTTCAGGGATAAGAATCGCCGATTCAGGCACGACGAGAGTTGGGTGCATGTAGTCCTCTGCCGTGGTTGGATACTGGGCAAGCTCATCCTGTGCTTGTTCCCTTGCTGCTCTCTCAGCGGCGATAACAACATCCTTTGCGGCCAATTCCCTGTTAACCCTAGCGATCAGCTGTTCCTGAGTTTCAGCGGCCGCCATGATCCTTTTGAGTTTGGAGTGGATGTGTAGGTAGCGCTCCGGTTCGTCTAAGCTGTCAAACTCAGGTGTTTGACCAGAACGACGCATACACCTGCAAACTAACTCAAAGAAATAGTGAGAACTGACTACCTAAGGCGCGATTGATTGCTTCCCCGGCAACGGCGCCAATTTGTTGACGAGGCAGGAGTATGTCGAGTATTGAAATAGATAGGAAATATAGTTCAGATTGACTTCCCTGTCTCAGCAAATAAGTACAAGACTTCCTCCCGTTGTAGTAAGAGAAAATCAGGATCGAATCCACGAGGAAGCACGTCAGCAATTCTCAGGTAGCTGTAAATTCTCACAGAAGCAGCAGAAAAGCAGAAACAAATAAACCCGGCAAGGGTAAAAACAAAAGCAAATAATAAACTAAAGACAGAAAGTAAAGCAAAGGAAGTAAAGAACAAAGCAAAACAGAAGCAAAGCAGAAACTAAAAGCAAGGACACAGAAGCTACTCGATCTCGAGTAGCTGTCCTCTATCTCGACAAGAACGGAAATAAAAACAGAAAACAGAAAACAAAGGCAATCAACTCGACAAGCAAGAACGTACTCGACCTCGACAAACACAACTCGAGATCGACAAGCAGTGATCAACAGGAAGTGAAAATCGACAACAGAAAGCAGAAAACCAACTCGACTAAGACAAGTCCCTACTCGAGATCGACAAGCACAGTACTCGATCTCGACCAAGCTTCGTCTAGGTCGACAAGAAACAGAAAATGCAGAAATTGCAGAATTAAACACAAACGCAGATTTTCGACAGAAATAAACTTCAATATATTAAAAGACCTCCAAGGCCAGGGTTTCAATACCACAACGATAACCATGTAAAGTAACACATAAAGGCATAAAAGATCATGCTTTCCATCAAATAACTTTCGTCATTAACAATTAGGCATATAGAGGCTTTCGCATAAACCCTAATTGTTACTAACCCTTTTTCACATAATTAATCCAAGTTGCATTAAGATCACTTTCGCTTCAATAACACAAACAAGGATCACCTTCAACTCTCGCAAAAGAATCATGCTCATAGGGATAGAAGATGAATCGCACAAAAGATCTGACCTTTATCGCATCGCCTCACATGGCCACCGTTGGGCTCACCCTAGCCCCAGAAGTGGGTGGACTACTCACGCCTCATCGCAATCGCAGACATTGATGTATAAAAAATAAACTTGCATTAACTATATTCAAAGCCTTTTACAATCCTGGCAATCAACTTTCGCAGAAAGCCAAAACCCTAAAAACCTTAGAACTCCTAAACTACTCTACTAGAACTAACTAATTGTGTGTCTTGAATGATCTCTGAACTGGAATGAATAAAACTGAGCCCCCTAGGGCCTTATTTATGGCCTTCATTCCCTAGCTATTCTAGGAAAGAAGATATCTATCTCTATCTAAAATTATATCTAAAACTTGAAAGGATAAATAAAAGACATAAAAGAATTAAATCTATAAAGAAAAGATAAAAATAATTAAGGTAGGTCTTCATGTCTTGATAGATCTTGTCTCCTTGGATAGAACTTGATGGAATCGGATAGAATCTTCCGCCTTCGGCCCCAAGGAATCCCAAGTCTAGTCGGACAAGTCTCGTCGAGAAGCTGCTGGACACGACTCTAGTCGACCTCGAGTTGGGCTTGTCGACCTCGAGTAGCATGGTTCGTCGAGTGGACTTCCTCGGCTAGATCTGCTCGATGTGGCTCGGACTTGGTCACTGGTGCTCGTCGACCTCGAGTAAGCCTTGTCGACCTCGAGTAGGGATGATCGTCGACTAGGTCTCCTCGAGTGGCTCTCCTCGGCAAGCTCGGATCTGGACTCAAGGTCTCGTCGATCTCGACAAGGGTTCGTCGAGATCGAGTAGGGCTCTTCCCTTCCGCTTCCGCTCCCGCGAGTTGCTTCATCCGCTGGCAGCGAGTGGCCTCTTCCGCCGCAGCGAGTGGAGTCGCTGGCAGCGTGTCTCGCCTGGTCGTCCTCGGCTCCTCTCTTTTTCGACTCCGGGCATGGCGCTGAGGCTTCGTCGATCTCGACTAGTGGTCCTCGAGATCGAGTAGGGCTCGGAGCTCGGGTTGGTCTGGCTCTTGATCAGGCTCTGCTCGACCAAGCTGTGCTCGGACAGGCTCGTCTATGTCGAGTAAGCCTACTCGAGATCGAGTAGCCTTGATCTTCAGCTTGATTCCGCTGCTTTGACCTTGGACTTCTGTAGTGTTTTTCCGAGCTTTTCCGACCTTCTGTAGAATTGCTGTAAAATGCCTCGATTTCTGCGAATTAAACAGAAACTGGTGTAGATTCCATAATTTGGCAAATAAACATAAACTACATAGATTCTGTACTATCTAGACCCAAATGAATGCAATGTATACAGAAATCGATATAAAAGTTACTGTAAAACATGGCAGATTCAGCTTACAACAGGAGCCAGAGTTGATTCGGGGTAAGAGGCATCTCACAATGATGTTGAAGATGATTTTTGCCTCGAGAGTAAGGGACGAGTGGGTAAGCTGTTTGGTGGTGTTGTTTGATGCTTCGGGAAGCAAGTATTTGGATCGGGCAAGAGCAATGCACTGTTCTTTTGTGGGGGTTTCAGGAGAGGGAGGACAGTTGAAGGTGATTCTAACTCCCTTGACAACTGATTCGAAAGACCAACCATCAACATTGTGTTTGGCTTTGAGGTTTATGTAAAATAGACGGGTGAGTTGGGGACAGTAAACGGATTCAAGGTTTAGAAGGGTCCAGGCAAAGGTTTGTTTTAGGAGAGAGATGCAGGGTAGGTTCAAAGCTTCCAAAAAATCAAGATCAATGAAATCGGAACAACATATCTTACGAGTTCTAAACTCATCTACCCACTTTCCAGCCATCTCAGCATTCTTAAACCAGGAGGAGGGTAAGGATTGGCTTACCTTGATAAGTGCAGGCGGATCGTCGTTCTTCCTTCGAGCTTTTGTGGGAGCAGTCCTCTTGACAGGCGCGTCAAGGCTTCTGAGAGTGTCTTTCCTTGTGCGCTCGGGAGATGGAGGCTTTGCTTTAGTGGCTTTGCGCTTCTCCGGAGACGGGGGAGGAGGAGGAGGAGTAGGAGAGGGAACAAGCTCTGGCTCATCTTCCTCTTCTTCCTCAGACCCCGAGTCCTCAGCAGACACTTCAGCTTTGTCTCCCTCAGCCTCCTCGTCGTCGTCTGCAGTCTCGTCGTCCTCCTCTTCCTCTTCCTCTGGTTCCTCTTCAGTGGGAACCTCCTTCTCTGCAACTCTTCGGGCCCCTTCCTCGGCCTCTTTCCTAGCTTTCTCGGCCTCTTCCTCGACTCTTTTCCTTGCTTGCTCAGCCTATTCCTTGACCTTTTTCTTTCTCTGGGCCTTTTCCTCGGCCTCTTTTGCAGCATCTCGCTCTAGAATCTCATCAAGATCCTCCTCTTCCTCCTTTTCCTCCTCTTCCTCAGCAATGATCTTTCTCTTCCCTTTGCTTGGCACTGAGAGACTTCTTCGTCGGGCGCTTCAGGGACCGCTTGATTTCAGCAATGGTGCTCTCAGGGACGGTGCTCGGGATAATGGTTGGGACAATAGCTTGAGGAGTAGGTTCGGGTTGAGGGGAGATAACAATGGCCTGGCGTCCTTTGGGGGTAGCACCAAGGCGTTTGGGTATGGAGGTCTTCTTGGATTTGGGTGCCATGGATGAAATTCGGCTAAGCTTTCAGAAAAAAGTTGAATAAGGAGTTTAAGAGAGGGTTTAGGTAGTTCTGGAGAGGTGAGGAATAGTTAGGGTAAAATGTGTGGTTTAAAAAGGGTGAGAGGGGTAAGTTGATGGGACGGGTTTATGGTTCCAATGGTAGTAATCATAACACACTGCCATTTTGAAAATATCTGATTTCCAAAATTATAAAATTCAAACTATCTTATCACATTTCAAATTCAAGAAGGAATATTTTCGAAAATATTTTCCATAAATAAATATACTCGGATAAGATAATTTTGGAAAAAGAAATGTGTAATGCATAAGGAAGTTTAAAAACCATAAAAACTATATTTGATCAAATATCTAAACAGATATTAACCAAATATATGATCCGTTATATGTGCTCTACCATTCAGTTCACAAACTTTGACCTAAATCTCAAAGGTCTTGACACTGAGTAGAATTTATCTTTCGTAAAGGGAAAGCTCCCCTTACGAAAGTGCATCCCTGTTAAACATTCCGATCTCACGTCTAATGAAGGTGAACCTGTCCTCTACCAAAGGCTTAGTAAAAATGTCAGCCCATTGATAATCAGTTGAAATAAAGGATATGGACACATCACCTTTTTCGACATGGTCTCTAATGAAATGATGTCTTACATCAATATGTTTGGTCCTTGAATGCTGAACAAGATTCTTTGTAATGGATATGGCACTTGTATTGTCACACTTAATGGGGATGCCTTTGAGATTGATGCCAAGATCTCTCATTTGTTGAGCTATCCAGATGATTTGGGAGCAACATACTCCAGCTGCTATCTATTCGGCTTCGGCAGTGGATAGAGCAACTGAGTTTTATTTCTTTGAGTGCCAGCTAATCAAGGATGCTCCTAAGAATTGGCAACATCCCGACATGCTCTTCCTATCCACCTTATAGCCTACAAAGTCTGCATTAGAATATCCAATTAGTGAAAAATCTCTTTGCTTTGGGTACCACAAGCCAAGCTCCTTAGTGCCATTGAGATATCGAAAGATCGTCTTCACAGCCACGAGGTGAGATTCTTTAGGTTCAGCTTGAAACCTAGCACACATGCAAACACTAAACATGATGTCAGGTCTACTAGCAGTAAGATATAATAAAGATCCAATCATCCCTCGATACTCCTTTTGATTGACACTCTTCCCAGTCTTGTCTTGATCTAGAGATAAGGTTGAGCTCATGGGTGTCTTGGCTGCTTTGGATTGATCCATCTTGAACTTCTTCAAGAGATCCTTAGTGTACGTAGTTGCTTTGGTTGACAAAGATCTCTTTCTTAGATTGATGAACTTGTAACCCCAAGAAGAAGTTGAGTTCTTCCATCAAGCTCATCTCGAATTCACTGCACATAATGTCAGAAAATTCCTTGCACAAAGATGTGTTAGTAGCTCCAAACTATATATCATCGACATACATTTGAATAACCAAAATGTCCTTTCCTTTGGTCTTTATAGAAAGAGTCTTGTCGGTCAACCCCCTTTTAAAATCATTTTCTAAAAGATATTTTGACAAGCGTTCATACCAAGCTCTTGGGGCTTGTTTCAAACCATATAGCGCTTTGTCTAGTTTGTAAACATGATTAGGAAATTCCGAACTTTCAAAACATGGGGGTTGAGCCACATAGACTTCTTCCTCTAAGAAACCATTAAGAAAAGCACACTTGACATCCATTTGATATAATTTTATGCCCATAAAAGATGTAAATGCTAATAATATGCGAATGGCTTCAAGCCTGGCTACGGGAGCAAAAGTCTCCTCGTAGTCAATACCTTCCTCTTGATTGTAGCCTTGAGCAACAAGCATTGCCTTGTTCCTCACGATCTTACCATTCTCATCTAGCTTGTTTCGAAATACCCAACGTGTGTCAATGACTGATTGATGCTTTGGCCTAGGCTTCAAGGTCCAGACTTTGTTCCTTTCAAATTCGTTAAGCTCACTTTGCATGGCAATGATCCAGTCTGGCTCTTGAAGGGCCTCATCTACCTTCTTTGGTTCTATAAGAGAGACAAACGTGTGAAAAGGACAAAGATCTTTAAGTTTAGAACGAGTTTGAACACTAGATGTAGGATCAGAGATGATATCCTTTAATGAGTGTGATGAGGAGTATTTGAATTTTCTTTTGCTAGTATCAGCTCCTTGATTCGTCACACCAGCATGATTGATTTGTGGTACATCTGACTCCATGGATCTGTTAGGTTCAGTTACATCAGTTTCTGAAGTCTCAACACTTTTGGATTGGTCGCCAAGGGCTTTAGACGAAGCTTCAACACCTTGGGCTAATTCTTCAGTGTTGAGAATTTGGTCCTGCATGTTCCTCTTCTCTGTGTTCTTGGTAGCAGCATCATCACCATCCTCGTTCTCTGTATGGATATTAAGATCTAAATCTGCAATACTTTCACTCAAAGAACTGTCATTGCATTCATCAAATATAACATGTATACTTTCCTCAACTAACTTGGTTCTTTTGTTGAAGATTCTATATGCTTTGCTACTCGTGGAGTAGCCAAGAAATATACCTTCATCACTACGCACATCAAATTTCCCAAGGTTATCTTTTCCATTGTTATGAACAAAACAAGTACATCCAAAGGGTTCAAAATATGATATAAGGGGTTTGCGGCATTTGAAAAGTTCATAAGGAGTTTTCTTTAAGATGGAACGAATAAGACAACGATTCAAAATATAGTTAGCTGTGTTAACAGCTTCAGCCTAATAGGTTTTAGGTAATGCATTTTCTAAAAGCATAGTCCTGACCATGTCTTCTAGGGTGCGGTTCTTTCGTTCCACAACCCTATTTTGTTGAGGTGTCCTAGGAGCAGAAAAATTATGGGAGATGCCATATTTAGCACAAAACAAATCAAACTGTAGTTGATCAAACTCCCTACCATGATCACTTCGAATTGACACTATGGGCTCATTTCTTAAAGTTTGGAACTCCTTACAAAGTTTTGAAAACTCAAATAAGGCCTCTGATTTTTCTTTTAAAAATGCAACCCAAGTATATCTCGAAAAATCATCAACAACAACAAGCATGTACTTTTTACCATTGGGAGATTTGACTCGCATAGGACCACATAAATCCATATGTAAAAGTTCAAGGGGTCTAGAAGAACTTACAACCTTTTTGGGTTTGAAAGAGCTACGTGTTTGTTTACCTCGTGTGCAGGCTTTGCACATATCAATACCTTTGAAGTCCATCTCAGGTAGTCCTCTTATAAGCCCTTTGGACACGAGCTTATGTAGTGTATGTGGGCTCACATGACCGAGTCTACTGTGCCAAAGCTTTGGATCATCCATCAAAGCCTTTAGACAGGTTAAGCTTCCTTGTGCCACTTCCTCAGCATTCACAGGATAGATGTTGTTATAACGATAGGCAGTTAGAACTACTTCACATGTATCTTCTCTGCGCACTAGACATCTTTTCTTGTTAAATCCAACATTATTACCACTATCACATAGTTGAGAAACACTAAGCAAATTATACTTCAAACCATTAACAAGATAAACATTTATAATACTATGGTTAGGATCACTCCTAACACTGCCAATACCAATGATGTCACACTTTCCTTTGTCACCAAGAGTGATTGTTCCAGTGGATTGCTTCTTTAGATCATGGAAGAGAGACCTCTTCCCATTCATTTGTCTCGAGCATCCACTATCAATAATCCATTTTTGCTCTTTCACCTTGGTGATCTCCTGTAAGACAAACATCAACCTTTTTGGCTGGACCAATAAGCAAATTTAGATCCATTATTGGGATAAACCATATTTGGTAAAATAGTGCCTTTGGGGACCCAAACTTGCGTTATCCGTTCTTTTCTCAAGTGAACAGGAAATGTATTGCGAATGATATGTGGATCCTTTCTTCTATAGGGGCAGGTCTCTTTTACATGTCCCTTTCTCGCACAGTGGTGACATATAGGAGAGGTTCTGCTTCCTTTTCCCTTTACAAAAGTGGTAATGTGCTGCTTCTTTAAAAACCTTGGATTGTAACCAATACCACTTTTGTTTAGATAACTTTGTTGCTCACCCAACATCCTATCAAGAGTGCCTTTGGATTTGGTAAAACTTATGAGGGCTGTTTGTTGGTCTTGAATCTTTTTGTTCAGGGAGATCTTCTCGTTCTTTAAGTCATGATGTTCATTTCTTAGAGATGAGAGATCTTCCTTGAGTTCAGATTTCTCTGAGTCAAGAGTCTTGACTTTAATGTCAAGACCTGAATAAGAAGTTTCAAGACTTTTGACCCTCATAGACAGATCCTTAAGAGCATGAGCAACCATGAGTTTTGCTCATCTTAAGGTTGCTAAAAGGTAACTCCATGGTTGTAGGCAAAACCTTAAGGTAAAGAGAGGAAATGTGTTACCTTGGTGTGGAGAGGTAGGAAGTGTCTTGGACCATGTGCAAAATCATGATGCTTTATTTATTTTTATGTTTTTTATTTAACTAATAATATTGTGATTGGTGGAAATCATATAGTGGGTATAAATAAATGGGAAAAAAAGAAGAATGTGATAAACTCATGGTTGTGGAGTAAAAATATAAAAACCTTAAAGAAAGAGGTTGATAAAGTAAAAAATTATTTAAAAGAAAAAATAAATGAAGTGTCAAAATATTATAGGGAGAGGGGGGAAAAATTGGATAAGCGTTAACCTTATGGTTGCGGATGGTCTAATAGTTCTTTCCTGGTCCACAGTTTTCTTAATAAGAGTGTTAGTTTGGGCAATAAGTTTCTCTTCATTGGCAATCATATTAGAAAAAGAATTCCGATAATATCTCTTTTGGACTTGCCATAAGCTCTCTTACAATTACCTCAAGCTGCTCATCGTGGGATTCGTCTCCTGAGGCCATAAGACAGACATTGGCCTTCTCATCACCGGAGTCTGTGTCAGAATCTCTCCAAGTTGCCACCATGGCTTTCTTTTTCCATCTTTCACCTTCTTGAATGGCTCTTCGTCTTTTGAGGGCAGTCTTTCACAAGATGGTCTGTTTCACCACATTCAAAACAGGACAAAGGTTTAGTCTTCTTGTCACATTTGTTGTACTGAGACTTACCTCGATATTTAGAAGACTCTGATCCATCCTTGTTGTTGAATTGCTTCTTCATTTTGAGGATTCGAGAAAGACCCCTTGTAATAAGTGCAAAGGGATCGTCCTCATCATCATTCTCATCTTCAGAATCAGACATATCTTTGGGCTCATCCTTCTTACACTTGAGTGCCAAGTTCTTGGTGCTTGTTGGAAGTTCTCCGTCGTCTTCATTGAAAATCATCTCATGTGTTATCAGCTTCCCAAGCAAATCATCAAGGGGTAGAGTGGTGAGATCTTGGGCTTCCTCTATGGTTGTTACTTTAGGACCACATTTGTCTTTTGGGAGGCACCTCAATATCTTCCTCACTTTCTCAACGTTCTTGAAGGTCTTGCCGAGAGAGTCAAGGTTGTCTGTGATTTCCGTGAACCATGTGAACATGGCCTTAATAGACTCATCGGGCTTCATTTTGAAAAGTTCATACTTTCGAAGGAAGCTACTGATCTTGGTGTCCTTCACTTGACTGGTTCCTTCGTAGGTGACAACCAGCTTGTCCCAAATCTCTTTAGCTAACCTACAAGATGAAATACGGTTAAACTCATCAGTACTAAGACCACAATATAGTAACTTAATGGCCATGTAGTTTTTGGATACGAGTTCAAGATCCGCTTGGATGTATTCAGCCTCGGTCTTCGCGACTTTGGTTCCATTTGGTCCGTCTTTCTCTGGAACCTTCGGACCATTTTCTATAATGTTCCAAAATTCCAGATCTTGATCTATAATGAACATTTTCATCAAGGACCTCTAGTGGACGAAGTTGTTTCCTACAAAAAGTGGTGGTCTACTGGTAGACCTTCCTTGTGCAAATCCTCCACTTGCTTCACCAGACATGATCAAAACTCACAAGATTGTTAGATCAAAAGCAGTGAGTAAGGCTCTGATACCAATTGAAGGTTTGATAATGTATAACAAAATAATATAAAGATACTCTAGAAGGGGGGTTGAATAGAGTATGCCAACTTTTCGCAGATAATCTCAAGACTTTTGAAACCCTTGCAAAACCCTTTGAGATTGGACGCAATTCTTTTATCTGGAAAACCTGAATCACAAAAGGGTTATACAATTCGAAAAAAAGTGCGGAATTATGGTAAAGCAATAAGTAAAGGACGCAATGAATTGTTGACGAGGTTCGGCACGAACTTGGCCTACGTCCCCGCCTAAGGTTCTTCCACAACCCTATGATTCAACCGGCTTTATTGATTCACAAGACTTAGGATCCTAATAGCTCACCTAGAAGCCTCTCTCCTATACAATTGCAATCTAGTCAACTCACGTTCCCTTGGAGTCCTAGACCAATCTAGAAGAGCCCCACCTCTCTCAGCTATCTAGTACAATCCTCTTACACTTCGTGAATCAATCGCCTAGTGTGCACTTCCTGAGTTACAAACTCTCGAGTATAACACTCTCTCGAAATATATCCTATAAGCTCACTGTGTAACTCTCAAATGCTTTGAAACAAAAGATACGACTCTTAGCAACTTAGCAGAGAGCACACGAAGAAGACAGGTTGACTTGAAGGCTTGAGTGCGAATGAATGCTTGTGTTCAACGAATATATCTATGTCTTCCCTTCATCTCATCTTTTATATAAAATCAAATCGGTGCCTAAGGATCTTCTTCAATGGCTAGAACAGATTATGGCTTGAGAAGGAATCTTCACAATCTTCTATTTGTGGAAACTCGGAAGCCATGATCCACCAGATTCGATCTTCTTGTCCTTTAGCTTAATGAAGGAGATTTCGATTTGAAATATCTTGCTGCAATGTTAGTGTATAGAATATACAATAATATCTGGAAATATATTATAATAACATATAATAACATTCGGACATAATATGCACATAATACAGGTTTTGTGTTTCATCAACACATTTGTAGTTTCAAGACCTTTGACACAAGTTGTGTGTCAAAGCCTTTGAAACTATTTCTGATATTCATCAAGGGAGTGGAGTTATCACCTATTAATCCTCCATCGCATTGATAACGCTGGAGATTACTTTTGTTTCATGGCAATCCTCCATCATGTTGATAACGATGAAGATTACCTTCGTTTCACAGTAATCCTTCATCGCGTTAATAACGCTGGAGATTATTTTCGTTTCATGGTAATCCTCCACCGCGTTGATAACGCGGGAGATTAATTTTGTTTCATGGTAATCCTCTATCACGTTGATAATGTTGGAGATTACCTTCGTTCCATAGTAATCCTCCATCGCGTTAATAATGCTGGAGATTACCTTCGTTCCGTAGTATTCCTCCATTGCGTTGATACCGCTGGAGATTACTTTCCTTTCATGGTAATCCTCCATCACGTTAATAACGCTAGAGATTACCTTCATTCCATAGTATTCCTCTGTCGTGTTGATAACGTTGGAGATTATTTTCGTTTTATAGTATTCCTCCATCGCATTGATAACGCTAGAGATTACTTTCGTTTCACGGTAATTCTCCATCATGTTGATAACACCGAAGATTACTTTCGTTCTATAGTATTCCTCCATCACATTGATAACTCTAGAGATTATTTTCGTTTCATGGTAATCCTCCATTGCGTTGATAACACTGGAGATTACCAACATTAATTTCAAAGTAATCCTGCGATGATAACGTTGGAGATTAACTTCGCTCCACAGTAATCCTCCATCGCGTTGATAACGCTGGAGATTACCTTTGTTTCACACTAATCCTCCATCATGTTAATAACATTAGAGATTACCTTCGTTTCATAATAATCCTCGAAACACGATAACAATGCCGGAGATTTCCTCCATTCCTTAAAACATTGGATTTTATATATCACAAACACACGTAGTCGCAAAACAAGTACAACTATTTAAAATAACCAACTTATTGTTTTAAACTACTTGCCCGAACATTCAACACACGACATGAAAATTCACATCACCATTTTGATCAGATTTTGGACCAATCGCGACAACATCAAAGTGAGAGCTCCCTTCATACTCAAAGATCAATCACAAACCAACTCGAAGCTCAATAGCGATTGTAAACTCTCGTCATCCTTTGATAAAACAGTAACAGTTCGTACTAAGTTTTTCTACCCTAACCAAAAACTTTTCATCCGAACGCGACCAAAGATAAACATGGCCTAGCACTTCATTACCATAATTGTCATATACGTATGGGAGTGGCTGAACAATAAATAGCGATATCAGAAATAAGCTATCTACCTCAAACACACCAAAAACAGTTTATGAATACATATCATACAAGCCTATGAAAGTACCTCTCCACAAGGATGTCCCTTGTAAAACCTAGTAGGCGAGAAATCGCGACGTCTCGGCCCGACCACATACCCCCAAACGACATAACCGAATTCTTACTTTTAAAAGATAAGCATGTTTTGAGAGATCTAAAACTGGAAATATGTACTTATAAAACCATCTGGATAAGCATTCATCCTGCACCCCTATCTACACCCCTATCTACACACACCCCTTCAGCCATAGCGCCAAAGAATTATGCCAACTTACGTCAAGAACTCCAAAAACATTACACGCGTCTGCCTCTAACCCTAAGAGACAAGGACAGTCTATAAGAAGGAAATATCTTCATCTCCACGAATATATGAGCAAACAAATTTTTATATAAATAACAGTGCAAGCCCTTCTAAGATGATAACATACTTCGCTCCGCGAAAAAATGCCAAGTTTCGACATGGCTTCAGGAGAGATATCTCCACCCAGTTTCACCATGAATTTCATTACATTTCTAACCCCTAATTAAGTTCATAAGGATAATCCTTGGCGAAAGCTATCTAAATAGACTTGTATGATACTGACATTTAAATTCAGGATATTAAGAGGTTAATTAAACTATTGCTCATTTATACTTTTCCAATGTAGCCTTTACCATACATCTATGTGGAATACGATGAAGAAGTATTAGACCAGGTTTACCTCTGCTCTCCTCTAGAGCAAGAATTCGTGGTGATGGTAGAAAGAGATGTTGGGGACCGGTTCTCGGTATCTGAAGGATTGAGAGACTTCGCGATAGCCAATAACTTAAGAGTTGGTTCATGTTTAATGTTCGAATATGAAGGAGATTCGCATTTCAAAGTGACTATAACACAACTAGGTCTAGAGGAGAATGAAGACATTTTCAATGATATCCTTTGTTACGAAAACATGTAAGCTATATTACAATTTAAACCCGTTTCGACCTCTTGTGAAAATTAAGTTGTTAGTTAAAACAACTCTCATCTTAAAATTATCATTTTCATCTAACCACAAATCCTTCTTTTTGTTGTCTTGCGATTTATTTCATAAAACGCTCCACAACAGGAGATTGGTAAAGGTTTCGTGGACATAAAACACAATCAAGAAGAATTCAAGCAAGCAAAGGAACACATGAAAAATGAAAACAACACCGCGAAAACATGTCTGAAATACAAAACCCATCTAAAAGACACCACAACGATCATCCATCTAAAAAACACAAAAGTAATTGTTCACAAATCCTGCCCAAACGTACTCCGGGAGTAAAGATGTTCGCAAAATAACCGAAAATATGTCCCAGTAAAATAAGGCAAATAAACATTTTTCAAGTATCGGTTGGAGGATCAGTTAGTTGACCCAGTCGCTTTCGGCATAACTAGGCTCAAACACCGTTATGGAATCGCTAACATGAGAAAAATGATTAACGCTCTGAACAATGCCGCACTCGATCCCCTTGAGATAGGCTTCAAATAAGCGACCATACAAGACTTTCTCGTTGTCCTTTTCAAGAAAATTGCTTAGCCAACCTTGTCCCTCGTCAGTTTAGAAGTACTCGCGAAGAGTTGCCTTAGTCAGTATCACATCGTCGAAAGATGTATAGCGTTCAAGTTCCCCTCTTATCGACAACAATTCATCACAAACCTTCTTCAACTCAGCCTCAAGCTCAGAAATCTGACCCTCTAACCTCCCCTTGGAAAGCCCATGTTCAGCATTCTTTTCCTTCAAATCAGATATTTGTACTCGCAACAAATCAAGTTGACTCCTTGCCCCCTCCAGCTCTTGCTCACTTTTAAAGCCTCCTTCAAGCTTCTGATAGCACCTTCCTGCATCTCCGCGTCTTTCAACTTGTCCAAGCGTGTCTGGAAATGTTTATTTTCTTTCTCCGGCTCTTTGACGCGATCCGAGGCCACCTTCAACCACCTTGCCACCTCCTCTCATTGAAGATTACGTCGCGAAAAGCAGAAATTCAAAAAGGCTACACGGAATAGCGAAAGAAATAAATAATTCAAAGAAACTCACACAACCTATGTAGTCTCCTCCTCTTCGATCAATTCTTCATCTTTGAGATGACGAAGATATTCCCTCTCGGTCGGACAGTTGTTCTTCGGAATAAACAATTTCCTGTGATCAATGGACGTGAAACCCGACTATTGATATGCGGTGATAGTTATACCTAACACTATCCTTTCCTTATCCACCGACACCTTGTTGGACTCCATATCTCCTATTTTTCTCTTCTTTTTCTGACTAACAGAAGGCTTGGGATCCTTAGATAAACTCTCCTCAACCTCGAGAATCGCCGGGTCATCATTCCCCTCCCTGGAAGCTTGAAGGCCGGTTTCCCTCTGCACCCTGGTAAGAGCTAGGGGTGACTAACAATCACCCACAGCTCGCGAAGAGTGAATTGGAAAAACATAAATCAACCTCAAGAAACTCAAGCACAACGATACATCACGACCAGTTAGAAAGGTTTAACACACACTTGTGGAGTGAGGAAGGCTGAGCCCAGCCATCTCTAGCCTCAGGGGAGTTATCACATCTTTATATTGTCGCTTCCCTAATCTCCTATCACAAGGAAACGCGGCCTTCCAATCCTCAAGATCAGGAGTTTTGTTTTTGGGAGGAGATTGATAATTACCAAGGGTAGTTTTGAAATTCGGAAAACAGCTAGAGCGATCTCAGACCAAGAACCACTTCTTCCTCCAACCGGGTTTACTCGACAACCTCTCCACAATGTCCTCAGTTAGAGATGTAGATACGAGTCTATCAGGACCCTTCCTCAAAAAAACAAAACTGAAAAAGATGATCTAGCGAGGAGACACTTGTATTCTTCTAAGGAAATCGACATAAAGAGAGGGTAAGGGAAGGCGAAACCCATGAACAAAACTTTCCAAATGAATCACAAGGTGATTTGGATACGCGTTCAAACAACCTCCACTCGCGGAAGCTAACCCTAATTCTACACCGAACGGCCAAGGGAAGATGTGAGCTATTATCTCAAGATGCCCTGGCTTCATCACTGATTCCTCCCCCTTAGTCTCGGCCAAGGAATGGACCACCATTTGCTCGAAAATAACAGGAATAGGTGGAGGAGGGGAGGGACCATAGCCCTCGCAAAATCTTCAACTTGTAGCTTCTTCAATTTTATAAGGAGACAAGTAAAAGTCCCCAGGAACCACGCGAACTTTGGTTCGTCGCCTTGTAGGTCAAGATGGCCCTCCCATGATGCCTGAGATGCTCGCATAATCCGTCATGTGGTAATAGTTCGGGTCCTTCGAAAGTGGACGTTTGATGGATCTGGACAAAGAGCTCGTCCTAACCATCTTAGAAGTAACTGTCACCTTTTTCCCTTTCCCGTGAGGTTTGCCGACTGGTCGAGGAGGACATACCGAAGATACCATCTCCTCTGAGTCAGCTCTCAACGCGGACCCCTCGGTCTGTGAAGAACTAGCCTCATTTTCCACAAACATCGCGCTCTTATTTTGACTATCACTCACCGAAGACATCGCACTATCAGGGAAAAACCTTGAAAATACGTGAATGGAATAATTAACAAGGGAGAATACAATCTCTTAAAGATCGCGATTATAAAGAAAGGGTACCAAAAAATTCCCAAGGAGAACCATGTTAGCGCCTCACGTGCCTTACACGAAGACAACGAAGAGACGCTGACCTCAGGAAGGGTAACAAAAAATGACTTTTGCCTCCCCCGACATAATTCCCTTCCCAAGACAGAAGACAAAAGAGTTTTCCGACGAAACACCGCCGCCTTTTGGAACCTTGAACACCCACTAACGAAGGTAATTCCCATACATTCATCCTTCATCATAACCGCCTAATCCCTCACCGGAAAATAAAAAAATGGGTCCTCTCTAGAGAAAAACCCCCTAACCGAACCACCACTCTAAGAACTACCACCAGAAAGTCGCCCCTCGGTGCCGTTCTTTGATCTATAAACCTCGCTAGTTTTTCAAGAGACATGCACAAAAAAAAAGAAAAAAAAAAGATGAAAATGGAAAGGGTCTAGCCTTTTACCTGTAAAATGACAGACTAAACATAAAGAACAACAAACGACGATGAGTTTTGATAAATCCGGCGACTTCAATTCTTCCTCCTTGAAGACGCCTCCGAAAACTCTCTTTCTCTCCCTTTATGACCTCTACTGTGGAAATGACCAATTTGGAAAACCAACCCCTACTTATAAGTCTCAGTGAGACCACTTACAACTCTCAGTTGGGCCTCATAGATTCGGGCTTCCCCTTTCGGCCCATTAAACATGTACATAACAAAAGGCCATCGCTTTTGTCGAGACATGATCGCGAACACTTCATATACGTGATCTAGTCCAGAGGAGATATGACGATGCCTCATAAAATAGCCCTCTTGATAAATAGAAATAAAACGTGATAAATAGATCACCCAACACGAAGTCATATGGAGAGATGATAACGTCGTCGCGATCACTTGTTATCTTCATCCCTATCAATCAATACAAATCAAGAACTTTTGATAGAAAAATACCCCCAACGCGATCAAAATACCGATTGCTTGTTATCTCCACATCACATCCACTACAACAACTCCACATCATTTTCCCTGTACCAAAAGCAAACAGCTCGCTGGCCAAGCACCATCTTGCTAGCATCGTCTCACGCAATGAAAAACTCCCTGGCATGAAGACATGAGCCACATGTATCCTCAATCAAACCACAAGGTCGACAACCAGCTGCTCGCTTAGCAACACTATAAATACCCCCTTAGGCTCACAAGGAGGGGATCCGATTTGAAGGAAACAAAGAAAGAGAGCTTTGCTATCGTCCCTGGGATAAAACTCTTGAAGTTGAGTTATGGAGACCTCTGATCGGAGAAGAACGTTTCTAGAATCAAACATCATCTCTCAATAAACTCTAAAGACGACGATTGAACATTGAACACAAGACACGAGCACCTTTATCACGAAGTATATATTATCTCACAACCCAACTCACAACAAGAACATAATTATATATATAATACATGGTTGATCTTACAGGTAAATATATGACATTTGTCGTCACCTTGAGGTAATTTATATAGGTGGTTTTCTAGAAACACTTCATTGGCGATGTCTATGGGAACCTTTCGCAACGATAGGTTCCTCGTAGAAATATGCATCGATCGTCAATAAGCAGCTTCGCACAGCTATCCGATATTTTTGTTGTTCATTGGTAGCGCTTGCACACGAAAGCATACCATGCTAGATCTAAACTCTATCAAGCAAGAACCGTCCGAAGCTCTGGGGAATTTCTTCAGCAGATTCACTACCATGGTCGTCCAAATTCAAAAGTTCAATGAAGTATCTGCCAGCACCATTCTGATGGGCAACCTTGCTGAAGGTGATTGCAAAACATATTTATTAAGAAAAGAGCCCTGCAACTATGATAAGTTACGCCATCTTGTGACCTTGCATATCCATGCTATGGAAGCTGCCAGCTCTAGCTCGCGTTTCAATGAGGCAAAACCCTCCATGTTCCACAAAATAACCAACAAGTTTCGCGGAAAAGGAGGTCAAGTTTTTAATTCATTAATTTATTTATTTTTATCAAAACTCAAAGTGACATTTTTTTTATACAATGCAAGAATTTAGGTGGTGTCAGACCTTGCTGATCCACCACCTAATAGCGTCCTTTCGGCCGAGAGTAAGAAGCTCTGGGTGAGAAGCAATCGACCCCTGAGTTTGCCTCAGTCTGAGATGAGCTGCTTTGTTCGCCACTTGGTTGACCTCTCAGAAAACATGGGTGACCGAAAAGGACTCGAAAGCGTGGAGCAAAATAAGCGCATCGGCTATCACCAACTAAATCTCCCAAGAGCACTTCCAACTCCCTTTGATTTAGTTGATAATCATAAGAATACCCCCCTCCACTTCAATCTTCGAAATCCCCATCTCTAAAGCAGCAGCAATTCCGAGTCAAAGCTTCAACCATCAATGCTGAAACAGAACCACACAACGAGGCATTACAAGCCTGACACTACCAAGGAGGTCTCGAATCACAAAACCCATCGTAGCTTCTCCTGAAGATAGTTTTGACCCATCAAAATTAATTTTGAAATATTCCTTTTTAGGTTTCTTCCAACGAAGATTCTCTTTCTTCCTAAGTTGGGGTACTCTTACGGGTTTCGTTTTTTCCATTTCTTCCCAATGAAGTGTCTTTGATTGGTTCCAATTTTGTAGTTGGAGTCTTTTATATATCCTTCATGGTGTTGATTTTTCATGTAGTTTTGATCGTCGAAAACTACTTTATTTCTTATTGTCCATAAGCCCCACCAAATCAAAGATAACAAGGTTGTTCGAGATTTAGTGAGATTGGAGAAGATTTCCATTACAACTTGTTTCGTATTTTTGTCGGTCGTGTCCACCCTTCGAATTTTTGTTTCGATATCTCTATCAATCTTTCCATCAGATCAAGAGAATGGGTACATTTTGTAAACAAGTGTTCTGCGTCCTCAACCAAATAGTTGCAGAAATCACAAGAGAGAGGCACAACTACACCTTTTTCAGCAGTTTGTTTTTTCGTTGGGATTCCATGCATCACTAATTTCCAAAGAAATTTTTCACTTTCGGAAAACACTCCATTCCCCAAATCCATACAATTTCGCTTTCTTGGATTCTATCATGTCCTACTATCATTTCCAGGGCCGTTGACGTGGAGAACCAGCCATTACGACTAACTTTCCAATAGGGGTGTGCATCGGTCTAAAACCGAACCGAACCGAACCGAAAATCTCAAATTTTCAAACCGAAAGCCGAACCGAAAACATTAGGTTCGGTTCGATTATATACCGGTTTGGTTTGTGTTCGGTTCGGTTTTAACCTAATTGAACCGAATTTTCATTAAAAAAAATTTAAAGTGTATATATATATTCTATTTATGTGTATATATACACATATATATTCCAATATAAAGTCTACAAATTAATACAATATATATATATATATAGTCACTAATACAAATAAGTATACATATACGGTGTATATAAATAAGTATAGATATACGGTGTATATAAATAAGTATAGATATACGGTGTATATAAATAAGTATACATATACGGTGTATATAAATAAGTATACAAATACAGTGTATATACACATGCAAATACATATTAGTATACACATGCAAATACATATACACTAAATACAAATATATACACACTAAAATATATTATACTAATATATAAATATACATTGTATACACTAATACATACACTGTAAGCTGTAAAGTATACAAATATATGTAGTATATATAAATACAGTATACATATACACTATATTTGTATACTTATTTGTATATATAAAGTATATAAAAGTTTTGTTCTATTATGTATGAGATTTGAAGCATATCTAATAAAAACGCTCTCTTGTGAGCGTTTCCAAAAACCCTCGCCGCCCTCCTTGTTCGGTGGTCCCTCGTCTCCCTCTGCGCTCCCTTACCCACCCATGTCGGTGGTCTCTGGTAAGTGATAACCCTCCTCCGGGAGCCCAAACATCTCCTCCGGGAGCCATACATCTCCTCCAGGAGCCTCGACATACTCCACTATCACCTTCTCTATCTCCGGCGTCCGCCGTCGCCAACCACCCTTCCCCTCTTCTATCATCACTGTGTGCAAGGGGCACCAATCACGGCCTTGGCCATCTTGCCTCGGCTCCACCCGCTCACCCCGTCTCCCGGCCGTCGTTGTGGCTCTGTGGCGCCGTCGCCGCCTCAATGCTCCGGGTGGTGGTCTTTCCCTCTCCGTGGTGGCCGGTTAGTGGTTTCGTGGCCTTCCGGTCATCCTCAATCAGGTGTCTAAACCCTTCTCGTCCCCCCCCCCCTTTCTCGTCGGTGGTGGCCGGACTGGTTGCCTTCTCATCGTCCTCCTTCTGATCAACGGCTCCTCCGCCGTCTGGTCGCCGTCGTTGCTGGGCTCGGGCCTGGTTTTGGCGCCGCTCGGGGCGTCGGCCCCCTTCCCCGGTTCCCGCAGCGAACTCACCCCTCTCCGGGGTCCTGTTCACCCGTTTCCCTTCCGCCACCTTTGCGCTGGCCTTGCTTTGGCTCCGCTTCCAAACGTGCTCGCTAATTTGGCGTCCGAGTTCGGTCGGCAAGTTTGGTCGGCGGCGGCCTGTTTTGACCCCAGTTGGTTTCTCCCTAATTTGGCATCCTAGGGTTTGCTTTGCTGGGTTTCATTGGGCCCAGTTGGACCTTGTGATGGGCCTCCTCAGCCATGGTGTTTCCACATTTCGGGCTGTCCTTTGGGCCCAAGGTATATCCTTGGGCCCGGGGAAGCCCGATTTGATGGATAAAAAATGATAATAAAATTAAATAACTAAAAAATAAAATAACTTGTGTATTATTCTCCGGGATTTCTTGCGCTCTTCGTCCTCTCGCGGTCGTGCTTCACTCTCTCGGGTTGGTTGGAGTTCTGTCGGTTGGATTCGTGGTTAGTTTCGGTTGAGGAGCAGTTTTGCGGCCCTGGTTGATCGAAGTGATCGTGTTGGGGGTGTTCGTGGTCTCCGAAGATCCTTCATCTAGGTGGAGGGAACGTCGTGTGATCCACACTTCCCCAGGAGTCGTCTTTGCCCTTTGTGGATTTCTGCTTTCCGTCTTTCCGGCGGCGAGACATCACGTCAGCTTTGTTGTCCCATGCGCTCGCTATCCACTTCTCCTTGCCGGGTCTCCTTCTTCTCGCTGCTGTGTCCGCTTGGGTGCTCAGGGTCTGGGGTTTCCGGGTTTTTTGCGTAGTTTCTTTTGTTGTATTAGGTGATTGTATTATGTTTCTTTGTTGTATTTTCTTTTACTATGTTTAGACGGCTTGCCGTCTGCTGACTTTGTCGGCCTCTCGAGGTCCGGGCCTGTCCGGTCTCGAATTTTTTCCTAATCAAAAAAATAAAATAAAAAATAAAGTATATAAAAATATATATACACTGTAAATATATAGTGTATAAAAAAATCGGTTTAACACAAACCGAACACAAACCGAACCGAAACCGAAAAAATGAAATTTCTCGAACCGAAAGCCGAACCGAAAAACTTCGGTTAGGTTCGGTTTGTGTTGGTTCGGCCCAAAAATTCGGTTTGGGCCGAATCATGCACACCCCTACTTTCCAATATAACCTATCTTCAATTTCATTCATCGGAATTTGTATGTTAAGAATTTTATTTATGATGTTATGAGGAAGTATTTTCTCAATTCGATCTTCAACTTTTTATTTTTTTTATCGGGTCATATGCATTGTTCCACCTTCTCTTGTTCATTAATTGAGTTGTTCGAAATGCTTTTCTCAAATAGTTTCTCTCCCATAATCCACCCGTCTTTCCAAAATCTGATTGTTTTTCCATTCTCTACTTGTCAAATCAACCCTTCACATAATTCATTTTTACTTGCCATTAGTTTCTTCCATTGTCAGGATGTCTGTTTTCTTTTTTCGTATTCCCATAATGTTGCATCTTTCATGTATTTTTCTTTAATTATTCTAACTCAAATATTATTCTGTTCAGCCAAGATTTTCCACAATAACTTCATTTGAAGTGCTTAATTCATATCGTTGGATTTGTTTAGTCCTAACCCACCATATTTCTTTGGTTTACAGATTTTATCCCACCCTATCAATGGTTTGTAGTCCATGTCCTTATTCCAAAAGAAAGATCTTAATTATGTCTAGTTCTTTGTGTATGTCTGTTGGTAGTCCAAAACTTTGCATCACATAGTAAGGTTTAGTCGCAAGATTTTTTTTGAACAAAACCGCTCTACCCTGTTGGGAAAGTGAGTTTATCTTCCATTTTGTCAGTTGAGATTTTATCATTTCCACATGATCTTCAAAAAGTGTTCTGGTTTACTTTCCCGTTTATAATCGGGCATCCTAAATATTTTTCGAGTGCGACGTGGTTGGTGATGTAAAGTATATTTTGAATGGGGTATGATATGTACACCGCTAATTTTTACTATTTACACCGCTAATCCACCGCATCCCTATGCGGTGGATTAAGAAAATTTTAGCCCGATATACCGCATGTACATGCGGTATGTCGTTTGACTGTATAAAAACACCGCATGTACGTGCGGTGAGTTAGGTTAAAACGGAGTCCGTAATACGATAATCCGATTGGGTCGAAGCTATCCGATACCCACCGCATGGGTATGCGGTGGTTTTTAAAATATGGAAAATGTGGGTACGAACCTACCGCATGGGTATGCGGTCTGGTTTTGAATTTTGGGTGAAAGAATACCGCATCTCCATGCGGTAAGTTTTTTTACCGTTGCCACAACGGTAAAAAAAACTTACCGCATGGAGATGCGGTATAATTTTTACCGTTGCCACAACGGTAAAATCATACCGCATGGAGATGCAGTAAGATTTGTTACCGTTGGGGGCCCATTATAAATAGGCGTGGGGGCCCAGTTTTCCGACACACCGAATCTTCTCCGATTCCTTTCTTTCCGAGCCCGACTCGAATCTTCTCCCATTCCTTTGTTTCCGAGCCCGACTTTTGGTTCCGTCCATTACCCGTCCCCATATCTACCACCACTTTGTACCCGGTTTTTAAGATGGTGAAAGACAATCGTGGGAAAACCGCTGCTGATGATGATGTCGGTCCTTTTCGGAGACATCCGTTACAGGTAACATTTAATGTTTATAATAATCAATTTGCTTTATTTTTTAATTTGAAGGAAATAGTGTTAACATTTCATTGTTATATATAATGTAGCCGGAACCCACTATACAGAGGCGGAGGACGACAGATGTACCGCCATCGCTGGAGACACAGCCTCACCCTACGGTATGTTAAAATTGTTACTAGGTGTAGGGAAATTGATATCGAATAAGTATATATTTATGTTTTCTTAGGAATTGATAGTATGAGGTTGTAATAATTTATAAACCTTTGGAAAATCTTGCACCATTTAGTCAGTCATACGATATAGTATCGTATTCGAGCCATAGGATTCTGACAAATACTAGGTGTAGGGAAATTGAAATCGAATAAGTATATATTTATGTTTTAATATGAATTGTTAGTATTAAGATGATATCATTAATAAACCTTACGAAAATGTTGTCACATTTAGACAGTCATACGATATAGTATTGTAATTGAGCGATAGGATTCTGATAAATATATTTTAAATTACACAGTCTGTGTTGTCGAGAAATTTGGGAGAGAGAGTAGTATTACAATCTGCTAGGAGAGCTGCCATTAGGGAGAGGCAGACGTTGGAGGGTGTATCAGTTTCGATGGAGACGGATAGCGACGCGGTAGATAATGATACCGAGGTTGCCGTCAGGGAGACCCAGACGTTGGAGGATGTAGTGGATCCTCCGGAGAGGGAAACTGAGACGGTAGGAGCTGATCATGGGCACACGTCCCAGTCATCTATAGAGACATATCAGAGTCGGGTGCAGATTGAGCTGCACTTGATGTCTGACCACACGAATGACCCAGTGGTGTAGTCGACCGGAGAGTCTGGTCAAGGCGACCAGGGTATTCAGATGCTGGAGGAGTACCTACGAGGGGACCGAGCACGTCAGACAGGTGAGCACTTGCAGACTGGAGCTGAGAGAGTGGTAGAGTAGGTGCAGACTTATCCTGACAGTTATCGGGACTACTTTGGGACTCAGTTTGCGAGCGAACAATTGAACTCGTATGACGACACGGCACCTCTGCTCGGAGATGTGGGTGCTGGGACGAGTCATGCTCGAGGTGGCGACCAGGAGCCATGGGCCGTTGCGCAGATAGATTTTGCGTCGTTCACCCCGGTCGGTTCTACGGGTGTAGGGAGGACGCCTGGGAGTCAGCATGCGGCGCCATCGTCGACGCCGAGGACCGTCGAGCCTGAGCCGATCATTGGGAGTCAGCATGCGGCGCCATCATCGACGCCGAGGACTGCCGAGCCTGAGTCGATCGTTCCACCCAGCTGACAACCATTGGGCGCACAGGTTCGATCATCTTTTCCCCATGGAGGAGTTGTCACTGACCTCTGAAGAGTACCCATATGGCGTGGCCGATGACTATCTGGAGTGGTTTCACCGCCATAGTCATCCATACCTACTTCCTGACACTCCTCGACACCAGCCCATCATCCCACCGCCGCCACCCCCGCCGTCGCGACCCCGCCGCCACCCACCACGCCGCCGCCACACCCGCCGTCGCCACCCCCGCCGACCATTATTGAGCAGCGCCATCATGCGGCTGGGTTGGAGATTCAGCGACTCATGCAACTTGGAGTTGAGTTGACTCCGGCACACCTGGCTCGCATCTATCAGCAATTTTGGGGTCCTCCCCCACCGTGACGGTGCGATCTGCGATGATGTATGTGGTTGTTCTGTTTGCGGGTAGATGACTATTTGTGTAGTAGTTGGTAGTTTGGAATTTTTTTGTGCAGTAGTTTGGATTGTTTTTTGTGGAGTAGTTGATTATTCGATTTCGGATTACGTATGTTATGTGTTTGTGTGGATTTGATGGTTTGTTACCGTTGCAGATCGTTTTCAAATTTGAATAGTATTTCCGTACCCAACGTTCAATATCGTGATTCGAAACGAACTTTATAAAATTACAAGCAACGAAATACAAATGACCCTAATAGTGAAGTGTTACGCACAGTAGCTTCATCTAGCTTCTTTACAAGAGCTTTTTTTTCCTCTTCCAGAACTGCAACTTGACTTTCCAGGATATCAATCCGCCAACGGGCTTGTTGATTTTCGACCAGGAGCGACCGATTTTAATCACGTAGTCTCTTTATCATCGCCTCCACCGTCTTTGACCGCGGACTACCAGTGTATAGAACCGCCTCAAACTCTTCCATCGTGCCTTGACGTATTATGTCGTTGCTTGAGCTTTCCCCGCTGTTGTCCGACATGTTGAGGTGTGTGGTTAGTGGCCAAAGACTCCGGGTTATATAGGTTTCAGGCACCGCTTGTCCATGCGGTATACAATACCGGATGTCCATGCGGTATAATATCGCATGCCCATCCGGTATAATACCGCATGGGCATATGGTTTATACCGCATGGACATCCGGTATTGTATACCGCATGGCAATGCGGTGAGACCATAATTTATATAAGAGGACCAACCCGGCGCCGGAAACACACCACCGCCGGAAACACACCCCCACCGACAATGTCGTCCGAACAAAGACCAATTCCCCGTGAAGACATGTTCACCAAACACTACAAGAAGAAGCCGCTTGGAGGCATCGCTTTTACTGCAACGTGTCGTCACTGCGGCCATCGCTACATCGTGACCAACAACCTGCAGCACGGTCATCTTAAGAGGCACATCAACAACAAGCATGCCGCCGAGATTTAGGATTCATGTGTTGGATATCTGACTTATGTGTAGTCGTTCGTATGTGTCAGTCTGATGAACTTGTTGTTATTGTTGGTTGTGTAGTCGTTCGTTTGTGGTAGTGTGATGAAGTTGTTGTTATTGTTGGTTGTGAAGTAGTTCGTTTGTCGTCTAGTTGTAACAATGTTGTTTGAATAACAAGTCGGTTCGTACGCTATTAATTTGTGTCATGTGTTTCCTATTTCAACGTACTTTCTATATTTCTTGCAACACTTGAAATAATATATAATGGAAATCACCGAGGCGAGTCGAGAGAGAATTTAATTAAACGGTTGAACTGCTTACACATGAAAATACAACGCATACACATCACACTACATACTTGGTAATGCATGTCTAATCACTATCTTCCTCCGATGACCTCTCATTAATGGAAATGAGAATATTCATTTGGTTGAACGCGTAATACCTTTCTCCTGCGTTGAACGCTCGAAGCTTGCGGATAACATGATCACATAGGCCCTCAGCCCCGATACTGTAAACGTCGTAACGACAATATCTTCTGATGTGATTCGCGATTTGCGCCTCTGCATCCAAGTAATACGATTCGGGAAATCCTCTGTCGTCATAACAATGCGCACAACAGAAGTCGAGCGGATATGCTATGTCACTGTCCGTCTCGATATGACACTGAAATATAACGCACGAATTTCCTGGAAGGTATGCTGGATGCTTGCAGGTGCATTCCTCCGGCCACCGGGGCTCCGAGCAACGAATTAATGTGACTTTGTACTCCAGATAACCTGCCGTCCGCCGGTATATGTCTAAGGTGGTCACCATTTTGTGATTCGCTGGACACCCGTTGTGGTGGTTCCTGTGGCGCATAGTCATGATTTATAGGCCATATACCGCAAGGGGATGCGGTGTCTTACCACCGCATGGTAATGCGGTACATCGTAATCGGTCCGGTCCGGTCCGGTCCCACTTGCCACATTTTGTAACATTGAGCAGAGGCACCGCCTGTACATGCGGTGGTTAACACCGTTCCACCGCATGTATATGCGGTGATAACCGCATGTGCATGCGGTGATAACCGCATATACATGCGGTGGTCCCATTTTGGCTATAAAAAGCGGTGTTTAGTACCGCATATACACCTCATACGAATCAAAACAATCAAATCATGGTTAGAATAGCTGAGTTTGAAGGTGAGACAGAGATGGGTGTGTCATACAAAATAATACGCGATAAGTTTTCGAAGCCATACGAAGATTATTTGTGCAATTGTCAGCACAAGCGGTGGTGCCAAACGTTCCCTTGCTGTCTTGCTCACGTTGTCTGCTACAAAGGCGTTGAAGGCGACAGATACACTTTCTCAGAGCCGGTTGAACTGGCGTGTCTGAGGGGTCACCAATTACATGTTGAGGACCCCGAGTCATACTACCGCGAGGCGGTTGAGGCAATCAAATGCGCAATCAGCGACCTATTCAGCGATATCGGGCTACACTGCGCACTTGAGATTGCAAGTTTCGCTGTCGACAACGCCATCCGTCCAGCGAACGACAGAGTGAAGAAATACGCATTCAACCGCATTGAGATCCATATTAGCCCGCGTATTCTCGAGGAGTTAGTAGGTAGTTGTACACCAGATCCTAACTTGTGGTGGGACCCATTGCAAGGTATTGCTCCGCAGATGCAATGGCTTGATAGAGCCTCCTGAAGTTCACTCTGTTGTATGGAAAACGAACATTGTACAGATTTTCATCTCTGTGCATTCTGTGGTGAGACCCTTTGCAAGGATATCCATCAGTAGAGTAGGAACCAAGTTTGTGTAAAATCATTATGTAGAATCCGTTTAATAGCCAATGTATCACCGCATGTGTAATGCAAATGATTTATCAGCGAAATATAATTACTGGTTTAACTCGTGACCGGATAAATTCACTATAAATGATACACAACAATTTATGACACGACAACATTTTACCTATGGTACATAACAACTACCAACCGACTCCTCTACATTGCTCGGCAAAATGTGAATATGTATTCGGTGAAATGCGTACTTTCGAAGCTTTGTGTTTGCACGCCGCACGACTTTTTCCACGGTGTATCTTGCCACATGTGTTGCATTGGCCAATCCGAAGTTGGAGAAAAAGTCGCTAACAAGCTCCGTAATTGCCTCCGTCGCGTGAATATAATATGATGCAGGGTTATCCCTATACGAGTACGGCCTTGTCATGCGGACATCCTCGTAAGTCACTCCTTCAACACACTCGAGGTCAACCGAATCGGAAACTCTTGCTGTATCGCGTTCTTCGCATACAACTTGGCAAAGGCAGCACGACCATCCTGTCGAGCTTCTGTGCTGACAGTTGCACAATATATCGTCAGGTGGCGTACGAAAAGTTTCGACTGTAAGTCTAAACCTGCTGCCGGATCTTGTCTCCGCTTCATACACTTTGGTAGTTGCCATAGTGGTTATGGTGTACTGAAAGTCTCAACCAACCGCTTTTATAGTTGTCTTTTGACACCACCGCATCCACCGCATGGTCAGGCGGTATATGTATACCGCATGACGTCATCTTCCCAGCACGTGGATTAATCGGAGTCTAAACGAAGACATGAAGCAACGTACCAGCACGGCGACACCATTGCATGGTATGAATTTTGATAATTTCAGATAATAACACATTACATGAAAATGGATAAAGTGCCTCATTTTTCATATTAATTAAAGAGATAACATTACAGCAAAAGTAACTCAGTTACTTTGTTTTGCCGCATCGTCGTCATGTAACACATCAAAGGAAATCATTATTGTTCTATTCCTCTGATGGTGAAACATTCTCCGGCGGCACTACGACTACCCGAAACCGAGAGTTGCCTAAGTAGCTAAACATCAACCCCGCCCCTACGCGCACGTCACGGGATATCGCGAAATTATTCCATCCTTGTGCGAGCCAGAGCGCCCCGGATCTGTTGCGCTCAACCCGGATGCTGGTGCCTCTCCTCCCTACCCCATTAGTCAGCGTTATTCTTTCGACGCCGACCAGCCCGTATTCTTCTTCGAAGTTGGAAGGCAGAGGCTGCAATTGTTAAGATGTACTTAGTGAGTTCGGAACATTGTGAATTATATGTGAGACGACAGAATGGGGCTTACCAATATTTCTATCAACGAGACGTCTTCTACCCACCAGAAAAAATCCCTCGGTCCGCTCCCTGAGACTGAGTAGAAAGGTCTTGGTGTATTACCAGCCGCCATGTTGTAATAATCACGACATCGCACGGGGGTCATTTATAGCGGGAAAACATGTCGCGTTGTCTGCGAGAATTATACCGCATATACATGCGGTATACATACCGCTTTGATATGCGGTATTCAAAAAAGTGCGGAAACATACCGGCACAGGTACATCGTGAGCTTCTTTCGCCATCGGAGTTGTTCGTCCAAATTCCATCGGTCGAAGGAGAGCGAGCCTCTTATAAAAGTGCGAAGATGAGAGATTCCGTCGTGAGTTCCGACGAAAGTTCCCAGCTTCGTCCTCTTGTAAGAGGCTCATTCTCCCTTGACAGATGTAATTTAGACGCCCACTACGATGACGGACGAAGATGACGGTGTACCCGTACTGGTACGTTTCCGAAGCATTTACAGTTTTGTTTGGATGATCAATAGTCATCCGCAGGATAACGTAAAAGATTTTATGGACGTACATGTGTACTATCACAACGTCTTTCACGTTATCCTGCCGATAACTATTGCATTTTATTAGATCGAAGCTACATAACCCCACATCGAAGCGATATAACCCGAGCAACATGCCAGCGGCCAGCGATTTCAATTAAAAGACACAAATCGCCGGCCGTGGCATGTTGCCTAGGCTATCATCGCTATTGAGCCATGAAAAAAGCATACATACGGATTTTATTTAATTTATGAGACGAAGCGATATAACCCGTGCAAACTAGTCAATGGTCAAAAATTTCGATCTGAAGACACAAATCTTTGGCCATGACTAGTTCGCACAGATTATCATCGCTTTTCCGCCACGGCAAATGTCACGAACCGGCCATGGGGTATATATAGATACATACCGCATGGGCATGCGGTACAAGGTGCTCCACCGTTTACCTATACGGTTGTCACCATATACCTATGCGGTACGATACCGCATCCCTATACGGTGTCCAGTACACCGTGAACCTATGCGGTGGGCCCACAAATTCAAATAATTCAACACCAACGGTCGTCTGGAAACACTGCATAGGCATGGGGTGTTACTGTATAAGAAGTCACCCGCTCTCCGTTGGAATGCATCCAATCCCCTCTCACCTCATCCACGGTCATTTTCTAATATGGTTAACGACGACACCAGTCGACGACCTTCAAGCCCGGGGGAGGAAGCACCTACCGCGACGCCAATGGCCGATAACTCACCACCCCCTCATCTTCCGGTATGTGATTAATGTTTATCATTTGGAATGTCGTTGTAGGTAGAATATAGGTAGTGGAATAACCAGAATATAGGTACTAGAATCATATGGAATGGAAACCAAGATATAGGTACCGGTTATGTAGGGGAATAAATTAGGTTCTGAAGTGGAGCAGACAGAAACCATGAATGGTTCACGTAATATATATGCACTGTTTGCATGCTGGCAACTACCACTGGAGGAGCAGGCTGATCCGATGCCGGAAGACGGTCAGGACGATCAGGCCCGTAACCAGGAGTACCGCGATTACACTCCCGAATTTGCTACATCCCAGACGTGGACCAATCGCGACGATCTCCTACAACACTGTCGTGGCACAGCATTAAAGCTTAATATGGTTTTGACAATCAAGCGTTCTTGGGGGAGCACTCCTACAAGGCGTGGGAGCCTATTGCTCGCATGTGAGAAGTACGGCCAGTACACTCCCCGTAAGAGACAGCGAGTAGCTGGAGATGATGCAAGCGGGAACACGCGCAGAGCTGTTTCGAAGATAGAGGGGTGTCCGTTTGCATTGTCTGGCGTGGAGTTCAAACGGGGCGAATGGGGCCTGGACGTTATTCATGGCAAGCACAACCATCTACTCCCCGGTGCATTGGACGGTCACCCGTACGTCGGACGGATGGATGCAGATGAAAGAGACACTACGTTGGCCCTTACCGTCGCTGGTACCCCACCAAAACCGATTTTAGCTACATTGAAGATGACAGCTGACGCACGACAGAAGCTGAACTTCACATCGCGGCGCCAAGTGTACAATGCGAGAGCAAAGTTTAAAGCTGAAGCGAGAGGAGATCGAACAGTCTCCCGGGAAGCACTCCGCATTTTGCGGGATAAGGGTTACTACTATTGTACGAGGAGATCCCCTGACGATCCCAACAGGCTTCAAGATCTATTCATTGCCCATACAGACGCTCGCCATCTTCTATCCATGTTTCCATACGTCGTCCTCGTCGATAGTACATACCGGACGAATGCGTAAGTTTCTATATACACTTATTCTTTTTTACCCATTCCCACCACGGCATGCGAACTCAAATATTTCATTGTGCAGGTACGGGATCCCTTTGTGTGAGTTCGTTGGATTTACTTGCACAAAGAAGAACTTCGTCATCGGGTTCTGCTTCATGTCGCACGAGAACACAGATACGTACATTTGGGCGTTGGGGCAGCTCGTTTACCTCATGCGAGGTAATCTTCCTAACGTTATTGTCACTGATCGAGAGTTGGGGTTGATTGCGGCGCTACGAGAAGTTCTTCCCAACGTCAGGCATATGTTGTGCACAGTGCACGTCCTCCGACGATGCGAAGAAGTTGCTTTCCAGAAGTCAAAGAATCTTGATGTTGCTAGGCGTTTCAAGAACGCATGTGTTGGCCTGTTCCAATCCAGATCGGTTGAAACTTTCGCCGCTAGAAGGAGGGGTATGCATGCAGAGTGGGGGCATATCGAAGGGCTTATGCCGTATTTGGAGGCGACGTGATTACGAGATTACTCGGAGCAGATAGTTTGTGCATGGACAGACGCAATCCAGCATTTTGGTACGACCACAACGAACAGGTGCGCCTACGTTTTCATTATAAAATTCATTATACACGTAATTTGTTTACATATAACGATCTTCACCTGCGAGTCTCACTTATCTTTTAGGGTTGAGGCGGCTCATTCTGTGTTGAAAAAGACCTTAAACTCTGCAGTCGGTGATTTCACTCACGTGATAAACACAATCGATCTGATGATGGTGGATCAAATAGGGGAGGTGAAGAATACACTAGGGAGAGCGAACAACACCTGGCCTACAGACTCCCACGACCTATGGATTTTCGATCGAATTCGGAATATTGTGTCGAATGAATGTTTCAACCTGTTGTTCGAAATCTACACAAAGATGGAAGCCGAGCCACCTTCGCAACCATGCAGAGATGCATACTGGAGGGACGTTTACGGTCTTCCATGCACACATGACATGCAAGCTTGTTGAGACACGCAGATACCCATCAGACCATCCCAGATACATATTTTCTGGAAGCAATTGGATTTCAAGCGGCCTCATGTTGACAACGTCCAGGATAACACTCCCCTCAGCAGAGCTGATGTGGACATGTCGCGCATGATCAGTTTGTTCCAGAGTGGAGCTATGGACGAGGATACTCGTTGGAGAATCGCGTCGGCATTCAACGACGGGGATCGTCCCTCCCATACACCGTTGACCACCCCTGACCCGGAGGACCGTAGACCGCCAGGGAGACCGAGGACTCGCCACCCCTGTCAGACGAACCCTCTACCTTGGGAACGTGAGCGTGCTCGGGCTCAACGTCGGGCAGATAGACAGGTGACCACTGGATCCGCACGAGGGCGAGGCCGAGGTCGGGTTCAAACGGCATCAAACGAAACAGATGACGTGGAAGGTACTGAGGAGGCCACTGGGTCCAACGACATTGCCATCGACGACCCTCCTAGGGGCCGAGGAGTAGGCAGAGGACGAGGACGGGGTCGTGGAAGGGGACGTGGACGAGGTCGATCAGCGTCGGAGCCAGCTCCGGAGATTGTAGGTGACATTCCAACACCAGCACCTACGACGCTTCCACCACAGAATCTACCTTGAGTAGAATTCAATTGGGGCACTGGCAACATCGACGAATTCATGATTACTTTCGTACGAGCCGTTACAAATGTTGCAGGTGATGGTCACTGTGGGTATAGGTCTTTAGCTTGTCTTCTGAACTTGGGACAAGACGCATGGCTTCGAGTTCGACGGGAGCTGGCCGTTGAGTTGCAGGTGCATTCAGATCGGTACCATTACTATCCGGCCTTAGATGAGCTCATCATGAGGGTCAACTATTTCGGCACGTGTCATGATGCTACGTATTGGATGGAGATTCCGATCATGGGCGAGGTGTTTGCCACGCTTCACCAGCGTCCTTTGGTGATTTTGTCACAGATGATGCCTATGTTGTGCCTACCTCTGTACGCCACCGGTGGCCCGTCAGTACCGACCTATGAGGAGCTAGATGGAATAGTTTTAGTCGGAAACAACAACCATTTCGTTCCGGTACGTTTCGTATTTCATAGTCATTAATTTGTTACTATTTTGTTTCTCTTTTCTGACATCAATATTAACCTTGTATTCACAGATTTGGTTGTTGCCTGGTTCACCTCTTCCTCCAGTCTACGTCACATGGACACGGCATCACGATCGCACTGTCGACGGTAGGGACGAGCAGCTTGCAGCGAGGATTACACGATATAGAGCTTACCGCCGTCGTGATGGTGGTCGTCCCCTACCGTATTAGCATTTCCCACTTTCTGATGTCATTTTTCGAACTTCATATGTTCAATTGGGTTGTATCTTTCTCTATTCCATTTCACATCCGAACTCCATATTTTCGTCATCGCTTATATTTATCGCACTTTCGTTTTAATCATCTTTGTTTTCAATTCAACATATGATTTTTTTCAGATCACGGCATTTATTAAAAGTTAATTCCACTGTAGTAGGATATACCATTGCAGATGCCCATGGATTATACGATAAATTCGTAGTGTGGACGAATACCGCAAACCCAAGCGGTGTGTATCGGTTCGTATCGGTCCCCTCAGCTCTTCCAAATAGTTATGCGCAAATCGGGTTATCCGATACCCACCGCATGGGTATGCGGTGGGGTTGAAACGGAACGGGGGTGCTCACCGCATAAAGATGCGGTATGTTTCTATACGGTGGCTATCACCGCATATACATGCGGTGACCTACCGCATGTATATGCGGTAGGTCGTTGACCGTCATTAACTCGGTCATTAACTCACCGCATAACTATGCGGTGATTAGCGGTGTAGATATCGTTTCCGATTTTGAATATTATGTTTTTGTTGGTTTCTTACCCCATAAGTTACTTGAAAAGTTAATTTATGAAAATACAAATATAATAATTTAAAATTATGAGAGGTTAGAATAGTACTAATTTAGGCTTGTTTTTATAACAATACAAATATAATAATTTAAAATTAGTTTTGTAAACTTTACCCTAGGTGTGGCCACGGGTCGGACCCGCCGGGTGAAGGGTCGGGGTTGGCCGACCCGAACCCTAACCCGTAAATCTCACGAGTTGACGGATTCGGGTCGACCCGTTGACCCGGCGGGTTACATTATTTTTAAAAAAAATCATTTTTTTAACAAAAATGACTATTAAAATAAATAAATAAATAATATGTAAAGATTTTATCTTCACAACACATTTTATCACTTTGATATGAAGTGTTAAAAATGTAGGAAGATTATATCTCCATATTAATTCTTTCATCCACAATAATTTCATTGTGTGATGTAAGAGAAAAAATATGAGAATATATTTCTCAAACTTCATTTCCAACTTAATTTCCAAGGTAGGAAATGTAGGAAACAAGTGAAGTGGAAAAAATGTTGTAGTGGGATACATATAGATAGCCCCATGCCTTCTCATTCTAACTCCATATTTTCGATGTGGGACAAAGCATTTGTCCCACATCGAAAATGAAGGGAATGAAGGAAGACTTCCAAGTGTATAAAAGGAGAAGGATGTTGTTTATTTGTCTCACATTGCACATTGCATAATAGTTTATGTATTATTGTGAGTTATTCTATAATTTACATGATATTATAAATTTATTTTATTAAAAATAAATTTTTCAAAAAAAAAATATTTTGAAAAAACGGGTTGACCCGGTGGGTTGACCCGCCGAGTCAACCCGCTGGGTCAGCGGGTTACAAATCCCCGACCCTAACCCGCTACCCGTCCCCACCCGCCTACTCATCAACCCGGACCCACCGGATCGTTGACCCGTACGACCCGCCGGATTACGGGTTGACCCGTGATCACGGGTTGACCCGTGGCCACGCCTACTTTACCCCAATATCTACCACTACCACCATATCTACGGCACGGATCCTCTGGGCCAAAATACACGATCCCTTCACTGGTCCTTTCTTTTAATTGGTCCAACTGGCTTGTTGGCAACCTAATTTTTTTTCACCATAAATAAAATTAAAATGCTTAAAACAAATTAAAAGAAACAAAGGACATACGGATATCTCTACCTACTTTCCTCCTTCCCCTTCCTCAATCCTCCTCCCTCCCATCCTTGATTCCAATTTTATTCGACGAGCAGGTCTCCATGGTTATCGAGCAGGTCTCAGATGGTGTTGTTCGGCAGCAACATTGCAACGAGCTTTGCGATGATTATGGTCTAATTTGTTCTTCAATCGCCAAAGTCACACCGGTGCTATTCGACGAGCCATAATATTCGGGTTTTCGGATTTGAATCTCACCCACAAATCCATCAAATCAGGTTTGCCTATCTTCCTTCAATTGCTTTTCTCCTCCCAAAGTTATTTACTAGTATAGTTTCATTGTCAATTTTGTCAATTTTTAAGAAGACAAGCTTAGGGTTTTCTAGCCTAAAATCAAAATTCTCATATTTATAACTGGATGGGTATATGTAAAGTTAGAGAAATGTTGCTAATTTCTCAAAATTGAAACCATTCTAAAGATTTTTGAGAAATTTTTGTAAGAAATCATTTTTGATTTTGTTTGGAATTTCAAATCATGGTAGTAGGGATGAATAAGTATCTTGTTTTTATTATTGAGGGGATACACGGATAAATTAGATTGATTGAGATTGTTCATAACATGTGAAATGCTGCATCAGTGTAATATATGCTTAAATGTGACTCATTCCTCTTTCTCTCAAGCACATATCGATCAACACCAGCACAAACAACAAAATGAGTTGTCCTGCAATGGTTGAACTTCTAACTAAAAACCTATATCCAATCCAATCTTCTCTTTTGCTAGTTGGGATGAATCCAATCTTCATTTTTTTCTATGGTTAATCTCTCTATCATATGTATTTACACTGCAGGTAATAGGTTTCTCCTTCTGTTTTGTTTGATTACAGTTGTTGGTTGTTCTTAACCCTGAGATTTGAGCCTTACATTGCAATTGTTGAATGTTGCTCACTCAAACACATTTGACAAGAAGTATATTTGTGAATATCAAAGTTTAGAATGATTCAAAACTCACTGAATAGTCTCGGTTTCACATTGTAAAGGGAAATGAACTACAAGGCATTGTGATTTGTGAGATCTCAATACATGGAATGTCTTGAAAGCTCTAGGGCACTTTAACAACCTCTTATGTGACTGCGTTTTTAAAATTCCGGTGCTGCGAAAGGCAACCCTGGCTTGGCTGCATCTGGCAGTGTCAACCTTTGTGAGGAAAGGGGTGAGTTGGGGTTTGCCACTGTTCCTGTGGCTGAGTTATGTGCTGTTATATGCGGCATGGAGTTGGCTTGGGAGAGGGGTGTGCGTCGCCTACATGGCTACATGTGGAAGTGGATTCACAACTCATTTTCAGCTTGATTGACAAAGGAGTTGAAACATTCTTAGGGATTTTGATACTCTTTATGAAATAAAAGCTTGAGTATGTGCATTATTTTTACTTACTATAACTTGTAGCCTACTAGCTCAATTGGTAGAGCATTGTGTATAGCACAATGATGTGGGTTCAAATCCCACGTAGGCTTATTTATCTCAAGAGAATTAAAAAAATGAAACATAAAATTAACATGAAGGTAAAATACTAAAATGGAAGAACATCATTTGGAATATATCATTTTTAAGTCAAAATTCAAAGGAAGCACTATATCCCAACATTAATAACATCTCAAAAACCAGCATTCATGAACTAACATCGCCAACATCTCAAAAACCAGCATTCATGAACTACCATCACCAACATCTCAAAAACCAGCATTCATAACCTAACATCAGCAACATCTAAAAAAACAGTACCATGTCCTAACACCAGCAACATATTAACAATAAATACCATGTCTTAATATCAGTCACAACTACAAAACCGGCTGCACATGTGAAAACAAAAACTGGCTGCACATACAAAAAATAAACACCAGCTGCGCTGCACATGGAATAACTTCAGCAATATCTCAAACACCAGCATTCATGAACTAACATCGCCAACATCTCAAAAACCAGCATTCATGAACTACCATCACCAACATCTCAAAAACCAGCATTCATAACCTAACATCAGCAACATCTAAAAAAACAGTACCATGTCCTAACACCAGCAACATATTAACAATAAATACCATGTCTTAATATCAGTCACAACTACAAAACCGGCTGCACATGTGAAAACAAAAACTGGCTGCACATACAAAAAATAAACACCAGCTGCGCTGCACATGGAATAACTTCAGCAATATCTCAAAATATCATCCAAATGATCTTAGAGCACCATAGAAAAGTAATGGAAAGGCCAACATCTCAACGTTCTTGCTAGATATCACTACTTTGCAGGAGCTGAGCATAAGCATGTATGTCATCACACTACATTGCATAAGATATGACTTGTTAAAAAAAACAGACTATATAAAACTATTAAAACTAAAGAATTGATCATTACAAACCTGTGGATGTTGCAATAAGGGAAGCAATGGGCCTTGCTGATTGAGGGCATTCATATTGTTCATTTGGAATTTGTCTTGTTGTAAAGTTGGTGTTCGGAATGATGAATACTGAAAAAGAAATCATAAAACACATATCAAACATGAACAGAAAAAAAAAAGTCCATAAAAGTTTTAGTAGTTCTAGAGTGAAAAAGTAAGGTTAATTCTACCTGTTCCAAATGTACAGGGGAGGCAACATGGATGGTGGCTTGTGAATCATTACCAGGTGTGTTTTTTGTCTTTGGTCTTTTGTTTCTCCTTGCCTTTTCAAGAGCACTTTTGGGCCTGATACTTGACTGGCTCCTTGGCTTAGGCTTTATGCCCTTTACTTCCTTCATCATGGCATTGGCATTCATGCTCATAGTCATGGACACACTAGTAGGCTGATTCAGCATATGCACATCAATGGGAATACTTTCAGTCACTTGAGAACTCCCAATGATGGTTTGTGAAGGATTTTCTATTGAACTTAAATCAACTTCTTTTAGCAAATTCATAAGACCATCTATCACAATGTTGGAAGCTTCTTCTGATGTTGCTGCTCTTGTTAGTAAACGAGTAGATATACGACACATTTTTCTATAACGCCTGCCTATCATTGCATTAGGATCAATTTCAGCTGAACTCTCCTTGTAAACTCTACTCCCTTTCTTGGCATCTTTTGTCCATCTTTTCAAAATATACTTCTCAGGAACTTTTGCAATTTCTCTTATAGAAAATATCTTCAATATATGGCTGCATAGTAAACCAGCAAACTCAAACTTCTTACAAGTGCAAGAGATGGTTACTTCTTCCCTGCCATCATAAGAAACAACATAACTATATTGCTTCTTGTTAGGTGTGACAGCATACTCTGTACATTCTCCCACCACACGAAGATGTTCAACATGGCAGTCATATGCTTTACACAATTCTGCTTGAAACAATACAAAGACGGCTTGTGTATACACACTTGCAGCATGCTTCAAAATTTCTATGGGAAAAAACAATGCCTCTTTACTTTGATCAGCTTTAAAATCTGCAACCAACTCCCCATATCTTCGATCATTAAGTAATCGCTGGAAGTTTTCAAAAAATCTTCGTAAATCATGCTTGTAACTTACATACTGTTTGATAACCCTATTCATGCTTTCACTCCGCTGTGTACTCATCATGTCTCCACAAAAAGCATCTCTTCCATAAACCATTGCCCACTTTTCTTTGATATTAAACAACCGCTTTAACCACTGATTGTTCTCCAACTCATACTTCTGAAGCATCCTACTCCATGCATCCAAAAAATCTTCTTCATGTTCGTAGTCATATACACATTTACTAAAATCTGCAGCGAAGTCTTTGAATTTTGAAAACACATTGCTCAAATGGGTGGCTGCATTCTGAAAAATATGCCATATACAAAGACGATGGCGAGTCTCAGGCCATTGGGAAGCAAGTGCACTTGACATTGCAATATCTTGATCGGTGAGCATTGTCTTTGGAGGTTTCCCACCCATTGCCCTTGCAAATGTGTCAAATAACCAGATAAATGAATCTTTTGTTTCATCAAACAGTAAAGCAACACCAAAAATAATCGTTTGCTTATGATGATTCACACCAACAAACAAGGCAATTGGTCGACCATCCTTGTGTTTTCGATACGTAGTATCAAAGCAAACCACGTCGCCAAAATCATCATAATCAGCCATCATTTTTCCATCAGCCCAAAAGATATTAGTGATCAAATCATCTTCGTCCACCTGAATAGCATAAAAAAAACTAGGATCTTCTGTTTGCATCTTCTGCAAATACTCTAAGACACCACCTGTATCACCTGATTTCATTTGCAAACTACGCTTAGTTCGCAAGTAGTTTTTGTAATCAACATGAGCAAAACCAAGATTTTCTCGACCTCCTGCTTGATTAGCCATGAACTCAAATGCATTTTTTGGAGCAATGCCTGAAATATCAGCCATATCTACTTCTGATGCTTGAGGATTCGAGATACTTCGATGCGATCTAAAAAGATGAGCCTTACTCGGAGTTGCCAAGTTGTGGTTGTGTTCACTGCTGAATTTGATGACACGATAACTGCAAGCTTGACGACAACTTATTTTAAGCATAGCCAAACATCCAAACCTTGTCTCTGGTCGATGAGCTTTGTAAACATCATCTCGCTTATCTCGGCCTCGCGTACCTTCACATGAACACACAAAATTTCTGTCCAACAACTTCCCATTATGCCAATGCACCTTGCTTCTTCGAACAGAGAAACCGGCTTCAAAAGCATAAGCATTATAGAAATCATATGCTTCTTGTTCAGTTTTAAACTCCATGCCGACCCTTGGTACCATTGCTTTCGGTATCTTGTTATGAATTGAATCCTTAATTGCATCACCAATGGAAGAATTAAGAATATCCTGATCATTTTCGAATTCTAATCGACGTTTCGATGTAGTAGCGGTAGCGTCCATAACCTTTCAACATATAAGAATGAAATATTAAAAAAAAAAATTGCTTCGAATGCAATATTGAATTGAAACACCGGTAATGATCTGTACCCTTTATCAAATTTAGTGTTAAGCCCGAATTCAATATTTTAAGCTTATATATAAGTGAAAATTAAGAGTCTGACCTGTTAGAAGTCTTGAAGATGCCTTTCGGAGAATGCTTGTATGTAGTAAGTGGAGTTGGCGTGGAGGGGATGAAGTGGAGGGAGAAAGTCAATACTATGTTAGAAGGGAAGGAGATCAAAGGTCTAAACTATTTACTGGATATTTTTTGCATATTTAAATTGTCAAAGTAAAAAGAAATATCCAAAATGTGAAAAAAAATGGACTGCCAAAAAAGCTAGTTGGACCAATTAAAAAAAGGACCAGTGAAGGGACTATGTATTTTGGCCCAGAGGATCCGTGCCGCCATATCTAAATTAAAAAGGAAGAATTTTTTTTATAATGGGAAATTTTCCGGACAAAGAGACCACCAAGAACACCCTCTTCACTCTCAAGTTGAGATGAATGTGTCCTCCCCCCATAAACCCACATAGATTTGCTAATTGCTCTACCCCATTAAAGCCCACTTCTTTAATTTCTTGATTCTTGATTTCTCCTTTTTTCCATTTTTTTTCTTCAAGAAGTCTCCCCAATCTGTACAACTTCCCTTTCATTGGTGAACTGAATTATTATTTTTGCTTCAAGTAAAGTGATGTTGAAACCCACAAAACAACCCATCCTTGCAAGTAAACATCTCTAAATAAAGCTTATTTTATTCTATTTGTTTATTTGCAGGTGCAATTGATACCTTCCTCTCTACTGCGGAAGACCAAGCTTTGGAGGAGTCCCATCTTTTCATGTGAGGAAGATCAAAATACAAAATTACAAATCCTTAGATATATATATGTTTCTGTTTCAGGTTCCAAATCTTCTATTGCTACTTTTTTTTTTTACCCCAAATTTGAATCTTCTTGTTGTTCTTCATTTCATATCTCCATGTTGAGCTTCCAGGAAACTACTACAACTATGCAAGGAAATGGTGGGGTTTTTATTTGTTTATTATAATTTGCGCTTTTGACTTACTGTACAAAAATCAATTTTGGGTTTGTCAATGGTTTTCATACCTTACAAAATTCATACTTGGTTGACTACCGGTTTATGTTGATCTCTTGTTTGATTGCATTAAAATCTTAGGGTTTTTTTTCATGGTATTGATGTGAGCAATTCATTCAATCAGTTTATGTATTCAAATCTGATGTTTGGCCTTGCTTGGATTGTTAGATGTGGAATTTGTGAATTTTGCTGAATACAGTCCCCTTGATAGCTCTCCAAATTGCCTTATCCAAACAGATCCTTAACCTTTTTCTTTTGCTTTGTGGAATTCCTGAATCTGATTATATTGTTTTGCATTTCTTTTGGCTTTAATTTGGGAATTTCATTATATAGTGAATTAAATCATGGCTAAATCATCTGTCTCAAATCTCAGCAAAATACAAATGTTACTTTCCATTATGGGACTTCAAATAGGACAGACGATTTGGACCCTTGAATTTTAGGTACTGAAGTTTTTTTTTTAAAAAAAAAATTCTGGTTGTGGTTGTTCAATGCAACAGTTTCTGGTGGCTGGAGATTCTGGGACAGAACAATCTATGCAATCTATGAGATTTTTTATGGTTTCCTTAATATGGTTCTGAAAAATGAAGACAGCAAAAGCAAGGTATTTTACAATTTTTCTTCTTCATTTCTGGTTATCTAATTGCTGCTATTACATCAGTTTCTGCTTTAAGCAGCAATAATTTGTACTGTCCCACCAACAAAGCATCTCTTGAATCAAATATAATGTCTTCTTTTGATTGTAGTATATTACAAAAGCTTTTTATGATCTTTTAGTGGTATGATTTTTGTTTGATCTTTTAGGGCCCTCTTTTCATTGGCCTTTTTGTTTTTCCAGTCCTTTGTGAGCAGGATGTTCGGATCGAAGGAGAAGAAGCTAGCGACGACAAAAGTTGCCAAGTATAGTTCTGGTGGGTCCTTTCTTTGATTCTTTCTTCATTGGATGTTATAACTTCAGTAACTGTAAGAAATCATTCAGCATATCAGACATTTCATAGTCTTCTGTTTGCGGTGATTTCCATATAGAAGGGATGGTGAAGCTGTTATATAAGAGTTAGCTTTTGTGATAGAAAGGTGGATCCCGAACTCATTACATTCTCGTCTTTTTAATAACACGCAGAAGAAGATGCTGATCCTGTACATGACTTGCATCCTACAGCGGAAATTGCTCAAAGCCTCAAGACTTTACGGTATTCATGGACATATACTTCCTATGATGTGCTCTTCAAATCATTGAGGGTTAACAGTTACCTTCTTGTTCCGATTTCTTCCTTTGCTGATTTCATATCAGAATCTTCGTTGCGACATGGAACGTAGGAGGCAATCCACCCTCCAGTGATCTCAACCTTGACGAGTTTCTTCAAGTCCAAGATCAATCAGATATCTATGTGTTGGGGTAATCAATCTCTTTCGGGTTTTTTGACATTTCTTCCTATATATGTTTTTCCATTGAAGCTATTGATATGCCTTGAATCTGTTTGTTAACCGGTAACCACCAGGGGTTCGGGGACGGAGTCCCGGACAAGCAGGGGTCCAAGAGTCTATATAAACTCTTGAAACGCATATCTTTTGTATGATCTGAAATCCTGCTTGTCTCCTAATAAAATCAGTTCTTCTTTTGCTGTGGATTAGCCAACACACCGTTGGTGAATCACGTTAAATCTACGTGTTCTTATTGTTATTGGTTTCGAATCTTTCCTCTTTGTCATAACAGAAGCAATGAAAAAACATTCCTCCTTAATGTCTAGTTTTCAGGAGATAGTCCCCTTGAATGCTGGAAATGTGCTCGTCTTAGAAGACAACGAGCCGGCAGCCAAATGGCTATATCTCATCAATGAGTCCCTCAACACGCTGCCTAGAGCACACTCACCGGTGAAGCCTCAATCATTTGAAGCTAAGGCTTCGTTAGCGAAGAGCTCAAGGCTCATAACCACGCCAACTGGGTCAAACTTCTTTCAAAAGTACTCGCTCAAAGCAGTCAGCAAGCAGTTCAGGACCGAAAGCAAGAAGAGGCTTAAGACCTGCAACTGTGGTTCGGAGCTCGAAAGAAAGTACTACAAGGACTCCTGTTTTAGGTGCCAGCAGAGTGATGCTAGCGAGGATGATTTGTCTTCAGAAGACGAGGAAGAGTCCAATGGTTTCGATACCTCAGAGGATTCCTCATCGAACTCTTCCAACCAGGCGAAGTATGGCCTCGTAACGAGCAAGCAAATGGTCGGGATCTTCCTCACAATTTGGGTAAAGGCGGAGCTTATTCAGCATATTAGCCACATGAGAACCTCTTACATTACTCGCGGGATCATGGGCTGTCTCGGAAACAAGGTACTAGAGCCATCTTTACTCGTTTCCATTGGCATTCATCATATCAACAAGAGCTCTTCCTTTTCCGTTTCTTTCAGGGATGCATATCAGTAAGCCTGTCTGTATACCAGACAAGCTTTTGCTTCATCTGCAGCCACCTTGCATCGGGCGAGAAAGAAGGGGACGAGCTTCGAAGGAATTCAGATGTCATAGAGATACTGAAGAACACACAATTCCCAAGGATATGCCGAGTGCCAAGCCAAGTGCCCGAGAGAATCCTAGACCACGAGTGAGCAATCCTTCTATATCATGATTTGTTTACGTCTGACTCGAGATGGTTCTAACGCTTAAAGCTTCGTATACAACGCGAAATCCACTAGCCGAGTCATATGGTTAGGCGACTTGAATTACAGGATCACTTTGAGCTATGCAGAGACCAAAAAGCTCTTGGAAAAGAATGATTGGGATAGCCTGCTAAGCAAGGATCAGGTAACCGAAATCTCGATTTGTTTGCTTTCTTCTGTATTCGTGTGGATGTCGTTGGTGACGCATCTTTGATGTATATGTAGCTGAAGATTGAGAGAGAGGCCGGGAGAGTGTTCATCGGGTGGAAAGAAGGGGACATCTCGTTTGCTCCCACCTACAAGTACTCTTTCAACTCGAATACGTATTTTGCTGAGACCAATACGTCGAAGCACAAGAAAAGAACACCGGCTTGGTAAGCGCATCTCGGATCCATATCATTCAATCAGTCAATACATTACAGTATATAGTAAAGCAGAAGTCGTTAAGAGGTATGTATTGTGTAAGTGTAGGTGTGATAGAATCCTTTGGCATGGGAATGGGGTGGTGCAAGTCTCCTACATCCGTAAAGATTCGAAAGAGTTCCAATTTTCCGATCATCGGCCAGTTTGCGCAACGTTCTTGGTGGATGTGTTGGCTATCGATGTGTTGAGAGGATCTTCGGACTCTAACGTGAAAGTCGAGATCGAAGAGCTCTTGCCAATACACGATATATAAAGAATAACTCGATGAACCACACTGACGTACACTATCGGTAGTGACACTTTAGGAATTAGGATAGCTTATAAAGACATCGTATAGCAGGATCGAAACGCGCGTGCCATGATTGATTATGACGCTTGTTATGTTCTTGATCGGATAACGAAATCGAGAGCTGGATCAGATACTGATGTAGTTTTTGGTTCATTCTTGGCCCTATTTGTTCTTTCTGGGTTAGGAGAGGTTGAGGACAATGGGTTTAATTGTTTAGAGGAATATGTTTATATTCATCTGTTCTTGAAATGTGAAATGTAAATGACTCGACTGAACTTTGAGTTTGACCACATATCATTCTGCCACACTCGGATAACTAATCCATCATGGTCTCTTAGGATGAAGCCTATAGTTGCCTTACCATACCCATAAGGTAGTTTAGAATTTAGATCCATTAAAATTTATCTTGCAAGATCCCTTGGTGGTCTATTTTATCTCATATTTTTTCTTGTCCTTTTTCCAACTTTTCTTGGTTTTTGTTTTTGAGAATCATCCTCAAAAACCAATTTTGATGCCTATCATTTTTTCAACTATTGGTTGGTGTAATATTCTATATTTTTAAGTATGAACTTATAAAAACAAATTCATTAAAAAATAATATTTTATAGAGTTTTTACCTCGTTAAAATTCGTAACGAAAAGTCAAATAACTTTTATTTTAGAAAAGATTTATTTATTTATTTATTATTTTTTTTGGATTGAGTGAAGGAGCAAAAGTAAGTTAGTCAACTACTAAAAACATGGTCACAATCAACAAAAACAACCTTTTACACATTTTTTTTTAGAGGGAACGATATTGTACGTGATTCAATTAATTATGAACAATATCTGCATAAGACATGAGATGGGCAATTTACATTAATATGTGTACAAAGAAAAATTGTTTTCTTAATTCTGGACATCATTTGCTTACACAACCTTCAATTTTGATGCAAAGTTAAATTGCTATGAATGGCCTTATATTGGAGTAATTGTTTGATGTATAATATCTTTGACAATTGACATGCCATTTAACTAAAATCAACATTTTTCTAGCTTCACCCAAACAAAATCACTTCCTTTTTCTCTCTTTTTTTTTCAGTTGACACCTAAATTTAACTTGTCTCGTGTACTGTGTAGTCTGTATCATGTTAGGTTGAAGTCAAATTCAAACCAAAAACCTGATTTTGAGCACGTGAGTAAAACTCACCATCAATCTCGACTCCTTTTCATCTTTACCCGATCTTTCATCTTTTCTGCGAGATTCATTTGATTGCAATTACTACTGGGCCCTCTTCCAAGTACTTGATAATTAAAGATTTTTTTATTTTTTGTAACAAGGATTCAATACCAAATATTATTATTGTTATGTAAATTGAGAGGTTGAAAGAATCGACGGATAGATTGACCATTATGATACGAGTAAAAGAAAATGAATAAACAAAAAAGGTATAGTTTTGAACCATAATTAAGCACAACAATGAAAATTCCAACACATGAGAAAGTCACTGAAGAACACATCGATTAAAAAACCATTAGATAATCTAACATGTGTGTGCTAGGTGCCAGTTTAGTGAGGTTTCATCATAAAAACAATAAGCAATAGGATAAGTGGTTCATCACACTACCAAAAATACAGGAAATGGCCACGGATTTTTTAGCCACGCCATAGGGTTGTGGCTAATCTCGTGGCTGATAACCACGACATTAGCCACGACCTGACATGTCGTCGCTATTTAGGCGGGGAGAGAAATATTTCGTGGCTACATCCGTGGCTGGGAATGCTGACATAAATTCGTGTCCAAAAAATCGATGCTAGTATCACCAAGGGCATTCTTAGTTGATTCCTCCGAAGTTGGGTAATTCTTCACAAAGCCCAATAATTTAAAATCAAAGGTAGTCAAAGCCCAATGAATTAAGGAGGTCAAATAAGGTAGTCAAAGCCCAATGTAAGAGCCCAAACGCTACATGGCAAACATTTGAAAGGTGCCAATGAAAAGAAGGAGCTTGAACAAGACCCAACCCCAAGGCAAACATTTGAAAGGTGACATAAGAAAAAAGACGGTTCTTGGGCTGGCACTCAATGCCAGCCAACTGTGGTAAGTAACAATATCAAGTGACCCTTGTGACCCTTGTTGTTATGTATGTGCGATGTGAATGGTTTAGTTATGTTCTTTGGGTTCACACTTTTTGTTCGAATTTGATAACTCCCTCCCTTGGTGAAAATCGGAATAAATGTTTCAAAGGCCTTGACAGGATGTTTGTGTCAAAGGTCTTGGAACATTAACAGTTGATGAAATCCAAAACCTGTTTTATAAGTCCGAATATTATTTAATCTTATTATATACTTCCTTTATATTATATATATATATATGTATGACTAATCTCTCAGGAAGTATTTCGAGATTATATCTTTCCTTATGGTGCATATTGAGGAGATCCAATTCAAAGAAGATCATGTCTTTGAAGTGTCCAAAAATAGAAGATCCGGACGCGCCATGATCCATTCTAGCCGTTGTTGAAGATCCGGTGTTGAAGAACCTCATGCTCCATATTACTTCTATAAAGGAAAGGAAGAAGAAGACATAATACAGGAGTGCTACACGAGCTTTCATTCATTCAAGCAAGATCTGTCTTCCAAGTGTCTCTCTGCTAGCGCTCAAGAGTTTGTTGTTTATTTCAAAGCCTTTGAGAGTCACTGTGAGCTTATAGGATATATTCATTTATAGTGTTACTCGAGAGTTTGTAACTCGGGAAGTTGCACTGGGCTATTGATTTGTGAGAGTAAGAGGATTGTACTAGATAGCTGAGAGAGGTGGGGCTCTTCTAGATTAGTCTAGGACTCCAAGAAAACGTGAGTTGACTGGATTGCAATTGTATAGGAGAGAGGCTTCTCGGTGAGCTATTAGGATCCTAAGCTAAGCGAATCAATAAAGCATTTTGAATCCTAGGGTTGTGGAAGAACCCTAGGCGGGGACGTAGGCCAAGTTCGTGCTGAACCTCGTAAACAATTACTCGTGTCCTTTACTTATTGCTTTATCTTATTTCCGCACTTGGTTCGATTGTCTAACTTTGTGATTCAGGTTTAATCTCAAAGGGTTTTATACGAGCTCCAAAAGTCTTGAGACTTTCTGCGAAAAACGGGCATACTCTATTCAACCCCCCTTCTAGAGTATTTCTATATTACATTGTTTTATATTATCGAACATTCAATTGGTATCAGAGCTTTACTCACTGTTTTTGATCTAACAATCTTGTGAGTTTTCGATCATGTCTGGTGAAGCAAGCGGAGGATTTGCACAGGGAAGGTCCACAAGCAGACCGCCACTCTTTGTAAGAAACAATTTTGTCCATTGGAGATCTTTGATGAAGATGTTCATCATAGACCAAGATCTAGAGCTTTGGAACATTATAGAGAATGGTCCGAAGATTCCAGAGAAAGATGAACCAAATGATACCAAAGTTGCAAAGAAGGAGTCTGAATACAACCAAGCAGAACTTGAAACCATCTCCAAAAACTACAGGGCTATTAACTTACTTTATTGTGGTCTTAGCACTGATGAGTTTAACCGTATTTCATCTTGTAGGTCAGCTAAAGAGATTTGGGACAAACTGGTCGTCACCTATGAAGGAACGAGCCAAGTGAAAGACACCAAGATCAGCATCTTCCTTCGAAAGTATGAGCTCTTCAAGATGAAGTCTGATGATTCAATCAAGGCCATGTTCACACGATTCACAGAAATCACCAACAACCTTGACTCTCTTGGCAAGAGCTTTACCAACGTTGAGAAAGTGAGGAAGATACTGAGGTGCCTCCCAAAAGAGAAATGGGGTCCGAAAGTAACAGCTATAGAGGAAGCACATGACCTCACCACTCTACCCCTTGATGACCTTCTTGGGAAGCTGATCACGCATGAGATGATCTTTAATGAAGACGATAGAGAACTTCCAGCTACCACTAAGAACTTGGCACTCAAGTCTAAGAAGGATGAGCCCAAGGATGGATCTGATTCCGAAGATGATGACGACGATGAGGATGATCCTTTTGCTCTTATCACAAGAGGCCTTGCTCGAATTCTCAAAATGAAGAAGCAATTCAACAACAAGGATGGATCAGAGTCTTCAAAATTTCGAGGTAAGCCTCAAAACCGTTGTCTTGTTTTGAATGTGGTGAAACATATCATCTTGTGAAGGACTGCCCTCAAAAGACAAAGAGCCAGCTCAAGAAAGGTGACAAATGGAAGAAGAAAGCCATGGTGGCAACTTGGAGTGATTCCGACTCTGACTCCGATGATGAGAAGGCCAACATTTGTCTTATGGCCTCAGAAGATGAATCCCACGATGAAAAGCTTGAAGCTACTGTAAGAGAACTTATGACAAGTCCAAAAGAGGTATTATCGGAATTCCTTTCAAATATGATTGCCAATGAAGAAAAGCTTGTTGCCCAAACTAACATTCTTATTAAGAGAACTGTGGACCAGGAAAGAACTATTGAGGATCTGTCTATGAGGGTCAAAAGTCTTGAAGCTTCTTATTCAGGTCTTGACATTAAAGTCAAGACGCTTGACTTGGAGAAATCTGAACTCAAGCAAGATCTCTCCTCTCTAAGAAATGAGCATCATGACTTAGAGAACGAGAAGATCTCCCTGAATAATAAGATTCAAGACCAACAGACAGCCCTCATAAGTTTTACCAAATCCAAAGGTACTCTCGATAGGATGTTGGGTGAGCAACAAAGCTCTCTAAACAAAAGTGGTATTGGTTACAATCCAAAGTTTTTAAAGAAGCAACACATTACCACTTTTGTAAAAGCAAAAGGAAGCAGAACCTCTCCTATATGTCACCATTGTGCTAGAAAGGGACATGCAAAAGAGACCTGCCCCTATAGAAGAAAGGATCCATATATTATTCGCAATACATTTCCTGTTCATTTGAGAAAAGAACGGATAACACAAGTTTGGGTTCCAAAAGGCACTATTTTACCAAATATGGTTTACCCCAACAATGGATCCAAATTTGCTTATTGGTCTAGCCACAAAGGTTGATGTTTGTCTTGCAGGAGATCACCAAGGTGAAAGAACACAAATGGATTATTGATAGTGGATCCTCGAGGCATATGAGTGGGAAGAGTTCTCTCTTTCATGATCTAAAGGAGCAATCCACGGGAACAATCACTCTTGGTGACAAAGGAAAATGCGACATCGTTGGTATTGGTAGTGTTGGAAGCGATTCCAGCCATAGTATTAAAGATGTCTATCTTGTTAATGGTTTGAAGTATAATCTGCTTAGTGTCTCTCAATTATGTGATAGTGGTAACAATGTCAGATTTAACAAGAAAAGATGTATAGTGTGCAGAGAAGATACAGGTGAAGTTATTTTGACTGCATATCGCTACAACAATATATACGCCGTAAATGCTGATCAAGTGGCACAAGGAAGCTTAACCTGTCTAAAGGCTTTGACGGATGATCCAAAGCTCTGGCAAAGGAGACTCGGTCATGTGAGTCCACATACACTACAGAAGCTTGTGTCCAAAGGGCTTGTAAGAGGGCTACCTGAGATGGACTTCAAAGGTATTGATATGTGCAATGCATGCACACGAGGTAAATAAACACGTAGCTCTTTCAAACCCAAAAAGGTTGTAAGTTCTTCTAGACCCCTTGAACTTTTACATATGGATTTATGTGGTCCTATGCGAGTCAAATCTCCCAATGGTAAAAAGTACATGCTAGTTGTTGTTGATGATTTTTCTAGATATACTTGGGTTGCATTTTTAAAAGAAAAATCAGAGGCCTTATTTGAGTTTTCAAAACTTTGTAAGGAGTTGTAAACTTTAAGAAACGAGCCCATAGTGTCAATTCGGAGTGATCATGGTAGGGAGTTTGATCAACTTCAGTTTGATTTATTTTGTGCTAAATATGGCATCTCCCATAACTTTTCTGCTCCTAGGACACCTCAACAAAACGGGGTTGTGGAACGCAAGAACCGCACCTTAGATGATATGGCCAGGACTATGCTCTTAGAAAATGCATTACCTAAAACCTATTGGGCTGAAGCTGTTAACACAGCTAACTATATTTTAAATCGTTGTCTTATTCGTTCCATCTTAAAGAAAACTCCTTATGAACTTTTCAAAGGCCGCAAACCACTTATATCTTACTTTAAGTTGTACTTTTTACCATTGGGATATTTGACTCGCATAGGACCACATAAATCCATATGTAAAAGTTCAAGGGGTCTAGAAGAACTTACAACCTTTTTGGGTTTGAAAGAGCTACGTGTTTATTTACCTCGTGTGCATGCATTGCACATATCAATACCTTTGAAGTCCATCTCAGGTAGCCCTCTTACAAGCCCTTTGGACACAAGCTTCTGTAGTGTATGTGGACTCACATGACCGAGTCTCCTTTGCCAGAGCTTTGGATCATCCGTCAAAGCCTTTAGACAGGTTAAGCTTCCTTGTGCCACTTGATCAGCATTTACGGCGTATATATTGTTGTAGCGATATGCAGTCAAAATAACTTCACCTGTATCTTCTCTGCACACTATACATCTTTTCTTGTTAAATCTGACATTGTTACCACTATCACATAATTGAGAGACACTAAGCAGATTATACTTCAAACCATTAACAAGATAGACATCTTTAATACTATGGCTGGAATCGCTTCCAACACTACCAATACCAACGATGTCGCATTTTCCTTTGTCACCAAGAGTGATTGTTCCCGTGGATTGCTCCTTTAGATCATGAAAGAGAGAACTCTTCCCACTCATATGCCTCGAGGATCCACTATCAATAATCCATTTGTGTTCTTTCACCTTGGTGATCTCCTGCAAGACAAACATCAACCTTTGTGGCTAGACCAATAAGCAAATTTGGATCCATTGTTGGGGTAAACCATATTTGGTAAAATAGTGCCTTTTGGAACCCAAACTTGTGTTATCCGTTCTTTTCTCAAATGAACAGGAAATGTATTGCGAATAATATATGGATCCTTTCTTCTATAGGGGCAGGTCTCTTTTGCATGTCCCTTTCTAGCACAATGGTGACATATAGGAGAGGTTCTGCTTCCTTTTGCCTTTACAAAAGTGGTAATGTGTTGCTTCTTTAAAAACTTTGGATTGTAACCAATACCACTTTTGTTTAGAGAGCTTTGTTGCTCACCCAACATCCTATCGAGAGTACCTTTGGATTTGGTAAAACTTATGAGGGCTGTCTGTTGGTCTTGAATCTTATTATTCAGGGAGATCTTCTCGTTCTCTAAGTCATGATGCTCATTTCTTAGAGAGGAGAGATCTTGCTTGAGTTCAGATTTCTCCAAGTCAAGCGTCTTGACTTTAATGTCAAGACCTGAATAAGAAGCTTCAAGACTTTTGACCCTCATAGACAGATCCTCAATAGTTCTTTCCTGGTCCACAGTTCTCTTAATAAGAATGTTAGTTTGGGCAACAAGCTTTTCTTCATTGGCAATCATATTTGAAAGGAATTCCGATAATACCTCTTTTGGACTTGTCATAAGTTCTCTTACAGTAGCTTCAAGCTTTTCATCGTGGGATTCATCTTCTGAGGCCATAAGACAAATGTTGGCCTTCTCATCATCGGAGTCAGAGTCGGAATCACTCCAAGTTGCCACCATGGCTTTCTTCTTCCATTTGTCACCTTTCTTGAGCTGGCTCTTTGTCTTTTGAGGGCAGTCCTTCACAAGATGATCTGTTTCACCACATTCAAAACAAGACAACGGTTTTGAGACTTACCTCGAAATTTAGAAGACTCTGATCCATCTTTGTTGTTGAATTGCTTCTTCATCTTGTGGATTTGAGAAAGACCCCTTGCAATGAGATCAAAGGGATCATCCTTATCATCGTCCTCATCATCAGAATCAGACACATCTTTGGGCTCATCCTTCTTAGACTTGAGCGCCAAGTTCTTAGTGCTTGCTGGAAGTTCTCCATCGTCTTCATTGAGAATCATCTCATGTGTGATCAGCTTCCCAAGCAAGTCATCAAGGGGTAGAGTGGTGAGGTCCTGGGCTTCCTCTATAGCTGTTACTTTAGGACCCCATTTCTCCTTTGGAAGGCACCTCAGTATCTTCCTCACTTTCTCAACGTTGGTAAAGCTCTTGCCGAGAGAGTCAAGGTTGTTGGTGATTTCTGTGAATCGTGTGAACATGGCTTTGATTGACTCATCGGATTTCATCTTGAAGAGCTCATACTTTCGAAGGAAGATGCTGATCTTGGTGTCTTTCACTTGGCTCGTTCCTTCATAGGTGACGACCAACTTGTCCCAAATCTCTTTAGCTGACCTACAAGAGGAAATACGGTTAAACTCATCAGTGCTAAGACCACAATAAAGTAAGTTAATAGCCCTGTAGTTTTTGGAGATGGTTTCAAGATCTGCTTGGTTGTATTCAGACTCCTTCTTTGCCACTTTGGTATCGTTTGGTCCTTCCTTCTCTGGAATCTTCGGACCATTCTCTATAATGTTCCAAAGCTCTAGATCTTGGTCTATGATGAACATCTTCATCAAAGATCTCCAGTGGACAAAGTTGTTTCCTACAAAGAGTGGCGGTCTGCTTGTGGACCTTCCCTGTGCAAATCCTCCGCTTGCTTCACCAGACATGATCGAAAACTCACAAGATTGTTAGATCAAAAGCAGTGAGTAAAGCTCTGATACCAATTGAAGGTTCGATAATGTAAAAACAATGTAATAAGAAATACTCTAGAAGGGGGGTTGAATAGAGTATGCCCGTTTTTCGCAGAAAGTCTCAAGACTTTTGGAGCTTGTACCAAAACCTTTGAGATAACCTGAATCAAAGAGTTAGACAATTCGAACCAAGTGCGGAAATAAGGTAAAGCAATAAGTAAAGGACGCAACGAATTGTTAACGAGGTTCGGCACGAACTTGGCCTACGTCCCCGCCTAGGGTTCTTCCACAGCCCTGGGATTCAACATGCTTTATTGATTCAGAAAGCTTAGGATCCTAATAGCTCACCGAGAAGCCTCTCTCCTATACAATTGCAATCTAGTCAACTCACGTTCCCTTGGAGTCCTAGACCAATCTAGAAGATCCCCACCTCTCTCAGCTATCTAGTACAATCCTCTTACTCTCGAGAATCAATAGCCTAGTGCCCACTTCCTGAGTTATAAACTCTCGAGTATAACACTTTCTCTGAATATATCCTATAAGCTCACTGTGTATCTCTCAAAAGCTTTGAAACAAAATATAAGACTTAAGAACAAGCAGAGAGAACACGCTGAAGAGAGAACGTAAACTAGAGGGCTGATTGTGCAATGATATTCTTGAAGTGCGTTAGTCCCCTCTCTCTTCTTCATCATCTCCTTTATATAGTGAAGATCATCGACGCCACTTGAGGAAGGAATCTTCTCCAACGGCTAAGAGAGGATCATGGCTTGAGCGCAATCTTCTATCTTTGGAAACTTCGGAAGCCATGATCTTGATTTGATCTTTCTCAGCTTTGAACGCTTAAGGAAGGAGATATAATTCAAATAGCTTCCTGAAAGGTTAGTGAATATATAATAATAATATGGAAGCATATAATAGCATAATATAATATTCGGACATAATATAATAAAGTACAGGTTTTGTGTTTCATCAACACAGCTGTTAGCTTCAAGACCTTTGACACAAACTGTCCGGCAAAGCCTTTGAAACTAATTCCGATTTTCATCAAAGGGAGTGGAGTTATCACACTACCTTAAGACTTTGTCGTATTCTCTCATTTCGTACGTACTGCTGAACTTTTGGGTTTGTGTTGGTTGTGGTTTGATTGTGTTTTGGATGGTTGAACTTATGTTTGTGTTTTGGTTGGTTGAACTGGTGGTTGTGTGTTGGATGTGGTTGGAATGAACAAATTATGTCAATGGTTGAATGGTATTTTATTTTGGTATATTTGTGTGCAGGCGTCCAGCATTATTAAATATATTATATTTACAGATTTAAATAAGATGTGGCAACAAAATTTGCCACGGGCATACATTATAGCCACAACCATGGCAACATATTTGCCAGGACATTAGCCACGGTCATAGTCACGTCATATATTTTCGCCACGACATTAGCCACGGCATAAAATGTTAGCCACGCCTTTAGCCACGACATAAATTTTAGCCACGAATATAGCCATATTAGGTTCACCTGCTAGCCACGACTTTAGCCACGACAATTAGCAACACATATGGCAACGAAATTAGCCACGAGATCAGCCACAACAGTCGTTGAGCCTCACTGGAGACTCGCATGTGTGTGGCTACGACATCAGCCACGACCACACCGTGGCTGAATTCGTGGTTGTTAGCCACGACTTCCTCGTTTATGACCTAGCCACGAACTTATCCACGACATTGTCAGTTCGTGGCTGTTAGCCACGGATGTTGGAAATCTGACATTTAGCGATGAGGCATATAGCCACGAATGGCCACGAACGTAAAAATTGTGGCTATGCCCGTCGCTAAACCGTTTAGCCATGACCTTTCGTGGCCTATTCGTGGCTATTTGACCGTGGCTATTTCCTGTGTTTTTGGTAGTGTCAGTTTATATACCAAGTTTGTATCGATTACACTTTTGTCTTTCGATATGAGACTCTTTTGATCTTTTCACATTTCAACATTCCCCACAAGTGTAACTAGGATTACCTTATCTAATTGGTGTCCAAAACTGTATGATCAAGTACTAATTAATCAGATTTCCCGGAATTTAACCTGGTATTAGAGTTGGTCTAGTTCAAGTCTGTTTCGCTAGTTTTGGGATAGCTATTGAGAAAGTGAATGTTAGACCCGTCTTTGACAAAATTATAAGAAAATGAGATGTTTGACCTGCCTTTGAGCAATGATTAACTCGTTTCAAGTATCAAATAAGCCAAATTGGTTGTACTCAAGAAGGCATGTTGGGATTCCATATTGGCTATGGAGTAAAAAACCTCTACTGAAGATGCCCGTTTTTCGTACAATCCGCCCTTTATTGAACACCAGTTCATAATTATTTAGCGCACGTAAATCGATTCAAATCCCGAGAAGGTCACGACAAAAGTTTCCCTATAATCATTTTTTCAAATTTTGCATTTTCCCTTTTTTCAACACTTTATTTTAAAACTAATTCCATTTTAATAAAAATATCCACTATAAGTATTTCCATACATCATTCCTCACAATTCTCAGTTAAGTATTAATCGAGGAGTGATCACGGAGTCTTTTGTATAAAATATTTGCAGTATCAACTCTCCTTCACTTACATTGGATATTATGTGTTGTAACGAGAATGATAATAGCAAAGAAAGACACAGAGATTTATGTGGTTCGGCAACAATACGTTACCTACATCTACGGACAGAGAACCAGTTTTGTATCAAAGGAAGCGGAAAACAGATTAGGGTTACAAGGTATCGGCATTTCATAAGTATATGTAAAGACTCATGAAACCCTAAATAGACAATGAAAGCATAGTGGGAAGAACTAGCACATCCACTCCGTCTCACTCCGTTGCCAAACACGGCCTTAGTCGGTGTCAGCGGCTAAGAAAGGACTAGCACATGGCAAATTATTGGTTGAATGCATAGTGGGAAGAAACCTCGTGAAGACAAAGCCGATGAAATTTCGTCTCCTTCCATCTCAGAATCAAACAATTCCGGAAGGATGATTGGGGAAGAAAGTATTCCTGGATGGAAATTAGAATGATGTTAACTTTAATCTAATAGATATAAATTTTATATTTATTTAACTTTAATATAAATTGGTGCATATTCGGCTCATCATCAACTATGAGTCTCTCGTGTCTCACCTAAAAATTCAGATTCTCGTCCTAAAGGACGCTCTTGAGTGGTGGGTCAGCAGGGTCTGACACCACCCAAAGTCCCAAACTCTTACCTTGTATCAAAAAAAAATGATTCATCTTCTTATATTACGATGATAGTGAATGTTTTAAAAAAAGTTTGACGGATACTTGATAGTGAGGTATCATCAAGCGTCAAAATGGTTTACGGTTTTATTGACGAATAAAGTGAATTTTTTTTTTATATTTAACCCTTGACCATATAAAAAAACTTATATAAAGAAATACATTATGCATTTTCAAAGTCATTAACATGTTTAAATCAATAAAACATCATACAAAACAAATAAACATCATAATCATTTTAGCCATTATTAGATTCAAACATAAAATTATATAAAAATGTTTAAATAAACATTACAATTCATAATTTCCACATTAATAAAATAAAACAATAAAAATCAATATCGAATCTTACACAAGCCGCGAAAATATCAAATACGAAGTACTAAATAATTAGCTACCTTGACTATTAGGCAAAGCTAAATATCTCTCGTCAGTGCATGTCAAACAGACATTAAGGACATTTTTTTAAACACCGTGACCATAGTTTATTAGACTCTATATATTCTGAAAAGCAAGATCGCGAGTTTTGATTTCGAAGGAAAACGAGTATAAAAATAGTAGAGGAGAAGGGAGAAGAACACGAGGTTTGGATACACGATTCTACGTCTTCGGGGCCTTAAGAGTTAGTCTTAATCCACTAATGAAAGAGAAAATACAGATCAGAGCAAAACTGACAGTACAAGTAAAAATCTAAGTGAAACCCAAAAGCATACCACGAAAACAATTAAGCAAGAAATAAGAACTTTTTTTGAAGTCTCAGATCTGATGACACAATTTCGTATCTGAGAAGAAAAAACAAGCATCAAGCAGTTGCTGGTTGCCGAAGGAGCCTTCGACTTTTAAACACCACGATGTCTCGCCGGAGAAGAAGATCTTCAATGGCTAGAAGCGAAAAGGACTTGAAGCAAACTCTACCCCTAATTGTCCTTTCAGCCCCCCACCCACCCCCGTTTTGGAGCTCGAGGAATAGGGGGAAATCAGACGACGTGTACAAGCTGAGAAAGGCATCATTATATAGAGCAATCCTAGTCGAAACGCCGCATCTCAAAGCGTTGCTTCAATCCGGCTTCCAAGCAACCAGCTCAAAGGATTGGGCCATGTGATCGATGACTGGGCTATGGACCTAAAACCCAATCTTGGCAGTTGTATCCGGTTAAGAGATCAAGCTTGGCCAACTCAATTCAATCCAATCTGAAAGTAGCTAACACCCAGGATTAGCTTATTACCTTAAGCCACATTACACCAATAGATTTCTTGTTACACATATTACATACATACAATATATACATATGAAAAATGAAACTTAGAACAAATATACAAGTTCTCAACAATTCATCTTGTATTGCCCCACCCAATTGGTGAGATTGCCCCACCTAATGAGTAGCATGCATGGTACATCCAGAGTCAAATATCCAACATACTCATTCATATTTAAATAACAAAACCCATACGAAACAAAAATAAGTTCATTCAAACTCGAGTAAATTACGCCACTAGTATATTTCTAGTGTTTTATACATTTTTTTTCTTATTGGTCTTTAACTTTTCGTTCATTCCATTCAAACCTTTAACCAGTGGCGGCCGCATGACGCTCGAAAAGGTGGGGCGAAATTACAGACGAATCAATTGCAGACTTTAAATTTGCAAGGTCGTTCAATCAATTTTGGAGGCCCTGTACAATTGTGAAAATAAGGCCTATAATAATATAGTCATTCTTACAAATAAATATTATTATGTACAAAAGGGCACTTGAATTCTTATACAAATTAATATCATTATGCATGTAAGGGTATTCGAATTCATACAACACTAAATTAGTTCCCATAGCGTTAAAATATTTCAGGCTATAAAGTTAATTGTAGAGATTTTTTTACATTAAAAAGTTTATATTTATGCCATACGATCATATAGTACAAATATTATAGATCATTATACCATATGAATTATATTTTTCTACAAAGGTTTCAATGAATTATAAGTCTCTTTTCATTATAATTCTTTTAATTCACCTATTTTATGGGTTCTAATTAATTTTAAGTAAATTTAATTTGTTTAATAAGATGTTGAAATTTTGAATGTTTTATTTTTTGAAAGTATAAAATATTTATGAAATCTTATATATTACTAAAGTTGAGAAAAATAATTCGAAATGCCATCATCCTATAATTGTGTCTTTTAGGAGAAAAACATCCAAGATATGCTAAATAAAAAGATATAATTAATTATTTTAATATTAATAAATTATTTAGCATCATCATTATTAATAATATAGAAGAGGTAATATGTCTAAATTCAATATAATTATTTAAGAAAGGAAAAGTGAAGATAAGAAAAAAAATTGAAATAAAAAAAAGGATAACAAAAGCAAAAAGTGGGAGAGGGGAATCGAACCATGAATTGTGTCTTTTAGGAGAAAAACAGATATGCTAAATAAAAAGATATAATTAATTATTTTAATATAAATAAATTATTTAGCATCATCATAATTAATAGTAATATAGAAGAGTTAATATGTCTAAATTCACTATAATTATTTAAGAAAGGCAAAGTGAAGATAAGAAAAAAAAACAAATTGAAATAAAGAAAAGGAAAACAAAAGCAAAAATTGGAAGAGGGGAATCAAACCAGGAACTTTTTGTATCTCTTATTTTCCTCTCCATCTTATTTGCCAACTGAGCTAAATGGATTAACTGATTCCATGTCATTTTTAATTTTACTTATTACAACAATCCCATAGATATAAATAAATTATTTATTGCTCTAAACTCTGGGGCTCGTGGATCGAAGGGTGAGAAGGCCGTCTACGCGCGCCCTACCCTGGGGCCGCCCCTGCCTTTTAACCTTTTATACCTATTTTATATTGGTCTTTAACTTTCGTTCATTCCATTCAAGTCCATAATCTATTGAATTTACTAGTCTCATTACTCGTTTTCACGGTTTTTTTTAATAAATTGTATTTCACCATAAAATATTGAATTATGTAGGGGAGTTTCTTTTAATTTATTACAGTATTAGGGTTCGTATGGGACGGGGTTAATAAACTGACTAAAATTATAAACAGGGTAAAATTTATAAATTGTTGGTAAAAGTAGTTAAAATTTTAAACAACAAGATAATCTCCGTATGGGGTGAAAAACAGTTTATTTGTAAAAAGTGGAGTTTATTTGGTTATTATTAAGGGTATTAAGGTACTTTCAAATCAAATAAGATAAAAGGAAAGGGGTAAAACAGTACTTTTGGAAAATAAACTCCAAAACAACCTTCCCTTTCTAGCTTTTTTTTAAACACAATTTTTAACTTGTTTTAGCTCATTTTTGGTGTCCAAACAACTAATAACATTGTTTAAAAAATAAACAGCACTAGCTACTTATATTTTTAGCAGTTAATAAACATTACCATACACACCCTTAGTCTAAATTATTTATAAATTTCAAAAATAAAATATTTTATTTTAAAAATAATTTAGGCTAAATTGACATTTATATACAATTTCAATTAAATAATATTTCATAAACATCTATAAATAATAATGAGAATGAGAATCATAATAAAAATATAAATTTCAATTTCAATTTCAATTTCAATTAAATAAACTCATTAATAATTGATTTTTAGTGTTATGATTTATAATTTTTAGTAAAAATAAACCCCTTTATCCCAAAAACCACACATTGTTCCCAAAATATTGTGGTTTAATTTATTTAATAAAAATATAGATAAATTAAAGTTGGAAATTTTTAGTGTTTATAAATTTTCACTTTTTAAATTAAAATCCTCTTATTTGTGCTTTTATTTTTTGGTGAAAAATAAAAAAAAAAAATTTGACTAAAAATAATTTAGATCAAGATTACTGGAGTATTTCTTAAAAATAGATTAAAAGTAATTTAAAATCTAAGCCGTTTGACCTTTTTAATAATGAGATATTTTAATTAAAATTTTATTGTTATCATATAGTATGATATTTACAAGTTTATGAAATATTATTTTTTTTAAAAAAAATTATTCTAATTTACTACCAAGGTTACTTTTTTTTATAACCAAACTTAAATATTCACCTAAAAATTTCCAATAAGAGAAAAATAACCCAATAAGAGAATTTTGATTTTAATAAGTACAAATAAGAGAATTTTGATTTTTAAAAGTACAAATAGAGGAGATTTCAAATACTAAAGTAGCGCTAATAAATTTATATTTTGATTAAATAAATTTCTACCATTAATTTATCTACATTAAAATAAAAACACAAATAATAGGATTTTGATTTTTTTTCAATTATCTACATTTTTTAGGATGATAAAAAAAACTATATAAAATGCTGATTTTTAATTAATTTTATAAAATAATTATATGAGTATAAAATTATTTTTAAAAATTAATAATAAAAAATTTAACATTTATTTTACAATCTTAAAAGAATGTATAAATAGTAAATGATACGGAGTATATTTTATGGGACGAGTACCATGAGCGATAAGGAACGTTTAATGAGTTGGCTTTGTTTTATAGTATTGGATAGCTTGCACATTTATTTTATTTTTGTATTTTTATTTCCGTTATTTATTTCGTGTTATTTCCTTTATGTCATTTACTTTCATTATTATATTTGATTGTACATAATAGTTAGTTTATCTACCAACTTATTCGGTCTCTCTATTTCTCTAGACTTTTCTAGATAATTGAATTCTTATTTTGGTTTAAAAAAAAATAACGGAGAGGCAGGCCCCGCGTTATGTCCCGCCATGAATCTCGGGCGCCATTGCAAAGGGAGGTGCGTTGTATCTGTCCTAAATTCTGATCATACAAATATTTGTTTTTTTTCTCCAAAACATAATAAAGTATAAAATAAAATAAATCCTCAAGTTAATCCCCATTCTCCGCCCATGCGAAAATGACACGTAGCAATTTCATTTCTAAAATATGTTAAACTAGTACTTTTCCCGAACATTGTTCGGGTGTTTTCATAATATTTTCGGTCGAGTTTGAGATATTAAGTACAAAATATTCGACACGTCAAATTAAATCGGGATGTGATGGGAATTTGACTCGGTCCTAGTTCTAGCCACACTTTCCTTCCTTTTGAAATAACCAAGTGAGCTATGCGGAATTTCTTATTCAATCTACATTCTGTTTCTAATTATCACAAAAGTTCCATTATATACACAAAAAAAATAAAAATTATATACATATTTTTTTATTTTATATATATTGCTTTTAACAAAAGTTCCCCTGTAGGTATTACAAAACCCCACCGCGATAAATTTGTAGTTTTTTATATTCATAATGTATTAGATATTAAAAAAAGTGTTTCATGGTCATTAACTATTTCACACCATTGTTGTGAAACGTGCTGAGATAAAACTATGGATTCATCATTGTGATGGTTTTAAGGTGCGGCAACCGACATGTTACTATGGGAGTCCATATATTCCAAATGTAACCCAACGACAACAAATTTGTAGGTTTTTATATTCATAATGTATTAGATATTAAAAAATGCGTTTTATGGCCATTAACTATTTCACACCATTGTTGTGAAACATGCTGAGATAAAACGATCGATATTAAAAAATGAGCCTTACTCCTTTGCGCCGCGCACCAGAGCGAGCATCTGATCGATGGAATCCGCCATTATTGGTGCGCAAATCAGCGTCGAATCACAAACTGTATCAATACAGCACACATGGGTAAGGATGAGGAATCTGAAATTCTTGACAAAATATTCTTTAGATGACATTTCATCAAACACCTAAAGTGCATGACAAAATGAAATTGTATCAAACCATAGCTGATATTAGATATGCCTGAAAAATAAGATGAATTCCCCAAATTATCGATTGAAATAAAAAAAAAGAAGTTACCATGGATGAGAACTCAAAGGCGTAGTCACTACTTGGCATTCCTGGCTGATTAGGCTTCTTCTTCGGCGACGGATTGGGCGTTGGCATTTGATCGTCGGTGGAGGATTACCTCGTCGATGATCGCAGCAATGAGAACGGCTTAATCTCCATTGGCTTCGAGGTTTTCGCTGTCAGGAAATCGATGCCTTGAATTCCTCTGCCCTCTTCTCCGAGCGACGCCCCCTGCTCCCTCACAAATCTGGCGCTACCATCCTACAATTCAGAATAAAAAATTAGGTACCCACGATTCAAGATATGAAGAATGCGAGGAGGAAATCGAAACCGCTTGAGAAGTGAAACTATTGAGAATTAGAGAGGAGAAAGATACCGTATGAGAGAGATGGAGAGCGAAAAAGATATCGCATGTTCAGAAGTAGTTAATTAATTTTTAGGGTTAGGACTTGAAGCCAGTTGAATAGAAACGTGGAGGGGGAGAAAGAGTATATTAAAGAAACCCCTCGTGTGGACTCCTCACCGCCTTCTGTGAGCGCTTTCACTTCGGTAACTTCCTCCTCCACCAAGACTCCGCCTCCTCCCCGAGTTTCCCAGCAATCGACCTTCAAGACCTCCACGAAATCGTTGCCCCCTCCGTCGCCGGTTCTGATGAGGATTTCGTCCTCAAATTCACTATCCCCACCTATGCTCAACCCAACACAAACCCTAAACAGTAACACCCGCTGCCCAAAATATAGATCTTCAAAATTCTTCCTAAATCTTCTTGCAATATCCATATATTTCAAAGCAAGGACCCACAAATCTCATGAATTTTGATGATCTCAAATCTCCCGTAATCCTGAATTTGGCAAATCTCTCAATGTTTTCTCTTTGCTTGAAACATCTACCCCGAGATTGAAAGATTTTGTCCATATGGAGTCTTGTTGAAAAGCACTCGCCCCTCCACCACCCAAATCTCAACCAAGAGGGGTAGGCAGTTGAATGGAGAGAATGTGGGGGAGAGAAGGTTGAAAGTTTTTGTTTTTAATTTTGCTCAAAGAGGACACGTGGCTCATTCTTTTACAAAGAGGCTGCTTCTAAAATAATAAGTATAAGGGGGTGGATATCAAACATGCGTATTCAACATACACTAAGTGGTCTATTAAAGCAACATATAGAGCACTGGAATTTTAATTCACAACAAAACATGATTCTAATTCACAGCAAAACATTTGTAAAATCTTTAAAAACTTTCATTTTGTTAGTTCAAAGTTAAAGCAAACAACATATAACACCCTTTTTTAAAATAAAATAAAACATCTCCATACATGGAAGACATTTTTGTCCTGCCAGAATTGTTAGGCTCATGTTTGATTAGTACTTTGTTTGAGAAAGGTGGGAATGTGGGACAATGTGTACTCTAATCTAAAACTGAAATCTATAATCTGAATATTTGTTAAATGTTTGTTGTAATCTACGGAGTATAAACATAAACTTGTTGTAATCTGAAATCTGTACTAAAATCTGAAACTGAAATCTGAAAACTGGAATCTCTACTGAAATCTAAAACTGAAATCTTAGTTGAGATATAAATCTGAAATTTGTACTGAAAATTGCTGAAATCTGTAAACTATAAACTGAGATATAAATCTGAAATCTGAATTGAGATCTGAAATCTGTACTGAAATCGGAATTAAGATATAAATCTGAAATCTGTACTGAAAATTGCTAAAATCTGTAAACTATAAACTGAATTCTGTAATCTGTAAACTAAAATCTATAATATGAATATTTGCTAAATGTTTGCTGTAATCTCTAATCTATAAATCTAAAATCTATATTGAAATTTGCTATAATCTATAAATATAAAATCTGTGAAATAGGACCGTGTCACCATTCCCCATCCACCAGACACTTCTTTTTCCATGGACTTGAAAAATAGGATGACATAAATACAAACTTCTCAATTTCCCTGATCTGCTAGGCACTTCTTTTACAACTACAATGACTCCGAGGCAACTCCCAATGCCATTCTCCAGCTGCTCTGGAGACGGATCAGCTGCTCCATCGATTAAGGCTCCTTTTGTAGATACGAATCTAACAAATTTTCCACTTTCTCCTCCTGTACACCCTCAAGAGATATGTATATCTGCACAACAGAAAGTATATGAGCAATCCAAAAGAGAAAGATTGTCATTAGGTATGCAGTGCACTACCCAGATTACAGAAAAGCAGGAAGCTTCTGAGCCAAAATCAACTCACTATTTGTTCTTGAGGAATAAATGCAATCGTGATTAAGCATTAGTGAAATGTTACTTCCATATGAACAATGATAATACCTTGACTTTTTCATTGTCTTGATCCCAGCTGAACGACGGGAGAGGCGTATAAATCAAAGCTAGGCTAGAAGAAACCTTTGTTGATACCACACCTGAAGTAGGGGGCTGAGAGGATGCATGTACATTCCCTATTGAAACATGCATATAGAATATCGAGTACAATCAGACAATGTCCCGAAAAATTTAATTCATCTTCAAAAGTTCGATTCAGAAATTTCATTACTTCCTTAACTGCATTAGCCTGATTAGAACCCATTTGAGGTGATAATAATTGAGAATCTTACAACTATCAAAAGTTTCAAAGACGATTAGATAGAAAAGGTAAATCAGATTCAGGCATTCCCCCTTAATGGCAAGGAAACAGTGACGCAGTTATAGATTTGCAAAAATAGCTTGTAATTTCTCGAGACGCAAAATTGGCTTGTAATTTCTAGAACATCAACAAACACCAATTCGCAAAAGCTAACCACATATCTCTTGAGGGTGTGCAGACCCCTTTTGTTGAAATATTAATAGGCTCTACAGAAAAGAAGAGACAAAGGCAGAGAAGTACGGACCTAGGGTTTACTTCGATTGCGGAAGATTGGAAGGATCCTATGATCATAGAGATGTACACGGCAGAATATCCGCAGAAAAATAAATAATGTACTGATCCTGGAAGCATGTGTACAAATCATCTTCAAACAAAATGAAAAGGGAAGGGCCTTGAGAAACCAAAAAACAAAAAAAGAGGAAATCATGTTGTTGTGCAATGACGATCGATTTGCAATTTCAGAAAATCTATTAGTAATTTGGAATAAGCAATTTCAGAACAATAAATCAAACAGAAAATTTCGAATACCATAAGCAAGCGAACAACAAAAGCAAATCGAAAAGGAAATTTCAGAAAAACCGAACAGCAAAAGCAAGCGAAAAATGATGATCGAACATTCCTCAAACAGTAACTATCTGGGGTTTAGTTTAACTAATCAAACAGCAGATCGAACCTGAAATCGAAAAGGTACTCGAATCTATATTGAACATGGAATTGAGCAGTTGGTGAAGAACGACACCCAAATTCATAATCAACAAATGGAAACCCTAAATCTATCAAACACAATTTGGCTACTGAAACACTAAGTACCTCTTGGTGAATTTCAAGTACTCAAACACCACCTGATCCCATGGGCTCACCCTCTCTTGCACGTCTTCTTCCGAACCTGAACAAAATGAATCCAATTCAAACAAAAATCGACAAATTTTGAATCCTTAAGGTGATGACATAGATTCGATCAAAAGGTGTCGAGAAAAAACTTAAGCAAAGTAGGAGACATGGCAGAGAGAGGAAAATTCAGGGATTCACCATCGTCTTCCCTCATTTTCGATCTCCATAGCAGCGTGCTCATCCATAGAAGCAGCGACAAGAAGCATCTTCATCCAAATTTAAACTGCAAAGCGGTTTAGCAGCTATACCGTACAGAAACCCTAATTACTTCCAACAAAAGCAAATCACTCAAACCGATTCAATTTCTGCAGAAAAAGGGCCTGAATGAGACGGCATAAATCTCACAACTCCAGTGCATCACCGTTGGGGGAAATTGAGACCTGGGAAGATGAAAGAACGTAAATGCTTCAAGTTCAGTGTGACCAAATCGATAAAAATATGCAAAATCCCATATTGAGAAACTAATCGCTGAAATCGAAGTCGGATGAAGCTAATTATTAATCAATCGATAGCAAAAACCTCACCGCTACATCCAATTCTCGCTCGTCTACACAAACTCATTCCGGTGACACTCGTTTTCGACCTTTGTTCCGGCGTCCATTGAGGAAGGAAAACCACCCTTTCAAACCTGCGCAAAATAAGAAGAAGAGAAAATGGACCCAGATCTGAGAACCAAGCCACGATATTTCTGCACACGAACCACCGAACAAACGCGATTGGAGCCCAAAACTGCCCAATCAAACACCTATAAGTTCCCAAGAGATTTTAGAAAACAAAAACTGATTGCTAGATCCGACATCGAGAGTGCTTGAAAGAGGCGGATTCTTCACACCACCCAAACCACTTGCCCTAGCCTTCTTCGGTCGCCACCCGATTGCGCCACACCTCCGGAAAAGATTACCGCCACCAGCCACATATCGGATTACGCTATGCCTCCAACCGATTGCCGCCTCACGCCGTTGCCGACGAAGCCGCCTCCTGCCACTCACCTTCCTCCGACCGCCACGCCTAGCAACGACTGCCACCACCAGTCACTGATGGAAATAACGATTGTGAGGAAGAAGAAAATATAACGTGAAGAGAAAAGAAACCAATTGCAAGAGGTGAAATCCATCGTTACTTCAATTTCAGAAAGGGGATTTGAGCACTTGAAGAGAACGTGGGTTAGGGAAAGTGGAAAATTGCTTTTTATTTTTTCTCAGAGAAGGAGACACGTGGCTCATTCTTTTACAAAGAGTGTGCTTCTAAAATAATAAGTATAAGGGGTGGATGTTTTGTCCTATTCCAAAACGGGATTTTTAGAGAAATAAAATAGTATTGTTTGTCTATCCTATGTAAAAAATACTACGTATAGATTAAGAAACCAAATTGAAAAACTATTTTTCTAAATAATACAAAACTCTATTTTTTTTAAAAAAAAAATTGACTAAATTGAGTGTATATAGGAGAATATTTCTCAAATCAGAATGCTAGCAAATCTGAATAAAATAAGCTTAAAAAGTTGAAAATATTGTTAAACTCCTAATTGTTTTGGGGTTTACTTATATTTTCGAGAAAAACAGTCACAACCATTTTTAAAGTTTAAACGTAAAAACTATTTTAATTCATTTTTGCAACTTCAGCTGGATTATATACTCGTTCCATACACACCATCAGGGTCATTTGATTAACAAATGGAAAAAAGGTTAAACTAATTAAAATAACTCAACCTTTGGAGGGGTGTTAAAAAAATATCCTCACCTTTCAACTGTAAGAAAAATAACCCAACATTTGGGGGAGATTGTAACAAAATATCCCGAGTCAATTTTCCGACCATAAATTGGATCAAAACATTGATATATTATTGGTTAAATGATCTCATTTTAATTGAAATAAGTCAATATTATCAAAAATTCATCAAAATCTTAATTTCGTCAATTATATGTCGTTATTTTTACTCATATTTATATTCGTAAAGACAATTGGGATACTTTGTTACCCCATCTCCCAATTATTGGGTTATTTTTCTTAGTGTTGAAAAGTGGGGTTATTTTTTTAACCACCCCTCCAAAGATTTGGTTATTTTAATTAGTTTTGAAAAAAAAAAGTCTGAAATCACATACAGGAAGATAAATATATTCATTTGATTGCATTTTTTATACATAAAAATATTCGAGAGATCATATAACAAAGTACCTGATTTCTTAAAAACCCAATAAATTAACAGAAAAACTAACCGTCGTAATATAGTACAAATAGACACGCCTAACATAAATAAAAGTGAAGCTACATGCTAAAAGCGTTCTGCGTAAAGTGATGCCCAAACTCAAGTGTCATACATTTGACTGCTTTTCTAAAGTTGGAAAGAACTCAAGAATTCAACTTTTTGTTAATTTAATTAATGAGTGATTTTGGTAGATGGCCCATTTTGAATGTTCAATGGGGTACTTAGACCCCAAGCTAGTTTAATTAGTTTTATGTAGATCTATTCCAAATAGAGTGGAATGGTCAATGGTCAATGTAGTCCCTTCCAAATAGAGTGGAATGGTCAATGGTCAATGTAGTCCCCTTCCAAATAGAGCGGAATGGTCAATGGTCAACGTTGACCAACCCATTTTGATTTTTTTTTAAAATGATGCCAAAATTTTAGAGAAAATTTGCTGGAATATCACCTTTTGCTAATTCAATTAGGTTATTAGCACCTTAAGAAAATAAATTGGTCTTTATAACACCTTATTAAAAAAAATTAGCCTCCTAACACTCCACCTGTTAGCTCTCTCTCACGCTAATTCTTCTTCTGGACTTCTCCTCCAACCACTGGACGGTGAGGAATCCGGCTCGGCGATGTGCGAGGGTGGTGGATCCGACTCGGATCTGGTGAGAGGTGGCCGGAATGGGTGGTCAGAGATCTTCGGCGAAGCTTCTGGGCAGGTGCAAGAACGGGAGGGAGTTTGCGAGGCTTCGTCGGTGGGGGTTGGGTGTCGGATCGGCGGGATTTGGGCTCGGGATGGCCGGAACTGGTGGAATGAAGGCCAAAAATTGGGAGGTTCAGTGCTCTGTAATGGCGGATCTTGGCCGTGAAGAGGAAGGAGTAGGCTGCTGGTGCGTCGGGGAGGGCGGTACGTGGCCAAGGAGGGCGGATCTGGTGAGGGAGCGTCGGATCTGGTGTGGAGGCGCCGGATCTGAGCCGAGGACGAGCGAGGCGGAGCGAGCGAGTCCAGATCTGAGCGAGGGAAGGAGGCGGTGACGAGCGAGCGGGGGAGCGAGGGAGGGAACGAGCGGCGGAGCTATCGAGCGAGCGTCCGGAGCGAGCGAGGTCGATCGGCCGGAGCGAGGGATCCAGGAGCGGCGGCCGGAGCGAGGGATTGACGAGCGGCGGCCGGCGGCAGGAGCTATCGTAATTTTTGTAATTTTTTTATAAAATTACAAAAATCAACCCATAAATAACAATTTTTGTAAAATTACAAAAATTAACCCATAAATATGAGAATGAAAAAAACTATATGTATTTTATTATATGATTCACTTCTTCTATATTTTTATATGCGATCTGGATGTGCGACTCGATCAGTCCATATATGTGCACAACGTAAAGTTATTTTTGCAAAACAAAAAGTTCTGAAGCGGAAAAAAATTATATTTTGCACAACATACGATGTAAGAGTTGCACGACTCTGTTGTAAGAGTTGCACATCTCTGTGGTAAGAGTTGCATGACTCTTGTTTTAAGAGCTGACTGAGTTATTGGATACAAATGTCATCAATGAAGTATAATCACAAACGTGTCATCGGTAAATAAAAAGTAGAATCGATGAAAATATATCGATATATAATTGATTAAATTAAAAAAAAAAAGTGGCATCAAACGATTTGATTAAAAAAAATGGCATCAAATAATTACATTAGAAAAATGGCATCAAAACACTGATTTGAAAAAGTTGCATCACATTAAAGAAAAAATTGTCATCAAAACATTACCTTGAAAAAATATGGCATCACGAAAACATTACCTTAAAAAAATATGGCATCATCGGTAAATAAAAGTAGAATCGATGAAAATATATCGATATATAATTGATTAAATTAAAAAAAAAAGTGGCATCAAACGATTGGATTAAAAAAATGGCATCAAATAATTACAGTAGAAAAATGGCATCAAAACACTGATTTGAAAAAGTTGCATCACATTAAAGAAAAAATTGTCATCAAAACATTACCTTGAAAAAATATGGCATCACGAAAACATTGCCTTAAAAAAAATATGGCATCACGGTAAAAAAAATATCATCAAAAAATTGATATCAAAAAAGTGTCATCAGTAGTCAACGGTAAAAAATGGAATCAATGCTCAATGTGGCATCACAGTAAACAAAAAAATGTCAGCAAGATTTGAAAAAAGTGACATTAAAAAAGTGTCATCAATCCATTTTATTAGAAAAGTGACATTAAAGCGAAAATAAAATGTAAAAAAAAAATGGCATCAAAACGACAAAAAATGGCATCATTGGTTTAAAAAAAAACTGTTGACCGGTGTTGACTGTTGACACCGGTCAACGGTCAGCGTTGACCGGCGTTGACCTTGATAGTCAAATTGGGAAGGGTGCTAGGTTAGTTAATTAATTTTGTTTGGGTGCTATTTAGCTAATTAGATATTTATAATGTGTTAGTTGTCAAAATAACCCATAATTTTATTATCACTTTAAACCTTGATGACATTTTTTGTTTACTGTAATGTCATGTTGATCATTGATGCCATTTTTTTTTACTGTTAACGACTGATACCACTTTTTTTTATGTCAATTTTTTGATGATATTTTTTTTACCGTGATGCCATATTTTTGATGATATTTTTCAAAGTAGTATTTTAATGACATTTGTTCTTACGCTTCATTAATCATTAAATGTTTTTTTAGTGATGCCATTTTATTTTCACTTTGATGCCACTTTTTTAATGAAATGTCTTGTGACACTTTTTTAATGCCATTTTTTTATGCCATTTTTCTAATGTAATTATTTGATGACACTTTTTTAATGAGAGGGTTTCGTGACACTTTTTTATGTCAATTTTTTTGATGATTTTTTTTTACCGTGATGCCATATTTTTTCAAAGTAACGTTTTAATGCCATTTTTCCAATGTAATTATTTGATGCCACTTTTTTTAATCAAATCGTTTAATGCCACTTTTTTTAAAAAAAATTATTCAATTGTATATCGATATATTTTCATCGATTCTACTCTTTATTCACTGATGACACGTTTGTGATTACACTTAATTGATGCAATCACTTGTGGTGACATATTTATTACATTTTTATACAATTGATGACACAAGGGTATAAAATGTGATTAATCATCATTGATGACATCTTTTAATGATGATTTTTATTCATTGATGACATTTGTGGTTACACCTCATTGATCTCAATTATTTTTGATGACATTTTTATTGATAATATTTTTATAGAATTGATAACATATGAAATACCACATAACATGTCTCCCCTCCTTTTTTTCAAGGCTTGGGACCGGTTATCACCTTGCTATAAGCAATAAACAAAGAATAAGCCACCAATTGTTATTAATGAATACCTATCTCTTACAATCATATAATTTGATAATAATAAAAAGTTAAATAACTACCAACAATATATAAGTTCCATTCAGTGGTCATATTAAACAAGCTTGGCTAGTTATACTGTCATTCAATTCCCACAATCGAAGAAACTATTTCTTACAATGCCTACAACTAGTTCACATCAATGCCTAAAATCAAGAAAAGTTGAAGCACAACAGCCTCGAAGAATAAGAATGATCAAATGCCAAGGGAAAGAGTCAATGTGTGATAGCCAATGAGATCCTGATGCTTCACTAGTAGCCTGCTGGAGCTGAGGCGGTCGCCTTCACCTGCGAATGTTCTTCAAGAGATGCAAGTCTACATCAGCAGCATCATCTGACATATTAATGTCTCGCACTGCAGCAGTACTAGCAGCAAGGTCATCCATTGACATGGCAAGGGCTTGCTGTAATAACGCATTCTCATCAACCTGCAATATCAGAGAGCGAGAGATTAGAGCATGGAGCATATGCAATTCGTGTATTCAAGTAGGAAAGGAATGGCAGCGAGCATCAATCACCTATTAAACATTGACCAACATATATCCTTCTCATATGGAAAGCATAAAAATGTATACGGTAGCAAGGAGAAACAAGTTCATACCTGCGAAAACTAGCCAAACGAAATGCTTCACCTTCCAAGCCCCAACAGTCATGAAAAGAGACACCTTTGGAGACCTTGCACTTGGCACCGCTCTATGTACGCGTCCTCAAGAGCAGAGCAGTCACCTAAATGCTCATCCGCGCCTGGACTGGAATCAATCTCATTACAGGATTGAAGCTTCAAATTTTCCAATGCATTCTCTAGTGCAGCAACAGCATTATTGAGCAGCCTTTTAGCTACACTCACCTAGTTCAAATCCATAGAGAATAATCTTAAACATCTATTAGAAAATACTCCATGTCCCACCCCCCTTGCAAGAGCAAAACAAGGAAATATGAAATGAGTCTCTGATAAAGCTCAATATCCCAATGGAATCCATATCCACATAACAATCAAAGAAATTCCTTGTTAATCAAATAAATGAGCTTTTTTTTAAAACACATAATTGAGTAGATACACTCGTAATTATTCAATTTCTGGACCATGTGAACTTGATTTTGGAAGTACTGACATAAGTTCAGTTTCTATAATGATTCAGTCCTCCCAGGTAATGACCAAAATATTTAGATATGCATCCACATAACAAAGAAATTAAAGCAGTGCATATTTCGAATGCCTTTGTAACTAATTCCACTTAATTATTATTTAAGATACATCTAAAAGAAAAGCAACTACATAATTCAAAGATGAGCTGCAATATGCACAAATGATAAATACCTCATTCAAGCGCTCAGCACCCTGCATCAGCTGTCTTAGCTTTTAGTGTTGCCTCTTCAATCTGTATCTTCAGTTCAACAAATTTGAACTCTAAATTTGAAAATTTCCCCTAATTTCGAAACCCTAAGCAAAAGACAGCAACAAATTTGAAAATCCGCAAAAATAACAATCAATAGAGTGAAAAATAGGGAGACACACAAGAAATTAGGATGAATAGAAGATGCAAAAACCAAATACATACCCGAAAACGCCGTCATTGGACCTCACTTGGAGAAACTTCACCGAAAAACGGATGAAGGAAGACCGACGACGGCGCAACCGGAAAAGGAAGGAGGAAAGAAGGACACACTGGCCGGAGGTAGATGGAAGACAACCTCCATGGACGCCAGATCTGAGCAAGAGGGTGACTGGAGCGACTAGATCTAGGCGAGAAGCTTCAGATCTGGTGTACACGAACCAGACTGGCTATGGCGCGGCAGTACAGTGAAGGCTCGGGTCTGATGGAGGCACGACGGTCGATGAGGGTGGAATCCGGAGGGAGGGGAAGCCAGAAGCAGAAGAATCGACGATCGCGGCCGTCTTCGACTTCTGAGAGGAAAGAGAGAGAGGGAGGAGAAGAGCGGCTTGATAACCCATAAACAATTATTAGGGTTTAACTAGCTAAAAAAACAATTAATGGGCCTAACTACCTAATCAAACATGCTAAAAGGTCTAAATCAGTAAATTCCCTCTTAAGTAATTGACAATAATGCAGTACAAATTTATTTATTTTTTGATAAGGTAAAGATTTTGATGAGGTCAGGTTCTACTGGACCACCACCCAAGGGCATCCTTACGGATGAGTACGCGCAGAGCAGGATCAACGAGGAGGTCCCGCGTGGGCGTTGTGTGGATTAGAACCGCGATCCTGTCGGCGGTCGAGTTGACCTCCCGGAAGACATGGCCGAATTGCACCATAGCAAAGTGTTGGAGTAGGAGCAGGGTGTCAGAAATCAGTATCTCAATCTCCCACGGGCAGCACTACAGGCCTCGCAAACAATTGATGACGGTCAGGTTGTCGTCTTCAATCATGATGTTCGGAAGCCGGAGCTCCTTTGCCTTGGCAATGCCTCCTCTGATCGCCAGAGCCTCCACAACTAATGTTGAGATGTGTCCACATTTGAAGCTGCCACACTCGATGACTGCCCCATTGTGGTCCATAATAATGAAACCTGCAGAAGCTTCACCCGAAGAGATAGTTTGGATCCATCGAAATTAATTTTGAAAGATCTCTCATCTGGTTTGCTCTATCTCAAATTTCTTCTTCTCCGTGGTTGAGTTGCCCGAGTTTTCTGGTGGTGGCAAGTGGCCTCCTCTTCAAAGGTCAATTTAGAGGCAGCTCAGTTCTGTATTTGTTGTTTGGTATAGTTCTCCATAGTATGGATGGATATTGTATTGAGGTTTTCAAATAGTTGTCGATTTCTGCTTGTCCATAGGCTCCACCATGTCGTCGCAAGTCTTCGTTTTTGCTCGTTGTTGAGTTTAGTGAAAATTTCACATACAATGTTTTTGATTGATTTGTTTCTAGTGTCAATTTCTCGAATCACTTTTTCAATGTTTGGGTCAATTTTGTGAATCAGTTGTAGGGTGTTGTTGCATTCGGTAAAGAGATGGATTGGACTTTCATCCGTCCGGTCACATAAAGCGCAAGATAATGGAACATGAATGCCTTTGTTTGCTAGTCTGGTTTTCGTCGGGATTCCATCTAGTGTAAGTTTCCAGGTGAAGTTTTTGACTTTCGAGAATGTGTTTAGGTTCCATATCCATGTCGTATCACAAGTTTCTTCTGTGTTTTGCTTTGTGATGTGTGCTAGGGCACTTGTCGTGCTGAACCAACCATTTTTACTTGGTTTTCAGTACATTCTGTCTTCTATTTCGTGTTCTGGTATGTAGATTGATAACTCCCTCCCTTGATGAGAATCGGAATAGATGTTTCAAAGGCTTTGACAGGATATTAGTGTCAAAGGCCTTGGAGCGTTAACAGTTGATGAAATACAAAACCTACCTTTATTATTCGTATATTATTTTATCTTATTATATACTTCCATTATATTATACATATATGAATGACTAACCATTTCAGGAAGTATAAATCGAGATTACATCCTTCCTTACATGTTGAAGAGATCAGTTCAAAATAGATCATGGCGTTTCAAAGTATCCATATATAGAAGATTCCAAGATCGAACTGATTCCAAAGAGCCGTTGGAGATCTGGTGATGAAGATCCTCACGCTCCATGCTATCTCCATTCTAGTATATAAAGGAAAGGAAGGAGAAGACAGATATACAAGTGCTACACACGAGCTTCAATTCTTTCAAGCGATCTGTCTTCCAAGTGTCTCTCTGCTAGCGCTCAAGAGTTTGTTGTTTATTTCAAAGCCTTTGAGAGTCACTGTGAGCTTATAGGATATATTTATTTCAAGTGTTACTCGAGAGTTTATAACTCGGGAAGTTGCACTAGGCTATTGATTTGCGAGAGTTAGAGGATTGTACTAGATAGCTGAGAGAGGTGGGGCTCTTCTAGATTGGTCTAGGACTCCAAGGGAACGTGAGTTGACTAGATTGCAATTGTATAGGAGAGAGGCTTCTCGGTGAGCTATTAGGATCCTAAGCTAAGCAATCAATAAAGCCTTTGAATCCTAGGGTTGTGGAAGAACCCTAGGCGGGGACGTAGGCCAGTTGTGCTGAACCTCGTAAACAATTACTCGTGTTCTTTACTTATTTGCTTTACCATTTTTCCGCACTTGGTTCGAATTGTTTAACTTTGTGATTCAGGTTCTTCTCAAAGGTTTTGGTACAAGCTCCAAAAGTCTTGAGACTTACTGCGAAAAACGGGCATACTCTATTCAACCCCCCTTCTAGAGTGTTTATATATTACTTTGTTTTACATTATCGAACCTTCAATTGGTATCAGAGCTTTACTCACTGTTTTTGATCTAACAATCTTGTGAGTTTTCGATCATGTCTGGTGAAGCAAGCGGAGGATTTGCACAGGGAAGGTCCACAAGCAGACCGCCACTCTTTGTAGGAAACAACTTTGTCCACTGGAGATCTTTGATGAAGATGTTCATCATAGACCAAGATCTAGAGCTTTGGAACATTATAGAGAATGGTCCGAAGATTCCAGAGAAGGAAGGACCAAACGATACCAAAGTGGCAAAGAAGGAGTCTGAATACAACCAAGCAGATCTTGAAACCATCTCCAAAAAATACAGGGCTATTAACTTACTTTATTGTGGTCTTAGCACTGATGAGTTTAACCGTATTTCCTCTTATAGGTCAGCTAAAGAGATTTGGGACAAGTTGGTCGTCCCCTATGAAGGAACGAGCCAAGTGAAAGACACCAAGATCAGCATCTTCCTTCGAAAGTATGAGCTCTTCAAGATGAAATTCGATGAGTCAATCAAAGCCATGTTCACACGATTCACAGAAATCACCAACAACCTTGACTCTCTCGGCAAGAGCTTTACCAACGTTGAGAAAGTGAGGAAGATACTGAGGTGCCTTCCAAAGGAGAAATGGGGTCCTAAAGTAACAGCTATAGAGGAAGCCCAGGGCCTCACCACTCTACCCCTTGATGATCTCCTTGGGAAGCTGATCACGCATGAGATGATCCTTAATGAAGACGATGGAGAACTTCCAGCTAGCACCAAGAACTTGGCACTAAAGTCTAAGAAGGATGAGTCCAAGGATGGATCTGATTCTGAAGATGAGGATGACGATGAGGATGATCCTTTTGCTCTCATCACAAGAGGCCTTGCTAGAATTCTCAAAATGAAAAAGCAATTCAACAACAAGGATGGATCAGAATCTTCAAAATTTCGAGGTAAGCCTCAATACAACAAGTTTGAAAAGAAGACTAAACCGTTGTCTTGTTTTGAATGTGGTGAAACAGATCATCTTGTAAAGGACTGCCCTTAAAAGACAAAGAGCCAGCCCAAGAAAGGTGACAAATGGAAGAAGAAAGCTATGGTGGCTACTTGGAGTGATTCCGACTCTGATTCTGACGATGAGAAGGCCAACATTTGTCTTATGGCCTCAGAAGATGAATCCCACGATAAAAAGCTTGAAGCTACTGTAAGAGAACTTATGGAAAGTCCAAAAGAGGTATTATCGGAATTCCTTTCTAATATGATTGCCAATGAAGAGAAGCTTATTGCCCAAACTAACATTCTTATTAAGAGAACTGTGGACCAGGAAAAGACTATTGAGGATCTGTCTATGAGGGTCAAAGGTCTTGAAGCTTCTTATTCAGGTCTTGACATTAAAGTCAAGACTCTTGATTCGGAGAAATCTGAACTCAAGCAAGATCTCTCCTCTCTAAGAAATGTGCATCATGACTTAGAGAACGAGAAGATCTCCCTGAATAATAAGATTCTAGACCAACAGACAGCCCTCATAAGTTTTACCAAATCCAAAGGCACTCTCGATAAGATGTTAGGTGAGCAACAAAGCTCTCTAAACAAAAGTGGTATTGGTTACAACCCAAAGTTTTTAAAGAAGCAACACATTACCACTTTTGTAAAGGCTAAAGGAAGCAGAACCTCTCCTATATGTCACCATTGTGCTAGAAAGGGACATGTAAAAGAGACCTGCCCCTACAGAAGAAAGGATCCTTATATTATTCGCAATACATTTCCTGTTCATTTGAGAAAAGAACGGATAACACAAGTTTGGGTCCCAAAAGGCACTATTTTACCAAATATGGTTTACCCCAACAATGGATCCAAATTTGCTTATTGGTCTAGCCACAAAGGTTGATGTTTGTTTTGCAGGAGATCACCAAGGTGAAAGAACACAAATGGATTATTGATAGTGGTTGCTCGAGGCATATGAGTGGGAAGAGTTCTCTCTTTCATGATCTAAATGAGCAATCCACGGGAACAATCACTCTTGGTGACAAAGGGAAATGCGACATTGTTGGTATTGGTAGTGTTGGAAGTGATTCCAGCCATAGTATTAAAAATGTCTATCTTGTCAATGGTTTAAAGTATAATTTGCTTAGCGTTTCTCAATTATGTGATAGTGGTAACAATGTCAGATTTAACAAGAAAAGATGTATAGTATGCAGAGATGATACAGGTGAAGTTATATTGACTGCATATCGTTACAACAACATATACGTTGTAAATGCTGATCAAGTGGCACAAGGAAGCTTAACCTGTTTAAAGACCTTGACGGACGATCCAAAGCTTTGGCACATGAGACTCGGTCATGTGAGTCCACATACACTACAGAAGCTTGTGTCCAAAGGGCTTGTAAGAGGGCTACCTGAGATGGACTTCAAAGGTATTGACATGTGTAACGCTTGCACACGAGTCAAATCTCCCAATGGTAAAAAGTACATGCTAGTTGTTGTTGTTGATGATTTTTCTAGATATACTTGGGTTGCATTTTTGAAAGAAAAATCAGAGGCCTTATTTGAGTTTTCAAAACTTTGTAAGGAGTTGCAAACTTTAAGAAATGAGCCCATAGTGTCTATCCGGAGTGATCATGGTAGGGAGTTTGATCAACTTCAATTTGATTTGTTTTGTGCTAAATATGGCATCTCCCATAACTTTTCTGCTCCTAGGACACCTCAACAAAACGGGGTTGTGGAACGCAAGAACCGCACCTTAGAGGATATGGCCAGGACTATGCTTTTAGAAAATGCATTACCTAAAACCTATTGGGATGAAGCTGTTAACACAGCTAACTACATTTTAAATCGTTGTCTTATTCGTTCCATCTTAAAGAAAACTCCTTATGAACTTTTCAAAGGCCGCAAACCACTTATATCTTATTTTAAACCCTTTGGTTGTACTTGTTTTGTTCATAACAATGGAAAAGATAACCTTGGGAAATTTGATGCGTGTAGTGATGAAGGTATATTTCTTGGCTATTCCACGAGTAGCAAAGCTTATAGAATCTTCAATAAAAGGACCCAGGTAGTTGAAGAAAGTATACATGTTATTTTTTATGAATGCAATGATGGTGCTTTGAGTGAAAGTGTTGCAGATATAGATCTCAATATCCATGAAGAGAACGAGGAAGGTGATGATGCTGCTACCATGAACACAGAGAAAGGGAACATGCAGGAACCGATTCTTAACACTAAAGAATTGGCCCAAGGTGTTGAAGATGCGTCCAAAGCCCTTGGTGTCCAATCCAACAGTGTTGAGATGACAGAGACTGTTGTAACTGAACCTAACAGGACCACGGAGTCAGTTGTACAACAAATCGATCCTGATGGTGTGACGAATCAAGGAGCTGAGACTAGCAAAAGGAAATTCAAATACTCCTCATCACACTCATTAAAGGATATCATTTCTGACCCTACTTCTAGTGTTCAAACTCGTTCTAAACTTAAATATCTTTGTGCTTTTAACTCGTTTGTTTCTCTTATTGAGCCAAAGAAGGTAAATGAGGCACTTCAGGAGCCAGATTGGATTATAGCTATGCAAAGTGAACTTAATGAATTTGAGAGGAACAAAGTCTGGACTTTGAAGCCTAGACCAAAGCATCAATCAGTCATTGGCACTCGATGGGTGTTTCGAAACAAGTTAGATGAGAATGGCAAGATTGTGAGGAACAAGGCACGGCTTGTTGCTCAAGGCTACAATCAAGAGGAAGGTATTGACTACGAGGAGACCTTTGCTCCCGTAGCCAGGCTTGAAGCCATTCGCATTTTATTAGCATTTGCATCTTTTATGAGCATAAAGTTATATCAAATGGATGTCAAGTGTGCTTTTCTTAATGGTTTCTTAGAAGAAGAAGTTTATGTTGCTCAACCCCCAGGTTTTGAAAGCTCAGAATTCCCCAATCATGTTTACAAACTTGACAAAGCGCTTTATGGTTTGAAACAAGCCCCAAGAGCTTGGTACGAGCGCTTGTCAAAATATCTTTTAGAAAATGATTTTAAAAGAGGGTTGATCGACAAGACTCTTTTTATCAAGACCAAAGGAAAGGACATTTTGGTTATTCAAATTTATGTTGATGATATATTATTTGGTGCTACTAACACATCTTTGTGCAAGGAATTTTCTGACATTATGTGCAGTGAATTTGAGATGAGCTTGATGGGTGAACTCAACTTCTTTTTGGGGTTACAAGTTCATCAATCCAAGAAAGGGATCTTCGTCAACCAAAGCAAGTACACTAAGGATCTCTTGAAGAAGTTCAAGATGGATCAATCCAAAGCAGCCAAGACTCCCATGAGCTCAACGTTATCTCTAGATCAAGACAGGACTGGAACAAGTGTCAATCAAAAGGAGTATCGAGGAATGATTGGATCTTTATTATATCTCACAGCTAGTAGACCTGACATCATGTTTAGTGTTTGCATGTGTGCTAGGTTTCAAGCTGATCCAAAATAATCTCACCTCGTGGCTATGAAGAGGATCTTTCGATATCTCAATGGCACTAAGGAACTTGGACTATGGTAACCAAAGCAAAAGGATTTCACTTTAATTGGATATTCTGATGCAGATTTTGCAGGCTACAAGGTGGATAGAAAGAGCACATCAGGATGTTTCCAATTCTTAGGAGCATCTTTGATCAGTTGGCACTCAAAGAAGCAAAACTCAGTTGCTCTATCCATTGCAGAAGCCGAATACATTGCAGCTGAAGCTTGCTGCTCCCAAATCCTTTGGATAGCTCAACAAATGCGAGATCTCGGCATCAACCTCAAGGGTATCCCAATTAAGTGTGACAATACAAGTGCCATATCCATCACTAAGAATCCTGTTCAGCATTCAAGGACCAAGCATATTGATAAGACAGGTTCACCTTCATTAGACGAGAGATTGGGATGCTTGACAAGGATGCACTTTCGTAGGGGGAGCTTCCCCTTTACGAAAGATAAACTCCACTCAGTGTCAAGACCTTTGAGAGTTATGTCAAGGTCTGCAAACTGATCAGTGAAGTACATATATCGGATCATATATTTTTGGTTAATATCTTTTTAGATATTTAATCAATTATATTTGTTTTAATCGGATTTCAAAAATTGCCTATTTCTATTATTTCCTTAACCGTTAAGATATTTTATTTTTGGATATATATTTTTAGTTACCTTGTCCGATTTTAATGGGTATTTGAATTTGAATTTGAAATTGAAAACCTTTCAAATCTTAGCAATGTAATGATTTCTTTCCTTGGAACCCTAAACCCATCCCATCAATCCGTCACCGTCTCTCTCTACTTAAACCAATTCTGTACCCGATTACAACCTACACTCAGAGTTTTCCAAACCCTTTCCACTCCTTCATCTTCAACCTCTCAAAGAAACCCTATCCGACTACTTCCATGGCACCCAAAACCAAGAAAGCTGTCACTCCCAAAAGACTTGGCGCCACCCCCAAGGGACGCCAGGCCACTGCTACCTCTCCCACACCCGAACCTGCTACTCAAGCCATCGTCCCAGCAGTTGTCCAGAGCACCATTAAGGCGAGCACGGCCACGGCTCCCAAAGGCTCTCAGAAGCGCGCTGCTAAGAAACCCTTGAGTGCTAAACAAAAGGGGAAGAGAAAGATTCTGGCTGAGGAAGAGGACGAGAAAGAAGAGGAAGACGACCTTGATGCCGCCCTGGAGCGAGATGCTGCCAAGGAAGCTGAGGAAGAGGCCTTGAGACAGAAAAAGGCCGATGAGGAGGCCGAACTTGCTAAGAAAAAGGCCGAGGAAGAAGCTGAGCGGATTCGGAAGGAAGCCGAAGCCGAGGAGGTTCCATCCGAGGAGGAGCCTGAGGAAGAAGAAGAAGAAGAGCACGAGGGATCCGGAGAGGACGAGGAACCTGAAGGTGATGAAGTGGGGTCCGGTGAGGACTCGGGGTCCGAGGAAGAGGAGGAAGAAACTCCTTCTCCTTCTCCTCCTCCTCCCCCGTCTCCGAAGAAGCAGAAAGCCCCTGCTCCAGTCAAGCCTCCATCCCCTAAGCGTACCAGGAAGGGCCCTGTCAAGAGTCTTGTAGCGCCTGTCAAGAGAGTTGCTCCAACTGTTGCGCGCAGAAAGAACGCAGACCCCCCGGCCTATATCCAGGTAAATCAATCCTTGCCCTCCTCTTGGTTTTTAGATGCTGAGACTGCTGGTAAGTGGGTAGACGAGTTTCGTACTCGTAAGCTTAGCTGTTCAGATTTTTTAGACTTTGAATTCTTTGAAGCTTTGAAGATGCCTTGCATTGAGCTCCTCAAAAATTCCCCAGCCTGGACTCTTCTTAACCGAGAAACTGTTTACTACTCTGAGCTTACCCGACTCTTCTACATCAACCTAAAAGCCAAGAACGACACTGATGGTTGGTCTTTGGAGACGGTTGTCAAAGGGGTTAGAATCTCTCTCAACCCCAATGATTTTGCAGATCTCCTAGGCTTACCTACCCCTGTTCCACCATCTGAAATCCACCCCTCAAAAGAAAATTGCATCATCCTAGCCCGAGCCAAATATCTCCTACCCGAAGCGTCCAACAGCACCTCAAAGCAACTCACCCACTCATCCCTAACCCTTGAGGCAAAAATTATCTTTAACATCATTGTTAGATGCCTCTTACCCCGTCTCAACTCTGGCTCACTCCTAACCGACAATGCCATGGTCCTGCTCTACCGCATTCTAAATGGCCTTGACCCAGATCTGGCCAACACTATCCTTGGTACCATGGCCCATGCCAGAAAAGCTCGTAAAGGCTCTCCCCTCCCCTTTGCTACCCTTTTGACCCCTATCTTCAAAGCTTCTGGAATTGATGTCAAAAATGAAGAACAGTTGCGTCATACGGGTATGTTCGACTCTAAAGGCCTTGAAAAGATTGGCATCACTCGGTCTCCCCAAGGGACCTTGAGTCTTGCCACTCCTTCAAAAGCCTTTCCCACTGCTCCAGCTTTCGATGAACGCATGGACAACCTAGAGTTGGGCTTGGAGGAAGTTCGCCTGGATATTAAGGAGCTGCAGAAGGAGGTGATGACGACGATGAGCGGGATTTCAACGATGCTGGAAGGACTGTGGACGAGGCTCACTGATGATGCTCTGGATTGACTTAACCTAAACCTTATCCCACCCTATCCCACCCCTGAACTTGTTACTTTGCTGGTTTTTGGAAACGTTTTCAAAACTTTTGGTAACTTTTGGTGACTGTTTTACCTCCGCCCTTTGTTGAAAGACAAAAAGGGGGAGATGTTCGTTAGACTTTGAAAACCTTGTTTAAAGGTCGTGGAGGACCTTGGTCTTTGTTTTTATGGTTTTCAGTTGGATAGTTTTTGCATGCTTTAAAAATTTGATCCAACATTTGTCTAACCCTTGCAGGTACTTAGTCTGTGTTTGATTATGATATATCTGTTTTACTAAGTTTCAGGGATGCACAGGTTTTGTCTTTCATCAAGGGGGAGATTGATAACTCCCTCCCTTGATGAGAATCGGAATAGATGTTTCAAAGGCTTTGACAGGATATTAGTGTCAAAGGCCTTGGAGCGTTAACAGTTGATGAAATACAAAACCTACCTTTATTATTCGTATATTATTTTATCTTATTATATACTTCCATTATATTATACATATATGAATGACTAACCATTTCAGGAAGTATAAATCGAGATTACATCCTTCCTTACATGTTGAAGAGATCAGTTCAAAATAGATCATGGCGTTTCAAAGTATCCATATATAGAAGATTCCAAGATCGAACTGATTCCAAAGAGCCATTGGAGATCTGGTGATGAAGATCATCACGCTCCATGCTATCTCCATGCTAGTATATAAAGGAAAGGAAGGAGAAGACAGATATACAAGTGCTACACACGAGCTTCAATTCTTTGAAGCGATCTGTCTTCCAAGTGTCTCTCTACAAAGCACTCAAATAGTTTGTTGTTTATTTCAAAGCCTTTGAGAGTCACTGTGAGCTTATAGGATATATTTATTTCAAGTGTTACTCGAGAGTTTATAACTCGGGAAGTTGCACTAGGCTATTGATTTGCGAGAGTTAGAGGATTGTACTAGATAGCTGAGAGAGGTGGGGCTCTTCTAGATTGGTCTAGGACTCCAAGGGAACGTGAGTTGACTAGATTGCAATTGTATAGGAGAGAGGCTTCTCGGTGAGCTATTAGGATCCTAAGCTAAGCAATCAATAAAGCCTTTGAATCCTAGGGTTGTGGAAGAACCCTAGGCGGGGACGTAGGCCAGTTGTGCTGAACCTCGTAAACAATTACTCGTGTTCTTTACTTATTTGCTTTACCATTTTTCCGCACTTGGTTCGAATTGTTTAACTTTGTGATTCAGGTTCTTCTCAAAGGTTTTGGTACAAGCTCCAAAAGTCTTGAGACTTACTGCGAAAAACGGGCATACTCTATTCAACCCCCCTTCTAGAGTATTTATATATTACTTTGTTTTACATTATCGAACCTTCATAGATGTCATTGATCTTGTTGACCACCTCCATTGGAAGGATGTTGGATAGTTCATCAATATTCCCTTTCTTGTTGATGTCAATGTATTTTTCCGCTTTTTCATTTTTGTTGATTGTGATGTTTGGGTGTTGTCGACCTTGTAGTGGTTTTCCGTCTAGCCTGATGTCTTTCTAAAAATTTATCGTCTTTCCATTTCCTATTTGACATATTAGTCCTTTGTAGAATTCTTCTTTTAGTTCTATTAGTTTGGCCCATTGCCAAGTTGAATTTCCTTTTCGCTGGTATTCAAGGACGGGGGTTTCTTTCAAATATTTTTCTTTAATCACTTGGACTCATGGGTTACATGGCTTTGTTAAGATTTTCCAAAGCAATTTCATTTGTAGTGTTTGGTTCATATCTTTTGTTTTATGTATTCATGCACCTCCCAATTGTTTCTGCTTGCACACTTTGTCCCAACCAATCGGGGGCGAAAGGATTGATCTTTGTTCCAGAAGAAGCATCTGTTTATTTGGTCATGTTTTTATGGATTGTTGTGGGGAGCATAAAATTTTGCATAGTATAATTTGGCTTAGTTGCCAGATTTGATCTTATTAGGGTCACCCCTCCTTCTTGTGAAAGAGAGTTGGCTTTCCATTTCGCGAGTTGCTGTCTAGTTTTGGTTACTGTTTCTTCAAATGTGGTTCAGTTGACTCGACCATTGATAATGGGACAACCGAGGTATTTATCAACTGCTATCTGGTTTATGATATAGATCGTACGTACTTTGGATCAGTTGTTTTGTACTGTTGGGGATTTTTGGGGTAGTTTGAAAGGCCGATTTGTGAAAATTGACCTTTTGTCCCGATATGGCACAATAGCCGTCAATAATATTCTTCACCACTTGACACGAGTCTTGGTTTGCCTTTGCGAATATCATCATATCACCCGTGAAGGATAGGAAGAGGATTTTCATGCATGATCTAGATATTTTGAATTCGATGGATTTGTCTGACTGGTTTGAAGCGGCTTGTAATCTCCTAACAAGAATTTTTGCTCCTATGATGAATAGATAGTGTGAGAGTGGATCTCCTTGTCTGATCACTCTCCCTGGTATGAAGGGGTCTGTGGGGCTATCATTAACCAAGATTGAGAAGGAGATGGTCTGGACACATTGCACTATCCATGTTCGGAATTTTTGGCAAAAGTCGAATTTTTCTAGAACTTTGAATAGGAAGTATCATTCTACTCTATCATATGCCTTTTCCATATCTATTTTGACGGCAATCCATTCTTCTTTTCCGCGTCTACTTTTAAATGAGGGGAAGATTTCATTTTTACTCTTCTTATATAAAATTTTATTTCTCCTATATTTTTTTTATTTCTAAACATGAAATTCATCTAAACATTTTTTAATAGAAAGACGTGAATGAACAATTGTAATTCTGATGTTAAATCAAACAAACCTGAACATAATTTTTATGTGAATGATGATAATATGCTAGTGCTATTATTTTTTTCCCATTAAACACATGCAAGATCTAAAATTGTATTTCCTAGGTTAAACCAAATAAACCCTACATAATTTTTACCCTTTTCAAATTTCACCAATTACCACATCATGATCATTTGCTATAGCCTATAGGTGCAAGCCAGAACATAAATGGCATATAATGTGAACACACGAATAAATACACAATATGTTAAATAAGGCATTTTGCATAGTACACCAACAAGGCTTTAATGGCACAATCTTTAGTGGTTGACTATCTTGTTCATATTGCTCATGCATCTTCTGTCGACATCAGCTGTGAGGATGATCTAGAACTGCATGTTCTTGTCCGGAAGGATGCACTAGGAAGGGCTTCTGCTATACGGCCGACCTGGCCTAATCTTTATCTAGCATAAAAAAAAAATGGCACAATCTTTGCTTGGGTTTTCCATCTCTAAGGATATAGAGAATAAGAAGATTTATTAGGAAAGATTTTTCATAATTGTATTGTTTTAGCTTTTTTTAATAATGTTTTCCTAATCGATGCTATGTTAGGTAGAGAATCTTAGTAAATTTTTTTTTTTTTTTTACAGTAGGCAAACAATAGAATGTCTCAAAAGAGATCATCCTTTCGGATGATGTTACAAAGATCCATGTTCAAAGGGAGGGTCGAGATGTTACATACATCATTACATCTAGCAATATAATTAGCTACACAATTAGCTTCTCGATAGCAATGTTGAAATCGAGCTGTTGTGAATTCCTTCTCCAGCCTCTTGATCTTCTCAATGACTGTGACGATTTCCCACTGAGGAGTATGTCGACCTTGAACTGCATTAATAACTCCCAAGTTATCACCTTCAATAATAATATTCCTTAAGCCTCTAGATCGAGCTAAATCTAACCCTTTACAAACAGCAAGAGATTCTGTTAGGATGGCAGATCCCCTTGAAACTGTATCACGACAAATATCAATAACCTGGCCATGCCAGTCCCTAATAATCACCCCAATATGGCATTCCCCAGATTGTTTGACGGAGCCATCTACATTAATTTTGTAGCTATTTATCGGGGGTTTGATCCATTTTCCATTCTTACTTCGCTTGTTCTTAGGTGCCGGTTTTATTTGTAGTTGGGATTTATCCCATTCTTTGATTTTGTTAATTGCTTTAGCTACTGTAGCTTCTATGTTTTCTATATTCTTATTTTTAAATATACAATTATTCCTGGCTTCCCATAGTAAAGTTTCTTATCTTATATTCCAAAGGCATAAGATCTTATATTTTTTCTGACATGAAACAAAATTTATACTTTTTCTTACATGAAACAATTTTTTTAGAATTGTAAAGAAACAAAGTTTATCCTAGCTTGTTGATATAGGAGGACTCGTTTGATTAAACATATGTGATATTTTAATCCATGAAACGTGTGTTATTGATTGTGTTACTTTATGTGAACTAGCTAGACTCTACATGTTTGGTTCACAATGGAATTAATAGGTGATTGGATGTGTAAATAAAAGATGTAATGGATAAACAAGATGGAATAAGAAAATCTCACACGGTCCATTCTAAGTCACTATATATGTGATTGTGAATTCATGGATCTTACATGGTTTAGATATATTATTAAGAAGATAAGCTTGTATGTTTATTTTTCAAAAATATCAACCTAATACATCTACTGCTGGTACTCCATCCGTTCATTAAAATATATCATTTTAACTTCATATAAAAAATTTAAGGAATTTAACAAATATACTCCGTACTATTTTACTCTCATTTATTATACTAATCATGACAAATTCCATTTTCTTTAAGAAAATGTTAAAATACATATAAAGACATATTTTTATGAACAAAATTAACACTTTACAATGAAATATTTTATCATTTAAAGAAAAAACAAAATTAATTAAAATTAAAAGGATAAATCTATATCTATATAAAATAACAAAGTAGAAGTATTCTAGAGTTGAGTTTGAAGGCGTTCATTTGTTTGAGATTCACCAATGACCTAAAACGCTCCCTTTAGGAGTTGCCCTACCGCCACCAAGCGGACTTCTCTTTGGCGAGGGCTTGCCTCCTCCGCAACCACCCACCAAACGCCTTTTCCCACTCGTAAAGACTGCTCCCTCCTCGAGAATGGCAATATTCCCTTGAGCGGGACGATGGCAGTATTCCCTTGGGTGCAGTGGTATCCGTGTTTGCAAGGCATTTTCAATTGAAGTGCAGGTCTTTTGGGTTCTAGAAATAGGCGTCTTATAACAGGTCTTTGGGGTTCTAGAATTTCTCATTAGTAAAGCAATATCTTTTTGTTCCCTCAATATGCTTTTCACAGGGGAAAATTGATGTTCCCATGAAAATGGTTAATGTGTGTTTGAAGCAATTGTTCATGAATGAAAAACAGTTCGTGAGTGGAAATGGTTATTATTTTTGAAGCTGGATCTGTTGATATCTCATTGCAATGGTTAATATGTGTTTGAAGAAACTGTTATCATTTTATTTATGCACAACACAATATTTTATTCTTGCACTTTATCATTTTATTATGTACGTTATAATCTTAATTGAGCACTTCATAATCTTATTCATGCCCTTCATCATTTTATTCTTGCATTTTATCATTTTATTTGCACAACATAAAGTTATATTTGCACAACATAATGTTATATGTGCACAACAAAAAGTGCTGACAAAAAAATTAAAAAAGTGTTGGTGTGAAAAAAAATATTTGCACAACATAAAGTTATATTTACACAAAATAATGTTATATGTGCATAACATAAAATTATATTTGCACGAAAAAAAGTGGTGGCACGAAAAAAAATGTTGGCGTGGAAAAAGAAAAAAAAAACTGACACGGGTAGGGGGCACAGTGGGGGTGCAGGTGACACGCAGGGGCAGAAGGCACATGGGGGTGGATATTTTGTTAATTAAATCGGGATTGACATTTTGCTAATTAAATCAGGAGGGTGGACGGAATGCAAATTAAACCACAAAATATGGACATTTTGCAAACTAACTCAACCAAATTTGGGAACGAATGCCTACAATGAAGACGAGATGTTTGCAGCGTTTTGTTAAAAAAAAGAAAGAAGGAAAGCATCCCGACTCAACCGGGTCGACCCAGACTTGAACCCGGTTAAACCGGAAAATTATCAGGTAGTTCGGGTTTGGGTAAAAAAAACCAGGTCTTGGCCTTTAATTTATCGGACATACGAGTTGGATTTTCAGATCGGGTTGTATTTTAACAGGTGTAACATACCTTCATATTTTCCTAATATTTCAACTCACAAATTCTAAGATTTTGAAGGCAACACATATTAACGTTTCTTTATCGTTATTCTTGTGACTTGTAAAGTAGCTCGTTCTAACTACTTTTCCCAATTTGCATATGGAGGGATCATTCGGTTCAAATTTTATTTTTTAATTGTTCATTCAATTCCTATTGCATAATGTTAATTAACTACGTTTATTTATTTGTTGTTCTCGTGTCTCTCCCATCCGAACTAAGTTCCAGGTGCTCGTTTGGATAAAAGGGGTAAATACAATTCTTGGGAATTTAATATATGGGAAGTCTAATTCCCTAGAATTGAAATTACTGGGATTTTGAAAAATACGTTTGGTTAACTTTTAATTCCCATGAATTAAATTACCACATTTCGTTTGGTTACACTAGAGAATTTTATGGAAATTTATGTGTAATTACTATTTTAACCTTTATCTATAAAGGATAGGATATACATGGAGGGTAAAAATAGCGATTTTATTTTTTGGTAAAAAAAAAGGGATTTTAAAAGGGTGGAAGAAATCTTACCTACTCCCCCCTTGGTGATTCCACATCCTGTGTTTTGGAGGAAGTAGAAATCCCAGGAAAATAACTTCCAGGGTTTTTCAATTTTTATTTTTTCATCCAAACACATATATTAGCACGGTCCTGAGTTATTGCAATTCCTGAGATTTTTAACACTATCCAAACAAGCACCAGATGACGACTCTCATTGATGTCATCGGTGATTTGCATGCTTCTAGGCATGATTGAAATATACTGGTCAAGATTATTCTCCTTTGAACGACATCATTTCCATCTTATAGAGTTGTGTATAGAATTAACTTTGAACTATATATATCTATATTATGATTATTATCTATATCTATATACTGTATTACTTAAAATCAAAGCCTTTTGACCACATGTCGCATCCCCGCGCGAAGTTGTTTAAGGCAATTCCTTTTTATTTAGCAATTGGATTAATTCAAAACTTTTTTAAAAAAAAATAATGTTAATATTAACTTTACATTTTATTTTATTTCATATTAATTACACATTATTATTTCCATTTATTTTTTTAACAATATGATGAATTCAAAAGCATTTTTTTATAAATAAACAATTATAGTTCCAAATATATGATTTTTCTATTTTAGGCAATTCCTTTTTATCTAACCAATGGGATTAATTCAAAACTTTTTTAAAAAAAATAAAGATAATATTAACTATACATTGTTTTCATTCTACATTAATCACACAATATCATTTCTATTTAGTTTTTAAAATAATTTTTTATAAAAATAATAATATATAGTTCCAAATATATGATTTTTTGGAGCAGCCAATCTAAATATAATGAAAACTATTGTTGTTCTTATAATAAACTTAAATTTTGGATTTTCACACAACCAACCTTATATAAACTACATAAAACCTTAAATGATAAAAAAAAAATTAAACATTTTTTTAATGATTTCCTCCCAGTCTATATATATAATGAGAAATATTATTGCTTAGATGTGATAATCATTTTAATTTTATGATTTCCTCCCAATCAACTTAACCTAGGAAAAAATCCAACTAATGACATTTGTACAAGTTCTTCAATTAATCTAGCTATATCTAACTAATAAACCATAAGAATTTTTTATTAGGTGTTATAAGCACTTTTATTTTGAGATCGATTTTCACCCAATTAATCTATTCTACTCAAATCTTAAACTCATGTAATTTTTACACATTTTTCAGAAATATTATTATTATTTTTACTTACTTTATCAAATATTTTTTTTTCTATTTTATTTTAACATTTGGTAATAGTTTGTTTAATTTTGTAATATTGTAGTAATTTTCTATACTTACAAAATTTTATATTTATTTTTTTAAAAAAAATACGCGCCATGGCGCGGGTACTTTACTAGTTAAATACTTAAAACAAAAGTAATCCTTATAGAAAAGTTTGCGGCATGTTTCGGACTTTAGATTTCTTTTGTTTGATTTTCTTCTATTTTGCACATCCGCATTGCACAATTGCACCCGTACATTTAGCGATATAAAACTCGTGTAAAGGCTTATTTGGTTGAACATAGGAAGTATGTTTCCTAAGAAGTTACTTCCTATTAGTCAATTCTCATGAATTATAATTCCCATTAATTTTAAAAAGCTGTTTGGTTAACTTACTTCCTAAGAAGTTGTTTGGTTAAGTTATAATTCCCATAAATTATAAATCATGGGAATTGGGAAAATGTGCTTGGTTTGATTTTGGAATATAAAAATTAAAATGATGAAAATATAAATTTTCAATTAAAAAGGGTGGAAGGGAAACTTACCTAGAAAAAACTAGGTAAGTAAACTTCCTCCAAAATGAGGGAATTTAAATTCATAGGAATTCAACTTCCTGTATTTTTTCATAACAAAAAATCAACCAAACACATATAAACTCTAACTCCTAAGATTTTTTGCTTCCTGAGTTTTTTACTTGCCAACCAAACGAGCCCTAAATGAAATTCCCCCATTTTATAAGAATTTGAATTTCTTGGAAGTCAAATTTTTAGATTTTTTCATATTAAAAAAACAACCAGACATTAGGGGTGACAATTTCACCCGCACCCGATGGATATCCGTCTCACCCGATCCTAAAAAGTAGGTGAAAATCCAATATAAAACGAATATTAAATGGGAGATGGGTCGGGTTGGATTCGAGTGAAGGTATTTCCCACCTGTCACCCGACCCATCACCCGACTTATATTTATAATAACATTATATATACAAAATTACCTATATACCCCAACCCATAATTAAACAAAGCTATCAAACATGCTTTTAGCTTGAAGTGTTGATAGTTGTGTGGATCTTTAGACGTATTTGACTATATTTGGTAAATGTTTATTCATCAAAGTGTTCGGCGTATTTTTTTCTATAAAAAAAAATTATTGAATTTGATGAAGTATGTTTCACCCGAATTATCATCCGATCCATCCGATCAACCGGGTGAGTAATGGGTGGATGGGACGGGTGAAAGAATTGGTGGTTAATGGGTCGGGTAGAGTGAAGAGTTTTGAGTGGTGAGTCGGATGACGGAAGTAGATCATCCACCCACCACACGACACATTGGCAGATTTGTCACCCCTACAAAACATCTATGTAGGCTGTATTTATCATATTTCCTGAACTTTAGACTTGCTGGTTTTTAAATGGTTACGCAAACGGGCTCTAAATAGTGGTCCCTTGTTTAATCCATTATCGATTTATTGGACCTCTCCATCCCCGGGAGTGACTTGTGTTTGGTAGTGAGAACTGTTTAACCGTGCAAGTTGCAATTCAAGGTTTGAGCGCCAGCCAGCCAGCCAGCCAGCCAGAGCCAAGCCGTTCAGACAGGACAGAAACCGAAAAGGACGACTCACACGGCTTAACTGGGGCCCACTGCCGGCTTAACCATGGTTAGTTCACAGGATTTCTGCACAAAAGCCCATAAATCCTATTTCTCTCTCTTCCTCCTCCCCTCTTTCGCTCGCTATCTTCCTCCCACGCCGCTCTCTTCCTCTCTCCAATTACTACACACAAGTGACAAAGCACCATCAGATTCGCAATCACTTTGTCTCTGAATGTACGCCTGAGCTCTCTTTCTCTCTCTCTCTCTCTGCACAGAAACCTGTGTCTCCTTCTCTCTGCACCAACAAGTATCTATGGTGGATGGCGGTGGAGGAGCTGTTTGTGGTCAAATAGAGGTATTTTTGCTCTTTTTATTCAAAACGCAATTTCTTCATCTGGAATCGGATAGATTTTCGTTTTGCTTGCTGCTCCGTCTTTCACTCCTCGTGAAATTACTGTTTGTGAAGCTTTTTTTTTTCCTTCTTCTTCCTCCTCTCCTTTTCTACTTGTCGGATAGGTTTTGCTGAATCAGCTTGTGCCTTGTTGGATGATCTAGTTATGATTGAATTCTATCTGGTTATATCACAAAAAAGGCCTTTATTGAAAAAATTTCAATGATTTTGCACAATTTGTTCTCTCTTTTTTTTGGTGTTTGTTCTTCAGAATTTGATCATCCGGATTTCAAAATCAAGCTAATTTGCTGGACTATCTTGCTCTTACAAATTGCCATAGATGACTTAATTGTTCCTTTCTTTCGTTATCTGTATGTTTTTGGGGGCTGAAGGGAAGGAAAATGGTTTCTATGACGGCTATGTTTCTTCTGTTGTACCTAAGCAAAGCTGGAATTTCTTCAATTACTAGTCAAACTGATTAAAAGCTAGATCTGGAAAACCCTAATCCTCATCGGTCACTTCAAACCTACGTTTACGTTTCCCTGAATGCTTGTATTGTGTGTTTTTTGTTGTGTGAAAAGATGAGCAATTATTTCTGGCTGTGATCTCATTCTTTGTATAGAGATCGTTTCATCTTTTGGCGTTTCTTCATCTTGGGGATGCCTTTATTTATGAGGGAACTGGGATGTGTTATTTGATGGTGGTTGCTGTTTTCACATTGGAGGGGGGTTTTCTCTGCTTCTCTGGCTGAAGATTTGGCATTTATAAATACGCGTTTGTGAATCTGTTTCTTCTTAATTGAACTTCATGTGCTTTGAACACTGTAATCTTTGTCTTTAATTTGTATTTATGATACAAGTTTTGCACCTTCTTTACATTAAAATCCTGATCAACTCATTCTTGTATAAAATGTTCTCTGCAGAGACGGAGAGGATGAATTGATAACTGTGTTCGTGTATTCCTTAAGTTAGACAAGCTGACAAGGCTCTCTTTCCCGAGTATTCAGTTGTTTCGATTCAACTTTTTCTGCTTTTCTTTGTGGCTCGTTGGTTGCTGCAATGTCAGGGATGGGTTTTTTCGATGAGATGGGTTTTGGAGACATTGACTTTCTCCAGGAGACGACTGTGGAGGGAGGGGCATGTCAAGAAGCCGAGCCAGAGGCGACCATGGAGGACGACTATTCAGATGAAGATGTGGATGTTGATGAGCTTGAGAGGAGGATGTGGAGGGACCGGATGCTCTATAAGCGGCTCAGGGAACGGAGACAGAGTAAAGCTAAAGAAGGTGTAGATGCAACCAAGCCGCGCCAGCCCCTCGAGCAAGCTAGGAGAAAGAAGATGTCTAGGGCATTGGATGGGGTTCTCAAGCACATGTTGAAGATGATGGAGGTGTGCAAGGCCCAGGGTTTTGTGTATGGGATCGTGTCTGACAAGGGGAAGCCAGTTAGCGGTGCATCTGACAATCTTCGGGCTTGGTGGAAAGAGAAGGTCAGATTCGATAGAAATGGTCCAGCTGCAATAGCAAAGTACGAGGTGGATAACTCTATTCCTGGTAGTAATGAGGATTGCAGCATAACAGGATCAACTTCTCATACCCTTCAAGAGCTCCAAGATACCACCCTTGGTTCGCTTCTCTCAGCTTTGATGCAGCACTGTGACCCACCCCAGAGGCGTTTCCCTCTGGAAAAGGGTGTTCCCCCACCTTGGTGGCCCACTGGCAAAGAGGAGTGGTGGCCACAACTTGATCTGCCCAATGATCATGGCTCACCACCCTACAAGAAGCCTCATGATCTCAAGAAAGCATGGAAGGTCAGTGTCCTGACTGCTGTGATCAAGCACATGTCACCGGATATTGCCAAGATTCGCAAGCTTGTTCGTCAGTCTAAGTGCTTGCAAGACAAGATGACAGCTAAAGAAAGCGCCACATGGTTGGCAATCATTAATCAGGAAGAGTCCTTGGCTCGGAAGATGTATCCTGATATGTGCCCTCCTATATCTTCAGCTGCAAGCGGGTCTCTGATAATTAGTGAATCCGGTGATTATGATGTTGAAGGGGTGGAGACGGAGCTTGGTCCGGAAGCTCATGAGTACAAGCCACGAAATATCACTGTGATTGATTATGGAACTGGGAACAACGAGCAGTTTCTTTCACCACCTGTGACGGCTCCAGTGATCAAGGGAGAGATTGTTGATCTGACAATGGATCACACCGAGAAGAGGAAGCAGCCACCCTCTGGGTCAAACCAGATGATGAATCATAAGCTTTATGTATGTGAGCACCCTCAGTGTCCTTACAATGACCACCGCCTTGGGTTTCTTGACAGGAAGTCGAGGAACAATCATCAAATGAACTGTCTGTACAGGCTCAATTCTGGCCAAGGCTTCGGAGGACCAAACTTCCACACCAACGAAAGCTACCGTCACCTTGATGAGTCTAGAAACTTCCTAGTATCCCTCAATCAATCCAAACTGTCTATGCCATCTGTGAACCATACTCCATCCTATGCTGAAGCCAAGGAGCAAACTTCCAAGTTGCCTCCACCATCCATGACCCACTCTTCCTTTGCCGAATCCAAGCTGTCTCCACCATCATCTATGTCCCATTCTTCTTCGTTCAATCAACCAATGCAGCCTCCAAAGCATGTGATCCATTCCTCATCCTTCATTGAAAACAAGATGCCAACCACTTGTCTGACCCAAGCACCGTCCTTCAACCAACAGAACATGTTTGATCCTTCTCTAAGCCAGGGTCTGGCATCAGGGCAACCAAGATTACCTGGTCCTAGCTCGACCCATTCTTCATATTTCACTCAACCAAAACCGGCTACACCATCTATAAGCCAGTGTTCGGCTGTCACTGAATCCAAGCTGATTCCTTCATCTGTGATCCAACCTTCAGCTTCTTTCAATGCTTCAGCTCTTGAGCTCCCTGATAACGGGCAGAAGATTTCAGACCTCTTGTCGTTCTACGACACCAACTTTCAACAGAGCAAGAAACTGAACTGCAATGCTGTCAATACAACTGATGATAATAATAATCAGCCGCAACAGACATATCAGCTCCAGATGAACAATGGTTCGTCTAACCAAGGAGGCATTTTAGGGGGCTTTACTGGCTCCGGAGAAATCAACTACCAATCCACAAATATGCAGCTTGATCAGTCCAGGGCCTTTGATTCCCCCTTCAGCAGCTATAACCCTGTTGACAGCATCACTGACATCAGCTTCAACTCTCCTTACAACTTCCCATCCACTGAATTTTCCGTAGACCAAATCCCTAAGCAGGATGCTTCTCTCTGGTTCCTGTAACTAGGAAAGGTTGAAGATTGTTGGAGTTACTTCCCTAAACTTCGGCTCCTGACAGGTGAGAGCTTCACTTGTTGAAGGCATTAATCTATATGTTCCATTATACTCTATCTTCATTATTTAGGCATAACTATAAGCATGCTAGATTTGTTGGGCTCAAAGCTTCAAATAAGTTGACATTTCATTTGCTCCCAAGCATATCTGCGATTTCACAAGCTATGATAAATGTATGAATTTATGTGTACAATGTTATATAATATAAACTCTAGTTTGGTTATTTCGGAGCTGTCTTTGTTGCTTAAATCATCCTTCTCATTTAGACTTGAATTTATGTGTACAATGTTTTGTTTGGAGTTGATGGCTTTATCTGTTTTGTTCTGTGGTCTGCATTGGATGCTGAGATCTCGCTTGGCAATTGACATTTTATCCGTGTCATGTCGCCTTCTTTGGTGGGCAGCTTGGACCCATCTGAAGTGACTAAAGTCGCAATGCGACAATTTCGCAAAGTTTGGGTCTTGTTAAGAAATTTGAAGTAGATCCCCCAAAGCTAATACTGGCATAAGGTTTCTTGAACTTGGGCAGTTTGAGGCACATATATAGGTGTTGTTAAATTGGAGAAAGTAGGTGTTGAGGCAAATAGGTTTCTTGAATTTCATCTCTGATTCTTACCTTTTCCTGTGATGGGTTGAACTTATAAAGCCTATAAATCAAAGTGTTTTAAGAAACATACCCATGCTATATATGTGTGTGTGTGATGTTGGAAAGAGGGAAGAGTCGTGTCAAATTTGAGTTATGTCCCATTCACATGAAATATGGAGATAAAGATAAGTGCCTACCTATAATTTTTTTTTAAAAAAAACCTATTATTCATTCTTGTCAAATAAAGTTAGAAACTGAAATTTACTATTCACTCTTCTTGACTAAGGAATGCACAACTTTTTGTGTCAAAAATCAAAATAAATATACAATTGAACAAGGAGCAATCCAAACTAATTCAATGAAAAACTCTTGGAAGAATATAAAATGACATTGATATGATATGGTTAGTGTTTTTTTTTTTCACTAGATCCATCCAAATTTATCATATTGGCTATAAGGTGGGTAAAAATATAAAATGAGATTGATATGATTTTGTTAGTGTTTTTAATCTAAGACCCACATCAATCCTTACCTTGAAACAACTTGCCTTTCACCACCCACACCAATCCTTACCTTGTTTTCATGTTTGATTCTTAAAAAGCAATTTTGAGCTATTTATATGCTATCAATATATTGCGTCAAATAAATTAGAAAATGATATAATACGATCAATATATTTTGAGCTATTGAGCTTCTTGTTTTATTTTTTAGCCTTTGAGAGTTTATGTTCATTATTAATTTATTATTCGGTTTTTCTTACCTGTTTTGGGTCATTCGAAAATACATTCTCAATGTAGTTAGAAAAAAGGTGCGTATATCTCAACCCCTCAAATTCTGTTTTGTGCGGGATATTATACTAAAATTGCTTTTATTGTTGTTGTAACAAGGTACATTAAGAAGTGATACGGGGTTAGCCGTAGGGTGGCCCGATCTTCGACAATCAAGACTCAAAGACAAGAACGGAAGCAAAGACTCAAGAACAAGAACAAAACGCAGCAAGACTCAAAACAAAGAAACAATAAAGACTCGACCGATAGCAAGACTCGAACTAAAATAGAACGAGGCAAAGACCCCAGGCCTCCTAAGAGGGTAGGAACCAAATACCAACGACTATAAAGCCCGCCTCTACAACCTTACACAGCCAAGCGGACAACTTGGAGGCACAAGGAGGGGACTTGTGATTAACTGGATCACCAAGCTCTCGCGAGGTTGACGAACTCAAAGCAAACCAAGCAGAGGATCTATAACCAATAGTTGCAATCGACGAGCCACGCTTCGAGTCGATTGACTTTCTCTCAATTGTGTTTCACACAAACTGAAATTTTCATAAAAGAGACGTCTGTCTTACAATGGAAGGATCAGCCGTATACTTATAACCCTAAGGCTGATTTTTAATGAAAATAATAAATAAAAGATTAATTAAAATAAACTCCTAAATTACCTAAAATAACATAAGTAAAGAAAGTTACTAAAAATAACAAAGTTGTTCCAACACTTAGAATAATTCCCGTCAAAACAGTAACAACTTGCAAAGATGGTGATTTTCGGCCAAGCTCCATGTCGAATCTGGAAAAATCTTCAACATCAAAGTTGTAGATCTCTTCGTCTTCGTTCCGACAAGCTATGGAACGATCCAATCCGATTAATATTGAATCTGTACGACTCATTTTACTGAGACGTCGAAAAGCTGTCAAACTGCTAAACGAATCTAATAACGAACAACCATCAAGCTTGCACCTTTGGACCTTCTCCCATGGTGGAGCCTTCTTCTTCCTCTTGAGGATGACTTCATTCTCGTGAGCTCGAATCATAGGTCCATCCTCAAGTATAGGTGTGTTCGAAGGTGTCTTGGATGGTCCTGCATCATTCCCCCTTTCTTGAAAAGGATTCGACCTCGAATCCAAGGTTGCATAAGATTCCGCAAATGCATTCACACGAGTTCCTGGATCGAATACCTCATGTCCATGAAAACTCCTCTCAAGGCCCTTGGAGGTCACTACAACACCAAGAAAAGAAGCATTATTAGTGCACAAGTCATATTTCCTTTCATCTTCATTATATACTAACTTAATATGCACTTTAGCTTGTTCAGTGATCTCTAAGTTTTCATCCAAAGCTAGCAAGTTGTCTTCCTTTTTCAAGGTTGGATGTTCAATCATGTTAAGGCTAGCAATAGTAGAACAATGTTCACAATCAATGATCATATTACAAGTGTCGCCTTTTTCTAAGCATTTAGTATGACACAAATCTTCACGTTGATTATCATCACAAGGCATAGGTTGAACACCTAAAACTTTACTAACAATCAAAAAATCTTCATGATCATAGTCAATGCGATCTTCATGATCATAGGCAAGTAAATTAACATCTTGATCATAAGTAACATGCTCTCTAATTTCATCAACAAGCTGAACATCTATGCTAGGAGAAACATTAAGTTGATTAGAAATAGGATGAGGTTCTTCCCTTTCATGTGGTGGCACGTCAACCTTAGGTGGTACTCCTTGTCCGGTCACCGTGTTAGAGCCAACACAAGAACTAAGCACGGGGTAAGAACAATCAGTATGTTGTACCGGTAAGCCGTACCGACGCTCTTGTACCTTCAATCTTTCATTTATCTTTGCCAAGGTCTCCATAAGAGAGTTCATTTTGGCGTTGAACACCGTGGCGGATATAGTTGCGTCGGAATCGTTGTCATTGTTGCCATTGTTGGCATTGTTCGGGTTGTTAACCTGCTGAGACATCGCAAATAAACAAACACGGAACTATGTCAAGATTAGCAAATAAAACAACTCACAATGTGTTTCTCTCGCACACTTCTCTCTAATTGGTTATGACAAGCTTGTTGGGGCAATCCGCTTTGGGCAAATCAACACTCAAGCAAGGACTTAACAATAAAAAAAAAGTAATCAAGAGAAAGAAACAAGGCAAGCAACCGCAAAGTCCAACAGACACAAGTAACGACTCGACACTGGAGGGTACCGACTCGATATGTTGGTGAAAGGCACTCGACACTTGCAAAGATCACTCGACACAGATATGGAGACAACTCGACACACAAGCAAACTTGGACTTTTACCTCTTGTTTTGATTCAAACCCTGAGCAAGGATGTTGTAGTTGCAAGGTAGGGCTTAAAAAAAAATTATGGTTTGGGAGGTATGTGTTTGAGAATTTCGATTAGGGCTATGAGATTTTCACCGAAATTGGTCCTTGAAGTTCTTGCACTAGACTCGACAATTCTTTTTTTTTTTTTTTTTGAAGCTTACTTTTGCCCCTAGTGAATTTTATCCTCCTAGGACTAAGCTTTGAATGTGATTTTTTTTTTTTTTTTTTTTTTAAGCTAATGCAAGAAACTTAACAATGAAATAAAAAGGACTCTTGAAATTTTAATTTATGGTGAAAGAAAAAAATAAAATTTATGTAGCCCTAATGAAATATATATAGGTGATGGTTTGGCTAATATGGTAAGTATATCTATCTAAAGCCTTTTTATAATCTATGATAGATAAAAGTGATTTAATCTATCAAAAATCAAAATTTAATAAGGCAATAAAATAGATAAACAAAGATAGACTAAGGTAGCCAAGATAGAACAACACAAACTAGGGTTTGAGATTGTGTAGGCCGAATGGAGATCCACTATCAACAAGTTTGGTCAACGAGTTTGGTCGGCCGAATGGAAATTGTGTTGGCCGAATGGTTCCAACGTGGCTACGTGGTCTCGGCTTTAGGATGTGTTTGGGCTAGTGTGCAACCACAACAATCACAAACAAGGATTAGTAGCAATCAAATTAAAAAATTCAAGAAGTAAAAAATTCCAAGAACAAGAAAGACTCTATTTTTGTAGGTTTTGTGTTTAGGGAATAACAAAAGACACAACTTTGATGTCGGGAACCAAAGCTCTGATGCCAATTTGATACGGGGTTAGCCGTAGGGTGGCCCGATCTTCGACAATCAAGACTCAAAGACAAGAACGGAAACAAAGACTCAAGAACAAGAACAAAACGCAGCAAGACTCGAAACAAAGAAACAATAAAGACTCGACCGATAGCAAGACTCGAACTAAAATAGAACGAGGCAAAGACCCCAGGCCTCCTAAGAGGGTAGGAACCAAATACCAACGACTATAAAGCCCGCCTCTACAACCTTACACAACCAACCGGACAACTTGGAGGCGCAAGGAGGGGACTTGTGATTACCTGGATCACCAAGCTCTCGCGAGGTTGACGAACTCAAAGCAAACCAAGCAGGATCTATAACCAATAGTTGCAATCAACGAGCCACGCTTCGAGTCGATTGACTTTCTCTCAATTGTGTTTCACACAAACTGAAATTTTCATAAAAGAGACGTCTGTCTTACAATGGAAGGATCAGTCGTATACTTATAACCCTAAGGCTGATTTTTAATGAAAATAATAAATAAAAGATTAATTAAAATAAACTCCTAAATTACCTAAAATAACATAAGTAAAGAAAGTTACTAAAAATAACAAAGTTGTTCTAACACTTAGAATAATTCCCGTCAAAACAGTAACAACTTGCAAAGATGGTGATTTTCGGCCAAGCTCCATGTCGAATCTGGAAAAATCTTCAACATCAAAGTTGTAGATCTCTTCGTCCTCGTTCCGACAAGCTATGGCACGATCCAATCCGATTAATATTGAATCCGTACGACTCATTTTACTGAGACGTCGAAAAGCTGTCAAACTGCTAAACGAATCTAATAACGAACAACCATCAAGCTTGCACCTTTGGACCTTCTCCCATGGTGGAGCCTTCTTCTTCCTCTTGAGGATGACTTCATTCTCGTGAGCTCGAATCATAGGTCCATCCTCAAGTATATGTGTGTTCGAAGGTGTCTTGGATGATCCTGCATCAAGAAGTTTTAGGATTTTACCTAGTTGAACAAGCAATAGTATTTTATTTAATAGTTGCAACCCCTCCTAACTTTTTGGATTTGGATAAATATAACTATTTTTGTCTTGTCTTTAATTGAAGATGGAGAGCAATATCCCCTCACAATTTTTGTGGAACCAAAAAAAATAGCCAAAATTATCAAATGAAATGAACTCACAAAAATCTTGATGGACAATATGTATTTTCACATCTATATATGCTTTACTATATTGATAAAGTATGCAAGTTGTATAACCTTATGGCTAAGAAATGTCTCACTTACCCAACTTGTAAAAGATCTTTGATCAAGAAATATGTGGTGGATGTTGTTTGGTTAATTGATGAAGGGCAACTTTTGTTATAATGCCAAAACTTTGGTGTCAAACAACTTGATGAGCTTGAGCTCCCTCCATTTCTTGTCAACTTGATCAATTGGGTCCTCTCAAACCCTAGATTGATTGTTTTGAAAAGTCTTCAAAACGAAGATGGTTTGTTTAACTGTTCCCTTGTGTTGATGATGGGAGATGGCCACATAAATGGACAAAATGTTACACACACAATGCACGGTTGTCACAAGCATCATACCATAATAGTTACGTTTACGTATTCATATTTCGTGGTGCATATATAGAAATAAAAAAGAATGAGATTTTTAAATGTACTAAAAAATATTATTAAATCATGATACATACTTAAAAAAAAAAAAAGGGTTATACTCACCCTCTGTAAGTGTTTCTGTATAATTATAGATATATTTTGGAAAAATTATCGAACAATAATATATTTTTACAAGATTTAGTATTTCATGAACAAATTTGCATTTGCACAACAAAACCTAGTATGAGGTTATGAGGTATTGATTCCCATCTTTTTCCAAAATAGAAATTGGACTTTCATTCCATACCATTAGAACATGATTCTTTGCCCCCCAAAAAATGAGAATAAGTTCTCCATCTAGACGAGGAGATAGATCATAGATTAAATTCACAGAAAGACTGAACAAGAAAGGAAAACCAAATCATCAAAACCCTATGATTCGAATCCGAATATCAGGTTAAAGGAGTAGGTGATTATGCCATATTAGGTTTGAAATGGGTGTGATATATTCATAGACTCATAATGAAAACACCTAATTAAATAAAATAGTACGGAGTAGTTACAAGGAAAATATGTCTTCGAAATATTATAAATAACAAACAAATAATCCCATAATATTCTTTAGTCCCTCTATTTATTTTTATTTGACTCTTTATACAAAATCAACGGATATAAAATGTATAAAGTGTCAAATAAAAAATCAATGGATGCAGTATTTCACATTTATAATAGCAATTAATTGGACATGGCTAAATGAAGGGTGTTTTTGTGGCCACCAAAAAAATTTGGCAAAATCGGGTATATACCCATGAAAACTTTATTAATTGGGTATATAGTATACCCATCAAAACTTTAAAATTGTTTATATATACCTATTAAATCATTTATATTTTGTTTAATTGTCCATCATATATATTAATTTATACTATTAAATGTCAAAATTATTAAAATTTAATTCTTTAAATATCAAAATTAGTTAACTTTCAAATAATTATTAAAATGAGACATTAATTTCAATTTCTCTCAAACTAAGTAATTTTTTTTCATTTGATGTGATTTTACATTAAAAAATATATGTATTTTATTTCTTATTTTCTTTACTATGGTTATGGTCATTTTCATAACTTAATTATTTTGAACTTATACATGAAACTTGATATTCAAAATAAAATCATTGGATAAAAATATAATTATAATTACCTTGAAGTTTAACTTTTATATTAAAATTTTAATTATATTTTCTATCCAATAATTGCAAAGTGATAAAATTTATAATTATTTTCTAATTATTTAAGTTTAGTATACAATTAAATTTTAATCTAATTTTCACTCAATAATATTAGATCAATATATTATGAACAATAAAACAAAATTTAAATAATTTGATGGGTATATAAACAATTTGGAAGTTTTAATGGGTATATCCCCAATTAATAAAGTTTCCATGGTTATATACCCAATTAATAAAGTTTCCATAAATGAATACAGAATACCTATATACCTTAAAATTTAAATGAATACCTATATAGTATATACCTTAGACAAATTGATCTCTCATGTTGGTGATGGGAAATGAGCATGACAATGCACAGTGCCACACACCATACAACACACCATACACGGTGTTCACAAGCCGAAGCCATTACCACAAGTCTACAAGTCCAATTTGTGCGGTTCATATAGGGGGGAAAATCAGTGTGTTAGAGATTTGTAATTCTCAAGCTAGTAAATTTCACCCTATCACCTTCGTTGTTCTCCGCGAATTTCACCATCTTACACCCCATCCGTCTCAAGTCCTCTTGTAATACTCCCTCCGTTTACAATTAGTTGACGTTTTAGGTAAATTACTCTCAAATTAAGGAAAGAAGGTTCACTATGTAAAGATGACATTTTTTTTTGGATCAGTATATAGACTCTGTACGTATGCCTCTACAACTTCCACGTTCTATGAAATTGAGTGGGACAAGTGGGTCAGACTTCTCAGACGACAATTATTTATCAAAACGTAAAAAATCACAAGTAATTCTAAACGGAGGGAGTATACATTAGCTTAAAAGGGTAGTGTTAATATAGGTCAATGTCATGGGTATCTAATTCAGTAATTGACGATATTTTGACAGTGCGTATAGTTACCCCTTTGTTATTTACGACACATTTAGGCTCAATTTTAACTTTCCATACATGATACATGAGATTACAAATGAGGTTTTTAAAAGCCATATAGGAGAGCTCATTTTACATTCTAAACTTTACACAAACATCGCAGAGGTGAAGTATGTTATGGATTTCTTTTGGGGGAGTTGCCCAAGCATTATCATACTTCTTTCGTTTTAAAATAAAAATGTCATTTTAGCATCTTTGATCTTCTTCCAAAATATGTCATTCTGAATAATTTAATCACATTTGTCCAATTTTACCCTCGATTTGATCTACAATTACAAAATCCATTCACACCTCCCTTTTCACTTTTCTATTTTATTAGGGATATTTTAGTCTATTTGTTTTGTTTCCTAAATTTGCATAACAAAACCTAGTACAAGCTAGGTATTGATTCTCACCCTCTTCTCGAAACAGAAAATGGAGTTTGTGAAATGGTCTTGAGCAAGAGCAACCTCATTTTGGGCAAAACTAATTAAAAATAACCTAACGGCGGAAGCATGGGCGACTCTCCACCGCCTGTCGATAGCAAGGGACATGGGGATCGGTAAACTAATCGTGGAAACCGACTGTGCTGCAATAACATATGAGCTAAAGGGAACCGGGGAGGATTCACACGCTGATTACAATCTCATCAATCGAAGCCGACGAATCTTGAGAGAGTCGAACTGGGAAGTACAAGTTAAGGCATGTTAGACACCATACACCCTTCTCTGTCACTCTCTACTAGCAACTTATTTCCATCCGTTACTTACTTTACATGTGATGTAACTTGCAGTTCGTGGTGACCAATCCATCGACCAATTTATCCGATTTCTCAATATACAGGATATAAACAAGGTTCAATCCATATCTTACTCGTTACCTTTTTACGAAGTGTCCATGTTGTGATTTGAACATATTACAAAAAACTGCTTTAAACCTTTGACATAATACCGAATTTTCATCTAATTACTACTGACATAACAATCTACATTATAACACAGAGAACAAAGGAGAACAAGTGGCACCCTCACAAAGAAGCATTCCACCGGAATCTATCCTGTTCTTGAAAGTTGCTCTATCAAACAAGAACTTCTCAGTTGGGACAGAGAAAACATACTCATCTGCATCACTGCGGTGTCGGTTTACAGTCCGCGAGCTGCTGCTGCTGCTTTCCTTCCCCCTTGTGTCCTTCGTAAAGGTCTTGACATAACTCCTTAGCTCCTGTTCGAGGGCAGAGCTAGAGCCAGAGCCGTCTTTTCGCTTATCCGCGAAAGAGAATTGCCGCTTCCAGCTGCTCTTTGAACTGCTGGTGGATGGAGACTCGAGGAGAGTGTTGCTGTTTGAGGTAGAATGAGAAGTGGTGTTTTTTGGTAGCATTGGGCTGCTACTCCTGATAGGATCCTGCAAACAACTCTGATCTCATAAATACAAGAAATAAAGAAAAAGTGAACACAGAACCTATCTCACTGTGAAGCAAACACTGTTGATAACTACTTATGTTCAAAGAGGGGGAGAAAATCATCGAAAAGGTCAGAGTTTGGATCCCTGATTGGCACCAGAGAAATGGGCAAAATAACAAATTAATCAAGAACTCTTTAAGCTTCACTGTAGAACGACTGTTGACCGCAATTTGCTTACAGTTTTCAAATATGGCAACTTACATCAGTGGTATAAATGGTTTGAAAGAAGCAAGCCTATTAAACAGATGTCAAAGAGCGCAAAAGTAGCATTTACCCTTGTGTTTCCCTACTCTTTCCCTTTCTTATTATCCGGGGTGGAGTGTCAGCAAGAAATTTACTAATGTACATATATACATCAGTGAAAGGTGATGAATACATACCGAAGTTTGAACAAGACAGGGGTTCATTGAAATGGATGCACTTCTGCCAGGTAAATTTACTCTGTTGCCATGTTCAGCATTACCAAGACTATTGGATAGTGGGTCTTCTAGTGAGGAAAAATCAGACTCGTCAAATGTTGAAATTGATACGCATTCATCGAAATATGCCAAGGCTTCATCTTCTAGCTTCTTGGACATCTTCCTTCTTTCCCTGCTAGCCTGCTAAAGATGGTCATTACCAGATATTACTAGATTGGATCAACATAAGAAACGGTAAGGATGCTTTCCTTCTTCATGGTAAGGCTCTCGAAATCCCCAAGACAATTAAAGTGATCACATAGGGACAACGGTAGGCATCTTTGTTATATGCATAAAGAGCACCCCGTGAAAAGAGAATTTTGGTGATAAAGGACTTACTTTTCTGACTGCACGAGGTTTCTTCACTTCGGGTGTTTCTGGGTTTTGAATCATCTCCTCAATAATTTGATTTAGTTCAACCTCACGATGCTCTTCGACAGCAAGCTCAGCTCGAAGTTTTCTAGCACGTTCTTGTGACTGCAAATGAAAGTTTACCAATTAATATCGGTTGACAAAAATAACATAATGCACGGGAATCTACTGAAAAGTTCTTTACTTCCGCATTAGCAATCACCACATCTTAAAACACACAAACGGCTAAAAGCCTACCCAGAAACCTGCTCAGGCATTGGATGGAGGAAGAAACAAGATTGGCATTCTATAAAGTCATATAATACCTTAGCAAAATCCCTACACTGAACGTAAATTGTAAGGAGGGAACACTTTAGGCAAGCAGTGTCAAATGTTCCAGTCTGGGATATGATTTTGATGTGGAAAAGGATCCTTAAAATTGAATCGAATAACCCTACAATACAACCTTCCGTCTTGTGAAGGAATGCCTCTACTTCTTCTTTTAAGGCTTTTTCCAGAACATATCGTTTCCAGTTATTGGGATTAAAGGACTTGCAAAATCAACAAATTACGCACATTCAACTGCTAACACAAAACAAATATTTGATTTCACTAGTAAAGCAAGTCAAACATTGTGCAGTCATTTGACATTGAACGTCGTTGAATGACGCCCAGGCACTTAAGAGAACAAAACTAGGTACCTCCTCAAGCTTCCTGGCATACTCTCCTCTAACTTCGAAGACCAATTCAGCTTCAGCTGGAATCACCAGCTCAAGGGGCATATCAGCAATGTCAGTACTCAGGGTGCTGGAAGAGCTACTCCTTCGCATAACCTGAACTCAGAGTAACAAATGATTCAGGGAAGACAGTATAAAACAAATAAGTGCACTTATCAAAAGATTGAAGAAAAGATACAACTACACCTAATAGAAGAGTGCAAAGTAGGTAAACTGAAATTGGACATGACACTGCTACTAATAGGGGCAGAAACACAAACTCACAAACTAAGAGCTTATCCAGTGCACTGGTCTATTTTGGAGTCAGTCTTTTGGGATAAAGAATAAATTTTTTTTGTTAAGAAATGCCTCATCTAGTGTTTGTTGAATGACAACTGAAATACATAAACACAAAAATGAACTTCATCTATGGTCCTAGAGTACCACTAGAACCATGAACAGGCAGTCAAAAAGCAAACCACTTACATTCGCATGTCCTGAAACAGCTTTGCTAAATCTCTCTTCAGCGTCTGAAAAAGAACTCATTGATCCTCCATCTTCCCATTGTGGAAGGAACGAAGAAGACTAATTTTGCGGCGAACAAAAGAACCATTTAGAGGCTTTAACTTAATCATAAAACACTTATCCGATCTAATACACAAACAATACATTAATCTGCACCTGATTAACAGCAGAAGCATCTGAGGTCTCAACTGCAGGATTCTGACCAGAGCACGTCTCCCAAAGCTTTAACACCTCTGATAAATCCGAATCACTTCTCGTCATTCCTGATTTATCCTTAACATCAACACGACCGGAATTTGAAATTGTCTTGCTTCTGTTTCTGAGGGTGTTAGAATCTTGTTCCCTTTCACTCTAGTCGAATGAACATAAAAGGAAAGCGTATCAATGCATAAAACCAAACAAAGTTGGTGAATCAGTCAGATACTAATCCTTCAATAGTAGAGATCCTATTATAACAATATCATTTCAATTTAGCAGCTGAAATTCCTGCAAATGCCACATTCTCTTCAGATTGGTTTTCTCCGAACATCAACCCACCTTTGATTATTCTCTAATCATTCTTCCCAAAAATCACTAACTTCTAGTTCCACATTTTAGTAATGAACAGAAAAGCAATATCTAACAATCAGCTTCACTACTATATATATTTGCACATTGAAAGCCGGATCTAGGTCAAAATTATCAATCAAAAGAAGCGATGTCTTGTATATGCAAATGTCGAACCTCGGAGTTGCCGTAATGTCCTCTGGACATCGACAGCCTCCTCCGCCCAGCATCAACCCTCGACAAGCTCCGTCCCACACCCCTCCCACCGCCGCCTCCAGCTGCAGCACTAGATTTCCCCCCAACAACATCTGAATACCTCGTGACGGACCTCCCCCTCCGATTTTCTCCGCCGACACTACTACTCGCACCACCGTCACCGGACACCTTCGACCTACCAGTACCACCACCCAATCTAGAAACAGCCCCGTCAAATTTCGCGACCTTCACCGCACCTTCCCCATCCAAGCGCGGAGAATCTACATCAACTGACCAGTACAAGGGATTATCCCTCTTATTAGCGAAATCCGAATCGACGCTCAAATGCGTAGACCTCGGGAACGCGCTCACGCTCCTCGATCTCCGAGGCGGCGGGGCCACCTTCTTCGCCGCGTCTCCGCCGCTCCGGTGCCTCGGAGGCTGCACCGCCTTGCCAGCGCCTCCGGATGAGGAAGGTGCCGGGGCGGAAGCTGGCTGTGGCGGTGTAGATGAAGTTCCTCTCCTGGAAGCCGATTTGAACGCCGCGACCGCCATTTTGATCGGCTGACTGTGCTGAATTTGATTCTTGGGTGGAGGACAGTGGAAATTGGGACCGGGGGAAACCTAGAACTAAAAGGAAGAGTGAAGAGATTCGATCATGGCGGATTTAAGGGGAATGGGTAGCGAAAGCGATTGGGACGCTTCGGTGGTGTCGCCTTGTCTTGTAACAGGCAGGTGCGCCACTACCTCTCCCTCGTTCGGCGCCTGACCAAACGTTGACTCGTTGGCACGTTCTTTCGATCTGCCGCCAAGTTGGCATTTTCTGAGTTGCTTGTGTCCAAACGGTGCCGTTTTATGAATTTTGTTTTTTTAAATTTAAAATTACCACCCGGGAAATTTAAAAACTATGGCAAATTTAAGTAAGGGTGTCAGGTGTGTAGTTTAATTTAGGAATAATTGAAGTATCAACTATTAACAAAAATAATATTTCATCCGTCTAAAAAAATAAGTCGTTTTAGCATTATGCACTAGTTTTAATAAAACACTCACCCATCAATCAACATCATCATTCCACTAACTTTTTTCACTAATTTTATTGTTTTTCAATACCCATTATATTTTTTAACCAATCAAAATCTGTTAAAGAGTCAACAACACAAAAACCAACACAAATCATTATTATCCATTACCTAGAAAACCTAAAACGACATGTATTTTGATACAACTTCACTACTCTAAAACGACTTGTTTTTTGAGTATGAACTTTAAAATTCACTAACTTGTGTACAAACTATACCAATATTAATCGAAAACAATATGACTTCAAAATCCGACCCATTTTCAAACCAAAATGTTGATGTGGCATACGGGGCATAGATTTTGGCCTCAAACTGAAATAAACAAGACAAGTAGGTGAAATATTGTAAATAATTTTGCAAGCCCACAACCCATCTTCTTCCTCCTTGCCACTTTCAGCAAGAGTCGTGGCGGCGAAGACATGTCGGCGACGGTGGCGGTTGATGGCAACAGAAGCTAGGATGGCGAGGAGTCCGGTGACTGGAGATACGAAGACAATCGCTGCCTCTAATGGCCACTAGGGTTGCCGACGGCGCAAGCTGGAGAAGGTTAAACAATGTCGAAAATCTCATGTGCGCATAAGGTCGGGGTGAAAAAAGAATATGAAACATCAAATTGAACAAGTTTTTATCTTCCTTTTTATTTTAAGAAGCTCACCGTGTGTTCAATTTACGATAAGAATGTTGATGTCCGTATTTTTGGTCATATTTTGCATCATGTTTTCATTCCATTTAAGTCATTTTATTAGCTTTTGTGTTGGGAAAGTAAGGAAAATGTGTAGTTATGCTTAATATTACAAGATATGGAGTCTACACAAGCTTTAGTGTGATTTTATAGGTTTTGGAGCTGATTTGGAAGAGTTTTGACGCACTTTAGAGCTTAATGAAAAATCATGAAGGCAATGGAGAAGCAAACCAAAAAGGGAAAAGATGTAAGCCTTATTTTCGCCATCCATCACTTTGATTCAAGATCTGGAGCCTTCATGAGATTTGTAGCCCTTGAAAAGAGTTTTCCAACGCATATTTGTATGCGTCAATCGGATTAACGAGGACTCGGGAAAGTGTGATTGAAGACAGAGTCGAAAAGCTGGAGAAAAACAGAAGCTACTACATTCGAACAGATCCCTCGACGCCGACACCCAGACCTCGGCGCCGATACCCTGCGCACCAGCATAATTTTCAGCGGGCTGTTTTATTTACTTAATGAGCTTTTTAATTAGGGTTTTCTTCTAAATCTCTTTTAGGATCTTTTAGTTAGATAGACTTGGGATATTTTATCCTTCCTTAGATAGATTTTATTACTCCCTCCGTTCCAAAATACATGGTCTTTTACTTTTCGACACGCTTTTTAAGGAGTGAAAAACTCTATGAAATATTATTTTTTAATTAATTTTTTTTATATAATTAGATACTTATTAGTAATAAGTATAAAATAGTATAAAAATTTTAATCAAAAAAATAATATTTTATAGAGTTTTCCGCTCCTTAAAAAGCGTGCCAAAAAGTAAAAGACCATCTATTTTGGAACGGAGGGAGTATTTTCCTAAGATAAAATCTCTTTCCTTGGAGATTAAGTCTTAATTTCTATCTTTAAATAAAGCCTATTAGGGGCTGATTTTGAAGGAGAAAAGGACACGTTCAGCGCGAGGGCTGCACGCAGCAGCAATAGAGACGGTTTTTAGGGTTTTGTTTTGGCGTTTGGGAGAAAGTTTGGACGTGTTTGTTGCGATTGAACGCTGAATTTCCAGGTTTTATTTAGTTTAATTTCAGTTTATGTTTTCTTCTTCATGTTTATTTACTCCATGTTTGAGTAGTTCTTTTCTCTTCTAGGGTTGGGGTGACCCCAACAATAAGCATGTGTGTGGATGAATGAATCTATGTTTATTTGATGTTTTTATTGTATTCTACCCATGTGCTTAACCCTTTGATGAAAGTTTAAGGGAGTTCATTGTTGCAATTGAATTGAAAGAGGAGATTGTTAACATTGATAGTAATTAGGGATCTTTGACGAAAGTAAAAGGGATCTAATTAAGAAAGGTAGAAACAAATAGGTTTTATGTGATCACCTCTATTATCTATTTGTTGAGTATGCGAAAGCTATCTCTTTATGATAAAAGCATGACGTTTTATATAATTCATTGATTTGCCCATGTGTTTATTGTTGTGGTAAGCCTTGCCTTGGAAGTTTTCCCTTTTATTAATGAATTTATTCTCTTATCATCGCTCATCTCTCTTCCATCTCTTCCGTTAGTTTCAACCCGACAAAGCAACTAAATAAGAACCGCTGACTCTCTCATGTGGACGATCCTGACTCCCTATACTATAGCGCAGTCTTGACTACAAATTTATTTGGTCGAGAAACCCTCTCATCAAATGCCGATTGCCATTCGAATTCGACAAAGGTAATTTTTTAGGGTTTTCGAATTTTGATGAAATTGGGGGTAAATTGGAATCAAAATCAATCAATAGAGATTCCATCACACTAGGAATTGAATTTCCGACCATTTTGGTGTTGAGGACATGTAATTTGAAGTTGAATCGACAAAACCGCCATGGGAGACTCATTGCTTGCGCAAACTAGGTCCGAGGAAGGGGACGGAGTTGGCTCTCATCGCCACTGAACTCGCCCCACCACATTGAATCTGCTACCAGCAACTGTTGTTTGGTCGACGGCGTCTAACGTCTTCACTGTGTGTACTCATTGCTGCCGGTGACCGACCACCGTAGTGAGGAAGAAGAATATGTCGGGCCATTTCTCTCATTGTGTTTGTAAATTAATTTATAATACTCCACCTAACTTTCTTGTTTATTTTATTTTGAGCCCAAAAACATTTTCGGTGATCAGAATTTGAAGTCGTATTGTTTTCGGTTAATATTGGTATAGTTTGTACATGGATTAGTGAATTTTAAAGTTCGTATTATTTTTGGTTAAAAGTTGATACTTCATATTATTTTGAGTAATTTTTCCCTTAATTTATAATGCAAAACGATAAGGTGACGTTTGGTTATCACAATTTTTAAGGTGTTTTTGGATTCCATAATGTATTAATTATAATACAATTATTTTATCTCTTTTTATGTAATTATTTGGTTAAATTACGGTTTTACCTCGGTTTTTATGAGATTTTTATTTGTAAAACAAACGTTCACATAAAACGAGGTAAAATAATTACATTATAATTAAAATGCAATTGAATCCAAACACACCCTTAAGCCCAGTTTTTTTTTACAGTAGGCAAGAAGTAGATCGACAAAGCGATCTTGAAGCCATCAAAAGATTGCTTGAGAAACCATACACAAAGGGTCGCCGCATCAAGTCGAGTTTAATTGACCAATTCTCTTTCATCTGTTTCATTTGACTTTTTTTTTTTTGTCAAAAGGAGAGCCTCGGCTCTCCGCGCATCTAGCCACGCTTTTATTAATGAAAAAATAAAAGGTTAAGTAGTCAACAAGTGGGGGATAGTCCGACCCCTAATATCATGGAGCATAAATGATAAAAACACCCTCAAGCGGGTCAAGCAATACATAGAAACCAATGTCATAAAAGAAAGCTAAGCTAGATAAGTGATCTGCTACACAATTGGCTTCGCGGAACACATGTTGAAACTGGATATTCCAATATCTTTTAACTAAGACTTGACACTTATGACAATTAAGGCTGGCCAGCGGATGGCCCCGAGGGATTCGATGGTTACTCAGGAGAGTAGCTGCAACATGTGAGTCCGTTTCCAAAATCACATGTCTATAGCCGCACTCCGAGGCCAACTTAAGACCTTGGTACACTCCCCATAGCTCAGCTTTGGGAACCGTACAAACTCTGAGACCCATAGCTAGTAAACCCCCGGAGCCACTCCCCATTTGGCTACGAATTGCTAAAATGTTGGTTTCTATTTGTTTTGGTGTTTTCGTCTACTGATTTTCTCGATCTCTCGATAACTCAGGTCTGTATAATCTCGATCTATTTCCTTGTCAAACAAAAAAGTAAACTAAGCTCGCGCTTTAGCCACAGGTGTTTAAATAAAATTTGGCGTTGATTATTTTAATTTGAAGTGTATATATAGTTATAGTTAATTATTTAAAAAGTTTGATAATTAATCATATATGGTTATTTATAAGTAAGAAAATTACATTGATAATATAGTAATGATCAATCGTTTGTTATTTAAAAAATATTAAAAATATATATTTATTTGTAATTATTTATAAATAAAAAAAGTATAATATAATCTAATTAAGGAGATTTTTTTATAAAATATAAAGGTTTAAAAAATAATTTGATAAATGTTAGTATGGTCAAATCAAAGTTGGGGGATTGCTCATCATGAGCGACATCAAAATTCTAATGGCGAAGGCTCCCAAAGCGAAGGGTTGTATGTCAAAGGCAACCAAGGAAGAGGGAGAAAGAAAGAGAAGCAAGATGGGGGTGACATATCGTCCAGATCGAGGTCCAAAGGGAAAAAGGCAATTACTTGTTACTTGTGCAAGGAAGAAGGGCACTTTAAGTGTGATTGTCCAGTAAGGAAGAAGAAGTATGAGGGAAAGACGGATGATTTGTCTTCGAAATCAGCAAACGCAGTGCAGAAAGACGATTCAGACTGTACAGACTCGGATATGCTTTCAGTAACGTCGGGAAGATATTTAGATTTATGGATCTTGGATTCTGGTTTTTCATTCCACATGACTTCGACAAAGGCTGGTTCAAGGTGTATAAGTCAGGAAGTTTTGGTTATGTTCGATTGGGAGACGACAAGCCATGTAATGTTGTAGGAATCGAGCAGATCAAACTGAGGATGCATGATGGTGTAGTTCGGACATTGACTGATGTAAATTATGTTCCAGATCTCAAAAAGAATCTGATTTTCTTGGGTATATTACATGCAAATGGGTTCCGTTACAAGACAGTTGATGACAGTCTAAAAGTGAGCAAAGGAGTCATGACAGTAATGAGGGCGAGACGTACTTCTAGAAATATCTATCTCTAATTAGGGAGTAAAACTTTGTGGAACATGCGCCTTGGCCACATCGACGAGCACGACATGACTGAGCTTCACAAGCGAGGTCTTTTGGTTGGTGTAAAGAGTTGTAAGATGGATTTCTGCAAGTTCTGTGTGATGGAAAAACAGTCCAAAGTATCGTTCAAGACAGGCAAACACAATACAAGTGGCCTACTTGACTACGTACATTCTGATGTGTGGGGGCCAACTCAAGTAGAACCATTAGGAGGATCCAGGTACTTTGTCACCTTTATTGATGACTATTCGAGAAAAGTCTGGGTGTTTTTCATGAAACACAAATTTGAGGTATTCAGCAAGTTCAAGCTATGGAAGGCAGAGGTAGAGAGCCAGACATGGAGGAAGGTGAAGTATCTGAGATCAGATAATGGTACAGAATACACTAACACAAAGTTCCAGCAGTTCTGTGAAGAGCATGGCATTCAGATGTACTTTACAGTCCGAAAGACATCACAATAGAATGGTGTTTCAGAGAGGATGAATCGTTCAATTACAAAGAAAGCTCATTGCATAAGGTTGCAAGAAGGGCTTGCAAAGAGCTTTTGGGCAGAAGCAGTGAGCATGGCGGTCTATTTGATCAATAGATCACCACGGATTTCTATAGATGGGAGGGTCTTTGAGGAGGTATGGACTGGTTCAGATTTAGATTTGTCAAATCTAATTATCTTTGGTACTCCTACATATGTGTTGATTCCAAGTGATGAGAGAACAAAATTGGATGCAAAGTCTAAGAAGTACATTTTCTTAGGTTATGAGAAAGGTGTAAAGGGTTTCAAGTTTTGGGACCCTATTGCTAAGAAATGAGTGATCAGTCGAGATGCTGTATTTGATGAGCAGTATATGCTTCAACAGGCCAAAGAAGTTGAGAGGTATGTGGTTACAGAGACTGATCCTAAGACGATGGAAGTGGAGCTTGGTGAAGAGATTGATATTAATGCTCCTATATCAGCAAGAAGTGAGCAACAACAACAACAGGTGGAGAGTTTTGTTTCTGGAAGACCTAAGCATGTGACATGACCTCTAGCCAGATTTGGTTTTAATGAGATGGTTAACTATTCTCTTGTTCTTGGCGAAGATGATCCATCTAACTTTCAAGAGGCTATTTAAAGTCGGAAAAAAAGAAGGATGGGTAGGTGATATGGTAGAAAAGATGGAGTCTCTCAATAAAAATCAGACATGGAAGTTAGTTTGTCTTCCGGCAGAGAAGAAGGTTATAGGGTGCAAAGAGGTGTTCAAGAAGAAACAAGGTGACTCACACAGAGAAGGGGTGAGGTTCAAGACACGCTTAGTAGCAAAGGGCTACTCATAGAAGAAGGGGACTGATTATGATGACATATTTTCCCCTGTGGTCCGACACACTTCTATCATATTGGTGTTGGCACTGGTAGCTAGTTGAGATTTACATCTTGAGAAAATGGATGTGAAGACGGCTTTCCTTCATGGTGATTTTGAGGAAGAAATTTACATGGAGCAACTAGAGGGTTTTGTTGAACCTGGAAAGGAGCAACTTGTATGCAGTTTCTGAAAGTCACTGTATGGGTTGAAGTAGGCTCCTAGGCAATGGTACAAGAAGTTTGACTCTTATATGCTTCAAATTGGCTACCAGAGATGTGAGTATGATTGTTGCGTTTATGTGAAATATTTTGATGATGGATCCCCTTTGCTTTTGCTGCTATATGTTGATGATATGCTCATTGCTGGGAAGAACATTGATGATACTGTTGAGCTGAAAGCTTTGCTAGGAAATGAGTTTGATATGAAGGATCTTGACGCAGCAAAGAAGATCCTTTGTATGGAAATTCGCAGAGATAGAAGTTCTGGGAGATTGTGGCTATCTCAACAGAATGTGGCTATCTCAACAGAATTATATCGAGAAAGTGCTTGACAGATTTGACATGGCAAAATGCAAACCCGTTAGCACCCCTTTGGCGAATCACTTCAAACTCTCTTCCACTTAGTGTCCGAAGACTGATGAAGAAATCAGAGATATGTCCAAATAGATACAATCTTAAATTCGAACATTTCAAACCGTCATTTCTAGGGAAAAAATTCAGCCCCCATTACAAAATTTTTTGGATCCGCCACTGACTACGTCTACAGGGTATGTCTTTACCCTTGCTGGGGGCCTATTTATTGGAGATCTATTTTGCAGTCTGTGGTAGCCCTTTCTACTACCGAGGCAGAATACATGGCGTTAGCAGAGGCAGCCAAGGAGGCACTATGTCTCAAAGGGATTGTTAAGGAACTGAGTGTAGAGTAAGGTGGAGTTGAAATATAATGTGATAGTTAGAGTGCTATTTATCAGACTAAGAACCAAGTATATCATACTCGGACGAAGCACATTGATGTGAGATTTCACAAGATCAGGGAGCTTGTAACGTCTGAAGAGATCATCTTAGAGAAAGTTCACACCTCTCAGAATGATGCTGATATGTTAACCAAACCAGTCACCACATACAAGTTCAATCACTCCTTGAATTCGGTTCATATTACTCGATGTTAGTCGAGTGAGAAGCCCCAGGGATTGTTTGTCTAGGTGGAGATTGTTGTTTGAGACAATTAATTATCTAGACCTATCTTTAGAAAGTATATATATAGATGATATTTATCTATAGAAGGATTATTGTGGATGGTTTATCTAAAATAGGTTTTAGATAAGATAGAATATAGTTTATCTATATCTAGGTTTATCTATAGGGTTATCTATATGAGATTCTCTATTCTAAATAGAGGCGTGTAGGGTTGGAATTATGTATCCATCAAAGCATCACAATAATAAGAAACCCTGACTGCTGAGAGGTTTTTCTCTACAGGGTGTTCTGCGCGGTTCTTGCCAGAACACGAAAATCATTTGTGTCCTATTGTTTATTTTCTTTTCTCTTTAACGATATTCACTCGTGGAAATTCACAACAGTAATGTAATTTATTATTTATTATTTTTAATATGAAAAAATGACAAGTCATGGGGATAATTAGTGGGATGAATAATTGGGATGCGAGGTGAATATAATTCGATGATGTGGCAAACCCTAATGAAGTGGATGGCTTTTATTGATTTACATGGAGATGGGAAAGTCGGTGGATGACGTTGCATGCTCCATACGACACCATATGGAACAAGCACTTTCGTGAAGCCACCTAGGACGGTTTTGCTTCTAGTTTTATTGTAGTATAGATATGACAAGATTGTTATCCCGTGATATTGGAAACACTCCGATTCTACAATTGTAATGATTTTGTGATTCAAAAATAGAAAAACGATCCTAATCTTATGTATATCTTTATGTAGGATAAGATTCGATGATGCAAAAATAATTTAGAAATATAAAAACTTGTAAGATCTTATGTACAATCCTGATTTTACCTTAATTTTTATGATTCTATAAGATACTTTTATTGTATTTAGTTTTTCTATGTTTGTTTAGACGGTTCCCGTCTGCCGACTTGTCGGCCTTCGATGTTTAGGTATGTCTGACCTCGAATTCTTTCCTAATAAAAAAAAAACACTCCTCATTAACTTAAAATTAAAAAAAAATCATTACGACTCCATGATTCATTTACAACCTGTGAACACTCTTTCGATTTTATCCAAATCTCAATCCTAACAGCATTGGTTGTGACTAGCATCATAAAGCTTCTATCAACGAATAGATTTCGCGGTGTAGTATAAAATAACTCCTAGAAATCTCCCTAAAGGCCAATGATGAGAACCTCCTTCGTGTCATCTCATACTAAATTGCAAGATCTACTAATTGATAGTGAGATACTCATAACAACTTGCTGTACAAAAGAAGAAATTAATCTAAAATTGGAGAGCCAAAACGTTAACCATAAGCTAAATAATCTAACATTGCATACAACTATACAAGCTAAGCGTGATTATTCGAATCGACATGACAACGAGTAGGTCTGATAGACAAGCCTACGAGCTCGAGTATTAGATGTTCAAGCTCGACTCGGTTATAAAGGAGCCGAGCTCGAGCTCAATTTCTATTCGAGTATATACATGTGCTCAATCTCGGCTCGCAAGCAAGGTGTAAAACCAAACATGAGCTCGAGCTCGATAAGCTCGATTGGGCTCGTTACGAGCTCGAACTTGGGCTCGATGAGCTCGTTAGGGCTCGAACGCAGCAGCAGCAAACAAATTACAAAACCAAATAATTCAATGGAAATTAACGAACGCAACAGCAGCAAACAGAAATGAACAACAATCCAACAATTCTTTTGAACAACAATTCACTTGAAATTGAAATTAAAGTTCAATAATCCAACAATTCAATTAAATTAAAGTTCAAACTAAATGGAGAGAAAATCAGTGCAGCGAGCTAGAGACACCCATCAGCAATACATTCCAAACAGCAGCAACAACAACATTCAAACTAACCGGAGAGAAAATCCAGCAGCAGCAATACATCGGCAGCAACCTTCCAAACAGCTTACATCAACAACAACAACCAATGGATTATAATGGAGTTAAGAGTTTCTGGAAGCCCGAGTCGAATTTTTCATATGAACCTATAGAAGGAGAAGAACATAATCAAATCAAGCTACATTACAAAATTAAGATAAATGACACAAACAAGGGGAAATTCGAAAAACATAAACACAAAGAAATCAGTAAGTCAATTCCGAACTTAGAGTAGCAGATTTGCAAATTCCAATCACAAAGAAATCAGTAAGTCAATTCCAAAGAAATCAGTAAGTCAATTCCAATCACATACCAAATTAGAGTAGCAGATTTGCAAATTGAAGGAAACTTGTAGAGGGGGAGAACAATATTGAAGAAATCAGTAAGTCAATTCCGAACTTGAAATCAAATAAATTGAAGGTGAATTGAATCAGTAAGAGGGCGCCAAGAGAAGAATACCTAAAATCAGGACGAAGAGCGAAAGAGGGAGCCGAGGAACAACAAAAATCAGCCAGCCCGGATTCGAAAAGAGGAGGCAGCGAGGGTGAGAGAGAAAGAGATTGAGGGCGATCCAAATCTGAGGACATCGAGGGGTGACGAGGAGCGCGACGGAGGGCGACGAGCGAGGGCAAGAGACGAAGCGCGAGCAAGGGCAACACGAGACCTAGATCTGAGGACGATGGGTCGACGAGGGGCGACGGGAGGATGATGAGCGAAGGCGAGGGGCAACGGAGGACGACGTCTTCGTACGACCAGATCCAAATATGAGATTGAAGGAGGCGGTGAGCAAGAGGAGTGAGAAAGGTGTGTGGCAGTGACTAGTGAGTGGGAGTACATAAAACCCTAGGGGTAAAAGCGGCAAGTCGCTTTGGGGCGAGCTACTTGAGCTCGAGCTCGATTCGAGCTCAAGAATAGGTTCAAACTCGGCTCATATATACATTCAAGCGATCCCGAGTCGAGCTTTTTTCGAGGCGAGCCCGAGCTACTCGGCTCATGTATCAGGCCTAACAACGAGCATGGAGCTTCATTTCCTCAAATATCTAAAACCACATTCCCTCAAATACTATAAAACACGTGGCTTCGTGTTTTTTTTTTACTTGATAAGTTTAACTAGTGTGACTAAAGTTGGGTAAGCAATTTTACTTTTTAATATTCCAAGACAGTATTTTATTTGATCATGGTCTTCATCTGTCGAGAATATAACATCTCCAATCACTTATGTTACTTAAACCCTTCCAACCTCTTCCCTTAAGGTTTGGCTTGAAACCATGGGTTTACTTTTTAAGACATATAAGATAATAAAAACGTATGGTTGCACATGGTCTTAATAACAATGATTCTCAATCTCATCTTTTCGATTCCTTGTCCCACTTGTGTTCTGTTTATTTGCAAATGTGTTTTTTTTTTCCCACATTTGGTCATGTTTAGGAGCATCTCTAATATCTTTCTTATTTTGAGGATTTTAGAGTTTTTGGATAATTTTAAGCATTTTTTTTTGTTAGTAGATTCGATCTTTATCTTATTATCCATATAGAGAAGCAGTAGAAAAAACAGAAAATCAATTAATAATACTAAAGGAGAAGTCTCCTAGCCATGTGACGACTTCTCCTTTAATATAGAATGGTTGTTAAGTAATTAAATATTTTTTATATTTAAATAAATTATTATTTATTATAAATCAAATTAAGTAATTAATTAATTCTTTCCTTTTTCTAAATCTTAACCGATTGATTCTCTTTTTAAATTATTTTTTTCAATAGAAACATATAATCTTTTGTAGTTTTGATTCATGATCTTTTGTAGTTTTGATTCATGGGATAATATATAAATGACGATTAGATCCATTTAAAAAATTACTCTGATATAATTTGATTATATATTTACCTTAATCAATTATTCTCATTTCAATGATAACAATGAAGGTTATGTGTGTGTAGTATAATATATAGTCATGTAATAACAAGTCAGACAATAAATTACATTATTACATTTATGAATAAAAATAATTAGTTTATTTTAGTTTAGTTATGAAAGATAATAGATTTTGGACTTTATAATATATTATTGAATTAATGCATCTACAGTAAAGGAAAATCATTAATTAGTTGGACGGGTGTTAATATGAAATTTATTTAAAATTTAAAAGGAATTTAGATAAAGTGATAAGAATCTATTTTAACTTATAGAAATGTTTTATATATGTATAAAATTATTATATAAAAAGCACCCGCACAATGTGTGGGCATTAATCTAGTTTTTTCTAAAATTACAACATTATTTAAAACTAAATCATTCTAAAAAAATTTGAAATGGAAAAGTTGTTAAAGTTTGAGCAAAACAATTTAGAGAAGGACAATGCGTGTGACTGAGTCATGTAAATACCGACTCTAGTTAAGGTGCAAAGGCAAGTCTCCAATGAGATTAGATGGTTAGCTAGATTGACACGGTCTACTGGTGTTAGAGAGTAGATAACCTGACCTTATAACTAGATTGGGATGAAGTGAAGATGAGATAGAGTTAGAGAGAATCGGAGAGTCCTTTTGGGATATACGCACCACTTAGTAGTTGCGTGAGCGCACGACTTATTGCCATTTTGCGACAAGTTCAATGACTTGTCCTTTTGTAATTAGATACTCCGTATTACTTATCCATAGATTTACCTTTAAAAAAAATAAAGAAAATGTATATATTTTTTTTTCCAATTTTAAACAAATTTCAGCCTTTTTTTAACAAGCAAGGATTTGGTAAGGGTCATACACGACTGATACGTCAACCAATAGTATGGACGAGAGCTTGGAGCTCTGGATGAAGAGACTGTAACACCCCCGTCCCACATCGGATATCATAATGATGTTGGGAGTGATTTATAAGTGATTCAAGTGCTACCCATGTCACAAGAGCTCTTCATTCCATACTCTAAGTTACGACAACGGACTTGAGAGGGTTGAGTGGCATAGGTTGACCCCAAACAAGTATACTCAGGTATGTTCATTCTGAGTCTTACAAATGGTACCCTGCAGTGGCATTACTAAGCGGGGTTTTCGACTCGTCCATTGGTGGTGGTTTAGTTTCTTAAATATCACCCACTCTCGCATTAATTTTTTTTACTAAAGTTGATTGATTTTGCCATTTTTGTAGGGGATCGATGGAAGGATAGGGTGGTGCAGGTTGACCGAGTGAATGACAGACTGATGGCTATCAAGTTAGTATTGGAAAACTCCGTGTTGCATGTGATTAGTGTATACACTCCTCGAGTAGGTCGGGGTGTTGAGGAGAAGAGGAAGTTTTAGGAGGCTCTGGATGCTCTGGCGGGGAGGAGTATCCTAGCGTCTGAACAGTATGTGATTGGAGGTGATTTCAATGCACACATCAACAAGGATAGAGACGGGTTTGAAGAGGCTCATGGTGGTTTTGGCTTCGGAGATAGAAATGATGGTGGGATTGCACTATTGGAGTTTTCGGTGGCGTTCGGGCGTGTCATATGCAATTCATGGTTCCAAAAAAGGGATGGACACTTGATTACCTTCGACAACTCAATTGGTGGATTGTAAATAGACTACTTTTTGGTCAAAAAGAAAGACAGACGCAGGTGTAGAGATTGTAAGGTGATCCCATTTGGTGGTCTCTCAACGCCACACTACCTACTTGTTCTGGACATGGAGGTTCAGGGTTGCGTCAGAAATAGAAGTCACAACTGGTGCTAAAAAATCAAGTGGTGGTGTCTTTTTGAGTCGATTGGCCCTTTATTGAAAGATAAGGTATATCGAGCGGCAAAGCAAGAGGGGATTGGGGAGAAGCAGGTGATGTAGATGCGATGTGGAGTTGCTTGACTGATTGTATTCGCATAGTAGGAAGAGAGGTGTTGGGGTGTCTATAGGCGAGCAAGGGCCCAATCGGGGTGTCGCTTAGTTGAGCGAGTGAAGGAATTGTGTCCTTTAATTTAATGTGCAATGACTAAACATGGAATAGGACGATTGATAGAGATATATAATCCGATTATTTTAGGAGTCGCTATGCTTTGCTAGAAGCCAACTACGATTAATGGAGTTAAACGACTAAGTCCATGACTATTATAAACTGGTCCTATGAAGTCACACACTTAGAGTTGACGGATTGGATCAACGGAATTGATAGTTGATTAGTAATATATATATATGATGTGTTATATATTATTAATAACAAATATTATTTATTTTCGAAATAAATAATTAGGTAAATTAATTAAGGGAGTTACAAATTGCCTTTGGTGTGCAACACCCTTTGGATCCCCTAATTAAGATTCTCCTGATTGCTTTGGCCGGTTACACACGTGATGAACAGGGAATAAAATGGCAAAGCCTTGTAAATGGTTAAAGGAAAAGTGCAAAAATCAGTTTTACCGATTCTTAAACAAGAGTTCATGTGTTCCGAGCAACAAACGAGGGCTCAATGCAAATCGTATGAAATCAAGAAGTTGGTTGTTGTACGTGAGTGCATACAACTATCATCCGAGGCAATTCGATTGCTCGTCTTTTGATGTTCGTCCTAGTAGTCGAAGGCAAAGGAGATCCAGACACCGGACTCGTGTGGACTAATTAGAGAAGTCACGCTTGGGGCTTTCGATCTCTTCCGATTCCATCCAGATTTGATCCGGTTCACGCATCAAAGGTATATCCTCTAAACAATGATTGATCTATCAATTATGCATGAAGATCCTACCATTAGATGTTTAGATATGATCTGAAATTCCGCTTAACGCATCTAATAAACCTTCAGCGAGGAGGTGAATGCTAAGGTGAGGGCGAACAATTAGCGTTCCTTAGATGGTTGCACAAAGACATTGGAGAAGATGGAGCGGAGCTCAGGAGCGGTACAACGTGGCCAAGAGGGAGGCCAAGCGTGTAATTGTTGAGGGAGGGGAGCGGGTGCTCTTTTGTTTAGCTCCATATAGAGAGAGGTTGAGCAAAGACATCGACGTCATCAAGTGTGTCAAAGATGAGAACGGTTAAGTGTTGGTTGACGATCCGTGGATCAAGGGTAGATGGCAAAGGTACTTCTCATAATTGCTCAACGAGGATTTCAACTGTTCGGATAGGAGTCTCAATCTTACCGAACACAGTGACTACGGCTTCCACCAACGTATCTCCGTTGAGAAGGTTAAGGCTGTTGTTTGTAAGTCGAAGAACCATAGATCTTAAGGTCCAGAAGATATTCCGGGTGATGTTTGGAAATGGTTAGGAGCCAAAGGTTTAGTCTCGCTAACATCCCTTTTCAATGTTATCCTAAGATCAACTAAGATTCCAACGGAGTGGAGACTTAGTAAGTTGGTCTCGGTCTACACAAACAAGGGTGATGTTCAGTGTTGCAGTAACTACAGAGGAATCAAACTGTTGAGTCATACGATGAAGTTGTGGGAGAGAGTTATAGAGGGGAGGCTTCAGAGGTTAGTTCAAGTGTCTGGTCTCATAACCAATTTGGGTTCATGCCAGGTAGATCAGCCGTTGAAACTACTCACTTGTTGAGAGGTTTGATCGAGATGCACAGAGATAGGAAGAAGAATCTGCATATGGCCTTCATAGATATCGAAAAGGCTTATGACAAGGTTTCGAAAGAACTGCTTTGGAGATGCTTGGCTTATAAGGGAGTGACGGGGACGTATATCAGAGTTATGGATACACTTAGCATCCCACTTCAAAAAGAGGTTCCCTGGAGCATGCTGTTTGCAGATGACATTGTGCTAGTGGACAACTCAAGATCAGGTTTGACGCACATGCTTGAAAGCTGGAGAAGGGTGCTAGAGTGAGAGGGTTTCAGATTGAGTATGACCAAGAGGAGTACATTCAGTTTAGTTTTGGAGAGGGCAGGGATACAAAGACTTCTGTTTTATTGGAGGAAGATCTAATCCTTAGAAAAGAGTTTTTCAAGCACCTAGGCTCGTACGTTCAAAGCAATGAGGGTATTGATAGGGATATCGATCATCGAGTCCAGGCGGGGTGGCTAAGATGGAGAAGAGCGTCGGGAGTGTTTTGTGACAGGAAAGTTCCGACAAAACTGAAAGGGAAATTCTACAAGATGGTGGTTAGATCGACTGTACTGTATGGCTCTGAGTGCTGGTCTACAACTAAAACTCAAGAACATAAGTTGTTAGTGGCTGAGATGAGAATGTTGCGCTGGATGAGTGGGCACACGAGACTTGACAAAATTAGAAACAAAGACATTAGGATCAAGGTTGGAGTTGCGAGTGTAGATTGCGTTGGTTTGGGCACGTGCGTAGGAGACCGTCTTCGACTCCGCTTCGTAGGTGTAAGAGCTTGGATCTTGGAGATATCCGCAAGGGGAGAGGTAGAACAAAGAAGAGTTGGATGGAGGTCATTCGTCATGTTCTCAATCTTCTGAACCTGTTGGAAAATATAACTTCGGATAGGGACCACTGAAGGAGGTGCATTCGGACGGCTGATGTATAGACAATGGCGAAACCTGCATCCACATATTGAAAGGGCCAAAGGTAACTACTGTATAAATTTTTTTTAGGATAACTATAAGAATTTTGTTTTAGCCTTTTAGGGTTTAAAACCTAGTCATGCTAGGAGGCTTATCTTTACCTATTTCATTTGTTGCATACGTAAATTACAATCGGAATTGGGGACAATTATGAAGCCAACATCCTTCTAAAAAATCAAAATAAAAAAAACAAAGATTCATCACCGAACCCATTTATAAAAAAAGTTAAATTAATCAAGAAAAACTTATGAAGGTTCGATAATATAAAACCAAGTAATATAGAAATACTCTAGAAGGGGGGTTGAATAGAGTATGCCGGTTTTTCGCAGATAGTCTCAAGACTTTTGAAGCTCGTGCAAAACCCTTTGAGATTAGACTTAATCTTTTCTCTAAAAACCTGAATCACAAAGTTAAACAATTTGAACCAAGTGCGGAAATAAGGTAAAGCAATAAAGTAAAGGACTCGATGAGTTGTTTACGAGGTTCGGCACGAACTTGGCCTACGTCCCCGCCTAGGGTTCTTCCACAAGCCTAGGATTCAACCGGCTTTTATTGATTCACAAGACTTAGGATCCTAGTAACTCCCCGAGAAGCCTCTATTCTATACAATTGCAATCTAGTCAACTCACGTTCCCTTGGAGTCCTAGACCAATCTAGAAGAGCCCCACCTCTCTATGCTATCTAGTACAATCCTCTTACACTTAGTGAATCAATCGCCTAGTGTTCACTTCCCGAGTTACAAACTCTCGAGTATAACACTATAACTGAATATATCTTATAAGCTCACTGTGTAACTCTCAAATGCTTTGAAAAGAAATAACAGACTCTTAGGACAAGAAGAGAGCACACGAAGACAGATTTCTCTTGAAGGCTTGGAGTGTATGAAAGCTCGTGTTCAATGAAAAAATTTGTACTCTGTCTTCATCTTCCTTCTCTTTATATTGAGACAAATCGGCGCCAAATATCTTCTCCAACGGCTAAACAAGATAATGGCATAAGCTGGATCTTCTATCTTTGGAAACTTCGAGGCCACAATCTTTCCGATTTGAATCTTCTCAACACGCATCACAAGGAAGGAAATAATTCGAAAATACTTCCTGAAAGGTTAGTTAAGCATATAATAATATAATGGAAGTATATAATAATATTAAATAATATTCGAACAATATAACATATAGAACAGGTTTTGTATTTCATCAACACTATTAAAGCTCCAAGACCTTTGACACAGACATACTGTCAAGGCCTTTGAAACTTATTCCGATTTTCATCAAGGGGGGAGTTATCAACTTATAAATTAATGAATGCTACTTATGCTATAGAAATTAGAAATCCAGAAGACAAAGAAATCACTCTTAATTATGAGCTTACATTCAATGCTGTGAAACTAGAGATTAGAAATCGAGGCTTTCCATTACAATTACAGTTATTAAAAGGAATTAGAAATCACAACACTACAAATTTGGACGGAAATAAAATTACACTAATTGAATTAGAAATCGCATAAGAATGAACTAGAAATAGCCTCAATTGAATCAAGTAGTATGGTACGTCTTACCACAAATATCAATTGAATGTATTAGAAAGTTATAAATATCCTAAATCCTGCAAGACTTCTGCCGCATCTCTATAGGGCCATGCAAATTTCCAACACAATCAAATGATCAATTGAATCAAGAATAAGAAAATCAAAAGAATTGAGACAAGCATCAAGTATTGAAGCATATATAGAAATATAGAATGAAATAGAAAGGGACTGAATTAGATTGCCTGGAGAAAAGAATGAATTAGATTGCCTTGAGAAGCATTGCAACAATGGATTAAAGATTTTGAGAAGCATCACACTCCAAATAATATGGTCTAAACGTCTGAAAATAACTAGACAAGTTTTTAACCAAACTCTCAAACAACAAAACCAACGAGGAGGTCCACCATCTCAATTCTAATAGCGCACACAAGTATTAAATCAAAGAGAAGAATTCATCAGAAATGCAAGGAAATCAAACAATTCATTCGGTGCAAAGTTGTCATAACCCCATGTCCTACATCAGCAAGTTATCAAGCTTGAACCACGTCAACGGTACGCTCCTCGGTCTGTTCCGCTCTCCTACCTGCAGCTGGTGATGCCGAAGCAAGGACCAGCCCAAACCAAGGGTTAGCTACTGTACATTGGTATAATACGGAGGGGTGATATGCCAAATATGTACATGAACTACTAGTTGCTCCAATATAAAAATAATGAATATAAGTTACCAGTAGACTTCCACTGATAAGCACACAAGCCACACCCCTAAACATAGAATCTCAATTCACAAAAGAAATGCATTTAGTTCAGGTAATAGAATGCACAAGCCTTTAATCACACACAAGATGGTACCATCTTAGGGAAGTAAGTCTCTCGAGTAAGACTTACGACCCTGGGAACGCCTGAATTGTACTGGTTCCCCTGTTTGGGATGCTCATATATAAGATATCCCCTCAAAAGGCCTGCGGGAACGCCGACATATTTGTTCCCCTTAAACGGGATGCTCGAATCATAATCCCCTTTACATTTATAACACTTTTAAACACCAAGTTGCAAAATAAACAAACCACAAATATAACCATGATTATAACTCACAAGCAAGGAAAAACATGAATCTTAGTAAGTAGCTAAACAAGTCCAAAGAGACTTGCCTCGTAGATGGGAGATAGTGTTGTCAAAGGCTCGCAATGCCCACCACACAACGTCAATACTCCACTCCTAAATCACACAGTATATAAACTTATCACCACCTGGACAACACTCTAGCTACTAAATTCATGAACGTACTTACACACATCAACTATGATATTACTAACATAATACACTACTAATTGTATTTATTTCCTTGGCCTACCGTCCTCCACTTCCTTGTTCAATTTGCCCACCTAAATTTCCCTCAATTTGCTATTGTTCATCCCGTAATTGTCCTCCACCCAAATTCATATTTCAAAGCTATGCCTATTTCCATGAATTTCTTTGACAAGCTACTGCAATTTCACCAATTATATGCTCATGCCTTGTTCGATTTGATTAACCCTAACATACCATGACAGCCCTCTAAATCTGAGCCTATCGCATACACAAATTTGAAGAACTTACCCGTCCTCTCGAACCCACGCGATTGTAGAACCTATACGAATCTGATTGTTGCGCCCAAGAACGCTTTCTCGCCAATTGACTCGGTGGTAACCGACAGAGACTAAAGGGAAGCCAGTTTCTCTAATGAATGAAAAGTTAGAAAGGAACGGGGGTTATCTTCCTACTGCTAAGGGCGGCTGAACTCATTTCTATCTAATTCGATTGTTGTTACCAAAATACCCCTGTTAGCCCACCAATTAACCCCACCTAAAACATAAACAATTTACCCTGAATAGAAATGAATTAGCTACTTACTTGGTCTCAGTTGAGACCTTCCAAGGAGAAGACTCCCACCCTACCCTTTCAACTTAGAAGAATAAATAATCTGATCTTATACGTACCTAGGTAGAGGGGTCTCACATACTTCCCCCCTTAAAAGAGTTTCGTCCTCGAAACTAGCTCGCAAACAACTCTGGGTAACTATTTCTCATGCTGATCTCTGTCTCCCATGTAGCTTCTTGAACTCCATGATGAGCCCATTGCACCTTTACTAGTGGTATGACCTTGTTCCTTAACTGTTTAGTACGATGCTCCAATATTCTCACCGATTTCTCCTCATAGGTGACTCCCTCCCCAAACTGAAGATCAACATGATTCAGCACATGGCTCATATCCGCGATATATTTCCGAAGTTGCGACACATGAAACACATTGTGCATCTTTTCTAATGTCGGAGGAAGTTCTAGGCGATAGGCTAACTCGCCCACCCTTTCGAGGATCTCGAATGGGCCAATATACCTTGGATTTAACTTCCCTCTCTTTCCAAACCGAACCACTCCCCGTATTGGTGACACTTTGACCCACACATGATCACCAACCTCAAACTCCAAGTCTTGACGTCGATTATCAGCGTATGACTTTTGACGGCTCTGGGCAGTCAATAATCGATCCCTTATCAAAGCTATCTTCTCAATAGAATTCCGTACCAAGTCTAGCTCTATTCCAACAACATCCGACATGTCATCCCAACAAAGTGGCGAGTGACATCGTCTCCCATATAGTGCTTCAAATGGTGGCATTCCAATCGAGGCATGCCAACTATTGTTATACAAAAACTCAACTAGGCTTAGGTGTTCTGTCCAGCTTTTTCCCCAATCGAGAACACAAGCTCTTAACATGTCCTCTAAAGTTTGTATGGTCCTCTCGGACTGGTCATCAGTTTGAGGATGATATGTTGTACTCATCTGTAGCTTAGTGTCGAGTGCTTGATGAACTAGTTTCCAGTATCTCGATATAAACCGACCATCCCTATCCGGTACAATAGTCTTAGGGGTGCCATGAAGTCTCACAATCTCCTTGACAAACAACTGAGCTAGTCAACTGAGCTAGTCGACTAGCTGGCCATGTCTCACGAATAGCTAGAAAGTGTGCAGACTTCGTCAATCTATCCACGATTACCCATATAGTGTCCAACTCACCCTTTGCACTAGGTAATCCAGTCACAAAATCCATCGCTATATCCTCACACTTCCACTCCGGGATAGGAAGAGAATGCAACAGCCCCGCTGGTCTCTTGTGCTCTATTTTAACTTGTTGGCAAGTAAGGCAACAAGCAACATACTCTGCAACATCGCGCTTCAAATTACCCCACCAATAACATTTCTTTAAATCCTTATACATCTTCTGGCTCCTCTTCCTCCTCATCCTCAGACCCCGAGTCCTCACCGGACCCCGCGTCATCTCCTTCAGCTTTCTCGTCTTCTCCAGATTCGTCTTGCTCTTCGTCCTCTTCCTCAGGCTCCTCTTCAGATGGAGCCTCCTCGACTTCGGCTTCCTTCTGAATCCTCTCAGCTTCCTCCTCGACAAGTTTCCTTGCAAGCTCGGCCTCCTCCTCGGCCTTCTTCTTCTTCAAGGCTTCCTCTTCAGCTTCCTTGGCAGCATCTCTTTCCAGAATGGCGTCGAGATCCTCTTCCTCGTCCACCTCCTCAACGATGACTTTCTTTTTCCCTTTCTGTTTCGCACTGAGGGGCTTCTTAGCAGAGTGCTTTTGAGAGCCCTTGGTAGCAGTGGTCGTGCTCTCATCGATGGTGCTCTGGACAACAGTAGGGACAATGGCTTGAGGAGTGGGTTCAGTTGTGGGAGAGGTGGCAGTGGCCTGACGTCCCTTGGGGGTGGCGCCAAGTCTTTTGGGTGTGGAAGCTTTCTTTGATTTGGGAGCCATGGAGGAAATCGGTTAGGTTTTTAGAACAGCTAGAGAGGTTGAAGAAGGAGAAGTTGGAGAGTTTTTGGATAAGTCTGAGAGTGTGATGGAAATCGGGTACAGAGGTGGGTTTAAGTCGAGAGAGGTGATGATGGAGTGATGGGACGGGTTTAGAGTTCCAAGGGAGGGTAATAATATCATTGCCAATTTTGAAAATATTTCCAATTCAAAATTCAAATAAATCCATCAAAATAGGAGGGAATATAACCGAAATATTTAGTTCCAAAAATAAGATATCTCAACGGAATATAGCATAAATAGGCAATTTTGAAATCCGATTAAAAATATAATTGATTAAATATCTAGAAAGATATTAACCAAATATATGTGATCCGATATATGTGATCTACCATTTAGAACGAGTTTGAACACTAGAGGTAGGGTCAGAAATGATATCCTTTAATGAGTATGATGAGGAGTATTTGAATTTCCTTTTGCTAGTCTCAACTCCTTGATTCGTCACATCGGTAGGATTGACTTGTGGTACATCTGACTCTGTGGTCCTGTTGGGTTCAGTTACCTCAATTTCTGACGCTTCAACACTGTTGGATTGGACACCAAGGGCTTTGGACGAATCTTCAACACCTTGGGCCAATTCTTCAGTGTTGAGAATCTGTTCCTGCATGTTCCTCTTCTCTGTGTACTTGGAGGCAGCATCATCACCTTCCTCATTCTCTGCATGGATGTTAAGATCTATATTTGCAACACTTTCACTCAAAGAACCATCATTGCATTCATCAAATATAACATGTATACTTTCTTCAACTAACTGGGTCCTTTTATTGAAGATTCTATAAGCTTTGCTACTTGTGAAGTAGCCAAGAAATATACCTTCATCACTACGCGCATCAAATTTCCCAAGATTATCTTTTCCATTGTTATGAACAAAACAAGTACAGCCAAAGGGTTTAAAATAAGATATAAGTGGTTTGCGGCATTTGAAAAGTTCATAAGGAGTTTTCTTTAAGATGGAACGAATAAGACAATGATTCAAAATATAGTTAGATGTGTTAACAACTTCAGCCCAATAGGTTTTAGGTAATGCATTTTCTAAAAGCATAGTCCTGGCCATATCCTCTAAGGTGCGGTTCTTTCGTTCCACCACCCCGTTTTGTTGAGGTATCCTAGGAGCAGAAAAGTTATGGGAGATGCCATATTTAGCACAAAACAAATCAAATTGAAGTTGATCAAACTCCCTACCATGATCACTCCGAATTGACACTATGGGCTCATTTCTTAAAGTTTGCAACTCCTTACATAGTTTTGAAAACTCAAATAAGGCATTTGATTTTTCTTTTAAAAATGCAACCCAAGTATATCTAGAAAAATCATCAACAACAACTAGCATGTACTTTTTACCATTGGGAGATTTGACTCGCATAGGACCACATAAATCCATATGTAAAAGTTCAAGGGGTCTAGAAGAACTTACAACCTTTTTGGGTTTGAAAGAGCCACGTGTTTCTTTACCTCGTGTGCATGCATTGCACATGTCAATACCTTTGAAGTCCATCTCAAGTAACCCTCTTACAAGCCCTTTGGACACAAGCTTCTATAGTGTATGTGGGCTCACATGACCGAGTCTCCTATGCCAGAGCTTTGGATCGTCCGTCAAAGGCTTTAGACAGGTTAAGCTTCCTTGTGCCGCTTGATCGGCATTTACAACGTATATATTGTTGTAACGATATGCAGTCAATATAACTTCACATGTATCTTCTCTGCACACTAGACATCTTTTCTTGTTAAATCTGACATTGTTGCCACTATCACATAATTGAGAGACACTAAGCAAATTCTACTTTAAACCATTAACAAGATATACATTTTTAATACTATGGTTGGAATCACTTCCAACACTACCAATACCAACGATGTCACATTTTCCTTTGTCACCAAGAGTGATTGTTCCCGTGGATTGCTCCTTTAGATCATGAAAGAGAGAACTCTTCCCACTCATATGCCTCGAGCATCCACTATCAATGATCCATTTGTGTTCCTTCACCTTGGTGATCTCCTGCAAGACAAACATCACCCTTTGTGGCTAGACCAATAAGCAAATTTGGATCAATTGTTGGGGTAAACCATATTTGGTAAAATAGTGCCTTTTGGAACCCAAACTTGTGTTATCCGTTCTTTTCTCAAATGAACAAGAAATGTATTGCGAATGATATATGGATCCTTTCTTCTATAGGGGCAGGTCTCTTTTACATGTCTCTTTCTAGCACAGTGGTGACATATAGGAGAGGTTCTGCTTCCTTTTGCCTTTACAAAGGTGGTAATGTGCTGCTTCTTTAAAAACCTTGGATTGTAACCAATACCACTTTTGTTTAGAGAACTTTGTTGCTCACCCAACATCCTATCAAGAGTGCCTTTGGATTTGGTAAAACTTATGAGGGCTGTCTGTTGATTTTGAATCTTATTATTCAGGGAGATCTTCTCGTTCTCTAAGTCATGATGCTCATTTCTTAGAGAGGAGAGATCTTGCTTGATTTCAGATTTCTCTGAGTCAAGCGTCTTGACTTTAATGTCAAGACCTGAATAAGAAGCTTCAAGACTTTTAACCCTCATAGATAGATCCTCAATAGTTCTTTCCTGGTCCATAGTTCTCTTAATAAGAATGTTAGTCTGTGCAATAAGTTTCTCTTCATTGGCAATCATATTAGAAAGGAATTCCGATAATACCTCTTTTGGACTTGCCATAAGTTCTCTTACAGTAGCTTCAAGCTTTTCATCGTGGGATTCATCTTCTGAGGCCATAAGACAAATATTGGCCTTCTCATCATCGGAGTCAGAGTGAGAATCGCTCCAAGTTGCCACCGTGGCTTTCTTCTTCCATTTGTCACCCTTCTTGGACTGGCTCTTTGTCTTTTGAGGGCAATCCTTCACACGATGATCTGTTTCACCACATTCAAAACAAGACAAAGGTTTAGTCTTCTTATCATACTTGTTGTATTGAGGCTTACCTCGAAATTTAGAAGACTCTGATCCATCCTTGTTGTTGAATTGTTTCTTCATTTTGAGAATTCGAGCAAGGCCTCTTGTGATAAGAGCAAAAGGATCATCCTCATCGTCATTCTCATCTTCGGAATCAGATCCATCTTTAGGCTCATCCTTCTTAGACTTGAGTGCCAAGTTCTTAGTGCTAGCTGGAAGTTCTCCATCGTCTTCATTAAGGATCATCTCATGTGTGATCAGCTTCCCAAGCAGGTCATCAAGTGGTAGAGTGGTGAGGTCATGTGCTTCCTCTATAGTTGTTACTTTTGGACCCCATTTTTCTTTTGGGAGGCACCTCAGTATCTTTCTCACTTTCTCAACGTTTGTAAAGCTCTTGCCGAGAGAGTCAAGGTTGTTGGTGATTTCTGTGAATCGTGTGAACATGGCCTTGATTGACTCATCAAATTTCATTTTGAAGAGCTCATACTTTCGAAGGAAGATGCTGATCTTGGTGTCTTTCATTTGGCTCGTTCCTTCATAGGTGACGACCAGTTTGTCCCAACTCTCTTTAGTTGACCTACAAGATGAAATACGGTTAAACTCATCAGTGCTAAGACCACAATAAAGTAAGTTAATAGCTCTGTAGTTTTTGGAGACGAGTTCAAGGTCCGCTTGGATGTATTCAGACTTCTTCTTTGCAACTTTGGTTCCATTTGGTCCTTCTTTCTCTGGAATTTTCGGACCATTCTCTATAATGTTCCAAAGTTCCAGATCTTGATCTATAATGAACATCTTGATCAAGGATCTCCAGTGGACAAAGTTGTTTCCTACAAAGAGTGGTGGTCTGCTCGTGGACCTTCCCTGTGCAAATCCTCCGCTTGCTTCACCAGACATGATCGAAAACTCACAAGATTGTTAGATCAAAAGCAGTGAGTAAAGCTCTGATACCAATTGAAGGTTCGATAATATAAAACCAAGTAATATAGAAATACTCTAGAAGGGGGGTTGAATAGAGTATGCCGGTTTTTCGCAGATAGTCTCAAGACTTTTGAAGCTCGTGCAAAACCCTTTGAGATTAGACTTAATCTTTTCTCTAAAAACCTGAATCACAAAGTTAAACAATTCGAACCAAGTGCGGAAATAAGGTAAAGCAATAAAGTAAAGGACTCGATGAGTTGTTTACGAGGTTCGGCACGAACTTGGCCTACGTCCCCGCCTAGGGTTCTTCCACAAGCCTAGGATTCAACCGGCTTTTATTGATTCACAAGACTTAGGATCCTAGTAACTCCCCGAGAAGCCTCTATTCTATACAATTGCAATCTAGTCAACTCACGTTCCCTTGGAGTCCTAGACCAATCTAGAAGAGCCCCACCTCTCTATGCTATCTAGTACAATCCTCTTACACTTAGTGAATCAATCGCCTAGCGTTCACTTCCCGAGTTACAAACTCTCGAGTATAACACTATAACTGAATATATCTTATAAGCTCACTGTGTAACTCTCAAATGCTTTGAAAAGAAATAACAGACTCTTAGGACAAGAAGAGAGCACACGAAGACAGATTTCTCTTGAAGGCTTGGAGTGTATGAAAGCTCGTGTTCAATGAAAAAATCTGTACTCTGTCTTCATCTTCCTTCTCTTTATATTGAGACAAATCGGCGCCAAAGATCTTCTCCAACGGCTAAACAAGATAATGGCATAAGCTGGATCTTCTATCTTTGGAAACTTCGAGGCCACAATCTTTCCGATTTGAATCTTCTCAACACGCATCACAAGGAAGGAAATAATTCGAAAATACTTCCTGAAAGGTTAGTTAAGTATATAATAATATAATGGAAGTATATAATAATATTAAATAATATTCGAACAATATAACATATAGAACATGGTTTGTATTTCATCAACACTGTTAAAGCTCCAAGACCTTTGACACAGACATACTGTCAAGGCATTTGAAACTTATTCCGATTTTCATCAAGGAAGGGAGTTATCAACTTATAAATTAATGAATGCTACTTATGCTATAGAAATTAGAAATCCAGAAGACAAAGAAATCACTCTTAATTATGAGCTTACATTAAATGCTGTGAAACTAGAGATTAGAAATCGAGGCTTTCCATTACAGTTACAGTTATTAAAAGGAATTAGAAATCATAACACTACAAATTTGGACGGAAATAAAATTACACTAATTGAATTAGAAATCGCATAAGAATGAACTAGAAATATCCTCAATTGAATCAAGTAGTATGGTACGTCTTACCACAAATATCAATTGAATGTATTAGAAAGTTATAAATATCCTAAATCCTGCAAGACTTCTGCCGCATCTCTATAGGGCCACGAAAATTTCCAACACAATCAAATGATCAATTGAATCAAGAATAAGAAAATCAAAAGAATTAAGACAAGCATCAAGTATTGAAGCATATATAGAAATATAGAATGAAATAGAAAGGGACTGAATTAGATTGCTTAGAGAAAAGAATGAATTAGATTGCCTTGAGAAGCATTGCAGCAATGGATTAAAGATTTTGAGTTTCGATATTGTTCAATGGAGAACAAGCGCTTCACACTTTTATCATGCCGCGTGGGCTTTTGCAAAGAAGAAGTGCAAGAGGAGGAGACGAGAGAAACGAAGAATGGCAGATCTTCCAAGGCAACCGAATTAATTTTATTGGTTGTGGGGGCCACATAAAGGATAAAATTTGGAACTCCAAAGGCATATAATATTTTCCCACTGGTATTTTTTTTCGGTTGTGGGGGTCTAAGCCACCTCTGGCCCCACAATAGTTCCGCCACTGTGTATAGAGTTTTGGGCCTGGTTGTTTTGTCCTTGCTTTGCTTCCTTTCTGTCTTCTTCTCTAGTTCTGTTTCTCTTTTGTGAGTTCTGCTTTCTTGTAGTTCTTGTATCCTACCGTTTTGGGTCTATTGGAAACACTCTATCGACTCATTCGGGAAAAGAGTACGTACACCCTGACCCCCAAATCTTGCTTTTGCGGGATATACTGGTCGTTGTTGATTGATTTTGGGCATTTCATGCGACATCCTCCGTTGATTGGTTACACAAAACAAAAAAGTGTGGAACGTTGATTGCGAGCCATTGCCGTAACTTGTTGGAACTCTAAAAAATGTAGTACTCCGTATTTCATAAAATGTTAAAAAAAAAAAAAATCCCTTTGGCGCGAAGTCAGTCACAAATCACACTACTAGGGTTTAAGCCCATCCACCTCCACCGCCCTCTCTCCCATGGAGGCCTAACCCCACCCCCAATCCCTTCTCGGCTTCCCCTCCACCCATAATCCATGGCCCTCTCCGCCGGAGTCCGCCTCTGCCGCACCTACTACACTCGCCTCTCTTATCCCCTCCTCCGCCCCGACCCCCGCTTCGCCGACCTCCGCTTCCTCTCCGCCACCTCTCGTCGCCGTTCCCCCTCCCTGCGTCTCGTCAAAGCGAAGGCGGCAGAAGAGAGAGTCGGAGATGGCCTGGACAACAATAACAGCGTTGTCGTCAAGGACAGTGCTACTAGTGGTAGTGACAGCGATGGCCAGAGGATCGTCCCCACCGAGCTTCACAAGGAGGCCACTGACGCCTACATGGCCTACGCCATGTCTGTTTTGCTTGGCCGCGCTCTTCCTGATGTTCGCGACGGCTTGAAGCCCGTTCACCGCCGGATCCTGTAAGTGGATTTTGCTCAATCTTGCAGTGAGCTTTGTTAGAATTGGTATCTATTTTGCCTAGGGTTTCCTGTTCTTACCTTCTGGAAAATTTCGGTATCATATGGGACTGGTAATGTTGTTTATTGAGCTCGTGTCATGCATTGTGAGTATATTAAAAGCAATATAACGACTGAAGAGTGATTCAGGCATTAATGTGCCACGATTCGTCCCATTCTTAGTAGTACCAAAATCGGCTATCATCTTCATTAGTACTATAACGGTTGCTGTCTTCTTTAGCAGGTTCCTCTGATTATTAATTCCGTCTTTAGGAGCCATTTTCTTTTGATTCAGGCATGAATAATGCTTTAGTAAGGGCAAATGGACTGGCATTTTCGGTCCTCAATTGCAATTGAGTTTCAAATTGGATGGACAAAGTGTCCATGAACAACTTACCTTTGTTTTTTAGTTAATTTTAGGGGTTGTTGTGCTGATTGTTTATAAGAACTTATTTAAGGTGCTTATTTTTGCTATTGAGGAGGAGTTCATAATGTATACTACTTGTAATATATAATGGGTAGTTGCCAAACAAAGCATTAGATGCTTCCCCATGCCTTTACTAGCAAAGAACTTCCACCCTTGGTTCACATTATTTTGTATTCATGGACTTACTTCCATTTTTCTGATCATGTGTATCTTTCATTGCTTATCAACCTGCTATTTGTCTGTTCATGTCTGCACTTTACATTTACATGCAGACTGCTCTTGTCAATTACTTAAACAACAACACTCCCAATTTTTTCGTTGAGCATAGGATCTCGGGGGTCGAGATGTATGTATTATGAAAGACCCAAAGTTTACAAGAGAAGAGGACAATAACAAACCTAAAAGAACATAAACTCTCAAGGCCGAAAAATAAATAAATAAATAAGCGGGAACTAAGATGGAAGTAGAAATGGTGAAAACACCCTAGGTCGAAAACTAGAAATGCCCCATACAACCTAGTCTTCCTCCACACAGAAAACACTGCCCCTCTATCTCCTGATTCTAGCCATATCCTCGGTAAGGTCCAAATAGGCAAGGTCCTATCTAATCACCTCCCTCCATCTCTTTTTGGGTCTCCCCTTGGCACGTCGTACACTGCCAATCGCAAGATTGTCGCACGTACGTACTGGCTTACTTGGATCCCTGCTTTGAACATGCCCAAACCAACGAAGCCTAGACTTACGCATCTTATCTCTAATTCCGGTCACTCCTATCTTGTTGCGGATGGTCTCATTTCTAATCGTGTCGAATCTAGTATCCCCGCACATCCATTTGATCATCCTCATCTCTGCCACCATAACCCTCTTGTCTTGCGCCTTAGTAATTGCCCAACACTCCGCGCCCCATACAACTAAGCGGGGCTCACCACAACTCTATGGTTTTTTCACTGTAGTTTATTTTCGAGATATATTGACTGATGTGCAATTACTTTTTGAAAACCATTGACAGATTTGCAATGCATGAACTTGGCCTCTCATCAAGAAAACCCTACAAAAAATGTGCAAGGGTTGTTGGGGAGGTATGAATTCCTAAGTAGTTTTTTAAATATATTTATGAATATGTATACCTTTTCTTTTAGTTTACTTCTATTGAATTGTCATAGGTATACAACTTAACTTGGATATTTCTTTTTGTAGGTTTTGGGAAAATTTCATCCACATGGAGATTCCGCGGTATATGATTCGTTGGTGCGAATGGCCCAGGTAAAATTGATATGAAGTCTAATTCAAACCTCTCAAGTTGCAAGCAATTATGGCACTGTTGGCAATGGAAGAAATTTATATTATTTACCTTTGATGCGAAGCATGATATTTACGCGTTTGTATCATGTATGGGTTCAAGCTTTTGTTTCTTTGAATCAATTAAGTCAAATGCCTGGAAAAGGACCATGATGTAGCAAAGATGAATGCTTGGATTTCTCACTTGTATTTAAATGCCCAACTCAAGTGACTACCGTGCCAGTCTTCATGCATTTATCTCAGTTTGCCTCAGTTGATTCAGAACAGTTTTTTTATTTCTTCCAGGATTTTTCATTAAGGTACCCACTCATTCAAGGGCACGGGAATTTTGGTTCCATTGATGCTGATCCACCAGCTGCGATGCGGTACACAGAGTGCAGATTAGATGTAAGTATACGCGTTTTCCTTTACAGAGAACCGCTGTTTTCTGTTTAAGACTTCTTAAGCATGTGGTTTACATTCTATTACGAGGGGCTGATCTTTCATTTGATTTCTTCCATTCTAGGATTTATTGTTTGTTAATATTACAGCTGAAGTTTGATTCTTTCTTCTCTGAAACCATGTTCACTGTTGCTGCTTGTTTTAAATGGTGGAAAATTGTTTTTGCAGGGTCTTACTGAAGCGATGCTGTTAGCAGATCTAGATCTGGACACAGTTAGTTCTTCTCTGGCTACATGATGTAAAATCTATTTAGGAAGGTTGAATATTTTAATGGGACTGAACTTTCTGATTTGCTTGTTGTAGGTAGATTTTGTCCCAAATTTTGATAGCTCGCAACAAGAACCCTCTCTTCTTCCAGCCCGTCTGCCCAACTTATTGTTGAATGGATCCTCAGGAATTGCGGTAATATGTCCTTTTTTATTCACTAAGACCACTGGATTTTTGTTTGTGCTATTGGGTTCATAATTTTCCTATATTTTTGTGCGTTCAGGTAGGAATGGCAACTAACATACCTCCTCATAATCTTGGAGAGCTGGTAGATGCACTTTCTGTGTTGATTCACAATCCCGAAGCCACAGTAAGTTTGTTCTCTGAGTTTTGCATTTTATCCATGCTCTATTGTTTTTGTAGAATTTTTTTTTTCCTTATGTAAAATTATTCCACATTTTTGTCTCGGCAAACTACACTCAAATCTTGTTGTTGAACTGCATTTTTATTTTCTTCTTTATACAGATAAAATTGCAAGTTGTAAAGGTTAAACAATAACACTGCGTCCGCTTTTTCCCCTCTATTGCCAATGCTGTATATTGAGGTTGCAGATCTGCCTAGCAGATTTTGTATTGTCTGCAGAAGTTGAAACTTGAAATCATTAATTCACTTTGATAAAAAAAAAAGCTTTCAGGTTCATGTCCTTCAAAAGGATTTTTGCGGTTTTTATATCAGTTCTCTTTGGGGGATATTCAGTTCCGCTTTGGAGAGGGTAGTGACCTGGGGTTTGAAGTTTATTTGGGGGATATTCTGGTCCGAGGAAAGAGTATTTCAAATACTTAGGCTCGTACGTTCAAAGCGATGAGGGTATTGATAGGGATATTGAGCATCGGGGGGGTGGCTAAGTTGGAGAAGAGCGTCGGCGGTGTTATGTGACAAGAAAATCCCAGCTAAACTGGAAGGGAAGTTCTATAAGGTGGTTGCTATAACAACCCTTCTATATGCCTCTGAGTGCTGGCCTATTACGAAAGCTCAAGAACAAGAGTTAGCAGTGGCTGAGATGGGAATATTGCGATGGATGAGTTGGCATACGAGACTTGACAGAATCAGAAATGTTGACATATGGGGCAAGGTTGGTGTTGCGTGCATTGGGGACAAACTGAGGGAGTCGGGACTGCGTTGGTTTGGACAAGTCCGTAGGAGGCCTTCATCGGCTCAAGTTCGTAGATGTGAGAACTTAGATCTTGGAGTTAACCGCATGAGGAGAGGTAGACCTAAGAAGAGCCGGATGGAGGTCATCCGCCATGACCTTAATCTTCTGAACCTTACGGGAGATGTGGCTTTAGATAGGGACCAATGAAGGAGGTGTATACGGGCCGCTGATGTGTAGTATTTTAGGCTCTGTTGTTATGTCCTAATGTTTGTGCCTTCTTTTTAGCTTCTTTACTGTCCTTTTACCTTATGTCCACTTGTGGTCCTTGTTCCGGGTTGTTATGGGTCTTTCGGAAACACTCTCTCGACATGGTCGGGGTAAGAGTGCGTACATCCTCACCCCCCAGACCCCCCTTAATTGCGGGATTTACTGGGGGTTTGTTGTCATATCCGTTCTCTTGTCATGTTTGAGGCATGGCAATGTCTGTTTGTCATAAGAAATCGTTCAAGATGGAATCATGGAATACTAGTATATCAGATCCCCTTGGGCGCATACATTTGAGGGATGCATTAGACCTTTTCAGGAGATATAGGTCCTAGATGACTTTATGGAATTTTGATATCTGGGTCTCAATCTATGTTTGCACCTTTTTCCTTAATTCTCCAAATACATTTCAAGTCCAAATAAATATCATAGCCTAAAGTAGGGACTAGGGAAGCCAGCTCTATCTGCAATGTCTCCCTGTCAATCCTCAACTGATCATCTCTCTCTCTGTGTATATGATTTGTGACTTTGTGAGAGTGTTTAATGACAATTATCTGGAAAATTAGTGCATCAGTTTATTATCAGGAAGAGGGAAGATTCTGCTCTTCCTGGTCTATCATTGTAATTTATCTGTTTGGTGCCCTTGGTTATTTTTGTGTATTCCATTTAAGGTGTAGTTTTGATGCGTCTTAGAGATGCTTAATGAATAGAAAATCCTCTGTTTTATTGCTTCATGTTGACTATATTTTCTCATTTGAGTTTCAATTTGACGTGTATTATAGCTTCAAGAGCTGCTGGAATACATGCCTGGTCCTGATTTTCCAACCGGGGGTGTCATAATGGGTAATTTGGGGTATGTAAAGAAGTTTATATTTTGTTTTTCATAATAAATACTCTGTTAGTTAAAAGATGTCATTTTAGGCTCTTCCATCAGCAGAAGATCTTTCTTTGGTCTTTTGAGACAGACACAAGCTGATCTCCAATTAGGAGAAAATGAATACTACTTTGTTGCATTGAAATTGAAAGGTTTCCATGCAGAATTCTTCTGTTTGAGAAAAACAATTTACTCGGAGTTGATATTTTATGTATATAAATGTGGTTCAATAGGAACCTTGGTTCCCAACTGCCTTTTGGGCTTTACCTAACAATTTTATTTCAGTATAATTGCTGGCCATGATCAATTGTTTGTTTAAAATGAAAGATCTGTCAATTCTAATTTTTCCACTCCCTCTTGAATTTGGTAAATAAAGAGCGGTCATTCGGGATTCGAACCGGGGACCTTTGGGTACTACTCTCTAGTCCTTTCCGGTTGAACCATTCCGGAAAGGTTTTTCTACTCCCTCCCTTTTGCAGTCTATTACGTTTTTAAAGGACAATTTTTTATTGATCTTTTTATATATAGAGTATTATTAGGTAACGTTTATCTGGATTATCGAACTATGTGGCATTTTCTGATATTTGCCTGTTGTATCAAGAATCTTAGATGCCTATCGAAGTGGGCGAGGGAGAGTTATTCTTAGGGGAAAGACTGATGTGGAGATTATTGATTCTCGAACAAAACGAGCTGCAATTATCATTAAAGAGGTTTGTATTTGACGATCCTTGTCTGCTGATCTTTTAAGCACTTTCCAGATCATGCTTTGTTTCACCAGAAAAGAATTAATCAGTCTATTTTCCCTTTTGTTTATTATTGAAACAGATCCCATACCAGACAAACAAAGCCTCACTAGTTGAGAAAATTGCTGAGCTTGTTGAAGCTAAGGTAATTTAGTTACAAACAGATTACTCTTTAGCGTGTTGGTTTTGCATTACAATATAAGCTTGCTTATAGCTCCCTATTTAGTAGGATACCTTTAGCACTAATCTTTAATATTTCAGAGTTTAGAAGGCATCAGTGACATTCGTGATGAGAGTGATCGTTCTGGAATGCGGGTAGTCATTGAGGTATTGTGTAGAATTGAGCTTATTTTTGTTCTTTTTCACACTGAGGGGTATTTTATCTCAATGTTTGGTTTTTCTAAAATATGGCTTATTTCATTGAATGTGCCAGTTAAAGCGGGGATCAGAACCCTCTGTTGTTTTGAATAATTTGTACCGCCATACCGCTCTTCAGTCAAGCTTTAGCTGCAATATGGTTGGGTATGTAATATCTTCTCCAGTGTTGCACTGAATGTCAGATTAGGAAATCAAGTTGCTTTTCTTGGTTCTTTCTTACTAATTTTTTTGGATGACGATTGCATACTTTCTTCTTTTCCCTGAGAATGTTGTTGCTACTGAATGCTGATGCTATTTTTGTTGTTGTTGCTGCTTTTTGTTTAATTTCCTTTCCTCTGTAGATGAGTTATGAAATGAAAGTGGGCTCTGGTGGTTCAGAAATCATTAAGGAACAACTTGTGTTTCCACTCATGTTTCATGGCATTGTGATCATAGAACATAGGTCATGCCCTTAGATGTTAATAGGACCTATTCTAGACTCCTGAATTGAAAATTAAATATGTCATTTGAGTTGATTTATGTATATCACAGGCATGAATGGTTAACTAGGTAGGCTCTGTTAACTACTTGTCCTGGATTTGGCCAAACCTTTTGATATCTCTTTTGTAAATTGGGATTTTTGTGTCTTAATGATTCAAAGTAATATTTCACTTTGTTGTTTTTTGAAAAATTAATATTCTACTTGGTGTTTTCTCTGTGATTTGGCCGAAACATCATGGAGTCTGTAATATAAGGCTTTGTTTTGCAAAAAATTCTCTATTCTATCCACTTTACTAGTTGTTTTGTTTCTTGCATGTAGATATTTGATTTGAAGAAGTAATTTTTTTTCTACATATTCACAGTATTCTCAATGGACAGCCTAAACAGATGGGACTGAGGGAAATACTTAAGGTAACATAGTCATTGCGTATGTGGGGCCATCCTCCATGGTATACTTTGCCATTTGATTTTTTCTGTTGTGTTCTTTTCTGGATACATTTGGTCATCGTTCAAGCCTGTTATTTATTTTTACTTTTATGAAATTTGAGGGCAAAAAATGTTACCGCCTTTGGGAATACAGAATACTCTCTGATTGAGGTTTACATCTTAGTCCTTTCAGTGAAGTGCTATGAGAATGCTAAATAGAATCCAGTCACAATTTGATATTGCTTTTCTCCTTGTTTCACTTAATCTGGTAGGCATTTCTGGACTTTAGATGCTCAGTTGTGGAAAGACGTGCTCAGTTTAAGTTATCACACGCACGTGACAGAAGACATATCGTGGAGGTATATTGACATTGATATACATTTCGTACATTCCTTAGTGATCATATCTATTTACCACAACTAATTTGGTTTCATGCTACTTCACATCCTTTATACAGAATTAAGACATAATTATGTAATTTATGATGAATTCCTTGGGATTTATTTTTGCTTTTGAGATCCTTGTTTGTTCTGTTTGAGATGTTCTTTTATTTGTTTCTTTGTTAAGGGTATTATAGTGGGACTCGATAACTTGGATGGAGTGATCCAAGTAGTCAAAAGTGCTTCCAACAATTCATCGGCAGTAGCAGACTTAATGAGGGGTAAGCTGTTATTGTTTGAAGTTTTGTTATCCTTGGCCTTGTTTAGTTGTTTATGTGAAGGACTTGTAAAGTGGTTTACAGAGGGTGAACTTTTAAATGTTTATGGTTGACAATTTTTTTGTCATTTGGGCTTTTGTTTTTAGACCCTCATATAGGATGGGAAGGTAATTATGAGAATAACAATACAATTTTTTTTGCTAGACATGAAGATATAGTTTGGTGAGCTCTAAAATGTAGGGAACAAAATTTTATTTCAGAGGGAAGAGAGGTCAGAATCTCAGAGATGAGAAGGATGGTATTTATGGGTCTTAGTAAAAAAAACATACTCCCTCCGTTCAACAATATAGGTCCTTTTCGATTTTGCACGTTTTTTAAGAACCTAAAAAAGACGGTAAAATATTAACTTTTTTATCAATTTTTTTTAATAATTTCATACTTCTTAGTAATAAAATAAGTATCAAATTATTAAAAAAAATTGATAAAAAATTAATATCTTACCATCTTTTTTAGGTTCTTAAAAAACGTGCAAAATCTAAAATGACCTATATGGTTGAACGGAGGTAGTATATGAAATGAAGCTAATTATGCTGTTACGCAAAGGACTACAATTTATGTTGTAATTCTCTGAACCACTTTGTAGGTGTCTTGATGAAGAAAAGCTTTCAAACTGAAAATAATATATGACCTCTGTATTCACGGGCTCATTGAGTTCATTTCAAGCAGGCTTTGGTTCCTCATCCAATAACTTAAATCAGATGGAAGGAAGGACTAATTTTTTCACCCAGTCCCTGCATTATCTAACATATGATAAGTTCCATTTGTATTTTGCTTGTAGAGTATAATTTGTCACAGAAGCAAGCTGAGGCTATATTGGATATCAGTTTGAGAAAACTTACTTCTCTTGAGGTGTGCTCCAGTTGAATCGTAGTATTCATTTGCTTCACTATTTGAAAGGCTTGGTCGAAAACTGCTGGAAATGGAACTTCGTTTTTTTTTTTCACCAGCGAAACAAGTTCATTGAAGAGGGTAAATCCTTGATGGAACAAATTTCCAAGCTGGAGGAACTCCTATCTAGCAAGAAACAAATACTTCAGGTTTTTTGGATGTTTTGAATTGTTTAAAATTTATTTTCCATACTTTGGTCTTTTTTTCTTGTATAACTAATATTCCAGAAGCATACACATGCTTTCTCTTCAGTGTTCATCTTATCTGAGATATACATTGATGCTTGTCATGGTTCTGTTGATTTGCTGTGTCTCAGTTAATAGAACAGGAAGCTATGGAACTGAAGAGCAAGTTCTCATCCCCAAGGCGATCACTGTTGGAGGACTCAGATAGTGGACAACTTGAAGACATAGATGTTATTCCAAATGAAGATATGATTTTGGTAATGATACTACTCGATCCCACATCCCTCTCCCCTAAAAATATTCATTTACCGACTCTTCCTATCAGTCTACATTTTCCATGTGATGGTCTGTTTTTTTCTGAAACCTATAATTTTCAGGCTGTCAGTGAAAAAGGTTATGTTAAAAGGATGAAGCCTGACATATTTAACCTCCAAAACCGTGGAACTATTGGTAAGTCTGTTGGGAAGCTTAGAGTAAATGACACGATGTCAGATTTCATTGTCTGTCATGCCCATGACCATATTTTATATTTCAGGTATGTGTTATATGCTACATTTACTTCCGTTTTTTTAGAATTTGATTCATATCAGTCTCCTTTTGTTCTGAGAATTCCGGGCAACGAACTCTTATTTTTAAAATTGTTGGTTCAGCCTCTGACCTTCTACCACTGATGGTTGTCTATTAACTTGTAAACTTATCCTTACCTCCTGCTCCTGGGACAATTTTTCCTAATCAAGTCTATGTGTGTTTGACCTGCAAAATTAATTGCAGTGACAAAGGGACAGTTTACTCAGCTAGGGCATTTAAAATTCCAGAATGCAGTAGGACTGCTGCTGGCACCCCATTGGTTCAGGTTATTATTATGATTTCAATTATCTAAACCATAACGTAATCTGTGCTGATTAACGCTTCTTTTTTCTCTTTTTTTTTCTGGTGTATATTTCAGATATTGTCCTTATCTGATGGGGAACGGATAACATCTATCATTCCTGTTAGTGACTTCAGTGATCAGCAATATCTGATGATGCTTACAGCTAATGGCTACATCAAGAAAGTACCTTTGAGCTTATTTGGATCTATTAGGTCAACTGGAATAATTGCAATCCAATTGGTTAGTCCAAAACCTAGTATTTGTATATATTGATTATGATTAGCAGGATTGTTTTGGCCTCAACTGTTTGTTATTGACAGGTTCCTGGTGATGAGCTTAAATGGGTACGGTGTTGCACTGACGATGACCTTGTTGCAATGGCTTCACACAATGGAATGGCGTTGCTCAGCTCATGTGGTAGTGTAAGTTCCCAATTCTATTTGTTTTGGCATTGAAAAGGGGGTTGATTGGGGAATGGAAGTATTGCTTTCAAGAAATACCTTCCTGCATTAGGAACAGAATTGTTTACCTTTCATTTATGCTTACATGTTCTTCAATATGGCTTTAATTTGCGTTCAGATCCGATCACTAGGAAGGAACACAAGAGGTGGAGTCGCTATGAGACTCAGAGAGGGGGACAAAATGGCAAGCATGGATGTCATACCAGCTGCCATGCGGAAGAATTTGGAGCTGGGATCAGAAGCACAAAGTAGCCGGTATGCTTTCATATATGCTGTCTTCTATGTTCACCATATTTCTGCAGTGACAGACTGAGAGCTCCGTGATTCTGTGAAAAGCAATATAACTTTGCAGTCATCCCCTATGATACACCCTACTGGGTGGTTAAATATTTGTTGATAGATTTGTTTAGAGTAATCTTTTGCTCTAAAATACTGGTTCCAAACCACCTCCAAGGTGGTGGTGCTGCATAGGCAATTAAGGTGCATGCATTGTGCTGGGCCCTGCTGGCAAGATGGGGTTAGAGTGGGAATATAGATGATTTTGGGTGTTGTCATCTAGGTTCTTAATCATTGTTACCTAAGAGGTAATTAGTCCTTGTTACCTAAGATAAGAGGCTACTCAATTTACGAATTTTACATTTTCTTTTCAGCATGAATTTGAATCCTCTTTTTTGCTGTCATGTAGACTCTTCATCTTCAATGAAAGGGGTCTAAAATTTACATGAGGAAGCCCTAAATCTGTATCAATTAAACAAGCTTGCCACTTTTCTGTTTAAATACTCTTGGGTATCTGTTTTACAATCACTCTGTTTTATAGAGTTGAACATCATAGTCTCTAGTCTCCTAACTTACATATGGTACATAGTTTCAGCTGTTTTGCAAATTGGACTGCTATTTTTGTTTAGTTATTGCATTGTTAGTGGTGGTGGTACCTTTGCCTAGATGAATTTATGTACGAAGACCAGAAAAAATGGTATTTAAACCTCTATTTTCATTGACTATCCTTGCAGTGAAAAGGGGCTCAGTGGGCCGTGGTTGCTTTTTGTATCTGAGAGTGGGTATGGAAAACGAGTCCCACTTAGCAGATTCCGCTTATCAACTCGCAATAGAGTTGGGCTGATTGGCTACAAGGTGAGTCGATGATCCCTTGAGGTGCACAACACTGCAGTTGGGAATCATGTTTTATACTTTTGCTCGTTTTATGATTTCATCTCTGTATTTTCTAGTTTGCGGCGGAGGATAAGCTCGCTGCTGTTTTTGTCGTCGGATTTTCACAATCTGGTGAGTAAACTATTCTTTAAATTCCTTTTTACTCCTGCCCTTTGCTTCAAATTTATATACTTTAATTTTAACAGATGATGGGGAGAGTGACGAACAAGTCGTCTTGGTCAGCCAAAGTGGCACTGTCAATAGGATCAAGGTCCGAGACATATCTATCCAATCACGCTATGCAAGGTAACTCAAGGACCTACACCGTGTTCTCTAAGAAGGATGGTGTGTCGAAAAAGCACACCAATTGAAGCTTGCAGTGCAAGTTCTAATCAAATGATCTTGATTTTTTGCAGGGGAGTTATCCTGATGAGGCTTGAGCATGCTGGGAAAATCCAATCAGCTTCTTTGATTGCTGCGTCTGAGCCAGACGTCGAGCTCATTGAAGATGCAGCTGCAGCCAAACAAGTGGAAGCCTCCGTACAGTGATTTCAAACTCTCACATCAAGACATGTTTCATCCATACTTGGGTAACCCTTCTGGGTCCCTGGTAAAATTTTGATGTACGATAGCTCTACGCCTGTACAATCTTAGCTACTAGTTAATATTGTGATATATTCGCGTTTTAACGCGGATTTATTGTCATGTATTTTGCATCTCGTGTAGCACTGGTTTATTGTTGTCATGTATTTTGCAATTTGCATCTCGTGTAGCATCGGTTTATCAGACGTTAGCTTGTAAATGAAAAATTGCAAACTGTGCACACACCTTGCAGGGTTCATATGTAGGTTTTGATCAAAGGGTTTGTTATGCGATTTCATCATACATGGAATAAACCATTCCGGAATGGCTCACTGGAAAGGACTTGCGGGTAGTACCCAAAAGTCACCAGTTTGAACATCGGATACGACCGCTCTTTATTTACAAATTCAAGAAATAAAAATATGAGCTCGTGCATAAGATCCTTATTGGCACAAAAGCACCTTGTGAGTTATACACAGACACAATTTACACATTGTGTCAAAACTAATGTTAAGCAGTTCGTGAATGGGATTCACCTGTTTTAGGAATTGAATAATTGATCGTTGAGGGACCTTCGAATTGGATCATTACACAATAAGATCTTAAAGTGTAGAAATCTAACTAGTTGAGTATATGTCAAGCTATATACATCAGTCCATTGCTTACAGAAATTTGACAACAATCTCAACATTTATCCCAATAAGTATACTACAAAAGAAAAGAAAAGAAAAGAAGCATTTGTTTCATTTGAGGCAAAATGTTTTAAAACCACAAAAAGAAGCTGCTGTCCTATAACATGAAAGATGAAGCAATACCATCAAATACTCAAAAGTTCATTTACATACCACTGGAGTGGCCTGCATACAGACTACAGAGAACACTAATCTGCGGCATCTGGAGCCATTTGCAAACACGAGGAGCTGATAGTACATGCCCCTCAGTGCAAAGAAATAGATTAGTCATTCAGCTTCCAGGCCGGCTATTTCGTACTTAATTTCTTCAAGGTGGTCATTTATTGTTGTGACGGCATCCTGCACGCCCTTAATAGCTTCCTTGAGAGCGTTGTCGTACTCTGCATTGGCTTCTGCTTCTTCGGTTCCAGCAGCCTCTGTTATCTCGTGTAGATGGACGCATTCGTGTTGCATTGGCTTATGAAATTTGCAGTTCTCGTGAGATACTGGGCGTTCGGAAGGCCGGCCTGCCTTCTTTAAAAATTGAATCGTGACTGTCTACAGGAAAAAGAATATGAAATGTTTCCAGCATCTGTATAGGCTTAATGATAAGCAAGTAAGAAATTCAACAGCACTTGAAATATTCAACTGACATTGTAGAGATGATTACCATAAGATTTTTTATTTTCCAATCATGGTGGTTTTTCTAACCTATGCCAATGGTAGGAAGCATGTATCAGGGGGCAAATTCATTCATTTACTCCTAACCAGAAGCAAAAAGGGAACCACACAGAATAACTATTGCTCTTGAAACACAAAAAATGCAGAAAGTATCGCATGTTTAAATAGTATGGCTGACCAACTAATTTGCAAGGAAGAACATAAGCAATCAAAGTTGGGACACGGGACGTCGGCATCTACATGGAGTTTCTACAGATCTTAACATCACAACCTAATGGGTATGAATAGGAAGAAACTTACACAGTAGAAGCAAATTTATTTTTCTGGACCAAAAATCCTTAACAACATTCATCTTCTTTTAGGCTAACATTTTAGAGGAAAGCATCTAAAAGTTGCCCTTAATGATATAGTGAGTGCAACTTAAACAAGAAAGTTGTGAATATGAGGAACAATTTACAGCTAAAATATCAAAAAGATCGTTGTGTAAAGCAGTAAAAATCAGACAACTACTCTGGACTAGGTAGGTAGCAAAGTTTTTGTTGCACATACAATTTTTCATTGTTGTCGAGGAGCAAATACACACCAAACAGAAAAATGCCAAGTAATAAAACATACAGCTATCTGGACACAGATACTAGCAAATCAATGCATATACAAAACTTGCATATTCAATTAAAATGTTAAAAATAATCCCCAACAGCACTGACCAGGTGGCCACAGAAACATACCAGTTGTAGTTTCTGCTTCTCTTGTTCTTGCACAGCTCGTAGTAGGCTAGCTAAATCCTCTCTAAAGCAGTCAGGCTTAAGAAACTGGGCCTCCAATTCACGGACCTGCATCAAGAAGATGAAGATTGAAGAACATAACCAACAAAATTTTAAACGAATTCGCCAATACAAAAAAAAAAAAGGAAACTAAATGCATCTCACTTGTTTCGAGCAATCGTTAAACTCCATTGTAATCCCACTGCAAAGTTGTTGATAAGCCAATTCACCTCCGGAGACCATGTATTCGGCAAATCCACTGCCAATTTGTTGAAATATGATAAAATGGAGTACAGAAAATGGATCTCTAAAACAGAATTCTCTATATAAAAGAAAAAGTCATCTCTTGTCCAACCATTATTCCAGTATTGAATCTAGATGAACATTTCTCAATATGTAGTTTTCACCAAGCATTTACAGTGAACCCAAGAGAGCTATCACTGGCACTGACACTATGATTCACAGGGCTGAACTTCATTTTCACAGGTCTCATAAAAGCTAATGGCTTCATTAATCCGAAATCACATGAAAAGGCACTCCAAGCAATTTGATAATTTCTGAATCATGAGTTACAAAAGGGGCTCAATCTGATACTGACACTATGATTCACATGGCTGAACTTCATTGTCACAAGTCTTATAAAAGCTAATGGCTTCCTTAGTCCAAAATCACATGAAAAGCCGCTCCGAGCAATTTGATAATTTCCGAATCATGAGATACAAAAGGTGCTCAGGACATTGAAACCCTAATTATCAAACTACGCAACAGATGCTGTTTAAGGTTCTCAATTTTTTGTTTCTATGATCAACAATCTCCAGTGGAACACCATAAAAGACCTAATTCAGTAATTCACGAATTTCAATCAGTAAAAACAGTGAAAATCTCCAGGCCGAAAACAAAAAAAAAAAGCTTAATCGATCCAAGTAGCTAAAGGCAGCGAAGTATAAAAGGCATAAAACGATGAAAATAGAAAAACTGAAAAATGGAAGGTCGCGAAAAGCAAGGTACATACTCTCGCAATCTGGAATAAGCTTCGGCTCTACGCTGCTGAACTGCGAGGAATTGGCGAAGCAAATGGAGAGTTTTGGAGTTGGAAGTAGCTTCGGAGGTGTGGTCGGGCGCCATTTCATCGGTTATCTTTACCTTCTTCTCGAAATCTTCCATGGGAACCGAACCGTTCAATCTTTTTCTGCTTCTCTTTCCGTTGTTCTTTTGGCTTGCAACCAAAGAGGCCATTTTGCAAAATAAACTGGCTTTACTATTTATGCACGCATTTTTAGGAGATAAAAACTATATAAAATATCTAGTTTTTTTAATAATTTTTTTAACAACTTCGTAGTTATTATTAATAAGTACAAACTTGTTAAAAAAAATTTATAAAAAAATGAATATTTTATATAGTTTTTATCGTTATAAAAAAGCGTGCATGAATAGTAAACGACAAGTTTTGCCGAACGGAGGGAGTATTACAGTAGTATTTAGTAATATACTCCTTGAATTGGTAATTAAAGAGCGGTGATATGGAGTTTGAATCGGGACCTTTGGGTACTTCCGCAAGTCCGTTGAGCCCATGTTTATTAGAATCCCGATCCGGATCCTACGATTCTAGGTAAGATTTTGATCCGGATCGGACATATAGACTCCTTCGTGCTAGGATCCACCTAGGATCCTATGGGATTGTGTGGGATCGGTAGGATTCACCTAGGATCTATCGATCCTAGTAAAAATCATATTTGTGTAATTGTGTTTGTTTTGTTTGAATATTGAGCCTTCTAGATACGATGAACCTTTTTATTTTTTATTTTTTTGGTAGCCCATCTCCTTATAAATTGAAGGTAGAAGAGTAAAGACGTTGAATTGAAACCTAAGCCCTTTGTTTCGTTACTCAACTCGACAAATCCACGTCTGAGCGCCTGAAAATTGTTCATGATGTGGTTAATTACGATGATGACATTTGAAACTAGATATGTTATTGGATATTTGGATGTGTGATTTATCTCTTGTACGTTTGTCATATTTTAAGACATTATCCTTGTCTGTTTGTCACCTTTTCAGACATTATTCTTGACAAATTATGAATGTTAAATGCTTATTATTGGACTATTTTAGTTACATAATGTGTTTAATGGAGGAAAAGCTTAGTTTTATTTTAAAATTAAGGTATTTGTTTAGGATGGTTTGTTTTTATTTTATTTTTTTATTTTATTTTTAATTTTTGTCTAGGATCTTACGATCCTACGATCCGATCCTTCACCCTTATCTCGATCCCACACTAGGATCCCGGTCCTAAAAACCTTGGTTGAGCCACTCCCGAATGGTTTACGAGTAATATACTTCGTACTCACCAATGTACCTTTTTAATTTTAATTTTTATTTTTCTATAAACAAATTCGGTTTATATTTGCGATTTTTTCAACTATTTTAACAAGTTTTAATAGGAAAAAAGGGGGTGGTCTTTTGTAAACAAAACCCCTTTGATGGGTGAGTTTTTCAATGAGAATCTTCATATTTAACGTTACAAAAATCAAAACACTCTTTTTGCATTATTTATTAATTTATCATAATTAAAACACCTTTGTGTCTCATACAGAGATTATTTTATTATTTAAATTTTACTTTGTTTATAATTGTAGTTAGTTTATAACCCCACCCCATATGACCATAATATCTATCAACTTTCTTACCCCTGGGGCCAAGGCGGAGCTTGCCTTCACCCGGTGGACGGTCTGGTATATCCGGAACCAACACGTGTTCAGGCAGGTTCCCATCCCCCATAAAAACAGTTCATTACTTATTATTAAGACACATAAGGAGAATTGGAGTAAAACTTCTCGCTATGAGTGTTGTCTTGACGAGGACTCTCCCGTACTCTTTCGAAACTCCAATCACCCAAGGAAGAAAATTAAACATAGTAAGATTGCTTGGCGTAAAAAGCCGGTGTCGTGGATTTGCCCTTGCTGATATTTTGTGCGAGACTACGAGGTTGAATTGCACAAGTTTTATTGTTGAATCATCTTTATTTTACTAGTAATGATATTCATAGGCCTTATTTAGAAAAACAAAATCATCACCATTAGCAACATAGGAAGGTTAGAAAGCACATGTATGGATACTCTATGACCAATCACCATTACTTGAACCATCCACACAATTACAAACACATATATACTGTATTATATAAATTCTACAACCAATCACAACAACACCAAACCAAGCAAGAAAAACAACAAAATCCAAATCAATACCCAAAAGTGGACACAACTCTTCAAGTATATACAAAGTGATCGATAGTGTGTTACATGTTACATGTCAAATATTTGGATGGGAAACAACATGGAATGGAAACAATCTCTTCTATCCGGGAAAGACAAAAAATAATTTAATTAGGTATAAATGCAAGCTCTCGTTGAGTCAAGCCTGTCTGACCTTCGAATTTTTACCTAATAAAAAAAAAAAATTTGCTTATTACCATTCATAGTTGAGGAAAGGGTAGTAACTAAACCAATTTTTGGGCCTAATTGCACAAATAGACCACTAGCTAAAAAATTGGCCCAAAATAACATCTCTACCTCCAAGCAAATATAACAACAGGTTTTTTGGAACTCGTGACCGGCTCTAACAGGTCAAGGGAGAGGAGGTTCAATCTCATTCCCCTTTGGAAGAGCGTTCATCCGTGGCGGTGGGGGAGTAGGAGAGATTTTGGGGGGCTGCATCTCACCGCGCAGGGTCTCACTGGCTTCTTCTCCGATCGGTGGCCACCTTATTTCTTCTCCGGCGCGGCCTTGCTTCTTCTCTAGCCTTGCTTCTTCTCCGGCGCGGCGAACTCAGTTTCTGGTCTGGTTAGGTCTTCTTCGGCCGCCCTTGCTTCTTCTCCGGCCTCCCCTGATCTTCTCTGGCCTCCCTTGATCTTCTCTGGCCTCTCCTGATCTTCTCTGGCCGCCTCTGCAGTTCAACTTCGGCACCTACAAGGTTTGTCAGACTTCTTTTTATATTGAATACATTTTGCATACATTGTATTTGAGAATGATTAGTTGAATTTGAGACCGATTTGGAGCAAATTAGTTGAATTTGGAAGTGATTTTTGTTAATTAGTTGAATTTGGGATAGATTTGGGAGCAAATTAGTCTTCTGCATACACTGATACACTGTCAACAGCTCTGTCGATTTGGAACTGATTTTTTGTTAATTAGTCTTCTCCTAGTTCGTTCATTACTGAATTTCATTTGCTTATCAGGAAACCAATCGATTTCGTATAGGGTTTTGAATTTCTGATGATTATTCAGTTTGCTTGACTGTGCCTTTGGTGATTCTGAATTTCATCTGTCTTCTGGTTCAACTTTTTGCAGTAGTTTGTCTTGATTCTTTATCCTAATTTTTATAGTGAATATTTACAAATCTATTCCTGTTAATTTTGAACATTTGTTTGGGGTGATTTTTCCTAATTTTTTCACTTGATTGGATCAACATTGTTTTTAATTTTTAGTTTCAGATTTTTTTTTCCTGCAGTGTGATAAGCACTTAGTTTCTGGAATCGAACATTCTCAAACATGTTGAAATGCACTGCATATTTAATCTTATACCAATCTAGCTTATACCTTCTATTTTATTACTGTAAATCAGAATGATTGAATGCTTTTTCAAGCATTTATACCTTCTATTTCACTTGTAATGCTTGAATGCTTTTTCAAGCATTTATTACTGTAAATCAGAATGATTGAATCTAATCCTTAAAATGCTTTTTCAAGGCTCTCTTGTAATGCTGCCATCCTTTAGACACTATTTGTTTGTTGTGGTGGTGCAATGACTAGTATTCAATTTAACCCCATGGATGAAAATTATTTCATAAGTCGTTCAATAGACGGAAATAAGGGGTGTGATGCTGTTATAACAACCCTCGGTTATATATATAGCCTAATGTATTTGTAAATAGCCTATTAACTCAATTGGTAGAGCATTGTGTATGCACACAAAGATGTGAGTTCGCCTCTCACATAGGCTAATGCGGAGTATGTGTTCATATCTCTCTAGACTTATACGATTGAACATGGTAGTTAATATATACACTAGTGGCAGGACAAATTTGTGAATCTGGTAGGACAAATTTATAAATATCTCTGAACTTATAAAATTATAAACTAGTAGAAAATATATACACTAATGGTAGGACAAATTTGTGAATATGGTAGGATAAATATACGATATTGGTATGATAAAAATGTAATTACCGAAATTCCTAAGTGTATAACTTGACACTAATGGTAAAATATATGTACACGAATGGTAAGATATATTTGTACTATTGGGAAAGAAGTAGAATTAATATTGACCAATCCACAAACCCCAGACTAGTAATCATTGAGGCGTGAATTGACCCTAATCTCAATCTCAATTACCAATCCATAAATCCCTATCTCAATCAAATTTCTATCAATCAAAATTCACGAATCCAATTTAATCCAATGCTAGAACGACCGAATTAGAGCCTCTACCCTTGGATATAATGTTACTTAGGTTTCCTTCATCTTCTGTTGTAGACTGGAAACCCTCTACCCTTGGTTGTTTTTCTGAAAAATGTGGAACATAATTTGCTACGGTTTCTAGCTTGATTTTCCTTGAAAGCTATTTAAATTGGTATGATAGATGCACAAAAATGGTAGGATAGATGAAAACTAATGGTAGGAGAACATAACGATATCGGTAGGATCAGAATGGTATGATTGATGAAAACTAATGGTAGGAGAAAACAACGATATTGGTAGGATCATACTGGAAACCCAGTAATTCCTGTATTACTTGACACTAATGGTAGGATAGATGCACACTGATGGTACGATATATTTATATTGTTGGAAAAATGTAAATGCATAACTGACTTTACGAAAAAAAATTACTTCCACATGAATCTCAGAAAAGCAAAAGGAGAAGACATGCTCCACAGGCAGAGACTGAAGTTATATGAACCACAGATGCAAAAGCTATACATGGATATATCGTGTGTGATGATGAATCTCAAGCTATGGTCCCTATCCTGGATAAAGTTAGTGCTGCACTGAAAGACAAGATCTAAGTAGTGAATATTGACACTCAGAAGTACCCAGTCATCGCTGACAAGTTCATGATCATCATGTGGAGAAAGAAAATTGAGTAAAACCTAATCTCGAGAGATTTATGAGTTTGTCTTACCATGTTCACATATTTGTCCTACCACCAATGTATATATTTCCTGTCATGTTCATAATCGTATAAGTTCAGAGAGATTTATGAATTTGCCCTATCATGTTCGTAAATTTGTCCTACCATTAGTATATATATATTTTCTGCCAGGGTCATAATTGTATAAGTTTAGAGAGATTCATGAACACATACTCCGTATTAGCCTATGTGAGAGTCGAACTCACATCTTTGTGTGCAAACACAACGCTCTACCAATTGAGCTAATAGACTATTTTCAATGAGTTCTTATGATCGTATATGCATCAAGAAGTGATAATTTTGCAGGAAGCAAAAATAGCGCTTGAATTTGTAATCTTAATTTGCAAGTTATGCAATTGATAAAAAAGAGAGAGTATAAATTAAGAACTCTCTGCAACTGGTCTCGTGAAACCGTCACCTTGGGGTAGTTCTATTATAAAAAAAAGGAACAACTACAAAGGATAGGTACAAGATGACTTACCCATCGTTGCCACTGCCACTCACAAGTTTGTTGCACTTTTCCTGGAATGGAAAGACAGTTGAACATTATTGGTAGGCCAGAACTGTACTATTGGTAGGATGGCAACTGTATCGTTTCCTCGGATCCACGTGTGCCTTTGCACCCGTCTTTTCCGCCTCTCTCATGCTCTGCCTCACTTTTTGCAGGGCATGTTGGGGTGTTTGAGATCCTCCTCTCAAGCTTATATATGTGCTTGGGGAACACCCATCAATGAATGATTGCATTTTCCCCTCATAAATGCTCCCCCTCCCCCCCCAATGAAAAACCCCGTTTTGGCGCCAAAATTACACTTACTGTAACGGCCCAGAATTATGATTTCCGGGTTACGTTTCAAGGGATAAAACCCCTTGTTCGGATCTTGCAATCCAGGTACGAGTCGAGGTTTCAACTCATTTTAAGATTAGTAGAAGGAGGGATTTCAAACCCTAAAAACCTCGAAGGGCCATTGGGTACCCTTTACCTTTCCTAAGACTAGGTCACAAAATCCAATTCAACCGAAAGTAAAGCGGAAGCAAAACTAGGATACAAATGCCACGACAAAGCCTGGTCAAAAACAAATCATAAGCGAGTGATTACCATTTTACCAAGTTAGAATATTAGCTAGGTTCTTCGATTCGCCAAGAGGAAACCCCGTCATATAGACATCGAGCACTCAGGATCTGCAGAAATACCTTAAAAAAAAAAAGAACGGGGAAAGGAGTCAGATCGAGCCACTCATACGGGACCGGCAGTCCTCGCTGAGGCCACATAGTATGTGCTATACCTAATAAAGATGCTCTAATGCAGTGCGAAAGTCAACCACACTAACATGCTCCTAGTCATAATAATGTGTAAAAAATACTGTAAAGGGCCCAAGACAATGCCAAGTGGCATATCCCTCTCTTACCTCCACCCCCTTCCGATAGGGCGGAGACTGGCCAGCTCGTGAATGCATTCCATCATAATCGGGCGGCACGCATGCCTAACCCGCTCCACAATAAAGCCCGCAGGCATCTCATAATATAAGGAAGTTCATGACTCGATTGACTCAGGGTACCCGATGAGGCTGGGCTACCCTATGACCCTAGCAAAGACTCTAGGACTATCACAGATAAGGACCGTTATGTTTCAAACGCATAAAGTAAGCAGATGCTCATTCAATTAGTGCAACCTAAACAGGATACTACATGGCATGCTTTTATGCATATGCAACACCTAACATAAAATGCAACAACAGGCATGAATGTCCAACCTGAGTAAGCCCCCTAGGGAACTTACCTGAAGATGCAGAACAACAAAATAACGCAAGCAAGGGCCCAAGTGCAAGTCCAAAGCAATCCAAAAGCAATACACACCTATCATCAAGCCATCTTCATAAGCTACCGGTCCATCATTCATACACACGAACTCCACGTTCTCAACATGCTCAAAACCAACCGATAGTAAAACCATTTCATTTCCAATCAACCCATCGATAAATCTTACCAACAATATTTCCAAACTCATTTCCCAAAGTTTTCCAAGGTCTTAAATCTCAAGTGAAGTCAACTCATATCCAAAACAATTTCTCAAATCATATTTGGCCAAATTCCGACATTTATCATTTAAATCGTTAACAAATTCCCAAAATCATATTATTAACACAATCCCGGCATGTTTATTTTCACAACCATATTTATAAATCAAGCCAATAAATCATCTCTCAATTTCTAAAATCACATTTTTAAAAATGGCATATAATAAAATATTCCAAACAACACTACCTTCAAAACAATTGATAATATATTAACGTTTCAAAAGTATATATATATATAACTCACAAAATCTCAGAAATATCATATAATAATAATCTAATACCAACCCATCAAGTGTAACATATAAACATATATTAACACAAACAACAATTATTAAAACAACAAAATAACTGGCCCATCCCAAGAGAAGGAAGGATCCGGCCTGCCCAATCCCTCAATCTGAAAACTGGATCCGGCCCGAAAGAAAGGAAGAAACCCAGGTGGAAACCGGATCCAATCCCCTTCCAAATGAAAAACCCGGTTTCAAATGTGATATAACCCGTTTGTAGATATCCGGGTTAGGCCCAACCCGATGGCCCAAACCCAACAGAAAAGAAAAAGGGAACCCATCCCCTACCTCACTCGGCGACTCTGTTCAGCAAATCGGAGGGAAAGAAGACGGAAGGGGACCTCGCTCGTCCACGCTCTCCCACTCTCCTCCTCACCGGCCAAATCAAAGGGAAAGGCAAGCGAAAACACACAGAGAAACGGAATGAGGGACGAGGGGTTTTAAGTGCTCACCGAGAGGGTCTTGTTCTCGCCGGAGAACGTCGTCGGAGTTCGATTCAGCTTCGCCGGAGGAAATCAGCGCCGAAAATGGCATAGGACGATAATAGGAGGTCAAAAGGCGGATCTTTATCGAGTTTGAGAGCGGAAGGGGGGGGGGGGGAGAAACAACCTTACCGGACTCTAATCGGGAAACAGGGGAAGCGAGGAGCGATGGCGGTGCGGCGGAGCCTCCGACGTGCCTCTGGACGGACTACGCTCGTCCTCGGTCGTCGGAGAGCTCCTGCTGTTGCTCGGAAACGAAGGAGGAGGGAGACGCTGCTGCTCGGCTGCTCTCGAACGAAGAACAGGCGCTCGGCGAGGAAGAGAGGAAGAAGATGACCCGGTGGCTTTTGCTGTTGCTCTCGGAGAAGGGAGGTACGGTGTGGTGGTGGATATGACAGACCGCTAGGAGGAGGAAGAAGGGGGCTGTGATGGTGATGAATTTGGCGGCGGGAGAGGGATTCTTCTGAGCTCCTGCAAGGAGTGAAAAGAGGAGGAGGGGAGGGCTCCTCTGTTGGTTTTTAGCAGTTTGCACAGACGGGAAAGAGGGGGGGAGAGGAGAATGAATTTGTGGGTTGTGTTTGGATAGAGAATGGGCTGAGAGAGGGGTTTATGTAGGGAGGAAAGGTGTAAAAGACAACAAGGTGCAAACTGTGAAAGCTGTGAATGGGTGTTCTGCAATGGTTTCTTTGGTGTGGTCAACCTGTAAGGTTGAATTGGCATTTTGCTAGTTTTGGAAGGAGTAAGGTGTAAGGGAAGAGGATGGGAGGTGAGGATGCCAAACCAAGACTAGAAAGGGGCATCTGGTGATGTCGATGCCACAAGGGAGGGAGGGAATCAAACAAGAGGATATGATTTACCAAAAAAAGAAGGGGATGAGTTGGAATTGGTCAAACATGGAGACCAAGTCTAAAGATTTGATAAGAATTGGTGATATGAGACGGAAATTGCGGTTCTGAAGGTAAAGTTTAAATACCCGGAATTACTCCTTGAAACCCGTTCGCTCGAACCAAAATTCGACTCTACTAAAATAACGCTTCAAAATTATGAAGATATCGACATCCCAACGTTTATTTCAAATCCCGAGGCAAAACGATAGAATTGTCATTCAAAGTTAAAAACTGGGCCGGAATTCGCTTTAAAAGTTTCAATTTCGATTTATTAATTTAAAGACGAGTTTTCCTTAAATTATCCGAATTTTTTTTTGGGGACTTAAATCCCTTTATTGAAATTTATTGAAATTTAAAAATCCGGGCATTTACACTTACAACCCGCCAAAACAGCTACGGTCAATCCGTTCCAAATTTCTCCAAATTTTCAGGCATGGTAAGACATTTTAAGCCTATTGGTAGGATAACTATATGCTATTGGTTAGATAATTGTACCATATTGGTCAGACAGATGCTCTCCCTCTTCCCCCAATGAAGAACCCTGTTTTGGCGCCAAAATTACACGGACATCCCGCCAAAATCGCTATGGACATTCCCCTCCATATTATCTCCAAAATTTCAATGTATGGTAGGATAAGTTTGTCCTATCGGTAAGACACATGTCGGCTATTGGTAAGATATTTGTCCTCTATTGGTAAGCCAACCGTTTCCAGTTCCCAAAAATGAAGGTGATGCTTTGCCCTCAACTTTCCACTCGTCTCCTATGTTGGCTCCCTTTTTTGCAGAGCATTTAATAAGGAATGACACCCATCAATCAAGATTTTCTAAGTTTTGATTGACACCCTTAATTCAATCATTGAAATTTCCACTCATAAATGCCCCCCCCCATTTTCCTACTTTATTTGAGACACACACCATGTCCAGCATCTCCCCCTCCTGATTTCTGTTTTTTCAAATGATGGAGCTATAGTGCTCAATTCCCCTTCACCTGCTACCTTCACTACCGGTGGTATTTTTGCATTTGCAAAAATACACCACTTTCTACCCCTAGCCAATTTTTTAGGTACATGTCTAGTTTAGCAATTAGGCCCCTTTTTTTGGTCTAGTTTAGCACATCGGCCTTCATAGTTTCACATTCCTAGCTGAAATTGAAATTGAAGCTATTCTCTTGTTGGTTTTCAATTTCAAGTAATCCAACTGCATAACCAATGACCTCTTGCCCTAGTGGTAAGAGGGAGGTACTTCATTGTGCCTCACCACCATGAGGTCAAGGGTTCAAATCCCACTAGAAGCAATTTGTGCTTGAGTGGGTACTATGCCTTGGTTTGCCTTGGCATGGGTTAGACTTACCCGGCTCGAGTCCTTTGCAGGCTAGTGCTCGGCTCGTGGAGAACTAGTCGATAACCTCGGAACCTCCACGGCATTATATATATATATATATATATATATATATATATATATATATATATATATATATATATATATATATATATATATATATATATATATATATATATATATATATATATATATATATATATATATATATATATATATATATATATATATATATATATATATATATATATATCTTTCTCTTTAGTAAAAGAGGCTTTTTTGACATAAATGAGGTGGAATAAATGAAAAATATTGAAAATTTTAAAATTAAAACAACAAAAATATTGAAGATTTCATTGTAAACACAATTTACAATGAAAATAGCAAATGAAATTATATTCATAAGGTTGCCAAATATTTTTAAATTGTAAATTACCAAAAAAGACCCCATATATAAAAATAATTTATTATATACAATAATATTTTTGTAAATATCTAATGCTATAAAATTTTCATTTATGAATAAATAATTAATAGTAAGATACATGCTCTACCATAATTTCAATTTCCGACAAGAAAAAAATAGCGTATATATAGAAAAATAAAACTAAAATAGTTTTAGTATAATCTAAATGAAAAACTAAAACCTTACACACTTAATTTAAGGAATAACTAAAATATGAAATGAAAAAGTTTTAAAAAATCAAACATATTAGACCGAGTTTCTATTTAATTAATTTTCAATTTTGATTTATTTTTATTTGCATTAATATATGAATGTATATATTCCTTGATACGAAAGTCGATAATCCCGTGCGTAGCATGGGGTAGTCCACTAGTATATGTATATAAAGAAGTAATCCATCTGCATACCAAATATTGAAGAGGATTCTTGCATGATCCGAATCCAAGGCCATCAGGCAAAATGCATCAACTGCCCCCAAAAAAGAATCCAAATCGGAATCGTTGGCTAGAACATCACCAATGGACGGCAGACCAAAGTATTCAAGTCTTGATTTCATTCCAGGACTTCTCTCTTTCCTACATTGAATTACGGAAGTGATGGTAGAATACTAAAAGGACAGGAAGGTATACTATCATGTGTAAATCTCTATTTATTCCTATGGTCAAATATTTTTCATCACAAAAAGTAAACTTAGAAGCTATGCACTCTTTGGTACAGCACCAAATTTGCGAAAATGCATCAATTCGATCAACAATTATAAAGCACAAACACACCACAACTAAAAATGCAAATTATTGTTATAACCATTGAGAAGCTGCTCATGTAATAATTTAAGGACAGAAAACTATTAGATATCTAGATTTTTTTTGCTGTAGGATGAAGAAAACCATTAGAAATAGCCTACCGGTTAAAACTCATCTGAGTCATGAGCTAAATGGAAAAACAAATCATGATCAGAAAGATGAGCCTCAGGACGGATAGGCGTGATGTAGCCCCTCAACAAAGATGGAACCGGCTTCTCATAAATATAAGCAAACACAAATTCTTCGTCTTTTTGCTCAGGAATAAAAATGGGGGGAGATTCAAATTCAGCATTGAGGACAGAAATAAAAAGGTAAAAGCGAAATGTTCTTAACCAATGCTATCATAATCTAACCGCTATCTCCTGTCGATGAAGACACTTTAAGTGTATTTCATAGAAGAAATACCCCATCGATTTCTGAACTCTATATTATTGGTAAATGTAAATAATTGATTAGAGTGCTTACTTTTTCTTTCTTTGTTTTGGTTGAAAAGGTACAAGAAAAAGGAAATCAGATCCTGAATTCTACAAAGAGGTCTTCTAGCAGCTAGAAGTTAACCCAGGGAATTGTATATTCATTGATGACAGGTTATTGCTAAATCTTATTCACATGAACCAGCTTAGCAACCCGATTAGCCGATACAAAAGATCCGTTTGCACTACAATTATGGTTGTCAACAGGCCTTTTTGCTATGCACTTAACTGACCCTAAAAGCCAGAAGGTACAAGACTCAACATGGAACTTTGTTATTCATACAGCAAAAATCAGTATCTCGTTGTAAATTTTGAAACAGTAAATCAAAATTGTAAATAATCAACCAAAAAAATGTATGGAATAAATGTTTGAATTAACACCAAACCTAAGCCCACCTTCCAGATCAAATTGCCTTTCATCCTTAAAGAATTTCTTTGTGATTTAAATTGAGATTTACGAATTTAATTGATTGAGGTTATAAGGTATTCGTTTGCGATTGAAGATTGGTTAATTTAGGATTTAGATATTGAGACTTAATCTTTATTTGAATTGACGCCTTAAAGGTGTTTGTAGAAATACTTAAAAGAGCTTTTGAGATGGAGTTTGTGTTTGGATTACTTGAGGTCTACAACTCCTATATTTTTCAAAGTCACCACTTCCAGTTAACCTTCTTTAATTATCTCCTTAAATTGCAAGACAGATTAAATGTATCTTTCTCCCTAGCTTATTTTGTTAGAAGCCTCTCAATTTTTGTGGTTATTGAATTGTTTGATTAAGGTCTTGAGTCAGGACTTAAGGCAGTGATTGCCACAAGGCAACCAACTCTATTGTTAGTATAGTAGCTAATAAAGTTGGAGAATAATTTTTTTCCTTAGGTTAACCTACAACCTATTCACCTGATATAAGGAAGAAATTCGAAGCCTTTAAGTAATGAGTTCTTTAGTGATTCCATTTAAATAGACCATTCATGCTATAAAATCAAATGGATATCAACTCCGCTGATGTATCTAATCTTTGAATCATAAGATTGCAAGAAATGAAGGAACAGAAGACACAAGATGATGAAACTGACTGAAATGAAAGAGTAGAAGAGAGATTATCAGATTGGGTGAGATTTAAGAGTAGAAGACTTACATAAATTATTAAATTCCATCATCTAAAGCTTAAAACCATAGATTCAGCCCCTAAACAACTCTCAAAACATCTGGAAAACAGCCCCTAAACAGCAACCAGCCACCATAAAAACAGCCCTTAAACAGCCCTCAGAACATCAGGAAATCAGCCCTTGAAACCCATTAAAACAGCCCCTAAACAGCTCTCAAAACATCAGGAAAACAGCCCCTAAATCACTGCAACATCACACCTAAATGTCGATCTAGACACCACCAAAAAAAAGCTCCAAATCTATAAATTTTCTGAGCAGAAAACAGCTCCCAACTGCCTCCAAATCACCTCTTGAAAAATCCAGCAAAACCCATCAATTAATTCCCATAACCCTTAATTTCAATCCTAATTCTGATCTATCTCCCTTTTTTTTTAAATGTAACGTAATCCTTGTTTAGAACATTGATAACCCTTTGAAAATTATGATTATCATAATCCTCAGTTTGAAGATTAATGGAGTGGAATAGCCATAATCCAGATTTTCAGGAGATAATCCTGGATTTATAGCAAGTTTTTTTAAAATAAACGTATAAGATTATCTCCTGAAGAAAGGGAGATATTGATAACCCTTAATTCTGATCATCACAATCCTCAGTTTGAAGGCCATGAACATCAATTTCAAGTCTCCAATCCTCAATTTGAAGGCATCACCCTTCATTCCAAGACCCTAATCCCGGATTTAACTATTACATAAGGCCATAAAGGTCAATTTGAAATCCCCAATCCTCAATTTGAAGACCAAAATCCTCAATGTAAACATCACAACCCTTAATTGCAAGATCCCAATCCTTGATTCTTGCAAGCTAAGTTTTGTCTGCTGAACTCGAGCATTAATCGAAAAGATAACCTAAAACAAATCAGAGTAATAAACTCCGAAAACCTGAATTCAGGAATAAACAACCTGTAATTCAGGGAAAATATTTCCCATATGTTTTGTATACACCAATACATGGTTCAATAAGATGTTGATTTCTGTATAACTGCATGTCTGTACAGCCCAAGCATTATCTGAATTTGTGCATTTATCTATACCATTGTGTAGCCACATGGTGAGGAAAGGTTTCCTTAATCATAACTCATTTTTGACCTTCCACAAGGCTTGTTTCCAGGACATAATTCCTCATAAGGCATTTATTTGATTCATGGACACTCTGCAAGAATAAATGAGTGCGTTGTAGAATTAAACTACATAAACAAGAACAAACACCAGGATAGAGCAAAATGACAACTTTTTTTCTAACCTTGATGGCCAGTCGCTGCAAGTTATCCCATTCAAAGTCACCTTTGCAATACGCAGATCTCACCTGGATCAAAAGTGTAGGATACAAGTATGCTAAATTAATGCTGTGATTGAAAGGAGGAATAATGAATATGACTTTTTTACTGACCTCCAGAATACGCAGGGCTTTCCATATATTGCCCATTGTTTGATGTGCAATTCATTGAGCATGTAGCACACCATGAACTTTGGCATTAGTCAGTTGTATACATTATTATGTGAAGCTGAAGAGTGATGCATATGCAGGATCAAGATTCATGCTTTGGCAAAAAAAAAAATTGATTTTCCATAGTCGCGCATGATCAATGAGTTTCAGAAGAAAGAAGCATGGGTTAGCAAACATACCCAAGGTTTTGTGCCTTGATGATTCCCTCATCAGACTTGCACAGAACTCATCTCCATCCTCCAATGAGTGCCTATTGAGAAACTCCATTAACTCGGCATATGCCTCTTGGTTATAGCTCTGCTCTAGCAATTTGTAGTTGTGAATAATATTATCCAAAAATGTATTCCATCACTTCAAAAATTATAGTGCTTTATCTATTCATGTATTCTGTGGTTTGACGATGAAAAAGAATTCAAGGTATAAATTACCTGGAGTTGTGCAGTGACTATCTTTACAGCAATGTAGGTGAAGAAGTTGTGGAGGTGGCTAGCTGCTTTTGCTTCTGGGGATGCTTCTCCATATCCTTCAACAGAAACCATCACAGAATCATGAAATCACTCTTGCCAATATTATATCAGCATGTTTGGTGCTCAAGTATTTGTTAGTGTACTAGAGACCTCTGGGAATTGGGTTTACACCTGTGCATCTGGGATTCCTGGTACTGCTAAATGCTGTAATGAATCTAGTCATTTGACTCCTTTCCAACTCATTTCTCAGAGGATTCATTATTTAATTAAGTGGGAATTTATGCTCAGTACCGAACTTTATACTTATGAAGTTATGAGTTTTAAATAAATTCCATGTATAAACGATAAATCATTTGTAGTGAAAAGGAGGGAGGTAAGAAGAAAAGCAACCCACCAGGAACATACATCTTGTGACAGTGGAATTGATGTTTTGATGTTCTTTTCACTTGCTGCTGCTTACATGGCGCGTGATCATGATGGGTGAAGGAGCATGGAGCGTGCCTGCTGAGTTTTGGAGGGATCAGGGTTGGTTTTGAAGCAGTTGGTATAGCAGTCCATGACACAGCTGACATGGTGGTGAGCAGCAGAACCTCTGTGGTAGCTTGTTTCTTGTTGACTATCTTAGCAAACTTGCGGAGGAGTATGTGCTAATTTGGGGATATGGAAGAACAAAACTAAGGGCTTCTGTTTCCACGTCAAGTCTTGAAGAAATATCAAAGCTGCCTGCAGGTTTAGATATAAATATCTTGTAAAGCGAAAACCAGAGATGAATTGATTGAATTCCACTTTCACAATCACGGGAGGCCCCAGCTTAGCTCCCACTTTATCTTTTCAACCATCGCACAAATTTTGCCACATGGAGCCATATCTGTTGGCTATTCTTTCTATGATCAACAATCTCCAGTGGAACACCATAAAAGACCTAATTCAGTAATTCACGAATTTCAATCAGTAAAAACAGTGAAAATCTCCAGGCCGAAAACAAAAAAAAAAAGCTTAATCGATCCAAGTAGCTAAAGGCAGCGAAGTATAAAAGGCATAAAACGATGAAAATAGAAAAACTGAAAAATGGAAGGTCGCGAAAAGCAAGGTACATACTCTCGCAATCTGGAATAAGCTTCGGCTCTACGCTGCTGAACTGCGAGGAATTGGCGAAGCAAATGGAGAGTTTTGGAGTTGGAAGTAGCTTCGGAGGTGTGGTCGGGCGCCATTTCATCGGTTATCTTTACCTTCTTCTCGAAATCTTCCATGGGAACCGAACCGTTCAATCTTTTTCTGCTTCTCTTTCCGTTGTTCTTTTGGCTTGCAACCAAAGAGGCCATTTTGCAAAATAAATTTTTACAATTTTTTTATTTTTCTATAAACAAATTCCGGTTTATATTTGTGATTTTTTCAAGGAGAAGTTGTTGTTCACTGTGATTTATTTATACATAGCTTAGCTTCATTGCAGCTTGTTGTATATATATAGGTTAATAAAGCCCTGCATTTGTTTATACTCCGTAGCTTAGAAACCACATCACATTGAAGTTAGTTAGCTATGGCTTAACCACAACCTTTCATTTTGCTGTTAGTAGTACTAGACTACTAGTAGCAGAGCATCATCTTCCTTGTATAAATAAGGACTAAACTGTAATTCACATTCTCAAGAGGGATGAGATCTGCATTTTTCTTGATCATTCTCCATCCCTAACACATATCACATATCCAAACTCAAATTCCTACATGTTCCTTATTTCCACACCAAATCACATTGATCTTAATGCGTAAGCTCGATCATAGACTGCATACGAAATTGATCATCAGCCATAGATGAGGATATCCCTTACCCTCGGCCACAAACAACGAGGCTAATTATCCATCACCTCGACTGTTGGCGAAGAGGTGAATGCATATAAGCTCGGTAATTGGAGCCGAGGTTAGTGCATAGCCTTGGCCATTTTGTAGACCTTCCACCCTTGACAGCAACAACCCAAATCAACTCAAATTTACGTCACTAGATATTAAAGCAATTTTGGACGAAGATCGCAGATGCGCTGGCTGATGTGGCAGAATTGGTCGATGCGTGGCTGGCAGATCGATCGAGGAGCCGAGTTCGGAGAAAGGCGGTGTGGTTACAAGGTGAAGACCTCTTTCAGAGCGGAATTGAAAAGGAGTTGTTGTGCAATTATACACAGATGATCTTTTCAATAGTCTCATATATATATTTGCACGATCAAAATATGTTTAGGGAACAACTATAACAGTGGAGCACATCTAACTTGGAGCAACAAACAGGAAGGCCAGGGGAGGATTGAAAGGAAACTGGATCGTGTGCTTGTCAATGATGCTTGGAAGGAATCGTTTGTGGATACAAAAGCGTTCTTTGACACCCCGAGCATCTCTGATCACTCTCCGGCTGTGACAATACTGAAAAATGACTCGAGTGTAAGGAACTACCCATTTAAGTTTAAAATTTTTTGCTGTCAGGAGGCTGAGTTTGAGCCACTAGTAAGGAGTGCCTAGATGACTGATTTGGCGGGATCAAAGCAGTTCAAACTAGTGACTAAACTGCGAAATGTGAAAGACGCCTTGAAGCCATGGGATAGGGGGCTAGATTCCCGAAGCTGCAGACTCAAATCAAACTAAACAAGGAAGCACTTCATGAGTTACAGCTGAGTCTACAACTGGATAAGGGGAATGCTGGGCTGCATATATGGGTAAAGGAGGCTGAGGATCAGCTGAGAGCCAATGTTGCTCGATTAATTAGCCTCACGGAGCAGAAAGCGAAGATGCATTGGCTGACTATGGGAGAGGAAACTTCGTCTATGTTCTATAGGAGCGTCAAAGAGAGAAGATCAAGGAATGCTCTCACAATGAGGGATTCAAGGGGTGATTGGCTTGCGAATGAAGATGCCATCAGGGCACATATACTTGAGTTCTTTTCTGAGCTGTTGGCATCACCTTCCCCTGCTGGTACACAGATAGTGATTCCTCGGGGTGTTGTCATTGATGAAGATGATGCGGAGAGGATGGATCAGCTGCCGACCAATGAGGATATCAAGAAATCAGTATGGGCAATAGGTAACAACAACTCACCGGGGCCGGACGGCTTTGGTAGCTTGTTCTTTAAGTCGTGTTGGAGCATTGTTGACAACGATGTCTGCGAAGCGGTAAAAGAGGTATTCCGTAATGGTCAGTTGCTTAAGCAGTGGAATACCACATTCATATCCCTTATTCCCAAGGTAGTGAACCCGGCTTTTGTCAAGGATCTCCGGCCAATTTCGTGTTGCAACATAGTCCAGAAGGTGGTTAGCAAGCTGCTTGTAGAAAAGATTAAAGGCTCATTATCGGGGACTGTTTCTAAATGTTAGGGAGCCTTTGTTCCTGGGCGTTCCCTAGCCCACAATAGTGCTGTTGCACTTGAGATTGTTCGGGGTTATGGTACGAAGAGGGTTTCTCCTAGGTGCACCATCAAGGTCGATCTCCAAAAAACCTACGACTACCTCAGCTGGGAATTCATTGCGTTTGCCTTGAGACAATTTGGATTCCCTGAAAAGCTAATAGGAATTGTAATGGAGTGTGTGACTTCGACCACATTCTCGGTACTGATTAACGGAGCCCCCAAGGGTTTTTTAAAAGGAGAAGAGGGGTGAGGAAAGGGGATCCTATCTGCCCTTACCTCTTTGTTATATGACTTGAGGTCTTGAGTCGTATGCTGAAAGATGCTTCAACACTTTTGGGGTTCAAATTCCACCCTCGATGCAAGGCCATTGGATTGACTCACCTTGCGTTCGCGGACGACTTGCTCCTATTATGTAAAGCTGACTCATCTTCTGTTGGTATACTAAAGGAGTGCCTGGACAAGTTCTTATGTGCGTCGGGGCTGAAGGCTAATCCTGAGAAGAGTGAGTTATTTGTCGCTGGGCTGCCTGCCAGAGATGCTTCCTCCATTGCTACTCAGCTGGGCTTTGCTTTGGGTGAACTCCCAGTTAAGTACCTCGGAACTCCTCTCCAATCTAAGCGCTTGAAGGTGCATGAATACAATCCACTCCTAGATAAAATTAATGTCCTAATAGCAGGATGGATTGCTCGAAAACTGTCCTTTGTTGGACGGTTGCAGCTGCTGAAATCAATGGTTGGGGGAGTCCTTAATTTCTGGTGCCAAGTTGTTTTATTACCTAAGGGGGTAATGGAAGAAATTGAAAGGCTATGCAAGCGTTATCTGTGGAGTGGGACGGTAGACAATTCCAAATGCCTAGTTGCTTGGTCTGAGGTGACTAAACCGTTCGAAGAAGGTGGCTTAGACGTTCGAGAAATTCTTTCCTGGAATAAATGTATCTTTGCTAAGCTGTTGGGTGATATTTTGATTGAGAAAGAAAGTGTGTGGCTGGACTGGGTAACACATAACACAGTAGCAGGGGGTAATAAGTGGCTCGTGGAGGGGAAAATTAACGACTCATGGGCTTGGAAGTCACTCATCCAGATCATGGATGAGCTGAGAATGCTGCTGCCCCAAGGGAATGAAGAGGCGACATACAAGCTGGATCCAATCCTTAGTTATGGGGGTGGATTCTCTTGCTCCTTGATGTATGATCTCATCCGGACAAGGGGGAATGAGGTGGGATGGGGTGAAATGTTATGGAAAGGCGCCCAATGCAGAAAATGGAGTTTTATCGTATGGCTCGCAGGGAATAGGAGGCTCCAAACTGGATATCGTGTGAAGCACTGACGTGGTTAGGAAGCGGCCTGATGCCCCATTTGCGGTTTGGAAGTGGAAACTGAAGGCCACTCATGGTTCGAGTGCAATCCAATCCAAGAAACAAAGCGCATTGTATGGCGTTGGGTTGGAATCACACATGAAGAAAGAGATGTGGAGGGCTGGCTAGCATGGTTTGCAAGGGAACCTATGCGTGTGAGGGCTTCAGTTCCATTCCAAGGCAAGCTTCTCACCTTCTCTGCTATCATACATTTCACGTGGCTTGCGAGAAACAGACTCATCTTTCAAAAGGAAAGATTCAGGCCAGAAGAGTGTGCAACAAGGATCATTGAAGCATGTAGGAGTAGGATTTTGGCTAGGTGCAAATGTAAAACAGTAAATCAAAAAAGATGGAAAAAACACTTGATTGGGTAGATAGATGTCGTAGGTAGAAGGGAGACTTTGGGAGTGTTTGAGAGTTTGGGTGATGGTATACTTTTGGGGGATGATTAGTCTTGCGTGACTATTATCTCATTTAATTTTTTACACTAGACCCGTGGTATGGTCTACGTCTTTTGTAACTATGTTACAACTTTTGAAATATATTTACCGCTTCAGGAACAACTATAAAAGTGGCTTTCCAAGACGGCAAATATTTTTGTTTGCCACTAGTTGGAGGTGACTTCAATGCGTACATTGGTAAGGATAACGTTGGATTTGAAGAGGCGCATGGGGTTTTGGATTCGAAGATAGAAATGATGGTGGGAATGCATTGTTAGAGTTCTGTATTGAATTCAGGAGTGTCATTTGCAACTCCAGGTTTCGTAAAAGAGATGAACACTTGATTACTTTCTCCAGCTCGGTTGGATGTTCGCAGATTGACTACCTGTTGGTCAGAAAGGAAGACAATCGACGTTGCAGGGATTGCAAGGTGATCCCCTTCGGTGGTATTTCTACGCCCCACCATCTTCTTGTTTTAGACTTTGAGGTGTTTGGTTGCGTTCGTAAGAGAAGCCACAACTTTCCTTCGAGAATCGGGTGGTGGCGACTGAATGAATCGCCCGGGCGTCTACTGAGAGATAAAATTTGGCAAGCGGCAGAGCAGGTGGGGGTTGGAGATAGGTTGGGCAATGCAGATGCTATGTGGAGCTGTTTGGCAAGCTGTATTCACAGAGTGGGTCGAGAGGTGTTGGGGGTGTCTAAAGGGGGTCGTGGGCCTAGTCGGGGCGCATCTTGGTGGAATGAAGAGGTGAAGGCAAAGGTAAAGGCGAAATAGTTAGCGCTCAAGAGATGGATTCACATAGCCATTGGAGAAGATGGTTTGGAGCTCAGGTCTAGGTACAATGTGGCCAAAGGGGAGGCTAAGCGAGCAGTTGCCAAGGCTAAAGACAGATTCTTTGAGAGTCTTTACAAAGCCTTCGACGAGAAGGGAGGGGAACATGTTCTCTATCGCTTAGCTCGTCATAGAGAGAGGATGAACAAAGATATCGACAACATCAGACGTGTCAAAGATGAGAGCGGGCAAGTGTTAGTTGATGATCAGCAGATCAAGGGAAGATGGCAGAGATATTTCTCAAAATTGCTCAACGATGATTTTTGCTATTCGGATTGGAGTTCCAGTCTCTTAGATTGTATCGACTATGGGTTTCGCTGGCGCATTTCTATAGAAGAGGTTAAGAAAGCTGTCTGCAGGACAAAAAATAATAGAGCATCGGGCCCATACGATATACCGGGGGATGTTTGGAAATGGTTAGGGCACAAAGGTTTGGTTTGGCTTACTTCGCTTTTCAGTGCTATCCTAAGGTCGGCTAAGATGCCATCGGAATGGAGACTTAGCAAATTGGTCCTTGTATATAAGAACAAGGGGGATATATAATGCTGCAGTAACTACAGAGGAATCAAACGCCCGAGTCACACGATGAAGTTATGGGAGAGAGTTATAGGGGTGAGACTTCAGAGATTGGTTAACGTTTCTGAGAATTAGTTTGGCTTCATGCCTGACAGATCAACATTGGAAGCTATCCACTTGCTTAGGTGATTGATCGAGATTTACAGAGACAGGAAGAAGAATCTGCATATGGCCTTTATTGATATAGAAAAGGCCTACGACAGGGTTTTGAGAGGGCTACTTTGGAAATGCTTGGTAGAGAAGGGAGTGTCGGGGTCGTATATCAGAGTTATCAGGGGTATGTATAACGGTTCGCTGACTAGTGTTAGATCGCTGAGTGGTGATTTAGAGTATTTTGAGGTTTATGTGGGGCTTCACCAGGGTTCAGCGCTCAGTCCGCTTCTATTCACTCTAGTTATGTACTCCGTTTCTGCTCCACTCCAGGAAGAGGTCCGAGGTGCATGTTGTTTGCTAACGATATTGTTCTAGTGGACAACCCAAGATCGGGTTTGGCCCGCATACTAGAAATTTAGAGAGAGGTGCTGGAGTCTAAGGGTTTCAGAATGAGTAGGACCAAGACAAAGTATGTTCAGTTTCGTTTTGGAGAGGGCAGAGACTCAGATGCATCAGTTCTATTGGGGGGGGGGGGTGATTTGGTCCCAAGGAAAGAGTATTTCAAGTACCTTGGCTCGTACGTTCAGAGCGATGGGGGTGTCAACAGGGATATCGAGCATCGCGTCGTCAGGGGTTCTTTGTGATAGGAAAGTGCCAAAAAACTAAAAGGGAAATTCTACAAGGTGGTTATTAGACTGACCTTACTCACCTTACTGTATGGTTCATAATGCTGGCATATTACTAAAGCTCAAGAATAGAAGTTAGCAGTGGCTAAGATGAGAATGTTGCGGTGGATGAGTGGGAACACGAAACTAGACAGAATAAGAAATGAGGACATTAGGAGCAAAGTTAGAGTTGCGAGTATTGTTGACAAACTGTGAGAGTCTAGATTGCGGTGGTTTGGTCACACTCGTAGGAGACCCTTATCAGCGCATGTGCGTAGGTGTGGGAGCTTGGAGCTATTTGTAGGGGGGAGGTAGACCGAAGAAGAGTTGGATAGAGGTTATCAGGCATGATCTAAATTTGCTGGACCTTTCGGAAGATATTGCTTTGGATAGAGACTGCTGGAGAAGGGGCATTCGAGCTTTCTAATGGTTAAAAGTTTGAGGAAGGGCGTTGGGCCCTTTCGCTTATGCTTCTTTTCTGACGATTTCCATGTGATGCTTATGCCCTATTGCTTTGGGTCTATCGGAAACACTCTCTCGACTTGTTCGAGGAAAGAGTGTGTATACATCCTGACCCCCAGATCCTGCCTAATCGCGGGATATACTGGGTTGTTGTTGTTGTTGTTGTACTAGTCCATTAACAGTGACTTTCAAAACCGATAGAGGGTTGGTATCAGTGATACAAGGTAAAAATGTCTATCAGCTTGAAAAGTCGGGGTTGTGGATGCGCCTGTGCTGATATTTTATATGAGGTTGAATTGCACAAGTTTTATTGTTGATCATCTTTGCATTTTATTTGACGATACAAGGAAATGGTGTGTTTCGTTGGCTCTAAAAAAATTATACAGAATTTTCGCAGGGTGCCCTTGTGGTATTGCAATTTTCGCCGGGCATACAACTTTTTTACATATTTCGTGTGGTACCCCTGAGATTTTAGTATATTTCACGTCGCGCCCTCGATTGGTTAAAATTAACAGAAGCTTACCTCTCCGTTACTTTCGAAATTAAAAAAAAAAGAAAAAGAAAGAAAGAATGAAGAAGGAGAGAGCGCATCGACTGAAAAGGAGAGAGAGAGAAGACTCGATCGGAGATCGGTGACTCGGGGAAGGAGAGACAACACCGGAGTGGCGATATCGGACTCTGGCGACACTGAGCAGCACCGGAGCAACACTGGAATCGAAGTAGGGGAGAGAAGGTAAGTCGATTGTGAAATTTTCTGAAAATTAGGGTTCTGAATTAGGGATTTTTTGTTTGAATTTATGAATTTGAGTTTGCAAATTGGGGATTTTCAGGTTGAATTTGAGTTTGTAAATCAGGGATTTTCAGTTTGAATTTGTGAATTTAAGTTTATGAATTGAGGATTTTCAATTTTGATTTGAAGCTGGTGTATCTATGGTGGATTTGTTAATAAGATTACAATGCTTGCTAAGTTACTTACTGTCAACTTTAATGGTTGAATGAATTGTTCTACCTATTTTAAGAGAAGTAACTTGTTTTGTTATTAGTGAATTGTATGTGAACTCAGTGCATTTAGAATAGGGCGTGGTTATAAATTGAAGTTGAAGGATGAATTTGGTTGTGAATTTGATTGTATGCTATCTGAATTTGGCCATCTGATTTATTTACAGTTTGTCCATGACAGGTGGGTTGCTTGTGTAAAATTTGGTTGTCTGCGCCCAAACTAGTCCCCATTACAATAGGAGAATGAGTGGTCAAGCAACAAATGAGATGCATGCCTTGGGATACCCTTGTGAGGAGGCCTATTTGTGACTCGTAGGCTTTCATTAACAGCAGCCCTTGAAGCAACAATGGAAGAAACTCGAGCAACAGATGAGATGCAACATTGGCTGTTGTATAAGCAATATTGACAGCATAAGCAACGGTTGTAGCTGTACAAGTGCGCCCAAGTTGAAAATTGTATTCTTGGATTATAATTGTTGAATCTAGAATGATTAATATATTAATAAGCTTTGTTTCATTTTAAGGAGTTTGTAAACACCTGAATTAGGATAAACAACCCTGCAAAGGCAATTTTGTTTCAGCTTTAATAAGCTTTTTTTTTTACAGTAGGCAATAAATTGGATGTATTAACGACATCCATGATCATCTCGCAAGATGATGTTCTGGAACTCACAACAACAGGAACTCAAAATTAAATTACAATTCAACTGAGATTTAGCTAGAAAATCAGCTGCACCATTTGCCTCTCTATAACAGTGCTGAATTGTGACGCTCTCAAACTCTTTGTTTAATGAATGGATCTCTTGGATTATTTGAGCGACCTCCCATGGTATATTGTTCACTTGATTGATGGCATTGACGATGATTGCACAATCACTTTCAACTATTACTCTTCGAATCCCCATCTCCGCTGCTAGTCTTATACCTGTATAAACTGCAAAAGCTTCTGCTTGAATGACCGAACTCATCCTAACGTTACATTTATGAATCCGAAGAACTAGACCGTCATTATTCCTAACAATACAACCAACCTGCGATTGAGTATCAATTTTCACCGAAGCATCTACATTGATCTTTATAACATTTATTGGAGGGCATTTCTATAGTTTGAGTTAGAGCATAGATAATACCTGTATCCGAAGTATTGCGAAAAAATAATTCTATTTCTGAGCTCCCAAACAGAGTGTCATAAATGACATAAGTCTGTAAAATCTATATTAAGAGCCCTAGTATTTAAAATATTTTCCGAAACATTACTTGTTAAATTTGGAATATTATAACATTTTCCCAACTTAACACCTAGATTTTGAATAAGGGATCTTGTGATCCGACAATTAAACAATAAATGATTTGTATCTTCTGTATCAAAATTACAAAGAGAGCAAGTACTAGGAACTCTATTTATGTATCTATTTAGACGGGTCGTGGTAGGTAAGATATCTAAAATAATTTTCCAAATAAAATTTTTAATATTCGGAGGAATATTAAGTTTTCAAATCCAGTCAGCTGGAATTTTCTTAGTATTCCCTGTATTACAAATAGAAGATGTGGATTTAACAGAGAATTTTCCATTACTACTATAAATCCAAATTAACTTGTCTGGAATATTAATTACTGGAATATGGATATTAGTAATAGCTTGAACAATATGAGAGGGGAATATACTATTTAATTTATCAATATCCCAAGAGTTGGTATTTGTAAATAAATCACAAACTTTTAAGTTAGGATTACGACCATTCCGAAAGTTTTGAAGATTAACAGGCTTTGTTTACCCAAAATAATAATCTTACAGGGAACAAGTTTGCACAATTTCGTTTTCGTCTTCTTCGGTCTCCATATTTTGCCCCAATTTTATGTTTGCGAACACTAAAAATTAAATACCGCAAAAACTTGGATAAAAATACACACAAGAATCAAATTTCTGAACACATTAATGAACAACGTTTTTAAGTCGTGCAAGTTTGCACAATTACAGAGCTAATTAAATGTTTAGAATGGTCAATCATAGCCATTCCACACCTAGAGTTTTCAAAAAGGACTAACACCCAAAGCTAAGCTTGTTTAATATGGTCAAGCTTAGCCATTCTATACTAATAATTTCCATCAAAACCCATAACCATTCTTCTACTGAGTTTCTGCTCTCCATGAAGAAATTTTTTCAAACATTATGCCCGTTTAACAAGACCTGGCATCTACCACATTGCACAAGGCGAGACCTCTTTTCCATAGAAGGCAATTACCTTCCATCACCTCATACTCAGTGGGTGACGCCTTGGAAACTTGCGAGGAGGCAATTTACGATATCTCAGTTTACAATATCTCAACGCGGACATAAAAACCGAACATGAATCTTTGGTTTAAAATAAAAACTGAACATAGCAGTAACAAGATATGGATCTTGATGGGCCGAAGTGGAAGGATTTATTTACAGATTGAAGGAACGGAACAATAAAAGTTTTGGAGAAATCCAACAAGTAGCCCTAATGCTCTCTTCCACTGCTGATCTCATTTCCCTTGTGACAATTCTCTATAAATTCATTACATTAATTACTAATCTAGATCCATAGATTTAGGATCTAAGTCAATGTGTAAGATTGTACAGGAGCATTGATCTATAGTTAAATCTTAAGCAAATTAAGTTTAGCAACAACAGAAAAAACTGAATGAAATCCCTCGACTTGAAACAAGTCAGATTAATATAGAGTTAATAGCAGAGCAGTAAAAGTTTTGCCCAATAAATAGCAGAATAGTAGTGGCCTGGAGTAGGACTAGTTGGCTGCTTAAAGGCACTCAACTTTCAACTTAAACCTTCTATTTACTGAATGTTAATTTTTGCATATTGAGATTTCACAGATTGATAACTTCAATTTACAGATTAACAGAAAAACTCCTCTGAACTAATTTTGCATTCATTTCTATCAAACTCAACTGCAAAACTGAACTGAATTTTATAAGTCTACACCTGCAAATCCAATACTCAAATTCACAAACTTATATTCAAAATTCCAAATTCGAGCAGTAGTTTCAATTCTTCCCTAATGCCAATTGAACACGAAACAGACCCTCAGTTTCAATTGGAGGACGATTTGTGGAGGATTTGGCACCCAAATCCTCATCTGCCTCACCCCTAACCCTCAAATCCCCAAACCTAGATTATAGGTTCATATACTCACCTTGCTTGGCACTTGGCAACGTCGGTCGCTCTTCGAGCACTCGCAGCAGGGTACTTCTTCGGTTGCAGCAACAGCGACCCGACCTTTGAGCAGCGGATCCGAGCAACTTCTTCTCTTGTTCGAGCAGCGCTGGTCTCCTTCACTCTCCCTTCGCTCTCTAGTGTATCGTGTTGTTCTCCGGCGTTTCTTTTTTTTTTTTTTTTTTTTTAATTTCAAACTAACGGAAAACACAAAACGGTTAAATTTAACCGGAAAGGGCACGAGGCGAAACGGTTGAAAACAACAAGGGGATCACGCGAAATATGCAAAAAAGTTGTATACCTCGCGAAAATTACAATACCCAGGGTTCATGGCGAAATTTCCGAAAATAATAATTCAGTGGCCATTAACCAGTACAAATCTCCAGATCATCCAAGGCATCAATTAGGTAGCCAGCCAAACAAAACTTTGCTAGAATTGGTATACCCATTTAGAAATTAGAATTATGAAATACCTAATTAGGAAATTTGTTGGCCAAATGTGCGAGGCTCAACAAACGATCACCAATAAGATCGTCTTATATAACAGCCATAGCCATAAGATTGTCTCAGGCACTACAATACCGAAATAGCCGAGAAATGAAGTGGAAGATGAAGAAGAGGACCGAGAAGTACTACACGAGGTTTCGCAGGTGCGAGAATCATCGAGGAGGAGAACAATGCAAATGCAGCGTTGATAACATGAATGATCTGCTTAGTATCGAACAGATTCGGGACATGAACGCCACCATTTTGGAAGCGATGCAGAGGGCGATTTTCATGTTCACCCGTTCCAGTGTCGAGACAGCAGCTGCACCAGCAGAAAAATAGCAACCTTACCCTTCTGAGAGCGTTGTATTGTATCACCGCAATTTTATTATCATGTTTTTCATTCTTATAAAAGATCAATTCTTACATTACAACAACAAAACTTCATAACAGCTTCACTTGTGTTCATAGCCATTACAAAGAGTAATAACAAGTTCATAATTTGCAAATCGACGTTAGTTTAATGTTTTTATTAACTAGGACTACAAATCATGTGATTAACACAACTATTATCTGAACTCTCCATCCAGAGTACACAATCCAATCTCAGGAACTCAACTCATTATTTACAGCTGGCTATAAGAACAGTTCGACCACAGATACGAAAAAACCTGCCAAAGCGTCTGATCTGCCCAAAATACACGAGTACATTGTTGATGAGTTCAACCTTAGCTACGAGCTTGCTTGGTAGCATCGGAGCCGCCTGTTGTCATGAATGATTCTCCACAACCACATTGCCCTTTTGAATTTGGATTAATGAATATGAACTCAGACCTGCAATGGACCACATTTTTAGGGTTCAAATACAAGCTTATATAGGCCGAGTAAAAGCATTCAAGGGGAAAAAATCTAGATATGTACACACCTGAGCTTGTCATCAACAAAATCCATCTTCGTTCCTATTACGTGCATAAGGGCCTTTGGATCAATTAGTATCTTTACACCCTTGTCTTCTACCAACTCATCAAATTTTCCCTTGTCATCTGCATATATGAAAGTATTTAAATTACAACAGATATCCAAAGGTTTTGTTCAAAATAAGCACCGACAGATGTTCATGTCAGATTTTGAATGGCAAGCGTCAAGAAGTGATCATGGAAACAGACTAAATGTGTGAACAAGAACTGAACTGAAGGTGAATAGTAAGTATTTGATTGAGCAAATGAATGCTGATAAGTAATCAAGGACGTTTCTTGTTACAACAGATATCCAAAGGTTTTGTTCAAAATAAGCACCGACAGATGTTCATGTCAGATTTTGAATGGCAAGCGTCAAGAAGTGATCATGGAAACAGACTAAATGTGTGAACAAGAACTGAACAGAAGGTGAATAGTAAGTATTTGATTGAGTAAATGAATGCTGATAAGTAATCAAGGACGTTTCTTGTTACAACAGATATCCAAAGGTTTTGTTCAAAATAAGCACCGACAGATGTTCATGTCAGATTTTGAATGGCAAGCGTCAAGAAGTGATCATGGAAACAGACTAAATGTGTGAACAAGAACTGAACTGAAGGTGAATAGTAAGTATTTGATTGAGTAAATGAATGCTGATAAGTAATCAAGGACGTTTCTTGTTTGTCTGGTAAAAGGTGAATGAAAAAGCTTCCTAAATTACTTCGAATAATACCAAAACTGCACTAAAATTATATCTTCACAATGAAATCCCATCCCTAATCTCTTGACGATAGACTCTTGGTCGAAATCTCCCAAGAACTGTAGCTATTTACCATGGAAAATTTGCAGAACCTCTTAGGCATTACCCCCTTTCTGATTAGTACCTGTGTTGCAATAACCTCTTGGACTGCATTATTCTGACTTTCGACCTTCTAAACTTCAATTTCAGGTTAAAACAACCATAGGAACTCAGGATAGGGAGCAAAAGAGAAGCTCATTTCACCAAGGATGGCAAATGGTGCGCTGAGCTAGGGAGGACTCAACACTTCCAATGGGAAACAACCAGATCCAAGTAGCGATAATATGATGGAGGATGGGACAAGGAAACATTCATATCAGAATAACCCCAATGACACTAATTCTTATTAACCTTGGCAAATTTGTGAGGACACGAGAAAGATCAAGCAACTCAGGCATGTATAGAAAGACCAAAATCACACTTGTCAATCGGCCACACGAGTAAAATAAATCTAATACCATTCTCGGAGCTGCGTGCAAGAAAGAATCAGTCTGCAGATCTATTGGGATCGATAATCAGGTTTCAAGCAATTGAGCAACAGCAACATCTTCAGGTTCAGCAAGCAAAGGAATATCAGAAATTGGAACATAATTCATAGCTTCCACAAATCCTTGTTCGTCGAAAGACATATATCGATGACTAATCAAACAAGCGATCCAATTCGGTAAATCGCAAGCTGAACAAACGAATCGCGCTCGCACCTTTGACTAGTTAACCAATCGATCAAAATTGGCAAATCGCAATCCGAAAATTTGAAACACCATTCCAATTCCATTCTCTCCCATTAAAAAGCGAAATCGAAAAACAAATCAGGCGACGGAGAAGAAACCCCGGCGAACTAGAGAAATCGAATTTGAGAGAGAGAGAGAGAGAGAGAACCTGCGTAATTGAGGGTATAGGAGAGGCCGTTGCAGCCGCGAGCCTTGACGCCGAGGCGGAGGAAGGGTCGCTGGCGTTGGCGGAGAAGGAGCTTAATCCTATCGGCGGCGGCATCGGTGAGGCTGAGAGCCTGGCGGCGGAGGCTGGGGCCCACCTTGGCCGCCGCGGCAAGGAAGGAAGATGCGGCCATGTTTGAGAGGTCTCTGGGTGGATGCGGATGTGGTTGCCACGAGAACACCAAACAAATTACAATCCCGTTATTATTGATTTAATTTTATTTATTTATATTGGTAAAAATGATTAATTCTTTATTTAGGCCATTTTGCATTTTAGCACAACTTAAATAAATTTGAAGAGCAAATTTAAAACACTTAAACAAGTTATTATTCTAAATATCTTTATGATTCAAATATAGAGCGGTTTAACCTAATTAAACTAAACTAAGATTAAAAAAAAAATTATAGTAACCAACGATAATATTTTTCAGGGAATCGAATGTTGTGACTGACTACCTTGCTCGTAGTGCTCATGTATCCCCTGTCGACGTTTGTTGTGAGGATGATCCAGAACTGCTAGTTCTCGTCCGGAAGAATGCGCTAGGAAGGGCCTCTATTGCGGCCGACCCGACCTAATTCTTATCTTGCGTAAAAAAAAAAAAAGTAATGGCCTAAGTGCTTACTTATGAACCAAAAAAAAAAACTCAGTATTTTGGGGTCATACAAAAGTTTTTTTTTTTTTTGAAACGGAAAGAATTTGACCATAGAGCTAAGCTCTATCAGCCAAGAGCATTCTTGCGGATGAGACTACGCAACAGAGAATCATCAGGAGTCATAGATCCGTTAGAAGCAAAGACGATACGTGACAAGCGATCAGCCACCAGATTTGCCTCACGGAAGACATGACGAATCTCAACATAACCAAAGAAGCCCAGCGAGACTAGACTGTCCGAGACAATCATTTTAGAGTCTCCAGTAGGCTTCCCCATACCTTTTAGACTTTTGATAATCGTTAAGTTATCTCCTTCAATGATTAGGTTCATGATTTTCAGTTCTTTTGCGCCTTGCAGGCCCTTCCAAAGGCCCATGCTTTCACATCCACAAACCGAGGTAATTGGTGAGGTTCTTGAACCACTAAAAATAGGAGCACCAACGGAATCCCGAAGGATGAAGCCATACGTGCGCCTACCATCAAGGGAGAGAGAACCGTCAAAATTCAGTTTATAAGTTCCATTTGGAGGGGGTTCCCATTTGGTTCTTTTTCTTTTCGATTTCAATCTGGGTCGGTCTACATTTTTGGACAATTTTTTGTCATTTGTACAGTAATCCGGTGGATCCGAATGCGTTGTTATCCAGATAAATATTTGTTCTTTTACAAATGATAAGATACGCCTTATGTCTAGGTTTATATTTTCAAAGATCATTTTGTTTCTGAAATACCAAATTCCCCACCAAACAAAGGCTAGATCTTCAAAACATTTTTTGCCAATTGTATTTTTGATATCCCAGATTGTGTCGTTGAGGTGTTCCTCTTTGTTGAAACAGTCCATGATTTTCATAAAGGCACCTGGGTTATTTGCAATAAGGGTTTCCCTACAAACAGGACAGTCCCATAGTAGATGGTTAAGGTTTTCATAGCAGGAGTCACAGTGTGGGCAATTCGTCGGAATACCAAGTCGGCGAGATGCCAGTTTAACCGTAATGGGTATTCCGTTCTTAAGGATTTTCCATAGGAAAGATTTTATTTTAGGGGGAATATTTAGCCCCCAAACCCAGTTTATATCCATAATTTTATGGTTTTTGTGTCTATGTACCATGTCAAATGCAGACTTTGTGCTGAACCAACCATTTTTGCTCCATTTCCAATATAGTCTATCAACATGGATGTGTTGTGGTATTGGGGTTGTTTTGATTGCTTCTATTATGTCATTTGGAATGACATTCTGTAGATTTTCATGTAATTTTTCTTGGTCCCATGTTTGATTCTGTTTTAGGAAATAATTTATGTTGATTGTTTCGTCAATTTGTTGTGTTCCTGAGATTAGTGAATTTAGCGGCGTAGAGCCTAGCCACATGTCCCGCCAAAAAATAATGGATGAGCCATCCCCAATAGACCATCTTAGACCTTGCTTGAATAAAGGTAATAATTTTATTAAATGCGTCCATTGCCAGGAAGAGGCCCCATGCTTCCGATAATTCAGAATGTTTTGATCTTTGAGATATTTTTCTTTGATTAATGTAACCCAGGGGCTAGATGGTTCTGCTAATAGTTTCCAAAGTAGTTTCATCTGAAAGGCTTTATTCATGTCCTCAGAGCTTCGAAGACCAAGTCCTCCATTTTCCTTGGTTTTACAAACCTCAATCCAGCTGATGAGGGGTTTGTGATTCGGGCCCTTGTTCCAAAGGAAGTTTCGGTTGATTTTATCGAGTTCTGTGTGAACAGATTTGGGTAGCATAAAGCATTGCATTATATGTAAAGGTTTAGCTGTTAGCGTCGTTTTGATCAAGGTGCAACGACCCACTTGTGAGAGGCAATTCGCCTTCCATCTGTGTAGCTGTGACTTAGTGCTTGTTAATAAGTCTTTAAATTCATCCTTCGTCACTTGTCCATCAATGATCGGACATCCCAAATAGCTACCCAATTTGGGGGTGTGTGCCATTTCAAGCTCATTTCGAATAAGATTTTTTTGTGTGGTTGAAACATTTCCGGATGTTTGGAATTGAGATTTGTGCCTGTTCACTCGTTGTCCTGACAAAGCTGAGTATTCTTGTAGTACTTTGTTAATTTGGTCACAGCCGGTTTTGGTTGCTGATGCAAAGATGACAATATCGCCAGCAAAGGCTAAGAAGGGGATTTTCGTACCACCGCGTGTTAGTTTGATTCCTAGATGGCTTTGCGGCCTTTCCGACTCATGTTGTAGCCCTCGAGCAAGAATTTCTGATATTATTAAAAATAGATATGGTGAGAGCGGGCATCCCTGGCATAGTCCCCTCTTTGGGAAAAAACATATCCGTGGGTTCATTATTTACTAGTACTGAGTATGTTACAATTGTAATACATTCTTTGATCCATTCCGTGAATTTGGGTGAGAAACCAAGTTTAAGCATGATGGAGAATGAGAAGTTCCAGTCGACCATATCAAAAGCTTTTTCCATATCAAGCTTGACTGCCATCCAACCTGAATTTCCTTTTTTCTTTGAGAAAGAGTGGAATATTTCATTTGCAATTAAGATGTTATCTTGTATTGATCTGCCAGAAGATAAGGCACTTTGAAGTGGGTTTGTTACTTTGGGGATAATCCTTTTTAGTCTTGATGCTAGTATTTTGGATATAATTTTGTATGTTGTCGAGCATAGGCTGATAGGCCTATAGTGAGATGTTGTGGTCGGGTTGTCTATCTTCGGTATTAATGCTATGAACGTGTGGTTTGTCTGTTTTAGAATCCTTCCACTAAGAAAGAAGCTCTTGACTGCCTTTATGACAGATGGTTCAACTATGTGCCAGTATTTTTTGAAGAATCCAGCAGGAAACCCATCAGGTCCTAGGGATTTGTCATTGGCAAGACTGAAAACCGCATTATTTATTTCAGAATTTTTGATTTGGCGAGTCAACCAGTCATGATCTTCGTTCGAGATTTCATTTCCTACATGATGGAGTAAATTTCTTGGTATTTGTTGTCTGGGCTGTTGTGAAAATCTCTAGCTGAAATCCTGCTTGATTAGCTCTCTTATGTCTTTTTCACTACTGAGTGTTATACCAGCGGTGGTTTGAAGGTGTTTTATTATGTTTCTGTTTCGTCTTCCAGTTGCAATTTTATGAAAGTATTTTGTGTTAACTTCAATTGATTTTACGTGTATTCTTTTGGCCCTTTGCCCCCAATATTTTTGTTGGAAGGAAAGGAGAGAAGTATGCTTTTTTGTGAGCCTTTTGATTTTATTATCCAGGTTTTGGTTATAAGCATTGCAAAGATTTTTCTGTAATTCCAGTAATTCTGTTTCTACTTGTTTAATTTGACGAAAGACATTTCCAAAAGTTACTTTGCTCCATAGCTTGCTTTTCCTTTTGACCTCTTGCAATTTCTTTGTTAATTTGAACATTTGAGAGCCGGGAGAGTTAACCCTTTAAGCAGAGCGCACAACTGCTTCATATTCCGGTTTCGTTGTCCATGCCATTTCAAATTTGAAAGGCTGTAATTTTGGTTTCAGGTTATCCATGAGGTCCAGTGTAATATGTGCATGGTCCGATTTTAAGAAGGCGTGGTTTTTGGTGCATAGGTTAGGGAATTGTTTTAAGATAGAGTGGCTAATCACATCCCGGTCTAGTTTTTCAAACATATTGTCATTACCATGTTCGTGTTTTCTCCAAATGTAATTATTTTCAAATGTAGGGAAGTCTACCAGATTGTAAGTGCTAATAATATCTTGTAGTCTTGTAAATCTATTTGCAGATGGAATCTTTCTACCCTTTTTGTCGTTCGGCTCTAATATTTCATTTAGGTCCCCCAATATAATAAGATCGTCCTTTGCATTGCATATATAGTTTGAGTGTGAGGCCCAGAAAGAGTTTTTTTCATTTGCATAAGGTGTTGCACAAACAAATAAGATTTCGATATTAATATTAAGAGCCGTGTTTGTGTAGTCTGCCTGGATGATACGGTCTGTAGAGTTTCTAATAGTAAAAGTTTCATTCTGGAAAAGGGATTCTTTCCAAAGAAGGCATAAACCTCCTGCCAGTCCTTTTAACGGAGAGAAAAACATTTTATCAAAACCTGGTTTCCTCCAGCACTTATCCAGATGAGGATTTGTTAATTTTGTTTCGGCTAGCATTAAGAGTTTTATGTGTTCTGCTTTAGTAGTAGATTCAATGTGAGTCCAAACATTCTTTTTACTTAGGCCCCTAACATTCCAGAAGCTAAACTTCATTATAACCAATTGCGGGAGAAATGGTAGTTAGAAAGGTTAGACTCTTACTTTAAAAAGTAAAGACTCGCTAGTTAATGTGCATTTTGATTGATTTCTGGTCATTGTTATAAGTTTTTTTAATCTCTATGAGTGTTTGAGTGAGTGTATAATGCAGAAATACAAACCCCGACGATTCTTGGATTAGATAGAATTCTGAGTTGTTTTTGTTAGATCTATTATGTAAGTCCTTGAGCATGAGAATAAACATGTGATAAAAGTTATAAATCTGATATTGTTTTCGTTTTACAATGTACATTCGTGTATCCATGATAAGATCAGAATGAATGCTGTGAGCTTTATAGCAAAAGGAAGGCAGTGTAATGCTTAAGTTGACACATAACTCATAAGTTGGTCTGCTGCAGATGACAGATCTAGAGCTTCCAGTGATGAGCATCCTCCAAGATGCTGAAGTGTGTTTGATGACTTCAAATGCTCGATGACAACACTTGATTCTATTGTTTGTTCCTTGAGTCCAAGTGTCCATTGCTATACGCTGCATGGTTTGGAAGTAGATATATTGCTCGAGAGAAGGACTCCCTCAAGCATAATTAGTGATGTATCTTGAAACAGTCTCCTTAATAAATGATAAGGCATATAGCAGGTTGATCATAGCTAAAGAGAGACAATAGAAATGATGTAATTTTCTAAGCAAAAAATGACAGATAATAATTAGCCTTAGCATGTTGTGGTACAAATGAGAGTATAAGATTGGTAAGCACACATTTAGAGCAAATTCAAACCAGAAGTTAAGAGATAAGATACGAGGTTGGTTGAAAGCAGTAATTGGTATATAATAGTATTGCAAACCCATAATCTACAACAGCACCAAGTAAAAGCACTTAGTAGAAGAAATGCAACCAAATTGAATATAAAAATCCAGTGATAGTTCATAATATAAAATTTGATTATTTGTAGAGAATCTTAAAGTTCTAGTCTCGGTAAAACTAGTACAGAGAAGGTATACTTTTTCCCAATTGTGGCCAATTCGCAATATAGTTTGTTTTTTGAAAATTTGCTGTGAATTTACATGTGCAGTTTCTTCATGATATGATGCAGTTTTGTCATGTGCTTTAGTGTCACCTGTGTTTTGCCGAGCTTGATCCAAGAAGGGAGCAAAACATGATGGGTATGTGGTACATTGATTGGTCCTATGCATTGGTGCATAAGTGGTGTGGAGTCTGATAGAGTCATCCGGGCAGCAGGCAGCAAACGATCGAGTATAACCCACCCACTGGAACATATGTTCAACAGATTGAGATTTAAAGAGCTTAGGAGAGAAACCCTCTAGAGAATAGCTTGTATGGAGATATCTGCATGTAGCAAATTTCCAAGAGTAGTATATTATTATTAATTCATGGCAGATATAATTCAAGCTGTTAAGGTGCTCAAGAGCAATTAATCCATTTTGAGTAAAATGAAATAGAAGAGTGATAACAAGTGGTAAAGCATGACTTTGTGGACTTGGTTTATATTTGATATTTATATCGTCTTTATGCTTTTTATCCACGTTAATAATGGAATAAAAACAAGGTAAAGTAGAATGGAACAAGTCCAAATTAGTCATAGAGCAATAAATCAAAGATGTATTCAGTTTGTTTGGGTAATTATAAGAACAAATAGAGCTAGTAAATGTGAAGGATAAATCGATACTAAACAGGTCAAATTGCTGAGAAAGCAAGAGGCATTGAAAAAGCAACCAATCCAGAATTTTGGATTCAATTTTTTTGGATTCAAAGGGGGTACCAAATGCTCTTCCGAACAAGATGGCATCCATTTCAATTCTATATTGGGGTTGGACTTGTTGCAGTTGGGTAAAAAAGTTCCCTTTGTCCCTATCACACTTAAGTGATTTGGAGGGAGTTGTGGGTGTCACCCGAAGGCTTCCCGTTAGGTTGGGTACTTGTGGGTGTCGGTGAGGCCCCATAGGGACCCCCTTCCCTTTAGGAGGTTGATGGTTTGCCATAAAAGCAAATGAGTGCCGATTAAAATCATACCAGACAGTGAACATCGGAAAATTTTGGTGGTAAGCAGACATAGAAGGAGTAAGAAGGAGATATATATGCATAACGTAAGCCCTGAGAGAAGAAGAGGGGCTTCAAGAACCCAGAAACCCAACGCTAGATGGATGAAGTCACATCCAACCGAAAATCCCCATTGTAGAAGGAGGATACAGAGAGAAACCCTTTGATTGTTGCACTGATATCACTTCGAAATTGCCATGTATGCGATTTGAGCGGACAACGGAGACGAGCCCCAGGAAAGAGAGAAGAGCCCCGAAACCCATCCGAGATCCAAATTTTTTGCCAGATCCAGAACCAGAAGCGTTTAGGATTGATGAGACTATACTGATTCGAGCTTTTGAGAAAGATTGGGGTGAGAGTTGCAGAGAAGGCTAGGGTTTTTTCATAATTGGGCTCTCGGTTTGGGGGATGGTTGAAGGTAAAAGGGGGCGCGTACACTGGCGCGTACTCATTTTGGCTTATGGGGTTTTCGGGTTCCATTGACTAACTGGAGTTACTTGGTTTAAGCGGCTTCGATTCCAAGGGGTGCATAAGTTTTGTTTTATACTCCGTATTCTTTTATAAATTAACTTTATATATATAATGGGATATATATTATGACTTATTATATCGTTCTATAAATTATGATAACATATTGGTTTAATAATTTTTTTGGTGGAAATTTTTTTCTATAATCAATTACAATGTTCCATCTAAAACATTATATATCGATTTTAGTATATATATATATATATATATATATATATAGATTAATAGATATACATAACTTCCAAATGCATTATTATTATAATGCAAAATGATAAGGTGGTGTTTGGTTAACAAAAATTATAAGGCGTTTAAATTATGATATTTTTGGATTCCACGGTATATTAATTAAAATGCAATTATTTTATCTCGATTTATGTGATTATTCGGTTAAATTACGGTTTTACCTCAGTTTTTACGAGATTTTTTATTTTGGTTGAAATCGACGATGATCAACTTCACACTAAAAATGTTTTTTCTTAAACGTAAACGCCTTGTTCAATTTATAATTCATTGCCTAAAGGGTTTTGTCTTTAACAAATACGAAGTATGTTTTTTGTTGAAATCGATGATGATCTACCTAGCAGTCTGGCACAAAAAATACTTTTGATTGAAATCGATAATGATCTACTTTATATACACTTGCTAAGCCTAACTAGGAAAAATTTTCGAATAAAAAGTTCAACTCTACTTCGACAAATCGATCTTCATATATTTTGGGTTATAGATGCAGTTAATTTTTATTGTGTATACTGCTAATTTACGCAATAGGTTGTGAAATGTAATAAAGGTTTCTATAAAGATAATAGTTCACCCGTTCTCTCATATTCGACGTTTTAAGGTTTTGTTAACTTTAGCAAAAACATATATCATTCAGCTCTATCCAACCCCACCTCTAGGCCCAAGGAAAAACGCTCTGATTCCCCCCCCCCCCCCCCCTTTGTGTCCTCTGCTGGTGTTCTGGGTTTCAAGTCATGGTTTTCCGGTAGGGAGGTGGGTGTTCAGCCTAGGTGCTGCACTTCCTCCTGGTGCCTTGTCCATATACACATAAACCTTAGACCTCAAACAACTTCCTCCAAATCTCAAACCAAACCCAACTACCTCACACCTATCACAACCAAAACTCAGGTTCAATGTAACAGTAAAGGTGACACAGATGGCAAAGAGATCCATCCCTGGATTTGGCTATACTGTAAAGACCAGGAAATTTTAGAATATTAAATTATTAAAATAGTGATTTATAATCATTCCGATTTCTAAGATTCAGGAGAATTGAAATTTCTGTCTTTGAGCTATTGGGTTTATTTTAAATCTTTCGAAACAAGTTCCGGCATTAATTAATTGGAAATTTAAAATATGTTATACTCTGCTTTTATATACCGAAAATTGGAAAATAATATTTGGATTTCATTTATTAAATTCGAATTTGGGAAATTGAGGAGTATTTTAAACGCGTCGGGATAAAGTCGAATGAGCGGGTTTCTGATTTATATTCCCGGTATTTGACGTTTGGAGTTTTGGGAACATCTTAAGTTGTATTCTTTTCCCTTTCTACTTTCAATTTATACCACAGTCAAAGCTCACCCTTTTGTCCCCTTACCTTGCCCATAATGTACAAATCCAGCTTGCAATATTTGTTGTTTTGTCCCATATCAGTATAACATCCACTCTCTGCCATCCTCCCTCTTCATTCACCCAGAAACCCACAAAAAGAACTCACTCCCTCTCTCTCGTTTCACCCTCTGCACAAAACCTGAACATCCAGAACACCACCCCTCCTTCCTGGTTGCCTTCGAAATCAACCCTCAAGAAGAACAGCCTGGCTGTCCTACCTTGCCGAGCCGTCTCCAGTCTCCACCACACCTCCCCCTCTGTTTCTGTTTGTCACCCACGCTGAAGCTTCCCCCATAGCTTCTCCTTTTCGTCTGAACTCAGCCCAAGCGAGCACCCGAGAGCCTCCGAGCGTTTCCATGTCTCCCGCGAACCCGAGCACCCTCGACTTCCTTCTTCTCACTCCTTTGGCAAGCAGCAACAGCATCTTCTCCCACTTTTCCCAGACGAGACGGAGCCAGCGCCAGCGCCTCATCATCTTTTCCTTCCCTGTTTGAATCCGAGAGGTGAGAACTCCGATTCCTCTTGTTCGGCTCGAATCTGCATAAAATCCTCTTCTAACTCCTTGTCCCCGTCGTTCTAAGACTCAGAGCAAGCTTTTACCTCGCCTTTGAAGCCGTCGCAGACCCTCGCCGGAGCTACCTTGGCCGATCGGTAATCCTCTTCTCCTTCCCTCTCTATTTCTCTCGCTTCCTTTCTATTGCGTGGGTTGTGGTCGGAAATCCATTCCGACCTGTCTAGGGTGGGTTGAGTCGATAGCGGAGCCTCCGGTGACCTGAGATTTCATCTTCCCCTTCCGTTCTTCACTTCCGCCGAGTTGCAAGAGCTCCGTTCAATTGTTTTGGGGAAGGAGACAGTGTGAGCTGGGCCTAATTTTTGGGCCGGATCCGAGTTCGGGTCCGGGTTATATCATTTTGTGTGTGTGGGTACCCGGGTTGGGAGGGAGAGTATTGGATCCGGGTTCCAGATTTGAGGATTTCGGGCTTGGGTTAGGGCCTTTTGGTTTGGGTTTTCTGGGCCGAGTGAATGAATTGTTTTAAGGGTTTGTTAAACTGATTTTATAATACCTTATTGTTATATGTTGTACCATATGATTAGATGATTATTATTATTATTATTATTATTATTATTATTATTATTTTGTATTGTTTCTGAGTTCATATAAATATAGATTCTGAAATTTAATATATATTATAAATTATTTTGAAAATATATTAATTGAGATAAGTATTTTGTGATGATTTAAATATGGAATGTTGAGGATTTTGAGAGAATATATTTGACGTTGTGTTTGTTATGTATTTACGATAAATTATTTAAAAGAAATTTTCAACTTTCGGAAATACCTCCTTAAGGATTTGTTGTTTGAAAACCAAAATGCCGGAATTATTCTATAATTGGATTTTGAGAGATTTAATGTTTAATGTCGGAATTTGGCCAAGTATGATTTGAGAAATTGGTTTTAAGGTTTAAATTTTAATGTCGGGATTCTTTGTCTTGGTTTGATGATGTCGGTTTTGAGAAGGAAGTTTGGAAAATATGGTTGGTATGCTTTATCAATGAGTTTGATTTGAAAATTGATTTTGGTTGATGTTGATCGTATCGGAAAGGTTTTGGAAAGTGGTTTTACCATCGATTGGTTTTGAGGATGTTGAGAACTTGAGTTTCGTGTGTATGGATGTTGGTCCGGTAGCTTATGACTATGACATGATGATAGGTGTGTATTGCTTTTGGATTGCTTTGGACTTGCATTTGGGCCCTTGCTTGTGTTATCCTGCTGTTCTGCATCTTCAGGTAAGTTCCCTAGGGGGCTTACTCAGATTGGACATTCATGCCTGTTGTTGCATTTTATGTTAGGTGTTGCATATGCATAAAAGCATGTCATGTAGTATCCTGTTTAGGTTGCACTGATTGAATGATCATCTGCTTACTTTATGCGTTTGAAACAGAACGGTCGTTATCTGTGATAGTCCTAGAGTCTTTGCTAGGGTCATAGGGTAGCCCAGCCTCATCGGGTACCCTGAGTCAATCGAGTCATGAACTTCCTTATATTATGAGATGCCCGCGGGCTTTATTGTGGAGCGGGTTAGGCATGCGTGCCCCCCGATTATGATGGAATGCATTCACGAGCTGGCCAGTCTCCGCCCTATCGGAAGGGGGTGGAGGTAGGAGAGGGATATGGCATTTGGCATTGTCTTGGGCCCTTTACAGTATTTCTGCACATTATTATAACTAGGAGCATGCTAGTGTGTTTGACTTTCGTACTGCATTAGATCATCTTTATTAGGTATAGCACATACTATGTGGCCTCAGCGAGGACTGCCGGTCCCGCATGAGTGGCTCGATCTGACTCCTTTCCCCGTTTTTTTTAAGGTATTTTCTGCAGACTTTGATTGCTCGATGTCTATATGACGGGGTTCTTTTTTTGCGAATCGAAGAACCTGACTAAATCTCTAACTCATTATAAATGGTAATCATCCACTTATGTTTTGGTTTTGACCCGGCTCTGCCGTGGCGCTTTGTATCTTAATTTTGCTTCCGTCTTGCTTCCGTTTGAAATGAATTTCGCGAGTTAGTCCTTAGGACAGGTTAAGGGTACCCAACGACCCTACGATATTTTCAGGGTTCGAAATCCCTCTTTATTACTGACCATAAAAATGAGTTGAAACCTCGACCCGTACCTGGATTGCAAGATCCGAACAAGGGGTTTCATCCCTTGAAACATAACCCGGAAATCATGACGAGCCACATCGACTAGACCTACCCGAGCAAACCCAGTCGACAAGCCCCTCCTACTCGACATCGATGAGGGGTGGTCGAGGTCGACAAGAGCCCAGGAAGCCATGACGAGCCACATCGAGCAGAAGCCACCCGAGGAGTCCAACAGACGAAGACCCTACTCGAGATCGACGAGACCTAGTCGAGGTCGAGTAGAGCCGCGTTCCAGAAGCTTCTCGACTTGGCTTGTCCGACTAGACTTGGCTTTCCTTGGGCGCGAAGGCGGAAGATTCTATCCAAATCCATCGAAGATCTATCCGAATACATCAAATTCTATCCAAGGAGACAAGATCTATCAACATCATGAAGACTTACCCTATTTAGTTTTATCTTTTCCTTTTAGATTTATTTCCATAAAACAATTTATTTATCCTTTCAAGTTTTAGATATAGTTTTAGATATAGATAGATATCTTCTTTCCTAGAATAGCTAGGGAATGAAGGCTATAAATAAAGCCCATGGGGGCTCAGTTTTATTCATCATTCAAGACACAATTAGTTAGTTCCACAGAGAAGTTTAGGAGTTCTAAGGTTTTTAGGGTTTTGGCTTTCTGCGAAAGTTGATTGCCGAGATTGTAAAGGCTTTTGAATATAGTTTTATGCAAGTTCTTTTCATCAATCAATGTCTGCGATTGCGATGAGGCGTGAGTAGTCCACCCACTTCTGGGGTTGGGGTGAGCCCGACGGTGGCCATGTGAGGCGATGCGATAAAGGTCAGATCTTTTGTGCAATTCATCTTCTATCCCTATGAGCATGATTCTTTTGTGAGAGTTGAAGGTGATCCTTGTTTGTGTTATTGAAGAGAAAGTGATCTTAATGCAACTTGGATTAATTATGTGAAAAAGGGTTAGTAACAATTAGGGTTTATGCGAAAGCCTCTATATGCCTATTTGTTAATGACGAAAGTTATTTGATGGAAAGCATGATCTTTTATGCCTTTATGTGTTGTTTTGCATGGTTATCGTTGTGGTGTTGAAACCCTGGCCTTGGAGGTCTTTTAATATATTGAAGTTTATTTCTGTCAAATTTCTGAATTCTGTCGAAAATCTGCAAATTTACATTTTCTGTTTCTTATCGATCTAGACGAAGCTTTGTCGACCTCGAGGAGTGTTTAGTCGAGGTCGAGGAGGGGTTGTCTTAGTCGAGTTGTGATTCTTCTGCTTTTGTCGATTGCAAGTTTCTGTCTTTACCTTTTGTCGATCTCGAGTTGGTGTTTGTCGAGGTCGAGAAGAATCTTGCTTGTCGAGTAGTTTGCCTTTGTTTTCTGTTTTCTGTTTTCGTTACTGTTTTGTCGAGATAGAGGACAACTTACTCGACTTCGAGTAGCTTCTGTGTCCTTGCTTTTAGTTTCTGCTCTGCTTCTGTTTCGCTTTGTTCTTTGCTTTACTTTCTGTCTTTAGTTTCTTTGCTTTTGTTTTAGTTGCCCTTGCCGGGTTTATTTGTTTCTTTCTGTTTCTGCGATTCTGTCTTTTCTGCTGCTGTTGTGAGAATTTACAGCTATCTGAGAACTGCTGACGTGCTTCCTCGTGGATTCGATCCTGACTATTCTCTTACTACAACGGGAGGAAGTCTTGTATTTATTTGTTGAGACAGGGAAGTTAGTCTGAACTTTATTTTACATTCATTTCATACTCAATTACCTCCTGCAACAACAAATTGGCGCCGTTGCCGGGGAAGCAATCAATCTCGCCTTAGGTAGTCAGTTCTCATTGTTTCTTTGAGTTAGCTTGCAGGTGTATGCGTAGTTCTGGTCAAACACCTGAGTTTGACGCCTTAGACGAACCGGAACGCCTTTTTCACATCAGAGCTAAACTACAAAGAGCCATGGCAGCTGCGGAGACACAGGAATAGCTGATCGTTAGGCTTATCAGGGAATTAGCCGCTAAAGATGCTGCTATCGCCGCTGAGAGAGCAGCAAGGGAACAAGCAGCTGAACGCGCGAGGAAAGCGGAAACTGAGCTTGCCCAATATCCAACCACTGCTGAGGATTATATGCATCCGACTCTCATCGTGCCTGAATCGGCGATTCTTATCCCTGAAAACTCTTTTGAAATTCGCACTCAGTTTCTTATAGAGCTTAAAAATAATGCCTTTTATGGTAGATTTAATGAGTGTCCTCTTGAACATATTACTAATTTTCATGATATGTGTCGTACTCTTGCAGAAGGTACAACTCTGGAATATGTCAAAATGAAATCTTTTCGCTGGTCTCTCGCTGGGCCTGCACTGAAATGGCTGGAAGGGCTGAAAGCAAAATCACTTACAACTTGGGCTCAAGTAGAGCAAGAGTTTCTGAACAAATTCTTCCCACCTGCCAAAACAGCACATCTCCGCCAGAAAATCACCGCCTTCAAACAGCAGAAAGGGGAACCACTGGCAAAGGCATGGGAGCGCTACAAGGAACTTCTACGATCTTGCCCTACTCATGGACAGCCACCCTACATCATTCAGGAGATCTTCTTCAACTCTCTTGATCAAGTCACTAAGGACAGAATCAACAATTATACTCGCTACGAGTATCTGACGATGCCGCCAAGTGACGCATGGGGTGTGCTAGAGAAGCTCACCAACTACGACAACAAGTACGGGTCTACTATAACCTATGAAGAGAACCCATACGCCAGGCCAGCACCATCCATGCCCCTATATGAGCCATCTAAAGAGATTGATCCTGATGTTAGGGAGCAATACTACAGAGACCAGAATAAGAAGCTTCTCAAGCAAGTCAAATATCTCTCTGTCAACCAGCCTTGCATAGAATGCGGATCGCAAAGGCACACCACTCCTGAGTGCCCACACACAGAGCAAGTCAGGATGGCAGAGCATCATGAGGATGTAGCTTACGCAGGGGGTCCCAGTCGCTACATAGGGGACCAAAAGTTTCAGCAACCACAGTGGAACCAAGGTGTCCCTAGGAATCCCCCGCCCTACAGAGCTCCAGGACACCCAGAAAGGGACCAAAAGAAGGATGATATACAGACAGTCCTGGAGGAAATACGGAGGAACCACTCAGAAACTAGGCAGTCCTTCAACTCCGTCTATACTCAGATGCAAGGTGTCAACTCTAGGCTTGGGGAAATTGATATCTGGCGGAAAACAGTTGATACACAGATTGGTCAGCTAGCAGCAGGAATTCCCAGACAGTCGGGTACACTCCCTGGATCTTCAGAACCAAATCCTAAGGGAAAGACTGGACACATCGCTGCTATAAAACTCAGAAGCGGCCATCAACTGCAAGAGCCAGAGGTCGGGAACCAGCAGAACGACGAGGAACAGCAAGTCGATCTCGACAAAGCCGTGGTCGATCTCGACAATGGACTAGTCGACCTCGACAAAGGACTCGTCGACCTCGATGAGAGCCTGCCAAAATCTTCGTCTGCACCACACAGTCACTCGACTGGGCCCAATCTGGTCGATGTCGACAAAGGCCTTGTCGATGTCGAGGAGCCCCTGGTCGACATAGAGAAGTCTGCAACACCTCCCACGTCTGTTCTGGCTCCGACGCAGAAAAAGAAGCTGCCTTTCCCCACAAAATCTCTAAAGGACCCGGCGGAGAAAAAGTTTCAGCGCTTCATCAAGATGCTTCAGAAGCTCAACGTCACCATCCCCTTCACAGAAGCTCTCAATGAAATGCCATCCTATGTCAAGTTCCTGAAGGAGATCCTGAGCAAAAAGCGATCGATGGCAGAAATCAAAGAGGAGTGCAGCCATCTGGACATATTGGAGAAGAGGCCGGATCCAGGTAAGTTTGCTATAACTATTGGATTTGGTCCATACAAAATTAATGCCCTATGTGATCTTGGAGCTAGTGTAAGTATAATGCCTTTAACAATTTGGTCCAAGATTAAGATAGGTGCCTTGGAGCCTGTGGATGCTAGACTATACATGGCCAACAACACGGTGGTCATCCCAACAGGCATGGTGGAAAATGTCCCAGTACAAGTAGATAAATTCTTCGTTCCTGCTGATTTCTTAATAGTTGATATGCAAGAAGATCCTGCTTGTCCAATTATTTTAGGAAGACCATTCTTGGCGACGGTGGATGCCAACATAAGCGTAAAGAAAGGAGTGCTCACCTTCAACATCAGCGATGAGGTCATTGAGTATTCCTTTAACAAAACTGAAAGGCATACTGGTCCAATGGAAGATGTCAAATCTATCTCAGCTGGCTACATCACCTGCGGGGAACCCAAAGTCAGAAATATGACCCCTGAGGAGATAGAAAAGAGGGACATGGAGGCCCAGGTGGAGGAGATCATGGCAATCCTTAAGGAGAACACAGAGAATCCAATCGACACAGACCAAAGTAAGTCGTTATGGATTGATTATTTTTCGGATGCCTTGACAGGGACTAAGCGTGGGGTCAAGATCGACCAGGGCTCCTCGACATCGAGTAGAACCCTAGTCGATCTCGACCAGACCAAGGAGACTCCCCCAGAGCCGGCTTCGTCAAGCAGCAAACCAGAGGAGCCACCCTACTCGATCTCGAGTAGGCTCGTCGAGGTCGACCACAACTCGGAGCCACCAGTCCCTGCTTCCTCGAGCGCACCACCAGAGCCAGGAGAGCCCTTGTCGATCTCGACCACCCTTGTCGAGATCGACCACCACCCGGCGCCACCAGACCCGCCTTCCTCGACGAGCAAGCCACCAGGAGGAGAAGGCTACTCGATCTCGAGTAGCCTTGTCGAGATCGACAAGACCACGTCTTCCTCGACGGCCCCTTCCTCGACGCTGCAGACACCAGGACCAGAGCCCTTGTCGAGGTCGACCAGGCTCGTCGAGATCGACCAGACCCTGTCTTCGTCGACTTCTGAATCTTCGACCAGATCACCACCAGAGCCTGCAGTCTTGTCGAGATCGACTAGCCCTAGTCGAGATCGACCAAATACAGTGGTCCCCGATTCCGTCTCTGCGAAGGTAAGTCAAGGTATGGATCTTTCTTCTCCTATTTCCATTAAAGATTTATCTATACATGGGAGAGGTCTACCTTGGTATGTGCGATTGTGCAGGATATCCAATGATGAGCCTAAGGAATATGAAGTTGGAGACAAGCTCTATGTCTCTAAGTCAAAGGATCATTGGTTTCCTAACAAATTCAACAAGAAGCGGATGGGACCGTTCGTGGTGAACAAGATCCATTCTGGAGGACTACAGCTGATGGACAAGAATGGAGTCTTATTTGAAGCCCAAGCTACATGGGCCCTGCAGATGCCACCTTGAGCAGAAATGGAAAGTCGGCCTAGCGACTATAACATCTAGAGCATGTACATAGACTTTTTAGGACATTTGTTTTTGTTTTTGGTTTTGAACATTTTGGTTTTTTCTATTATAGGTATATGTCTTCTAACTTTTCAGGTCAACGGATGGAACCAAGCTACATTAAAACTCGGCTAGGAGGTGCTCCATTCGATATTTTGAGGCTCTGCACACATGTCTTGTGAGTTTCTTTCTTTACCCTTACCCTATGTTTTTATACAGTGAGGACACTGTAATGTTTAAGTATGGGGTGGGGGAAGGGCTTACTTTATGCATATTTGCCATATTTGACATTATGTGTGCATTATTTCTTTGAATTGCTACATGGCTATTTTGGAAGGCATTATTGATTTATGTGCTTATATATACATGTGTTTCCAAAGTGTTGAAAAATGACCCCCATTGAAAATTTTGGTTAATGTCACGGAAGCTTATATTGAACTCGACGATGCAAAATTGGATTCATTAGAGATATAGCATGAAATTGCCTAGTAAAGGGAAGTCACAATGAAGTGCATTATTTCTTGAAAACCATAAAAGGAGGTAAAATTTGAAGTTGCTTTTGACATGTTGCATGATAAGCTGATGGAGGACTTTATATTTCCATATAATGCTCATTGTTTAAAATCCTAGCCATACCTATGCTTATGCATCACAAAACCCATAATATGCCTTATTTCAAATATTGCTCCACATGATCTAAATATTTGCCATTCTTTACCTTATCCGGGGATTATGTTGAGAATGATGTTACATTATGGAGATGTTATATGGTGTTTTGTGATTGTTATACATTATACATGGAGTTTGGAAGGAAATTGTTTGAAATATATGGAAAATTTAATGAGTGAAAGAAAATCCAATCACCTCAGGAGATAAAGGTAGATTGACCCTGCTCTCTGAGATAATAGTTTGGAGAGATGGGACACATTGTGAGGAGTCCAAAGCACTAAGTATCCGGGGCCATTCATGACACCCATGCTTGCGACTCGCGAGAAGGCAGTGCTGAGGTTAGAGAGGTAAAAGCATTATTATGAATAAAAGCATTATGAAAGGTGATGAATCAAATGGAGAAAGAATGTGGTATGAAACTCAAAATTTGGAAATACTCCATTTCCCCGGATCAAAAGCACCACATTGCCAAAAATTGCCCACCTTTAGCCTTTTACCAATCTACTCCATGAGCTTAAATTAAAGTCTTCTTGATTATCAAATGCTTTGTCACATAAAAATTGTTTTTGCATAACCCTCCTTTTGTGAGTAGATGTTGCTTTTACATATTTGCACATGCATGAATCTGTGACACTAGTACCTTTTCGAGGATGGTAATTGATTGCAGGGTTATATGAGAATGAATCTAAGATGTTGAGAGTTTGAATTCTTCCCCTGAATGACAAATAAAAGTATTGCTTGAGGACAAGCAAGCTTAAGTATGGGGTGTTTGTTGTGAACTGAATCTGCCATGTTTTACAGTAACTTTTATATCGATTTCTGTATACATTGCATTCATTTGGGCTAAGATAGTACATAATCTATGTAGTTTATGTTTATTTGCCAAATTATGGAATCTACACCAGTTTCTGTTTAATTCGCAGAAATCGAGGCGTTTTACAGCAATTCTACAGAAGGTCGGAAAAGCTCGGAAAACCACTACAGAAGTCCAAAGTCAAAGCAGCGGAACAAGTCTGAGAGTCGAGGCTACTCGATCTCGAGTAGGCCTACTCGACCTAGACGAGCCTGTCCGAGCATCGCCTTGTCAAGCAGAGCTGGTCGAGCAAGACAGACCAACCTGAGCTCCGGACTCTACTCGACCTCGACAAGCACTGGTCGAGATCGACGAAGCCCAAAGTCATGCCCGGAGTCGACGAGGAGAGCTGTCCGAGAAGCCGAGGACGAAGCCGAGGACGACCAGGCGAGACTCGCTGCCAGCGACTCCACTCGCTGCAGCGGACCACTCGCTGCCGCGGAAGAGGCCACTCGCTGCCAGCGGATGAAGCAACTCGCGGGAGAGGGAGCGGAAAGGGAGAACTCAACTCGACCTCGAGGACCCTTTGTCGAGGTCGACGAGCACCTTGAGTCCAGGTCCGAGCATGTCCGAGCCAGTCGACTAGACCTACCCGAGCAAACCCAGTCGACAAGCCCCTCATACTCGACATCGACGAGGGGTGGTCGAGGTCGACAAGAGCCCAGGAAGCCATGACGAGCCACATCGAGCAGAAGCCACCCGAGGAGTCCAGCCGACGAAGACCCTACTGATAGACGGTTTTTAGTCGCGTTAACCGTATCAAAATAATTTCGAACCTACCTAACTAATGTAGCGTGGTAAGCACGAGTCGATCCCACAGAGAATCAAGTTATTCCTAAGTTAAGTTTATTTACCAATTAGTATGAAACGGGGGTTTTGGAGTGGTGATAATAAGAAAGAACATAAAATAAACTATAAACAATTTAATGGAGATAACGATGAATAAAATAGTTTCATCTACAAATATCCACTTTATTTGGTTGAAGCGATCCTTGTAACTTCCTCTTATCCTTTTAGGTTTCCTATGAATGCCCTTGTCCCGACCTAATATAGTTACTAGTCCAACCAGTCCTAGCAACCCTTATCAATCGAACAGTCCCTAAAGAAGGATTTAACCCAATTGATAGCTTTAAGTTCAGAGATTAACCAAGGTATTTGCAGTCCCTAAAGAGGGATTTAACAACACATCCAACTTCCTACTCATTCAATTAGTTCAACCAGCCCTAAAGGAACAAGTTTGCCACTTGGGTTAAGGTTCGCAACCAGGAATCTACAAAACCCTAGCAATTGAATTGATTCTAACTAGTTGCGCGGGCTAGATAGAATAAAACAATAGACAATCAAGCACAAAGAAGTCGAAACATTCAAATATAGGAATTAAGGAACAAGATTCAGAAACTCACAATCAATCCAAACAGAGCTTCAAATTGTAGACGAAACGGGAGAGTTTAGGTCTCCATAAAAATAAAACAAAAGACAATTAGGGTTAAGAGGTGAAACAAACTGTTGGCCGATCACACGGCTTCCGCCTCTGGCTTCTCCACTTTTTCCGTATGAATCCATATATATATATCAACTATGAAAAACCTAATCTATCTAAATTTATATAAATATAATACGGAGTATATGATTCTATCTAAACTAATTATAATCTAATTATGTATCAAGCAGCACTTCATGCGTCTCCTTCTTCGGTCCAGCCATCACATACGTTCGCACCCCGGATCCAATAGCAAATGTTGTGATCAACCCAATGTACGATCCGAGTCGGCCCGTCTTGTCTTTTAATTTGCAAAATAATCCCCATGAATTGTGATCAATCCCCAAAATCATACGATCCAGCCTCAAGAATACCTGAAATATATGAAAACACTAGTGTAGACTCCGAATCTAAAATAATACAACTTAAGCTATAAAATATATAAAAATGCTCTAAATTAATATGCAAAGCTATACTAAAAGCATGACTAAAATAGACTCTATCACCTACTCGAGGTCGACGAGACCTAGTCGAGGTCGAGTAGAGCCGCGTTCCAGAAGCTTCTCGACTTGGCTTGTCCGACTAGACTTGGCTTTCCTTGGGCGCGAAGGCGGAAGATTCTATCCAAATCCATCGAAGATCTATCCGAATACATCAAATTCTATCCAAGGAGACAAGATCTATCAACATCATGAAGACTTACCCTATTTAGTTTTATCTTTTCCTTTTAGATTTATTTCCATAAAACAATTTATTTATCCTTTCAAGTTTTAGATATAGTTTTAGATATAGATAGATATCTTCTTTCCTAGAATAGCTAGGGAATGAAGGCTATAAATAAAGCCCATGGGGGCTCAGTTTTATTCATCATTCAAGACACAATTAGTTAGTTCCACAGAGAAGTTTAGGAGTTCTAAGGTTTTTAGGGTTTTGGCTTTCTGCGAAAGTTGATTGCCGAGATTGTAAAGGCTTTTGAATATAGTTTTATGCAAGTTCTTTTCATCAATCAATGTCTGCGATTGCGATGAGGCGTGAGTAGTCCACCCACTTCTGGGGCTGGGGTGAGCCCGACGGTGGCCATGTGAGGCGATGCGATAAAGGTCAGATCTTTTGTGCAATTCATCTTCTATCCCTATGAGCATGATTCTTTTGTGAGAGTTGAAGGTGATCCTTGTTTGTGTTATTGAAGCGAAAGTGTTCTTAATGCAACTTGGATTAATTATGTGAAAAAGGGTTAGTAACAATTAGGGTTTATGCGAAAGCCTCTATATGCCTATTTGTTAATGACGAAAGTTATTTGATGGAAAGCATGATCTTTTATGCCTTTATGTGTTGTTTTGCATGGTTATCGTTGTGGTGTTGAAACCCTGGCCTTGGAGGTCTTTTAATATATTGAAGTTTATTTCTGTCAAATTTCTGAATTCTGTCGAAAATCTGCAAATTTACATTTTCTGTTTCTTATCGATCTAGACGAAGCTTTGTCGACCTCGAGGAGTGTTTAGTCGAGGTCGAGGAGGGGTTGTCTTAGTCGAGTTGTGATTCTTCTGCTTTTGTCGATTGCAAGTTTCTGTCTTTACCTTTTGTCGATCTCGAGTTGGTGTTTGTCGAGGTCGAGAAGAATCTTGCTTGTCGAGTAGTTTGCCTTTGTTTTCTGTTTTCTGTTTTCGTTACTGTTTTGTCGAGATAGAGGACAGCTTACTCGACTTCGAGTAGCTTCTGTGTCCTTGCTTTTAGTTTCTGCTCTGCTTCTGTTTCGCTTTGTTCTTTGCTTTACTTTCTGTCTTTAGTTTCTTTGCTTTTGTTTTAGTTGCCCTTGCCGGGTTTATTTGTTTCTTTCTGTTTCTGCGATTCTGTCTTTTCTGCTGCTGTTGTGAGAATTTACAGCTATCTGAGAACTGCTGACGTGCTTCCTCGTGGATTCGATCCTGACTATTCTCTTACTACAACGGGAGGAAGTCTTGTATTTATTTGCTGAGACAGGGAAGTCAGTCTGATCTATATTCTATATTTATTCCATACTTGACCATCCTCCTGCAACAACAGAAAGACGTTAGACCATCCCTATTGGATGTAGTTGGAAATGGGTAGGCGAAATATTAGCTTGTTCTTTACAGATGGGTCTGGAAGACTCCAAGGAGGTCATTATGAGTGTCACTAATTGATCCTATGTTGAGTGCTTGCTATGCTAGATATCTGATTGGTATGCCTAACAATTAAATATGTATTGACTAATCTGTGCAAACGGGATAGCGGGAGTGCCTTTATTTCTACAATGTTAAACCCAGCTTGTGTGAGACAGCCCTCCACTATGTTTGTTAACCCTTGATGGTGCTATCGAGTCTTTCTCCCGGACATCAGTGTCTCTCACGGGAATCGAGTTGGTAAACACATTGTGTCGGAATCATGTATGGATATGAAGGTTCTCTGAGTGAGTATTGTAAGGTGGTTCTTGATGGCATTTTGAGTCAAAAGTAAGGTGTCATGGGGTTGTCTTTCTTGATTCTTATGATGATCAACCAGTGTCTTCTTTCCATGAAGAGTCGTACCGGAGTACCACGGGAAAGAGGGGTGATGAGTTTGATACGGGGTTAGCCGTGAGGTGGTCCGATCTTCGACAACAAGTAAGAAACTAAACAAGAAACAAAAGACACGAATCAAGACTCAACAAGAACAGCAAGATTCGACCAAGAAAAGGTTCAAGATCGATCAAGAAAACCAAGAACGCAGCAATAACAAAGAAAGACTCGAAAGTTAATGTAAAGAATGAAAAGACACGACCTGATATGGACTGAGTCGATCTATGCAGAACAAGATAAAGACCCCAGGCCTCCTCAGAGGGTAGGAACCAATACCAATGACTACACAACCCGCCTCTACAACCCTACACAATCAAGCGGACAACTTGAAGGCACAAGGAGGGGGCTTGTGGATACTAGATTCACCAAGTCTTGCGAAGTTGATGAACGGCAAAGCAAACCAAGCTGAGATTATCAATCAATTTGAGATCACGAAGAGCACAGCTCAATCCGGCCTGATCTCTCTCTCTATGTGTTTCACACGTTTGAGAAGAATACTTTCTGTATTATGAATGTTCCAATTGAATTACAAAGTTGAATCGAAAATATATAGGCCACGCAGGGCTGTTGGGCCGAGTTAGATGATAAAATAAGATAAAACTAACATCTAATGGAAATAATAAAAATAACCTTAAAGTTTCCTAAAATAACTTAAGTAAAAGAAATACTAAAAATAGGAAATAAACATAATGTTCAAGACTTAATTAAAATCCCGTCAAAACAGTAACAACTTGCAAAGATGTGCATTTTCGGCCAATTTTGAGGTCGAATCTGGAAAAACCTTCAACAGCAAAGTTGTAGATCTCTTCGTCCTCGTTCCAACAAGATATGGCACGCCTCAATCCGATAAATATTGAATCCTTACGACCCATTTTACAGAGACGTCGAAAAGCTGTCAAACTGTTGAACGAATGTAAAACGTCATTTGCACTTTGGATCTTCTCCCAAGGTGGAGCCTTCTTCTTCCTCTTGAGAACGACATCATCCGAAGGTGTCTTGGATGGTCCCGCATCAATCTCCCTTTCTTGAAAAGGATTCGTCCTCGAATCCAAGGTCGCATTTGATTCCGCACATGCATCCACACGAGCTCCTGGATCGAACACCATATGCCCATGGAAATCCATCTCAAGGACGATTGGTGTAGGGATTGACCACTCCTTGTTGGGTATTATCTACAAAATCAATAAAAGAAACTTTATGAGTGCATAATTCAGATTCCATATGAATGTCATGATGTTCTAACTTAATATGCACTTGAGCTTGGTCATTAATCCCTAAGTTTCCATCCAAAACTAGCAAGTTTTCATCCTTTTCCAAGGCTGAATTTTCAATTAATTCAATGCTAGCAATAGTAGAAGAAGTTTCATCATCAATGATCATATTAGAAACTATGTCTTCTTCTAAGCATGTAGTATGACATAAATCTTTTCTTTGATTATCATCACAAGGCATAGGTTGAACATTTAAATCAATCAAAGAATCATCATTCTCATATTCAATGCAAACATTATCATGATCATAGGCAAGTAAATTAAGATTTTGATCATTTTTATCAACATGCTCTTTAATTTCAACAATAAGAGAAGCATCTATGCTAGAAGAAACATGATATTGAATAACATTATTAGGAGGAATAGGATGAGTTTCTTCCCTTTCAATTGGTGGCACTACAACTTTAAGTGGGACTCCTTGTCTAAACACCGTATTAGAGCTAAAATGTTAAAGCTCTATTGTCGTAAAGCGTTTATCCACCTTAACCATTTCATTATTGAACTTTACCAACATCTCATTCATGGCGTTCATGGTGATCATCAAGGTGTTGAATTGCTCAGGAGTTATAGTAGTACTTGAGGTAGTGGCGTTGTTGCCATCATTGTTATCCTGATTATTAGACATTATAACAAAGAGAAAAGAAACAAAGAATTATGTTAAAGGTTAGTAAAATATAAACAGCTCACAATTGTGTTTCGCTCACACTCCCTCTCTAATTGATATGTCACGCTTGTTGGGGCAATAGACTAAGCAATCAAAGTATGTAGTGAATGAAACAACGCAGAAGAGTACTCAACAAGGGCTGTAGAGAACTCGATGTAAGCAACAAACTTAGATTCAAGCAAAACAGATGGGAAATTGCAATGAATCAACTCGACACAACAAGGAGATCACTCGGCAGGGGCTGAGATCACTCGACACACACAAGAGAGAACTCGGCAAGGGTTGAGATCACTCGACTCAATCAAAACAAGCACTCGACAGTAACAATGAACACACAACAGCACTCGTTCAATCAATAGAGTACTCGACACAAATAGAAAAGAAAGAAAAAGAAAAGAAAATTTGGAAATTTACCTCTTTTGATTGAAAACCTTTAAGTTAGGATTTTGTAGTTGCAAGGTAGGGTTTCAATTTTATGGAGGTATGATAATGTGTTTGGGGAATAGATATGTCGATTAGGGCTGGAGAGGTTCACCAAAAGAATGTCATTGGGAGCTTTCTTGCACTAGATCAACAACAACTAACAAACACTTTCTTTTTCTCTTTTTTTTTTTTGAATTTTCGGACTGATTTTCTACTGTTTTTTTTTTTTAAATCTGAAACTAATGCAAGAAAAGACTCGAAATAAAGTGTAGGACTCGAAAATTTGAAGAAGAATGGTGAAAGGATAAAAAAATTCAGCCCTAATGCAAAGATATAGATAGAATGGCTAATTTAGGTAATAAGATCTATCTTGTGCCTTTTGAAAAAATTTGCGAAATGGGCACATTAAGTGGACGTATTTGCGGAATAGACGCGGATTTGGACAAATTTGCGAAATAGCCGCTATATATATACTAATTCTCTTTCCGAGTCTGTTCTCTCTCTTTCCGAGTCTGTTCTCTCTTCCACACTCTCTCGCTCTCCCTCTCTCGATCTAGTCTCTGATGCTCTTTCGATCCGAATCCGGCGACGCCGACACCAAGTCCACCTCCTCCCCCGTCGCCATCCCCGTCGTCCTCAACGGCAACCTCCTGTTCATCGACGAGCACATCACCGTCGTTGGACGCTCCTACAAGCTCGGCCTCTATAAGCTCCGAGCATTAGAGGCTGTTTCTCCGGTCGAAAAACCCTAGCCCTCGATACGCGCTGTGTCGCGGCAATAGGCTCCCCAAGGATGTCGATTGGCAGGCTCTTGGTGCTCTTAAGGTCGTGAATGATCAAGACCACCTTGGTGCCCTACCACTTCTCTCATCAAATTCTAATCCGATTCGCCGGCGTCGGAAAGCCGCTCTTTAGCTGAACTCGGTTGCAGGTTTGTCCCTCTATCTATCATCTATTTGAGTGTGGATCTATAGTAAGAACAAGCGAATGGAATTGATTGGATTTTGTGTATTTTAGGATTGTTATCTTTGCTGTGTTCTTGCTTCCTGTCTTTCGAGTCTTTCGTTTATGATGAATTGTTTTTCATTTGCTTTGCTTTGATTCCTGTGTTCTGCACAATTTCCAGCTTAATTGACCTCCAATTGCATAATTCTCGTGTTAATTTTGGTTTAGTCGAGCCATGAAATCCGAATTCAATGTGCGTGGTTGATTTTAGGGTTTGTACTGAACCGAATTCAATGTGCGTTCTGGAACCTAATTTGTCCAGGTTTTGCTCCAAAACTTGCACAACTCGAGCTTAGAGTTGCACAACTCACAACTCGAGCCTAGAGTTGCACAACTCGAGCCTAGAGTTGCACAACTCGGGCCTAGAGTTGCACAACTCGAGCCTTTTTAGACTGTTTTTATTATCCATTTGATGTTCATTATTGAATTATTTAAATCGTTGACACTGTTTTCCTTATCACTCCCAAGATCATATACAAAATATGATATATATATTGAATTAATTTCACTCCCAATATCATATACAAAATATTTTATTTCTCAGAAGTTGGTTTGTTCTTCCCTGGAATCTTTTTAGACTCATTTTCAAATGCTTATGGTTGGTTGTGGATTTGGTGGAGCTGGTGCATGGCCTTCTGTTATGAGGTGTTAACAGAAGCTGTCAAGAGTGTGCTTTTGTTACAAGGTCACTGGAATAAAGGAAGATCTTGGAATTTCAGGGGAAGCTTCAAAAAGAAATCAACTTGCGCAAGACAGCAGAACTATCAGCTGCTTCTGCTGAAGAGAAAGCAAACCTTTTAGAACAGAAGCTAAGGCATCTCTCTGATAGCATAGAAAGGGAAAATAAACGTCTTAAAGATGAGCTTTTGCACCTTCAAGGAGAATCCAAGCTCTCAGTTTCAAGAATCAAGGTAGATGTAAGTGACAACCATGTTATAGGCTTCACATGGATTTGCATAGATTTCTACTACGTGAAATCAAAAGCTTCTTTCCTGTTTTTCTCTTTTCTTAGCTTGAGAGGATGGAATGTAGAGCTCAAAATGCCGAGAAAGAGTTAGCGATATACAAAGAGCAGCTGGAAGAGGTTAAGCAGCAGTTCAGAGAGGTATTTCCTCCTTGTTTCATTGTTTCATCAATCCCATCCCCCCAGAAAAAGAAAAGCCAAAAGGAGAAAAGAATGCTATTTACTAGTAACAAGTAAAAGGAGCGTCTCCATTGATTCTGTCATACCTAAATTTTATACCGATTCTGTCATACCTAAATTTTTGCTGTGCTTGCAACTGGAACAATCGCTATTTCCAATTTCAATTCCATTGATTATGTGCTCAGCCAAATACATACATCTATAACAATTAAAAGGAGCGTCTCCATTGATTTGCTTGTGCCATGTATTTGCTGGACTGCTGTGCATCATTGTGTTTGATCGTTGATGTGCTTGTAGGGATTATATAGTGATTCTGTCATAGTAATTCTCGCTATTTCCAATTTCAATTCCATTGATTATGTGCTCAGCCAAATACATACATCTATAACAAGTAAAACGAGCGTCTCCATTGATTTGCTTGTGCAATGTATTTGCTGGACTGCTGTGCATCATTGTGTTTGATCGTTGATGTGCTTGTAGGGATTATATAGGGATTCTGTCATAGTAATTCTGCGATGATACAAAATCCTGCTTGCATCATTGTGTTTCTTTAATTTGTGCAGTTTATGCTTTTTTAGGCTTTTTGGCTTGTGATTTTGGTTTTTGGTGAAAAAGATTGAAATCAAGTCCTTTTTTCTTATTGAATGAATCAGATTTTTTCCTTCTTAGATCTTAAAAATGACTTTGGTTGCTCGAATTGTTGTTCTGAAATGCGCTGTGTTAACCTAAATACCATATGTTTAATCTCCTCTATTGGTGCTTTGCTGAAAATTTTGCTTGCTGTGTATGTTAATTTTCTTTGACAATTTTTGATTGCTTGCTGAAATTGAACGTTAAGCTGTTCAGGGCTTTGTATTTGCTCATTGGCGTGTGATTGTGATTGTGATTGATTGCTTGCTCTGTGTTGGCTTGCAGTTTAGTTGCTCTGTGTTTCGATTTCTTTTGTTCGTCGCATTCTATATCTGCTGATTTGCGTGTTGTTTCTTGTAACTACCTGTGCTGATTTCTTTTGTTGCTTGCGTGCGATTGTGATTTTGCTTGCGGAGTACTACTTGCTGCTGCTACCTTGTGTCCGGAACTGGATCAGTATGGTTCTGGAACTAAGGTCCACTTTATCCCAAACTACACAGATCCCAACTACACAGCCTGTTCTGCCCTGGTTGAGCTGGAGAGTGCAAAGCAAGCTGCAAATATTGTTGAGGAGTTGATCAGGTCTGCTTGCTTTACTCTCTTTGTATAATTGAGAAATGTTTTGGTGCTAAAAAGAATTATTCAGAGGATGACATAATAGACGACATTAACTGTCCTTGCTTCTGGAAAATGTAACAGATAGAAGTGTTAATGGAATTCCTGTCTCATACCTCCTTTCTATTGTTTTGTTATTTCTTACATGCAGATTATAAGATTCTTGACCCCAGTCAAATCTTATAATTCTGTATATGTTGATCTATTTAACTTTTAAACAATATCTAGACCCCCTTCTCTACACGATATAGCCATTACTGTTGTGTCATCACAAGCCTTGACCCCCTTATCTGCTCAATCTCTTCATAATCATTCATACTTGTATATATCCTATAATGATGAATCATATCCTACGGGAATTTGATAGGTTTCTTTGAGGACCTAATCAACAGTGACTGAACATGTGGGTTTTAAAAGCTGAATTTTGTTTCTTTGAGGACTTAATCAGCAATCAAAGCCTTCAGCTAGTTTCTGTTGGTTTCATTGTTTTGTTTATCACTGAAATGGGGTTTTCTATGTTATGTTATGTAAATTTTGTATGTAGGTTGTGAGTCGTGAAGCTATATACTATGGCCCTACAGATATTAGCTTCAAGGCATCCTTGGTTTCCTGGTCTCTGCCTTTCGCTCAGCGTTACATATTTACTTTTCGTTTTCAGAAATATGCTCAGCTCAAGCTATTAGGATTGGAGAAAGTACAGGGCTTAAATATTGTTGTTGTGGAAAAGTTGGTATATCGTAATGTTATAAAGAAGTGTAGTGCTTCATCTATGAAGCGGTCTGAATGCAGTTGTCTCCTTCAGGTATCTCATTGATGATCATGACTAGTCAATGTTTGGATTAATGGCTTGATCAACATTCAGGCTCTATATGAACAAAGACTTCAGTAGTGGTGTTCATCTAGTTAATGTTGTTCAGTTAGTGAAGTTTTATGTTGGTACCAGTGTTTGCTTGTGCTCATCTCTTTGACCTTTCTCTTGAACAGGATCCGCTTTTATATGCCACACAAGATTCGGCTGTCCACTTTCTCTTCTTGGAGCTATCTTGTTTGTTCTTTGATGGAGTTCCAGAGTCGAGGTTGGCTAATTTTCTCCATACGCTGACTTCTATGGCTGAATCTGGCTCCATTGAGCAGCAGATTGAGTCCATTCTCGACAGCCAGAAAACATTGAAGATTCTGTCCTAGAGAAGCTTGTACTTGATGATATTCTGGCTGCAAAGATTCTTCCTCACGTTTGTTCCCTTACTTACGAACTGAACATAATGATGTTGCATCTTTCACCTCGTATATATAGTTCATGACCCATCTGTTGCTCCTTGTGATTTGTGAATGCTTTCGAGTCTTGACTTCACATCCTACTGCTTGTGCATCAAGATTACATTTTCCTTCATTTTGTTTTTTTTTGCAGCCGCTGATAGACCGTATCCTTACGCTCGTAGAGATGCTAGAGAAGAGACGCACATATGGAGTCAGTGAGAACAAGAGACGCTTGAGCTTGCTCTCACCGGCTGAAGAAGATGCTCAAGGATCTGAATGAGTACGACGAAGCCAGGGCTTTACTGAGGACCTTCCCTATCAAGGAGGCTGTCTCAAGTCTGAACGTTGCTAGATTGGTGTATTCTTAACTTTGGCAATTGCCACATTTGTTCAGACTTACTGAGTAATTTTTTGCCTCCCCACCATAGCTTTAGGTCACGAAGACTAATGTATGGATATATACTTGTAAGTTTGAGTTGGATATATATTTAAAGGAATCGCACCAGTGAAAAATATATCTTGCACCTCAAACATGAAACTCAAACAAAACTAAGAAATAATAAACTCAAACTGAACTATCGAAACCAAACAAATCCAAGCGAAGATCGATCGATCGATCTCATTGTTCCGAACTATTCGATTTATATCCCTGGTCTAGTAATTATTGAGCTTTAAAGTCTCCTGGCTCAATGGTAGAGTGATGTGCTTATGCACAAATACGAACACGTTGAGCATAATTCTACCAATCCCACATGTTGTGCAATTATAGTCTATCGATGAGCAAAAATAAGAACATATTGTGCAATAATCTATTGAGCAACTATAAAACTATACAGTATTGAGAAAAAATAAGATCATGTTGAGCACAATTTCACAAGTCTCAATTGTTGTGCAAAAAATAATCTATTGTTGAGCAAAAATAAGATCAAGTTGAGCAAAATTCCATCAATCCCCCTTGTTGTGCAATCATAGTCTATTAATGAGCAAAAATAAGACCATGTTGTGCAATAATCTATTGAGTAACTATAAAATTATATTCAGAAAAAATAAGATCATGTTGAGCACAATTTCACAAGTCTCGATTGTTGTGCAAAAATAACATATAGTTGAGCAAAAATAAGATAATGTTGAGCGAAATTTCACCAATCCCCCATGTTGTGCCATTATTGTCTATTAATGAGCAAAAATAAGACCATTTTGTGCAATATTCTATTAAAAAGGTATAAAATTATATTTACAAAAAATAAGATCATGTTGAGACACAATTTCACAAGTCTCGATTGTTGTGCAAAAATAAAGTATTGATGAGCAAAAATAAGAGCATTTTGTGCAAAAATTTATTGAGAAAGCTAGTATGAAATTATATTGAGAGAAAATAAGATCGTATTGAGAACAAATTCACAAGTCTCGATTGTTGTGCAAAAATAACCTATAGTTGAGCAAAAGTAAGATGATGTTGAGCAAAATTTCACCAATCCTCCATGTTGTGCAATTATTGTCTATTGATGAGCAAAAATAAGATCATGTTGTGCAATAATCTATTTAAAAAGTATAAAATTATATTTACAAAAAGTAAAATCATGTTGAGACACAATTTCAAAAGTCTTGAATGTTGTGCAAAAATAAAGTATTGATGAGCAAAAATAAGAGCATTTTATGCAAAAATTTATTGAGAATGTATGAAATTATATTGAGAGAAAATAGGATCATGTTGAGAATTAATTCACACGTCTCAATTGTTGTGCAAAAATAACCTATAGTTGAGCAAAAATAAGACGATGTTGAGCAAAATTTCACCAATCCCCCATGTTGTGCAATTATTGTCTATTGATGAGCAAAAATAAGGCCATGTTGTGCAATATTATATTAAAAAGTATAAAATTATATTTACAAAAAATAAGATCATTTTGAGACACAATTTCACAAGTCTCGAATGTTGTGCAAAAGTAAAGTATTGATGAGCAAAAATAAGAGCATGTTGTGCAAAAATTTATTGAGAAAGTATGAAATTATATTTTGAGAAAATAAGATCATGTTGAAAACAATTTCACAAAGTCTCGATTGTTGTGTAAAAATAACGGGGTATAATATCTACACTGCTAATTTTTACTATTTACACCGCAAATCCACCGCATAGGGATGCGGTGGATTAATAAAATTTTAGCCCGACACACCGCATGTACATGCGGTATGTATGTTGACTGTATGAAAACACCGAATGTATGTGCGGTGGGTTAGGTGTAAACGGAGTCCGTAATACAATAACCCGGTTGGGGCGTAGTTATCCGATACCTACCGCATTAGCATACGGTGGTTTAAAAATACCGCTTACCCATGCGGTATGTTTTGAAATTTGGGTAAAACTCATACCGCATGGAGATGCGGTACGTTTTTACCGTTGTGGAAACGGTAACAAAACTTACCGCATACCCATGCGGTATAATTTGTTACCGTTGCCACAACGGTAAAAACATACCGCATGGAGATGCGGTATAAGTTTTACCCTTGGGGTCCCATTATAAATAGGCGTGGGGGGCCCAGTTTTCCGATACACCGAATCTTCTCCGATCTCTTTCATTCCGAGGCCGACTCGAATCTTCTCCCATTCTTTGATTCCGAGCCCGACTTTTGGATCCGTCCATTCCCCGTCCCCATACCTACCACCACTCTGTACCCGGGTTTTAAGATGGTGAAGGACAACCGTGGAAAAGCCGTAGCTGATGATGTCGGTCATGTTCGGAGACATCCGTTACAGGTAACATTTAATGTTTATAATAATCAATTTGCTTTATTTGTTAATTTGAAGGAAATAGTGTTAACATTTCATTGTTATATATAATATAGCCGGAGACACAGCCTCACCCTACGGTATATTAAAATTGTTACTATGTGTAGGGAAATTGATATCGAATAAGTATATATTTATGCTTTCTTAGGAATTGATAGTATGAGGTTGAAATCAATTATAAACCTTTGGAAAATCTTGCAACATTTAGCCAGTCATACGATATAGTATCGTATTCGAGCCATAGGATTCTGACAAATACTAGGTGTAGGGAAATTGAAATCGAATAAGTATATATTTATTCTGACAAATATAGTATCGTATTCGATATAGTATCGTATTCGAGCCATAGGATTCTGACAAATACTAGTATCGTATTCCAGAAGTCAAAGAATCTTGATGTTGCTAGGCGTTTCAAGAACGCATGTGTTGGCCTGTTCCAATCCAGATCGGTTGAAACTTTTGCCGCTAGAAGGAGGGGTATGCATGCAGAGTGGGGGCATATTGAAGGGCTTATGCCGTATTTGGAGGCGACGTGGTTACGAGATTACTCGGAGCAGATAGTTCGTGCATGGACAGACGCAATCCAGCATTTTGGTACGACCACGACGAACAGGTACGACCACTCAGCAGAGCTGATGTAGACATGTCGCGCATGATCAGTTTGTTCCAGAGTGGAGCTATGGACGAGGATACTCGTTGGAGAATCGCGTCGGCATTCAACGACGGGGATCGTCCGTCCCAGACACCGTTGACCACCCCTGACCCGGAGGACCGTAGACCGCCCGGGAGACCGAGGACTCGCCACCCCTGTCAGACGAACCCTCTACCTTGGGAACGTGAGCGTGCTCGGGCTCAACGCCAGGCAGATAGACAGGCGACCACTGGATCCGCACGAGGGCGAGGCCGAGGTCGGGGTCAACCGGCATCAAACGAAACAGATGACGTGGAAGGTACTGAGGAGGCCACTAGGTCCAACGACATTGCCATCGACGACCCTCCTAGGGGCCGAGGAGTAGGCAGAGGCCGAGGACGGGGTCGTGGAAGGGGACGTGGACGAGGTCGATCGGCGTCGGAGCCAGCTCCGGAGATTGTAAGTGACATTCCAACACCAACACCTACGACCCTTCCACCACAGAATCTACCTCGAGTAGAATTCAATTGGGGCACTGGCAACGTCGACGAATTCATGATTACTTTCGTACGAGCCGTCACAAATGTTGCAGGTGATGGTCACTGTGGGTATAGGTCTTTAGCTTGTCTTCTCAACTTGGGACAAGACGCATGGCCTCGAGTTCGACGAGAGCTAGCCGTTGAGTTGCAGGTGCATTCAGATCGGTACCATTACTATCCGGCCTTACAGGAGCTCATCATGAGGGTCAACTATTTCGGCACGTGTCATGATGCTACGTATTGGATGGAGATTCCGATCATGGGCGAGGTGTTTGCCACGCTTCACCAGCGTCCTTTGGTGATTTTGTCACGGATGATGCCTATGTTGTGCCTACCTCTGTACGCCACCGGTGGCCCGTCATTACCGGCCTACAAGGAGCTACATGGAATAGCTTTAGTTGGCAACAACAACCATTTCGTTCCGGTACGTTTCGTATTTCGTATTCATTAATTTGTTACTGTTTTGTTTCTCTTTTCTAACATCAATATTAACCTTGTATTCACAGATTTTGTTGTTGCCTGGTTCACCTCTTCCTCCAGTGTACGTTACATGGACACGGCATCACGATCACACTGTCGACGGTTGGGACGAGCAGTTTGCAGCGAGGATTGCACGATATAGAGCTTACCGCCGTCGTGATGGTGGACGTCCCCTACCGTATTAGCATTTCCCACTCTCTGATGTCATTTTTCGAACTTCATATGTTCAATTGGGTTGTATCTTTCTCTATTCCATTTCACATCCGAACATCCGAACTCCATATTTTCGTCATCGCTTATATCTATCGCACTTTCGTTTTAATCATCTTTGTTTTCAATTCAATATATGATTTGTTTCAGATCACGGCGTTTATTAAAAGTTAATTCCACTATAGTAGGATATACCATTGCAATGTCCATGGATTATACGATAAATTCGTAGTGTGGACGAATACCGCAACCCTAAGCGGTGTGTTTCGGTTCGAATCGGTCCCCTCAGCTCTTCCAAATAGTTAAGCGCAAATGAGGTTATCCGATACCCACCGCATGGGTATGCGGTGGGGTTGAAATGGAACGGGGTGTTCATCGCATGAATATGCGGTATGTCTCTATATGGTGACGATCACCACATGTATATGCGGTGATCTACCGCATGTATATGCGGTGATCTACCGCATGTATAAGCCCGCATACATATGCGGTGATTAGCGGTGTAAATAGTAAAAATTAGCGGTGTAGATATCGTTTCCGAAAAATAACCTATTGTTGAGCAAAAATAAGATAATGTTGAGCAAACTTTCCATACAATATAGGGTTGTATTTCATTACTAGCTCAAATTTCAGAAATTAAGGGTTGTGGGGGCTGTCAGCATCTTTTCTATTTTGTTACTTAGAGAAAACAATGAGTGTCATCGGTGTTCAAAATTTTAGTGTTGATAGAGTTGTAAAGAAATCAAATTGATCCATATATGAATGATGAACAACTCAAATTTCAGAAATCAAATTTATTTTATTTTTAAAAGGCCCTTTTTAGGGGGGAAATGACTTAATTTGTACTATTGAATGTAAATGAATATTTTAGTAGTTTGAATGAATATTAAGTATAAAAAACTGAATATTAACCACTAAGTGATTGCCGTGAAAGTGCAAATAAGCAACAAAATGAGATCAATGGTGTGCTTGTTTTTCCTGTAATTTTCTCCATTCACTTCCATTTTTCATACACTAAACAACAAAATGAGAGTTTGCTTCATACATGACAGTGGACATCACCAATATATTCAGCCTTCATACTAAATAAGAAACAGTACCAAAAGGAAACAAAAGCATAAGCAATTTAGCATCCAAACCTCAGCCAAATGACTAAGTTTCATCAACCATCCATGAGCTTAAGTGATGAGAAATCCGCCCTTAGCTGACCGCATCTATAGCCATAAACTGCCCGAGCCAACAGCTTATCCTCGTCTGCATCAAAGTAACAACCTCGCGATTTTGCATCATCAATAAGTCTCTTCCAAACAGATTCACTCTTACTTAAAGTAGCCCCACTCCTCAGTATCCACAGGCAGTATCTTGCTCTTTGTCAGAGCCACATTGGTCCTTTGCTCGTTCGACACGAACCCAACTGCTCCATTTGCATTGCATCTCACTGTAGAGATTATGATCACATCCTTTTCGCCCCCTTGGAACCCGTCAACAGATCCAACACAGACCGAAAACATGCTGTTTTCCTCTGTGCTGTACTGTATCTTTTTCCCTAGCTTTTCCTGGATAGCTGCAACTTGGCCTTTGTAAGGAGATATGATTCCTACACTGATCTTTTGGTTCCTCTTGCTCGATTCTGAAAAACGGGTGCAAAGTTGATTTCGCTTAGAGCAACTCCTATATATATAGCATTATGTACTTTCATAGCCTTTCTCATCTCCTTCTCAGTAGAGAGACCACTGCTCATCACCATGAAGCTCGTCGTGGTTAGCACATTTTTCTTTCTTATGTAATCAAACACTCTCGCCGCTTCCTCAACCTTCTTTTCACCAAACAGTGTGCGAAGAAGCTGATTATATGCTGCTGCATCCAAAACCATCTCCAACTTATCATGCAACGACAGTGCATTGTCAACTTGTCCACAGCAGAGCAGTAATTCATTACCAACGATCTGCAACAATGATGCCTCTATCTAGTACTATTCTTAGCAGTTCCCCAACTTCACCCCATCTTTTCTGTCTGCAAAGCAATGTCATGTATCTCGATAATTCGTTTACACCCGGATCAACCCCTTGAGCTATCAAGTCCATTAGTGATCTGCTGACTTCTGGAGAAGAATTTTCTAAGCAGAGTGAATCTCCGAGTGCTTTGAGAGAAGCACACTTCACGGAAATTCCCTTCTGCGAAATCAATATATATAAGTCCATTGCTGTAGCCACGCGTCTTCCATTTGCCAATGCTCTCAGTATATGCATAAAGGTTCCGTCTTTCAATCCTATACTGTCATCCAAAGATGTTTTAAACAGCATCTCAGCTGCATAAGTCTTCGTGCTGACATTCTCTTCGGTAATCCAATGTAATGCTTTGAAGCTCATGGGTGTTGATTACCTCTTGGGGCATGCTCTGTCAAGGAGAAATCATTCAAGTGTCAGGTTCATATAATGTAACACAAGCACACACTCGTGCAACAAATAATAAGATGATCTTACTACTAGCCCTGGCCTAGAATAGTGAGCAGGATCTTCCAGCTTTGATATTTTCCTCAGACTCTTATTGTTCTCCTCAGGAAATGCTAATCTAAAATGTTGAAGCAGCTAAGGCGATGAGTGCTATATGTATAACGAAGAAGATGAATAAAATACAGATCTTGATTTGTTGCGTAATTTACATTTATTTGATCTTTGCCTTGTAATGGTAAGAAGTATAAGAATCAAATAGAGTATATTATAAAATTACTGTTCAGTTCCTTCGAAACAAGAGAACAAAAGTAAGAAAACTCAGCCATGGAGGACCAACCTAGGTTTTCTTGGACAGAAAACTAGATACTCCTCCTGGATTTCAGGGCCGACTCTTTCAAGTCGTCTTGTATCTTGGTTCATCATCACCCATTTGCTGAAATGGAACAGACATATGAGGTCATTACTCAGATTCATTGCATTAGGAAAGCTAATGTTTGATTTCAAGAAGCATGTTTCCAACAATAATCATGGAGTTTCTTGGAATGCAGATCAAATTATCAACCCATCCTAACCAAAGGCGGAAGAGCCTAAAAATCTGGTACAGTTTAATACAATCAGGCACATTCTCAGAGCCATAAACTGGTATACAGAGCAACAACAATAAAACGGAGATTATCTAGCAGGAAGAGTGTTTTCTCAAATGTGCACAATAATATACTTTCCAGAAACTCCATGTTTGGAAACTAAGGACTTAAGAACAGACCACAAGTACAAGTATGGGACAAACTACACAAGCAACAGTAATTGCTTAAATTTGAAATGTCAGTTCTCAAGAAGTTAATTGGAAACCAAAGCCTCGTGTAACAAGACAACATTGCAAATCACTTGCAGGAGACCATCTTTTATAATGCATTGAATTGAAGCTTGTTAGCTAAGTTAATACAGGGATCAAATTTTAGAGAAGACATATTAGCTAACAGCCTACCTAATAAGCTAAAAAGTCTATGATAAGTGTGGAAGCTTAAAACACACCTGGTAGCTCTCCCAACAACTTCTCCAGTTGCATAGTCCTTCATAATGAAATCAGGTCTAGTTCCGATTCTCCCTTCAGCCTGACACCATGTCTCCATCTCAATAACATCACTCCTGCTCCAAATAGGCGACTCGAGATAGTTAGTAACCAACCAAAGTCAAAGCAAGAATAAGTATAACATATACTTGTTAAGAATCATACCAAGCAGGATATTTATAGATCTCAATATGCATTCGAGCAGTAACCCATATTAAGTGAAGCTTTCTCATGGTAAGTGTTGTTGCGAATCCATCAGTAGAAAATCCAAGACTTTGAGCATGGTTGCATCCAACTTCCTACATCATTACCAATTATCTATACAATATTAGAAAAATGGATTTGGAAAGGAGAAAAAGAAAAACCAGATTAATTTGTCCTCAAAACTCCAAAAAAAAAAAGAAAGCAGATGTCAAAGGCAATGGAAATAACTCTAATCTATATAGTGAAATTGCTTCAGGTTTGCTCATCTAATGCATAGTTTAGAAGTGCAAAAATAATGCATAGTTCAATGTTAGAAATTTCATCATCCAGGCCTCCATATCCAGGTCCCCGAGGAGTCGCAGGAAGAGGAAGAGAGCGAACAACACAGAGAAAGAGGTCAGCAACTAGCTTTTCACCTGTATTGCTGCAGCATAGCATTGCAGATGCACAAAACTTAGGCAAGACTTCCATGGATACAAAATCTCACCATTTTGACATTTTCGAATTCAACAAGGCAGATTAAACAAAAAAAAATGCAGCATACTCAAAGAATAAAAATAGGGAATGATTACAGGATTACCTTCTCATGTTCATCATGAGACCTACTGATGGTTGGGAAGAACGTGCAAGAACCGCACCAGCTCGAAACCTTTCGCTCCTAACAACAACAACGATAAAAAAAAATCCTCAAACTCTTCAATAAACCCCAACGAATACAACCATCCACATTGATCAAATCAACAAGCTTAGCCTACAAGCTTAAACTCTGATTATTTTCATCGTATTCAGGATTAAAAAAGGAAGGTTTATCACATAGATAACGAATGCATTCCTCAATAATCAGATCAATGAGAACATATTCAGCAGATTAACAAAATTTGCACAATAATTAGGTCGTTTTTAAGCTCAATGGAGGCAACGCCATTAAGACGAATCTTGAGAGTTCTAAGACGGGAACCTGCAAGCTTGTACATGAGGGAAGCAATCTAAGGCCAGGAGGGAAGCAATCTATCAATCGATCTTCTAAAAGCCTCGAACACTACATATAGAAGCCTCAAACACTACATATAGAAGCAATTACCTCAAAAGACTCCTTATCAATCGATCTTTGATCGATTGATCGATGGTGATCCTGCAATTCTAATTGGTTCAATTAGCAGTCAAACCTCTAAAAGCCTCAAACACTACATATAGAAGCAATTACCTCAAAAGACTCCTTATCAATCGATCGAAGATCGATTGATCGATGGTGATCCTGCAAGCAAAGAAGCAAAGTCAGCAGAAGCAAAATAGAAGGCCAGGAGGGAAGCAATATATCAATCGATCTTCGATCGATTGAAGAAAATGTGCGCCGAAGGCGCAAATTTTAGAATTCGAGTACTGGCGGAAGCTTGCAGGACATGAAGCCGCCACCGGAGATCTGATGCCGAGGCCGTTGTCTTGTTGGCGCTCGATTAGGGCTTCAGATTGCCTAGTGTTGTCTTGTTGGCGCTCGTTGTGGCGAGAGAGGGAGAAGAGGGAGGCGGCAGTGTCGGAGCTGTCATCGGAGTTCCACAGTCGGGATTGAGTCGCTCTGATCGGCGACGAACAGCTGAGCAGCAGAGAGAGCCTGCGGAGGAGAGAGCCGGAGGAGAGAGAAAGCGCGTGGAAAAAGGTTTTATTGCGTCCATTTTGCAAAAATGTCCAAAACGCGACTATTTCGCAAATTACGCCCATTTTAGTGGCTATTTTGCAAAATGCCTCGTGCCTTTTTAGATAGTTGATAGATATAATGGAAATTAATATCCAACAACTTAATAAAATCTGATTTTAGGCAATGGATAAAAGATAAATCAAAATTCTCAAAGATAGAATAGATAAACAAAACGATAGAAAGATAACAAACTAGGGTTTGCTCTTTGTGTGGTGGTAGAGTCGGCCAAGCAAGGACTTATGGGGACAGAATTTCTGCCGTCGGCTAGGGTGATGCACAAGGGTGCTTCACAAGGGTGCTTCACGGCTTGGTCGACTCCACTAGTCTCGGCTAGACTTTGTGTTTGGGCTAAGCAACCACAACAATCACAAACAAACAAGGTTAGTGCAATAATCAATTCAAGAAACAAGAAGTAAAAGACCAAACAAAGAAAATGACTCTTTTTTGTGGTTTTTGTGTTTATGGAAAAGAAAAAGATTCAATCTTGATGTTGGAACCAAAGCTCTGGTACCAATTTGATACGGGGTTAGCCGTGAGGTGGTCCGATCTTCGACAACAAGCAAGAAACTAAACAAGAAACAAAAGACACGAATCAAGACTCAACAAGAACAACAAGATTCGACCAAGAAAAGGTTCAAGATCGATCAAGAAAACCAAGAACGCAGCAAGAACAAAGAAAGACTCGAAAGTTAATGTAAAGAATGAAAAGACACGACCTGATATGGACTGAGTCGATCTATGCAGAACAAGATAAAGACCCCAGACCTCCTCAGAGGGTAGGAACCAATACCAATGACTACACAACCCGCCTCTACAACCCTACACAATCAAGCGGACAACTTGAAGGCACAAGGAGGGGGCTTGTGAATACTAGATTCACCAAGTCTTGCGAAGTTGATGAACGGCAAAGCAAACCAAGCTGAGATTATCAATCAATTCGAGATCACGAAGAGCACAGCTCAATCCGGCGTGATCTCTCTCTCTATGTGTTTCACACGTTTGAGAAGAATACTTTGTGTATTATGAATGTTCCAATTGAATTACAAAGTTGAATCGAAAATATATAGGCCACGCAGGGCTGTTGGGCCGAGTTAGATGATAAAATAAGATAAAACTAACATCTAATGGAAATAATAAAAATAACCTTAAAGTTTCCTAAAATAACTTAAGTAAAAGAAATACTAAAAATAGGAAATAAACATAATGTTCAAGACTTAATTAAAATCCCGTCAAAACAGTGACAGTTTGCAAAGATGTGCATTTTCGGCCAATTTTGAGGTTGAATCTGGAAAAACCTTCAACAGCAAAGTTGTAGATCTCTTCGTCCTCGTTCCAACAAGATATGGCACGCCTCAATCCGATAAATATTGAATCCGTACGACCCATTTTACAGAGACGTCGAAAAGCTGTCAAACCGTTGAACGAATGTAAAACGTCATTTGCACTTTGGATCTTCTCTCAAGGTGGAGCCTTCTTCTTCCTCTTGAGAATGACATCATCTGAAGGTGTCTTGGATGGTCCCGCATCAGAGTTGGTTGGGAAAAGTCAAGGGTTGCCCTTAGGGATATCTGTTCGATTGTAATGGTGACTCTCTCTGAATTTCATGACATAATATGATTCGTTATATTGCTTAGGTCTAGTGTTATGTCTTACTTTCTATCATGATTACATGTTGTCATAACATGTCTACTTGGCCTATTGTGTTGACTTGATTAATGATTGATTAGAAGCATAAACCACATTATATGAACCTACATGATAGTTGTTTTCTCCTGGGTTAGGTCCATGATAGTGTGATAAAATCTTCTTCGTATGAATGCCTGTAAATGATCTCTTTATCATACTAGCTAATGACGCGTCGATGCCCCTTATTCCTTTTGTGACAAGAACCTATAGCATGCATATCTATTTTGTAATTGTCAGATTAACTGTTGCTGATTATTTTGCACTTGATATTGCTGTGTGTTACTTGTGTTGAAGAGAGAATATTTGGTATAATTGAGTCTTGAGAAATGCATGTTTTATCCTAGTATGTGTTGATTTGAGCTCATGCCCCGTATTCTAGTCATATTGCCATTACTTAAACTCGTGTTATACATAGTAAAACCTTCCTCATGTTTCTAGATTGTTGGAATGTGATTGAATTGATTTCTTACATGCCGCCATGATTAGTTGCATATATGTATCGCGTGTTATGTTGGGCCATTAGTATCATGTAGGACCTTTGATCATGACTTGTGCGAATTATACCTTGCCTACACTACTGTTGATTCTCTCTCGAGCTAGGTCCCTGATAGTGTGTTTCTTCCATCTTGTTGTCCTCTTAAAATGTTTTACTCATCCTGATTGGATTAATGTTGAATTCGATGACTGTCTTGCTTAATTTATGTGATACTTGATCCTAGCATGCTTACATGTTATTGCTTGGTAGTATTTCCTCTATTACTCTATGATATCATATCGTGCTTGCATGAACGTATGACTTGACACTTCGCATGACCACACACCACACTATATCATGATTTCGCATACGCATGACGAATAAATATTAGAATGGATCTTGTTGAATTGCCTTGATTGTATTCATACTTGATATGTACTAATAGTATCATGTAGGGCTTATGTTTTCCAATATGACTCGCTAAATGATTACATGTCGTGCTTGTTCTATAATGTGATAGTTATTGGACCATTATGTGCCCTATAACAGTTCATTCCTAACATGATTATACTCTATTGCTGGTGATGCCCTCTTTGTTACTCCCTGTAATGATGCCTTATGCTTTATGAACATTATGTTCAACTCTTTTAAATGACTTTTGACTATGTCCATGCCTTATCACGTATCGCTAGCATTGTGTAGGATCTATGCTTTCTAAATGTGTTCCGTTGTATGATTACATGCCGTTTTTAACCTATTATGCGATCATTGTTGTCAGATGTGATAGTTATTATGCTGCTTTTATATGTTCTCGTATGACGCTTAGCCTGATCGTTATGCCATATCTCGCCATGCTATAGTTGACCTCCCCTGTTACTGCATGTACCATGCTTGTACATTCATTCATTTACATGACACCTGTCACCCTCATTAAATCCCACATGACTTTGAATCTTGCATGACCATTACTGATTCTGCATATCTTGCTTGAAGTTGCTAAGCATATCTGCTTTCATGGAACACTATAATGTTAGCTTGTCTCACATGCATCAGTGTAGGACTTAATTGTGTCTTTGATATGAATACGAATGTTGTTCCCTTGAGATAGGTACATGTTAGTGTCGATTAGTGTGATTGGTATGCTCCATGATGAATTCGTGTTGCTTTTCGCGATTATAACCTAATAGACTTCCATAAGGGCATCGTTGCTATTCTCGGGTCGGAGCCTTGTCTTTTGTTTGTCGTCTTTAGTGTTGGTCCGTGTTTGCCTCCGAAAGGAACCTTGAGTTGTCCTCCCTTATCGCTCCCCTGTCTCCACTGACTTGAACCCCTACGCGATACATCGGACAAGCGACGCATGAAAGAGGGGACGAAAAGTGGATAGCAATAGAGCAGTGCAGCGGAAGCGTGGGCCCATAACCCACGGGCCTCAGGATCTATGATGTCGGCGAAACGGGCACGCATCGAGAATTACAATTACTGTGTACGATATGACTTGCAAACGGGATTGTTCTCCGTTCGAATTGCTAACCCTTTTGAATTTGTTGACGACGATATTGCACTGGCCTAGCGATGAGATTTATGTGTTGATGTGCTGACTTGATAATGATCGTTGTCTGGTTGTCTGTTATCTATGATGATATGATTTGATGACTTATAGATCTCATGTACCATGATGTCTTGACGTGTTGCTACTCTAAGTTGCTAAGCATGCTATGAATTCCTTTGCCTGTAAAATGTGAACTACATATGTTAAGAAGCATGAATTGTATCGGATAAGGTTATAATGCAACATGTTAGCTTGACTTCATTATGTTCATATATGATGTTTGCAATGATTATTGAGCATGATGGTAAATTGAGACTTGTTGAACCCATGATGTTATGTTTATAAATTCTAGTTGATATGCTGCAGACCTTATGTTTGATTATTTTCATGACTGCTTCTTCCTTAAACCTGTGGGTAAGGTCATTTGGTAGCGTGGTTGGAGAGTGGTGAAAGAATCTTGGGTAGTTGGGATGATCGATGGTATTAGGAGGCCGGTGAGTCGCAAGAAAGGGATGTTGGCTTAGGTAAGACTGAGAGAGCTTTGGGATTTATGAGAGGCAATGTTGGTGGTTCTGATGAGCTTCTAGGTGATGCTGGTAGTGCTTCGGGTAGTACGAGAAGTGTAAGGAAGGGCTCGCGAATATTGAGGACATGGTATTAGAGGTACTTGGGTGTGACGTTAAAGATGGGAGTTGGGTTCTTAGAGGTGGATGGTGTGGTAGTGCTTGGTGGAAGGAGGGGCGAGATTTGAGCATCGAGATGAATTGGGATTTCTTCGGAGAACTTTTGTCTGAGTTGGCGTTGGCGAGTCTAGAAAAGGATTAGTCTTGGCTTCAGAATGGAGATGGGTGAGTGTGGACTGTGTTTTATTTTGACTGGTATGATGTGATGATTTTCTTGATTATGTGATTTACTTATATTTGCTGGCATGATGCCTTGTAGCAACCATGATGAACCTGATATACAATGATATTACATGCTGATATGCAATATTGAATTCTAATTGATAGTGACTAGTATTATCGTGATATATTGATGCATTGCTATCCTGCTATGTCGTTTTAGAAGCATGTTATGATATGATATAAGAACTATGAGATAATTAATGACGTGTTATTATGTGAAAGCATGATGTTATATTATATGGGGATAAAGATGATGTTGCACTAGTGGTTGGCAAGCATGATTATGGATATGTTAAATGACGAATATGACTTTGCGGATGAATATGAATTGTAATATGTAAGATAGTGATACCAGATTTCTAAATGATCGTTATATGGCATTGTGATGAGTTAAGGTGATGTTTGGTGAATATGCTGACATTCGATGACTGATATACTGTTTGATCTTTCCTTTTCTGAATCTTAATAGCATGACCTTGTTATGTTGATATGTTAACGTGATGAATCTACTCTACTTGTGTTGCGATATCGATATGCGAGTGTGAGATTGATGTGTACTGACGTACTAACCCCATAAAACCTGACCCGTTGATTTCTGGACATGTGTGCTTACGTGATGAGCATTCGATTATGCACTTGTGATGCCTTCAGTATGATGTAGATATACCTTATGATTTGTAGTATGTTGAGGTTTGTTGTTCCTTTGTTACTTGAGACTTGTCGGCATGTTTATGTTTATGTCAAACGGTTATGTGATGGTTTGTGACTATGATATGATGCGGGACTTGCTATGTGTGAGATGGCTTATGGTATTATGCTTATACAAGAGTTGATGAAACTTTTGGTTACGGTACTTGTTGAGTTGTGAATGATGTTGCATGATTTGGAAACTAGGAAGAGAATATGGGATTAGCCTTTAGAGGTGGATGATTCCACCTCCTGATTTCTGAATTTGATTGATTGATATGCGGGAAACTGATTTGGTTTTGGGAGATTTTGACGAAACCTTGAGTTGAAGGGGTTTGACTTGTTTGGTGCAAAGTTCTTGGTTAAACGTCGGATTTGAAGATTTTGAACGATATAGAAAGGAAATAACTGGTTTTTAAAGAATAAACGCTATCGAGGGTTTCAACGATTTCGAGGCTGATCTTTTTCAATAGCGGAATTCCTTTTGAAACTTTTCAAACCCGGTTTTATATTATAACGACTCACGAAGTGGATACAAGCATTTTATAGGGGCGCATATAGAATGCTTGCTAAGACCTAGTAGACACGTTATGATTGCTCTTCAAGTTATGATATAACCGAAAAGTCGGAGTAAGAATGTGATAAGGGCCCATATCGCATACTTGCTACGACCAATTGGGAATATTATGATCACGTCAAGGGTACTGTGGGGATCTCATACGGGCCCTATGAGATGCTTACAGAATCAATGGCATGATCCTTTGACTCACCAATTTAAAACTTAATCCCCGTGTTTTAGAGTGATTTTAGTCTCGGGGACGAGACTTGTTTTTAGAGGTAGATGATGTAAAGACCGGGAAATTTTAGAATATTAAATTATTAAAATAGTGATTTATAATCATTCCGATTTCTAAGATTCAGGAGAATTGAAATTTCTGTCTGTGAGCTATTGGGTTTATTTTAAATCTTTCGAAACAAGTTCCGGCATTAATTAATTGGAAATTTAAAATATGTTATACTCTGCTTTTATATACCGAAAATTGGAAAATAATGTTTCTATTTCATTTATTAAATTCGAATTTGGGAAATTGAGGAGTATTTTAAACACGTCGGGATAAAGTCGAGTGAGCGGGTTTCTGATTTATATTCCCGGTATTTGACGTTTGGAGTTTTGGGAACATCTTAAGTTGTATTCTTTTCCCTTTCTACTTTCAATTTATACCACAGTCAAAGCTCACCCTTTTGTCCCCTTACCTTGCCCATAATGTACAAATCCAGCTTGCAATATTTGTTGTTTTGTCCCATATCAGTATAACATCCACTCTCTGCCATCCTCCCTCTTCATTCACCCAGAAACCCACAAAAAGAACTCACTCCCTCTCTCTCGTTTCACCCTCTGCACAAAACCTGAACATCCAGAACACCACCCCCCCTTCCTGGTTGCCTTCGAAATCAACCCTCAAGAAGAACAGCCTGGCTGTCCTACCTTGCCGAGCCGTCTCCAGTCTCCACCACACCTCCCCCTCTGTTTTTGTTTGTCACCCACGCTGAAGCTTCCCCCATAGCTTCTCCTTTTCGTCTGAACTCAGCCCACGCGAGCACCCGAGAGCCTCCGAGCGTTTCCATGTCTCCCGCGAACCCGAGCACCCTCGACTTCCTTCTTCTCACTCCTTTGGCAAGCAGCAACAGCATCTTCTCCCACTTTTCCCAGACGAGACGGAGCCAGCGCCAGCGCCTCATCATCTTTTCCTTCCCTGTTTGAATCCGAGAGGTGAGAACTCCGATTCCTCTTGTTCGGCTCGAATCTGCATAAAATCCTCTTCTAACTCCTTGTCCCCGTCGTTCTAAGACTCAGAGCAAGCTTTTACCTCGCCTTTGAAGCCGTCGCAGACCCTCGCCGGAGCTACCTTGGCCGATCGGTAATCCTCTTCTCCTTCCCTCTCTATTTCTCTCGCTTCCTTTCTATTGCGTGGGTTGTGGTCGGAAATCCATTCCGACCTGTCTAGGGTGGGTTGAGTCGAGAGCGGAGCCTCCGGTGACCTGAGATTTCATCTTCCCCTTCCGTTCTTTACTTCCGCCGAGTTGCAAGAGCTCCGTTCAATTGTTTTGGGGAAGGAGACAGTGTGAGCTGGGCCTAATTTTTGGGCCGGATCCGAGTTCGGGTCCGGGTTATATCATTTTGTGTGTGTGGGTACCCGGGTTGGGAGGGAGAGTATTGGATCCGGGTTCCAGATTTGAGGATTTCGGGCTTGGGTTAGGGCCTTTTGGTTTGGGTTTTCTGGGCCGAGTGAATGAATTGTTTTAAGGGTTTGTTAAACTGATTTTATAATACCTTATTGTTATATGTTGTACCATATGATTAGATGATGATTATTATTATTATTATTATTATTATTATTATTATTATTATTATTATTATTATTATTATTATTATTATTATTATTATTATTATTATTACTACTATTATTATTATTATTATTTTGTATTGTTTCTGAGTTCATATAAATATAGATTCTGAAATTTAATATATATTATAAATTATTTTGAAAATATATTAATTGAGATAAGTATTTTGTGATGATTTAAATATGGAATGTTGAGGATTTTGAGAGAATATATTTGACGTTGTGTTTGTTATGTATTTAGGATAAATTATTTAAAAGAAATTTTCAACTTTCGGAAATACCTCCTTAAGGATTTGTTGTTTGAAAACCAAAATGCCGGAATTATTCTATAATTGGATTTTGAGAGATTTAATGTTTAATGTCGGAATTTGGCCAAGTATGATTTGAGAAATTGGTTTTAAGGTTTAAATTTTAATGTCGGGATTCTTTGTCTTGGTTTGATGATGTCGGTTTTGAGAAGGAAGTTTGGAAAATATGGTTGGTATGCTTTATCAATGAGTTTGATTTGAAAATTGATTTTGGTTGATGTTGATCGTATCGGAAAGGTTTTGGAAAGTGGTTTTACCATCGATTGGTTTTGAGGATGTTGAGAACTTGAGTTTCGTGTGTATGGATGTTGGTCCGGTAGCTTATGACTATGACTTGATGATAGGTGTGTATTGCTTTTGGATTGCTTTGGACTTGCATTTGGGCCCTTGCTTGTGTTATCCTGCTGTTCTGCATCTTCAGGTAAGTTCCCTAGGGGGCTTACTCAGATTGGACATTCATGCCTGTTGTTGCATTTTATGTTAGGTGTTGCATATGCATAAAAGCATGTCATGTAGTATCCTGTTTAGGTTGCACTGATTGAATGATCATCTGCTTACTTTATGCGTTTGAAACAGAACGGCCGTTATCTGTGATAGTCCTAGAGTCTTTGCTAGGGTCATAGGGTAGCCCAGCCTCATCGGGTACCCTGAGTCAATCGAGTCATGAACTTCCTTATATTATGAGATGCCTGCGGGCTTTATTGTGGAGCGGGTTAGGCATGCGTGCCCCCCGATTATGATGGAATGCATTCACGAGCTGGCCAGTCTCCACCCTATCGGAATGGGGTGGAGGTAGGAGAGGGATATGCCATTTGGCATTGTCTTGGGCCCTTTACAGTATTTCTGCACATTATTATAACTAGGAGCATGCTAGTGTGTTTGACTTTCGTACTGCATTAGAGCATCTTTATTAGGTATAGCACATACTATGTGGCCTCAACGAGGACTGTCGGTCCCGCATGAGTGGCTCGATCTGACTCCTTTCCCCGTTCTTTTTTTTAAGGTATTTTCTGCAGACTTTGATTGCTCGATCTTTATATGACGGGGTTCCCTTTTTGCGAATCGAAGAACCTGGCTAAATCTCTAACTCATTATAAATGGTAATCATCCACTTATGTTTTGGTTTTGACCCGGCTCTGCCGTGGCGCTTTGTATCTTAATTTTGCTTCCGTCTTGCTTCCGTTTGAAATGAATTTCGCGAGTTAGTCCCTAGGACAGGTTAAGGGTACCCAACGACCCTACGATATTTTCAGGGTTCGAAATCCCTCTTTATTACTGACCATAAAAATGAATTGAAACATCGACCCGTACCTGGATTGCAAGATCCGAACAAGGGGTTTCATCCCTTGAAACGTAACCCGAAAATCATAATTCTGGGCCGTTACGTTTCAAGGGAGGTTTTCTGGGTTTCAAGTCATGGTTTTCCGGTAGGGAGGTGGGTGTTCAGCCTAGGTGCTGCACTTCCTCCTGGTGCCTTGTCCATATACACATAAACCTTAGACCTCAAACAACTCCCTCCAAATCTCAAACCAAACCCAACTACCTCACACCTATCACAACCAAAACTCAGGTTCAATGTAACAGTAAAGGTGACACAGATGGCAAAGAGATCCATCCCTGGATTTGGCTATACAAGGCCAACAGCAAAGGCACCAAAACTTCCTCTGAATATAACGTTCAGAATAAAAATCTTTGTGGGGATTTTCCGGTTCCCAAAGCCTACAACTTTGCATGCAAACCTAGTAGAAGGGACTCTCTCCTCTTCTGTAAAATCAAACTTCAAATCTCCAATAACCATCACACTTACAATAGTATTTTCAAGGTTAATCCTTACTCTAATTACCTAGATAATCCTACTATTAAGTCTAATTGCAGGTATAATAATGAGCATGCATGGGAAACCTATGGACAACTGGTGGCGGTTAGGGGACGGTTGATTACTGCCCTCTCGATCTCTGTGCTGAGCCAACCTATGAAAGAGCACTCTATGAACTTTACCCAAGAGAAGAAGCAAACATTCGAAAATGAATTGCACCCGGACGCATACCATGGAAAACCTCAAGAGACATGCAGCAGCTCCAAGGCTAGAGGTATGATTGTTCCTAGTAAATTGCTCCTATCTAAGCATTTACTTCAGATTAACCACATATCTAAGGTATTTCAAATTCCTAGTGTTGCACACTCTCTTTATGCTATAAATACCCAGTCCATTAACTGTAGAATGCACGCCCTCTCTTCCTCCTTTCTCATTCTTGCTAAAACTGTTTGCTTCCTCACAATGGATCAACAATTCCTATGCTGATGCCCTCATCAATACCACGAGACAAGGTATCTCCTTTGATACTGTCTCCATCCAAGCCCACATTACTGAACCTATTACTGGTGAAAATCATAATGCTAATCTGACTAACATTGAGCACCAAATTCCCCAATCCACTACCATCAACTATGCCTCGGCTGACCAGATCTCTAACTCCACTTTCATCTCTGATCCCTACACCATCCCTGGAGTAAAGGATCTCCACCACAAGCTCACTGACTTCAGTCTTGTTGGGAGGTTTGTCCAGGGCCCTGTCGACATCAAGCTGGTTGCTGGAAAGCTCAAAGGTGAATGGAAGAATCTCAAGGGCACCTGGGTGGTTGACTTTATTGGCAATGACTGGATCATTTTTCAGATTTGCCAATAGAGAAGACCGAGTCATTGCCTGGTCTAACAGGCCCTACCATGTTCAAGGTACCCTTCTAGCTCTCTACCCTTGGTCAGACAACTTCAACCCTATGGAAGAGGACACCACCAACGCTGATATATGGGTGAGGATTCCTTCCTTGCCCCATCAATTTTACACTGCTGTAGCTATTTCACACATCCATTGTGCTGGGGTGTGGTCTCTCTCATTAGGGTTGATCAAGCCTCTAATATTAGGAACAAGCTTAGATTTTCCAGAGCTTGTGTCAATGTCTCTCTCTTAACCACCCTTACCACTTTTGTCACTTTGAAAAAATCTGAGAATGAAACCATCAGGCTAAGGATTTGGTATGAAGATTTTTCTGATGGTTGTTGTTGCTGTGGTGGATATGATCATCACTATGATCAGTGTCCCCTCAATGCACCTAGACCAAGGAAAATTAACTTAATCCTTGAAGACAATCCTAATGTGGATCTCCTAGCCCCTGTTCAAGCCCAGGTCCATAACCCCATCCCAAATGATAACTGTGTTGTGACCACTGCAAGTGCTTTCACCCCTACAGCCAAGCTAACGAGTTTAGCACTTCTCAAAATATGACTCCCATAACTGGAGATTTTGGTCTCCTTCCCATCAATATGCCTACTATCTATTATCCAAAGGTACCAATCTAGTCTATGCCTATGCCTTCCTACCCCAATGAGCTCATATCCCACCTGGTCAATTTGAACAATGCTCATGTTGCCAAAATCACTAGTGAATCCTCTACTGCTCCCTTTACCATAGCTCCTTCCATTCTCCATACCATTCTTTCCTCCACCAACACCACCTCTCTTACTATCCCTATCCAAGTTGATAATACCACTGACCTGATGACTAAGGCTATGGGCAAAAGTAAGATGATAGATTCTGGCAATGAGACCGATGACTCCTACCAGTCTCTGAGATCCAACACCTCTGTTGTTAGAAAGATGGGAGGTATTGTCATCCGCCAGGATGATGACGAAGCCACTATGCACAACCCTGAGCAACCCAAGCGTAAGGATGAAGATGAGAACAATGAAGCCTCCTCTCATGCCAACAAGAAGTCGAGGAAGAAGAAGAATTAACCTTGATAGGTGGTATTGAAGATCTAAGGTTCTGGAAGCTGTGCAACAATGAAACTAAACCTATCATTTCCTATGTTATTATCTCTAGCTATGTTGGTAGTTGTACCTTTGAAACTTATGGTTGTTTTTATGTTGGTTTTCGGTTGTACTCTCGGATATGGCTAGACATCCTTGCTATATTGCCTGTTCCTGGACTCTGCCTCCCCCTATTTTCCTCTGATGTTGGGGATAGATCCAGGAACATTTCTATCTTTAATATTATGCATTTCTATTTCAATTATCCTATCTACATCTAACAGCGGCCTCATAATGCAAAGTAAAGGTATGCCTTCTCTTATAACTCCAATAAAACTTTGGTTGCGCCCCACTGCCTTACCCTTGGGCCAAGTGGTGGCAAACCACCCCAACCATACTCATCAACACTCAAACCAAATAGTTGAGCACAAACAATTATTCGAGAACCATTTACCTATATGGCCAGATCAAACAAGAGCACAAGGATACAATGAACTCAAGTATCTCAAAATACTGTCCAAATATTCCATTCTATCAAGAGTTGCTCTCCCTTGGTCTGGATGGAAGCTTGCTTCTATGCATCCAATGGAAACCAAGTCACAACTCCAAACCTATAACAGCGTAATAGGCAAAAGAAAAGACTACACTTATGATTAAGATAGGATATTGGAATGTTAGGGGGTCTAAACGCCCCCTCCTTCTCCAAGAAATCAATCAACTCAGAGGTAACAATAGCTTAGACATACTAGCAATCTCTGAAACAAAATCAGAAGCTGCACCTACTGAAAATCAAATAAGAAGCACATGCTTCAATCAAGCTTTATCAATGAGCCCAGTTGGCCACAAGGGTGGCATCTGGATCTTATACAAGAACAACCTTACACTTAATAAGATGCAATGTCTTGAATTAGGTAATAGATTTTACATGATTCAAGTAACAATTGAAAATTTTACACTAGCACTACTCTTCATCTATGCACCCTCAGTAGAACGTGAAAAACAAGAATTCTGGGAAGAAATATTCACAGTAGTAAACAAACACAAACTACCAGTTATAATCATTGGAGACCTAAATGATATAGAGAAGGACACATAAAAGATTGGAGGCAATAATCCGGCATTATCAAGATTTAGAAGGATACTAAATATCAAACAAGAACTTAACCTACACACTCTACCTTACATTGGGTCCATTTTTACATGGAGGAAGAACAACTCCCCCACAAACAATACTTATGAGAGATTAGATAGAGCTCTGGCACACCAAGATATTATAACTAAATTCAACAATCTAAGAGTGCAACACCATTCCTTTTCCTCCTTTGACCACTGCCCAATTACTCTAGCAATTGGCTCAAAAGACCAGAAAAAAGGTTCACCATTTAGATTTGAGATGGCTTGGTCTCTACAACAAAAAATGAAAGACATAATCACAAGAGTATGGCAAAATAAATTTCATGGATCCCAAGCTTATAATTTTATGAAGAAGCAACAATTACTAAAAAGAAATGTCAAGAAATGGACTAAAAATCAAAACAAAAATATCCAAAAACAGCTACAAAAAATAGAACCTGAAATAATGCAATTACAGAAACTACTCCCTTGGGGCTCCCTAACAACAAATCAAGAAATAAAACTAGCTAATTTAGAAAATAAAAGGAAAAAAATGTTAGAATTTAACTATAAATTCTGGAAACAAAGAGCAAGAATTAAACATATACATTTAACAGATAAGAACACAAAATATTTTCAAATCAACACAAAAATAAGAAATTTCAAGAAAAGAATGAACTCCTTTACAACCAAACAAGGTCAAATTATAACTGACCAGCAATAGATAACGGGTCAAATTACTGAGGAAATGGCTGAAAGATTCATCGGGAGACAACAAGGAAAAATTACTACAGAAGCAATCACAAACATCCAACCACAAATTACGGCAGAAGAAAACCAACAACTCATAAAACATCCAACTAATGTAGAAATTAAAAACACATTACTTAGTATGGCAGAGGATAAATCGCCAGGTCCTGACGGCTTCCCGCCAGAATTTTATCTAAATTACTGGAATATTGTGGGTAACTCCTTCTGTAAAACAATTAAATCATTTTTTCCACTCTGGTAGCATACTAAAACAAATAAACCAGACCTTCATTGCCTTAATTCCTAAAGTAGATGATCCACAAAATATCAATAACTACAGACCTATAAGCCTCTGTAATACAATTTACAAAGTAATTGCTAAAATTCTAGCAAATAGAATTAAACAAATTCTCCCCAAAATAATAAATCCTTTCCAAGGTGCTTTTGTAGAAGGAAGATCAATACAAGATAACACATTAATTTCTCATGAAGTATTTTATACATTTAATGAACAAAAAGGCAAAAAAGGATGGATGGCATTAAAACTAGACATGGAGAAAGCATATGACAAGATCAACTGGTCATATATAGAAGCAGTCCTAAAAAGATGGGTTTCCACCCAATATGGATCAACTGGAGAATGAAATGCATTACTACAACTACCTTTTCAGTTCTTGTGAACAACACGGCGGGTAATCAGTTCAAACCAAATAAAGGAATCAGACAAGGTGATCCTTTAGCCCCTTATATATTTGTAATAGTAATGGAAAGTCTTGCAAGAGAATTAAACCATGAGGCAATAAAGAAAGATGCCTTAATAGGCATCAAACTATCTACGCAAGGAACACCGATACCCTTCCTCACGTTTGCAGATGACACCATAATTTTCTCAAAAGCATCTCATATGAGCATGCATACTATTCAAAACTCTCTAAACAACTTTGCGAACATATCAGGATTAACCATAAACTACCGTAAAAGCTCTATCCAATTCTCAAAAAATGTTAACTCAACATTAGCTACGTCTCTAGCATCGCAAATGGGTATCCCCATATCAAAAACTATTGAGAAATATCTCGGAATACCCTTAGTCAATGGCAGAGTTAAAAATTGCGTCTTCGAAGACGCATTACAAAATTTTAAAAAAAAACTCTCTAAATGGAAATCCTCCTCCATATCTCAGGCAGGAGGAGCCATATTAATCCAATCAAATCTCAGCTCAAAGACAAATTATCTTATGCAGAACTTCCTTCTTCCAAAAGGAATACTTAACCAAATAGATCAAATTAATAAGAATTTCTTTTGGAACAAATTACAGTCTGAAAGATATACACCGTTAATAAGTTGGGAATCGATATGTAAAAATAAAAATGAAGGAGGACTAGGAATCAGAAAAGCAAAATCTTTAAACGAAGGTTTGCAGATGAAGCTTCTTTGGAAAATTTATACAGACAATTCTAGTATGTGGGTAAAAATAATTAAGGAAAAATATCTACATACAATGGATATAAATGAAAGGGATAATCAAAATACATTTTGGCAATTTTGGAGACTTTTGTCCCTAAGAGAAAAATTCAATCTTGGAATCAAATGGCTTATCGGCAATGGAAATCAAATAAATGTTTGGAGGGACCCATGACTTGATAGAATCAGCCTAAGTCAATACCAAAGCTTGGAAGATACTAATCTCAAAGTTTCCCAATTAATAAATAACCAGAAGAAATGGAACCTACCAATCCTACAACGTTTGTTCCCAAGTTATATTATTGATTAGATCATACAAATTAAAATACCCAATTGGGACACCAGTGACAAATTAGTTTGGAAACTCGAAAAGGATGGAAGGTTTTCCACCAAATCCACTACCCTTATTAATCACAATACTAACAATAGAAACATGGAAGACTGCAAATGGATATGGACACTTGATATACCACCGAGGATTAAAAACCTTATTTGGAAGATAATGATCGATGGTTTACCTACCACCCAGAGATTAAACAAACATTATAATAGAGTCCCAGCACAATGCTCACTTTGTAATAGTGAAGATGAGAATGCCACCCACTTGTTCATCAATTGCAGCTTTGCTAGACAACTCATCCAAAACTATGAAAAGGCAAGTGGGAAAAATCTAATTCTTAGAGAAGATTACAATGAAGATATTAAGGACATCCTTCACTAAAAAAATAATAATAACAAATCAGCGATAAAGGAATTAGGATTTATATGGCAATCAATTTGGGACGCCATAAATAGTTACATATTAAAAATAAAAATCTAAATTCAACAATCAACATAGTCTTTGAGATAATCTCAAACATAAAATGCTGGAATTCATAAATGGAGGTGGAAAACAAATCTACCCCACACAGTATTAATAGGAATAAGATTAAGTGGACTAAACCACCAAGCAATATCTATAAAGTTAATATAGATGGCTCGGTTAAGCCCACGGGCTCTTGCCAAGTGGGAGAAGTCATTCGCGACTCTGAGAGCGGTTTAATAGATGTATTCTTTCAAAATACATCAACAGGTGCGATTTTACAGACAGAGGCAGAAGCAATCATTGTAGGCATCCAGCATGCAAGAAGTAAAGGGATCCGGAAGGCTATCATTGAAAGTGATAACCAGACTATTATCAAAGCTATAAGCAAGGAAATCATTACTCCATGGGAAGTCATCCATCAAGTTGAGAAGATCATCATTATGGCTCAAGAGTTCGAGTTTATACAATTTAAACATTGTTATAGAGAAGCCAACCATGTAGCTGACTTCGTAGCTAGAAAAGGCATCGATTGTATTAGATCTACATCTCCTCTTAATAAGGAGCTGTACTCCATCATTCTATGGGATGATCCTGGTTGTTTGTTACGATTATCGTAGCAAACTCCAACTGTTTGCATACTATAAAAAAAAAAAAACCCCACCTCTGGGCCCACCTCCTTTACTTTTTAATTTTTTTTAATTAATTTTTTTTCAAAATGAAAGGAAGGGTTGTAGAAATAATTTGTCAATCGTCGTATCAATATGGTATTGAAGAGTCATTGAGTATTATGGAGTAGGCGTGGCTACGGGTCGGACCCGCCGGGTCATGGATCAAGGTGATGTGATCACACCTATGATCAATCAAGAAGCAAGGCCTACCAAAGCTCCAAATCACACATCAAATAAGCAGCCTCTCGGTTCCATCACTCGAGTTTGGACAAGACGTCTTCAAGTCGACCTTCTTCGAGGACTCTTAACCATTTCCATAAACTATGAAGATCAAGGTCAAGCATTCACAAGTTTACAACAAATTGAAGATCGCAACCCGCAACCCAAGAAGCCCGGAAATGCCTCGGTTCCCGCTGTTGATTATGGAGGCAAATCTGATCCAAATTCAAACTTCTCGTGCACTTAAAGGCACATTGGTAAGAGAAGACATCAATGCATACATCCCCCATGCAGCTGGTGCTTTTGTGCAAAGAACAACTTCCAAGATTGCATTTAATGACAACCACCTTTTTCCCAAGCATGCACAAGTGGTCCACAAACTTCCTCTATAGTATTCAGCCCTTGTAGGCATTAGAAGGCACATCCATTTTTTCATCAAAAAACCAGGTTTATATCCTTAGTTTGAAGCTTGAGAACTTCATCTCCTCCGTGAGTCATATCGAAGGTCCGATCTTGTATTTTCGGTGCATAATATCCGTTTGTACTTGATCTTTGTTCAAGAACTTGTGGTGAGTCATATACACATGTTTTTGTTCACCTATCATTTATAAAATTCAGTTTATTTTCCCTCAAATCTGAGTTTTATCATTATTACAAAAATACAAAAAATATTCCACCAAAATCCATCTCTATCATCTATCTTCCACCGGCTGGTTCGAGGCTTTCTCCGACTTACTTTGTGTTAAAATTTAAGGATTCTCAAGGGGAAACTCATCACAAGGGTAGTCGACCCGAACCCTAGTCCGAAAAAGCCATGGGTTGACGGGTTTAACCCATTGACCTGTCGGCTCAGCGGCGGGTTACATTATTTTTCATTTTTGGTTTTTAATTTTTTTTACTATTATATAAAAAATATGATATGAGAAGATTTTATCTTCATACCACTTTCTATCATCGACTTCATTTTGATATGAAGTGGAAGAAAATACGAGAAGATTTATATCTGCATATATACCACTTCTTTCATCCACTACAATTTCAATGTGTCAATGTGAGATGTAAGAGAGAAAAATATGAGAATATATTTTCTCAAACTTCATTTCCAATGTGGAAAATGTAGGAAATAAGTGAAGTGTGAGTCATGGGATAGTGGAATGCATATATATAGCTTCATCCCTTCTCGTTCTAACTCTCAATTTTCAATGTGGTAGGAAGTCTTTGTCCTACATTGGAAATGAGAGAATGGAGGGAAGATTTTCAAAACTATAAAAAGAGAAGAATGAGGGTGCATTTGTCACTTATCGCATATTAGTTTATGTATTATTATGAATTATGAATTATTCTAAAAATAATATACATAATAATAATAATAATAATAATTTTTTTTAAAATAAATAATTTTTTCAAAAATAAATAAATTTGAAAAGCAGTTTAACCCAGTGGGTAGTGGGTCACGGGAGACTTGACCCAAACCCGCTTACTTCCACCCGTGGTGACTCGGTGGGACCGGATCAACCCGTGACTCGTGTCCATGAATATTATGGAGTACACTGTTTGAGTAAAATAATCAATGAAAACTGAAGACCCCTATAGATCATTAATGCATTTCAATTTGAATTCATTTTCTTAATTTGTGTGATAATTCTCCAACGACAAATTAAAGAACGAATGGAGTACATAGGTAAATCACAAATAAAAGAGGGTAGGTCCATCGCGAAGCCGATAATGACGATAAAGATCGATATTTCTTCTGAAGGGCTCATCCCATCCAATAACACTCGAATGTTGGTGTTGGTACCACTCCGGATATATGGGCGGGAGAGGTGAATTCTTACATAGCCATACCTGTGAAAATGGGGATTTTTTTTCAAATTAGCCAAAAAAACCAAAAAAAAATTACAAAATAGCCAATATTTGAAACTTAATCCCAAAATAGCCAAAGTAGGGTAAATTCGCTATTTGAAACAACGACTTTACCCCATCTTAAAAAACTAATTAAAATAATAAAGGCGTTGTTTCAGACAACGACTTTGTATTTTTTTTATAAATTTGGGTAAAATTCGTAATTATGAGAAAAAAGTGGAATATATATATATATATATATATATAAACAGCGAATCTACCTAATTGTTAAAAAAAAAATTGGATTTTTCGCGAGGTAACCCTGAGGTATAGCGTAATCCGGGTGGTAAACACGAGTTTCAAGTTTTTCGCCTGGTAACCCTAAGGTTTCGATTTTCTTTGTCTTGCGCCCAAAACTTTTCTTTTGTCCGGAAAATGGGAGTTTCCACTTTTATAGGTGATATTTTGTAATATTGAAAAGTTATTGGGTTTTTTTAAGAATAAATCCTATTTCCTTCTAAAACGTTGCTGGTTAGAACTCTGAAGAGGTGATTTGGGAATGAGAGAACGGTGAGCGAAGAAGGAGAAGAAGAAGTGAGACTTCCGACGGCGGCATGGGTGGTGACGGCTTCAGACGGCGACGTAAGCGACGACTACGACATGAGTGGCAGCTCTTTGTAGTCCGAATTTGAAAACACAAGTGAGATTTGTGTTTTTTGCTCGAAGCACGGGTTGTTGGTGGCTATGAATTTGGGGGTTACTGTCTATTTCCGACTGTGGATCATTGATTACAAGACCTTCTCTAAGGACGTTGGTCTGATCAGGTCTCTTTCTCACTCTCACTCTTTGTGAATGTTTGGAAATTTCGCCTTTTTGTTAGATTGGTAAGATGAGGAATTGGGTTAGGTTATATATATGCCACGATAATGGTGAATTACTGTCCAGTTTGATGGAATTGGATGCATCCATGCAGGTAGACATTGCTCAAAAAGAAGTTGTGGATGAATTTGCAGAATGGAGATTCAGACTTGACCAAGAGTTGGATGCAGACAAGAGGCTGAAATTGCTACAAAAGGTAATCTAAGAGAAATTATGATTCTTCTTAACATTTCATCGTTTTTGCTGTTTCGAATTTTAATATTACTCTAGTTACATGCTTGCTTCACAACTTAGTCAAACAATCGGTGCTAGAAATCACTGTAGTGAACAAGTTGGAGGCTTTATAGCTTGGAATGTTTACAATTTTGTACATTTTGCTTGGTGAATGCAGGTGAACATTGATTTGCTTGAAACTATCCCAGTATCACATCATCTCAGACCTTTGAATCGGTTTTGCTTTGGAATCATTTTCCATGACTGGCTCTACTAGATTCACTAGATATGCACTTAAAATATTTGAGATGAAGATTTAATTTTCTCCCAAGTTGAAGAAAAAATAAGCGTTTAATCCAGTTTCAAGTTCTTTCTTCTCTTTTCCATTGATCTGATCTATCACAATCTACTACAAACAACATGCATGTCAGATTTCTTTCCATTTTACATAAAAATAAAAGAATCTGGTTGTCATGTTATTTATCGAAACTAAAAACTAATTGACATTTGCATTTCCCTCATCAGGTATGTTGTCAATGGGTGGGAGAGATGAATTCTCAAATAACCACCAAAGAGGAGAGAGGAAATGAAAAGGTGAAGGTGAAGGGAACATGGGTAAAGGGGACGAAAGAAAGAGGAGAGAGGAAATGAAAAGGTGAAGATGAAGGTGAAGGAAGCAGGGTAAAAAGGGGAAGGGTCTGACAAAAAATGGTTGAAAAGAAGAGAGATAGAGTGAGAAAAGGTAGAGGGGAGGGGGGGGGGGGGAGAAAGAAAGAGGAGAGAGAAAATGAAAAGGTGAAGGTGAAGGTGAAGGGAGCAGGGGTAAAGGTACCGGTTAGCATGGTACGGTAACCATCAAAAAATGGTGATTATCACATATCAACCACCAATTGGTGGTACACAAATTTTCATATCACGTACGAACCATAAATCACGATTATCATCAATATATTACCATGGTTACCATACTGTAATTCTGTTAGTATTTTTCTGAAACCCCTTGGCTACTTTCCGGTAGCCCTCAAAGTTATCGAACGAATAAATATGGTTACAAAAAATAATATGGTTACTAGGGTTGACATGGTACGGTAACCACCAAAAAATGGTGATTACCACGTACCAACCACAAACTAGTGATACACAAATTTTCATACCAGGTACAAACCACAAACTAGTGATGCACAAATTTTCATACCACATATCAACCACAAGTCGTAGTTACCGCATATGTGGTAACCACGACTTGTGGTTACCATCGGTACATTACCATGGTTACCAAGCTGTAATTCTATTTGTATTTTTTTTGAAACTCCTTGGCTACCTTCTGGTAGTCATCAAAGTTATTGAACGAAAAAATATGGTTACAAAAAATAATATGGCTACCACCTATTAAAAGTTCACATAAATCAAATCCACGACCTAAAGTACAAACCAATTCAAACCAATCAAGTTCAAAATCTTGAAACAAACCAAGTTCAATTATTCAAACATTCAAAATGTTCCTGCAAGTCCAAATAAAACAATTTCAAAGTCTTCAAACATTCAAAATGTTCCTACTGTTTCTAGTAGAAAAAATAAAAAGAACCAATTTATGTTAAAATCAAAACACAAAATATAAATAAAAAGCTTAAAACTTAAAGGTAATAACAATAAAACCTTAAATAAAAGAAGTTAATATATATACTTGGTAACCATGGTATTAAGATTTCATTACCATTACCGTACCACTTTCACGTGGTTACCACCAAGATGGTTACCACCATGTTGGTTACCACAAGTGTGGTTACCAACACAGTCGGTTTGTGGTTGGTACGTGGTTGGTATGGTAATTTCTGTACCATTTGTTAGCCCTATGGTTACCACCGGTTAAAAATTCAAGTAAAGAAGTTCACAACGAGAAGTACAAACCAATTCAAACAAACTAATTTTAAAGTCTTCAAACAAACCAGTTCAAACATTTAAAATAGTCCTACAAGTTCAAACAAAACAAGTTCAAAGTCTTCAAACATTCAAAATGTTACTACTGATTCTACAGTAGAACACACCAATTTAGGTCAAAATCAAAGCACAAAATATAAAGTAAAACTTAAAATTAAAAACTTAAAACTTAAAGATAAAAATAATAAAACATTAAATAGTAATATATATATATATATATATATATATATATATATATATATATATATATATAGGGAGTGGTTCCCTTGTGCACACCCCTTAAGATATATCTTGTGCACAATTATAAGTCGTTGATTGAGGATAGATGAAAGGCTATAATTAAAAGAGGTTTTTCTTTTTTTTCTTTTTGAAATGGTGGGACCCATGTGCCAAAAAAAAACCCATCTCTCTTTGCGTGTGATCCAACCCCCCCCCCCCATTTTGGCCCTTTTTTTAATTATTTTTTTGGTATTTTATTTTTAAAAATATTTTGTAAAAAATAATAAATTATGAGTGATTTGAATTTGCACCTGATTTCGTTTTTTTCAATTTTTATAATTCCACCGAATAATATCTAACATTTTACCGAATAATGTTAGGTTATGTTTTTCAAAGATGGTGTTCCTAAATATCGATTTCTACTTACAAAATTCACATATTCCAATGAATAATTATTCTAAATTCAACGAATAATATCGAAAACCTCACAACTCAACCGTAAATTGATTTCGAATTACAAAATATACTCAATTTCATTGAATAAGTATTCAGAATTCAACGAATAATATGGATCAATAATCTCAACTCCCAATCACACATTTATTTGGAATTACAAAAGACAAACATTCCATTGAATAATTATTCAGAATTCAACGAATAATATCGACCATCTCATATCTCGATCACAAAATTAACACATTCCATTGAATAATTATTAGAGATTGACTGAATAATGTTTGAATTCCACCGAATGATTCACCTATTGAACAATATATCGATTTCGAAGGAGTCTCGACCTTCGTCTTCAATGCCCATCTCCGGCCACCATCACCACCTGCAGACCACCGCCAACCATGGAGGAGTCCAAGTCCGACCACCACACCCGCCGCCGAAAACAGTCCTGCCGAGCCAGATCCGGCACCACCATCACCTGACAGATCCGGGCCCCCCATCGCAACCCACTTCGCCCTCACCTCGCAACCACCACAATCGCACTTCCTCTCGCCTTTCCGACCACTAGTGCCCACCTCTGGCATACCCAACTACCGCCGCCGCCCACCACTGCCCTCTTCGCCGCCGCCCACCACTGCCCTCTTCGCCGCCGCCTCGCCCCAGCGACGAACACCCTGCGGCCCTCACGGCTTACCAGATCTGCTGGTCTCGCATCCAGGGAAACGGTGCTTCGATGTCGATCTCCTCGCCGCCATCTCCGACGGTGTCGATGTCATCTCCGCCTCCCTCGTCGTCGCCTTTCCACTCGCCTTTCCGACCACCAGTGCCCACCTTTGGCATACCGAAGAACCCCCGCCGGCCACCACTGCCCTAACTATCAATTTTGGATCGGATTTTCCACCGAGATTTCAGATTGGATTTCCCACCTCTACCCGCCTTGCCTCGATTCCGGCTAGACTGGTCTCGCCTCCGCCTCCGCCTGCAGCCGCCGCCGCTTTCTTCGATGCCGGAATGCCAATATCACCATCTTCCTCGCCGTTCCGCTGATTGACCAAGCCCATCCATGGACACCAATTTGGATCTCTCTGCCGCTCAAACGAAGAAGAAGAAGAAGTTAACTAGAGATTTAGGGTTGTTTCCACGCACGCGCCTACATATGAGGAGAGTTAGCCTCTTTCCATCAATTGTGTGCGGGGCCCACCTCCTTTTAATTAAAAAAATAGAAAAATCTCTTTTAATCTCATCCACCCATTACCATCCGATCAATGGTCCAAAACCGTGCACAAAGTACACCCTAAGGGGTGTGCACAAGTTACCCATTATATATATATATATATATATATATATATATATACTTGGTAACCATGATATTCATATTTCATTATTACCATTACCATACCATCTTCTCATGATTACCACTATGTAGGTTACCACAAGTGTGGTTAATAGTTTATGGTTGGTATGATAATTTTCGTACCATTTGTCAACCCTAAATTCAACAACCATGCGCCAATTTTCTTTCATGTTCTATGAATAAACCGCGGTCCCAGAACGCGTTTTTTTATTCCACCCGTAAAAAAAATGAATATTTTTGTAAACCAATAAATATTTACGTAATTATTTAATTTATTATGAATATTCCAAAAAAAATATATTAAAATGATATAATAGCTTCAATTGAGAAAAATATAAATCTATAAATTGCAAATATATAGATTCACATCGTTCCTCTTATCGATCGCACATAGATTTACCTTCTTTTTCCTTATGAACACACAGATTTATCATAAACCGGGTACGTCTGCCCTTATGGTTCGAGTACAAACAACTAATAATAATAATCTAACCATAATTTGAGTGATGGGAATCTCTATCCCTATTACAAATATATGAATCAATAGGGCTGGGAAAAATTTCCCACGAAAACCATACCAACACGTGCCAGTAGAACCAATTAAATTGGTAACTAATTATATTGGTAACCAATATAATTGGTTCGGTCTACCGAACCAATTGTCAGAAGTCGATACGGTAATGGTAATCGAAATGGAAAAGTTGGGATTACCATTACCAACCGATTTGCAATTGGTTAGTACGGTAATTACGAACCAACTGATACCAATATACATTTAGTTTTTTTTAATTATATTTTAATTGTTTTAAGATTACATTAGGTTGGAGTATTTTTTTTTGGGTTCTAAGACTTGTTGTTTGTTATTCAAGTTAATATGTAATTTGTATTAGGGCGATTTTGGTACTAGGCCTTTTTTGAATATTCAATTAGTCACCTAGGCCATTAGTTAATTTAATTAGTTTTGCCCTAGCCCCTTCCCAATTGGGTGGGTTGGTCAATGGTCAACGGTTGACCATTGACCGGTCAACGTTGACCAACCCATTTTGATGCCAACTTTTTTTTTTTTTTTTTTTTTTTTTATGCCAACTTTTTTTTGATGCCAACTTTTTTTTTAGTGATGCCATATTTTACCGTTTTGATGCCAAAATTTTACTATATTTTATTTTCACTTTGATGCCACTTTTTTATGTCATTTTTTTTATAATATTTTTTTTTACCGTGATGCCAGATTTTTGATGATATTTTTTCAAAGTAGTATTTTTGATGACATTTTTTTCTTTAATGTGATACAAATTTTTCAAAATGGCATCAATGGTCAACGTGACATTAGAGTAAACAAAAAATGTCATCAAAGTTTAAAAAAAGTGTCATCCAATAATTTAATTAGAAAAGTGGCATCAGAGTGAAAATAAAATGTAATAAAATTTTGGCATCAAAACGGTAAAATATGACATCACAAAAAATGTCATCAATGTTTTAAAAAAGTGGCATTAAAAAAAAAGTCATCCAATCATTTCATTAGAAAAGTGACAATAAGGTAACAATATTTTGATTCCACGTTTTAAGCTCTTATGCCATCAATTATATAAAATTGTCACCACAAAATGTTGGCATCAAAACGGTAAAATATGGCATCACTAAAAAAAAAAAAAAAAAAAAGTTGGCATCAAAAAAAAAAAAAAAGTTGGCATCAAAATGGGTTGACCGGTCAACGTTGACCGTTGACCGGTCAAGAGGGCTAAGCAAGCTAAAAAAACAATTAATGGGCTAAGCATAGTAAAAAAACAATTAATGGGCCTATCTAGCTAACCAAATATGCTAAAAGGGCTTTTTCACCAAATTCCCTCTTTGTATTACCTATTTCTTTTTTATTTGTTATTTTGTTTTTGATACTAGTATTACCTATTAACTTGATTTCTTTTTATATTTGGTAATTTTATAAATTGTTTTTAATCAAGAGAGGAATACTAGTTCGGCTTCGGTTCAGACTAATACCTAAATTTTATTCGGAAGCTAGTGAACATGTTATTTTGAATATTATCGAGACTATTTAAGTCTTTATATTGCTTTTGTGCTTAAATGTATGAACAATTTAAGTATTTATGTTGTTGCTACTTATAAATTTTATTTTATTTTAAGTTGTATTGTCTTTGATTACCAACACGTACCAACCAATTTATTTGGTAACCAATTAAGTTAGTACAACCTCTTCGGTGGTTGGTAATGATTTAAATTTTAGTATTACCAATTATAAATGGTTAGTACGTGGTAACGACAAAAACTAATTGGTATTGTACCAATTTCACCCGTAGAATCAATGCTTCACGAACCTTAAAACGTCAAAATGAGCACTCATAAGAACGTATATATGCGCATATATTTATAGGTGGACAACACCAACAAAGTTGACTTTACAATAAGATTTATATTCATATATATGGTGAAAGTTGCGGCAACCATGCATATTCCAAGTCAAATCTCAAGAAAAACAACGTCTTCAATGGAGTTTCAAATTCAATCCCCCCTCTTGGTCTTCGCCCTTTTTCTTCTGGTAAGCTACCTACTCTAACAATGCTTTCTTTCTCCTTCAATCTTCTCCTTACATCTCAATCTAACTTCATTCAATTAACTTGCAGGTCAATTCCCATGTTGCCCATGGCAGGCCAATCCCATCCGCTCCTCACCAGAAAGACGATCATCATCTGATCAACATGATCTTCTTCCATCAAAAGGACTTGAAACTAGGGAATTCAATCCCCCTCTTCTTCCCAATCCGAAACCCTAACAAAACCCCCAAATTCCTCCCCAAATCGGTTTCCGATTCCCTCCCTTTCTCCCTCCCCCTCCTCCCTTCCCTCCTCCAAACCCTCCGGGTCGATCCGACCTCGCCGCAGGCTGATTCCATGGCGGAAACCCTCACTCACTGTGGGAAACCCCCTGTCAAGGGCGAATCCAAATTCTGCGCCACGTCTCTCGAGTCACTCCTCGACTCCCTCCGCGACGAATTCGGATCCAAATCCCGTCTCGAATTACTAACGACGTCGTCCCGGGTAATGCACCCCCGCATCCAGAGCTTCAAAGTGGTGGAGGATCCGAAAGAGATCGGAGCCCCGAATTCGATGGCGTGTCACTTGATGCCGTACCCGTACGCGGTGTTTTACTGCCATGGCCAGAGGGGGAGCAACAGGTTGTATGAGTTGGAGATGGAGACGGAGAGAGATGGGGAGCGGATTCGGGTCCGGGTCATGGCGATTTGCCACACGGATACGTCCGATTGGGATCCGAATCATATGTCCTTTAGGATGATGGGGATCCGACCCGGACAGGAACCCGTTTGCCACGCGTTCCCGCCAGATAACCTTGTTTGGGTTCCCAAACGGAACTCAACAACCACCCCTCCTATCAAAACTATGGTTTGAGACTATTGTGTTTCTAAATAGTGTCCACGGTTAATATGTTGCTAACTATCAACAATTGTATAATCACACATTCCACTTATATATTTGTTGTGGTTTTTGTACCCTCGAAGTAATATGTAGAGTTTATAAGTCTAGTTTACTCACACATATATATCATGTATTATATTTGTGTGTTGGATACTGGGCTGGTAACCCATCAATTCGGACAGGCCTAACTACGTAGCCCGTCTTCAACATCTCCACAACCCATCTAGAGCTCCAGACCACCTCTTATCGGCTTGTTCAGCGACAAAGCAACACGGCAGCTCCAACGTGGCTCCAACGGAAGTCGATAAGGGCAAGCACCCTCTGGTGGTAGATGATCCTACCCCAGTCATTGAGAAAACCAAAAAGCCGGAAGGCTATAATCTTAAAGAGCAGATTCCTCGGAGCAAAGAGGCGGGTGAATACAATAGAAAGGCAAAGTTGGAGAAGAAATTCAAGCGAAGAACAATCAATAAGGAAAGGCTCCAGGCGCTGCAGGTTATCTACAACCCTTGTTATGTAAGTATTTATGGTGGTTTTATTTTGATCATATCTGGAAAAACCCATTGGGTTAGTTTTTGTTCATATAATCCAGACCAAAGTTCTATTAGCTAGTCTTGATTTGTTGGGGGTAACATCTAAGCTTCATTATCGGATTTGGCAGTGTAAGATACAATGGATAACCTTTGCTTGTAAAACATTGGTTACTCTTCATCAATGGAAATGGGTGTTTATGTATGCTAATGATCCTTCTAACAATAATCTGACTTGGGCAAATATTTTGGGAGTTGCAGTGGATAATCAATTGGAAATTTGCTATGTTAGGTTTTGTAAGAGTTTACATTACCTGTTTGATTCTAATTCAGAAAGAAACTTCAAATGCTACCACCTTGAGAATATGTTATCATTAAAACATCTCTCTAATATCCCATTCTTAGACCCTCTTAATGTACAATTTGTGGTCTTGGTTAGTTCTAGACAAGAGCCAATGGCTTATATACCTACCTCTAAGTTCTCAAACTCACTAATGATTGATCCCATTCTTAGATCAAACCATCTGCTATCCTATTTAATGACCATGAATTTCTTAAATAAAAAATTTATCATCAAACAAAGGGTGTTTGGTGATACAATTGCCTCTTTGGTTATTTATCCATTGGCATTTGTTATCCCTTCTAGAACTCATTTAAAGGTTGACATGTATGTCTATGGTTTGCTTTGGCGTAGAATTGTGATGGGTTATTGCTTGATGTGTGTATTATGTTGGAGGAATGTTTGGACAATTTCTAATGTGGGCAGATGTAGATTTAAGCATTGTAGTTGCAATTCCTATGATAATTTAAATATGGAGCAGATGAGTGTTATGAATGTTATGATTCAATGGTGCAAATATGTCTCCGTGAAAAGGCTTTCCAAGCTTTCTGTGTTCGGTTTTATGTTTAACTTGATTAAGAAAATGCTGATTAAAACTATATCAAGACAACATCATATTTGGACAAACTCCAAAAATGATGACAGCCTAACAAACTTAAAAAAATGTGTACAATCCTTTTCTGTCAGAAGCTCTGCACCCCCTGCTTCTGATAGATTATGCAGTCAAATAATGAAAGTCTGCTATTGGAATGTTAGAGGTTTAGGAAAGTCGAATATTTCGACAGATCTTAAAGCCATGAGAATCAATGAACATATCTCGATAATGGCAATTCCTGAGATGAGAACAAATAAAGTTTCTCTTGAGAAGACCTGGAGATCGAGTGGATACAATAAGGCGATTTGGTCTGTAGGGAATGATAGGACCGGAGGAATAGGTCTCCTTTGGAATGAGAACGTTCTTCAAAACGAATCAGTAGAGGTTGATATGGTGCTACCAAGAGCAATCCGTGTCAAATATTCATGCTTAGATAAAAACTTCGTAGGAGTATTATTTTTTGTTTATGCCCCACCACACGAATCTGAAAAAGACACCTTCTGGAATGATTTGACAAATATCATCATGAATGAACCACTACCATGCCTAGTAATAGGAGATATGAATGAGATTAGTAGCAGCAGTGAAAAGCTCGGGGGAATAGAGAATAGCCAAACGAGATACATTAGAATAAACCAATGCAAAAATCGATGCTCTATGCTTGAAATCCCATCCTGGGGTAATAAATTCACTTGGAGGAAAAAAAAAAAGGAAGGGGAGAACAATGTTTGGGAAAAATTAAATCGAGTATTGGTTCAACATGAATTTTTGGGGACCTTCCTTGAGCTAGCAACATTTAACGGAGCCTTTACAGGATCTGATCATTTCCCCATCTCTATCAGCGCGCCTATCGTCTGGGAAAGAATTTACGCCCCCGCCTTTTAAATTTGAAAACATGTGGCTACAAAGAAAAGACTTTAGAAATATAGTGAAACAGACATGGAGAATTAGGTGTACGGGATCAGCGATGTACAAATTAGTGTATAAAACTAAAATTATGAAAGGAAAGATTAAAGTATGGAATAAAAACTCCTTAGGAAATATCTTCAGACAAATACAAACTGTAGAAAAAGATCTGGTTAGTATCCAATCAAATACTATAGACAGGATGTGCAAGGATTATTTAATCGAAAAACAGCCGATCAGGTAAAAAGAACAACTAGTAAAATTCCAAAAAGAATATTGGGGACAGAGAGCCAAATCAAAGCACCTCAAGCTCACTGATTCAAATACAACATACTTTCATAGAGCGGCGTTTGGGAGGCGCAATAGAAAGATTATAAGAAATATCATGACTAGTGATGGGGCACAGATTATGGGGGAAGAGAATATTAGAAAAGAAATTAAAAATGATTTTAGGAGGCGTTTCTCCAAAGAACAAATCAACATGACATTACTTAATGAATACTTTGAGCTAATTCCGCAAACGATAACGGATGAAGAAAATAGGACCCTAAGCCAACAACCCTCTAATAGTGAAATAAAAAATGTGGTATGGTCTTTAGGCCTCAACGAGTCCCCGGGACCAGATGGAATGACTGCGGAATTTTATAAGTCCCTCTGGGACATTGTCGGGAATGATGTGATTAAAGTAGTTAAAGCCTTTTTTCATTCGGGCAGAATTCTTCGACGGATAAATCATACATTTATCACTCTGCTACCAAAGTGTGACAATCCATCGAAGACGTCAGACTATAGACCTATTAGTCTATGTTCAACAATATATAAAATAATATCGAGAATTTTAACAGAAAGACTCAAGAAGGTGATTGGGAAACTAATCCACCCTTTTCAAGGAGCATTTGTATCCGATAGAGCAATTCAGGACAACATACTGATAGCACATGAGATTTTCCATTCATTTAAGTCAAGGAAAGGAGCAGAAGGATGGCTAGCTATTAAACTAGATATGGAAAAAGCTTACGATAGAGTTGATTGGACCTTCACCGAGGCAGTATTAAGAAAATTTGGTTTCAGCAATTGTGTCATAAGTTTAATAATAGAATGTGTAACAACGGTTTCCTTCTCGGTTTTAGTGAATAATGGGCCTACAGAGGTCTTTAAACTATCTAGGGGATTAAGACAAGGCGACCCTATGTCTCCATTCCTGTTCATCCTTGGAGCAGAAGTGCTCGCGAGGAAACTAACAAATGAATCAAATCTCAACCAGTCTGGCAATGGCTTTAGGTTTGGTCCTTCTGGACCAAGAATCCCTTTCCTAGCATTCGCTGACGATATCATCATTTTCACGAAAGGCAACATGGCAGTATGTGAAAAAGTAAGGAAAATTGTCGATGATTATTGTTTATTGTATGGGCAGAAAGTTAACTATAATAAGTCGGCCTTTCAAGGTTCCCCAGGGATTCCTACATCGCGAATATTAACCATTGAGGGATGTCTAAGTATATCAAAGCATGTTAAACTTGACAAGTACCTAGGGTGTCCGATAGTTGACGGTATAGTAAATAAAAGCACCTTTGAATAAATCATCGGAAAAACGACTAACCAATTGGCAAAATGGAGAGCTGACTCACTATCTCAACATGGGAGGTCAGTGTTAATAAATTCAAATTTAGCTTCTAAACCACTGTTTGCTATGCAAAGCTTTATGCTCCCGGTGACAATTCACACCGCGCTAGATAAAATCAATAGGACTTTCTTCTAGAATAAAGACCTTCAATACAAACCCCTAATTGGATGGGACAGAGTATGTAAACCAAAAGCGAAAGGAGGAATGGGATTAAGGAAAACCAAAGAAATGAATGAGGCACTACAAATGAAACTCATTTGGAAAATCATCGCGAAACCGGATAACTGTTGGGTCAAAATTATCAAACACAAGTATCTAAAGTCAATACCACTACTTAATTTTGACAAAAAAAGAAATGCATCGTGGCAGTGGACACAACTAAGAAAACTCATTCAGCCATTTAAGGAAGGTCTAACATGGTCAGTCGGCAATGGAAAAACAATCAAGTTCTGGCTTGATAAGTGGGCCCCCGTCAAGGATATTCAAAATGCTTGTCTCGACCCGACAAAGATTAACTAGGAAGAAACGGTTGATCAGTACATTCTTAATGGAGCATGGAATTTGGATAAACTACGAACGGTAGTACCAAATGATATAGCGCAACAAATCACAGATATTCCACTCCCAGTAAATCGAATTCAGGACAGAATGTACTGGTGGCCAGACAAGAAAGGATGGTTTACGACGTCTAGTGAATACAAACTCAATACAAAAACAACAAAATTAAATAACGACAATAATGCGTGGATCTGGAACTTGAATGTCCCACCTAAAATCAAGAATTTTATGTGGAAAGTCTGTCAGAATGGACTCCCAACAGCGGCCCGACTCGCAAAAAGAGGAATTGAAATACCCCTTTATTGTACCTTGTGCAATCATCACGAAGAAGACACTACCCACCTATTATTCGAATGCAGATTCTCTTTCTGCTGTTCAAGTTTATCACCAAAAGTGAAATCCGAAATCAAAGACAATATCAGGATAACAAGGAATATAGAGGAACTAATGACCAAAATAGGCAGATTACTTGACACACAACAAAAAATGAAATTGGTATTCCATTGGTGGACCATCTGGATGGTTCGTAATAAACTAATCTTCCAACAACAAAAAGTGCCAAATGAAAGAGGATTTGAGAAACTTGTGGAATCATACATTAATGAATGGAATAAAGCAGGAAAGCAAAGTGAAGAGGATGACAACAGAACACAAAGACAAGCAAATCCCCCTGGAAAAGTGGGAATAGAAAGAAGAAGGAAAAATGGAAAAAAACGCCATCTGGGAAATTAAAACTAAATTTCGATGGTTCTGCATTAGGCCAATGGCAGAGTTCAATAGGTTACATCATTCGTGACAACACGGGGAATTCAGTAGCAATGGGTAGTGAATTGGTTGGATACCAAACCCCTCTAATGACTGAAGCCTTGGCATTAAGAAGGGGTGTTCTCAGAGCCCTTAATTTGAGAATTCCTAAAATAATAATAGAAGGAGATTCACTCACCATTATCGATCATTTTCAGTCTAAAACTAGATGTCCATGGGAAATTGAGCTAATCATGGCTGATATTAACACTCTTCTTAGGGGGTTTTACGAAGTTTCATTTTCACACATCCTTCGTAACGACAATTGTGTGGCAGATAAGGTTGCACACCTTGCTCATATTGCCTCCACCCCATCTATATAAAATTACCCAGGTCTCATCGACCTCATCCGAAAGGATGCTCTCGGATAGCGGTTTCGCATCCGAATATTTACTTAATAATAAAAAAAAAACACGGCAGCTCCAACTGATTCATTTATCTCAACGCAGCGTTTTGCTGTTGAAGAAGCATCATATAAAAGGCTTCGTCTTGGTTCAGCAAAGAAGGGGCTTAACACTGTAGCAGAAGAGAGAGCGAGGGTTAGGGTTTACTACGAGATGCCCTCTGCGCCGCCGAGAGAGCTTGGGAGCTTCTCCCATGGCTTCTCCGGTGATGAAAAGGAGCAAGGCTCTCCGGTGAGGGAAAAACAGAGAGAAGAAGAGAGCGGCGCGTTATCTATAAGCGCCTATAAGCGAAGAGTTGAGCGAGAGTGAGATCGGTTGGGTTTGGTCGATCTCCGGGATGCTTTCTTGAGCGAGATCCCTCCAAAATCAGCCACGGGCATGGTCTTTGGGAAGAAGACTTCAATGAAAGCGCAGATCCTATAGAAGAGGCAAATCCGAAGAACTGAGAGGAAGATGGCCTAGATCTACCACTAAAGCAAGATGAATCTACCAGAGTATTCAAAGTACGATGAAGTCGATGGACAACGACTCATAGCGGCATAGGTTGTGGATGGAGACTCGGCATCGGCTTCGACGAGTTCACGACGACGCCTCTCTTCCTAATTTGAATTTTCCTTTCGTTGAACAACTTAGGTTACTTGTTTGATTTCGTGTTCCTTGTGTGTGGTTGTGTTATTGAATTAGATTGCCCTCTAGGATCTTGTACTCTTGCTTACTATTTCGCCTTAGAGCACAGTGGAACGCTCTCTTGAGCCGGGGACGTAGGGAACTTTTCCCAAACCTCGTAAACAAACAATGTGTCCTGATCGTTTTCTGTTTGATCTAGATTCAATTCAATCTAGAACCGAGTATGCGATGATTGATATGATAAATGACTTGATTGATCTATTTGATACCTCGAACCAGGATTTTACATAATACAATGACGATATCTATAGAATCTGATAGTTTATGTGGTTAATATGATCTTGACGAAGGATATGTTTGACTAAGTTCACTTGATCAAAAATATAATAATGTTGTTTTAGGGGTTAATATCATCAACCACCCAATTCAAGTTTTTCACCATTGATTTGGCCACCGTGGCTCCATTTCAACCGTCTCTTCATCCACCGAAACTCCGAGAATAGCATATCGATTCTCTTTCATGTTTCCATTTGAGGATAACTTTTTACCTATGAATAACTTATGGAAAAACCTAAATACACTGCTAATTTTTACTCGTCCACCACTAATCTTCACAATATGTTGAGAATTAAGTTGCACAATATGTTGTGAAACAACTCCATAGTCATCTCAAACAAGCCCTTACGGGAAGGCAAAATGACACCACAATAAATTGCGGGCTCTTAGTAGGTGTTGAAAGGACTCTCCAACCTATTGCAAAATTCAACAACAAGTTGCGGAGTACCAGGATTGTCTTCTTCAATCACTCCACAACTCTTCGTGGAGCATTCAAGCGGTGTGCGACATCAGAGAGAACGAAGGCAAATGAGTGAGAGATCAAAGAAGCCTAAGATGAAAGAGTGAGAGATCAGAGAGGACGACCCCAGCGATGGAGGGGAGGCGAGATCTCGTGGTGGAGGCAAAGGTTATGGTGGTTCTTTTGGAAATGGAGGTAGTAATGAGGGAGGTTGAGGGGGAGGAGGAGGTGGTAATGTTGGCGACGACGGTGGGTTCCGACAGGGATGGGGCCATGGGGGTTCCGATAGAGGACGAGGTGGAATAAGTGTCGATGAATCGGTGATGGGTTCCAATAGTAAGTTATCGTCTTTTAGCCCCCAAACCTTATCTAATTGACCAATAAATATTATCACCTATTGGTGTCAAATTATGAAATCAATTACATTAAGCACATTAGGATTGAATCTAACAATTTATCAAACAAATGAATATCGATACTAACTACCAAATAATCATTGGGATCACCTAAATCCTAGAACAAAGAAATCAATCAAAAATAATATAATAAATGAATGAAATAGATTATAGATAGAAATAAATCAAAATTTAAGACAATACGCAAACTGAAATCTTCGTGCTTGATCCAGTGTGTAATATCGAAAAGAATGAAGAACAAAATACCTAAAATGAATAAAAACCCGGTGTAGACTCTAAAAATGGAAAATAAAATTTTAAAAAAGCATAAAATATGATAAATATGCATGAAAATGCCATAAAATAATATGTAAATGCAACTCTAAAATTAGTCTAAAATACATGTTATCAGTGAGGAGGGTATAGATGTGCGATTGAGCCCGAAACCACTCTAAGTAACCTACCTATGTGGCCCACCATTGGTTTGGAGGGGTCGGTGGTATAACATCAAGGTCCATAAAGTGCACATCTCTATTAACACAGTGGTTCACCTCAAGCGGCATTATGATCGCAACGACGTGATCGGGCCTAAGGGGATGTGCTTTTTGCGACTAGGCTATAGTGTTCCTCACCTTCCGCCCAGGCTATGGTGCCACAGTAGGTCGAAACACAATGAACTCCCTCGAGGTCCAACGCATCATTGTACGACAGGCAATACACCTACAACAAAGTATATATAACTATTACACAATATTTTATTTTATAGTAAATATATTCCTAAACCATAATCACACTTACTACACTAGGTCCGCACTCGTCTAGGTCACATTGGAGGTCTCGCACCCGCTTGTGTGACCTTCTCGGGGTCAACGACATCATGTAACGTGCTTCGAACCTCTGCTCCACTCTCTTCTCAATGGTCTTCGCAAATAGAGCATGGAAAGTAGGAAAGTACACGTACATCCACACATGCATATGATTCGGAGCACTTTCCTACTCCTCATGCCGATGAGCGTTGATCTCTGTGTAGCTCGGCAACAATGTTGTGATTCGCCCCCCCTACAAAGCCATATTATCTTTCCTGACTCCTACCCTTGTGTAGCTGCATGTCCTGCCCCTGCTCCCTTCGTCGCCATCCCCACCCCCGATGTAGATGGTCCTGCCTCACTCGACGTCCTCGCCACCATAAACATCATCTTTGGACCGAGGTCCCATCCCCTCTTGGGTATATGGACACGTCAAACCAACCATCATCACATGCCCCAAATTCGATATTAATTAGCGGCGGACACATCCCATTTGACATGATCCCCACAACTGTCCCCTTCCTCAAACACCAAATCTCGAATATCTATCATCATTGAGTCGACCATGTTGCTAAAAAAATCATGTACATGAGAGCTTTGTAGGTACATCTTATCTCCACAGTCCACAAGTGGATGGAGAGTGTCCATGATAATGTAATCATGGATCGCCATACCCTCCACAATAGCGTCATCCTTAGGGGTGTGCAGAAAAACCCGACACGACAGACACGACACGAAAACATGACAACACGACACGAAAAAATACAAAACCGAAAAGACACGACACGATAATGACACGAACCCAGAAAACAAGGTTGTAAACGGTTCGTGCTCGGATCGGGAAAATCAGCTTGTCGGGTACCCGACACGAACCGATTAATTTTTTTTTTTTAATTTTTAGAGATTTTAGTATAATATTAGTATAAGTAGAATCCAATATACATCAATAAGCTCCGCTAGCTCAGCTTGTTGAAGGAAACCTACTGGTTTGGGGGATTGCTAATGTCCTCGTGTTCGAATCCTAAACTTCCTCTCATTTTCGAATTTTCCCCCCTCTCAATCTGTGAGACCAAGACAGTGTTTTTTTTTTTTTTCAATTCAATAGTCACGCAACAACACAGGCAAACACTTCAATCTTCTTCCGCGAGACGCCGACCAACCCTAACCCTAAGGTCCCTAACTTCTACCTCTCTCAAATGCCAATCTGAAATCGTCATTTCAACCTTCTAAATCAGATCTGAAATCATGTTTCCCCCTTCTGAAATCGTCGTTTCGCCCTTCCAAATCAGATCTGAAATCAGATCTTGAATCGAGTTTCCTCCTTCCTCTCATTCTCGGACCCTCGACTGAGTCGCTGACATCTATTGCCTCTCGAAACATGGTAAGTAATCCTAATCGATTTGCCTCTCGAAAACCTCGGTTGATTCTAATCACTTTGCCTCTCGAAACCCTCGGTTGAGTTGCTATTTGCTTAAAAATTGAAAAATGCAGAAATCTGATTATGTTTTAGTTTGTCTTTGCTTTGTATTTGGCTTTTGCTTCGTATTTGACATTGCACACACAGTAGCACAATCTATACAATGGTTGCACACACATGTTGTACAACAGTAGCACACCAGGGAAGAAAAGGAAAAAAAACATTTGGTTCGTGTCGGGTACCTGGGTTAAGACGGTTCGTATACGATTCGGGCATTTTGGGCTAAACGGTTTCGGGTACCCGACACGATTATCCGGTTTGTGTCGGGTACCCGGATATGCACACCCCTAGTCATCCCTCAACATATGATAACTCTCCTCCAGCTCAGATGCATGCTCTAAGGTCATGTACACCCATGTATATTTGGGGTGTACTTGAGCCAAAAACATTTAAATAAAAAATGTGTTGTAGGAGGAAATCGAGAATGCAAATTAAAATATGAATAAAACAAAGTAAACCAGATTACGTCCCTTGCAAATGATTACAAGACCTCCTCCTGATGCAGCAGTGGGAAGTCAGGATCGATCCACGAGGAAGCGTGTCAACGGATCCTAGGTAGCTGTAAATCTCACAGACAAAAAGACAGAAAGAAAGACAGAAGTAACAAATAAAAGCAGAAAATAAAGCAAGGCAACAGAACTACTCGATATCGACAAAGCAGTCCTCGATATCGACAAAGCAGTAACAGAAATCGACGAACAGAAAGCAAACTCAGACACAGAAACTCGATCTCGACAAACCCTTCCTCGATATCGACAAAGTAGTCCTCGATATCGACTAAAATTCCTCGAGATCGAGTAAAGACAGAAACTTAGAATCGCAACCACAGAACACAGATTTTGATGAAATAAATTCAATAAAGTAAAATACTTCCAAAGCCAGGGTATTAACACCACAACGATAACCATGCAAAATAGCACATAAAGGCATAAAAGATCATGTTTTCCATCAAATAACTTTCGTTATTAACAAATAGGAAGATAGAGGCTTTCGCATAAACCCTAATTGTTACTAACCCTTTTCACATAATTAATCCAAGTTGCATTAAGATCACTTTCGCTTCAATAATACAAACAAGGATCACCTTAAATTTTCGCATAAGAATCATGCTCATAGGGATAGAAGACGAATTGCATAAAAAGAACAAACATTTACCGCATCACCTCACATGGCCACCGTCGGGCTCACCCCGACCCTAGAAGTGGGTGGACTACTCGCTCTTCATCATCAAGAAACTCATCAATAAACAAAAGGGAATAACTTGCATTAAATAAACTGAAGAAAGCTTACAACCAATCCAAGCCAAATCCGCTTTTGCCTTTCTAACTTCTCTCGCCACAAGCTCTCTCCTCTACTCTCTCTATGTAACTAATTGTCTCTGAAATTGAATGAATAAAATCCAGCCCCTAGGGCTTTATTTATAGGCTTCCAACCCTTGCTAATCAAGGAAGAAAAGTCTATCTATATCTATATCTCTTTATCTACTTGCTTAAAGATTAAATAATGGAAATAAAAGAATTAAATCCAAAAAAGGAAATATATCTAAAGTAGGTAAATCTTCCATGGAGTTGATAGATCTTGATAAATCTTGATAGATGTGGATAGACTCGGACTCCTTCGCTCCCAAGCAATGCCAACTCGACTCGGACAGCCAACCGCGTAACGCGGCCCAGAAAAGATTTCCTCGATATCGAGGAGTTTACTCGATATCGAGTAACTTCGTCGTCGACTTCGACTTCACTGGTCTTCTCGAGCAACTTCTCCCCGACCTGGCTCGGACAAGTGATCTTGGTCTTGTCGATATCGAGTACTTTACTCGATATCGAGGAACGGTGTCATCGACTTGCTGGCCTGTCTTTCTCGAGCAGCTTCTTCTCGATTCTGCTCGGACAAGTGGTTCTGGGTTTTGTCGATATCTAGTAATTTACTCGATATCGAGGAGATGTTGCTCGGACTTCTAGGTCTTCGGCTTCTCGATCAGGCGCTGCTTCCTCAACTCCAGATGCGGCTTCAAGGCTTGGTCGATATCGAGTAGGGTCCTGGAGTCGGGTTGGCTTTGTCTTCAGTTCCTCGATCAGCTCCTCCTCGACCAGGCACTGCTTGGACTTCTTTGGTGGATATCGAGTAAAAGTACTCGATATCGAGTAACACTTGTCTTCAGCTCGATTTGTCCTGGTTCCGTTGCTCTTTGACCTTGGACTTCTGTAGTTGACTTCCGAGCTTTTCTTCCTTGCTTAGAACTGCTTTAAATTGCTTCGATTTCTGCGAATTTAAACAGAAACTGGTGTAGATTCCATAATTTGGCAAATAAACATAAACTATATAGATTCTGTACTATTCTAGCCCAAATGCATGAAATGTATGCAGAAAAGGATATAAAAGTTACTATAAAACATGGCAGATTCAGCTCACAACAAAATGAAATGCTCAAGTACACCCAATAAATGTTCTTATTTGAGAACTTGTCGGAGTACAGCAACACTATAGGTTTTATTTATTTTAAACCCACTTTTCAAATGTTTAAAAATATTAAAATAAATAAATATATATATATAGGGTTTACTTCAAATGTAAAAAGTCCTTAAAGTGTAAAATATGCTTATTGTGTAAAATTTGCTAATGGGCCTAATTTAATTACTAATGGGCCTAATTTAATTACTAATGGGCCTAATTTTATTAGTAGAATATCTGCCCCCTTGCCCATGCGTGTGCCCCCCCTTGCCCCCCTTCTCGGACCCGATTTTTTTTTTTTTTTTTTTTTTTAAATTTTTTTTTAAAATTTTAATTTTTTGCCCAGAATTTTTTTTTTCGTGGTAACACTTTCTGCTGTGCAAGTATAACTTGCTTTTGTGCACATATAACATCTTATTGTGCAAATATAAGTTTATTTTGTGCAGACAAATAATTCATTATGGGGTAAATAGGTAAATGTGTCTATTTCAATTATAAAAATTTATAATTGAAATATGTTTAATTTATGGGTAAATTGGTAAATATGTCTAATTTTATGGGTACATGCACTTTTTCCCGTTTTCGATACCTTTTGTGCAACTGTGAAGTGCATTTGTGCAATTGTGAAGTGCATTTGTGCAAGTGTAAAGTGCATTTGTGCAACTTTAATTGTGCAAATTTAAAGTAGGATACAATTGTGCAAATTTAAACTACAATTGTGCAAAAGTAAGATACAATTGTGCAGATGAAGAATACAATTGTGCAAATGTAAGATCATAATGCGCATTAATAAGTCAAAAGATGTGCTTTTGAAATCGATGTTTTAATTTTGTTTTTTTTTTTACTTTTCAGAGTTTGGGTTCACCTCTCGGATAATTTAGGTTGATATATGTAAGTTTGAAATCGATTTTTTTACGTATAAGCTTTTAAAATTAAAGTGCATAAATAAGATTAAAATGTGCATAATTAAGGTTAAAAAGTGCATAACTTAGATTATAATGTGCATGATTAACAATTTGCGATTGTTGCGCTCTTGTCTATTATGTAACCTATGTGGGATTTGAACCCACATCTTTTGTGCAAACGCACATTGCTCTACCAATTGAGCTAATAGGCTAAATGATGATTTTTATGCTAAAATAGAAGAACCTAATCGACCTAAAGCATATTGCAATAAAATTATAAAATTCAATTAGCTCATGATTCACAAACAATTTGACAATGCTATAAACATGAAATTAGCTCCAAATCAACCCAACAACACAACCATATCATCACTTTAAGTCAATTTTGCTTTTGGCAAAAAGCCCCAAATTCTAAAACATATCGCAATCTAAAATTCTAAAATTCAATTAGCTCATGATCCATAAACAATTTGACAATGATATGAACATGAAATTATCTCAAAATCAACCCAACAACACAACCATATCATCAATTTCAATCAATTTGGCTTTTGGCAAAAAGCCCCAAATTCTAAAACATATCGCAACCTAAAATTCTAAAATTCAATTAGCTCGTGATCCATAAACAATTTGACAATGATATGAACATGAAATTAGCTCAAAATCAACCCAACAACACAAACATATCATCAATTTCAATCAATTTGGCTTTTATCAAAAAGCCCCAAATTCCGCTCCTAAATCAAACCCTAGGTTTTCAATCTCAACCTAAATCATTCAAACAATCCAAATAACTGTAATAAACAAGTTTAGAGTTAGAAATCATACCAAATTCGAGTGGAAACAAGGAGAAAAATCGGGATTTCGAAGGTATTCCGAGCCAAAAGGATCGATTAGCGTTGTTGGGGAAGATGGCTCGGTGTGGGCTCGGCTGGGCACGGACCAAGGGGGTTCCGGGCTCGGGGGGTGCGCCTGAGGGAGGAGGTTCGAGGGTGGTGTGGCTGGTGGGTCAAAGGTGGCTCGACGGGCTTCCATAGGTGAAGATGTCGAACAGGGCAGGCAGGAGGACGGGGGATTCAGGGCTTGCTGGGTGCGGCTGCAGGGCTCGAACCAGGCGGGTGCTGGGCTCGGGGGGTGCGCCCAGGGGTTGGCTCGAGCGCGGCTAGGCGGTGGTGGCCGGAGGTGGCTCGACGACGTGGCCGGAGGTGGGTGCGCGGCAACGGGAGACTGAGAGAAGCCACTGGGTTGTTGTATATATATATATATATATATATATATATATATATATATATATATATATATATATATATATATATATATATATATATATATATATATAAATAGACAATAATTTTATCTTTTCATAGACACCCATTTTGACTATATTTAAGTAAAAACAAAAAATGAGTATAGTTACATCATTGCAATTTGAATATATATTTGAATATACATTTGGCTATTTTAATGTGATATGTTAAGTAAAAACAAAAAATGAGTATAATTACATCATTGCAATTTGAATATATATTTAAGTAAAAACAAAAAATGAGTATATTTGAATATACATTTATGTTTCGAGAACGCCTTGCAACATTCCCAAAACACTCCCTTCACAGGCAAACCTGGAAACGCCTTCTTGAAGTTGGCCAAGAGGTGTGTGTAACAGTACCGTCGTCCCGCAGTTGGCCACACTTCTGCAAGGGCCGGTTCAACCCCCTACATTGGAAAAATCCAATTATTTCTTTGTATGTGAAACAAATACATAACAACAATTGAATAAAACACATAGGATTGTACAATACCTTTTGTCTATCCGATATGATACACCGGTTGGCCCTATCGCCAGGCCTCAAGACCTATCTCAAGTGGTAGAAAAAAGAGGACCAAGTTCTCTTACTTTCATTCTCATACACCCCATAAGCTAGTGGAAATATCTCATTCTCCCCGTCAACAACAACTGCAGCAAGAACGACAGCACCATACTTCCCATTCAGATGACATCCATCAACACCAATCAACCCCCTACAACTGTGGATGACTCCCTCAATCATCGGCTTCATAGCTATGAACACATTCTTAAATTGCAATGGCCTTTTGGGATCATTTTCAGCGTCTCCCCATACAATATGCGCCCTAGAGCCCGGGTTAGATGATTTCACCACTTCACAATAACCCGACAAACTACCAAACGACGCATCAAGCTTCCCGTTAATTATTGCCAAGGCAAGCGTCCTTGCTTTGCACAACGAAATTGACTTCATGTTTATCCCATACCTAGTCATCAAGAGGGATTGCATTGTTGGTCCTTTGATATCATCATCCGCTCTCACATGGTCAATCAACTTCTTCGCAACCCATTCTGGAGTTGCCATTGAGTTGAATTTTGTGAGTTTAAGGCAACTACGAGTATCCGTTAATGACTTAATTGCCCAAGTCATACCATCCACAAGTGTTGATGTATGAATTCTCCATCCACATTCTGATTGTCCACAGACGGCGGTGTAACGAATCTGATCTGCTTTGACTACCGCAACAGATAACCCCTCTTGGACACAGTAATCTCGCAACACATTTGTAAATGCTTCCTTGTCCAAAAAATGCATCCAAACCTTCAATTTTATATTCCCAATGCTAGTATCAGCATACAACTCCCCATTATCATAAATCCTATCGAAATAATCATCCGTCTCACTGTCATTACCTCCAATATCAGTAGTACCACCACACTCATAAGTAGAGGTCGAAACAAGTGCATTATTATCATTAGGAGTAGGCACATTATCATCATTGGCCGTCAAAACAACATTATATACGTCATCATTAACAATATCAGCATCAACCAAATCAATCTCAGGGGATACGGCCTCAACTACAACCTCTTTTGTCCTACTAGCTTCACCCAAAGTAGGTTCACTATGTGTAGACTGACTTCGAGATTTTGATACAAAAGTCCCCTTCCTTCTTGCGTTAGTAGCAAGAACCTTCTTACTATAAGCGGTTTGACTTCCATAACTCGACCTTTCTACCGAATTTTTTGACTCAATCAATCCCCTTGCTAATTCTAGATTCCTACATGGAGAGTCACCGGATCGAATAGCTAGTTTAATCAACCTCTTCTCACTAAAAAGAGTCATCATCTTAACAACATCTTCATCACTCTCTAATCGAAAATTTTGACACTCATGCGCATACCATAAAGATGGGTTCTCATGAAGAATCATTCCATTTTTTTCGGCCCCATATAGCATTTCAACAAACATATCTAACACACTACACTTATCGGGATCATCCACCTCAAGTTCAACATATTTTCGATGAATATAACAATTGTAGAAACAAATTCACAACTTACCACTCAAATTGTAATAACAATTGTAGAAACAAATTCACATCTTACTGTATTACCATTAGTCATGAAATTATGAAATTCTTGACACTCAAAGTGAAGTTTATACTTACACTGTATTGTTTGTTTAAAGTGAAATTCAAAGTGAATTCTGAAAGCAAACACTAATCCTTTCACAATCTCACAATCAACCCACAAATTTCACAAAGAGGACAATTTAATCAAAGTTTCACACTCAAATATGAAATCCCTAATATGTAGAGAATTGCTTCAATCCCTAATATGTACTGGCGGTGCTAAATGGAATGCACAAAATCGGTAGAAATTACCTTCAACCGGTAGAAACTAAGAGGCGTCGAAGCAAGGGCGTCGGGTTCTGGAGCGAAATGGGCGAGGTCGGTCTGGTGCAACAGGGCGAGCAACGGTGGCGGTTGATGTGGTCGGCGCCGGCGGTTTGCACAGTCCAGTGGCCTGGCGGCGGCGGTTCAGTGTGGTGGTCGGCCTGGCTCTTCCCTCTCCGGTGCCCTTCTCTCCTCTCTTCACTTTGGTTCCCCGTGCGCGTAAGATTGTAAGAGCAAGTAGGGTTAACAGCAGTTTTTGAAATCTGTCAGATTTAACCCATTAGGAGCACGACGCGAAATTGTACAAACCTCAAGGATACCATGTGAATTTAGCAAAAATTTTGTACACCGTGCGAAATACGCAATACCACATGGGTACCATGCGAAATTTCCGATTTTTGTTTAAACTATGTTTGGAAAGGAAATGAATGTGGACGACACCTATGTTTGCATCACCCGTGACTCGTGACCCCTCAAATCTCCTGACAAGTTCGAACCCCTCAAATCTCCTCTCGCTTTTCTTTAATTTTAGGGTTTTTTTCCCCTCTCTCTCCTGTCTCCTCATTCGCTCCTCTCGCTTTCTCTCTCCACCTAACCTCTTCTCTACTTGTTCTTTGCTACTTTCTGCAATTCTCGGTAACTTCTCTTACTCCGCCCTTCTCCTTCATCGCCCATCATCATATTCTTGTTCAAATCGCTCTTTCGATTTCGACGTCTGCTAAAGCCTAAAGGTGAAACCTTTTTGTACGACGCTGTTTGTGATTGCACTGTTTTGATCTGCATTTCTGTCTTTCTTTAGGGTTTGAGTTCTTGCTTATGCTCTGTTGTTTTGTTCTGCTTACTTTTTAATCCTCGGGGATTCACGATGCTTCAAAAGATCGAGTCTTTTCCCCCCTCCCTTTGCATGCTGATGTGTTGTTCGTTTGCTGATTATTTGTATTGTTCATCAGTGATATCTTATTATGGAAGTAGCGACGAAATTTGCAGGGAGTATCAAGTATCAAAAGGTTAAATTAGCTTGATCAGCTGGGGATAAAGGGTCCCAAATCTCAATACTTTTCTTAAAGGCGTGAAAATTTATGCTTTTATGTGTGATCAGTATGTTTGCTGTTAACATAGAGACATCTTTTCGAGTTTTGTGGTTATGTGCGATTAGATACCCATTAATGTTATACTTAGATGAAGTGCTAAACTGCATGGGGTTTTTAGATCTGAGTTGCAAGAAGATGACAGTTTGGCAGTGCTTGTGTGGATAGTTATTTAGGAATACTTTGCGTGTATGTTTGAGTGTATGTAATTGCGAATTTCATTATGTAACAATTAGCTCTTGAGATCAGGATGCACTATACTGCCATCAACCTAATGCTTGCCTCGAAAAGTTGGGGAAAATTCCATTTTCATGGACTTTTGGTTGTTGGTTTATATGTTTTCTTACATGATTTATAGGAAAAGCTTATGGAAATTCGTAATTAGAGTTTAAAACTAAAATTTTGAATTTTATTGTTTTTCAGTATATAACCTTGTTAGTGTTAAGCATTCAAACTTTTCATTTTAAGCATCCAAACATGGAAATGAATTTTGGAGATTCATTCATGTGGTTGAATACATTTATTTCCTCATTATCTTCTTTTGATGGTCATTCATTCATCCTCAAATTTTCTTCAATGAACTTTGGAGATATTCGTTCCATTAATGGATTCCCTTTCTCTCCAAATGAAGTATATCTAACTCTTCCGGGGCCAATCAATACACTCCACACTACCTGGTGTATCTATCTCTTGGTGTACCACTCGTGCATTTTGGTTTAGAATAAATATACTTTATTTTAACAAGAAATTGCTTTTCTTTGCAAATATTAATCCTTCTTTGCAAATGTCAGGTGCAAAAATGGCATCAATGAGCTTGCCCACAACCTGCTCTATCAGAGCCATGACACCAACCCAACCATCTTCTTTTATCAAAGCTCCCACATCTCTCCGTTCCATCAAGAGCATATCGAAATCATTTGGCATAAAGTCAACCTCCTTCAGAACAACTTGCATGACAGTGCACAAGGTAAAGGTGATAGGACCAAACGGTGAAGAGAATGAATTTGAAGCTCCTGATGATACTTACATTTTGGACTCAGCTGAGGCTGCTGGCTTGGAGTTGCCTTACTCATGCCGTGCTGGAGCCTGCTCTACTTGCGCTGGGCAGCTCGCCTCCGGATCAGTTGATCAGTCCGATGGGTCCTTCCTTGATGACGACCAAATGGGGCAGGGCTACATTTTGACCTGCATTTCTTACCCGAAGGACGACTGCGTGATTCATACTCACAAGGAAGGCGATCTTTACTAAATTCGCAGGGTTTGAGATTTGTGTGGAAATTTCTCTACTGAAATGTAGGTAGGGAAAATGTAGAACGATTTGCTGCAGTCAGATCCTTAACTTGTCTTGGCTACTACTCTAGAATTTCTATTTTCTTGCTTTATTGGCAAAAGAATAAAGATCAGAGTTTGATAAATTCTGTTGAAAGGCTTTTTATTTAGTGCATCTCAAAATTCTAATATTTTATAAACAAACAATTTTTTGGTACATTTCCATTGTGATATGGAGATTTGATTTCATTACAAATAGATGCTGTAGTTTTTGAATGCCATACAAATTATAGTTCCTTTCATAATCCATAAAACTAGAGTTAGCAGCATAAACAAAATGCAGTGCAATGAATCAATATGAAGCTTTTGAAGTAGAAATATACATAAAACACCAAGGAAGTTTTGAAGTGACACACCAAACACCAACAAGTAAAATCTTCAATTTACACACTAATTACACAACAGTTGCAACTTTACAACAATGGTGTTAAGAACTGAGCGGCGAAAATGACAACAACCCAGGTGAGGAACACACTGCCTTGCACTCTACTGCTGGCTCCACGGCGATGATGGTTCATATTCGCCGCACCAGCTCCATTCGGCTCCCTGGAACCGCTGTTATCGCCTTGTGATCCTTCACCACTTGAGCCTCTACCTCCGCCACCTTCACCTCCACCTCCACCTCCACCTCCACCTCCACTGCTACCGCCATGACCAGAATGGATGGCTGTAATATGCGATACTGAATACCGCTTTCCAGGCAACTTACCACCTTCTACTGCTTCCCCTAAGTTGGCTTCCTGCTCTTCTTCTACAAAGACAAAAAAAGGTTTACCAATATTGACAACCTTATCTTGATCAAAATCAATCCTTTGAATAGATATAAATTGCATATACAAATAGTGACCAATCTTTCCCCTTTTGGCATTAAGAACAAAGGAGTACCTGGATACGACATCGCAGTTGAAGATGATACAAGCACAAGAAAAAAGAAGATCATGAGGAGCAAATTTGATTGCTTGGTTGCCATTTTCACTTTGATTCCTGGCTCCATAGTAACTAGCTTAGCTTGCCCACCTCAGCTTCTTATATTCTTACTAGCGGACTGAATTTACGCGCTTTTTCTGGACAATCATGTATCTTAAAGATCTGTAAAGCAGAGAGACAAGAACATATCCTTTGATCTTTCTTTCTTTTTTCCTGTTGTCTGATCTTTAAGCTCTCATAGGAAAGAAGATGCTACCTGAGCTTATTGCTGGTGGTTTTGGGTAGGTTTTTATACAGAAAAATAAAAAAAGGATGTGTGGTTTTGGTTTTGGATAGTGCTGATTGGGCTGGAAATTAAAGCAATCCCACGTTCATCTATGGTCCATCAAAAAGTACAAATGTTCATGTTGTGTTTTACTTTATTTTCAATTTTCATGTTACAAAAAGATCTGTATTTATTTTTACCTCTCCTTTCCCCTCTCACCTGTCCAACTGTGTAATTTAATAAATGGTTTATTTTAGGGTGTGTTTGGATTTCAGTTGTATTAAGCTTACAATGCAAATTATAAAGGCGGTGTTTGGTTAGCACGATCTACAATGGGTTTAAATTAAAGTGAGTTTAAAAATAAAAATAGTGTAACGCGTGCCAGCCAAACAACATATAAATGTATTAAGTTTAAAACAATTGCATTATAAACTTAATGAAATAGAATCGAAACACACCCTAATCATGATTTGGGAAGACCCGACGGGTTCGGCCTTTGTAAAATTTCATACTGTCATTGTTCATGCCCGTATTAGCAGCCAAACAGAATGAAAGTATTATGTAATCGGAAATCGGAATAACCCAACTCAAAACGAAAGGGAGCTTTAAATTATCAAATTTTAGAATTACAAATTTTACAACTCGACCGCCTCATAAAGGGCATTTATAGATTAGATTATGAGCAGACAAGGATCTAGGGGTGGGCTGGGCTTTGCTCCAGTCCACCCCAAAATCTCAGAAATTATATAATTATAAGTAGTTTGTATCACTAAGTTTCAGACTTTCAATAGTTCAGATGGTTGGTTTTAAAAGACCAATATGGGCCTTTTGTGAGAAACCTGAGTTCGATTCCTAGTAGCTGATGCAAACTAGCCAAGTTTCAGATAGATTGGTAATCCAGCTGATGGTTTGGTGGTTTGGTAATCCAGCTGATGCAAACTAGCTAATCAGATAGATTCAGTAGATGAAGCTAGTATGGTGTTTGGTAACCCAGCTGATGCAAACTAGCTAATCAGATAGAAAAAAAAATGAATAGAAGCTGATGGATTAAGTTTGTTAAATATATGTTAAATTAGAGTTTTGAGTTCGATCTAGTAGGTAGGGTGTTTGGTAACCCGGCTGATGCAAACTAGCTAATCATATAAAAAAAATGAATAAAATTCTGAAAAAGCTTGGGGTGAGTAGCCGTTGAAAATCCAATTTCAAAAGCTAATTAAATTAAAATATTATATTTAACCTATTTAAAACTATAAAATATTAAAACCACGGCTCCGAAAAGCTACTTGCATTGCCAAACGGACCATGAATCTACTTTCACTACTCAAATTTAGCTAGCTGGCCTGTACAGTACATGAAGGCTAAAGCTGTGTCGATTCTCACCCATCTTGCCTATAGGTGTTTATTTTTTGCTTCGATTCCCACCTATCTTGCCTATAGGTGTTTATTTTTTTCTTCATTAGTTTTTATTTTATCTAGGTGTTTATATATGTGTTATGTATGTGATATTAATAATTTTTAAAAATTTATTCATTATGCGGAGTATATTTTAATTATCTTTATTAGTTTTTTTAGGTGTGTATATTTACGGTATATATGTCATATTAATAACTCTTAAAATTTTGTTTATTGTATAAGACGATTTTAGCCTACCTCGATTTCTATTCATGGTTCTGTGCCTGATTATGAGCTGACGATACTCTTTACAATAATAATTGGAACTCAGTCGACCCCAAAAAAAAATCATTGGAACTCATTTCAGCAAAATATGTCATTGTAGAATATTAACTTTAATCAGAAAAATACAGAATTACATGTAGTTTAGCCTTTAGTTTATATGAACGAAAATGTCTTTATAATGATTAATAGAAGGATAGTTGTAGTTTTCAAGAAAGTAAAACAAATAGTTGTAGTTTTCAAGGATAGTTGGAGTATAATAAATGAGGATATAATATAATACTCCCTCCGTCCAACAATAGATGGATTTTTAGAGGTAAAATTTTGTCCAACAATAGATGATCTTTTATGTTTTCTAGGTAGGAAGTTATAATGATTTGTATTGGTTTGTGTGCTGTTGACTTTTTAAAACAATTTGATTGGTTAAAATGTGTAGTGGGTGTTAAAAAATAATAAAATTTATGTAAAAGTTAGTGTAATGATGATGTTTTTTTTAAAGTAAAGTGTTTTATTAAAACTTGTACAAAGTGCTAAAAAGTCATGTATTTTAGGACGGAGGGAGCATTGATTTTCTTAAAAAATATTAAATAATTTAAAATAACATATTTTGTCGAAGAGAGATTATTTACTTTTTAAGAGTAAAAAGATTCTTCAAAACTCTTGGAATATTTGGAAACTCGCCGAGTAGATGTTCAAATGAAATGAACAACGATCACAAACAATGCATGACCATCCATAAACCCTCTAGTTGCATCTTGCAAGTCATTTTTTTGTGGGAAAAAATATAGGCAGCTTTAGTTTGATAGGGAACAGGTTCACGATTTCATAGGATATAAACACAACCTGCGTTACATCATCAGATAATATATATCCACCATGCTTTGACACAGAATATCAATCTGTCTGTTTTTCCAACTTTGCACAGCAAACTGAAAAGAAAAAAGAAGAAGAAGACGACATGGTTAAAGGCTTGAAAAAGCCCACCTGCTACCTTTTTCTTCATCAGCATTTGAAGCCTCCACAAGCTATCAACCAGACAATAAGGATGAACCCGAGGAGAGAGCCTCCAACTATGAGCTTCATCTGAACGTTCTGAAACCACATCCTGCGGCGCAGTTGCCTTCCCTGCCTCTGGAAACTATCAGCCTGTTGTTTCAAGAGGGAATTGTCCAAAAAGAACATGTATCAGCAAACCATGTTTCTCTAAGGTACTTGTTTGGATGATAAAATGGGCATTCAACTATTCAAGTACCTGGAACTGAAGGTTTTCTGTTTTATCCACAAGAAGTTCAATCTTCTCACCACGATCCAGTACCTGACAGCGAAGGGTAATTAGCATATGAAGCAAACACTGTAAATCCGAATCTGACAGACTCTCGTATGCTTTTACAGAGGATAAATTAACAGTTATTCCACCCTTGAAAAAAGGTATCACAAAATTCATTACCTAACGTTACATGCCAAAATATCAGCGTGTTTCACAATTCAACCTACCCAGGTCTATTCAGATGGAAGCCATAAGACTCATCACCAAATTCGAACTTGTCTTCTACATCAGATTGAAAAATCTAACAGGAATTTACATTTTAATATTTTATCTTAGACCATATTGTACTAAAAAGTTCAAACTTCAATCAACCATGGTATAATCACCTCCAATATTATCTCAATCATTGTGTGGCTTTTTACCAGCAAAATGCCAATGCATTACCTTTATATCACTACTGCTACAGTAATCACTGGAAACCAGAAGGCCAATGAGATTATGGGCTTGATTAGGGTCTACAAGAGCTCTCTTTTCAGTGAGTCAGTCATTGGGTTAAGTAGGTTAGCAAACCAAAAGCTTAAATCACAAGCTTAACTAGCACAAAGCAGTATGCCAGTACCACATCGGTAAACTAAAGTAGCTTGAACCCAACCCAGACAGAGTGGACTTACAGTAAACACCAGCAACTTCCAAGTCCAATCAAGCCTCTCTAATAATGAAACTTAATCTCTCATTAGAATTTGGAGGATCCAAAATGATAAAAGCTATTATGAAAAAACAGTGAATGTGGTAATTTGAAGACAAGCAGCTCCTCTGAAAACACTATTGTGAATTTTAGAAAACCCTATAAAGTCAATTTGCACAAAACACCCTTTACACACTAAAAAAGAGTTAACTACTTAAAATTGTTAACAAAAATAAATGATGGACGGTTAAGTAATTTTTCAAATAAAGGGTATTTTTGTGCAAAATGACACATTAGAGGTAGCTTTGCGTTTTTATCCCAAAACCATACGCAGAAGGTTATGATGTCTCCACATTGTTTCATAATAACATCACAAGCTGCAGTGCACCTATGTTACATCAATTTTTGATCACATATTTATCCCAATCTATTTATATAATACATCACATCAACATATCATCTATTTATACGATAGACTCGTATCAATTCATCATATGAAAAAAAGAATATGAAATAAAAAAATAAAAAAACAATTTCCCAAGTATCACCATTTCACATAATGAAGTATTTAAAAAAATCTAAGCAGCAAGCAAAGATGCATGATAAGAATGTCTGTCCAGCTTTACAGCAATCTCTCTTACTGTATGCTCGGATAGCAATAATTTAATACTTGCACTCAACAAATACTCTGTACAATGCCATGTGCTGGATTCATAACCAATTCAACAGCTACGAATCCAATAAATATAATGGGACTTGCCAATAAAAAGGATGAGGAAGAAGGGTGAGTGTGACAAAACAAAGTTACACAACAAGTAAGAACTGCACGAAGGCAGGCAGCAGACATCATAGCTACGAGCAAATATTAGCTCTAAGTCTCTAACACAGAGAATGATTCATGCTATCAAAGATTAAGGCAGGTACTGAGATGAAATTGTCACAGAAGCTACAATCAGAAAAGGCATAGAGTGATTATATGTATGTGAGTATGTCTAAAAGTATGCATCCATTTTCATGCTTTGGATTGACTGGCCCACGCAGGACATATTGTATTGAGATATCAAATGGTACAAGAAAAATAAGAACAATTTGGAGATAGGAAGAACCAACCTTCTCAATGTTATCCATCATTATTCCCTTGACCTCGGAAATCTGAGCTTTCACCTTAGCAAGTTTGCTCATCTCCTCCGGATGGTTCATGCAATACTGCATATGCTCCTTAAGCCTAGGCCTAAAATCCAACAGAGAGCTTTCAGTTCAAATGACATCATACAAAAACTAGATTCAAGCCTCCATTGAATGTCTACATAAAAATAAGGAATCAAACAATTACTCAGTTGTAATCAATCAAGTACACAAATATAAATAATGCTTAGTTGAGCAATCATACATACCCGAACTCCCTATCAAGATTGTATGCAATACTAAATCGATCTTCAAACAAATCATCATCAGAATCGTCATCATCAGCAAGCGGGTGAGGGTCATCATCTTTAATACTTGAACCATACTTCTGTTTAAAATCATCCTTCACCCGCTCAAGAAAAACAAAAGGTAGTGATCTGCCTGAAGCTTCATCAGCAACGACAAGGAAAACTGCAAAGGCATTGATTTCAGCTATGTTTTGCACATGGTTAAACAAGTAGAAGGCCTACCAAGTGGGTAAAACCCTTACCAAATCCGCTGTCGAGAAGGAAGTTAAAAGTGTGTCCATCGCATGAGTAGGTGTACTTGTTGCTGTTCCTGGGCAATTTCTGTAAGCATTGGACAGCAATGGTGCTAAAGTTCCCAGAGTACGATGTGTGTTCTGCTAAAACAACGGTTTCTTTCGCGACAAAGCTATAAATTAGTCCTTTGTTATTCATCCTTCTTCAGATCTTCAGGACACAAACAAACTAATTAAAGGATCCCTCACTTTGTAACCTATAAAGTGTGGAAAAAGACACAGTTAGCAAAATCTTTCCAAACCAGAGAAAAATAAAACCCTAAAAAATAACCCGATCAAACCAGACCTCAATTGGTTACTCCAAACCCCACCCCCGGCTACACAAAGTTGATTGATATTTGTTACTTGATGAATCTTAAAACCTGATCCCTCAATTGGCGAACTGAATGATTCATGCATCTACAGCATTGCCCTAGATAGACAAACTTCAAACGAATCCAACCAGCGCAAATTCCAATTGAGCGGATAAAGCACAATTAAAATCTCTCAAAGATGAACAAAATAAAGCCCTAAAATTAGCAGAAAAGGAATGTCGAAACAAAATCGAAAGACTACACGCGAACTGACAGGGCAAATAATCGACAATTAACTGGAACTCCATCGAAATCCAACTCGGGAATCAAAAGACGCGAAATTGGCAGAGATAAAAGGTTCGTCAATGGATCGCCGAAACGGATTTTACCTGGAAGGGATTCGAGATCAAGCTGTCTGTATCATCTATGGAGAGAGAGAGAGAGAGAGAGAGAGAGAGAGAGACCTGGATAGAGAAACGTATAGTTTACTTCGTTTGCAAGATTTTTTAGGTGAGATCGTGAGAATTGAATTAAATCGGTTAAATGGTTTTAAATAGACGTAAATATTTTAAATAATATTTAACCCAAAAAATATATATTTGAAATAATAATCTCATAAAATGATGGAGTGAATTATTAAAAACCTCGTAAAATAGACGATTATATTTTTTTATTTTTATTTTTATTTTATTAGGAAAGAATTCGGGCGAGCGAGCTCTACCCGGCGGCATCCTTACGGATGAGGTCTAATAGACCTAAATCATTGTAGACATCGACATCCCAGGCAGAGTGGCAAAGGTGTGCAACCTTATCCGCCACTCTATTGCCTAAACGGGGAACATGAAAGAACGACACTTCTTTCACTGTCGATAGGAGGTGTTGGACATCTGATAAAATGAGCTCGATTTCCCATGGACATTTAGCTCTATTTTGTAGGTGATTTATGATTATGAGAGAGTCACCTTCGATGTGGAGTTTGTTGATATGGAGTTGTCTAACATGTTGGATTCCTAATTTTAGAGCTAGGGCTTCAGCTTTCAACGGACTTTGTTTACCTAGTTTTTGATAGGAAATATGTATGGGGCGTCCTTCCCAGTCTCGGATTATGGCTCCAGCAGAGCTTTCATTATTTGCGATTGAGGATCCATCAAAATTTAGCTTGAGTGTACCCCTAGGTGGTTTGCGCCACGTAGTTTTGGCATGTTTTATTTTCTTGCTTATGTGACTAGGTTGTCGTATGTGTGAGTGTGAGTTGTCGTCTAGAATAAACTCTGAGCGGGAAGTTTTACTCCAATTCTCCTTATGAGTTTTAATAATTCGTAATGCAGAGTCCCTATTAGGGATAGGGACCTGACCGAACACATGCTGGTTCCGAACATACCAAACCGTCCACCATGTCAGAGCAAGCTCGACCATGGACACCGAGGAGAGCTTGTTACCAATGAAAGAGATGATCGGTTTAATATCTCGAGAATGATTTATCATGTTAGATATTGTCGTGTTTATGTGAGATGGTAAACGGAAGAGAGACTTTACATACTGACATTCAAAGAAAAGGTGAACATCATCTTCTATCGCACAGTTGCACAAATTGCAGGTGGTTGGAACCGAAGTCCCACGTTGAGCTAACCTATCTCCAGTAGGAAGGCCGTCCTGACATATTTTCCATAAAAAATTAATAACCTTAGGTGGAGTATCCAATTTCCAAATCCAAGCGGTAGGGTCTAGATTTAGATTCGATTGAGATGAAATTAGTTTATATGCACTAGACGTGGTAAACCACCCAGCTCTATCAGGTCACCAATATAAGCGATCCTCGAAAGGCGAGACGGGAAGTGGAATATCTAGAATTTCTTTCACTAAATCATTAGGTAATACATCGTTAAGTTTTTCTGTCCACCATTTGCCACCTAATATATAGTTACTAACATATTCTTCTATGTTACCAATTGGAGGACAATTAGCCCTTTCCTTAATAGGGGAAGTTGAGATCCAATTGTCCGTCCAGAACTTTATGGAGTTTCCATTTCCAACAGACCAAATAAGACCCGTCTTGAATTTATCGATGAGAGTTGTTAGTTTGGCCCACTGCCATGAAGCATCGCCACTTTTGGTGTATTCAAGGATGTTAGCTGAACGAAGGTACTTATGCTTGACAAGATTAACCCAAACATTCTCAGGTTCAGCCAAAATTTTCCACAGAAGTTTCATTTGGAGTGCTTCATTCATCTCTTTTGATTTCCGTAGCCCTAGCCCTCCGCATTTCTTTGGTCTGCAAACCCGATCCCAACTTATAAGAGGGCGATGTTGAAGATCTTTATTCCAAAAGAACGTTCTATTAATCCGGTCCAACTCCACATGAATCGAAGAAGGTAACATGAAATTTTGCATTAAGTGTAATGGCTTAGCTGATAGGTTTGTATTAATTAAGATTGCTCGCCCTTGTTGTGATAGAGCGTTAGCACGCCATTTAGAAAGTTGTTCTTTAGATTTGCAGATGACGTCTTCGAAGGTGTGTTTGTTTACTCTACCATTTATAATTGGACATCCAAGATATTTTTCTAATGAATTTTCATTAGTAATGCCTAGACAACAATTTAGTTCTGAGATCCTAGAGCGTGGAATACCTTTAGTGGCTTGAAAACTGGACTTTTGATAGTTTACTTTTTGTCCAGAGACCTTACAGTAAGAATCGATTATATCACGAACTTTCTGTCCCGCAACGACGCTGCCTCGAGAGAAGATAACGATGTCATCAGCGAATGATAAAAATGGAACCCGAGGACCGTTCCTACCGAAAGAAAACCCAATAGGACTGTTTTCCCCATTGGATTCAACGGAGAGTTTCCTAGCAAGGATTTCGGCTCCTAAAATAAACAGAAAAGGGGAAAGGGGGTCCCCCTGACGAAGGCCTCGAGAGGGGAGGAACAAATCTGTAGGGCCATTGTTAATTAGTACTGAGAAGGAGACAGTCGTTATGCATTCCATAACCCAATTAATAAAGGTAGGATGGAAACCGAATTTCTCTAAAATCTTTTTAGTGAAATTCCAATCTACTCTATCGTAGGCTTTCTCCATGTCAAGTTTTATTGCCAACCACCCCTCCCTACCCGTACGAGATCTAAAGGAATGGAAGATTTCATGGGCAATTAAAACATTATCTTGTATTGCCCGGTCAGACACAAAGGCACCCTGAAGAGGGTGGATAAGCTTACCTATAATTACTTTGATTCTTTCTGTTAAAATTTTTGAAATTACTTTATACAGAGTAGAACATAAGCTGATAGGGCGATAGTGACCGGTAGTAGTTGGGTTATCACGCTTAGGGAGAAGAGAAATAAACGTATGGTTTATTTGTTTTAGGAGTTTTCCAGAATGAAAAAAACTTTTCACGGCTCTAATAATTGATGTGCCGACAATGTCCCAGTATTTCTTATAAAATTCAGCTGTAAACCCGTCTGGGCCTGGCGACTTGTTTTTACCAAGGCTAAAGACAGCAGCCTTAATCTCACTATTAGATGGGTGTTGTATGAGGTAAGCATTTTCGTTGGGGGTAATAGAGGGATGGATAAGATCTAGCATTTCCTGTAGGAGTTTGTCGTCAATTGCTTCCTTTTTGAATCTTTTTTCGAAATCCCTCTTGATTTCATTTCTAATATTCTCTTCACCTAATATTAAGGTTCCTTCTGCAGAAGTTATATTGCGGATTTGTTTCCTATGTCGCCGACCTGAAGCGACCCGATGAAAATAATTTGTATTCGAATCAGAGAGTTTCAGATGCTTTGTCTTCGCTCTTTGCTTCCAAAAAGTTTTTTGGTAAAGAAGTAGTTTTTCCTTTTTAGCAATAAGGCGTTTTTCTTTATTAATGGTTATCCCGTTGTTACCAACCGTGACTGAGGTTTGCATTTTGAGAAGCTCGGTTTCCACCTCATTCAACTGGCGAAAAATATTACCGAATGTTCGTTTATTCCATTCTTTAGCTTTTTTCTTTAGGATTTTATGTTTGAACAATAGTTGATACATAGTCGAGCCCGCACAATTTCCTCGCCAAGACTGCTTAACGATGTTTCTGAAATCCTTCCGCAGAAGCCAAGTATTCTCAAACTTGAACGGAGGAGCTTTAAAGGCCGATCCACACTCCAGAGTAATCGAGATGGGGCAGTGATCAGATGACGAGAATGCTCCGTTATGTGTGATCAGATTAGGGAATTTTTGAATTATCTGGTGATGGACTAATACGCGGTCTAGTTTTTCGCGAATAGTATTTTCATCATGTGGGTTTTTTCTCCAAGTAAATGAGTTTCCGAAAGTAGGTAGATCTAACAGCGCACAATTGTTTTTAAATTGAAGGAGTCTAAGAAATCGAGTGGAATTGGGGTTTGCACCACCCAACTTGTCGTTACTGCACAGAATTTCATTTAGGTCCCCCAGAACAATACAAGGAATGGACGAATCATTCACAATGGATGTTAGTGTATCCCCAAAAGTATCCTTCTCTTGAGGGTTCGGAGGAGCGTATACAAATATCAGTAGAGTTACAAATCTATCATTAATATTCTCGTATCGAAGTCCTATTATTCTCGGTAGGTGAATTTCTACCGTAATAATTGCATTCAGTAATTGGTAGGACTTCCAAATGATACCGAGACCACCTGAACGACCGGTAGCAGGTGACCAGATAGCCTCGTCAAACCCGACCGTTTTCCAACATTTTTCGTCGGGAATAGTTTCAGTTTTAGTTTCCGCTATGGCCATAACTTGTATGTGTTCGTTTTTGCACATACTCTCTATTTCTGTCCAAAATGTTGTTCTTCCAATGCCCCTACAATTCCAATATGTTACTTTCATATATAACCGTAAAGTGTGTTAGGCCAAAATTTGAGTGACCTAACACAACAAGGAGATATTTCAAGATAATAAGATGGGGGATTTTTTGAGCAATGTAGCATGATTTTTGATAGTACGTTAGTATTAAAAAATGGCTTAAAATGCTTAGTGCAACACATTACTAAGTGGTCTAATAATTGACACATCAGGCCAACAAATGAGTCGGGCAAAATACGAGCAGAAGGTCCAAGTGGTGGGGGAACATGATTTGTGTGGAAATGCTCAACATGAATTAGCAATTTAGAGATTCTCTCAAATACCGTAATTGAAGAAATGGAGACCCAGATATTGGGAGGTAGCTGCAGCGGACAGTTACACTTAGAAAAATGAAGACAGACTAGGAAACAAGCCACAGAAGCCAGCCAATCTGTCGATTCAGCCACTGTTGAGGCCACGAAACCATGGGCAGAGGAGCCCTGAGTATAGCATCCACGCCCAAACGAAAAACAAGGCAGCTGTGCGCAGCAAGGACGCAATTTCCGAGCCAGCATATACGTGGAACAGTAGTAGTTTGGAAAAGAAAATGAGAAGATGCACTTCTCATACAAGATCAGTGAAGGCGGAGGAATTAATCCCAAACACACCTTTAACCAAATCAGCCCCACCACAAGAAGGACTAAACGTAGGGGAATGGACTGAACGTCCAACGAGTCCAACCTAACCCAAAACCTAAACACAGAGAGCCTGAAATCAAGTCCAATCACCACACGGAGCCAGGAATAACCAAAGCACTGCAGAGAGGCTAGCATCATATTATAATAATTTACTACATGATACAACTTCATCAAACCTAAGTTACAACCTGCCAAGAATGGCATAATCGAGACAACAAGCAAACTACTTAGAGAAGCAAAATGTATTAAGGGACCATAAGTAATCATGATATGACCACCCAACCGAGCCCAAATTAAAGCACAATTCCTGAAACTGCATAACCAGCTGGTGTCAACCAAAAGGGGTGGTGATTTCATCATTCTTGCGTTCATTGCCCAAACGAGGCAAAAGGGGCAATAAACCGGAGGCCCCGGAAAGAAACTAAACATGAACACGCTTGTTACTGCCTGCAGATGGGTCAGAGCAGGCAGTGTCTCCTTCATCAAGGCCCATCTTTCTCTTGCTAGAACCAGACTTAGAAGCGGATATTGCAGCTGCAGTCAAACGAGGGCTAGATGGATCTGTAGCAGGCATCAGAGATAGAGCAGCAGCAACAGAGGTGTTCTCCAGTGGGCTAGTGGGATGGGCTATAGCATGGAGAGGGACCTCGACAGAAGTAGAAAATTCCTGAAGCATACGATCGATGACATCATTGGTGAAGGAATCCGGAATAGCAGCACATTCCGAGACAGCGAAGGGATCATCCTCATAATCTACCATATCCATATCAAATGTTTCATCGAAGAGGGAGTCCGAGAGTGCAGGAACATAGGCAGGAGAATTATAAGCTTCGGTTCCAGAAAGCTCCGACTGGACAAGAACCCCGGAGGCCGGGAGAGCGTCCACTGTCATAGGAACGGATTCCACCAAAGCAACAACTGAGGGAGCCACTGGGATTGCGGCATCAGGATTGAGATCTGCTTGATCCGCCGCCGTCGGAAAGCTGTTGGAGGACTTAGATGTGGAGGAATCAGATGGCTCTTCCATATTAGCGCCAAACATTTGGAGAATAGCCTCTTTCGAGTGTCTAAAGCGCAGGGGAGGAGGTTTCTTTTTAGAAGCAACTGTCTTCCAGCCACCATCCTGGGATTTCGCAGCATCATCCACACCCATAGGAGCCGGGTGGTTGGGATCAGCAGCAAAAGACCCCGCCATAGCTAGGTGCTGAGGACAATCCTCGAACATGTGGTTAGCCGAGCCGCAACAACCACAGCCTTCGGAGAAAAAATCGAACCATACTGGGTATTCCTCCAACTGATTGAACTCATTCAACACCTTGATCTTCTTCTCTCGAATCCGAGAGACATCCACAGAAGCGCAGATCTGAGGAAAGCGGTAACGGGCGCCTGATTTGCTGAAGGCAGCGACCCTGATGACATCGCCAAAGCGATTTCCTTCGACCAAATCTTTGAGCACCTTGTCGCTAACGTATTTCACTGGGAGACCAGGAATACGGAACCAAACATCCAAAGTAGATAATGGTTCCAACATTGGGTCGAAATTGAGTCTCCATGGCCTCAAGAGCATCAACTGCTTGGCCACGTGATAGGGCCTGCCCTCCCACACCTTTTTACAATCCTCTTCACGATCGAAGCGGATCTCCAACCAATTATTCATCATCGGGATAATCTGAAATCCGCCCGAGAGAAACTTCCAGTCGAAGAGGATCTTCTTCCTAATGGTTTTGATTGCCACCGGATCGCCAATGATTGTAGCATAAACGGATGTCAGGCTCAAGTTTTTGATGTTCGCCTCCACACCATCGAGGACTCCTTTGAGCTTTTCCATGTTAAGAACTTGTTTCCTGGATTTTTTATTTTTCTTCCCAGCCTGCAGATTGCTACAGTCACCAGTGACGGTGGTAGAATCCACATGAGGAAAGGCCTCGCTAGGAGGATTTAGGCCCAAAGAATGGGATTTAGGTGGGGAGAGAACCATGTTCTCAACCACAAATGGTAGCTTACCTTTCTGTTTCTCTGACAACGGGGGAACCTCCATGGAAGACCGAATGCTGATGGTGAACAAGATCAGGAAGAGAAGAGAGGAAAAGCAGTGGAAAAAGACAACAGAGAGAGGAAAAGAGTGACACCAACCCCCGCCCCCAACCCTATTTATAAGCAAGTTTCTCTCACAGGTATAGTAGATGACAGCCGCAGACACTAAACAGGAAAGGCCATCCCTCAACAACACCCCCATCCCCCTAATTTTGATACTGAATAGAGACAGAAGATATCCCCCACTCGAACTGCGAACACTGTGGGTGGGGCCTGGCCAAGGAGGCGGTTTAGCGGCCGTAATCCGGGCCGAATCAAACAGTAGATCACCCACGAGGCTATGAATCCACAAGGAGAGGGGAAACATAGGATTTGCTAGGAATCTGAGAGGGGAGAATGATTGGAGCACAGTAGACGGCAACAAAGGGGACTCGAGAACCCCCCCGCCGAAGGCTACAGTGAGAGCCCAAGGAGGACAAGCTATCGACCATAGGCAGCCCGAACAACGGGGGGTGACAGCCCCAAGAAAGCCCCATCGGGCCACAAGGGGAGATTGAGAACAACTGGGATAGCAATCATTGCTCGGATTTCTGGATTTACCGACGGCGCCACCGGCGCGTACAAGCCTAAGGGGAGGGTTCCAGAACGAAGGGTTCAAAGAGAGTTTTTCCATGGTATCCACTCCACCCATAAATTTCTAGACGATCATAATCATAACCAGCATAAAAATACATTATATTTTTCAGATATTATCATAATATCTATAATAATACTAAAACAGATATAGTCAAATAATATGCACTTAATAAAAACTTATAAATGTACACTTAATAAAAATTTAAAATGTACGGTAAATAAAAGTACTAAAATAGCAAGCAATTATTTTAGTATTATTATAAATAGATAAATGTTACTAATAAACTTATACTCAATAAAAACTTATAAAATTAACATCATATAACTCACGATTTCATCTCTAATGATTTACTGATTTAGGCAGTTGAGATGCCCAACGAGTTATCGGATTGCTCATGAATTCTCAAATCTCCCTGTTCTAAAGAACTCAAAAGTCCAAAACATTAATTTTGTGATCTTCAATAGCGTTCTGTCTAATTATGATGTGATCAAATATAAATTTTAGAATATTACTATTATAACTTATTAAAATTAATTTTGTTTATGGAATTTTTTTTACGTATTTTGCGAAGTATTTTTTATGTTTGTATTTTAGTTATATATAGCATTTTTTTTATATGTAATTATGTGGAGCTTTGTATTGTTACTAATGAAAATATGATTTTTTTTTCAATTTAGTCAGTTAGCAAATTTAAAGGATCTGATCCAGAAATTCTGATTTTTTAAAGTATGGAGCATATATTTTATGAGAATAAAAGGTTAAGGGACCCATAATAAATTAAATTATAAAAATTTGTTTGTTAAAAAATTGAATTGATATTAAATAAATTTATTATTGAGTAGATGAAAGTGATTTGAATTCTTAACTTATTCCCTTAAGATATGACATATGTTAGAGAAACATGAAAATTGAAAATAAATATGATTAAACAATCATAAATATTATAGATTCCAAAATCAACCAAATTTACAATATATTAATCAACTTTGTATTGTAAATTTGATGGGTTCATGAATATTAAAATAGGAAAACATCAAATTGATTTCATTTCATGGTTTGATATAGCAAGTGAGTTGGAAAAAAAAATATTAAAAAATATTTGGATAAATTAGTTTAATTGTTAAAATTTTAAATTGAGATAATTTTTTTACGTTTCGGCTATATACACCGCAAATCCTCACGTCCTTAAGGACGTGCAAGTGGGGTGAGAGCCACCCAAACCCAGACGTGCAAGCACGTTGATTTTTTTTTTAATAACGTGCTTGCACGTCCTTAAGGACGTGCAAGCCCGTCTTTTAAAGACGAAGAGGACGTGCCTCTTCGTCTTCATTGTCTTCTTCTTCATCAGAAATCGAGTGAGAGAGAGCCGGAGCCGGAGCAAGAGAGAGAGACCGAGAGAGAGAGCGACCCAGAGAGAGAGAGACCCAGAGAGAGAGACCGAGAGAGATGGAGACAGAAAGAGAGAGAGACCTCGAGGCGGCGGTGGCGGCCTTGGAGGCGGAGGCGACAGGGATGGAGGTGGAGGGTGGTGGTGGGGGTGGAGTATCGGGGGAGGCGGTGGCGGTGGCGCCGGTGGCTGAGGGGCTGGTGGTGCTGGCGGCTGTGGCGGCGGAGGAGGGTGGTGGTGGTGGGGCGGCGTCTGGCGCCGGTGAGGGAGCCCGAACAGTGGCCGAGGAGGAGGGTGGTGGTGGTGGGGCGGCGTCTGGCGCCGGCGACGGAGGCCGAGCAGTGGCCTAGGAGGAGGCGGAACCGCCGCAGAAGCGTCGTTCCATTGAGGTGTCCCCGATCCCGACTCCACCGGTATGTTATTTGAATTACTATTTGTTTGATTTATTTTTAGAGTTTGAAAATATAATTTGATAGATAATATAGTTTTATAATAGAAATTTATAGAATATATGATTGATAATATATATTGTTTAATAGAATATAATTGAAAATAGATTTTTGATTTATTTATATATTATAATGTTTTTTTATAGTATATAGTTTGATAGAAGAGAATATAATTGTAATTTGATAGAATATAATACATAGAAAAAAATTACAATTGAAAGACAATAAAAAACATTAAAATATATTAAAATATTTTAAAATTATTTAATTAACATTAAAATATATTTGAATATATTAAAATACATAAAAATATATTTATATTGAAAGATAATAAAAAACATTAAACAAATATAAAAATACTTCAAAATTATTTCATTCACATTAAAATATATTTAAATATATTCAAATACATAAAAATAAATTTATATTGAAAGAAAATAAAAACATTAAAATATAATAAATTATAATAAAATACATAGAAATAAATTTAAATTGAAAGAAAATAAATACATTAAAATATAATAAATTATAATAAAATACATAGAAATAAATTTAAATTGAAAGAAAATATATACATTAAAATATAATAAATTATAATAAAATACATAAAAATAAATTGAAATTGAAAGAAAATAAAAACATTAAAATATAATAAATTATAATAAAATACATAGAAATAAATTTAAATTGAAAGAAAATAAAATCATTAAAATATATTAAATTATATTAAATTATAATATAATAAATTATAATAAAATACATTTCATAATAACAGGCAGGGAGGCTCATGAGAGGGGACGGTACCCTCCGGCCTGTTACATTCGCCGACCGGGCAGCGGTCAGCCAGATTCTAGAGAGGACCGTACCCGACAGTTCGACAGCCATAGTCGACGATCTGCTCGCGTCTGCCACCTTGGGATCCTTCTGGCGATGACACCTTCTGGACGGGTATGCCACCTTGGGATCCTTCTGGCAATGCGATGATGGGGTTGCAGCCTTCTTTAGAGCCCCCTGAGGTTTTGAGTAGCTGCATCACCGACGTAGTCGCAGGGCGACGGGCCGACAATGGTAGACCTCCTACTCGTGTTCCACCCACCATCCCGGAGGCATCTTCTTCAGTCGTTCCGGAGACTTCTGCTTCAGCCGTGCCAGAGGCTTCTACATCTGGCACACACGAGCCCGAGCCTTCGACATCCGCCACACCAGCGGCGATCTCCTTGGGCTCTACAGATGATGTGATCCCTGACGTCGTTGAGGAGGCTGACGATGGTCAGGAGGGGCAGGCTCAGGGCCAGGGGGGCCCACAGGTAGAGCCCGAGCCCATCCCTGCGCAGGCTGCCGCACCGGTTGGGCAAGTCGACCCTTTGTTGCCGCCGGGAGATCTGCTACTGTCTTACAGGCATCACCGTGCGTATCAGGTGTGGAGAGATCCTACGGTGGAGCTGCCGCTGTTGAAGTTCCACCACCGGGCGACTCACTTGCTGCCTTTCGAGCCCTACATATTTGAGGGCCCGGGGACCTGGGTGCAGGATCTGCTCCCATCCGGCGTCCCCCAGCTCAGGTCCCTCCACTGGCAGTGTGTGGACGAGTTCACCTGCACGGCCTTTTTGGAGCATTGGCACCCGGAGACCAGCTCCTTCCACTTTCCATGGGACGAGATGACCATCACGCTCCACGATGTTGCGAGTCTGATGGGACTTCCGATTGATGGCCAGCCCTGCACGTCACATCTGCCCGCGGGCGGTTTGGTCCCCGCCATCGCGGAGTATTACCAGCTCACCCAGCAGACTATGAAGGCATACAGACACACTGGCGGCCTTCCGGTGACTGGGTTTACTACCCTGTGTCAGCAGAGACACGGGCCGCTCGTCGACCCCGCCCCCGCCGGTGACCCAGAGGCCGCGGCTGATCCTGAGCGGATACGGCTGCGCACGCATGTGGGAGGGGGGCAGCCTGAGGATGACCCTGCACAACATCTGTTTCTGCACAGGACCTACATGGCCATCGCTCTCGCCGCGACTTTGTTTGTGGACAAGTCGCAGAGCCGGATCCCATGGAGGATATTCGGCCTCATTTGGGACATCCCACGGATGGCCACCCTTGCATGGGCTGCAGGTGCCCTCGCATGTCTCTACAGGGGCATAGGTGAGGCTACCCGCTCAGGTGCGAAGGGCATAGACAGTTGCTCGCCGATCCTACAGGTACGAAACCGTTGAATTAGAGTTTTAGTTTACAAATATTTAAATTATATGCTAACAACATACTTTTTTGTGTCAAGGCTTGGATTTTCGTACTTCCCTCGCTTCCGAGGTGATTTGTCCAGCGACCCGGCTAGGAAGTATGACCCTCGCTTCTACGCGAAGTTCATCGGTCCGAAACAGCCAACGCGGATGAAGGACGACACGAAGCTGAAGAAGATGCGGGAGCTGCGGGACGAGGTGGCCCGTCTTACCGTCGATGATGTATGTATTCGAGACTCTATCTATATCACTTATAATTCTTAGCTGTGAATTAAATCTGATTTGTTTATTTGTAGGTTCGGTGGATGCCTTTTGGGCATGATCTGGACTTCGATGGCCAGTACCGTCAGTCCACCTATCGGGGCACCATCACCTTCTGCGGTGAGGAGGAGCCGTATATGCCCGATAGATGCCTCCGGCAGTTCGGCCGGGTCCAGGGGATCCCGCAGGCCGTCATCGCGCTGGATCAGGTCTGCCGCGGCACGACCCTGAAGAACGCGCGGTACATCGCCGTGTTTGCCCCGAGCCACAACAGGTGGCGGGACCTGCAGGTAGAGGGTCGCTTCTACAGGCTGGCTGAGCACAGGCGCACCAGCGAGGATTGCCAGGCCGGTGTCACTGCAGATTACTTGCCTTGGTACGCGTCGCAGAGCCGGCCGTACGTGCTGCCGACCACGCCACCCCATCCCGACCCGTCGACGCCCGTCCACCCGATCGGCATGGACCCATGGGTGGACCTCCCTCAGCCTGCCGTCATCCCTTCGGCGTTGGCGTCCCGCTTGCACGAGATGGAGGGCTATTGGAGGGCCCTGTCTACCGACCCTCGCCTTGAGGAGCTATTAGACGAGGTGACGGGTATTTTGGATCATGCTGTACGCCATCCTGTAGACCGGTGATGTACTTTTGCAGTTTCTATCTTGATATTATACTTTTATATTACGGATTTTGTATCTATCTATATATTTCTATTAGACTCCTTTCATTTCTTCAGAGTCATATTGAACGTAAACATCAAAAACGAAAACGTTAATATGATAAGGTTGCACGAAAATGAAAACGTTAATATGATAAGGTTGCCCGATAACGAAAACGAAAACGTTAATATGACAAGGTCGAGGGCTATTTGTGTATGTTGTTTATAATGTTTTCGTGCATATTTTGGTTAGGAACTTCCCTCAGGATTTGTGAAGGAGCACAGAAACAGATTGTCGAAGTAGATCGACAATCTGTTTCTGTGCTCCTTGATACAACTACCTTACAGATTGGCTATGGTTTAAGGGTAGGCTAGAGTTTAAGGGTTGGCTAGGGTTTTAGGGTTTGTCGAAACTGCACGTCGTTAAGGACGTGCTGCACGTCGTTAAGAACGTGCTGCACGTCCCTAAGGACGTGCAGTGTCCTTACCCTAAAACCCTAACCTACCCAAACCCTGAAACCCTAGCCAAACCCTAAACCCTAGCACGTCCTTAAGGTCGTGCTAGGGTTCTGCTTACAATTAACGCAACAGTGTCTATTTGAAGCGATGGAGGACATCTTCATTCCGCACTCCAAAACAAAGTCCGACTTCTTTCGATATATTCTTTCGCCGTTAGAATCGTTATGGCCGAGCCGCAAAGCAATCCTCGTCTCCAAGTATCCCAGGTACGGATAGGTTTCGTAGAGTCAACATATTTCATATTCGTTCCGTTTTGTTCATATTTCCTATTATGTGAATACAGTTTCGAGACTTTACGTCTGAGTTCTCGGACCCAAGGGTTTGGAATGACCGTGACGAAATGGTTACGCATTTCAAGGACTTGGGTCGGAGAAACTGCATGATTTTAGTAATCAAGCGGTCTTGGACGGGGGCGTCGAATCATCTAGGTGGGGTTCTCCTTGCTTACGAGCAGTTTTGGGAGTACCGACCACGCGGGAGGAAGCTCCGGAGCACGCAGACGAAGATAAGTAGTTGTCCATTCTCTCTACACGGACACGAAGCTCCGCCGGGTCAGTGGCGCATGACGGTAACCCATGGTGTTCATAACCACGGGCTTTCCACGAGATTGAAGGGTCACGCCATCGCTGGACAGATGACAGAGGGGGAAAAGAAGATGGCGAGGTGGATGAAGGAAGTTGGCACTCCTCCAAAATCCATTGGGTACGGATTGAGGCAGTTGGATGATACCAGCGTCACGTCAAGGAAGAGCCTTACCAACACGCTCGCCATGATGGTCGCCGAAGAAAGAGGTAGTCGGACGATGACCCAGGATACCTTGCACCATCTGCGGGAAAGAAGGTACTACTACGACTTCAGACGACATCCGGATGACGACAACGTCTTGAGCGACCTCTTCCTCGCGCATCCTGATGGGATACGCCTTCTCCGAAGGTTCCATTACATCATCATAATGGACATCACATACAAAACAAATGCGTAAGTTACTTAATTACGATTACATTATTGCACATATAGCCAATTATAAAGTATTTTATATGTAACATATTTACACTTGCAGATATGAGATTCCTTTGTGCGAGGTGGTCGGGCTCACACCCTCAGGCAATACTTACTGCATCGTCTATGCCTTCATGTCGCAAGAGAACGAAGACACATACGCATGGGTGTTGCGACAACTTCAGATCTTGCTTGGGACGGTTCAGCCTCAAGCTATCATGACTGATCGAGAGCTAGGTCTCTTGGTGGCGCTGAATGTTGTCTTCCCCGACGTCCAGCATCTCCTTTGTTGGTTACACGTAACGAGAAGATGCGAGGAAGCAGCTCTGAAGATCACGAAGAATTTAAACCACGCGAGCATCTTTAAGGGCAACTGTTGGGGGTTGTTCGAATCGAGGTCGGAGGAATCATTCAACCGACGTCGTCGGGCGCTACGAGCTGCATGGCACCCATTCCCAGGTGTGGTGGTGTATTTGGAGTCGGTTTGGCTTCCATACAGCAGGAGCATAGTACGGTGCTACGTAGATAATGTCTTCCATCTCGGCACCCGTACGACAAACAGGTACAACCTTACTTCATATCTCCCATTACAATATGATATAATATCGAATATTTAGTGGTATGCACTTCAATGTGTATAGAGTTGAGGGTCAACACAAGGTTCTGAAGGAGGCACTTCACTCATCGACTGGTGACTTCTGCGTCGTGATCGATGCAATCCATAGAGTCAACGATTGTCAACTGCATGAGCTGCAAACTGCTTTGGAGATCGACCGCTTCAAATGGCCAATAGCGGCGTATAAAGTCAACCTTTTCGATGAGGTAAAGACTTTAATCTCCAAAAAGTGCTTCGATTATCTGTACAAGATGTGGCAGGATGTCGTGAACCAAAAGGTTCCTCCGGTATGCACGGACCGACATTGGAGGGTTTGTTACGGGATCCTTTGTGTCCATGAGATTCAGGCATACATCAACTCTGGCACTCTGATCCCGCCGAGGACATCCACCCGTTCTGGATGGATTTGACATGGACTGACCTCGACGACACCCCACTACCGTATGAGTTGTCATCTTCATACACGGCTTCCAACTATGTATGCGAGGATGAGCTGCACCGACCCTCATCAGCAAGCGTCCGAAGGAAGGGGAGGCCTCGGGGGTCGAGGAATGCCTGCAGAACCAACCCGTTGCCATACGAGGAGTTAAGGGAAAGGTTTGAGAGAGAAGAAGCGCATGCTACTCGAAACGCTGCTCGACCTCGTCCACAAGCGACCCCAGCTCGACGTGGACGTGATGATGTGTTCGGAGGGTTCAACTGGGGTCGAAACAACGTTGATCCCTTCATGTTCGGTCATATTGAGACGGTGAGGGACACTATTGGGGATGGTCATTGTGGCTACCGTGCTTTGGCGGCTTTGACATCACCGATCGGCGAGACTGCTTTCCCGGAACTCAAAACGTTACTATGCAATCACTTGGAGGATCACGCCGATCTGTACGTCGGTTGTTATACGGGAGAGTACTCATTCCAGCAGTTCGTCGACTACCAGAGATGGGCCGGAGCCACACATGGTGATAGGAGACGGTGGATAGAGCTACCCATCATGGGTTTAGTATTTGCGACGGTATATCAGATTCCTCTCGTCGTCCTAGCTTGGCATCATCCGTTCACATGTCTCCCCATGATCTCTCCAACATCTGCTAACAACCCTCCCCAATCAGCAACTCTTGGTGTTGCCTGCATCGGAAACCAAGACCATTTCGCAGCGGTACGACTTCAAACGTCTTTTTTATTACCTATTCATGCTTTTCATACATATGTCAATACTCTAACTCTAAATTTTTGTTCTCATAGATCTGGTTGTGTCCTAATGCTCCTCTTCCGCCGCCTCCACTAGAATGGGTCGAACATCATCATCCGAGCGTAGAAGGATTGGATGCTCCGTTTCAAGCTCAGATTGAGAGATTTAGAGCCTTGCCTGCCGAGTCCGACCGTCCTTTACTATTTTCCTAGATTGTATTACACAACTTTATTAAAATTATGAATGTAAACCTTTTTTTCCGTTCCTTGTAACGTTATTCGCATATTATCCGAATGAAAACCTTAACAATTCTTGTGTTCGGTTTAATTTGACCCTAAATCCTTCAAATCCACTAGCTAAACACTTCAATTTTATCAATTAACATTACAAAACCGTCGGAAAACCTAACAACGTACAAAACCCTGACTAGGGTTTGCACGTCCTTAACAACGTGCAAGGATTGCACATCCTTAGGGACGTGCTTGCACGTTGTTAAGGACGTGCAAGACGTTTTTAGCGGACGTGCACCGTCCCAGACTTGCACGTCTTTAAGGACGTGCAAATACTTAATCCGGATTTGCGGTGTACATAGTGACAACCTTTTTTTAAATGAAATGTGGGCCCATATTTAAGAAAAGAATGACACGTTTTAGTATTATTATAGATATAGATATAGATATATATATAGATATAGATAGTAAATATGTTAAGAATAAAAGAAAAAAATGTGATTGATTTAAAGAGAAAGGGAATAATAACAATATTAATTAAAGGAAATATATTATTAAAAAAAAGGGCAAAAAAACTTGATTGGTGGAAAGGAGAGGATTAAGGCCGGAGAAGCTGACACATAACCCTTAAATATTCTAAATTAAGAGTATAATAGACGTAGATAGTTAGTAAATATGTTAAGAATAAAAGAAAAAAATGTGATTGGTTTAAAGAGATAAAAGGAAGAATAAAAAATATTAATTAAAGGAAATAAATAATTAAAAAAAGGTAAAAAAAAAACTTGATTGGTGGAAATGAGAGGATTAAGAAGAAGCTGATACATATGCCTTAAGTATTCTAAATTAAGAGTATATATAGACGGTAAATAAATTTGAGTTTTTTTTTATAGCAAAAATCAAATGTGAATTACTTCATCCATACACATCATCCTTAATTAAAATGGTACTAAAGCTTGTTCAGAAATGAAAACAGCATTGTCTAGTCTAATATTTACGAGAAAGTCAGTCGGTCGATTCGTTTGTCGTCGAATATGACTCCATCGGCATTCATCGAACATGTTTGCCAACCTATGGATTTTCTGGAGTTGTTGTCCAATCTCACCCCTTGGAAACCCATTGCATTGGAGCATAGTCATGACCGACAAGCAGTCACTTTCAACCCAAATCTTCGGCAGTCCCTGTTGTAGACACAACTTCAAGGCCCACACTATACCCTCCGCTTCCACCGGCTCTGCCTTGTCCGTGTCTTGCGTTTTCTTCGCAGATGCGAACAACAGCTCCCATGTGTGATTACGTTCGACACACCCGATGTCGCTCCCCTTAATGTCCTCCACTGCGGCGTCGCTATTAACTTTCGTGAACCCCGCCAGCGTCTTCTCCCAATCAAAGTAGATAGCTGCTACTCTCTCCTGTCGGCCATGCCCAGTATCCTTTCCCTTGTTATATTCGAACATGCACTGATCCACCATCCTCGCCAAATCTTTCGGTTCTAACTCAACTCCTTCAAAAATCCTTTCGTTCCTTGCTATCCAAATGGCTTCAATGATGTGCACCCACTTTTGAAGAATCATCTCCTTGTTACCTGATTTCAACACCAGCCCAAATTTGTCCAACACCCCCAAGAGCGCACTTTGCAAGCTTTTCAAGAGTCGGGAAACACTTCCATACTTCCTTAGCTTTAATGCACTGAAACAACACATGAACTTCATCCTCCTGCACTCCATAGTGGAAACATAAGTCACACTGCATTATCCCTCTCTTTTTCAAATTATTCAGACAAGGTAAAACTCCCTACAAGCTCTCCACATTAAGTTTTGAACTCGCGGAGTCATCTGCACTTGCCACATTTTCTTCCACAGATGCCCCAACCGAGCCAGATCCAATATAGAAGCCGCATCTGTCAATCCGGTAATGACCATGAGAAGGTGATAGCTTGATCGAACAATAAATTTTCCATCCCTTGTGTAATGCCATATCAATTCATCCTGGACATCCGGTTCTGTCAGCCTCATTTTCAATACTAACTCAACGTCCATCAACAATAGCACCTCCCTTACAATGTCGTCTTTCCAAGCCCTTGCATCCCAATTTATCAAATCGACGACCTTTAAGTCTGCCTCGAAGTTCTAAGGGTTTGCAATAGGTGTAAAGTTAGACAGTATATGGAGCCATGGGTCCCCAAACACAGCCACCTTCATGCCATTCCCGGCGTGCCAACGCAACCCCTGCACTAACGATTCTCTCCCCTCGAGTAAGCTTCCTCAAGTGTGTGATGGTTGGAAACCAATTTGGGCTCTTAAGAAGGATGTCCGCGGAAAATAACGTGCTTTCAACATCTTTGCTAGCAAAGAGTCCACCTCTTGAAGTAATCTCCAACCTTGTCGTGTTAGCAAAGCATCATTAAACATTTCCATGTCAAAGAACCTCATCCCACCTCTCTCCTTCTGTATGCACATCTGCTTCCACTTCATCCAGTGGATTTTCTGCTTTTCAGAACCATCTCCCCACCATAATTGGCACATCAGCTGCTCGATATCCCTGCAAAGACCTATAGACAATTTGAAACAGGACATCATATATGTTGGTATCGTCCGTGCAACTGATTTTATAAGCACTTTCTTGCCTCCCTGGGAGAGTGTTTTTTCCTTCCATCCCCGAACTCTCTTCCAGATTCGTTCCTTGAGTTGGCCGAAAATCACCTTCTTTGACCTTCCTAGCATTGTAGGCAAACTACGATATTTTTCGTGCTTCTCAACTTCTCGGACTTGTATTGTCTGCTACAACACTCTTCGCAGACTCTCACCGACATTAGTGCTAAAAGATAGTTATGACTTCGCAAGGTTCACTTGCTGACCCAACGCCTCTTCGTATTTACGTAGTATATATATGTGATATTTCCCTGCCTTGTTGACAAGTTGCTCTTGATAATAAATCGCTATCATCGGCAAAAAAATAAGTGAGATACTCTCGGGGCCCCTCAAGCTATCGCAATACCCTCTAGCCAACCTTCTTGCTCACTCATCCGAAGCATTCCTGAGAGACCTTCAGCGCACACTAGAAACAAATACGGAGAGAGGGGATCACCCTGTCTCAAACCCTTCTCCAGTCTAAACACATGTGATGGCATTCCATCTATTAATACTGAAAAATAAAAAAGTGATTGGGTTAAAGAAATAAAAGAAAGAATAAAAAATACTCCATCCGTTAATTACTTGACGTTTTACTATTTATCCACGTATTTTTAGGTGTTAAAAAATATATAAAACTAATTACGGGATTTAGTCCAAGACTGAGGCCAGACCATAAATTCTTTTTTTTTTACGCAAGATAAAAATTAGGTCGGGTCGGCCGCAGCAGAGGCCCTTCCTAGCGCATTCTTATGGACGAGAACAAGCAGTTCTGGATCATCCTCACAGTCCTCGTCGGCAGGGGATGCATGGGCACTACGAGCAAGGTAGTCAGCCACAACGTTGGATTCCCTGAAAATATGACGAATCGCAACATAAGTAAAGGACGAGATAGCAGACAGAATATCAGCTTGTAACATCTCTATTGTCCAGGGGCATTTATCACTAGTAAGTTATCTCCTTCGATCAGAAGAGTAGATAGCTGCAACTCCTTTGCTCGTAGCAAACTCATTCTAAGTCCGAGATTTTCGGCGTAAATGACCGAGGTATTGGTGCAGGCCATAAATTCTAGTTCGGAACCAAAACATATTTTTTTTAAAATAAAATAAAATAAAGTGGTCAAGTGGGAGATATTTTTTTTTTGATTAGGTAAAAATTCGAAGGTCAGACAGGCCTGACTCATCGAGAGGCCGACAAAGTCGGTAGACGACGAACCGTCTAATAGAGCAACCTAAAAACAGAAATACAAATAAAAAGCGAAATGAACCAAGCCGAAATAGACTATACAATAAAACGTTCCAAGAGGACCAACCACCCGAAAAGCTGAGGAAGCCACCGAAGAACGCAGCCAAGCACCACCAGTCAAGTGGGAGATATGGAAATAAGCCAATATGAAGCCCAGTTGAGTTTTTTCCTTAGTGTATTACTCCCTCCGTTCAACAAAACTTGTCGTTTACTATTCACGCACGCGTTTTTAGAATGATGAAAACTATATAAAATATTCATTTTTTTAAAAATTTTTTTAACAAGTTTGTACTTATTATTAATAACTACGAAATTGTTAAAAAAAATTATTTAAAAAGTCGATATTTTATATAGTTTTTAGCTCCTAAAAAAGCGTGCATGAATAGTAAAACGTCAAGTTTTGTTGAACGGAGGGAATAGTAAGATTAATTTAATTAAGTCTATTTTTATATTAACCATTTAAAAAAATTATAAATTATTTTTTAATCAATTTAAATTTTAAAACTTTTGTAAACAATGAAAACAAAAGGGAAGTGCTTCATAAATATGATTTTATTTTTAAATCCATGTAATTTTTAAAACTTTTGTAAATAAGAGATACAAATCGATCCAACTGGTAAGTGGACCGGATCTTTAGAAGAAATCCCATCGCCTGCGGACGCCCGGAAATGGAACCCAAAAACCCCCAAAGCCACCAGGAGAACGCGCCTTTGCACGCGCCCCCTTTCACCTTCAACTCTTCCCCAAATCGAAAACCCAAAACTGAAAAAACCCTAACCCCTCCTGCAAATCTCTACCCGATCGTTCACAAAAGCTCAATCCATTATCGTTTCATCAATCCTAAACGATTTTGGTTTTGGATCTGGCAAAAATTTTGGTTGTCGAACGGGGTTAGGGACTCTAATTGGTTTCTTGGGGTTGGCTTTCTTTGTTCGTTCACATTGCAACCATGGAGATTTCGAGATGCAATCTCTACAACAATCAAGGGGCTTCTACTTGTATCCCTCTTCTATGATGGGGTTTCTCATTTGTGCGCGTTCTTCTTCTCCTGGATCTGGTTTTCTGGGTTCAGAGTTCTCCGTCTTCGATACCCCTGCTTCTCTCAGGACCAACGATGTTCTTGGGTCGACCTTGAAAGGTACCACTTTCTATCCTTAATCTATGCTTCTAAACTCGAGACTATCTACCTATTTTCGATCATTAGTTGCTACAATATGAGCTTTTGTAGTGACATTTCAAATGCTCACTCAACCCCTAAACTCATCGGGACAACCTCCCACAAACTCCTCGGGATAACCTCCCACAAACCCTTCGGGATAACCTCCCTACAAATCTTTGGGATACCCTTCCGAAAAACCATCTGTAATAACCATCTGCAATGCGGGGTCTTTTTTCCGACCCTAAATTACCTGAGTAGATCCACTACTAATGAAGATACAACTCATAAACACAACAAGTCTGCAGTCTTTTTATCATATGCATTCACTGTTTACTACCTTACTATATTCACTTCATGTACTAATCTTTTCATATGGGAGACTCCTAGTCTCGCACTCACTGCTACCAACTGTGGGCTAGACTTGTCTCCCCACATACACAATCACTTAATCACCTATGATAGTAGCATTAGCTACACATTAGCTCTAACTAGAATTATAAGATATATATATATATATATACTCATCAACACACTAATCTACGTGGACCCTATGGTAGATCTAAACTCCATTCTACACTAAAGGCTTATTATATTAGCATCTTACACCAAATGTTCTATTACAGCTCTATCTCAATTGTTCATTTTGACTCCATTAACTCTTGGTTCAATGGGGTATTCTTTACTTTGGACTCATGCTTTATCCTTGGAGACATACTACAAGATTCGCATCAAACTCTGCTGCTAACTCAACCATCCATCTATGCATCACTCTCCATCACTACTGCTTCACAATTGCTAGACAGATTAATTTTGGTGTACACACTTTACCTCACCCAACAGCTCTCGCCTACTCCTATTAAATTAAACTGGCATACTCTTAGCAGGAGACTAAAGCAGCAAGTAAATGATATCAAACAAGTTATCAAGTCTACTACCAAATGGCAACTTGCTCCTCTTCAGGCTGGATTTATTCTCCTTTTGAAGACTTGCCCCACCTACAGAAACGGTACCTCTTATTTTGCTCATGCTAAAAGAAATTACATAACTCAAACACTATCACAACTAGCTAGGATCAAAACTGAATTTTGTGCCCTTATTTGTTGCTCACTTATCAAGAAATTGCTAAATCTTTGCATGATTATCCCCATCTCAAACAATCCTTACAGTGAAATACACCCTGAACATAATTGCTTCTGCTACTATTGTGACCAATATCAGCTCTACTTTGATGACTGTATAACCACCTGGATTACATGCATCTCTTTTATTCTGAGATTTATAACTGCATCTGAACGAAACAAGTTAAAAACCGTTGATAAGTTGAGCACTTTTGATCATTTCTTTTCATCTTTTATGGTGGGTGTTATACAAAACCATCATAACTCGACTACTGTATTCAACCATCTTTGTATAGCTCTACCTATTTTTAGCCTTACTTCTTCTATGGATGTGTGCATTGGCTTTGTTCATGGATATCTCTTACTTAAATCCTCTGCTGCTGGCTTTCTGGCTTCATACTCTAACTGCTCCAAATCCCATTCTCAGACTAACCATACTCTTTTACTGCTGGATACTCTCTTTGTCATGTTGTTAACTAACCTAGAACTACACTGCTGTCTAATACTTGTTAGAATTAACCTAACTTATTTATCTAATTCCGAACATGTACCTACTATAAAACACTTTACTAATCCACTACCTTTTGCAAAACACTCTACTCCTATTTTTGGGCAAAATCTTGATTTGTATTGTGGCAAACCTAAAGCCTCTTGGTATTTGGTTAATTATAACTGCTCGACCCATGTTTGTTGTTGGCATTGGTACTCTAGGGCTTTCTTCTGTCCTGCTTACTTTGCTACTCTAAATACTTGTAATCTATCCTTTGTTATGAACCAATATCTATATTATGAATTACTGCATTATCAGAACATGCTCGTTTGGATTCTTGTTGACCAGTTTCCTACTTTGTTACTTATAAGCTTGTTACAAACCCATTACAACTTGACTACTGTTTTCAACCATCTTTGTATAGCTCTACCTATTCTTAACCTTATTTCTTCCATGAATGTGTGCATTGTCATTGTTAATGAAGATCTCTTACTTAAATCTTCTGCTGCTGGCTTTCTGGCTTCACACTATAATTGTTCCAAGTCCCATTCTCAGATTAGACATACTTGTTTAGTGCTGGATACTTGCTTTGTCATGTTGTCACCTAACTTAGAACTACACCACTGTCTTATACTTGTTAGAATTGACCAAACTTATTTATCTAATTCCAAATATGAACCTACTATAAAACACTCTACTAATCTTGCTCGAGGGAGTCATTCCCTTGAGCAACATATTCAATTGCATCTTTTGCAGCTTCTGGCTTGGCTCTGTTGGCCTCATGGTATTTGCTATGGTGGTTTTTGGATTCAAGCTCATGAAATGCTCACCCACATGCCATCAATACTACTGATGTGGATCCGTGCTAGCCCCTCGTCTGATAGCTGCCTCAAGCCACCTCTTAACTTAAGGAGGACCGCCCCCGAGTTTTTGGAGCTGTCATGTGCCCTGCAGGACTATCTTCAGTGGCAGAACAAACAAGGAGCAAGTAACAATCAACCAAATGCTGAACTTAATGTAGTCTCAGCTGTTGAGCCTTCCACCTGCTGGCTGCACCTGAACGGGCCTGTTCTCATGGTGCACCTTGATCACTTGTGCTTTAAACTTCTTGGGTGGCTTGGTCTGTTGGCTTTGGAGTTCAGTCAACGGGTTTGTTATCATCACTTCCTTTGCTCTTCGGATCTTCATAGTGCTTCTTACATCTATGACAGGTATGCCTTCAAATCTCTCTCTTCCCCTCACAAAACCCAGTTGCTTTCTGGATCTGTGGATTCACATATGCTCTTGAATTTTAGTCACTTCTATTTAAACATCTATGTTTCAATATTAAATGCCTCTCTCTCACCTACCTCTCTTTTCTTCCTTCTTGTTGTTCATAACCAAAATCACTTTGTGCTATCTGTGTTCTGTTGTTGGCCTTGCTATCAGTACTGTAATGCTTTAATGGAGTTAAACCAAATTGATAAAGGGAAGGGGATCCTCGTAGAGGATTCACCGACACCCAAAAAAACCCAAATCAAAGGGAAGGGGATCCTCGTAGAGGATTCGCCGACACCCAAAAAAACCCAAATCAAAGGGAAGGGGATCCTCGTAGAGGATTCATCGACACCCAAAAAAACCCACAAAAAACCCAACCTTCCTAAACCACTCAAAGATGCAGGCAACAATCTACCAAAAAAAGTCACCCAGTATCAACTTCACTCTTGTGAATGTATAACTAGCTGTCAAACACTTTGTTGTGTTTGTCTTCAATCTTATTCTAGCACCAAGTTTATTTTAATTTATCTGGTTGTTTACAAGTTTATTAACCCAAGACTATATAATAAATCATGTAAGGAAAAAAAACAATTTTCCCTGCATGATGCCAATCTTTCAGCATGTGTTTGGATAACCCCTAAAAACATTATCACTAACTTGGCTCGAGAGTGGTGTTCTCTCGAGCCACCTATATATCCATGCAATATGCAGGATCAAACTGAAATGCAGAGCAATTACAAGGGCGAGACTTCTACACCAATAGCTTCAACATTTGGAGCTTATGTCACCAAAGATCACTATGCTGCACCTTGGTGCTTGGTAAGGGTTGCTGCCCCTAATCTATTTCCATTTCTTGATCCTAGTCTTGTGAGCCATCAAACTGAAACCAAGAGCTTTAACAAGCTGATTATTTACCCATTAAAACATACCAATGTAAAAAATAATTCCTATCGAGAAATTTTCATCATATTCTGTCAGCTCTCTTGTATGCTTGCTATATTTTTCAGAGTTGGCTTGACCCTCAAAAAAACTTTGAGAAACAATAGATGTAAACATTTGATTACATTTAAACTTCATATACTAGAGTTTTTCTTTGAGCTCTCTCGGTGTAATTCGAAGGACTGTAACTCTAATATGCTATCTTACTCTTGCATCCTACCTTACTCTTGCATTTGCTCTATTTCAATCCGTCTGCTTAAGTGTAACCTAATTGCAATCAGATTATATATCAATTTAAGTATATTGTACAACATATACGACCTTTTACTTCCACCTTTCATTACATATAATAGAGCAATTGCTGACTTGACACGAGAGTGTTACTCTCTTGAACCTATTGTACATCTAAAAGCATCACATGTTCACCTGGGGTTGCTGGTGTTTTGTTGGGGTGTGCTTGTTGCTGTCATTACCCCTTCTTCACTGTCTACGCATGGTGCAATAACATATCTGATCCCACTTTGGTTAAGAAGCAAGTCTTGTGATTGGAACTCTCTGATTAAATTTATGTGATGTTTTTGGTTTTGGTGTCTCTGCTTTGGGCATAGCAGTAGCTTTATACCTTCCCAATTCATCACTATATTTGATAGGAGAACCCTTTGGATAGTTTATACAATAACATTAATATGGCAGCCTTGCCATCTTACTCTAATGGGATGTGGTTTCCTAACTTTCCTTGTCTACTCGTTGAGTTTCAACAGTAAACCTTTATATCTATACAACATAATTAGCACATCTAATGGCAGTATAATCGATTTACAGAAGGACATGATACCAAGTCATACTAAACCACACCATTTTTCACTCTACCAATGCGAAGGATGTTGTGTTAGAGTGAATTGCATAACTGAAGTAAGAGCAACAAAAGATATAGGCCTACTGAATAGGCTAAAAAGCAAGTACCCGGGAATAATACAAACTAAAACTATCAAAACAAACCACTGGACTGATTTTAAGAACACTCTATATAAACAAATTATAAAAAAAACCCAAGTAAATTTATTCGAACCATTGTCTTTTACCACACCATGGTTGGTGTGTACTCTTGTCTTACAGAACTTGTTTTCAAATCCCATCGGGAACAAACCAAAATCCCCATTAATTGGAGAATCTCTACTCAAATAAACAAGGTTCTCAACATTCAAACTACCATTTCCCCCTTAAAAGGTTTTAATGAAGTTTAGCTTTTGGAATATTAGAGGCCTTAGCAGAAAGAATGTTTGGACCCACATCGAAGCAACTACTAAAGCGGAACACATAAAAATCCTAATGCTAGCCGAAACTAAGTTAACAAACCCTCCGCCAGACAAATGCTGGAGGAAACCAGGATTTGACAGAATGCATTTCGTTCCATCCAACGGTCTAGCGGGGGGACTTTGCCTTCTTTGGAAAGAATCCCAATTCCATAATGAAACCTTCACAATTAGAAATTTGACGGACCGCATCATTCAAGCAGACTACATAAACACGGCACTTAACGTTGATGTTGAAATCTTATTCGTTTATGCAACCCCTTACGCAAAGGAAAAAAATAACTTCTGGGCCTCACTCTCAGACTATATTCGCAATGCTAAGGACTCGCTGATTATTCTTGGAGACCTTAACGAAATTCTAGAACCTACCGACAAATTAGGGGGAAGGATACCATCTGTAAATAGATTTGCAAGACTCCAAGACACTATTAGAACTTTCAATCTGGTAGATTCACCGACTTGCGGAAACAATTACACTTGGAGAAAACGTGAACATGGTACCGATAACATATTTGAAAAGCTAGATCGTGCTATGGTTAGCCACCCTATCCTAAAACAATTCCCGAACCTTAGTACGAAAAACCATGCTTTTCTTAAGTCAGACCACACCCAGATCACTTTGGACCTCATGGATAACCGCAAACCAAAATTGCAACCCTTCAAATTCGAAATGGCACGGACAACGAAACCAGACTATGAATCAGTTGTACGATCAGTATGGAGGCTAGACACCCCTGACTCGAAAATGTTCAAACTAACGAAAAAACTACAAGAGGTTAAAAGAAAAAGCAAGCTTTGGAGCAAAGTAACCTTTGGAAATGTTTTCCGCCAAATTAAACAAGTAGAAACAGATCTACTAGAATCACAAAAGAATCTTTGCAATGCTTACAACCAAAACCTGGATAACAAAATCAAAAGGCTCACTTCAAAGCACACCTCGCTCCTTTCCTTCCAGCAGAAATATTGGGGGCAAAGGGCGAAAAGAATGCACATAAAATCCATAGACACCAACACTAAATACTTTCATAAAATAGCAACAGGTAGGCGAAATAGAAACATAATAAAACACCTCCAAGCCACGGCGGCTATAACAATTAACAACGAAGAAGATATTAGAAATCTAATCAAACACGATTTTAGCCAAAGATTTACGCAACATGCTAGGCAACAAACACAAAACAACCTACTTCACCATGTAGGGAACGAAATCTCAAACGAAGATAATGAATGGCTAACTCGCCAAGTCACGAACTCTGAAATTAAAAATGCTGTCTTCAGTCTTGCCAATGACAAATCACCAGGACCTGATGGTTTTCCAGCTGGTTTCTTCAAAAAGTACTGGCATATTGTGGAACCATCAGTCATCAAAGCAGTTAAAAGTTTCTTTCTAAGCGGAAGGATTCTGAAGCAAACAAACCATACGTTCATAGCATTAATACCAAAGATAGACAACCCAACCACAACATCTCACTATAGGCCTATTAGTCTCTGCTCAACAACATATAAAATTATATCCAAAATTCTAGCTTTAAGACTCAAAAGGGTAATCCCTAAAGTAACTAATCCACTACAAAGCGCCTTCTCTTCTGGCAGATCAATACAAGATAACATCTTAATTGCAAACGAAATTTTCCACTCCTTCTCAAAGAAAAATGGAAAATCAGGTTGGATGGCTGTAAAACTTGATATGGAAAAAGCATTCGATATGGTCGACTGGAATTTCTTACTCTCCATTATGTCAAAATTTGGATTCTCACCCAAATTCACTCTTTGGATCAAAGAATGCATAACCACAGTCTCTTACTCGGTATTAGTAAACAATGAACCCACTGAAATCTTCTTTCCCGAAAGGGGAATACGCCAAGGATGCCCGCTTTCACCATACCTATTCTTAATAATATCGGAAATTTTGGCCCGCGGGTTACAACATGAATCGGAAAAACCACAAAGCCACCTAGGAGTCAAACTGACAAGAGGAGGAACAAAAATTCCTTTCTTAGCCTTCGCGGATGATATCGTCATCTTTGCATCAGCAACCAAAACCGGCTGCGACCAAATTAACAAAATTCTCACTGAATACTCAGCTATTTCAGGACAAAAGGTAAATAGGCACAAATCCCAATTCCAAACATCTAAAAACGTCACAACCACCCAGAAAAATCTAATCAGAAACGAGCTAGAAATAGCGAACACCCCTAAGATGGGTACCTATTTGGGCTGCCCCCTAATAGAAGGAAGAATGACGAAGGAAGAATTCACAGAACTTCTAACAAACACCAAATCACAACTTCACAGATGGAAGGCGAATTGCCTCTCACAAGCTGGCCGTTGCACTCTAATCAAAACAACGCTGGCAGCCAAACCTCTACACATAATGCAATGTTTTATGCTTCCAAAATCAGTCCATATGGAACTTGATAAGATCAACCGGAACTTTCTCTGGAATAAAGGACCCAACCATAAGCCCCTCATCGGTTGGTATAAGGTTTGCAAAACGAAGGAAAATGGAGGGCTTGGGCTGCGTAGCTCGGAGGATATGAATACAGCTCTTCAAATGAAATTACTCTGGAAACTATTAGCGGAACCAACTAGCCCATGGGTCAAACTAATTAAAGAAAAATATCTTAAAAACCAAAATATACTCACATATCAGAAACAGGGTTCCTCTTCCTAGCAATGGACCCAGTTAATAAAACTAATCCCGTTGTTTAAACAAGGCCTTAATTGGTCTATTGGAGACGGCGCCTCCATCAAGTTTTGGCAAGAGCAGTGGTTAGGCCAAACACCTTTAAATTCATCTATCTTAGGAACCCAACATATAGATGATAAAATCAACGTAAAACATTTTCTCAAAGACAACAAAACATGGAACCAAGAAAAACTGCACGCAGAGTTACAAAACATAATTCCAAACAGCGTAATTGAAACTATCAAGACAATACCAATACCAAAGCACATCCAAGTTGACAGACTTTATTGGAAATGGAGCAAAAATGGATGGTTCAGCACTAAGTCTGCTATTGATATGATTTACAACCACAAGAAACATGAAACATCAGACGCAAATTGGGTCTAGGGACTAGATATCCCCCCGAAAATAAAATCTTTCCTATGGAAAATCCTTAAGAACGGAGTGCCCACCTCTGTCAGGCTAGCCTCTCGACGCCTTGGGATTCCGACAAACTGCCCTCACTGCGACTCTTGCTATGAAGACCTAAACCATTTATTATGGAAATGTCCTGTTACGAGGGAGACCCTAATTGCAAATAACCCGGGAACATTTCGGAAAATGAATGGTTGTTTCAGCAAAGACGAGCACTTGAACACCACGCTATGGGAAATCAAAAATACAATAGGAACAAAATGCTTTGAAGATCTTGTCTTTGCTTGGTGGGGTATCTGGTACTTCAGAAACAAAACACTCTTTGAAAACATAAACCCGGACATAAGACGCATATTATCCTTTATAAAGGAACAAATATATGTCTGGAAGACATCAAATTTGAACTGCCCGGACTATTGTGAAAACAACAAAAATACGCCCACAAATGTGGACAAACAAAGATCTATATCAAAGAGAAAGAGAACCAAATGGGAACATCCACCAATTGGAACTCATAAGCTAAATTTTGATGGTTCGTTCTCCGCGGATGGTTTGGGCTCTTATGGATTCATCATTCGTGATTCTGTAGGAACCCCGATTTTCTCTGGTAATGGACCATCACCAATCAGTTATGTCTGTGGCTGTGAAAGTTTGGGTCTCTGGATGGGACTTCGGGCTGCGACAGAACTGAAAATAACAAATCTTATTATTGAAGGAGACAACTCAACAATAATAAAAAGTATGAAAGGTATAGGGAAGCCTACTGGAGACTCTGAAATGATTGTCTCGGACAGTCTAGTCTCGCTAGGCTTTTTTGGTTCTGTTGAGATTATTCATGTCTTCCGTGAGGCAAATTTGGTAGTTGATCGCTTGTCCCGTATCACTCCAGCCTTCTACGGTATCTGGACTCCTGATGACTATCTGTTGCATAGTCTCATCCGCAAGGATGCTCTTGGCTGATAGAGCTCCGCTCTATGGTCAAATTTTTTCCGTTTAAAAAAAAAAAAAAAAAAACTGGTAAGTGGACCGAAAAAAACTAAGGGTGGTATTTTACGAACCCGATCCGATCCAATGTCTGGTAGGTGTTTTCAAAATTCTGCTCCTTTGGTTTTGGACTGAACCAGAATATCAGATCAAATCCAATCCGATTGAGCCAACCTAATTCAACCCATAAATAGCCTAATGATCAAATAACTCAAATCTTAATCCCATATGATTTGTTTTTTTTTAATTAGGTAAGAATTTAAGAAATTAAACAACAAACTGTCTCATAACTCAAGAGGTCGATAAATTGACAAACGGAGTAAACGCCAACATACAACACATTAAATAACACAAAACGGCACATGAAATAAAAACCCAAACAACCCATCAGACAACGCAGGAGTCAAGGAAGATTTAAGACGAGCCACAAATGCCGAGATCACAGGAGAGTGCGATGACTCACATAGGGTTCGTATGGGACGGAGTTAATAAACCGACTAAAATTATAAACAGGGTAAAATTTATAAACTGTTGGTAAAAAGTAGTTAAAAATTTATGAAAAAATATAAACTCCGTATGGGTTGAAAAACAGTTTATTTGTAAAAAGTGTAGGTTTATTTGGTTATTATTAGGGGTATTATGGTATTTTCAAATCAAATAAACCACATAAACTCCCAAAAAGCTATCGAAAATAGCTTATTAAATAAACCCCCAAATAAACTAAAATCTCCTAATAAACCCCTCCCCATACAAGGTTAAAAATTTCAACCCAAATTTTAGTAGTTTATTAACTACTAAAATTGCATCCATACACACCCATAGTGTCTCAACGCCGAGAAGGCGGAATATAGCAACCCACCACTAGAAAGCGCAAAACACGTGGAAGTGCGGATCACCGACATTGCCCCACCTAAATGAGAAATCTTCAAAGACCACGAACACAACCATCATCCTCTCGATCATACAGGATGTCCAATGCCGCAACCCAACTCGGAATTAAATACACCCACTCCAAAGCAACAACCCGACGCCAAAAGAGGAGACAAATATGGGCCAATACAGGGAAAATCAATCATCAAATGAAAATTTGTGTGAAAAACCCGGAACCAACCTGAAAAGTCCGAGAGAGGAAAATTATACTCCCTCTGTTAATTAAAACTTGTCGTTTACTATTCATGCACGCTTTTTTAAAATTATAAAAACAATATAAAATATTAACTTTTTTTAAAATTTGTTTTTATAAATTCATACTTAATAGTAATAAGTATGATATTATTTTAAAAAAATATTTAAAAAGTTAATATTTCATATAGTTTTTAACAACTCAAAAAGCGTGCGTGAATAGTAAAATGTCAAGTTTTAATTAACGGAGGGAGTAATTTTCATGTGGTCTACCTCGCACCGAGTAGAATCATCGCTTCCTTGGGGCGCTTAAGGTCAAACACTTATATTACCTGATCGGATATCCAATTCATATCATAATTTTTTTTTTTTTTTTTTGGATATGATTGTAGTCTCATGAACAATCATATCCAAATTCAACAAGATTTTGTACCAATACATGAACAATCATAAAATTTTGTACTACTAAATTTGCAATTTCTCATCTTCAACAATATATTCCATTCCAAGGGAAACCGAAAAGGTCTACCAATATATGACAGCTTATAGCTGCACTTGCAATTGTTAGTTGTTACACAATGCAGCAGATTTTGCTGCTTTCAGTAACAAATGGGAGAGCTTAACACCAGCCAGCATCCACCCGAAATTTAAACTTCCAATGTCCCGTCCCAATTCTTCAAAACCGAATAGATTTGAAGATGAATGTCTGTAAAAATTAAACAACAATTATTCATCGCAACCCAGTTACCTGTTTGGCTGTTTGGGTCGTTGTTGTTGGACAAACTGGCCTTTCCGGCTCTAGTGAAAGCCGCGGGTATGGAGCTACTGTGTCTTCAAACCAGCAACAGTGGGAGCAGCCCCTCGGATTTTTGCCACATAAGCGACATATTCACCGTAGTGCATGGTGAATAGCGTGCTCTGGTAACGAGTTAGCTTAATGCTTTTCCTTAGTGACTCAGTGATAACGCCGTTGTAGCCTGCCTTTCGTACTAAGGAGTCAATAGCCTCGATCTTTGTCCAACCTGAAAATGTGAACATTGGAAACCAAATCAGGGCACACCGTTCAGGACGAGAAGAACCTTTACACTCTGTACAGCTAACTACGGCTGAGATAAGAACAAAACATTATCACCTCCGTGCAACACAAGATGTCATTTTTAGCTTTTGACACATTTTTTAAGGACGTGATAAATTCAACTAAAATACTCTTACAGTCATCACAAGTTTTAGCGCATATTTATTGGAAATTTCATGTCGACCCAATGAAGAGAGGGAGTTGGCATGAAAAGACTCGATATGTGAAATTTTTTATAACAACCCTCATTGCTCACCAGTAATTCATTGCATAAAAAATCTAAAGCCAACACTGCTGTGCACGCAGTAATAAACATAAATTGACAGAATACAACTCTTTATGGTGCAACTCAGTGAGGGAACAATATATTCCTTTCGTTAGCAAATAGTGTAATGTTAACTCCTGATCACACTAATAATAAGCAAACTCATGCAGCATCTACCAGAAAAGCCACAGTAGTTGCCGTTTACATGATTGTCAAAATGCCAAACTACAAACTACCATGAAGAAGAACATAAAGATGCAAAAATTAATCAGCAGATAAGGAAGATGGTGTTTATGAACTTGCAGAAACAACAGGAGGATAAATAACCTTCATGTGCAGCAACCTCAGGCAAGTATGTGGCACTCCGCCTGGTATTATAGTCAGGATCAGTGAATTCAATTATCATACCATGTTTTCCTACCTGCAATAAGAAATAAAAGATGCACAGTCTCATGCATTTTACATTCAAGATAAAGAAAACCAACTAAAATACACTGAATGCTAGAATAGATATCATTATAAAATTATAGGGCCATGCAACTACTTTCCTCACTTGATGAGAGTGATGGATAATTTAACCAGACTACCAGAGAGATAAAGCAATGACTTGGCAACTTTGTTCTACACATAATAGCACCCACCTCAATGACAAGAAGTTGAGATAAACAAATGAGTAAAAAAATAAAAAATATTATGGATCCAAAAGTGAATGCAAAAGTTACAAACATCCAACTTTAGAAGAAGATGGAAACTAACAGGAAAAGATGACATGACAAACAACAGGATACCATTAGGAACCAAATTTACCACCGAATATGCCAAAATGCTGCGTAAATCCTATATCCTAATCCAATAAGGTTTACACCAGAATGACATCATAAAAGATGGCATGATGAACAACATGATACCATGAGGAATTGAAATGTCAGACAAGCTATATTAATGACCACTCAGTCATAAATTAGAAAAAACAACAGTAAACCACACAAGGACAAGAACTCTAACAGGACAAGCACAAACCTCCCAGTCCAGGTAATTAAGCGCAGTCTCGTAATTGACTAATATAGAGACTGTACATTCCAATTGTGGCAATTCTTTAGCCTGTATTGGGGGAAAGCGCCGGTCCCTAAGTGCACTGTATAAAATGCAGAACCAGGTTGATTGAGAAGCATAGTAAGAAAACAGAGCACTTGCATAAAAATAACGACAAAAAAAAGTGCCACCGGAAAAAACCAAGAGAATAAAACGCAGTCATTTTCCAGGTCAATGAGAGAAAAAAAGGATAGAACTATCTTCAAATATGGTAATGACCTTGCATTAGATAGATTTATAATCAAATTCAACAACATTATATACAGCTAAGGATTCATTGCGCTTCAAAGTAAAGGCAAGTATGTCAAGAGAGAACTCTACCATGAGTCTGCAGCAACACATTACCTCAACATTATCATGAATCAAGAGCCAATTCTTAAAGTGAGATTTAGGCCATGTTTGTTTCACTAATGATCCAATTAAACCTTAAAACAGAGCCTTCTAAGTCCACGAATGGTGGCTGCAACAATATTATCACCAAATTGGTATAGTCCATGTTAACAACTATCTATCAAAAAACTGCCATTCTTACATATTTCCAGAAGAAAAGAGATGGGGAAGGCATACTTACTAGCACAATAATAACATAAATATAATAGAATAATTTTAACCCAAAACAATAAAAGATGGTCGTTAACAAAGTGGAAAATTCATTAAATATATACTGGCAGGCAATGACAAAGGAGGATTAGCAAATGCAAGACAAATGACAGCTATTAGAGGATAAAACAATAAAAGACATCTGCCACTATGACCCTTAACTATTAGGTTGGTCTCAAGACTCGATTTGAACTTCTACTTCCAAAATTTGTAAAAACACAGGCAAACTCTGTGCATGACCTAGTGATCAACACTCAAAGCTGACAAAATACATTTGCATGTTGGGGCAAATTGTATTGAAACAACAAAAGGATCCCCTGACAACTTAAACTTTCTGAGGAGATGGATTCATGACAATAATTGAACAATTATTCTCAAATTTCAAACACGTGATTAGCTTAAATTACCTTGTCAGAGCATAGTCCCTAAAGCCATTTATCAAATGACGAGCCTCCAAAGTTCCAATGCAGCCACGCAAACGAGGCTCCCCTCCATTAATTACTTTCTTCCAAGTAACAAATAATGGGCTGAATTCAACATCAGCAAGTTAGCTAAAAGATAAAGCAAAATATGTCACATAGAAAGAATCATCAATTATTAGTGGAAACTGTGTTCATAGTGTGGTAACTGCAAGCTAAAATTGTAGTGATGACAGTAGAAATTAACTCTATCAATAAATAACGAAATCCAAGGTATCTTCAGCTCCTTAATCTCAATCCACAAGGATCACAAGTGGCAAGCACATAAATAATTGAGGTAATAAAAAATCCACAACCGATACAGAGCATCTGAGATGGAATGGAATTGCTCTGCATCACTGTCACATGCTTCCTTATAGTTGATCGGCTCAAGGAAATAGAAACCTCGGAACGCAGTACAAAGGTAAAATCCTCAATTGGACGAACAGTGAATATAGTCAAAATCAAAAGGAAACAAACACGGATAAATAGAATTGAACTATTGAAGCCATAAACAACAATCAGATACCAAATACGAATTGTACAGCAAGAAAAATTCAAAGCACTGAATAAAAAAAAAATCGAAATTTTAACAAAGTGAATAGAGTGAGAAAGCGATTACTGGTGACCGTCCTCGAAAGCAGGAGGAGGAGCTTGCTCATTGTTGTAGTGAGAAACGAGAGTGTCAAAGCAGTACACCGCCATCTCTCTATTTGCCGACGCCATCTTCACGGTATTTCGATCAAATTAAATCACAAATCCGGGAAATTCCTTTCTACAAATTGCCTTCCTTTTCTTTGTGGGAGTAGAAATTAGGAAGATGTTAAGAGTTAGGGGTTGAAGAATCGGAATGAGAGGGATTTAGGGGACGAACAGGGGTCGAATTTTGAGCTTATTCGAGCGATTTCAATGGCGGCTCCTGCTCTCTCGTCTCGTTCGTCTCTCTCTCTGTCGAACACAAATAAAAATATGTCAGCGTAACGAATAATTGAGGGTTCAAAGAAAATAAAAGGGCGTCACAATTATTATTGTTTTCTATTTAATTAATTTGACCCTAAGAGCATCCGCAACCGTGAAACCTATACCGGGTTCCTTAATTTTACTTTTCATTTTTTTCTCTCCTTAGAAACCCCATTAAAATTTAACACCACATCCCTACAACCCACTTTTTTTAAAAACTAATTAATATAAAAATAAAATTGGCCCACCACCTAACCCCACTACTATCCTCATATCTTCTTCTCTTTCCTCCTTCTTACCCAAATGACCCCACTTCTCTTGCTTTTTGAGTTTTTAATGGTTTGTTACTTAGAAATCTATCAAATCATTCCCTAATAAAATGTCTCTTCTTCTTGTTATTTTATTATTAAGTTTCTTATATTGATGCTTAAACACCCCCATTGTGGGTGCTCTAAATCATTCAAATCCACTAGCTAAACACTTTAATTTTATCTATTAACGTTACAAAACCGGCAGAAAATCTAAACCCTATACCCTAAACCCTAAATCCTAAACGTGAAACCCTAACTAGGGTTTACACATCCTTAACAACATGCAAGTATTGCACGTCCTTAAGGACGTGCAAGTATTGCACCCCACCACCACCCTCCACCTCCATCGTCGTCGCACCACCACCACCCTCCGTCGCCGCCAGCAGATCCGCCTCCATGGCCGCCACCACCGCCTCAAGCGCTCTCTCTCTCTCTCTCTCTTTCTGTCTCCATGTCTCTCGGTCTCTCTCTCTCGGTCTCTAGCTCCGACAATCGCTCTCTCTCTCTCGATTTCTCTGAAGACGATGAAGACGAAGACGAAGAGGCACGTCCTCTTCGTCTTTAAGGGACGGGCTTGCACGTCCTTAAGGACGTGCAGCACGTGGTTAAGCATGTGCCCTTTTGCACGTCCTTAAGTGATAGATTACATAGGTCTCATATTATATAGTGGGCTAAAAGTCCGTTAAGGCCCAATACCTTTGTAACCTATATATATATATATATATATGTTATATCAATGAATGGAAACCCTCAAGGAGGACATTACAATCAATCTCACATGGTATCACAGCCTAAGATCCAAAGACCCTAAATTTTTTTCTCTAAACCCTAGCCGCCACTCCTCTCTCTCTCCTCACCGCCCTCTCTCTCTCCTCGCCGCTCCCCAGCCTCGGCCACCTCTCGCCGCTAGCCTCCCGTCTCTCTCTCCTCGCCGCCATCTCACCCACCCGCCTCGGCCACCCCTCCTACCGTCGGCCTCCCCATCCCCTTGCCGCCGCCCACTCTCTCTCCTATATCTCTCTATCATCCTCGTCACAATGACTACCGAACCCACCGCTACCAAATCACCATTCCATTCCGCCCTAACCATCTCCAATATCAAAAATTGCATCCCTGTCATTCTTGATCATGAATCCAGTACCTACACCATGTGGTCGCACCTCTTCACGACCCATGTTAAGGCTCATAAAGTCCTCCACCACATTGACTCCTCCGCCAAACGCCCTGAAAGCGAAGACGACGATCTCTTCGCTCAACTTGACACCATTGTCCTTCAATGGATCTTCAACACCATCTCAAAAGATCTATTAACCACCATACTCGACCCCAAAGACTCTGCCTTGAATGCTTGGAAGAAACTTCAGGATATCTTTCAAGACAACAAGTCCACCCGTGCTGTCTATCTCGAGCACGAATTCTCAAGTTGCAGGCTTTCTTCTTTTCCGTCGATATCTGCCTACTGTTAGCACATCAAGACCCTGGCCGATCAGCTCGACGTCGTCGACTCCAAACCCAGCGCCACCCGTCTCATCCTCCAAGTACTCTCGAGCCTCCCTTCCGAATACAATGTTGCTGCTACTCATATACAGCAGACAGAACCTCTCCCTACGTTCGAGAAGACCCGGTCTCAACTGATCCTGGAGGAGACTCGCCTTCAACGTTAGACAACCGACGCCGCCAAAGACAAGACGGCGTTGGTCTCATCCAGTGACATCATCGAGCAGCTTGCCCTCCAGCCCGGCCGCAGCAACGACCAGCAGGGACCAAGGGGCGGCGGCCGCGGCAGGGGCCGCGACGGCCGCAGCAATGGTCGCCCGCAGCACTACGATCCCCGCCACCCCTCTTGGTACCCCAACCCTGGCTACCCTCCGTGGATGCCCTATGGCTACCCCGGTGCGTCGTTTCGTGGACCAGCCCCGTATCCCAACCGTCAGCAGGGCTTGTTGGGTCCTGCTCCCCGCCCGTCGTCTGATCAGGCATACCCGACTATGTGCACAACGCCTTCTCTTCCATGCAGCTGACACCCCCTGACGACGCTTGGTACATGGACACTGGCGCTACCTCTCATATGACGAACTCCTCAGGTACTCTCTCATCTCTTTCTTTTAAGGGTCCTGCTCATTCTGTTATCGTCGGCAACGGTGGTCGCCTTGCTACTTCGGGCATTGGCCACACCACACTACCAACCCCTACCAACCCTTTGCACCTCAACAATGTCCTTGTTGCCCCCAAACTTGTCAAAAACCTTATCTCTGTCCGTCGGTTCACCACTGACAATAATGTTTCTCTTGTGTTTGATCCGTTTGGTTTCTCTATGAAGGATCTTACTACGGGGGTTACTCGCCTGAGATATAATAGCACCGGGGAGCTCTATCCTGTGTCGTCGCCCTCACCATCCAGTCCGTCAAGTCCAGTCGCCCTCTCGGCATCATCATCCAGTCTTTGGCATGCACGCCTTGGTCATCCCAGTCCTGCAGTTTTAGATATACTTCGTTCTAAGAGTCTTGTCCAATGTAATAAAGAGCATCGCTCTAGTTTATGTTCGTCTTGTCAGTTAGGCAAGCATGCCAGACTCCCTTTTCAACGATCTTTAAACACTACATTTGCACCTTTTGATATTATTCATAGTGATATTTGAACATCTCCTGTGCCTAGCAAGGAGGGTCATAAGTATTACCTTTTGTTTCTGGATGATTATACACATTTCTTATGGGTTTTCCCTTTGCACTTTAAATCTCAAGTGTTCCCTATCTTTTCCAAATTCCACGCTTACATCAAAACACAGTTTCACACCTCTGTCAAGTGTTTCCAATGCGAAAATGGCCGCGAATTTGACAACAAAGATTTTCACACTTTCTTTAATACCAATGGGATCTCCTATCGCTTGTCCTGCCCCTACACCTCTCAACAAAATGGCAAAGCCGAACGAATCATCCGAACCATTACCAATATGATGCGCACTCTTCTTTTCCACGCATCCATTCCCCTCCTTTATTGGCCTTACGCCTTGGCCACCACATGCTACCTCCTCAACATTCTCCCTTCCACCACCCTCAACCATCGCTCACCGTTTTAGGCACTGTATTGCACTTTGCCCATATATGATCACCTTCGTACCTTTGGTTGCTTGTGTTTTCCTAATCAGGCATCCACCTCCCCCCACAAGCTTCACCCACGCTCCACCCCTTATGTCTTTCTTGGTTACCCGTCTGATCATCGCGGTTACATTTGCCTCGATATCAAGACTCACAGGATCATTCTCTCTCGTCATGTCACCTTTGATGAGTCGCAATTTCCCTTCGCGTCTCCCACGTCCCTTGTTTCGTCGACAGAGTCTGAGTCACCATTCCCTCACTTCATTCTTCCCCAGAGCTCTCCCGGTGCTCCTGCGTCTCCCCCTCCCCCACCTCCCCCACCACCATCTACCACCAGACCACACACTCGCAGCGTCTCCGGTGTCTTCAGACCCCGTCAGATCATCTCCATGACCACCGACCATCACCCCGCTATCCACCTCCCATCACCTCGACAAACACCCGCGCCTCACCTACGTGCGGCGCCCGCAACATCGAATGTTGCGCCCGCCGCAACCCCATTTGCACCGCCCGCAGCCATAAACTTGTCCCTGGCGGCGGCCGCCGCAGTCTATGCTGTGCCCGCCGCCATTCAACAAGCAGCGCCCACCGCCTCGCACCCCTCCCTGGCAGCGCCCGCCACAGGCTATGCTGCGCCCGCCGCAAGCAATGCTGCACCCGCCGCATCTGCACCCGCCGCCTCCTCCTCCCCGCACCTTGCACCTCTTGCCCCCGTCCTTCCCGGCTCCCCGACCTCCCTCTCCCCCATTCCCACCTCCCACAAAACAGCCCTCCTCGACCCGAATTGGCAGACGGCTATGCTCGACGAATATAGGGCCCTTACGAAGAATGGTACTTGAGTTCTTGTTCCTCGCCCTCCCGAGGCGAACGTCATTCGCTGTATGTGGCTCTTTCGTCACAAGTTCCGCTCTGATGGGACATTGGAGCGCTACAAGGCCCGTCTTGTGGTGAACGGTAGATCTCAGCAGGCAGGTATTGATTGTGATGAGACCTTCAGCCCTGTGGTCAAGCCAGCCACTATCCGAGTGGTCCTGAGTCTGGCTCTATCACGCAACTGGGCCATCCATCAGTTAGATGTCAAGAACGCCTTTCTGCATGGTCATCTGAACGAGACAGTTTACATGTTTCAGCCCCCGGGGTTTGCTGATGCTGAGCGTCCGAAGCATGTCTGTCTCCTCAAGCGCTCTCTCTATGGTCTGAAACAGGCTCCGCGGGCGTGGTTCCAGCGATTTGCCTCTCATCTGCTCCGTTTGGGTTTCACTGGCAGCCGTTCGGATACATCGCTGTTTATCTATCGCCGAGGCTCAGACTTGGCATTCCTGCTGTTATATGTCGATGACATCATTCTCACCGCCTCTTCTGATGCTCTTCGGACGTCTATCATTTCGTAGTTGAGTGTGGAATTCGCCATGTCTGATCTAGGTCCGTTGTCCTACTTCTTGGGAGTTGTTGTGCAGCGTCATGCGTCTGGTCTGTTCCTCTCCCAGAGTAAGTATGCTGCTGAGATTGTTGCTCGGGCTAAGATGGTCAACTGTAATCCCGTCGCCACCCCTGTCGATACATCCAACAAGCTCAGTGCTCATTCTGGTCCTTTGGTGGATGATCTGACATTGTACAGGAGCCTCGCTGGTGCTCTTCAGTATCTCACTTTCACCAGGCCTGATATGAGTTATGTCGTTCAACAGATTTGCTTGTTCATGCATGCCCCTCAGGAACCTCACTTTCAGGCTTTAAAGCGGATCATTCGGTATATCAGCGGCACCCTCGAGCTCGGTACCACGATCACTCCTTCCTCTAAGCTTGACCTTGTTGCTTACACTGATGCGGATTGGGGTGGTTGCCCTGACACACGTCGCTCCACGTCTGATTACCGTGTCTTTCTCAACGACACTCTTGTGTCTTGGTCAGCCAAGCGTCAGTCCGTCGTATCTCGCTCCAGCGCTGAGGCAGAATACCGGGGTGTTGCCAACGTTATCTCCGAATGCTCTTGGCTCCGCAATCTTCTGCTTGAGCTCCGTTGCCCCTTGCAGAAGGCCACTCTGGTCTACACTGACAACGTCTCCGCCGTCTTTCTGGCTAGCAAACCAGTCCAGCATCAACGCACAAAGCACATTGAGCTTGATCTCCACTTCGTCAGGGACAAGGTTGCCATTGGACATGTCCGCGTTCTACATGTCCCGTCCTCGTATCAGTACGCTGATATATTCACCAAGGGTTTACCTAGACAGTTGTTCATTGATTTTCGTTCCAGTCTCATTGTACGGACACCTCCCGTTTCGACTGCGGGGGTTTGATAGATTACATAGGTCTCATATTGTATAATGGGCTTAAAGCCCGTTAAGGCCCAATACCTTTGTAACCTATATATATGTTATATCAATGAATGGAAACCCTCAAGAAGGACATTACAATCAATCTCATGATTTCACATTAAGGACGTGCAGCACGTCCGGGTTCGGGTGGCTCTCACCCCACGAAAAAAAATTAAATATTTGTAGCCGAAACGAAAAAAAAAGGTCAAGGTCTGATACAAAATTTAGGGTAAATTGTGATAAATAGCATCAATTTTTGAAAAATAGTTTAAATACCATATAGTAAGTATTTTAATTAAATTTGGACCAGATTTTAAAATCATATTTTTTTTCACATGAGTATAGTTTATTAATTTTTATATAAATTAAATATTTGTAGAGTTCGTACCATACAAAATCATTTTCCCTTTATTTATTATAAATAATAACTTAAACAATGCGTTCTTCAACCATTAAAACTCTAAGAACGAGTTCTGTGCAGGACTAATCTGGCAAATTGGGAATGGAAGAACCATAAAATTCTGGAAGGACAAATGGCTAAACAATGACATTAACTTGTATGATAACCGTTTGCACGACCAAATAGAAGAACATGAAACTATTGACCAATACATAAAACCAAACAAAACATGGAACATAGAAAGATTAAAGGAAAACCTTCCTATGAATATTGTCTAGGAGATACTGGACACCCACATCCCTACTAATGAAATCGAGGATAGGTTATACTGGAAAACTAGCAAAAACGGATGGTTTTCTACGGCGAGTGCCTTAGACCATATCACCAGAGCAAGAAGGACTAACTCTGAACCTCTAGACTGGCTCTGGAGAATCAACTGCCCACCCAAAATATAAAAAAATCTATGGAAAAACGTTCTTAATGGAACACCAACGAAAACTAGACTACGAAACAAAGGAGTTGATGTCCCACTGGATTGCCCTCTTTGTAGCCATGGAGAGGAAGACGCAACACACTTATTTACTGAATGTCAGATAACCTTAACCTTTATTGGTAAAATGGATACACGAATTGAAAGAATAATATAAAGTATCGATAAATCTAACAAGGCATACAAGGATATTATCGCAGAAATATTTTCAAAACTCCCAGCTGATCAGAAATCGACACTAGCCTTTTCCATTTGGGGTGTTTGGACCATGAGGAACAAAATCCTCTTTGAAAATTATGATATAAGGAATATGAAAGAATGGTTAAAGCATACAAAACAATATAGGATAAATTGGAAGAAGGCACAAGTTGAGGAAACAGAAGAAGACAACATTACAATACGACCAAAATACCACCAAAACAGACCCAGACACCAAAAAAAAGTAAGATGGGGGAAACCAAAGGATGAGTTCCTGAAACTTAATTTTGACGGAGCCAAGGTAGCCTCTGGACATGCTGCGTCGGGCTTCCTCATCCGTGATCGCCTCGGGAGCGTGGTGCCCTTTGGTGCACGGAGTCATGGCATGGTTTCCGCAATCCAATCTGAGAGCTTTGCCTTCATGACGGGCTTCTGGAAGCCGTAAAGATGGGGGTTTATCGCCTTGAGGTGGAGGGGCGATTGTTTGGTTGTTATCAACGCCCTTAAAGGGTCCTGATCGTGCCCGTGGGTTGTTGAGATGTTGATCTCTGATGCGCTCGGCTTATGCAAAGCGTTCGAGGAAGTCACTTGCTCTCATTCCTTCCGTGAAGGTAATCAGACGGCGGATAGGTTGGCGCATCTTGGGCTGATTTCGACCTTCAATGGGGTGCGATGCCTTGCTGAGATTGATGACATCGTCCGAAAGGACGCTCTTGGTTAGTGGTTTAACCGCGGTTGACCACTCCCAAAAATAAAAAAATTAAAACTCTAAGAGATATGATCAATAATGATTCGATAAATTGAAATGTTTGTGCTAGGGATGGGCACAAATCCCGCAAATCCCGGTCCCGTCCCGCAAAAATGATGCGGGACGGGACGCGGGACGACCCGGTGGGATCCCGCAAATCCCGTCCCGCACTCACACATATAATAATAATAATAATAATAATAATAATAATAATAATAATAATAATAATAATAATAATAATAATAATAATAATAATAATAATAATAATAATAATAATAATAATAATAATAATAAGACTCCCACTTTTGATGATGCATGCCACGCTTTTAATGAGACTACGGGTTCTGATCTTCTACGCGATCCTAGTGAAATCGCTGCCCCCAAACTTATGAAGAAATTGACAGATATATATTTCACGAAGGTTGCTACTAAATCGAACTCTGTTTTCTCTTTGACTCCGCGGCAGGTGGCATTGTGGAAGTCTCAACAGGGTGCTCACTCCTCCGATTGGTTGCGTGCAGTTCCTATTTCTGGGTTGGGCCAGACTATGAATGGAAGGACCTATCGTAGTGTGCTTAGTTATCGTTTGGGTGTTCCTTTGTTTGCGGTATCTAGGCCCTGTCCGGCTTGTTCTCGGGTCTTTGATGGTGATGTCTATGGAGATCATGCTGTGTCCTGCGCCGGTACTGTAGGCATCAAACATCGACACAACCTTGTGCGCGACACCTTATTGGATATCTGCTATAGGGCTGGGATTTCTGCCGGTAAGGAAGTTGATATCGGGTTGGTTGATGGACATGATAAGCCTCTTCGTCCGGCAGATTTGCTTCTTTATTCATGGGATAGGGGGCGAGATGTGTGTTGATTTGACGGGGTCCTCTCCTTTGACTCAGTCAGGGGTGTCTGACTTTGTCCCATGCCATGTTGTTTCTGCTGCTGCTCAACGTAAGTGTGTCAAGTATAGAGATGTGTGCACGGCGGCTGGATATGGTTTCCTACCCTTTTCCTTCTCGTCGTTGGGGGAGCTGGATACGGATGCAGTTGCTTTGTTGAAGCGGATTCAAAAAGTCTCGGTATCTCATGACGTCGGGGCTCGTGCTGCAGCTTTTATTTTTACTAGACTTAGTTTTATTATCGCTAAAGGGGTGGGGGCCCAGATAGTATCTCGGCTACCCACTAATTTCTTGTAATTTATAATAATAATAATAATAATAATAATAATAATAATAATAATAATAATAATAATAATGTAATACTATATATATAATATTAGGATATAGAGTATGTATTATAGTGTGTATATATATATATATATATATATATATATATATATATATATATATATATATATATATATATATATATATATATAGTTTGTATATATATTACATACGTACAAACTATAATATATATTTCATACACACTGTTTTTTTTTTGGTAATAATATTTCATACACACTATAATACTATATAGTGTGTATATATATACTACATACGGTAATTAGTCATATATAGATATGATATACACTACATCCTCCAAGGTAAGACCGTATATATACACACTGCATCGGTGTTTATATACATGTACACACGTATATATGCGTACGCATATATAAGAACCTGCAAAATAAAAAAAATTATACATATATATTTATTACGCCTTTGAGAATCGCAATATATTTATAAAAAATTTGAATTTTTTAAATAATTTTTTTATTTGAGGGACAAGACCCGTCCCGTCCCGGTTCCGTCCCGGTCCCGATCCTGTCCCGCAAAAATTATGCGGAACGACCTTCGTCCCGTCCCGCGCCAACCTCTAGTTTGTGCTATTGGCATTTGGCAACACCAAATGCCACATGGGCATGGGCCGCCTGGCCAAGATACAATGAAACACGTTACATAACTCATATGGAGTACAGTTTTTGCAATATTAAATTGTCTTCCTTTCTTAACTACTTATTAAATTGGGTCATTAACAAAATTATCTATTATTTAAAAACACAAAGTAACAAAATCACAAATTATTGTTAAAAATGTAGTACAAAATCACTCATTGTTTCCGAAATTTCTAGAAGAACATCAACCATTTATTTTTTATGTTATATATGTAAAGACCCGGATTTTTAAATAATAAATAATATAAATGGATTTGAGTCGAAAAAATAATAAGATAAAATAAAATAAAACTTCGGATATTTCAAGAAAAACTCGTCCTTAATTTCCTAAATCGAAATTGAAATCCTTAAAACGAGTTCCGACAGTATTTAACTGGAAATTTAAATTGCGTTATACTATGCTTTTATATACCGAAAATTTGAAAATAATATTTGGAGTCTTATATTAAATTCGGATTTGGGAATTTGTAAATCGTTTTAACTTGGGTCGGATAAGATCGAGAGAGAGCGGATTTCGAGATTTATTTGTTTTGGGTGTTTTGAAATTCAACCTTATGGGACCACTTGCTTTCCCCCCTCTCATTTGTCTCTTTCTTCCCTCTCCCTGTCGATTTCAGCCTTGCAGACCCACACCCCCCATTTTGTTTACTGTAATCAACACCCTTCCTCTTATTTTGATTCCAAGCTACAAGCTCACCCACACACACAATTCCACGCCAAAGCTCCAACCTTTTCTCTTATCTCACCTCCCTTTCTTTCCCTCGTGGATTCGAGTCCCAGGCACCATCTCCCACCTCTGCCTCTCCTTTCTCTCCTTGGAACGCCGACCACCACCAGGCGCAGTCCCGAGCACCTCCTCTTCCGAGCAATAGCAGCTGCCTCTTCCTCCTCCGGCGAGCAGCAGCAGTGAGCAGCCATCGCCGAGCGCAGACTCCTTCCCGCTCGCCCTGTTTCCGATCCAACAGCCCCGGTAAGGCTCCTCTCTCTTTTCCGGCCGAAAACCCAGTAAGGCTCCACCTTTTGACCCCCTCTCTCGACCCAGGATAATCTCGCTTTGAAATAAGACTCCGGCGAGCCCCAATCGAACTCCGACGAGCCCAATCGAGCCTCCGGTGAACGTCCTCGGTAACCACTTTGAGCCTTCGGTGAGTCTCTTCTCCCCTCTTATTCGCTTCTGTTCGTGTTCCTTGGTTGTCGAACAAGGGGTGGTGAGTTAGTGATTCTGGTTGTGGGCATGGGAGAGCCGCCGGCGAGAGCCCTTCCTTCTCCTTCTTCTCCGTCAGTTTTCCATCAAAAGCAGAGCTTGGCTCTGAGGTTGAAGACGAATACCCCCCTTCTGTCTTGTGTTTGGATTGGGCCTATTCTTTCGGGTATGGGCTAGCAATGGGTTTGGGTATCCGGGTTTGAGAATCGGGTTAAGGGTTCGGGTTAAATTTATTGGGTTTCCTTTTGTTTTCTTTTTTCTGGACTTGGATCGGGTCTGGGCTTGAACCGGATTAATTCTTCCGGGTTCTCCTTTTGATGGGCCTTTCTTCTTTGGGCCAGCAGAGTGTTTCTTTTGGGTTAGATTGTTACATAAATTATGTTCTATGTAGTTATACTATAAATTGTGATATACGTTATTTATACCATAAGTGTTTAAAAGTAATATTATATGACAGATGTATGATACTAAGTGGTGTTTTAATGGATATTTGAAAATGATTAAGTAATTTAGTATTGATGCTCTAAAATGGTAAAATTATTAAAATGGATTTCAAGTTTCGGAAATATCTCTTAAATGATTTATTGTTTGAAAACTAAAAATGCCGGAACTATTTCTATAATGTGACTTTAGAAATTGATTTTTTAAATGAGTTGACTCAACTTGAGATTTAAGAGTTCGGAAGCTTTGGGAAATGAGTTCTGAAATATTATTTTATTCAATATTAAGGAAGGGATTTGACGGAACTTAAACTATTTGATCTTGAGCTTGAAGTTATGTTTAAGGTGTCATTTCCAATGTCTTGATTTTGTCTTGGCTTGATGATGTTGGTTTTGAGGAGAAAATTTGAAGAATGATTTTGGTTGATGTTGATCAAATCGGAAAGGTTTTGAAAAATGGTTTTACCATCGGTTGGTTTTGAGCATGTTGAGAATGTGAAGACCGTGTGTATGAATGATAGATTGGTAGCTTATGAAAATGGCTTGATGATAGGTGTGTTTGCTCTTGGATTGCTTTGGACTTGCATTTGGGCCCTTGCTTGTATTATCTTGATGTTCTGCATCTTCAGGTAAGTCTCTTCGGAGCTTACTCAGATTGAATAGAGCTATTCCCTGCTTTAAGTGCATGATATACTAGGTGTTTGCATTCATGATCAGCATGCCATGTAGTACCATGCTAGGTTGCATCGATCGTTGAGCATTCTATTTCTCTATGTGTATGTAAACAGAACGGCCGTTATCTGTGATAGTCCTAGAGTCTTTGCTAGGGTCATAGGGTAGCCCAGCCTCATCGGGTACCCTGAGTCAATCGAGTACTTCCTTATATTATGATATGCCTGCGGGCTTTATTGTGGATCGGGTTAGGCATGCGTGCCCCCCGATTATGAATGAATGCATTCATGAGCTGGCCAGTCTCCGCCTGTCGGAAGGGGTGGAGGTAGGAGAGGGATATGCCACTTGGCATTGTCTTGGGCCCTTTACAGTATTTCTGCACATTATTATGAACTAGAAGCATGCTAGTGTGTTTGAATTTCGTACTGCATTAGAGCATCTTTATTAGGTATAGCGTATATGTGTGCTTATGGTTGGGATGCAGAGTTAAGTGGGCATCGATCTGATCCCGCTCCAAATCAATTTTTTTAGGAATTATTTATGTTCATCCTATCGGTGCTGTTTGCTTATTGCGCGGGTCATTTTGTCGGCGGAGAGTGAGCGCTGGAGTTATAGACTTCACCAGACTCTGATTATATTGTTTTGGATTTATACTTTTGACTCCGTTTTGACCCGGCTCTGCCGTGGCACTTGTATCCTTATTTTGCTTCCATCTTGCTTCCGTGTGAAATGAATTTTGCGAGTTAGTCCCCAGGACAGGTTAAGGGTACCCAACGGCCCTTCGAGGTGTTTAGGGTTTGAAATCCCTCTTTCTATTAATCTTAAATGACTTTGAAACCTCGATCCGTACCTGGATTGCAAGATCCGAACAAGGGGTTTTATCCCTTGAAACGTAACCCGGAAATCATAATTCTGGGCCGTTACAATATATTTTTTTATTTTGTAAAAAAAATATCATTATTTATCAAACATTGCCCGTATATAACCACCCATTATTTACAAAACTTTGCACAAATCCACCATCTTATTATGTGAAAAAAATAGTTAACCTATAAATTACAATATATATATATATAAGACCATACTTTGCATTAAACCACTCTTTATACTTTAAATTTTGCACAAAACCATAAAAGAAGGGATTATTCATTTTTATTGTTTAAAATACATACAACCTAATAAGACAAGAATGATTAATTTTTGAAAGGATGCTAAAGAGCTTGGTCTTTCAAATATCACCGTGGAAGGGGACAACTCTGCGGTGATCAATGCTTTGAAAGGATGTTGGTCATGTCTGTGGGAGATTGAGATGTTCGTCACCGATGTTCTTCTCCTCCTCCATCACTTCGAGGTGGTGTACTTCTCACAGGTCTTCCTTGAAGTCAACAAATGTGTGGATTGTATTCCTTGGTGGTTCCAGACCCTCCCCGCGTCAGATCTCCAGACGGATAGAGAGCTCAACACCCTCATTCATTAGGATGCTATTGCTTGGTGGACTATCAGGGTCTAGCCCCATCCAAATTATTGCCTGTATAAAAAAAATGATTAATCTTTTATTATATTTTTCTTTTACAATATAGGAAATGATATAAATAAATTTTACTTTTCTTTTTCAATAAAATTCTAAACGAGTATTTGGTTAAATTGATCAATCATAATTTAAAATGTTTCAAGTTAGTGAACTATAGGTTAAGTATTGTGTTGGAAAATAATAGGTGCTATTTTTTTATTTTTTGGCAAATAATGAGTGTTTATGTAAAATTGTAAAAACCATAGTGATTTTGTTCTATTATTTTTTTTTAAACAAAGGTGACTTTGTGATAAGAATTTTGGAAATAATATGTGATTTTGTTAAATTTAAAAAATAAAGGTGGTTTTGTTACTTTTGTGTTAAATTTAGTAAAATAAAAGATAGTTTTATTCAGTATTAAAAGTAAACTAGTGCAAATGTGCAATCCTCGTGTCATGACACATTTACATATAAAAAAAAAAACTTATAGTCCATTATAGACTATAGTACATACATTATAATTGTAGGAATTACCAAATGACAATAATTGTGGGGCGGGTGAAACTACTATTCATAGATTATTTATGAAAATTTCACCAGGCACAATCATTAACCGTACAAAAATTATTACTATAAAGTTAACTACCTCGTACAATCATTTAGTTTAGAGATAAATTTGAACTGAAATAAATGAAAAGGCTCGATCGATCAAGGCCTCTATTTTTAGTGGGACCCGGGAATCTACCTGGTGGGGTTATCAGTATTTTCCAACGGGCTTACCTGACCTGCATCGAAATAATCGACGCGGCCCAACCTGTGCCGCGGGAAGAAATCTATCTATGAGTTTGAAACGTTATTCCCTTATCGAGTTTTCTCTGGACAATTTCAGAAAATTGGCTTGCTTACCTGTCGTCGTTGATTATCTTGAGGACCAACAACAACAGACTTTTAAGTTTAGTGGAAAGTTTTACTAAGGATGAACAAGGTCTATATCCGCGGAGCAAGTCCAGTGAACGATTTCGATTTTACGACGGAAGAGATCCTTTAAGACGCGTACGACTTCCTCTCCCAATTCTCCTTGTTTCAGATTTCTGTTTCAAGTTCACCTGACCTTGATCCGCTCCTTCTTCCTCCTCCTCTCTCCTTTTTCCCGAAAAAGTCCCTTTGTTTAATGAAGTTTCTCGCTTTTATAGGTCCCGGGTGGTCCCGAATGTTGTGCCACGTGGTATTCGCCACTCGACACGTGTTCTACTCGTGGGGTGTGGGTATGGCCGCCACGTGCCCACTCTTTTGTATCCGCGGATGACTGTGTTTGAGTTAGCCTTTGGATATTTGTCCACGGACGGTATTTATGATAATGTGATTATCCTTTTTTGCTAATCGGTTGGTGTTCTTCACTTTATTATCTTTATATTCTTACAGATGTTTCTAATATTGGTTTAGTCACAGCTCCTCGGGCCGAGTTGATTCCAACCAGGGATTGACGCGGATCGATAAGGATTTTTTAAGTAAACATCTGCAGTTTCGTTACTGCTATAGTTCTTGATACGGGGTTAGCCGTAGGATGGCCCGATCTTCGACAATCAAACAAGAAATAACAAGAACGGTAGCAAAAGACTCAAAGACTCGATGAATAAAATGCAAGACTCGAAATTGATAACAAAGACACGACCGATAGTGGACTGATTCGAACTAAAATAGAACGAGGCAAAGACCCCAGGCCTCCTAAGAGAGTAGGAACCAAATACCAACGACTATAAAGCCCGGCTCTACAACCTTACACAACCAAGCGGACAACTTGGAGGCACAAGGAGGGGACTTGTGATTACCTGGATCACCAAGCTCTCGCGAGGTTGACGAACTCAAAGCAAACCAAGTTAGATCTATAACCAATTGTTGCAATCGACGAGCCACGCTTCGAGTCGATTGACTTTCTCTCAATTGTGTTTCACACAAACTGAAATTTTCATAAAAGAGACGTCTGATCTGTTCTACAAGGGTCGGCCGATCTAATATAACCCTAAAAGGCCAATTTATCAATTAAAATAATAAATAAAAGAAATTCATTAAATAACCTAAAATACGTTGACTTATTAAGTCACATGAAATATCATGCTAATTAGGTGTTCTAAATTAGCACATAAGGAAGAAACGTATTTGACGCCGCAATCCAGCAGCCATGCGCACGCCCGCGCGCCCATTGCCGCACGCCCGCGCAGCCCCGGTGCACGCCCGCGCACTTGGCGTTGATTTTCGTTCCAAACAGTACAGCTGCAAAGATGCTGAGTTTCGTCCAAGCTCTATGACGAATCTGGAAAAACCTTCAACAACAAAGTTGTAGATCTCTTCGTCCTCGTTCCGACAAGGTGTGGCACGAACCAATCCGATCAATATTGAATCTGTACGACTCATTTTACTGAGACGTCGAAAAGCTGTCAAATGTTGAACGAATCTAGAAATGAACAACCCATCAAGCTTGCACCTTTGGACCTTCTCCCATGGTGGAGCCTTCTTCTTCCTCTTGAGGATGACAACATTCTCATGAGCTCGAATCATAGGTCCATCCCCAAGTATAGGTGTGTCCGGAGGTGTCTTGGATGGTCCTGCATCATTCCCCCTTTCTTGAAAAGGATTCGACCTCGAATCCAAGGTCGCATAAGATTCCGCAAATGCATCCACACGAGCTCCTGGATCGAATACCTCATGCCAATGGAAACTCCTCTCGAGGCCGATTGTTGCAGGGGTTGACCACTTCTGGATGGATTTGATCGTGGCTTCGCCATCTTGTAGACCATTATAGCTTTCTACAAAACCAAGAAAAGAAACTTTATTAGTGCAGAATTCATATATCATTTCATCTTCATATGGTTGTAATTGAATATGCACTTTAGCTTAGTCATTTATCTCTAAGTTTCCATCCAATGCTAGTAAGTTTTCTTCCTTTTTCAAAGTTGGAATTTCAATCAGTTCAAGGCTAGCTATAGAAGAAGAATTTTCACCATCAATGATCATATTAGAAACTTTGCCTTTTGCTAAGCACAAATTTTCTCTTTGATTATCCTCACAAGGACTAGGTTGAACACTTAAAACTTTACTATCAATCAAAGAATCATCATGCTCATATTCAATGCAATCATCTTTAGAGGCAAGTAAACTAAGATCTTGATCATTATTAAGATGCTCATCATTTTCACCATTAGAATTTTCAGATTCATTATCGCCTAGGTGATTAATCATGAGAGTATTCTTATTTGGGCAATCCTTCATAACATGTCCTCTACCTTGGCATATAAAGCAAGGAATGTACATAGGTTTAAGAGTAGAAGAGTTAGGATTACTCCCTTTAGGGCCAGTAGATGCCCCAGACAAATCACGTCCGTTCCAAGGCGCTTTGCCTTTGTCGATGGGCTCCTGAGGCATTCGGTCTTCACTCCTCCCTTGGGGTTGGCTTGCTCTCTCCCTTGAGCCGCCATCAAACCTCCTTTGGGGCTGCTGCACTTGGCTTTGGTGCCACCTTTGGGGTTGCCCACTCGACATTCTACCACCTTGGCTCTTGTATCTAGCATTCCTTTCTACTTTCATAGCTAAATGTAACAAGTCAGTAGGAGTAGAGTAAGGAAAGCAATCAATGTCATGAGCTAAGACAGGATGCAAAATCCTAAGAAACCTAGCATTTGTATCCTCATAAGGTTCTACGACATTAGCTCTAGCCATGGTTTCTTGCATAAGATTAAAAGTTTCCTCAACAGTTTTGCTACCTTGCTTAAGATTTTCTAATCGTTGTCTAAGCGCTCTAGCATAGTGTTGGGGAACAAAACTACTTCTCATAAGTGCTTTTAATTGAGTCCAAGAAGCAACAGGCGGATCAAGGGCTCTTCTTCGTTCTTTAGCTAGATTATCCCACCAAATTAAAGCAAATCCGGTGAATTCTAAAGAAGCTAATTGCACTTTTTTATATTCAGAGAAGTTGTAACAATTCCAGATTTGATCCATTTTAGTTTCCCATTCAATATATGCATATGGATCGGTGTTACCATCAAATTGAGGGATCGTTACCTTTACCTTACCTATGCCATCTTGCTCAGGCTCTCTAGGTGCTCGATAGTGGTATCGACCTCCTCTGTTGTTCCGCCTCGGGCGTTGCTCCTAATACTCCTCTTCTTGGAAGTCGTCGTCACGCTCCGAATAGTAGAACTCCTCTTGGAAGTCTCAGCCTCTCCCCCTTCCTTGTCCTTGTCCCTGCATATTAACAAACCCATTATTCCTATCATTTCTCTCACCTCGTGGAGAGTTGTTGTCATTAAATAAAGGGTTATTTAAATTAAGATTAGGATTAGGATTAGGATTATTGACTTCCCTTGCATCGCGAGGCGGCTCGTCACGCCTCTGATTTCCTTCATTTATCTTAGCTATGTTTGCATTTATCTTAGTCATGTTCTCCATGAAGGTAGTGTACCAGTCATTGCCCTGGTTATTAGACATTGCAAATAAAGACAAACAAAGAACTATGTGAAAGGTTAGTAAAATAAAACAACTCACAATGTGTTTCTCTCACACACTTCTCTCTAATTGGTTATGACAAGCTTATTGGGGCAATCCGCTTTGGGCAAATCAACACTCAAGCAAGGACTTAACAATCAAAGGAAAGTAATCAAGAGAAACGACAAAGAAACAAGCAACAAGGGCTCGAAATCGACCAAAACAGAGCTCAGCAGACACTGTAACGAGGCTGTACCGAGGCTGGAGGGGGTCGGTATTGGGTCGGTATGGGCACTGCAGTACACGACACACAAAAATAGGAAAAAAAAATGAAAGAAAAACTTGGATTTTTACCTCTTTTTGATTTAAACCCTTAGTATGGATGTTGTAGTTGCAAGGTAGGGCTTAAAAAAAATTTATGGTGTGGGAGGTATGTGTTTAAGGCTTTTTCGAGTAGGGCTATGAGATTTTCACCAAGAATGGTCCTTGAAGTTCTTGCACTAGACTCGACAATCCTTTTTTTTTTTTTTGTGTGTTTTTGAAAGCTTACTTTTGCCCCTAGTGATTTATCCTCCTAGGACTAAGCTTTTGAATGTAATTTTTTTTTTTTTGTTGACCTTTTTTTTTCGGACTTTTTTTTTTTAAACCTAATGCAAGAAACTTAACAATGAAATAAAGGACTCTTGAAAATTTAAACTATGGTGAAAGAAAATAAAATTTATGTAGCCCTAATGAAATATATATAGGTGATGGTAAGTAAAAACTATGGTAAGTAAATCTATCTATGCCTTTTATAATCTATGATAGAAAATATGAAATATATCTACCACAAATTTCAACAAATTAAATAAGGCAGGTGAACAAGATAGATCTAGATAGAAGTAATTAAGCCAAGGATAGAAAATAATAACTAGGGTTTGTGGTGGAACAAACCCCGTAGGATGGAACAAAGTGCGGCAACCTTTGACTTTAGAAAGGCACAAGGAAGGTCTCGGCTGTCGACTAGATATATGTACAAGGACTGCCCAAGTCACAAATCATCACAAACAATGGTGTCGGCTTAGCAAGACTAAGATAGAAAGCAATTAGGGAAATTCTTTCAACCAATGGTGTCGGCTGATCAAGGCAGCACTCGGCTTCAATGGTTGCTACTGGTCTTGGCTTAGGATGTGTTTAGGGCTAAAGGCAACCACAACAATAAAAAATAAGGATTAGTAGCAATCAAATTCAAAATTTCAAGAAGTAAAAATCAAGAACAAGAGAGACACTATTTTTTTTTTTTTGTAGGGTTTTGTGTTTAGGGAAACAAAAGACACAACTTTGATGTCGGAAACCAAAGCTCTAATGCCAATTTGATACGGGGTTAGCCGTAGGATGGCCCGATCTTCGACAATCAAACAAGAAATAACAAGAACGGAAGCAAAAGACTCAAAGACTCGATGAATAAAATGCAAGACTCGAAATTGATAACAAAGACACGACCGATAGTGGACTGATTCGAACTAAAATAGAACGAGGCAAAGACCCCAGGCCTCCTAAGAGGGTAGGAACCAAATACCAACGACTATAAAGCCCGCCTCTACAACCTTACACAACCAAGCGGACAACTTGGAGGCACAAGGAGGGGACTTGTGATTACCTGAATCACCAAGCTCTCACGAGGTTGACGAACTCAAAGCAAACCAAGTTAGATCTATAACCAATTGTTGCAATCGACGAGCCACGCTTCGAGTCGATTGACTTTCTCTCAATTGTGTTTCACACAAACTGAAATTTTCATAAAAGAGACGTTTGATCTGTTCTACAAGGGTCGGCCGATCTAATATAACCCTAAAAGGCCAATTTATCAATTAAAATAATAAATAAAAGAAATTCATTAAATAACCTAAAATACGTTGACTTATTAAGTCACATGAAATATCATGCTAATTAGGTGTTCTAAATTAGCACATAAGGAAGAAACGTATTTGACGCCGCAATCCAGCAGCCATGCGCACGCCCGCGCGCCCATTGCCGCACGCCCGCGCAGCCCCGGTGCACGCCCGCGCACTTGGCGTTGATTTTCGTTCCAAACAGTACAGCTGCAAAGATGCTGAGTTTCGTCCAAGCTCTATGACGAATCTGGAAAAACCTTCAACAACAAAGTTGTAGATCTCTTCGTCCTCGTTCCGACAAGGTGTGGCACGAACCAATCCGATCAATATTGAATCCGTACGACTCATTTTACTGAGACGTCGAAAAGCTGTCAAATGTTGAACGAATCTAGAAATGAACAACCCATCAAGCTTGCACCTTTGGACCTTCTCCCATGGTGGAGCCTTCTTCTTCCTCTTGAGGATGACAACATTCTCATGAGCTCGAATCATAGGTCCATCCCCAAGTATAGGTGTGTCCGGAGGTGTCTTGGATGGTCCTGCATCAGTTCTGATTTAGAGACGGTGGGCCTTCTCTTTTCGATTTTTGGCCCAATTTGGGCCCATCAGGCCCATTTATGTTCGGAAGTCTAAACGTCAGTAATTTCCTATAAGTTACCCCATCCGGTTTTCTTTTTACTCCACACCTGTCTTCTTCTGTTTTTCCAGAGATTTTATCCTTATCCACCTCTTGGTTTTCCGGCGGCGGTTTACTAGGTTTCCGGTTGTTTGCTCGAAGTTTCCGGCGGTTTTCTTCAACTCTTCAAGGTATTTTTTCTTGTTCTAAATTGTTCTTGATTTTTCTCTGTTAAGTTTTTTTAACTTTTTGATGGTTAGATCGTAAGCTTGGGTGCGAGTTTGTCTCTGAATGTGTTTTTGGATGAGATTTTGCTTTGTGTAAGTAAAACTTCATACGATTTTCTTCTAGTTTCTTTAGAAATGGCTAGTCTCAGCAAGGAGCGTGATTTGTTAGAAGATTTTGAGAGAGGTGAAGGATGGAGAAGCGGTTGCTTCATCCTCTCAGGCGCGTCCGACCCCAGAGACCCTTTCTTCCTCTTCTGGGAGTTCTGCTTCTAGCTCTGATGATTCTTCATCGAAGTCATCTTCTTCCACATCCGCGTCTACTCCAGATCGAGTTGGTCCTACTGGTAGTCCTATTAAGGTGAGAAGGCGTCGGAAGCGTTCTGACCCTGATTACTATTCTTCTCCTTACACAGTTTCTTCTTCTTCGAAGGGATGCGCGGGAGATGAAAATCCAAGGGACGTAGATGAGTCAGGTGCTAGTTCTTCGGTGGATGCGGGGCCTTCATCTATCTCTCAGTCTGCGGATCAAGATGCGGAGGATGTTTGGATTCCTTATGAGCTTCCCCCAATTGGTTTAGCAGAAAATCCGAAGAAGATCCGTTCTAAAGAGAATTTGACCGATTTAGACACCCCATTGTATAATTTAAGGGATCTGGATACTTGCCTTTTCTGGGGGATTTTAAACCTCTCCCGCCTCCATCCAGTCGTCCACCAGTTGTGACCGATAGGATTCATCCTTGGAGGTCTCATGTGAGTAAGTTGAGGGGTTGCACTACTCTGTTGAATTTGGAAGATCTTGATGCCCTTTCGCAAGTCTTCCCCTGGCCAGCAGGTGTAGAATTCTGTCTTCCTGAGGAAGGGGGTGGTTGCCTAGACGCTTATGAAGAATGTTTGGTTGTATATGCAGCTAGCTTATCTCAAGGCTTCCGACTTCCCTTACATCTTTTTTTCTCAAAGTTTTTGGATGAGTACAATTTGAGTCCTGCTCAGATCGTTCCTAATGGTTGGATGTTTTTTACCAGTTTTATTATGAGGTGTAAGGAGATTGGTGTTGCTCCTTCTTTGAAGTTAATGTTCAGTATCTTTTCCTTAAAAAAGGGAACTCAGGATTCAAGGTTTTACCAGTACAACTCAAGTTGTGGGTATATGGAAAGGTTGTCTAGCAAACCGAATTGGAAGTACAAGTGGTTTTTGGTCCGCGATAGATCTGGGCAAGGCTTTAATTGTCGAACAGTTCCGGGGTTTTTTTGCTCTGTGATGAAGCCAAAAATTTTCAATCTTTCTCAGTTCAAGCAATCGTTTTCTCATACTCCTAGATTTCCGTGGGATAAAATACTATCCGCGTTTCGTCTTGAGATGGCTGGCTTGAGTATGCCTCATCCGCGACTAGGTGGCTCTTTTGTTTTATTGTTTTTCTTGGTATATAAATTTGTGTCTTCATATTTTGTCTTTCTTTGATGGATGACTTACCGTGGAATATTTTTGTGTTTAGATAAAATGGATTTGGATGCACTTTTGAAACGACATAAGGCCAGATCCGGGAAGAAGAAAAAGACAAGTTCGATAGCCAATGATCCTCCTGCTCCTCCTCCGGCCCTGAAAGTGGTATCGACTGTTGATGTGAGCACCGCGGATGAGACCGGAGCTTTCGTTGAGTCTTCTTCATTGGTTCCTGTGCCTCGAGAGAAACGTGTTTGTCCCTCCGCGCCTGAGACTTCTAAATCAAAAAAGAGGAAGGTCGCTATTGATGTTGGGCCCTCGGCCACGGATGAAAGGGGGCTCTTTTTAGAGGGTGAAGCAACTCTTCACGAGTTTCCCATTCCAGGCTTTGATTCGATTGACTTACGAGGTCTTGCTTTCCCGGCTAAGAAGCGTTGTCTCCCTGAGCAAAGATATATCAGTTGACTGGATCCCGTCACTCTTTCAACTAACCTGGATCGTATTATTCAATGGGTAGGTTAACTTTCCCTTCTCACCTTTTAGAATAACTTGACGCGGTTTAATTTCAATTTTTCCCACTCCACTTTCTCTTATTCCAGCTAAGGGTGATTCAACCGGATGTCGAGAGATGTATGGTGTGTGGAGAGGAGGATCTTAGAAAGAAAGAAGAGGAGACTAAAAAACTGACTCATCAGCTCCGAATCATGGGGAACACTGTGGGTGACCCTGCCTCAGTGGAGAAGTTCAAAAAGAGGTCAGCAGACCTTCATGAAGTGGTGCAAGCCCAGAAAGAGGCCATGGTAGCTTTGCGGAAAAAATATGATGATTTGAAAGTTTATGTGAGCACTGCTATCTCTCGCGTCAAAGAACTGGAAGCGGCTGAAGGGGCCTCGCGAGAGCTTCTTCAAACCCGGCAGGCCAGCATTGATAAGATGGAAGAAGATCTCTCCACTCTTCGCGAAGAAGTGTCTATTACTAAGCAAGAACTTGACACGATCAAGGCGCGTCCGGATCAAGATGTGGCCCTCCAATGGCTTCAGAGTCCTGAAGGTTTGACTTATTTATCTTCTGAGTGGATAAAAACTGAGGTTGGCATCTCCTTCTTGTCCTCTGTGGCGAAAGCTTGTCTCCATACTTCGAAGGGCACTAGTATTTTGAAAGATAAGTGTTTTAGCTATTTTCGGAAGGGAATGGTTGCAGGGATCAACCAAAGTGTTACACGTTCAGCAACTAACCCTGGTGCTCCCTTGGAGAAGTTTGAGCCTAGCATGACCAGTGCCGACTGGGGGCTTTCAAAGGAGGAGATGGTCGTGGAAGATTCTTATTCTGACGATGAAGACGTTGAGGACGCAGATGAAGAAGTTGAAAAAGCAGCTACCCCCCCCCCCCCCCCCCCCCCCCCCCCTAAACTTTGATTTTTAGTTCTTTGTGGGATGAAACTTTTATGGATTTGGGAAACCTATGTTTGGTTTCCTTTTTTTGCGTTCCATTTGGATACTCCCCTTGTTTTGAGAATTTGGGTTAAAGATCTCTTTGGATAAAACACTGGTATTGCTTGTATATTTTGCTTGCAGTAAATATCTATATATCTACGTTCTGACCTCTCCAAGTGTTGAAAGGGTCGGTCCGAATGTATGAAGTCTTTTACCACCTGTCTTTATGCTTTATGGGGGAATTTTCCTTTTTATAGCCTTGATTTTTATCTCCTTTGCCGCCTCTTACATTTTGTCAATCGATTGCGCCATTGCAAGCATTATGTCATCAGGAAATTTTAACCCTTGGGCATTTTTTCAAAAGATTGAGAGTGTGGAGCAGCTTTCTCGGCTAGTGAATTTTCTTTATTTTCCTTCCAATAGAGCTTGGGTTACCTATATTAAGTTTTTAAATTTATCGGTGTGCAGGTTATGCCTCCTCAATTTGAGGCTGAATATGGGCCTCTTCCGCCTCAGTGGGCTTTTCTTTCATCGTATCTTGTTCGAGATTTTCCAGTGGCTGTATCTTGGAGTGAGAATGGTCTTTTTCAGATTGATAGCGGTCGGGATGAGTTTCTTATACTTCACCACCTGGGGATAGGAAGTGCCATGATGTTTTTTCCATAAGGGTAATGTTTCCTTCCAAGTCTGTCCGCGTCGTGAAATTGAGGATGACCACGAGGCCACCTTGAACTCGGTTTCTTCATCATGCAGTTCTAATTGAGTTGTTTCTGCGTCATGCTTTGGGAGTTTGTAAACTGATCTTTCGATTTAAGTTTTCATAAAATAAAGAAAAAGGGGAATCTATGATTCTCCTTATTGTGTTCTTGTGATTTTAGAAATAAAATAGAAAGAGAGATCTTTTATTATTCATAATACGAAGCAACGTACAGAAACCTTTCTTAGAGGTTGGATCCCTTCAAACTCGTTACATCATTTTAGAGATATTGACGCAAAGGATAGGGTAGGAACCTAAGGACGTCCTACCTCTTCATTTTCCTCGCTGTCAGGGCTGACAACGTCGACTTCAAAGACGGAGTCCCCCATGTAGGTGAAAATTAAGGCCGATCCTACATTGACTCGATTTGCTTGTGTGAAGTCGCGCCATCCTTGAGTCAACCAAAATAGGCCATCTTCATCCCTATCCACTTTCACTTCGTGTTCCTGGTTGGAGCGGGATCAGAGTCTAGCTTGAGTGTGAGCATCCTCGTCGATTAGAACATACATGAGGGGGAGCCGAAGTGTTTGAAGTTGTTCCTCCCTCATAACGACTCTATAGAAAGCCCTTGGCGGCAAATTTGGATCCATCTTGTTTTAGGATGTTCACCATTTTAGGACACCCAAGCGTGTTTTATACTTGATGTGCTAGGTTTTCCTGCCCTTGGTTTTATCGCTTTTTATCGAGAAACAATTTTAGTTTTTTCTTTTTGTAATTCACTTTTACTGGTTTTGAGAAAAGATGCTTCTCTGATTAACTTTGTTTTTAGAGAATGGGAGACGCGTGCCCTTGGTGGCTGTGTCACATGTTGCGTGTTATGCATGCAATTCTTCTTTTTCCCGTTCGATTGTTCTCTCGTGATTGATGGTACAAATAAGTGGGTTTTCACTGTTTTCCTCTAACTTTATCGAGATGCGGGGATGCATCATAATTCCTCCTTTATCATTTAGGGCAAATGGGGTTTTTGGGTCAGAACCACGATGGGCCTTTTTCCAAGCGATTGATTATCCCGAACAGTTCTCACAATTGGTGAGATATTCATACTTAATTTCTAATTTTCTTAGAAAACTCCTTTTTAGCTTATACTCCTCTTTCATTTTTTAGCTGCTACCACTTAGGTTTGAGGAGGTGTACGCGGATGCTGTTCCTAGCCGGGTTTTACTTTCTTCTCATCTGCTGCGCAATTTCCCGGTTTGTATAGAGCGACGCAACGGTGGTCTTCTCTACCTTGGCCGCGGATGGAAAGATTTTGTGGAATCGCATGGTTTTGAACGGGGGGTTTCTATGATTTTTACTCACATGGGTGAGGCTTGTTTCGAGGTTCAGGTGGTGGATTCACGTGGGGGTGGTTATGAGGTTCATCATGATGATCTTTCTCCCCGCGACGTAGCTTCAAACGGATTTTAAACCGTACTTTTATCACGAAATAAAGCCTTGAGCTTGTTTATTAGATTGGCTACAATTTTGTTAATTGCAAGGCCTTTAATAATTGCTTCTGGAGAATTTGAAGTTATTTATGTCACTAGTATGACTAGTTTTAGTCTTTTGAGGCTAATTCATCATGATGTGTTGCTCACGTGATTTTTGAGTAGTTCTGAAATAGTGTTCGCTGTTTACTTCATGCATGGAGCCTGTGGTTTTTGGCTCAACGATTTGAACTTTCGAACTTATTTGCCCCATATTCCTGTTTACGACATGTGTCCAGTATTGTTCATGCACCTTATAAAAGAGAGTATGGGGGAAAGGACACCTAGACTTGTTATGTGCTTTTGTCATGCCTTCCTCTGTTAGTTCACCTTGGTCCTTTTTTGAGAGAATCAGTTTTCCTGAGCAACTTCTCCGCTTGGTTAGTTCCTTTATTGCTGAATTTTTCTTTTATTAGGTTGGTTTTTCTTTTAACGCTCTTTGAAATCTGTCTTTTGTTAGTCTTTGCCACTATGCTTTGAAGATAATCTTGGGCCAGATCTCCCCAGAAGCATTCTTCTGTCAACAAGGATTCTTCGAGACTTCTCGGTAGAAGTTGTACGCGGAGATTACAGGGTTCTTTTTTTAAGGGGAGGTTGGAATGATTTTGCCGAGTCACATAGTATTAATATTGGTTCCTCTTTAACCTTTATCCATAAAGGGGGAAATCGCTTCGATGTCCAGATCTTAGATGCTGTGGGAGATGAGGTAGATGCGGAGTGGGCCTCTCCCGAGTCAGATGGTCCTCCCTCTAATGGATTTCGCCTGAGTCAAGGCAGAACTCGTCTCATCCCCGCTCGGGCTCGGCGGACATAAGCTGATGGGGGCTTGTTCAAGATTGACAACTCTTTGAATGTGCTATCGTATTTTATCTTTGGTTGTTTTCATTTCATGTTTATCGGTGGATCTATAGCCACAATTTCCTTCGATAGTTAGAAAGTTTTGGGTGCCCCAGAATGGTTTATGAAAACCAGATCTTTCATTTCTAGACTATCCTCAAAGATCGAATCTAACGCTCTAGAGTTATGATGAGAATCCTAATTTGGAGCTAAATTCTAACGTCTTTGGAGTTCAGGTGAAACTTCGTTCCCAAGATTGTGGTTTTGTTCAGAGGCCTGTCGCGGAGCCAAGCTCAAGCGTCTTAGGCCTTATCATAAAATGTCATCTTTGAGAACATGTATTTGATTAGAGGCCTGACGCGGAGCCAAGCTCCAACGTTGTAGGTCTTAATATAAAATATCGTCCCTGAGAATGCAGATTCGATCAGAGGCCTGACGCGGAGCCAAGCTCCGGCGTCCAAGGACTTGTTGTAAAATATCGTCTCTGAGAATGCAGATTCGATCAGAGGCCTGACGCGGAGACAAGCTCCAACGTCCAAGGACTTGTTGTAAAATATCGTCTCTGAGAATGCAGATTCGATCAGAGGCATGACGTGGAGACAAGCTCCAGCGTCCAAGGACTTATTGTAAAATATCGTCTCTGAGAATGCAGATTCGATCAGAGGCCTGACGCGGAGACAAGCTCCAGTGTCCAAGGACTTATTGTAAAATATCTTCTCTGAGAATGCAGATTCGATCAGAGGCTTGACGCGGAGCCAAGCTCCAGCGTCCAAGGACTTGTTGTAAAATATCGTCTCTGAGAATGCAGATTCGATCAGAGGCCTGACGCGGAGACAAGCTCCAGCGTCCAAGGACTTATTGTAAAATATCTTCTCTGAGAATACAGATTCGATCAGAGGCCTGACGCGGAGCCAAGCTCCAACGTTCTAGGTCTTAATATGAAATATCGTCTCTGAGAATGCAGATTCGATCAGAGGCCTGATGCGGAGCCAAGCTCCAGCGTTCTAGGACTTAATATAAAATCTCGTCTCTGAGAATGCAGATTCGATCAGAGGCCTGACGCGGAGCCAAGCTCTAACGTTCTAGGACTTAATATGAAATCTCGTCTCTGAGAATGCAGATTTGATCAGAGGCCTGACGCGGAGCCAAGCTCCAACGTTCTAGGACTTAATATGAAATCTCGTCTCTGAGAATGCGGATTCAATCAGAGGCCTGACGCGGAGCCAAGCTCCAGCGTCCAAGGACTTATTGTAAGAAGTTCCCCTGGAGTTGAACATAATAAAAGTGCCCTCTAACCATAATAAAAGCGCCCTCTAACCACTTTATTTAATTTTTGCGGGGGCAACTAAGCTTTTTGTTTCATACAACTATTTGGTAATTATACATAGTACTTTTTTAGATTATCAGCATTCCAAGTCTTGTTCAAAACGATACCTTCAGGGGTGCTGAGCTTGTACGCTCCTTCTTGAACCTCTTTCACGATCACATAAGGTCCTTCCCAATTGGGGTCCAGTTTCCCTCCAAAGGTAGTTTGGCGGAGCACCAAATCCCCTTCATTGAGATGTCGTGGGTGAATTCGCCTATCCCGATATTTAGATAGCCTCCTCTTGTATTCTTGCTCTTTCAAAACTGCTGTCATCATGCGCTCCTCTATGAGATGGAGTTCGAGTTCCAATGTTTCATCGTTGGTTTCTTGGTTGTATGCTATTATTCGCGCTGAAGGAACTAATCTTTCAACTGGGATGATCACGTCCATACCGAAGACTAAAGAAAACGGGGTTTCTCTAGTCGGAGTCTTTGTTGACGTGCGGTAGGACCAGAGCACTAAAGGTAGTAGTTCTGCCCACCGCCCCTTTGTTGTGTTCCCAAGTTTCTTTTGTATCCCATACAGTAATTGTCGATTGGTTGTTTCCGCCTGCCTGTTCGTCTGCGGATGGGCCACAGATGAAATTTTGAGATTTATGCCTAAACCGGCGCAGAATTCTCTAACCGTTTCACAATCAAATTGAGGTCTATGATCTGTGATTATCGAGTCGGGTACTCCGAAACGGCAGACAATATTAAGAATCTCCTCACCTTTTCCGCGTTTATTAATCCCATTGCTTCGGCCTCTACCCACTTTGTGAAATAATCAACCAAGACTAACACATACTTCAACTGACCAGGGGCAGTAGAAAATGGACCTAAGATGTCCATTCCCCAGACAGAAAAAGGGCAAGCACCAGTTATACTTTTTAGTACCTCGGAAGGGCGGTGGATCAAGTTTCCAAATCGTTGACACGCGTCGCATTTCTGGATATAATCTTGAACATCTCGCTTCAGAGTTGGCCAATAATACCCTAGCCTGGTGTTGTTGCAGGAGTATGTCGAGTATTGAAATAGATGTAAAATAAAGTTCAGACTGACTTCCCTGTCTCAGCAAATAATACAAGACTTCCTCCCGTTGTAGTAAGAGAAAAGTCAGGATCGAATCCACGAGGAAGCACGTCAGCAGTTCTCAGGTAGCTATCAAATTCTCACAGACACAGCAGAAAAGCACAGAAACGAAGACACAAGCAAGCAAAGCAAATAATCCCGGCAAGGGCAACTAAAATAAAAGCAAGAACAAATAAAGACATAAATAAAAGCAAAGCAAAGATGGAAGCAAAGACAGAAAGTAACTCGACATAAGCTAATCGACAACAGCAGAGTACTCGACAGAAGAACTCGACCGAGTCTTGTCGACACAGAAGTCTTATCGATATCGACAAGTACTCGACACAAACAGCAGATCGACAACACAGAAAGAACTCGATCTCGATTAATCTTCTCGACGTCGACAACAGTGTTCGACCTCGACAAGGCTCTTCGAAATCGATGAAAACAGAAATTTAAAAGTGCAAATGCTTTCGAACACGGAAATGGTTTTCAATAAACTAAAGACTTCCAAGGCTAGAGTTTCGACATCGCAACGATAACCATGCAAAGTAACACATAAAGGCATAAAAGATCATGCTTTCCATCTAAATAACTTTCGTTATTAACAAATAGGAATATAGAGGCTTTCGCATAAACCCTAATTGTTACTAACCCTTTTTCACATAATTAATCCAAGTTGCATTAAGATCACTTTCGCTTCAATAACACAAACAAGGATCACCTTCAACTCTCGCAAAAGAATCATGCTTATAGGGATAGAAGATGAATCGCACAAAAGATCTGACCTTTATCGCATCGCCTCACATGGCCACCGTCGGGCTCACCCCAACCCCAGAAGTGGGTGGACTACTCGCTCCTCATCGCAATCGCAGACATCTTTGATTTAAAGGAAATAAATTGCATTAACTAAATTCAACGATTTTACAATCCTGGCAATCAACTTTCGCAAACTGCCAAAACCCTAAAACCCTTAGAACTCCTAAACTACTCTACTTGAATTGAATTGTGTGTAACTTGGAATGAATAAAACTGAGCCCCCTAGGGCCTTATTTATAGGCTTCTAATCCTCGCTAATCAAGGATAGAAGATATCTATCTTTATCTAAAATTATATCTAAAACTTAATGATAAATAAATAACATAGTGTAATTAAATAAAATAGATAGACTAGGATTATATCTAATGTGTGGACATCTTCTTTCGTCTTGATAGATCTTGATAGAATTGGACGAATCTTAGCTTGCAAGTATCCAATCTCGCTCGGACTTCTCCTCGATCTCGGCTTCTGGACTCCTCGACAATCTTCTCGACATGTCTCCTCGATATCGACAAAAGTTGTCGATGTCTAGAAGTTTCTTCGTCTGGTGCTCGTGCTCGACGTCTAGAACACATGTCGAGTTGATAACTCCTCGATATCGACAAGATTTGTCGATATCGATAACTTTCCTCAGCTCCCAGCTCTGTTCGTAAAACGCACTTTCCCGATGCCTCGGTTGTCGGATTGACGCATATGACCATGCGTTGGAAAGCTCTTTCCGAGGGCTACAACTCTCATGAAGACATCACAGCCTGATTCAGAATGATGAAAGCCGGAAATTGGCCTTCTCTCCAGCTGCACCATTCTTGGCTTCTCCATGACTTTCCTTTAAGCTCCAAAATGCGTCCGATCTGCGAAATATGACAAAAACTTGTGTAGACCTCCATATATTGCAAACAAGTGTAAACTACACAGATTCTATATTATTCTAACCCAAATGTATGCAATGTATGCAGAAATCGATATAAAAGTAAGTGTAAAACATGGCAAATTAGGCTCACAACAAACACCCCATACTTAAGCTTGCTTGTCCTCAAGCAATACTTTTAATTGTCATTCAGGGGAAGAAATCAAAACTCTCAACATATTAGATTCATTGTCATATAACCCTGCAATTAATTACCATCCTCGAAAAGGTACTAGTGTCACAGATTCATGCATGTGCAAATATGTAAAAGCAACATCTACTCACAAAAGGAGGGTTATGCATAAATAATTTTTATGTGACTAAGCATTGATAATCAAGAAGACTTTAATTTAAGCTCATGAAGGAGTAGATTGGTAAAAGGCTAAAAGGTGGGCAATTTTTGGCAATGTGGTGCTTTTGATCCGGGGAAATGGATCACTTTCAAACTTTGAGTTTTATATCACATTCCTTCTTCCATACAATTCATCACCTTTCATATTGCTTTTTTCAATAATAATGCTTTTACCTCTCTAACCTCAGCATTGCCTTCTCGCGAGTCGCAAACATGGGTGTCATGAATGGCCCCGGATACTTAGTGCTTTGGACTCCTCACAATGTGTCCCATCTCTCCAAACTATTATCTCATAGAGCAGGGTCAATCTACCTTTATCTCCTGAGGTGATTGGATTTTCTTTCATTCATTAAATTTTCCATATATTTCAAACAAATTTCCTTCCAAACTCCAAATATGATAATAACAACACAAACACCATATGACATCTCCATAATGTAACATCATTCTCAACATAATCCCCGGATATGGTAAAGAATGGAAATATTTAGGAACATGTGGAGCAATATTTGAAATAAGGCATAATATGGCTTTTGTGATGCATAAACATAGGTAAAGTTAGGATATAAACAATGAGCATTATATGGAAATCTAAAGTCCTCCATCATCTTATCATGCAACATGTCAAAAGCAATTTCAAATTTTACGTCCTTTCATGGTTTTCAAGAAATAATGCACTTCATTGTGACTTCCCTTTACTAGGCAATTTCATGTTATATCTCTAATGAATCCAATTTTGCATCGTCGAGTTCAATATAAAGCTTCCATGACATTATTTCAAAATTTTCAATGGGGGTCATTTTTCTCAAATTTTTGGAAAACATGCATATAAGCACATAAATCAATAATGAATTGCAAAATAGCCATGCATAAGAAATTTCAAGAAATAAACCTTAAAAATGCACACATAATGTCAAATAAAATCAAATATGCATAAAGTAAGCCCTTTCCCCACCCCATACTTAAACATTACAGTGTCCTCACTGTATAAAAAACAAGGGTAAAGAAAGAAACTCACAAGACAGGTGTGCGGATCGTCGGAAATCGAGTGAAGAAGTGCTGCAGTGCTTGTCGATCTCGACAACTTAGTCGATCTCGAGGACTTGTCGATGTCGACAACATCTCCTCGACATCGAGTTCTTCATGTTGCCTCCAGGGTGATCTTCTCGACCATAGGCTTGCTCGATGTGGTTTGTCGATGTCGAGGACTTACCTCCATGTCGACAAGACTGTAGTTTTTTTTTTTTTTTTTTCATACCTGCAAGATTCGTTAGAAAAGAAATACCCACAATAGTATAATCCTAAGAACAATGTCCAAAACCTAAAGCAAACAAAACAACAATGTCCAAAAAGTCCCAAAATAAAAAAAACGTCTATTTACAAGCTCTAGATTTTATAGTCGCTAGGCCGACTTTCTCCATTTAGCATTAGCCTGACTCATCTTTGTCCGGAGGTATAGGTGGATCTGGTGGTTCCTCCGGTGGTGGGAAGCGTGGGATGTCATCCGGAGGCATCATGTGAAAAAGCTTGAGCCTCCCTGAGTGGATGCTCCATGGCTCCTTCCATCCATCTTCCTGGGCTCCAGCTGGCATGCATAAAGGAATATATAAAGGAAATTTGCATACCTCATCATCATACCTCTTCCGCTCCATTGGTTGATTCGTTTGCGCGTCTCCACCACAGCAAAACGGTGGAGTGGGAAGAGATATTTCCACCTCATCATGCGGAACTTCATGCCACTTTGTGAGGACCCCATACTTAAATATGAACATCGGTTGCTCAAAATTGTCAGGAATAGCCTTCACCTTATAAGGCAAAGGTGACTTTGAAGCACCATGGGCAATGACGTCCGGATTTTGCGTTGGTGGCTCTTCTTCTTCTTGGGATCCTTTCAAAGATTCTTCAAAGATAGATAGTGAAATAGAAATAGAGGCAAAACATACTTGGGTTTCTGTGGTACAGATGATTTTGGCTAGTGTTTCTGGATCAGTTCCTCCAGAATGTGTATATGTCGAGTCCAGGTAATGTTCCCATCTACGCAACACAAGCTCAGCTTCTGCTTGTTCCCTTGCTGCTTTCTCAGCGGCGAGAGCAGCATCTTTAGTGGCGATAGCAGCATCTCTAGTGGCTAGCTCCCTTGTAAGTCTGGCAATCAGTTGTTCTTGTGTTTCTGCGGCCGCCATGGCTCTTTTCAGTTTAGAATGGATGTGTAGGACACGTTCCGGATCATCTAAGGCGTTAAACTCAAGTGGTTGACCAGAACGGCGCATACATCCTGCAAATTAACTCAAGAGAAACGTGAGATTTGACTACCTAAGGCGCGATTGATTGCTTCCCCGGCAACGGCGCCAATTTGTTGTTGCAGGAGTATGTCGAGTATTGAAATAGATGTAAAATAAAGTTCAGACTGACTTCCCTGTCTCAGCAAATAATACAAGACTTCCTCCCGTTGTAGTAAGAGAAAAGTCAGGATCGAATCCACGAGGAAGCACGTCAGCAGTTCTCAGGTAGCTATCAAATTCTCACAGACACAGCAGAAAAGCACAGAAACGAAGACACAAGCAAGCAAAGCAAATAATCCCGGCAAGGGCAACTAAAATAAAAGCAAGAACAAATAAAGACATAAATAAAAGCAAAGCAAAGATGGAAGCAAAGACAGAAAGTAACTCGACATAAGCTAATCGACAACAGCAGAGTACTCGACAGAAGAACTCGACCGAGTCTTGTCGACACAGAAGTCTTATCGATATCGACAAGTACTCGACACAAACAGCAGATCGACAACACAGAAAGAACTCGATCTCGATTAATCTTCTCGACGTCGACAACAGTGTTCGACCTCGACAAGGCTCTTCGAAATCGATGAAAACAGAAATTTAAAAGTGCAAATGCTTTCGAACACGGAAACGGTTTTCAATAAACTAAAGACTTCCAAGGCTAGGGTTTCGACACCGCAACGATAACCATGCAAAGTAACACATAAAGGCATAAAAGATCATGCTTTCCATCTAAATAACTTTCGTTATTAACAAATAGGAATATAGAGGCTTTCGCATAAACCCTAATTGTTACTAACCCTTTTTCACATAATTAATCCAAGTTGCATTAAGATCACTTTCGCTTCAATAACACAAACAAGGATCACCTTCAACTCTCGCAAAAGAATCATGCTTATAGGGATAGAAGATGAATCGCACAAAAGATCTGACCTTTATCGCATCGCCTCACATGGCCACCGTCGGGCTCACCCCAACCCCAGAAGTGGGTGGACTACTCGCTCCTCATCGCAATCGCAGACATCTTTGATTTAAAGGAAATAAATTGCATTAACTAAATTCAACGATTTTACAATCCTGGCAATCAACTTTCGCAAACTGCCAAAACCCTAAAACCCTTAGAACTCCTAAACTACTCTACTTGAATTGAATTGTGTGTAACTTGGAATGAATAAAACTGAGCCCCCTAGGGCCTTATTTATAGGCTTCTAATCCTCGCTAATCAAGGATAGAAGATATCTATCTTTATCTAAAATTATATCTAAAACTTAATGATAAATAAATAACATAGTGTAATTAAATAAAATAGATAGACTAGGATTATATCTAATGTGTGCACATCTTCTTTCGTCTTGATAGATCTTGATAGAATTGGACGAATCTTAGCTTGCAAGTATCCAATCTCGCTCGGACTTCTCCTCGATCTCGGCTTCTGGACTCCTCAACAATCTTCTCGACATGTCTCCTCGATATCAACAAAAGTTGTCGATGTCTAGAAGTTTCTTCGTCTGGTGCTCCTGCTCGACGTCTAGAACACATGTCGAGTTGATAACTCCTCGATATCGACAAATCTTGTCGATATCGATAACTTTCCTCAGCTCCCAGCTCTGTTCGTAAAACGCACTTTCCCGATGCCTCGGTTGTCGGATTGACGCATATGACCATGCGTTGGAAAGCTCTTTCCGAGGGCTACAACTCTCATGAAGACATCACGGCCTGATTCAGAATGATGAAAGCCGGAAATTGGCCTTCTCTCCAGCTGCACCATTCTTGGCTTCTCCATGACTTTCCTTTAAGCTCCAAAATGCGTCCGATTTCTGCGAAATATGACAAAAACTTGTGTAGACCTCCATATATTGCAAACAAGTGTAAACTACACAGATTCTGTATTATTCTAACCCAAACGTATGCAATGTATGCAGAAATCGATATAAAAGTAAGTGTAAAACATGGCAAATTAGGCTCACAACACCTGGTTGCTTTGGCCAGAACAGCTCTGAAGGTTCGATAATATAAAAACAATGTAATAAGAAATACTCTAGAAGGGGGGTTGAATAGAGTATGCCCGTTTTTCGCAGTAAGTCTCAAGGCTTTTGGAGCTTGTACCAAAACCTTTGAGATTAAACCTAAATCACAAAGTTAGACAATCGAACCAAGTGCGGAAATAAGGTAAAGCAAATAAGTAAAGAACACGAGTAATTGTTTACGAGGTTCAGCACAACTTGGCCTACGTCCCCGCCTAGGGTTCTTCCACAACCCTAGGATTCAAAAGGCTTTATTGATTCGCTTAGCTTAGGATCCTAATAGGTCACCGAGAAGCCTCTCTCCTATACAATTGCAATCTAGTCAACTCACGTCCCCTTGGAGTCCTAGACCAATCTAGAAGAGCCCCACCTCTCTCAGCTATCTAGTACAATTCTCTTACTCTCACAAATCAATAGCCTAGTGCAACTTCCCGAGTTATAAACTCTCGAGTAACACTTAAATGAATATATCCTATAAGCTCACAGTGACTCTCAAAGGCTTTGAAATAAACAGCAAACTCTTTGAGCGCTTAGCAGAGAGACACTTTGGAAGACAGATCTTGCTTGAATGAAAACTCGTGTGTAGCACTTGTTGTTTTGTCTTCTTCCTTCTTTCCTTTATATACGAGTGGAATGGCGCCTGAGGATCTTCACCAACGGCTCTAGGAATCAGGCTTTGATCTTCAACCTTCTATATATGGACACTTCGAAGCCATGATCTGTTTTGAATAGGATCTCCTCATATGCACCAAAGGAAAGAGATAATCTCGAATATACTTCCTGAAATGGTTAGTCCAACATATATATATATATATATATATATATATATATATATATATATATATATATATATATATATATATATATATATATATATATATATATATATATATATATATAATATAACGGAAGTATATAATAAGATAAAATAGTATTCGGACAAATAATATAGGTTTTGTATTTCATCAACTGTTAATGCGCCAAGGCCTTTGACACAAACATCCTGTCAAAGCTCTTGAAACATTTATTTCAATTTCCATCAAAGGAGGGAGTTATCAATCTCCCCCTTGATGAAAGACAAAACCTGTGCATCCTTGCAACTTAGTCAAACATAGGTAATAAAATAGAAATCAGACTAAGTACCTGCAAGGGTTAGACAAATGTTGGATCAAAAAAATTTAAAGCATTAAAACACTATCCAACCGAAAACCATAAATAAAAAACCAAGGTCTTCCAAGACCTTTAAGCAGAGGTTTTCAAAGTCTAAACACCACAGATCATCTCCCCCTTTTTGTCTTTCAACAAAGGGCGGAGTTAAAAACAGTTACCAAAAAAGTTACCAAAAGTTTTGAAAACGTTTCCAAAAACCAGCAATGTAACAAGTTTCAGGGGTGGGATAGGGTGGGTTCAGGTTTAGTCATCCGGAGCATCATCAGTGAGCCTCGTCCACAGTCCCTCCAGCATCTTGGAAATCCCTCTCATCTCCGTCATAATCTTCTTCTGCAGCTCCTTAATATCCAGGCAAACTTCCTCCAAGCCCAACTCTAGGTTGTCCATGCGTTCATCGAAAGCTGGAGCAGTGGGAAAGGCTTTTGAAAGAGTGGCAAGACTCAAGGTCCCTTGGGGAGACCGAGTGATGCCAATCTTTTCAAGGCCTTTAGAGTCGAACTTACCCTTATGACGCAGCTGTTCTTCATTTTTGACGTCAATTCCAGAAGCTTTGAAGATAGGGGTAAAAAGGGTAGCAAAGGGGAGGGGAGAGCCTTTTCTAGCTTTTCTGGCATGAGCCATGGTTCCAAGGATAGTGTTGGCCAGATCAGGATCAAGGCCATTTAAGATGCGATAGAGCAGGACCATAGCATTGTCGGTAAGGAGTGAGCCAGAGTTAAGACGGGGTAAGAGGCATCGAACAATGATGTTAAAAATTATTTTTGCCTCAAGGGTTAGGGATGAGTGGGTGAGTTGCTTTGAGGTGTTGTTGGATGCTTCGGGTAGGAGATATTTGGCTCAAGCAAGGATGATGCAATTTTCTTTTGAGGGATGGATTTCAGCGGGTGAAACTGGTGTAGGTAAGCCTAGGAAATTGGCAAAATCATTAGAGTTGAGAGAGATTCTAACCCCTTTGACAACAGACTCCAAAGACCAACCATCGGTGTCGTTTTTGGCTTTTAGGTTAATGTAGAAGAGTCGGGTAAGCTGGGGGTAGTAGACAGTCTCAAGGTTAAGAAGGGTCCATGCTGGGGAATTTTTGAGGAGCTCAATGCAGGGTAACTTCAAAGCTTCAAAGAACTCAACATCTAAAAAATCAGAACAACTAATCTTACGAGTTCGAAACTCGTCTACCCACTTACCAGCAGTCTCAACATCTTGAAACCAAGAGGAGGGAAAGGATTGATTTACCTGGATATAGGCCGGGGGGGTCTGCATTCTTTCTGCGCGCAACTGTTGGAGCAGCTCTCTTGACAGGTGCTACAAGACTCTTGACAGTGCCCTTCCTAGTGCGCTTGGGGGATGGAGGCTTGACAGGAGCAGAGCCTTTCCGCTTCTTTGGAGACGGGGGAGGAGGAGGAGAAGGAGAGGGAGATTCTTCCTCCTCTTCCTCAGACCCCGAGTCCTCACCGGACCCCGCTTCATCTCCTTCAGGTTTCTCGTCCTCTCCAGATCCCTCTTGCTCTTCTTCTTCTTCCTCAGGCTCCTCCTCGGATGGAACCTCCTCGGCTTCGGCTTCCTTCCGAATCCGTTCAGCTTCTTCCTCGGACAGTTTCTTAGCAAGTTCGGCCTCCTCATCGGCCTTTTTCTTCCTTAAGGCCTCCTCCTCAGCTTCCTTGGCGGCATCTCTTTCTAGGAGGGCGTCTAGGTCATCTTCCTCCTCATCCTCGTCTGGTTCCTCAGCCAAGATCTTCCTCTTCCCTTTCTGTTTAGCACTGATCGGCTTCTTAGCAGAGCGCTTTTGAGAGCCCTTGGGAACAATGGCCGAGCTCTCGGCGATGGTGCTCTGGACGACAGTTGGGACGATAGCTTGAGGAGCGGGTTCAGGTGTGGGAGAGGTAGCAGGGGCCTGACGTCCCTTGGGGGTGGCGCCAAGTCTTTTGGGTGTGACAGCTTTCTTAGTTTTGGGTGCCATGGAGGAAATCGGTTAGGGTTTTCTTAGGACAGATGAGAGGTTGAAGAGGGAGAAGGTGAAGGGTTTGGATTCGTTCTGAGTGTGGATTGTGATCGGGTACAGTATTGGGTTTAAGTAGAGGGAGTGATGGGACGAGTTTTGAGTTCCAAGGAAAGAAATCATTACATTGCCAATTTGAAAGGTTTTCAAATTCAAATTCAAATGTCCATTAAAATCGGACAGAACAAACTGTGAGATTAAGTTCCAAAAATAAAATATCTTAACGGATAAGGAAAACACAGAAATAGGCAATTTTGAAATTCAATAAAAATATAATTGATTAAATATCTAAAAAGATATTAACCAAAAATATATGATCCGATATATGTACTCCACCATTTAGTTCACACACCTTGACATGGTTCTCAAGGGTCTTGACACTAAGTAGAATTTATCTTTCGTAAAGGGAAAGCTCCCCCTACGAAAGTGCATCCTTGTTAAGCATCCCAATCTCTCATCTTATGAAGGTGAACCTGTCCTCTGCCAAAGGCTTAGTAAAAATGTCAGCCCATTGAAAATCAGTAGAAATAAAAGATATGGACACATCACCTTTTTCAACATGATCTCTAATGAAATGATGACTTACATCAATATGCTTGGTCCTTGAATGCTGAATAGGATTCTTAGTGATGGAGATGGCACTTGTATTGTCACACTTAATTGGAATACCTTTGAGGTTAATGCCAAGATCTCGCATTTGTTGAGCAATCCAAAGGATTTGGGAGCAACAGGCTCCAGCTGCAATGTATTCGGCTTCTGCAGTGGATAGAGCAACTGAGTTTTGCTTTTTTGAGTGCCAACTAATCAAAGATGCTCCTAAGAATTGGCAACATCCTGATGTGCTCTTCCTATCCACCTTATAACCTGCAAAATCTGCATCAGAATATCCAATTAAAGTGAAATCCTTTTGCTTTGGGTACCATAGTCCAAGTTCCTTAGTGCCATTGAGATATCGAAAGATCCTTTTCACGGCTACGAGGTGAGATTCTTTAGGATCAGCTTGAAACCTAGCACACATGCAAACACTAAACATGATGTCAGGTCTACTAGCCGTGAGATATAACAAAGAACCAATCATTCCTCGATACTCCTTTTGATTGACACTTATTCCAGTCTTGTCTTGATCTAGAGACAATGTTGAGCTCATGGGAGTCTTGGCTGCTTTGGATTGATCCATCTTGAACTTCTTTAAGAGATCCTTAGTGTACTTGCTTTGGTTGACAAAGATCCCTTTCTTGGATTGATGAACTTGTAATCCCAAAAAGAAGTTGAGTTCACCCATCAAGCTCATCTCAAATTCACTGCACATGATGTCAGAAAATTCCTTGCACAGAGATGTGTTAGTAGCACCAAATAATATATCATCAACATAAATTTGAATAACCAAAATGTCCTTTCCTTTGGTCTTGATAAAAAGAGTTTTGTCGATCAACCCCCTTTTAAAATCATTTTCTAAAAGATATTTAGACAAGCGCTCGTACCAAGCTCTTGGGGCTTGTTTCAAACCATAAAGCACTTTGTCAAGTTTATAAACATGATTGGGGAATTCTGAGCTTTCAAAGCCTGGGGGTTGAGCAACATAAACTTCTTCCTCTAAGAAACCATTAAGAAAAGCACACTTGACATCCATTTGATATAACTTTATGCTCATAAAAGATGCAAATGCTAATAAAATACGAATGGCTTCAAGCCTGGCTATGGGAGCAAAGGTCTCCTCGTAGTCAATACCTTCCTCTTGATTGTAGCCTTGAGCAACAAGCCTTGCCTTGTTTATCACAATCTTACCATTCTCATCTAGCTTGTTTCGAAATACCCATCGAGTGCCAATGACTGATTGATGCTTTGGCCTAGGCTTCAAGGTCCAGACTTTGTTCCTTTCAAATTCATTAAGCTCACTTTGCATAGTAGTGATCCAGTCTGACTCCTGAAGTGCCTCATCTACCTTCTTTGGCTCAATAAGAGAAACAAACGCATGAAAAGCACAAAGATCTTTAAGTTTAGAACGAGTTTGAACACTAGAAGTAGGGTCAGAAATGATATCCTTTAATGAGTGTGATGAGGAGTATTTGAATTTCCTTTTGCTAGTCTCAGCTCCTTGATTCGTCACACTGGTAGGATTGACTTATAGTGCATCTGACTCCGTGGTCTTGTTAAGTTCAGTTACAACAGTTTCTGACGTTTCAACACTGTTGGATTGGACACCAAGGGCTTTGGACGAATCTTCAACACCTTGGGCCAATTCTTCAGTGTTAAGAATCGGTTCCTGCATGTTCCTTTTCTATGTGTTCATGGTAGCAGCATCATCACCTTCCTCGTTTTCTTCATGGATATTAAGATCTATATCTGCAACACTTTCACTCAAAGCACCGTCATTGCATTCATAAAAAATAACATGTATACTTTCTTCAACTACCTGGGTCCTTTTATTGAAGATTCTATAAGCTTTGCTACTCGTGGAATAGCCAAGAAATATACCTTCATCACTACGCGCATCAAATTTCCCAAGGTTATCTTTTCCATTGTTATGAACAAAACAAGTACAGCCAAAGGGTTTAAAATAAGATATAAGTGGTTTGCGGCCTTTGAAAAGTTCATAAGGAGTTTTCTTTAAGATAGAACGAATAAGACAACGATTTAAAATGTAGCTAGCTGTGTTAACAGCTTCAGCCCAATAGGTTTTAGGTAATGCATTTTCTAAAAGCATAGTCCTGGCCATATCCTCTAAGGTGCGGTTCTTGCGTTCCACAACCCCGTTTTGTTGAGGTGTCCTAGGAGCAAAAAAGTTATGGGAGATGCCATATTTAGCACAAAACAAATCAAATTGAAGTTGATCAAACTCCCTACCATGATCACTCTGAATAGACACTATGGGCTCATTTCTTAAAGTTTGCAAATCCTTACAAAGTTTTGAAAACTCAAATAAGGCCTCTGATTTATCTTTCAAAAAAGCAACCCAAGTATATCTAGAAAAATCATCAACGACAACTAGCATGTACTTTTTACCATTGGGAGATTTGACTCGCATAGGACTGTTGTAAGATGGGAAATCAACCACAAATAAAATAACTCAATTCCCACTATGTAGATAGCGGAAGTCGGGATCGTTCCACTGGAGAGAGGACAACACTTTCTAGAGTAGTTTCTATGATCTAACAACTCACAAAAATCAGCAGCAAAGGCGGTCGATATCGACTAGATAGGTCAAAATCGAGGGGATGGTCGAGAGAAGTGATGAATGTCGAGTGATCTTTTGTTTTCCAACAGCGAAATAGAACAAAAAGCAAGAGATTTTAGGGATGTAAACAATATAAAAAGAACTTCCAAGGTCAAGGGATAACCACAACAACAACCATGCATAAACCACACAAGAATCATAGAACAAAGATCATGTTTTTATCATCAAAAGATAGCTTTCGCATACTTCACAAATAGAGAATAGAGGCTTTCGCATAAAACCTATTCGTTCTACCTTTTCTTAATTAGATCCCTTTTACTTTCGTCAAAGATCTCTAATTACTATCCAAATTCACAATTAAATCCACTTTCGCTTCATAATCATAAACATGGAATTGTCCTCAACTTTCGCAAAGGATTTAAGCACAAGATAGATGATGATAAACTCATAAAAACATCATAGATTCAAGCTTTCATACATGGCTATTGTTGGGCTCACCCCAACCCTAGAAGATGAAGAACTACTCACACATAGCTATAGAAAACATGCTGAAAATTGAATAAAACATAATATGAAATTGCATAAAATCAAACCTCAAAACCAATGTCAAAATCCTTCAACCAAAAACTCCAAACTTGCCGTCCCTTCTGCTGTAAATTCAGCGTATGACATAGCTATAGAAAACATGCTGAAAATTGAATAAAACATAATATGAAATTGCATAAAATCAAACCTCAAAACCAATGTCAAAATCCTTCAACCAAAAACTCCAAACTTGCCGTCCCTTCTGCTGTAAATTCAGCGTATGATGGATTCTCCTAATTAGCCTCTAATTGGCTTTATTTAAAGATAGAAAATTAAAACTTGATCTCCAAGGAAAGAGATTTTATCTAAGGAAAATAATATAATCTATCTAAGGAAGGATAAAATATCCCAAGTCTATCTAACTAAAAGATCCTAAAAGAAATAAAATAGAAACCCTAATTAAAAAGCCCAAAAATCAGATAAATCAGCCCGCCAGAAAATTCTGTTGGTGCGCAGATTCGCACAGGGTATCGGCGCCGAGGTCTGGGTGTCGGCGTCGAGGTATCTGTTCGAATGCAGTAACTTTTGTTTTTCTCCAGCTTTTCGTCTCTGTCTTCAATCGCACTTTCCCGAGTCCTCGTTAATCCGATTGACGCATATGAATATGCGTTGGAAAGCTCTTTTCAAGGACTTCAAATCTCATGAATGTTCCAGAACTTGAATCAAAGTGATGGATGGCGAAAATAAGGCTTTTCTCCAGCTGCACCTCTTTTTTTCCTTTTGCTTTGCTTCTCCATTGCCTTCATGATTTTTTATTAAGCTCTAAAGTGCGTTGAAACTCTTCCAAATCAGCTCCAAAACCTATAAAATCACACCAAAGCTTGTGTAGACTCCATTCTTTGCAATATTAAACATAACTACACATTTTCCTTACTTTCCCAACATAAAACCTAATAAAAGGACTTGAATGAAATAAAAACATGATGCAAAATAAGACTAAATATGAGGACATCAAGGACCACATAAATCCATATGTAAAAGTTCAAGGGGTCTAGAACAACTTACAACCTTTTTGGGTTTGAAAGAGCTACGTGTTTGTTTACCTCGTGTGCATGCATTGCACATGTCAATACCTATGAAGTCCATCTCAGGTAGCCCTCTTACAAGCCCTTTGGACACAAGCTTATGTAGCGTATGTGGACTCACATGACCTAGTCTCCTGTGCCAGAGCTTTGGATCGTCCGTCAATGCCTTTAGACAGGTTAAGCTTCCTTGTGCTACTTGATTAGCATTTACGGCGTATATATTGTTGTAACGATATGCAGTCAGAATAACTTCACCTGTATCTTCTCTGCACACTATACATCTTTTCTTGTTAAATCTGACATTGTTACCACTATCACATAATTGAGAAACACTAAGCAGATTATACTTTAAACCATTAACAAGATAGACATTTTTAATACTATGGCTGGAATTGCTTCCAACACTACCAATACCAACGATGTCGCATTTCCCTTTGTCACCAAGAGTGATTGTTCCCGTGGATTGCTCCTTTAGATCTTGAAAGAGAAAACTCTTCCCACTCATATGCCTCGAACATCCACTATCAATAATCCATTTGTGTTCTTTCACCTTGGTGATCTCCTGCAAGACAAACATCAACCTTTGTGGCTAGACCAATAAGCAAATTTGGATCCATTGTTGGGGTAAACCATATTTGGTAAAATAGTGCCTTTTGGAACCCAAACTTGTGTTATCCGTTCTTTTCTCAAATGAACAGGAAATGTATTACGAATAATATATGGATCCTTTCTTCTATAAGAGCATGTCTCTTTTACATGTCCCTTTCTAGCACAATGGTGACATATAGGAGAGGTTCTGCTTCCTTTTGCCTTTACAAAAGTGGTAATGTGTTGCTTCTTTAAAAACTTTGGATTGTAACCAATACCACTTTTGTTTAGAGAGCTTTGTTGCACACCCAACATCTTATCGAGAGTGCCTTTGGATTTGGTAAAACTTATGAGGGTTGTCTGTTGGTCTAGAATCTTATTATTCAGGGAGATCTTCTCGTTCTCTGAGTCATGATGCTCATTTCTTAGAGGGGAGAGATCTTGCTTGAGTTCAGATTTCTCCGAGTCAAGCGTCTTGACTTTAATGTCAAGACCTGAATAAGAAGCTTCAAGACCTTTGACCCTCGTAGACAGATCCTCAATAGTTCTTTCCTGGTCCACAGTTCTCTTAATAAGAATGTTAGTTTGGGCAATAAGCTTTTCTTCATTGGCAATCATATTGGAAAGGAATTCCGATAATACCTCTTTTGGACTTTCCATAAGTTCTCTTACAGTAGCTTCAAGCTTTTCATCGTTGGATTCATCTTCTGAGGTCATGAGACAAATGTTGGCCTTCTCATCGTCAGAGTCAGAGTCGGAATCACTCCAAGTAGCCACCATGGCTTTCTTCTTCCATTTGTCACCTTTCTTGGACTGGCTCTTTGTCTTTTGAGGGCAGTCCTTCACAAGATGATCTGTTTCACCACATTCAAAACAAGACAACGGTTTAGTCTTCTTTTCATACTTGTTGTATTGAGGCTTACCTCGAAATTTTGAAGACTCTGATCCATCCTTGTTGTTGAATTGCTTCTTCATTTTGAGAATTCTAGCAAGGCCTCTTGTGATAAGAGCAAAAGGATCATCCTCATCGTCGTCCTCATCTTCGGAATCAGATCCATCCTTGGGCTCATCCTTCTTAGACTTGAGTGCCAAGTTCTTAGTGCTAGCTGGAAGTTCTCCATCGTCTTCATTAAGGATCATCTCATGCGTGATCAGCTTTCCAAGAAGGTCATCAAGGGGTAGAGTGGTGAGGTCCTGGGCTTCCTCTATAGCTGTTACTTTTGGACCCCATTTCTCCTTTCGAAGGCACCTCAGTATCTTCCTTACTTTCTCAACGTTGGTAAAACTCTTGCCGAGAGAGTCAAGGTTGTTGGTGATTTCTGTGAACCGTGTGAACATGGCCATGATTGACTCATCAGACTTCATCTTAAAGAGCTCATACTTTCGAAGGAAGATGCTGATCTTGGTGTCTTTCACTTGGCTTGTTCCTTCATAGGTGACGACCAACTTGTCCCAAATCTCTTTAGCTGACCTACAAGATGAAATACGGTAAAACTCATCAGTGCTAAGACCACAATAAAGTAAGTTAATAGCCCTGTAGTTTTTGGAGATGGTTTCAAGATCTGCTTGGTTGTATTCAGACTCCTTTTTTTGCAACTTGGGTGTCATTTGGTCCATCTTTTTCTGAAATCTTCGGACCATTCTCTATAATGTTCCAAAGCTCTAGATCTTGGTCTATGATGAAAATCTTCATCAAAGATCTCTAGTGGACAAAGTTGTTTCCTACAAATAGTGGCGGTCTGCTTGTGGACCTTCCCTGTGCAAATCCTCCGCTTGCTTCACCAGACATGATCGAAAACTCACAAGATTGTTAGATCAAAATCAGTGAGTAAAGCTCTGATACCAATTGAAGGTTCGATAATATAAAAACAATGTAATAAGAAATACTCTAGAAGGGGGGTTGAATAGAGTATGCCCGTTTTTCGCAGTAAGTCTCAAGGCTTTTGGAGCTTGTACCAAAACCTTTGAGATTAAACCTGAATCACAAAGTTAGACAATCGAACCAAGTGCGGAAATAAGGTAAAGCAAATAAGTAAAGAACACGAGTAATTGTTTACGAGGTTCAGCACAACTTGGCCTACGTCCCCGCCTAGGGTTCTTCCACAACCCTAGGATTCAAAAGGCTTTATTGATTCGCTTAGCTTAGGATCCTATTAGCTCACCGAAAAGCCTCTCTCCTATACAATTGCAATCTAGTCAACTCACGTTCCCTTGGAGTCCTAGACCAATCTAGAAGAGCCCCACCTCTCTCAGCTATCTAGTACAATCCTCTTACTCTCACAAATCAATAGCCTAGTGCAACTTCCCGAGTTATAAACTCTCGAGTAACACTTAAATGAATATATCCTATAAGCTCACAGTGACTCTCAAAGGCTTTGAAATAAACAACAAACTCTTTGAGCGCTTAGCAGAGAGACACTTTGGAAGACAGATCTTGCTTGAATGAAAACTCGTGTGTAGCACTTGTTGTTTTGTCTTCTTCCTTCTTTCCTTTATATACGAGTGGAATGGCGTATGAGGATCTTCACCAACGGCTCTAGGAATCAGGCTTTGATCTTCAATCTTCTATATATGGACACTTCGAAGCCATGATCCATTTTGAATAGGATCTCCTCATATGCACCAAAGGAAAGAGATAATCTCGAATATACTTCCTGAAATGGTTAGTCCAACATATATATATAATATAACGGAAGTATGTAATAAGTTAAATAATATTCGGACAAATAATATAGGTTTTGTATTTCATCAACTGTTAATGCGCCAAGGCCTTTGACACAAACATCATGTCAAAGCTCTTGAAACATTTATTTCAATTTCCATCAAGGGAGGGAGTTATCAAGCTCTCCACCCTTGGCGGAGCGCACAAACGCCATCATGTAATTCTTCTACAATGAGACTTCCCTCCTTTGTTGATATGCACAATAGATCTGGGAGACAGTAGCCTCTCTTGTATAGCCTCCCCTCTCTGATGGTGAATCGAGAAGATTTTGCGATTACTTTCTTAGCAGCGTCTCTTTCTTCGGGTAAGACACCCTTTCCCAGATAGTCCGCGATCAGCGTTCTCCAATATTCCGTTTCAATTCCCTGCACTTGGTAGACTTCTTGGATAAGTCTTCGACTGTTCATCCTTTCGAGGATCACTTCCTTTCCTACTTCCTCAGGCATTACAGCTCCCAACCGAGCCAGCGCGTCTGCCTGCTGATTGTCACTTCTGGGAACAGCCGTTAGGCAAAAACTCAAGAAAGCTTTTGACAACGCCCGTGCCTTTCTTTGATAATCAGGCATTAAACCGGTTTTTGCCTCATATTCTTCTGTTATTTGCCGCTTCACTACTTCCGAATTGGTGTAAACTGATATTTGCCTGGCGCCTTTCACTAAAGCTACTTCTAGTCCTGTAAGTAGGGCTTCGTATTCAGCCTCATTATTTGTAGCTTGGAAGTCTAATTTGTAGGCGTAATTGTATTGTCGTTCATCAGGTGCTGTGAGGGTAACCTCAGCTCCGCACCCATCTTTATTGGTTGCACCATCCACCCTGAGTGTCCATTCACTTTTTTCTGTTTGAGCATTCAATTCAAAACTGGTTTCGCCTATAAAATCGGCTAAAACCTGTGCCAGAGCTGCCTTCCGCGGGGTATATTCGATTTCAAACTCTGTCAGCTCGACCACCCACTTCATCATTCTCCCCGACAGGCATGGAGAGTGGAGGATTTGACGCATCGGCAAGTCAGTCATTACTCGGATAAGGTGATCCTGGAAGTATGGCCTCAACCTTCTTGCCGCGAATATCAGACACAAAATCATTTTCTCCACTGGTTCATACCGCGTTTCAGCATCCTGCAGCACACGACTGATGTAATAAACTGGGTATTTTTCTTCTCGCGTTAAGACTGCACTAATAGTGACGTTCTTAACTGACAAGTATAGATGTAGAACTTCTTGTTTCTCGGGTTGATGAAGAGTGGGGAGTGTTGACAAGAAAACTTTCAAACTCCCAAATGCTTTCTGTAATTCGGGAGTCCACTGTATCGGCCCCTTTTTCTTGAGCAAAGCAAAGAAGGGTAATGACCTGTCCGCCAGGCAGGAGCAAAAACGGCTTAGGTAATTTACTGCTCCATTTAAAGACTGCAATTCTTTAATCGTCCGCGGTGGTTGCAGATTTTGAATTGTCGTGACTTTTTCGGGATTCACATCGATTCCTCGATGGCTGACCATGAAACCAAGGAATTTTCCGGAATCACCGCCAAAGACACACTTTTCCGCGTTCATGTTTAAACCTCCTTTGCGAAGAGAATCAAAAGTCTCCTGCAGATTTGCCGCGTGATCCTGCCTTCTCACTTTTGACCACGATATCGTCCACATAAATTGATACATTCCTACCAATCTGATCACGGAAGATCCGATCAACCGCTCTCTGAAATGTAGCTTCAGCATTCCTGAGTCCGAAAGGCATGACGCGGTAGCAAAATAAACCATGATTGGTGATGAAGGTAGTAGCTTTCTTATCTGAAGGGTTCAACTTTATCTGATTGTATCTAGAGTAAGCATCAAGAAAACTAAGGACCTTATTACCCGCGATTCCATCGACGAGTTCGTCAATGGACGGTAACAGGTAACTATCCTTGGGGCAGGATTTGTTAAGGTTGGTGAAGTCGATGCACATTCTCCATTTCCCATTAGATTTCTTCACTAAAACCACGTTCGAGAGCCAATATGAGTCTTCTACTTCCTCTATGAACCCTGCTTCTAAAAGCTTATCAGTTTCTTCCTTTGCCGCGACAGATTTCTCAGGAGCCATCTTCCTTTTCTTCTGTACTATGGGCTTTGTTCCTGGACGAATTCTTAAGGTATGCAAAGCGATCGTGGGCGGGACTCCTAGCAGATCTCGTGGAGTCCAGGCAAAAATGTCTCTTGACTTCGTTATGATTTCCAGGACCCGGACTCTTTCTTCTATCTCCAGTGCCTGTCCTAGATAGACTTTCTCCTCCGGGTTAGGAAATGGTGCGTATGTAATTCTTTCATACGCGGTTGATATTTTTGCTTCTGTCGGTCTCACCTCTAGTTCAGCCTCTGAAAGTTCTGTCGAATCGTTGTCCCCGACTACGGATTCACAATTTTCACTAATACACATCACTTCTCTGCTCTTCTTGATAGAAGTCAGGTAACAACTTCTACTTTCTGGTTGCTGGCCACGAACCTCACCAATTCCTCCTCCGGGCAAAGGGAACTTTCCCACAAAGTGGTAGATTAAAACTACCATCTGGAATTTATAGAGCAAGACGCGACCCAGTAAAGCATTGTATACAGTAGGAATCTTCACTACTGTGAATACAATACTTTCCACGCGTCTTCTTGGGGCCATTCCAAAAACCAATGTAAGCTCGATCGTGCATGCCACTTGTACCTCTCCCCCTGAGAATGTGATTAAAGTTCCTGAATACGGTTTCAATGACGCTGCGGATATCCCCATTTGAGAGAAAGCCTCTCATGATAAGATGTCAACTGATGAACCAATATCAATAAAAACTCTTTTGACTGTTTTGGCAGCTATCTGAGCATGGATGACTAAAGGATCTGAGTGCGGCATCCTTACTTCCTCAGCGTCCTTTGGTGAAAAGGAAATGTCTTCATGTTGTGCAAAGGATATTCTTCTACTTGACGCGGACGGAGGCTGTCTTCCTTCTCTTTCGTAATTTCTCTTTTCTTGTCTACTGGATCCTGCCATGGAAAAGCCTCATGCGAGGGTACTTATGAAACCCTCAGGTTCCGGTATTTGGCCTGCTTCTGGTTTTCGAGTTTCTCTCTGATTGACGGATCTTTGGACTGCAGGCGTATAGTTGTACCTACTTCCGCGTCCTCTTCATCCTCTCCCCCTTCATCGGTTATGAAAAGGGGGATCTCTACGCTGATCCTGTTGCCTTAAATAACGGTCCTGCTGATCACGAGAGTCGTCAAACCTAGGGTTTCGGTCTTCCCAATCTGGCCTCTGGTTAGGTCGGTCCTCCCTTCTTGGTGGAAATCTCGTTTCATGATTTCCATAGCGGTTATCCCTCGGATGATAGGAACGCGGGTGATCTTCCCTATGACGAGATCCTTGCCCTCTTTCTGAATTCATGTGCACTTCATCGCGGTGGGGATGAAAATCTACAGCTTCTGAATGATGTCTAGGTGGCTTAGCTTTCTCTTTCCTGAATTTTCCAGCAAGCTTCCCAAAGAGACCTGGATTCCCTGTATTTGCTTTAGAACTGGACGCGGCTACTTCTTCTGCCTCAATCTTCCTTGACACCTTCTCTCTCAAGTCATTGTAACTTGTTGGTTTCTTCCGAAACAGGTATGTCTTGAAGTCTTCTTCCGCTAAATTCCCCATGAGTATGATGATTGTCGATTCATGATTAAAGTTGGGGATTTGTACTACCATGCTGGTCAAACGAGTGAAGAAGTGCCCCAAGGATTCCCCAGCTCCTTGCCTAATGGAATTCAGGTCGAGAATGGTCTTCTTTCTCGATCGCGCACTTCCGAAATGGGATGTAAAGATGTGGGACATCTGGGCAAAATTGGTTACAGAACCTTTTGGAAGGTTTGTGAACCAGGTGAGTGCGATCTTTGTTAAGGTTGAAGGGAACGTTCTACACAACATGGCATCATTGTATTCGTTTATTCCCATTGCGGTCGTAAAGTGGCAAAGATGATCTTCAGGATCAGTCGTCCCATCATATTTCATGAGGTTCACATCTCTTCACCATTTTGGCACTGTCGCGGAACAAATTTCCTGGGTAAACACTGATGGAAAAACCGCTGGTGCGTTTTCGTTTCTCTTCTCCGTTGAGTCGGATTTTGTAGAGGAGGAAACGTCTGTTGACCTTTCTCCGCGTCGATGTTTAGTCTCTCGGTGCCACTAATCATTCTGCCATGTCTGGCGTGGTATTTCCTGATTCTGAAAACCATAGTTCCAGTTGCTGGGATTATCGTACGTAGTGTTATATCTATCAAAATTTCCATACTGCTCTTCATGTCGATAATTCCCCTGTTGACGCGGATTCTGCCCCCACTGATCATAATAAAAGTATTGAGACTGCTCTTGCTGAAAGGGGTTGGGTTGCTCGCGACGTGCCTCATAGTACCAGAAGTTCTGTGGTATGTATCCTCCTTCTAGTCCATGCTGATTGCTATGATGATGCGGAGGGGTACTGAGGTGCTGATCTCCCATTTCGCCATCCGGATTTGGTGGTGGTGTCAATGGGATATACATGCTTGAGGCCTCCTAATCCTGGTGAATCCCTTGGCTCATATCCTGGGTTGGATTGTTTTGGTTATCACTCATCTTCTTAGTGTTGCGAATCTGTCGATAGTGAAAGGTTTAACTTTACATGAAAAAATTTATATTTCTAAATTCAAACTCAGACCCTAGCTTTTTTCAAAGGTCTGAGGGTCTTTGTCTGACTTTATCGAAAAGAACTTTTTTAAGAGAATCCCTTAGTGTGAGGGGGTTCACACAGACGGCGCCAGTGAAAAAGCTCGATCGATCAAGGCCTCCATTTTTAGTGGGACCCGGGAATCTACCTGGTATGGTTATCAGTATTTTCCAACGGGCTTACCTGACCCGCATCGAAATAATCGACGCGGCCCAACCTGTGTCGCGGGATGAAATCTATCTATGAGTTTGAAACGTTATTCCCTTATCGAGTTTTCTCTGGACAATTTCGGAAAATTGGCTTGCTTACCTGTCGTCGTTGATTATCTTGAGGACCAACAACAACAGACTTTTAAGTTTAGTGGAAAGTTTTACTAAGGATGAATAAGGTCTATATCCGCGGAGCAAGTCCAGTGAACGGTTTCGATTTTACGACGAAAGAGATCCTTTAAGACGCGTACGACTTCCTCTCCCAATTCTCCTTGTTTCAGATTTCTGTTTCAAGTTCACCTGACCTTGATCCGCTCCTTCTTCCTCCTCCTCTCTCCTTTTTCCCGAAAAAGTCCCTTTGTTTAATGAAGTTTCTCGCTTTTATAGGTCCCGGGTGGTCCCGAATGTTGTGCCACGTGGTATTCGCCACTCGACACGTGTTCTACTCGTGGGGTGTGGGTATGGCCGCCACGTGCTTTAATTCATTAAAAGGATAAGCGCAATTGGTCAAAATCCCTAAAACGATGGTAAAAATGGCACATCAGCATAAAGTCTTCTATTTTAAAAGGTTATACAATATATATATATATATATATATATATATATATATATATATATATATATATATATATATATATATATAGATGAGTTTTTTGTTAAATAAAACAAAAAAAAAACGTGATTTTATTCATTAAAAGGGAGAAAATATAAGTTTTGGACGTGAGCTGAATTTCTGACAAAATTTAGGAGCATCATTAAGGATAAAAAAAGAGTATAGGACATTAACCTAAATTATCAAAAACTCAGGGATATCAAACTAAATTTCCCTTGCTTCAATTTGCTCACAAGTAATATACCCTAATAGAAGCGTACAAGCAAACGACGTGATATGTTGGGTAAAACGACACGCCATTAGGACTTGAAGAATTAACAAGTCAACTAATCACTTTAATTTTCAACCCTCCTTTTGTTCCTTTTGCCTTAAATGATTAAATTAAATCCCTCTTTTTGGATAAAAATAGTGTTAACAATGACGGATCTAATGTTCCAAAGCTAGCTGAGCGAAAATATTCATGGTAAAGACAAAATTTTAGAAGCCAAGATTCAATTAAGAAAACCATACCCCAAACATGTAACAAAGCATTTGAGATTTTTATAATTCTTAATTAATTAAACTAATCTAGCGCACTATGAAAAAGTATATCAATTTCCAGATTTTGAAAATAAAAAATTATAAATGCAGTTCACAAGAGTCGAAAGAACAACATGTGGAAAGAAAGCCCAACATCTATTCACTGATTTTGTAAAGACCGGGAAATTTCGGATCTATTATTTTATTTAAATATAATTATTCTTATTGATTTGATTTTGAAATTCGTGAAATTTTGAAAATTTCCATCCTCGGGCGATTGATTTTATTTAAAATATTTCAAAGCAAGTTCGGACATAATTTTGAATCGAATTTCCACACGGATTTTACTTCCACTTTTAAGTTTTGAGATTATAAATTGGATTTAATTATATATTTGGCTTCGAGAGCTCCATTTAAATTCTTATTTGAGTCGGGATTTAACCCTAGCTTTGTACTTTACAGAGGGCCTAAAAGATTCCAAGGAGTTTGCACCGTGGTGGTTGGAGTAGCCGGGTAGGACCTAGAGACCGAGAGGTAGTTGTTCCCTTCGATCAGTCGTCCCTCGAAGGGCAGCTTCTAGATAGTTTATGTGACATTATTAAATTGGGTCCCAGGGCAACCCCCCTCGAAGGGGATCATATTAATTCTCGCTGATTGCTTATGTGTGAGTGTTAGGCTCACCCTTTTTGTGTAATGATTATGGTCGGTACAAATAGTGGGCAGATCGGGCATGGGGGGCCAATGCGTCGGGGCAGGGGACGACCCCCTCGTAGAGTAGTCATCGACGAGACAATTGAGAGAGTTCCGCCACCAAAGGTAGGCGGGGTCGACCCTAATCCCTCGCCAGAGGTTACACCCGGGTAGATCAACCGAGCTACATTGCTAGAGATGGTGAGAGAAGTAGCACCTGAGGGTCAGATTCGAGCTGAGCAGGCAGTTATACGTACTCAATGCCTGTTGTTTCAGTAGGACAGTGCCACCCACCACACTTTTCTGGAGACACTGGAGATGTGGTATCTTCAACTTTATCAGCACACCAGCTATTGAGCACGGAGGCTGTCCGTAGGTCTCCTGCAGAAGGATGCCTTTGACCGATGGTCCGTGCACAAGGCGGATCGGGCCAAGTGGAGCTATGAGGACTTCAAAGCATTGTTGTTGAGGGAGTACAGTCCCCCTGAGACTTAGACTGCTCGAGAGGTTGTGTTCTATCGTGGGACCTACGACCTGTCTATCTCTGTTGCTGAGGTGGTTTGCCAGTTCAAGAGAGATCTGGTCTATTGTGAACACCTGTGTTCTACTGATGAGAGATGGATTCGATTGCTATCTATTAGGTTATCGTCTGCCGTTCTTCTACATGCTTCGAGTCTGAGAGCCATTTCCTTCAACTGATTCCTAGAGGTCATTCTTCTTTAGGACCAGCAACACATTCTCTCTACAACCGCTTATGCTTCCTCTCGACCTGAGGTGAAGAGGTCGAGATCTATTGATACTAAAGGAGACATGAGAGTCAGAGGAGGATTTTAAGGAAATGCACCGAGAGTATCGTACGCACCACTTGCTCATAGTAGAGAGGTTAGGGTCCGAGCTGTGAGCTGCTGTTGATGTCATGAGGAGGAACATGTTCTGCAACACTACCCTAGGAAGACAACTATGTGTTATGCGTGTGGGACCCGAGGGCACATATCTTCCCATTTCCCCGGGACGGGAGGAACCTCTTTTGCACCAGCTCTGAGACTCCCGGACGCTCCCCGACCCCCGCTTTTGACTTATCCTCAGGGTCAGGGGAGAGGGACTACATCTACTAGAGAACGCAAAGGAGGCAGATGATATGGATGTGGAGGTAGCGGATCGTCTGGATCAGGGTTTGGTAAAGGATCGTCTTTAGCAGGACCATTTGGGTCAGATCAGAGGGTAGTCTTCTGTAGGTCGCGGTTCTGGCCTTCCTCCACCACCCCGCGTGTTCCAGATGATGATAGATGATCATTCAGCTCCGAGCGCGGTAGGTGCGTACTATATCTCTATGTGATGCGTGTGTTGTGAGGCTGAGCTTGAGCTACACGGGTGGCCGAGAGATCTTAGGATGCCTCATCCGTATAGGAGAGCGTGAGTGACTTGCTGACCCGAGCCTAATGCCTCTGAAGACGGATGATCTGATTCTCGGTATGGACTTCATGGACCATTATGGAGCAATCATCATCCTTCAGACCCAAACCGTGACCATCTTAGCAGCAGACGGGACAGAGCACCAGGTTTGGGTGAGTGACTCCAAGAGGAACGGGGCACTCATCAGTGCAGTTCGAGTAGCTAGGCTTTTGGTTTGGACTAGGGATACATGGGCTACTTGTGTTATGCTTTAGAGGTGAATCGCTAGAGGCCCAGTATGTCAAATGTGCATATAGTAACGTTTGAAACTTCATCGACGTCTTTCACGACGGGTTGCCAGGGCTTCCTCCACAAAGAGACATCGACTTTGCTATAGAGGTGGAGCCCGACACGAGACCGATCTCCCGATTCCCATATAGAATGGTGCCGACAGAGATGGCATATCTGAAGGCTCAGTTGGATGAGTTGACTGAGAAAGGTTGTATTAGACCGAGTGCATCTCTATGGGTAGCATCAGTCCTCTTCATTGCCTTTCTCTCTTGTAGTATACCTAGTCTTGAGGCTCCTGATGAGCATGATCGTTCTCCTCGTCCAACCATAGACATTATACATGAGTCTGTTAGTCCCGGAGCGGATCAATTTCTTCAATCTTCTGTTTGCCATGATGCTAAATGATAGAGGGATTTTAGTCACCTCAATCCCTATCAAAATAAATCCAAACTAACTAAGTATAGCAAGTAAGTAAGAAATCGATGCCATAAAAAATCAAGTATTCCTAAGTAATATCTATCTACCAATCAAGAGAAAAGAAGTTGTTGAGTATTGAGATTAAATAGAACAAAATAAACTATAAACAAAATAGTAAAGGTAACCATTGAGAAAATAGTTTTTTCTTGATTAATTAATATTCACTTTCAACTTTTATTCTGACCAATGATATTCCTCAACTTTATTATCCTTTAGAAACCTATTGTGGAAATTGATATTAATAGGGGTGATATTCGAGCCGAATGTGACTCGAATAAAAAACAAGTCGAGTCAAGCTCAAGCCTAAAAATTACACGAGCTTTTTTTTGGCGCTTAAGCTCGGCTCGCAAGCCCAAACTCCAGCTCGGCTTGATAAGCTCGGAAGCTTCTGGAGATCCACTGTCTTCGCTCTCGGAAGCTTCTGGAGATCAGAGCATGTGTTCGGCTGCCCCTGAAATCCATCGTCTTCGCTCTCGGAAGATTCTTTATGTCCTAGTGTTTGTATTTGAAATCCGTTGATGAAAGGACTTCTGTGTTTTTCTATCGATGCTACTAATCTTCATTCAACCCCTTTTGAAAATGCAAATGTGAATATGGACATATGTCTTTTTACTTTATCCTATATAAAAAAAAATTGATATTTATTCATCCAAAAACTTACGGATTATTTACATCAACTTATCTAAAATGAGAGAGAAGAGAGCAAAAGCCGCCTTTTCGCAAGAACCCGGAAACCCTAGCCTCCTAGATCGATCAAATCGCCACTCGATTGCTCAGACTAATCTATTTGCCAAATCTCCACAAATCTATTGCTCCAAACACCCTCTTTGATCATGATTTCGGTCAAAACAAAACAAAATTTCAAGTCTCAAAGATCTCGATCACCCAGATCACTCGAGTAGCATTCAATCCTTTTTGTGCGGAGCAGATCGAGGATGAAAGATGGCGTACGACCTTCAGAGTGTGGTGGTGGTGGGAATTTTCTTGGCTTCTCCCACCCATAGTATCATATGATTCTAATCTTGATGGAGCCATAAATATTATTGAAAGATCGAAGCTGCAATCGATGGCGAAGTGTGATTACGGATCTATGGAGGTTTGGGTCGCAGGTGGTTTGCTCTCCCCCTGGTTCGCCTGTTCAAGTACTCTTGTCACCTATAATTTTCGGGTGGATTGGATTTACATTCCTCACACATCTCTCAAATCTAACTTTCATCACTTCTCTTTTACATATTCTATAAAAAAAAATAGTGTTAATCAAACCTCCATCTTGTGGGTTGTGAGCATGAATATCCAGAAAGAAGACAAGGGCAAGCAAAAGATGGTGGAACCAAAGACAATACCGAAGAAGATAGCTAACAAAGAAATTGTGATCGACGAACCAACTGATCCTTCCGATGGGATACCATACCCAGAGGAAAAGGGTGAAACCCCTAAGAACAAACCCTCTAAAGGGTTGAAGAAACCCTCCCTTGATGTTGCTCGACTAGGGTCTCGGATGTCTGGGGCTACGGAGGACACAATTAACCTTCAGAAAACCACCTTGTATGCAACCATTATTGGAGAACTTTTGGAGCTGAAAGAGATAAGGAAAAAGATCCGCTTTGGGTGGATATCTGTCGAATGAGGATTCTAGGTAACCCCATCATCCCACAACTGGTTTGATGCATGTGTAAATAGCCTGAGTAGCTTATACCTCCTAGAGGTCCTCTTGTTTGGCCTCACACTGATCAATTACTTTTGGCTGAAAAACTGTGTTAGATATGTGTGTAAATGTCTTTGCAATGACTCCAAGTCTATGAAGATTTTGCTATATATGAAAGGGAACGACCTGGTGCAGGCTTTATTTTATTATGATTGGTTTGGTCTTGCCAACTATTGGATGTTGCATAACCAAGTAGACAAAAGCTATTTCATACTAAACTTAGAGCAAACTGATATAGGAATTGGAAGATGTTTTGAATTAACAAAGGATCTACAACACATGTGGGCACAAAATGAAAAATATAAAATGAAAGAAATGATTACAACCTGTTTGAACAAAATAGGAGAAGGCATCAGGCGGGGTGAATATACTCACAAATCAAATCGGAATGTCAATGAACTCGACTCCTACTGCAAAGCCAAATTTTTCTTTCTGTCTACAGCTAAAGTTTTCTGTTGTTTGAGGAACGTCGGAAAAATCGGTTCCCTGTTTCTCAAGCACCTATCTAGAAGAAGAAACCATAATCAAATTAACAATTGTTTTTATTCGAGTCATCAAAATTTAAGCAAGGGGAAAAACAAACGACAACTCAAAAACAATGCAAGAAGATCTACTTATACTCGGTATAACAAACTAACACCCTTGATCCAAGCCTGCGGTGAGTTGCGAGAATCTGTCTCGCTCTCCCATAATTCGATTAATAATGAAGATTAGTTTCTGGAATTGTAGAGGACTCGGTCGGCCCACGTTCTGGATTGAAATTAGCACTTGGTGTAAATCAGAACACATACAACTACTTGCACTTGCTGAAACAAAAACGGAAAACATTCCTGAATCTTCTGTATGGAAGGGGACGGGGTTTGATAAAGCTATTTGGTCACCTGCATCGGGTAATTCTGGAGGCATGGGTATTCTTTGGAAGGAAAACACCTTGATCAATGAAACCATTGAGGTCATTGTACAAATGCCCAGGGCAATTGCCATAAAATACACAAACATCATCGACAACTTCCCATGCCTAATCTGGTTCATATACGCTCCACCCCAAGAACAACACAAAATAGGATTCTAGTCCACGGTGATAGATGAGATAAAACGAGCCACTATCCCATGTATCGTCATGGGCAATTTTAATGAAATTGGCTGCTTTGCTTACAAAGAGGGAGGTGCGGCGACTCATCCGCGTAGATTTGTCAGACTTGCTGAAATTAAGAATCAATGCTCCCTCGAGGATATTCCGACATGGGGAAATCCATTTACATGGAGAAAGAAACAAGTAGAACAAGGAAACATAAAAGAAAAGATCGACATATTCCTAGTTCAACATGCCATAATACACCAATACCCCGCCATCTGCACTAAAAACGGTGCCTTCACATCCTCTGATCATTGCTCTATCACCGTTGAATTAAATACCAGTCAAACTTTCAAACCCCCACCATTCAAATTCGAGAATGTCTGGCTACGACGGAATGACTTCAAAAATATCGTCAAACAAGCATGGCACTTAAAATGCCACGGTTCGGCGATGTATCAACTTGTCCGAAAACAAAACGATTAAAAGAAAAAGCAAAATGTTGGAATAAAAGAACATTCGGAAACATCTTTCGACAACTGCAAAAAGTTGAAGCACAGCTACTCCAAATACAACAAGGCATGTCAAACAACACAAACAATAATATGCACATAAAGGAAGCAAACCTGATAAAGAAGAAAGAGAAACTACTCACATTTCAGAAAATGTATTGGAACCAAAGAGCCAAATCCAAACACATTAAACTATCAGATTCAAATATTGGATATTTCCATAAAATCGCCTCTGGCAAAAGAAACAGAAAGTATATCAGAAGCATAACCACATCGGAAGGCACTCAGATAACAGGAGAAAACAACAAAAACAATGAAATTAGAAAGGATTTCCAGAAAAGATTTACAAAACAACCAATCAATAGGGCTAAGTTAAACGAGTTCCTCAATCTGATCTCTCATGACATCACAAATGAGGAGAACATAATGCTAACGGCAATACCCTCAAACGGGGAAATAAAGAATGCAATGTTTGGCCTAGGATGGAATAAAGCCCCTGGGCCTGACGGCATGTCGGCCGAATATTACAAGGAATCATGGAATGTGGTTGGTCCCTCAGTTATAAAAGCAGTCAAGAGTTTCTTCATTACGCTTCTACCAAAAACAGAAAATCCGACTACTACGGGACACTTCAGACTCATTAGTCTATGCTCAACGATATATAAAATAATTTCAAAATTTTTAACGGAGCGCTTGAAGAGGGTTCTGGGAAAACTAATAAATCCACTCCAGGGTGCCTTTGTCTCGGATAGAGCCATTCAAGATAATGTACTGATAGCCCATGAAATCTTTCACTCTTTTAAAACCAGAAAAGGTAAGGTTGGATGGCTTGCACTTAAATTAGATATGGAAAAGGCCTATAACCGTGTTGACTGGGACTTCACGGAAGCTATCATGAGAAAATTTGGGTTTCACCCAAGGTTTGTAAATTGGATTAAAGAATGCATCACTTCAGTTTCGTTCTCTGTCCTTGTTAATAATGGACCTACAGAACTGCTTACTCTTACAAGAGGTCTACGACAAGGAGATCCCATTTCACCCTTTCTATTTATACTTGGGGCCGAAGCCTTGGCTCGACGGCTTGTTGTGGAGGCTTCGGCCCCTGACAAGTCTGTCGGGTTCAGTTTCGGGGCCTCAGGCCCTCGTATTCCCTTCCTGGCCTTTGCAGACGATATTTTAATCTTCCTTAAAGGAACAAATACTGCATGCCACAATGTCAAGGAAATCTTAGATGACTGAATACTGTCAAATATCCGGGCAAAAAGTTAACAATCACAAATCAGCCTTCCAAGCCACCAGCGGAATTTTCCGTACCAGAATTTCGGAGCTAGGCAGCGCACTCGGAATCACCCACTATAACTCTATAGAAAAATACCTGAGCTGCCCCATTATTAATGGTCGGGTTAACAAGGACATGTTTAAGGAAGTCATTACGAAAACCAAAGACCAACTCTGTAAATGGAGGGCGGATTCACTATCTCAACAAGGACGGGCAACTCTCATTGGATCAAACCTAACAACAAAACCACTATATATAATGCAGAACTTCATGCTTCTAGCCACAATGCATAAGGAGTTGGATTCGATAAACAGAAGCTTCTTCTGGAATAAGGATGCCTAACACAAACCCCTTATTGGATGGGACAAGATCTGTAAAACGAAGAAATCGGGTGGGTTGGGAATTCGAAAAGCAAAAGAAATGAATGAGGCCTTGCAATTAAAACTTCTGTGGAAAATACTAGCTGAACCTAACAACACTTAGGTCCAGGTAATCACCCACAAATATCTCAAGGAGACACACATATTAAAATATGCAAAATCGGGAAACATGTCCTGGCAATTGGCCAAATTAACAAACCTGCTTCAGAGATTCAAAGAAGGCATCATTTGGGCTATTGGGAATGGTAAATCAGTTAAATTCTGGACCGATAACTGGGTATCCGCAACTGCCTTATGCTGTCGGCCGGAATGCCCAAATCAGTTTGATAAGGATGAATCTGTCAGCGAGTATATCATAAATGGGCAATGGTGGGTTGAAAAACTTAGTAGGGTCCTTCCCAGACAATTAGTAGATGAAATAATTTCGATTCCATTACATGTGTCATCGTTTGAAGACAGGCTATTGACGAAGGGAAAACCTGTCGTTGATCCGTCAAAGCAAACTCAAACTTATAACTAGTATAGCAATAAGCAAGAGGTCGATTCCACAGGGAAATTCGCTATTCAAGTGTGATTTAGATGCCAATCAAGTAACCAAAAGGGGGAGTTTTGTGAGTGTAAAAGATCCGCCTTTTATCAAAGCGGATTGAAGCAAACAAAATTAAATGATTTTGACTTAGACAATTATGAGAAGCAATTCTACTTACAATTTTCCACTTTATTTGGTTGAAGCGATCCTTGTAACTTCTTCTCGTCCTATTAAGTTTCCTATGAATGCCCTTGTCCCGACCTAATATAGTTATTAGCCCAACCAGTCCTAGCAACCTTTATCAATTGAACAGTCCCTAAAGAATGATTTAACCCAATTGATAGTCTTAAGTTCAGAGATTAGCCAAGGTATTTGGAGTCCCTAAAGAGGGATTTAACAACACATTCAACTTCCTACTCATTCAATTAATTCAACCAGCCCTAAAGGAACAAGTTTGCCACTTAGGTTAAGGTTCACACCCAGGAATCTACAGAACCTTAGCAATTGAATTGATCTAACGAGTTGGCTAGACAAGATAGAACAAAACAATAAACAATCAAGCACGAAGAAGTTGAAGCATTCAAATATAGGAAACAAGGAACGAGAATTAGAAACTCAATATCAATCCAAACAAAGCTTCAAATTGCAGGCAGAATAGATGATTTTAGTTCCTCGTGGAACACATCGCTCAAATCTCTAAAAAGTCTGATGAACGTAAGAATAGAATAGAAGTCGTCTCAAACTAACATAAATTCGGCCTTATAACATAAAAACTAGGGTTTTTTAGACAAAACGGCGTCGCGCTCGCAATCCGTGCTGCGTGGGCTGCCGCAGCCGCGGCTTCTCTTCCTTACCCCGCAGCGTCCGTACTGGCGGCGACCGCGGCATATATGTTATGGCCGCTGCATTGGTCTTTCACGGAAAATCAGTCTCGAATTTGCTCTTGATGTAAACAGGAAAGTTGTAGCTCTCTGAAAGAGTTTTCCAACACATGGTCATAATAGTCAAGACAATCGAGGCCTCCAGAAAGTGCAAAACAAGTTCAGCATGCCTGGCGACAACTTGTGCAGACTTGTTCTTAGGTTCGCTTCTTCTTCTCAGGACCTCTTGAGATCTTCATGTAAGCTTCTTCGATCACCTAGACATTCTTATCTAATGCGTTCTCAACCCATGTTTCCTCATCGGATCCACAATTACCTGAAATAATCAATAAAAGTGTGTAGATTCCGACTCCACCAAAATAGAGAGCAAATATGCAAACTGTACTTAATCTATGCATGAAATGCATCTTAACTAAGCTAAATGCAACCTATTATGCCTACCTAAATGCATGTTATCAGCTATACTGGTGGCCAGACAAGAATGGTTGGTTTACGACCTCTTCCGCCTACAAATTTATCATAAATGAAAAGGATGATGAACATCGAGATTATAAATGGATATGGAAACTTGACCTCCCACCTAAAATAAAGAACTTCCTATGGAAAATTGCTCTTTCTGGTTTACCAACCAAAGTCAAACTTGCTTCGCACGGGGTATCGGTTCCTACGAATTGTGATCGGTGCATAGACCGTGTTGAGGACAACATTCATATTCTTACAGAATGCTATTCATACTTGATCAGAAACCATCTAACCCCATTTGAACAACAAACACTTAAACAAACCACGGACAGATCCAGGGAAATAGGAGAGGTGCTGAATTGGCTGCGTACCCTATCAAAGGCAAAAATGCAAAACATCGTAACAAGATGGTGGAGGATATGGTAGTTCCGAAATGGATGTGTTTTCAGGAACCAACAGCCGCCGACAACCAACACTATTGAAATTTTCTCAAAAAGACAAACTGAAAACTGGACCCGGGCTTGTCTTTTCGAAGAAAATGATCAGCAAGCTCGACCTCTGAACTTCTCAAAAGGAAATAAAACCAACGACCGAACAGAAAAACAAAAAAACAAGAAATGGAGAAAACCACCGTATGGAATGCACAAAATGAATTTCGACGGTTCGTCACTTCATAGCGGGGTGAGTACCGCCGGCAACATTATCCGAGACTGGAACGGAGAACCCACTCAAATATCTAATCTGTGCCTTGGGCGGTCATCACCTCTAATGGCTGAATCAGCGGCCTTGAGGTTGGGGGTGATGGAGGCCAAGAAAATGAACATTCAAAACTTAATCATTGAAGGTGACTCAAAAATCATCATCGACTAGCTTCAAGACACTACACGTTGTCCTTGGGAGGTGGAAATGATCTTATCCGATATACAGAATATCACTCGATGGCAACAGAGTGGCTGACAAGGTTGTACACCTTTGTCACTCTGCCTATGGGGTACATATACCATCTAACAAAGATCTGAAAGATCTCATCCGTCTGGATGCGCTTGGATAGTCCTCTATCCAAATTTTTACCTAAAAAAATACACAAAAAAAAAACTTACGGATTAAAAAAAATCTTCATCATTTATATTCCTAATAATAATATGTATCCCTTCTACCTAAAAATAATCTTCATTATTTAAAAAATAATCTCTTCGCAAACACACCGGTTAACAACTTAACATATCAGAGTCGAACAAAACTTGGAATATGGAAAAGATTCGAGAAGTCCTACCGATTGACCTAGTAGAAAAAATCATCAGCACCCCTCTCCCGTCGCAGGAGTTTGAAGATAGGCTCTATTGGCAACCTAGTCCTAATGGATGGTTCTCTACTTCTAGTGCCTTAAAATTTATTATGAACTCCAACGACAATGAACTAGAATTCTTCTCTGGATTATGGAAAATTGATTGTCCACCAAAAGTTAGAAATTTTCTATGGAAGTTGGGACTAGATGGTCTACCAACTAAAGTAAGGCTACGAAACAAAGGAATTCATATGCCCTTGGATTGCGTATTATGTAATTCAAGGGAGGAAGACGCTTTCCACCTCCTTATGGAATGCTCGACAACCTTAAGAATCATTGGAGCTTTGGACAGAGCGATTGAACGACAAGTAAGAAATGCTGACAAAAGCAACCAAAGCACAAAGACCATAACGAATGAAATTTTTCAACAGCTAAACCCTGAACAAAAGGCTATCCTGACATTCTCCTGGTGGTGCATTTGGACTAAAAGAAACAAAATTATTTTTGATAACCAAAACCTACGAACAATAGATGAGCTCATAGCGATAATAAAAAAAACCATATGAAAAATTGGAAAAAAAAAACAAAACAAGATGAAGACGAAGGAAAAACAATGGGAATTAAACCGAGAAACGAGCCTCGCAAAAGGAACGCCATTCATTGGCGTAAACCTGATCCCGACACTCTCAAACTTAATTTTGACGGTGCTAAATCTCTTTTTGACTTGGCCTCTGCAGGGTTTGTAATCCGGGACGCTGAGGGGAGGATTTTTGCGTGTGGCGCCAAACGGTGCGAGAGGATGTCTGCGCTTCAGGCTGAGGCTGTCGGTCTGCAGCATGGGTTGCTGGAAGCTCGTCGGCTTGGTATCCGTAGTCTTATTGTGGAAGGTGACTGCCTCGCGGTTGTTAACGCAATCAACGGTGTCTGGTCAATTCATTGGGAGATTTTCTTCTCTCAGATTCTCTCCGCTTGCTTCGCTGTTTTGAGGTGGCTTCTGTTATTCATATCTTTAGGGAAGCCAACAGGGCAGATGATCGACTCGCTTACCTGACCTTAGAGTCCGCTCTTGGGTGGTGGTACAATCGCGGTTGACACCCCAAACTCTCGCCTGAATAAAAAAAATATATATATATATATCAGAGTCGACTCTATGCTCTCTAGCTAGTCTGATTTGTGCTTCAGCTCGGCTGAACTGCCGAATTATATTTGAGAATTCAAAATGGGCTCGGCCCAACTGTATATAAAGAAGCCCAGCAACCAATCGAACCCGTCGCCGTTGTTTTTTTTTGTCGTCCCTTGTTTTCTGATTCAGTGGAAAGTGGAAACCACTAACCAGAGAGGAAGGTCTGAGTTTGCACTTTGCGACAATGGCGACGAGATCCGCTGCATTTGCTGTCGTTTTGCGCTCATCGGTCCGTCGTTCTATGGACTTAGCGAGTGGATCGCCGTCCCTCCTCCCCCGCTACTTCAGCGATGGCACCAAAGGTCGCGTACTCAGCGAAGAGGAGCGCGCCGCTGAGAACGTCTACATCAAGGTCTCCTCTCTCTCCAACAATCGATTGTGTGAATCTTCTGATTTTTTTTCTGCTCATCTGTATAGAAATACTTCAAATCAAGTTCGATTATCGCAGATTTATTCTTTGTTTCTGTTTTTTTTTTTAATGTATCTGATTGTTGATTTTGACTCATCCGATCGCAGTTGTAGAGCGAGATTATAGTGATAGGGATGATAGTTAAGCATTCGTGGTTGTGTTAGGCATTTCATATTCTTCATTTAGGGTTAGGTAAAGATTTTGACTCGAATTCAGAAATTATAAATGGATGTTAAGAGTGTGTTGATCCTAGTAGATCGTTTGTTTAACAATTTTTTCTCCAATGGATTTTTTTGTTGCGGTTTGCTTATAGTTGGAGATTTTTTTTTGAGTTTCTGGTATTCCTTTTGTTCTTGATATATGGCTTATGAATTTCTGTTGTTGGTTGAATGAAGAAAATGGAGAGAGAGAAGCAAGAGAAAGCTAAACAAAAGGCAGAAAGAGAGAAAGCTGAGAAAGATGCTGCAAACCAGGTATACTTGGTTCTAGTGTAATGGCAAATTGCTAAAGACTCAAACCTGGATTGGATTCATTGTTTTCATAACTTGGATGCTATTATCAAAGAAGCTGCAAACCAGGTATAAGCAATTTCTCGAGCTATTGAGCCTTGAGCAATTGCTTATATATACATTAGCAGCTCTGATATCTCCTCTAGGTTGTAGAGGATCTTTCTATCTGCTTCTATCGACATTATAATGATATTGAATGGGTATTTACATTAAGCCAGCATGTTTCAAAGCTGTCAGTAGTCCAATGCTTTGTGCTTCTGGATTCTCAAAGTTAAAATTCGTGTTAAACTGGCATCCTTGCTTGAGTTGCTGCAGTTCACTTTGTCCGGATCTTCCTGAGCTAGCTCAAAGTTTTATTGTTAATGTTGATGATGAAATAGAGCACCCTGAACCCATAGAATTTGCTTAGTATCAGATGACCTTTTGTTCTCATGATCCATCTCATCTAACATGTTAGTAAAGTTCCTTTGCAAAATTGTGGTGTTCTGTTTGCGTATCTTGCATTCGCGATGTTCCTTGATGAACTCTAAGGTTCCCCCTGAGACTAACTTGTGCATTATTTTTCATTGCAGAAATCGGAAGGAAACAAGCCCTAATATGCACATGTTGTAACTGCTACGGTGTTTTGGTCCTTCACGGGTAATAAACATACATGCAAGGAACCGATGATGCATGGCCCTACTGAATCCTTGCACAAACTGGCTTTAGTTTGATAATGTTCCAAGACTGCTGACTGTGTTATCGTTGTAAAGTTGCCTTGATTTTAAACTCCATGACAATCGTTTTGCCTGCTTGTTTGATGTATTATACCACTTCCACAGAGAACTATTTCAGAGTGCCAACATCGTTTTTCAAGAACAAAACCAAAATGCATACACCGCCGCTAATTTTACTGTGTTTTTTACTACCCTATACGGCTATACCTTACAACAGATTTAGCACTATATCATTGTTTTTTTTTGGTAGTAAGCACTATATCATTGTTACAAACAGTGTCCGCGCTACTTACTGTACCTGAAACTATTTACTCCTAGACCTGCAAATCGATGAGAAACTCGATCGCGACATGGTATTTACATGAGATTTTATGCCTAGCTTTTACATGGGAAAGTCAAGGTTTGAATACCCAAATGAGGATTCATGGTTCGGGTGAAGTTCCTGCAACGTGTGAGGCTGCTGAAACGGACCGCTGCTTGGAGGAGGAATCCAGCTCTGGTCAATGGGCCTCGCCATGGTGTCCTCGACAGTGGTGATGTCGTGGATGCTAGACCTCTTCCTCTCTTTCTTGCCTGATGTCTGGCGGAGGTAGTACTTCTGAGCATGGCTAGCCACTTGGGTGGGTGTCCGGGATACCACTACATTTCTTGATATACTCCTCCAGTCACCCTTGCCGTATTTCTCCAATCCAATCAAGAAAAGCCTGTAGAGCAAAGGACATTTACCATATATAAGTCCTATGATCCCAAATAAACGATAAAGTTTGGAAATCCAAAAAACAATCAAATCGAGCTACGACATATCATCCTTCCTGAGGCAAACACGCATTTCATAATGCAATGATCAAAATGGTTGGTGATTAGTCATAGAAAATTTATCCGGTCGATAGTTCCAAGTTCACATCCCTATGCTCCCTTCGGAATGAACTTTCATACAACAAACCACAAGATATGATACCATATCTCACTATTTACTGCCTTCTGTTTGAAGGTGTTTTTCAGCAAGCTAATTATCGGAAGAGCTACTTCTGTTAAGAGGGGTTTAAACTTCACTTGAAATCCAACAAGCTCGCCGAAACAGATTCATAGCAACCCTTTTAAACTTCACCTTCAACACCCAGGATGATATCATGATCTGTTGTCTACCAAACTTACATCAGATACTTGTGCAATTGTGCATCTAATCTCGGAAAACCGAAAAAGGAAGCAAAATTCGGGCATCATTAATCCATCACTCATCTCTTCAATTTCTAATCCTTCCAAGAAGTTACTGAAATTCATCCATAAATCAGCAATTTTTAAAACCCCATTCCCTGAACTAGCACATACAAGAATACTCATTATTGCAATTCCTACTCCAACTGGGTTCCCTAATTCCATACCAAAACCAAAATTCAAATTCAACAAAAACCCAGCAAAAATAACATTTTGGGGGGATTCAATAACAAAATTGAACCTAAAAATATAAATTAAAGTGACACCATTGATTTTTTTTCCATAAACCGAAATGAAAAACCCCACAATCAAATTGGAGAATACAAAATAAATTAAATCAAATAAACTTTGATGAAGAATTTAAAGTACCTGTGTTCTTCTTCAGTCCAAGGAGTCCCCTTTTTCCTCTCACCGTCACTTTGTTTCACCTTGCTACCGTGACCCGACCCGAACGAAATCTGGCCGGAGCGGGGCGAATCGGGCTCAGGCAGCCAGCTAGACCCGTCGGCATAATCAGGGAGCTCAACCCGACCCGAATCGATCTCTCCAACATCGTGAACAAGCGCCTCGTAATGAACCCTAATTTCCTCCGGCGACTTCCCGGGAATCGCGCCGGCGATCTTCCTCCAGCGGTGTGGGTCCTCCTCGTCGCCGAACCTCACCAGAGCTTCCTCGAACAGCTTGTCCTCCGCCCTAGTCCAAGCTCCTTTCTTTCTCTCCCCTCCGCTTATCATCCACACCCAAAATTAAAACCCTAGCAAATTTAGACACGGAATTGAGCTTTCTGGGGGTTCCTATTCCCTTAGCCGGTGCTGGTGAGTGGTGATGCCTCAATTGGTATGAATCTGTGGATTTCTGCTTCCAAGTGCGCTTTGCGAAACCTGTGTTCTTGTGATTTTTAGGGTGGATTTTTCGAGATGCTTCGATTAAAGATACTAGTCTTTTGTGTGGATTTATAGGAAGGGACCGAGAGAGGGAGGTTTGTATTTGGATTTTTGCAGCTTCTCTGCCAGTTTTCGGCCCCTTTCCTTCCAAGTGTTTTCCACACGTTTTGTTGCTTTTTCGCCCCATTTTTAAATGGAGTGTTTTATTTTTCAAAGGCTAAATTGCATTGATATACCAAAATCTTGGCAACTTGGCAAAAATAACTTTGGGCTAAAAATTTTGCAATGGAATGACATTATGTCATTCTTGTAAATTATTGGGCAAAGGTTACAATGGGTTGCCGGTTACCATTGGAAAAGGAGGGAAAAAAATGGACAGGTGTCGCATGTATAGAGGGGAGGGAGGTAATCATTTTGGCCAAAAAAAAAATAAACAAAAGGAATGGTTGCAGATGTACAATGATGTTTGTGAGAGAGGGGGGAGAGAGGGTGTGGGGACAAGCATTAAATGCTAGGAGAGAGGTTGTCACATTTTCACAAAAACAATTCCCGTCAAAACCACATGGAGGGAAAACACAGGGGGAATTTCAGAGGGAGTATAAAAGGAGATGTGGGAGCTCGCTAGGTGGACACAAAAAGTGCAAAACATCTGCTTCTTCTCTATGGCTGCCATTAACGTCTAGTTCGAAGGATAAAACCCAAAAATTCTGTTACTAGCCAGGCAAAAGGAATTCCTAGTCATCAACGGAATTTATGTAGCCATAGACAGGGATACACGTGACATCTGCAAAATCCAGACCTCAACGAAAATGGGTAAGTACGGTTTATGTTTTGTATTCACATGTAGTAAATTTTCCCCATCCTTCCCTTACCTCTAACATATACTGAGAGGACCATCTTAACCTCATGATTTCGCAGGGGAGAAAGGGGTGGTATTACTTACTCTCGTTTGCAATGGTCGATATATGGGAGCATCTCGAAGGAGGATGGGTGTATCAAGGTCAAAACGCCCACAAAATAATGCTCATAGAGGAGACCATGTCGTTTGGGTCCGTCAAGAGTAAGATAATGGAGAAGCTCGCGGTTGACCGAAGGTCCTCTGAGTTGGAGTTGAAATATCTACTCAATTCGAAGACGGGGGGATGTTATCCGATTCAAGTGGATGATGAAAGTGATTGGAATGCTTTCAAGTACTGCAACTCAAGGGGTGGCGATGGCACATGGCCCCTTCCTTTGTACGCATCGGTGAACGAAGGTCACATCCATCATGGAAGTCTGTCCATGTGTGGGAACATGGAACAACGCAGCAAATCACCAGGCGGAGACAACAGGACACTCGTGGTGGAAGAGGGTGGTTTGGTTGATATGACAGTCGATGGGTCCAACTCGCATCTTCTTCTGAATTCGGATAACGGCTCGGATAGCACCATTGATGGCAAGGAAAATGCTTCAACTGGCAAGGAAAACCAAACTGATGGCAAGGTCATACAGACAGCTAGGGCAGAACCAACATCCGCGACGGAGGAGACGAGAGGTAAACTGCTGGACGTGGACCGGGGGAAACAAATCGTATGTCTGAGTAGTGATGAGGAGGATAATATAAATGTGGGAGGGCATAAAGGGAGGGTTGTTTCCGTCAACTTGGCGAGCTCGCCGGAGGAGGAGTATGGAAACATCGGAGTACTCAAAATGGAGTCGATAGAGGAAACTTCATCAGTGGGTTGTATATCATCCGATGATGAGATGTACGAGGCCGAACGGTGGGTTTCGAGGAGGAAATCCCCGGGGATGTCGACCGAGGATGTTGAGAAGATGTTGGACAAAGCTTTTCCGAAAGGAGGGGACCCCCGAAAAAAGAACACTGACCTTCATGAGGGTTTGTTGTTGAAGTCCAAGGAGGAAGTCCAAAACCGGGTAAGGTGGTCTGCGTTGGATGGTTGTTTTGACACACATGTGAAGAGGTCGTCGCCGGAAGTGTACTCCGTGGTGTGCATCGATCCCGAGTGCAAGTGGATGTGTCGTGCGTCAAAATACCTTAAAACTAGTTTGTGGAAAGTGAGGAAGTACGTTCCGGAGCACACCTGCGGGGTTAATGTTCGACACAACCACGATCGACAGGCAACGTCCGAGCTTATTGGGAAGAGTCTTGTATCCAGGTAAACATTATTATTACTGACCCTCTACCATTAAACACTAGCCACTCTATTATGTGTCCTAGTCAGTGTTCATAACACTCTAGCCAGTTTGTAACCTGACACGATTGATGAAATGCAATGCAGTTTCACTGGTACCCGTAAGTCGGTAACTCCAGCCCACATACAGTCGTTATCGAAGTCCGAGCTTGGTGTTACTTGCAGCTATTGGAAGGCACGACGCGCCAAGGCGACAGCAAGGGACACCCTATACGGAAGGGACGAGGATTCGTATCGGGTAATGGCGAGTTACTTGTACATGCTTGAGAAGACGAACCCAGGTTCCCACACCAGGCTCGAGTGGGATGTTGAACGTAGGTTCAAGTACGCGTTCGTCAGCTTTGGGGTATGGATTGAAGCCATCCCCCACTTACGGAAGGTATGTTCATTAGCCACTTGTGTTGTTTACCTAGCCAGTCAATACATTTACCCAGCCTTTCACAAGGTACGTATAACACGGATGTCTGTTTGCCAAATCCCCGTAGGTCATCTCCGTTGACGGTTCCTTTCTGAAAGGCAAGTTCAAGGGGACATTGCTCTTTGCCACTGCACAGGATGCAGATCACAAAATTTACCCAGTTGCGTTTGCGGTTGTGGATGGCGAGAATGACGCATCCTGGGCATTCTTCTTCCGACAAATGCTTAGAGTCGTCCCGGACACCACAAACTTGATGTGGGTCTCCGATCGGCACGTGAGCATCGAGAAGGGCATACGTGACAGCTACACCTTTGCCAAGCACGGCTGCTGCACATATCACCTCTTCCAGAATGCGAAGCACCACCACAAGTGTGGCTCCTTGCAGGAGTTATACTTCGACATGACCAACGCATACACCATAGCCGAGTTCAACCAACTGTTTGCAGACTTCTCCTCCCATAACCCCGCAGTTGGTCAGTATCTTCGTCTAGCAGGATTCCGCAACTAGGCAAGGGCTCACTACTTGGCTAACCGCTACAACATAACCACAACGAACAACTCTGAATGCCTGAACAACGTCTTCAAAGAGCCTCGGGATATGCCGATTGTAGTGCTATTTGATAGCATCATCGAGAAGGTGCAAGAGTGGTTTGAGACACGGAGGAAGGCAAGTGGCACAGCCGGAAAGGTGGTCAGTGATTGGGTTGCGAAGGCCATCATGTCTAGCTACCATGCATCCATATGCATGGTTGCGAGGCCCCTAAGCGATCACGAGTTCCAGGTCATAAAGGGAACCTCGAAGTGGCTGGTGAACCTCAGCGTCCGTTCATGCACATGTCGACACTTCAACATAGATCAGTACCCCTGCTCTCATGCCGTAGCCGCGGCGAAGGCTCGAAGGCTCGATGTGTACTCCCTAGTGAATGACTACTACAGGGTGGAGGCGTGGCACGCGACCTACCACGGAGTGGTGTACTCCGTACCCCCCATGGACACCTGGGATCCGCCCGAAGGAATTTCGCAGATCCGTTTACTACCTCCAGCTGTGAAGAGAAGGCATGGGAGACCGAAGACCAGCAGGTACCCATCGCGCGGGGAGTTCGTTCGCCGGAAGCGTCGGAGGACATAAGTATTGGGTGTTGGTTTTGTCGTGGCAGGTAGTCTTTTGGTAGAATGCGTGTAGTTGGGTTGAACAGACATTTTTGCTATGTTGGGTGTTGGGTTTGTCGTCGGAGGACATAAGTATTGGGTGTTGGTTTTGTCGGGCTTTTATATAACTTGTAGTTGGGTTAAACATATGTTTTGGGTTTTGGAATATTTAGCCAGACTTCTATATTTCCTATCCACTGAAAGTATTTTCCTAGCCAGTGTTATGTAATGACCTAGCCATTATCTTCTTATACCTGACTACATTTTATATTGGTGTTAAAAGGCGAAAACATCAAACTCTGGAGACAATAAATACCTGCTAGCTTAAACAAACCTGAAGGTGAACAACAATGTTGGCGAAGACAACAAAACATGCACAAAAAGCTAAACCATCAAATGTTTCCAAGGGTTCAAAAGGGTGCAACTGTTATATAGTCAAACAATAACGATGACAACACTAAAAGCTATCCATAACGACCAACAACATCAAGTCCTACAATACACAAAAGTACTTTGCCTACGTTAACTACGGTGTTACATTTTGTGACATTACAAGAACCATCAAGTCTCTGCAGCCTCCAAGATAGTAGCAGTTGGGCTGGAAGGAGGAACGGGGCACCTCACGACGATCTTAGCAGCAAGTGCGTACCTGTACGCGCTTATGACGGCGTCGTCGGTATCTCTGGACAGGTCCGTCACGCCTTCAGCAAGCAACTCCATGAACCGCAGGGCGTAAGCACCACAGTCTCCGCTGTGTACATTTCCCAATAGAAATAAGACGACTATGCTTAATGTGAACGGAAATGACAAAATATACTACAAGGAAGGGCTTACGCTTGGCCCTGTTGGGGTACGTCTGGCATTCGGATCAGCTTCATGGGTGACGTGCCCTTGTCGGCAAAGCGAAGTGAGAGTTGTGGGTGAGCGACAATCACATGGGGAAGGAAGTCAACAACAAACCGCATCTCCTTTGCAAGATTGCGATCGCAGACGAAGCTGACATCGCTATCGTATACCTTGACAGTCCACTCGTCGAGACATACTTCCATTGCCACCCAGTGCTTCTTGCGGAGGTTGACAGGGGCGAGAATATACTTTGCCTCAGCCCAGCTCTTCCCCATGAATGTTGGGGCCGTCCCATCGAGGTAGGCTAGCATCTTCTTCCCGACAGTGTACCCGGTTGTAGATGTCGTGTGAGTCGCCCACTCCGTCTCCAACACAATTGGCCAGAAGCTATCCATAACAACAAACTCTTTGTACTTCGGTTCATCTCCATGCACTTTCTCCCGTTGGAAACACAGCAGTTGGCCCATGTGCTGGTATGCAACGCAAGGGTGTGAGAGAGTTAGTAGCAGCTGTGCATATGCGATGACACGATTAACTCAAAAGGTATAGTTCACATACCTCAGTAGACATCTAGAACATCGAAGTCCTGACGATCTCAAAGAATCCCTGTGTGATTGCCGTCCCAAGATGTGCTGCAGTTAGTGTGGGACCTCCCCTGTGGACGTATTCGTTATTTGCAAACAATTAAAGGGAAAGGGGGGAAAGGTGCATAGAGACCAATATAACAACGCACCTCGACAACCACCCGTCGACGGCGTCCACTTCCTCCTTCGTGAGTAGACCCTCAGCCACAGCAGCTTCAGACGGATGTACCTGAGTTAGCTTGAATTTGACAACACGGGCTCTCTTTCTGACTGCGGTGACGACCTGGTCATCTACGTCTGCAGCTTCCTGATTTGTCCGTTTCTGCCTCCCCTTCCCCTTCGGCTCAGGAGCTGCAGGTGTAGGTTGGCCCTCCTGCGTCATAGTGGGATCGCTTGGGTGTCCACCACTACTGTTGTCGCAGCTGGCTCCGCCTTCTTTGTCTCAATCTCCTGTTGCTTTTTGCCGCGTTTAGGCCTCCCTCTAGGCTTCGGCTTTGCAGGGGAATGTGTAGGGGAAGGCTCTTGAGTTGTGGGAGCAGGATCGGGGTTGTCGGTGCCAAGTTCTTGAGTTGTGGGAGCAGGATCGGGGTTGTCGGTGCCAAGTTGTTGAGTTGTGTGTTGCGGGCTCCCCGTCACCTTCTCCGCAACCACTGCAGGGGGCTCCTGTTGGGTTACGGCCTCCTCTTGTGTGACAACGCCCTGTGTTGTCGTAGATGGATCGGGGTTTTCTGTCCCATTATCCTCCTCCTTGTCCTTGTCCACCTCCATGAAGACAGTCTCCTATCAAGTGCGTAGGTTAACTAGCCATTCAGTTACTGATCATAGCCAATTTGACATTTTTGACTAAGGGGTGAAAACGGCCTCATGGCATGACTAACCTCTTGCTTTGTATCTGACTCTGGGCCGGCATTTTTTGCATCCTTGACGTGGCTCTTGATTTCTTCCACTGCTCTCTCGAGGCTCGACAACCGCGTAAGTACCTCTCGGAGCATCGTGATAATCGTTGCATCCTCAGGGGCTCCATGGCTGGGGGAAGGTGGTGTTTCTTGTGCCTGAATGCCGACAGGTGTGAATGAATCCTCGTACGGCTTCGCCACCTTGTCAAAAAAGGCATCGGGTTCCTCGTGGGGGTACCCAGCACCCAGATAACTCTCCCGCTCAGCCGTTTCAGGAATAAGGGTCGTCCGAGCATCATCACACTTGATCCCATCCTCATTCTCTATGTCCAGCATCGTCTTCACCCTCTCATAGGGGAGGTGGGCCTCCGTTATGGTCCACCGGACGCATCGGGGAAAGATAACCCCCCGACTCCTGTTGGCAAAGTGGTTGTCCACACCCGGCACCGCTTCAAAGATCCAAATCTACACGTACAAAGTATCTAGCCAGTTTAGCAAACACCTTTGCCATACTCAGAATAACCCCAGCCATACAGACAAAAAATCTAGCCAAGTATTGAATAGCATTAAGTTTGAACTCGTACCTGGAACGCTAATGGGAATCCATTGAGCGAGTACCCGGACCTCTCATTCCCACCTTTCACTCCCTGCTCCACCTTCCTAACCAGTGCCCCATCAAGACTCTCGTGTGTGGCTTCATAACATACCTTACCCCACGAGTAGTCAAAGAATCGGTCGAGGTCTTGAACGAGGGCCACCACCCACCCTTTCACTCCCCTACCCACGTCCCCTGGCAGCAGGATGCACTCTACAATGATGAGGAGTGCAAGCTTCAACCTCTTCCGCTTACTTCTCTCTTTCGCCTTTGCGACCTCCCACATGACAGGAAGGTCGGACACCTTGACCATGTCCCTTCCAAAGAAGCTCCGGACTACGGCTTTGTGATCTTCCGCCTCAAATGCCCGATTCCTTGCACCACATTTGAAGCCTGTGACTAGGCAAAATTCCTTGATGGAGAACCGAAGGAGTCGCCCCTGGATCTCATACCATGTCTCACATTTCTTGAGGGTCTTGAGTTGCCTCTCCAGGAAGTAATGGATAAGGGCTGAGCAGTAGGGCACATTGGCTCATATCTTTACAATGCCGCCGAGCCTGCTATCCTTCAGCATCTGCCAATCAGCTGCAGATAGCCCATCATCCATGCCCGTCAGTACACCCATCTTGGAGAACTGGTTGGACCTCCCTCTAAAATACTTCGACGGATGAAGGGCAAGAGTCGCATGCACAAATATAAAAAGAGAGTAGCTATGTTCACATCACATACACATACAAAGTAACACCCCTAATCTATTGGCTCATAAGATATTACAGCTTATACCTTCTTGCTCGAAGGGGTCGACACCTTTTTTCCTTTGCCTTTTGCCATTGTCCTTAATCTGTCATTCAGATAACACCCATTTCAGCAATAATCCTAGCCAGTACTTACAAATGCATAACCGGTCAAACTAATTTTCCTGCCAGACGTTTTAACATTTTGCATTTGACAACACCACACAATTTCCAAGTAAATACGGTATGAACTAGGTCTCAAACACTCAACTCCTGGTTTTTGTGCAAATTAAGTAGATACAAAATCAAGCAAAACAAAACAATACCCAATTAGGTACACACTCATGACTTGATAGGAACAACAAACCCATAAACTCACCACCCAAAATTATGACAGAAACATAATTAGAAAATCTAACTACCCAACAAACATAAATTCCAGGCAAAAAGCTTCATTCAAATGACCTGAGCATGAAATTGGAATTACTTGGCTATTCAACTCAAAAGCTATTAACATGATGGCATTGGATATCCTGCAAATTCATGCCATTGTTCCCCAATTTTTCTGAAGTTCGCCTTTCCCACCTCTATAACTAACTACCCAATACCCACAGTTTCAGACAAAAGAACCACCAACATAGCACAAAATAAACCCTTCCCAGATTTTCCTATACCTAGCCATTCAATCGTTTCCCAACTTTCCCCTATCCACAAGCAGGACCCCGCTCGCCATTGACGAGTTTTCCCATCCCCAATTTCATTGTTTGATTGGGGTTGTGTAACCTCTTCTACCAATTTTCGACCTTCAATTTCATCCTTAACACCCCTATCCCCAAAACCCCGACCACATTTCCAGTTAGGGTTTCCCATTCCCATTTTTCGAACCCCAATCCCCCAATTCTTCCAACCGGCCCTAAATTGATTTTACATGTTTTGAATCCCTCGAACTACCATTAAAGGAGAAAGCTTCGAGATCTATTACAGGGGTTTACCTCTCTTCAATGACGAAATCGGCACCAGGGCTTGTCTTTCTCCAATCTCGGGTCGTCCCTCCCTCTGGTTTCCGCCGTCACAGTAAGCGCCTCACCTCTCTCTCTCTCCAGTCGTCGTCCTCAGTTCCGGCCTCACAGCAACCAGTTCCACCTCTCTCTCTCTCTCTCTTTTCCCTCCAATGGCGGTTTCCACTTCGAATTTCTACGGTTTCTTGAAGGTATGATTGTGACTTAAGACGTTGATGTGAGGTTTGCTTTCTTCACTTTTTTCAACCGTAATTCTTACCCGCTGCAACAGGTTTGGGTTACCGGTTAGATTTGCAATTTGTTGGATCAAATTGACATTTTTGCTCTTTAGGCCGGGGGAGGTTATTTTTGCAATGGGCCGGTCAAAGTGGTATATCCACTTACTGTTTTTCAAATCTCTTATTGCACAATTTACCCAAGAATTTTATTTTTTTAAGTACTAGTATGTCTTTCTACCAAAATCGGGGAAAGCAATCAAATTTTAATAATCTAACCACTTTTAAAAATAATTTGACTAGGATTTAATGATTTATATACGAAAACTCTACTTATTGCAAGGTGAAATTTTCGTTAAGGGCGCAATTGGTCGCAACTCGCAACAATCAAGGTCGTAACGACCAAATTGGTTATTGATGGCAATGACCTTTTAAAAAGAATACAATTTTTAGTCCGGGTCATAACAAAACCGAGCTAAAAAGTTAGTCGTAACGACTACTATAGCAATATGTCGCTACGATAAAATATTTGAAACAAGAGAGTTTTTAAAAAAAAATCTTAACCTCCCATTCTTGATTCCGGGGAGGTTAAGTTTGTAATAGCACATTACCCCTTTTGTTTTGAAAAAACGGGAGACATAGATCTTACTGCAACTCTTTTTTTTATATATATATATAAGGAAATAAATTCGATTATCTAGGCAAGCCTAGAGAAACCAAGAGCCCAAACAAGTTAGGAGAAGGGCTAACTATCATGTACAACAAGAATCAAATAACAGAAGCAAATTGCTGAATGGAAATAATAAGAAGCAAATAACGGTAAAATTAGTCAACCAAAATCAGAGCAGAACGACAACTCAATCGATATCGACTAGGGTGGTCGATATCGAGTAACAACGCAGATAGTAAAGTTCGTCGACAAGAGAGGCCGACATAAATAAGAGTAGGCCGAGACGTGATGATCAAGAAAGTTCGGGGGGTTGTTTGGTTCACAAAGCACAACGAAAACTCTACTATTTAGGGTTTCAAATCAATGATAAAAGGATCTTTCAAGGCTAGGGTTTACCACGACAACAACCATATAAGTGAAGATAACAAATCATCAAAGAAGCATGCTTTATCAATCAAGAAAGAGATTCTCATCAATTCCAGCAAGTAGGTCAGTTAATCTCACGACAAATTAACCTAACTGTTCTTCTACCTTTTCATAATTACAATTAATAAATTCTCGAATAAAACCCTAATTACTATCTATATTCTTCAACATGAATTTCTTAAACTTGCATCCAAGGGTGAAGCACAAGGTAGAACATGATAAAAACAGTGATATAGAAATAATTCGTTCAACACACAAACATGGCTAATGTCGGGCTCACCCCGACCCTAAAAGAAAGGGCGACTACTCGCTCATGGTAGAGATAACCCAAGCCATAGATGGAAAAGACATACTTGAATTAAAACTATACATGGAAATCTTAACAATCTTCGTGCTCAAACTGTCGTCTGAACACCAAAAACTGAAACTAAAACTAAAACTCTACTACTAATTGTTCTCTGTCTGTGGATGATCTAAAGCATAGCCCTAACGACTTTATTTATAATAAACTAATGACTTAATCCCCAAGGATAAATCAAATCTAAACTATAAAGTTATATTTATTGCTGGAAAGATAAACACACAAACTTGGGATATATATATATATATATATCTTCAAAAGATCCACACTTATCCAGATGCATCTTTGTAATCTTTAGTAGGGCTGATATTCAAGCCTAGTAGCTCGAGCTCGTTAGAATTTAAAAACGAGTCGAGTTCGAGATTGAAGTCGAACTCGTGACGAGCTCGAGCTTGCTCGTTTTATATTGTAATGACATTTTTACCCTTAGGTTTTATTTTTACTCGTATCCTCTTTTGTTCAACCCTTCCCTTGCTTGTTCAGTCCGGCCGTTAGCCTCTAGCCTCCAATCTCAGTCTCCTCTCTGCGGCTCAACCTGCTCGGATTTGCTCTCTCTTGCTCGCTCAATCTCGCTCAGTCTCACTCTCTTTCCAGCTCTGCTGCTCTCACACGGTCGCTCATCTCGCTCATGCTCTCGCTCAGTCTCTCTCTCTCTCGCTCTACTGCTCAATCTCGCTCTCGATCTTGCTCAGTATCGCTCTTCCGCTCTTAGATCTGGGTTCAGATCTCCCTCTCGCTCTCGCTTAGTATCGCTCTCAGATATGGTTTCAGATTTCACTCTCGCTCAGTCTCGTTCTCCCAATCCCGATCTTGCTCTCTCTATCTCTCTCATCCTCCGTTGTTTGTTGAGTCCTTCTCAGATCTAGTCCATCGGCTCGCTACCCTTGCTCGCAGCCGCTTGCTCCTCACTCCTCGTGTCAGATCTGATCCAACAGATCGCTTCCTTGTAACCGAGAAAACGAGCTCGAGCTCGGCTCGGCTCGAGTATAAGTGAGTCCACGAGCTCGAGATCGGCTCGGCTCGAGTATAAGTGAGCACGAGCTCGAGCTCGAGCACCCTTCCCAGCTCGCGAGCCGAGCTCGAGCACTTGCTTGGGCTCGTGTCAACATGAAGCTCCAGCTCGAGTTGGGCTTGTTTGTATACGAGCCGGACTTGAACACCTACTACTCGAGCTCGTAGGCTCGTATATCACCCCTATCCTGAGGTCGACACCGAGTAGACTGGTCGATATCGAGTAGATTGGTCGACATCAAGGACAAATATCGACCACCCTTCATTACAGTGGCTTTTTCGGTGTTTTGCTCTGGTCGATATCGACCACTCTCCTTGCTCTCTCCTTGATATCGACCATGATATTCTTCCGTTGTATCTCCGTTTTGACTCTGTTTCCTCGAACGCTTTCCAAGGCTCCTTGTTAAACTATGAAATTGCTCCATATCATCTCCAAAATCTGCAAAATCAAACCAAATTCGTGTACAATTTCTAACATTCAACACAATTTCCCGACCTTCCCGACTCAAAACATCAAGGTAGGATAAATTTTGGAGTGAAAATACATGTCATCTTACTACAACTCTCATTTTTAATCTCCTGTGCTTGATTCATGTAATACCTTGGACTGATTTTCATATCATATCTCTAGTGCAATTTAACAATGACAAAATTTTGAGTCGTTTACCAAAACATGGGAGACGATTTAAGTATGCTCAAACAAAAAGAAAGCGTAATGTCAAAAAAGAGTAATTCTAAAATACTTTGTTTGAGAGGTCAATAAATTGATAGACGGGTGAACCGTCAAATATAAAAAAAAATCGAAATACAGAAAAAGAAAAAAAAAGACGCAAATACCGCATAACAAACACTAAGAGATGATAGAAACCAACTAGAACTAAACCAAAATATTGAGGACGCCGACAAAAAACGAAGTCGAGGACCACCACATGGAAGCACCGCAGATCAGTGGTACAAGAGGACTCTATCCCCTGTGGACAAAGAAAAATACTCCATCCGTTCCAAAAAAACACGGGCTTTGACTTGTCAACACGCTTTTTAAAGGCGAAAAATTCTACATGGTATAAAATATAAGTATCAAATTATATAAAAATATTAAATAAAAAAATAATAATCCGTACGTATTTTATAGAGTTTTTCACCCTTTCAAAAAGGGTGTCAAGAGAAGTAAAAGTCCGGAAGTAGACGTGACCACGGGTCAGACCTGCCTGATCAACGAGTTCGACCCACCGGATCAAGAGTCAGAGTTGATCAACCCGAATCCTAACCCGAGAATTCACGGGTTGGCGGGTTTGGATCGATCCGTTGATCCGTACAATCCACCGGATTACGAGTTGACCCGTAACTCGTAGCCATGTCTACCAGAAGTACTCCGTAAATAAAAGCGGCGCTGTCAAACGTGTAACGTCGGCAGCCACAGCCTGTAAAACCTCAACACATGTGATGTGAGTATTTAATTTGTTTGTTTTATTTTAGAATCATAAAATAGGTGTCACTTTCAACCCGCCGGCCGTCGCTAAAAGTCTCAATTTTGCTGACCTCTTCCCACGCCTAGAGGGTTCCTACTGCCCTACGTGGCTGATATCCTGGGCGACACGTGTATGCCACTTGAAGTACACTAGTCAAATACCGGTTTTGGATAAGGTTGCCACCTACTCCTAACTCACCAGGCGTGATCGCCTTCTTTTGGTTGGGGAGTAGCTGTTGGCGTTCGGTATACAGTACAATATGGGGCCGCTTAACATTATATCGTCGCAATTGAACAGATCGAGCAAAAGTTTGAATTAACGTAATATAAAATCTGTTGTCCGAAGGTGTTAGGAAGAGAAACATAAGTTCACATGCTACCTAATTGACATTAACAGGTAAAATTTCATTGTGCTCTGAGACTTATTGTAACGACAAAGCAAAAAATCCGAAGCCCTAGCCGATAAAATGTGTGAACTGATGTAGGGTTGTGTAGTTGAATGTGTGTAAAATTTTGGTCAAATTTAAAACTTGTTAAAAGATAAAAATCCGTTGTGATTTGTGAATAAGACCATGTTTGTTTATCAGTGAGCCCCGTTTCTAGAGATGGAAATCAACCCGCGGAGACCCGATCCATCCATTAATCCACTCCGAATATGTGGATGAAAACCCGAATAAATTGATAAATAAGTGGAGGGTGGATTAATGGATGATGGATCGGATCGGATATGGATGAAGGGGTGTCCAATCCACCACCCGATCCATCACCCGATCCACTAAAATTGTTTATTATATGAATTTTTATCATATCTTTTACGCAACTTATATATTATATGTAACTTTACTTGATAGTTTGAGTTTTTATTTTTTGTGTAAGTTATGAATGATGAGTATTTTACATTTAATATATTAAATCTTTTTTTATTAAGTTTTATTTTCATTTTGAAAATTACGGTGGACATTTACATGAAATTTCTCACCCATATATTTCACCCGATCCACCCAATAACCCGCGGGTGATGGATGAATCGGATATGGATGCAAAGGTTGGTGGATGATGGGTGGAGGAAATTTTTTGATGGATCAGGTGATGGAATGGGTACATCCACCCAAAATCCGATCCATTTCCATCCCTACCTGTTTCAGACTCTTAGCTTACTTTTCAATTGCCACATCAGTTAAAGAGTCAAACCCAACTTTTTATCTTTTCAGCAAATTATCAGTGAGCCCACTCCGGGGCTTTTAACTTCATTTTTTTTAAAAAAAAACATATGCAATATGCTATGGGTAGATAAAAAGAAATTACATTCAAAAATATATTTTTTACATTAACAAAAATAGAGTAAAATTGATTTTTAAAAAAATATAATCAAGCGTTGCCACATGGCAGCGGTGCAGTAACCTTCCCTGCAATGAGCTCGGGCTTATCTTCAAGGTTGTTTTTCCCTGGGCTCATGGCCACCTCATTTCTTCTTCTTCTTTTCTTTTATTTTGTTTTGCCTATGTGGATTATTGGTGAGTAGACCTGGGCAAACGCGGGCGCGGGCCGGGCTTCCCCCGAAAATTTGATCCGTAGTTGCGGGCGCGGGCCGGACTAAACCCGCTTAACGGGTTGGAAGTCGTGTCCAAGCCCGTTCGCGAATGCGGGTATTTAAAAAACTGTTTTTTTTTTTACTTTTTTTTTGGCTTTGTTGAGTTGATATTTTTTAACCTTTGAAGCTACTGTTTTTTTATTAACCTTTTAAGTTGATATTTATTTCAATTTTTTTATTGATTTCGTATCAACTTAGACCTGTCAAAACGTGACCCGACCCGAGGACCCGACCCGACCTGACCCGTAAAACGTGGGTTTTGGCACAAATATTTCAACCCGAAACCCGAAGCAACCCGAACCCACTCAACCCGCAAATTTCTGGGTCGGGTTGGGTCAACCTGTGGGTCACCCGTTGGGTCAAGCTTTAAGATAATAAAAACATAAATAAATTATAATTTAACCTAATATTGAAATATTTTACTAATAATAATTAGGATTGAATATTATATTTTTCATCATCAACTTTACTTTATAATTTAACATTACAATTTGTTATGTATATAAAATTACATATTACTATTGTAGCAACATTAATTATTTTTTTCAATAATATACCTATTATTAGGATAATATAACAATTTTAGATTTAGGAACTATGTAAATAGTCATTAAAAATACTCCATCCGTTTACTTTTAAATGTCGTTTACTATTCATGTATGGTTTTAAGGATGATAATAATTATATAAAATATCAATTTATATATTATATATAATTTCATACTTCAAAAACTAAAAAGAATGAAACTATAACAAGTAATAAACTTTTATTGATATTTTACATAATTTTATCATTTAAAAATAACATGTATAAATAGTAAATGACATTTAAAAAATTGTGGATGAGTAACGCTCTTGACCCGTTGGGTCGACCCGAACCCGTTAAATATGGGTCTGGGTTGAGCATTTCACGACCCGTAACCCGAAATGACCCGACCCGAAATGGACCCGAACCCGAGACGACCCGACCCGAACCCGAACCCGACCCGCCCGACCTGTTTGACAGGTCTATATCAACTTAAAAGGTTGAATTGATAAATTGCGTGTTATCAATTTTTATTAACCTTTTAAAATTGAAATAAATATCAATTGTCTGTATTAACCTTTTAAGTTACTGTTTTTTTTATAAAATTGAATGATTAATATCAAATTAGGTTTAGCCTAGTTTTTCTTTTAGATATAACTTACTGTTTTTTTTAATTGAATAATTAATATTAATTTATTACATCTATATCTATATATATATATAATATAATTTTAATTTTAATAAAAAAAGGTGGGTACCCGTTGCGGGCACGTCCGCGCCCGTTGCGGACACGTCCGCGCCCGTTGCGGTCGCGGGCCGGGCATAGCAGTCCACATGGACTTCGACCTATGTCCAACCCCGCTCGCAAATGCAGACGGGCCGAGCGGGCCTACCCGTGTTTGCCCAGGTCTATTGGTGAGCCTATCTTGCTCTAACAGATTTCATAGAAAGGGGATTGAGAAGGCTTCATGGGCCGATAGGCCCAATTGGGATTCCCTTTGGGCTTATGGACTATAACGCCACGCCCAAATTCTGCCATGGTCCAATAAGGTCAGCGAGTAAATGCTGTGTGAAACTCTTCTCTCTCTGGATCGGAATGGTGGGATTAAATCCCTATATTAATTGAAAACTATATACTCCATATAATATTACATAGGTGCATTATAAAGAAATAGGCCTAGGGAGTGTAATCCTATAAGGCCATGTTTATCGAGGATACTAGAGATAATAGGAATACTAATATTTTATTATTCTCTCTCCGCCACATCATCCTAGCCTCTCATTCTTATTTTTTTCCACTTTATCAATAGCATTCCTAGTATCCCAAAACTCATCATTTCATACACACTCAATTTACAAATATACCCTCCCCAACAATTATTTCCATTCTCGATTATATTATTATATTCATTTATTATTATTAAAATATTAATATTAAATTAATCTTATGTAAAAACGAAATAGTGAGAACTACATATAACAAAAAAAAACCGACATTAATTAAATAAACAAAAGGACGTTACAACGACAAATATTTCTATCAACATCCACATATTGACAAATATTATAGGCAAAAATACGTATTTTAATAAATATGTATTTAATTCTTATGTTGGGAATGGTACGTATTTATAGGTATTTTTAATAACTGCGTATCAACATCCACGTACGTATTTTAACAAATATTCTTAGAGCATATTTAACGGGGCAAAAACAAGCAGGGATGCTTGAGACTTTAATATTAAAAAAATTAAATAATGGATTTAGGGATGCTTGGGCAATACCCGTATAGTATCGATACTTGGGGTGAAAGTAAACAAGAGGAGAGGCTGCATGGCATTAAAAATCAATATTTCTGGCCTAGATGTCCTGTTGCACCTGAAACTTTATGCATCGCATGCGACACGTGTCACACAGAGATTGGCTTGTAGGAGGAGAGGATGCATGGTTGACACGTGTGACCTGATGGACGACCTAGATTTGAGCTGGAATGAATTTGTTTTACATATTAAAATCAATATTTTCGGCATAAAAATGTACAAAAATAAAAATAAAAATTACCATAATACTAGATTCATTTTTATCGACATGTATACATCAATTTTGAATATTTTTTACTATATTTTTTTTTAAATATTTCTCTTGGATTATAAATATGCAAAATATTATCCGAAAAATTGATTTATAATTATGAAAGAATTTGAAACAATTAATAATGTAAGAAATAAAATAATTAATTATTAAAAAATATTTTTTAATATTAATTTTTTAATAATAATAAATGAATATAATAATATAATCGAGAATTGAAATCATTGTTGGAGAGGGGTATATTAGTAAATTGAGTTGGTATGAAAAGATGGATTTTAGGATACTAAGGATGCTATTGATAAAGTGAGAAAAATGAGAATGAGATGATAGGATGATGTGGCGGAAAGAGAAGAATAAAATATTAGTATTTATAGTATCCGTAGTATCCCTAGTATCCCTTGATAAAAATGGTCTTACGTTGGTAATGGTATTTGTAGGAAAAAATACTCCTATCAACATCCACATATTGACAAATATTGTTTTAATAAATATGTATTTAATTTCTTAAATGATTTATTATTTTAAATTCTTTCATAATTAGAATTCAACTTTTCGGATAATATTTTGCATATTTATAATCAAAGGAAAATATTTTTTTTAAATATAGTCAAACATATTCAAAATTGATGTCTACATGTAGATAAAAATCAATCTAGTACTTTGGTAATTTTATTTTATTTTTTTACATTTGTTTTTTCCGGAAAAATGATTTTAATACATAAAATAATTTAGTCTAGCACAAAATCATCATCGTCCTTTCTTCAACAGGTGTTAGCCATCCAGCTTCATCTTCTGCGCGCCAATCCAGTGTCGCCATGTGTCATCTCCAACTGCAGAAGTCTTCAGTGCGCCAGGGCATGCAATGCAGCGTTTCGTCCCTTCTACTGGCAAAACGACGTCGTTTTGTGTCCGAATTTCTGAAATGAAGCAAAGCTTTCCAGCTCACCCATTTTACAGGCTTTTGTCACACGCATAGCATTGATACGAGCCGAGCGTCGGTCTAGTATCGATCAAAGGACTGTTCCAATTTTTTACTATTATTTCTTCTAGTATCGATGAACAATCCAAGCCCGATAAAAGTGCTCTAAGTAGTAAAAGCAAAGAAGACGCGGGAGGGATATCCAAAAATGTGCGCCGAGAGGAAGAGAAGTAGCGTGATTAGCAGGGGAATCAACAACTGCATTAGCTCCGTGGTATCTGTGACGAAACCAATTGAACCAGTTTCACCACCAAGGTGCAATCAGCAACTGCATTCGCAAGGACGTGGTTCTAAAACACTTGGCGTTATAGTTAGGAGTCTACGATATGATTATCTGGATCATGAGATTTTAAGAGATGAAGTATTATTGGGATGTGGTATGGTCCCCACACATCAATATGACAAGGTCAAAACACCCTGTGATGCTAATAGCACTTTAAGAGAATGTCAACCGAGTTTGTCTGGCCTTGGCACACACATCATATGCCTTAAGGCTCTTATTACATTCAAAATCAACCGAAACAAAGGGTAAGGTTTGCAGTTTATAGGAAGGGAGATGACCCAACCTTTTGTGCCATAAAACAGCATCCACTGCACTGCAGCAGCAACATTGTTTGCATAAAAAGAAAACTTCGGAACTTCACATTGTGTAGGTTGCAGCAGAAAAAAATTCTTTACTCGATCACCAATCTTCATAGGCTCTTTCATCGTAGGACCCTGCATATAACACCCTTTCTTTGTAAATGAAGCAATGCAAATATAAGCAAGTATGGTATATGGTTTCGATGAATAGTGTTTGAAAAGTGTTGATTTCCATTTAGGATCTAATATATCTATTTCACACCCTTTACTGGAGACATACCTTAAGTGTACAACCCACCCAATTTTAACATTAATATACTAATATATGTATATAAATGTTTATATTGCTTGGTTAGCACAATTGGTAGAGAGTGTTGAGCGGAGGAGTGCAAGCCTGAGTTCGAATCTTGTCCCACTTTTTGTCTTTCTTTCTTCCTTCTTTCATATCTTTTTTACTGTCTTTCTTTCTTCCTTTTTTAAAAAAAAATTATTTACAGTAGGCAAGAAGTAGATCGACGAAGCGATCTTAAAGTCATCAAAAGATAGCTTGATGAACCCTACACAGAGGGTCGCCAGTAAAAAAAAACTAACTTAAATCTAAGATTACAATAAAGATAAATTTATATTTTAAAACACAAAAATTAGAGCCTTGATTCTTGATATCTGGCCTGATGTTGAGACATCTTGCATGCAAGCCGTGGAAGCCGTTGACTCTGATTTTCGGGCAATTTGGGTTTCACAGTTTTGTTTGGTAGAAATTTGTGGAAGATATCTGGGTAGGATTAGGTTTAAAGTTTATTTATGGGTTGGATTTTTTTTTTGGCTTTTTTGGGAGATCTGAACAACTGGGAAAGAATGGAGCGGTTGGATCGCGGTGTTTAGTTTTGGGATTTGGGGTTTCAAGAGGGAGAGGTGCAATATACAGTGAAGCCACGGTGGAGAGGCTAACACATCCGAAGTCGTCGAGGGAGGCTAAGAAGCCATGGCCCAGGAGGACGAAGGTGCCGACGGCGAGGCCGGAGTTGCAGAAGGTTGCTCTTGGAGGAGGGAGGCCGCTTGAGCCTTCGGGGGAGAAGGAAAGGCCATGACCCAGGAGGGCTAAGTTAGAGACTGCTGAGCCGACGACGATGGGGAAGATCTAGGAGGTGGAGGGGTTTGAGGAAGAGAGTCGAAGAAGGTGGAGACACCAACAGGCTCAAGCCTTCGGCGCCGCTAGTGATCATTAGGGCCGGATCTGAGAGGTGGTCGGTCAGAGAGGTGGAGTTGGGCAGTCGGCAACCAACAGGACACCGATGTACAGTGTAGAGGAGGATCGAGAAGGAAGGAGACAGATGGATAGGAGGTGTCGGCGACCAAGGTGGTCGACAGAGGGAGATGGATGCACGTGGGCCGCTGCACAGGCCACCGGAGAGACGATTCACCCTTGGCGGCGGTGGCGGCGACCGGAGCAAGGGCAGCGGAAAAGGATCCAAGGGGTTGGGTTTTGTGGGTTGGGTTTTAGGGGTAAGTTTACAGAGGGAGTTGGGATAGAGGGTCGAGGTCGGCCGAGAAGCCAGCCAGAGGAGGCGGTGGCTAGGGTTTTTTTTTTTTTTGGTTGCGGCTAGGGTTTTTGGAAGAGGTTTTTTTTTTTTTTTTTTTTTACAGTAGGCAAAAATTAGGTGGATCTTACAGACGTAAGATGCCACCATACAGGTAGGGAGGTTTGAAAATGTACAAATATTCCTAGACTTAGCTATAAAATCAGCTGCCTTGTTTGTTTCCCTGTAACAGTGTTTGAATTTGATGTTGTCAAAGCTTGAGCTAAGTTTCCTGATTAGTTCCACTTCCCGGACAATTTCCCATCTTACGTACTTGCTATCATTGATTGCCTTGATGACTTCCAAATAATCGCCTTCCACTATGACTCTTCGTAGACCTTTAGCTAGAGCTAAGTTTACACCTGCACAAAACGCAGCAGCTTCTATTTGGATAGCAGAGCTTGCTTCCGTTTCAGATTGAAAGATATCAATCACAGAACCATTATGGTCCCTAATAATCCCCCCCACTTGGCAATCGTCAGTGGGTCTCAGAGAGCCATCTACGTTGATTTTGTAGATAGCCCTAGGTGGTTTGATCCATTTAGAATTGCGTCTTCTTTTTATAGTTGGCGCTGAGGGTACATTTTTAGTTTTGGCTGCACCATGCCATTCACTAAGATCCGTTATAATTCTTATAGCCATCTGGCAAGGGGTGTTCGGCTTTTTATTCCTAAAGATCATATCATTCCTAGCTTCCCAATTTTTTTTGCCAAATAAAGCAAAGTTCTTTGATAAATTTGTTGTTATTATCAAGTGCCAAAACTTCGCTCATACTGGTGCAAGAATTGGGTATAAGTGGTGTGGTTTTACTTAATCTTTGTTCATAGGCAGCAATAGTCATTCTAGTGAATGGACAAAGGATAAAAAGGTGGTTGTTGTTTTCGTTATTATCATTACAGAAGCAGCAACAAGTCGGAACTCTATTGATATACCTATTTAGTCTCTCCTTTGTAGCGAGACTATCAGTGGTTATCTTCCAAAGAAGATTTTTTATTCTCGGGGGAGGTTTAGTTTCCATATCCACTTGTAATCCTCGGTAGAATCGTTACTATTGTTAACCATTTGTCGGACCGATCTAGTAGTAAATTGGCCATCCGAGGTAAATTTCCAGATTAGTTTATCAGGAGTGTTCCAGTTGGGAATTTGAATTCTGATGATTTGTTGGACAATGTTATTGGGGGAAATCTCATGGAGGAGGGGAACATTCCACTTCTTGTTAGACGTGAACAGCTGGTTAACTTTAAGGTCGGGATCCATATGTTCTTGAAAGCTTGTGAGATTATGATTAGGAACCCAGGGATCTTTCCAAACGTTTACGGAGTCTCCATTTCCTACTATCCATAGTAACCCTTGAAGGAATTTTTCTCTTAAATGAAGTAGCCTTCCAAATTGCCAGGATGTATTCTGCGATGTTCTTTCCATTAATCCTTCCTGTTGGAGGTATTTCTCTTTTATAATTTTAACCCAAATGTTATTTGGCTTAGGGTAAATTTTCCAGAGTAATTTCATTTGGAGGCTGATGTTCATGTCCTCCGCAAGTTTCAGTCCTAATCCTCCTTGCTCTTTAGGTTTACATATTTTATCCCAACTAATTAATGGAGTGTATCTTTGAGACTGAAGTTTGTTCCAAAAGAAATTCTTTTGAATTTGATCAATTTGGTTTAGTATTCCTTTCGGTAGAAGGAAATTTTGCATTAGGTAGTTGGTTTTGGAGCTCAAGTTTGCTTGTATTAGAGTTGCACGCCCCGCTTGGCTGAGAGAAGAGGCCTTCCATTTAGATAGCTGTTTTTTCATACTCTCAATGGCTTCGTTGAATACAACATTTTTAACCCTTCCCCTTACTAATGGGATACCAAGGTATTTCTCAAGAGTTTTTGAAATCGGGATGTTCATATCTCGGGCTAGGGAATTGGCCAGGTTTGGATTTATGTTTTCCGAAACTTGGAGAGAACTCTTGTTATAGTTAATGATTAGCCCCGAGAGGTTTGAAAAATTGTTCAGAACATTTTTAATCGTGTGGAGACTCTTATGGGAGGCTCTCGAAAAAATTATCGTATTGTTTGCAAAAGAAAGAAAGGGAATTGGAATACCATTTTTGGTTAGTTTTATTCCTATCAGGGCATCATCGTATGCTGCTTCCTCTATTAGTTCTTGCGCTAAATTCTCCATGACGAGGATGAAGATATAAGGGGCAAGTGGGTCTCCTTGTCTTATCCCTCTTCCAGGTTTGAATTGGGTGCCAGGGCGATTGTTGACTAATACTGAGAATGTAGTTGTTGTAATGCAGTTCATGACCCAGTTAATCCATTGGGGTGCAAAGCCAAATTTAGAAAGAGTAGCTCTTATGTAATCCCAATTGATTCTATCATAAGCTTTTTCCATGTCTAACTTAAGAGTCATCCATCCTCTTTTTCCTTTTTGTTTGTGAAAGTTATGAAAGATTTCATGAGCGATAAGAGTATTGTCTTGGATGGATCTTCCTTCTATAAAAGCACCTTGAAACGGATTAATCAGTTTAGGTAAAATAGGTTTGAGTCGGTTTGCTATGATCTTAGTTATGAGCTTGTAAATGGTATTGCATAAGCTAATAGGCCTATAGTGATTGATATTTAAAGGATTTTCAACCTTTGGTATAAGGGTTATGAAGGTTTGGTTAATTTCAGATAACATACTTCCAGAATGGAAAAATGCTTTAACTGCTTTGCATAAGGAGGATCCAATGATTGTCCAATATTTTAAGTAAAACTCGGGGGGATAACCATCTGGACCCGGGGTCTTATTTTCCGTCATACTACTTAAAGTATCTTTTATTTCTTTATTTGAGGGAGGGATTAGAAGGGTGGTATTGTCATTAGAAGTGATTTGAGCTTGTATATGTTTTATTTGATCACTTGAGATAGGAGATCTAGATTGGGCTATAAATCTATGAGACATCTCTTTAGTGATTTGGTTAGAAATGTCTTGGGTATCAATTAATTGGATACCATCTTTGGTGATAAAGCTAGAAGTGGAATTTCTGAAATTCCTTATTTTGACAGTGGTTTGATAGTATCTAGTGTTTCTATCTCCTAATTGAAGGTGTTTTACTTTGGATCTTTGTTTCCAGAATCTCAGGTTGTATTATAGGAGTGCTGATATTTTCTTTTCTAATCTGTTAAGTTTTCTGATGTCATTGGTTGATAAGGAACCCCAAGGGAGTTCTAGTTGCAGCTTTTGGATATTGTTTTCGACCACTTCAAGTTGCTTGAGAATTTGGAAGAGGGTTAAATGGAGTTTCTTTCTTCCTTTTTTGTCTTCTTTATTTTTATCGTCTTTTTTTCTTTCTCTTTTTTGGTACTTTTTACTGCTACGGAATAATTTTTTTCATCTCTTCTTACTTCTTCCTTCCTTTTTTGTCTCTTTTTTTTATCTTTCTTTTTACTTTTACTTCTTCCTTCCTTTTTTGTCTCTTTTTTTTTTATCTTTCTTTTTACTTGTAATTTCTTTATGATTATCTTTGATAGATAATTAATTCTATTATTTACTATTTGATCTTCCATAAATATTCACTTTAATTGCAGATTGAATATTTGAACTTATCTGTAGATTTGTATCATTAAATGTTATTTTGTGGATGAATTAGAGATGTTACTATTTTCATTTGAGGACTATAAATTCACAACTGTGAAATTTTGCTGCACTTTTCAAATACTCCTGCTGTCGCCACTGACGTCCGTACATAGTTGATAAGATGGATTTTGGTATGTGGACGAGACAAGAAACCAATTGTCCTATACCATTTGAATCCAGTTTGCATAAACTTGCATTTGTAGATAGTAAAATCTACTTTGCAAGTCTGGCCATTTTTAAACCACATTACCTATTAAATTTTAATAACCGGCGAGCTCAAGGACATGCCCTATTGGCATATTTGCGTCGAATTTAACTAATGTGAGCCCCTCTCTCTCTCGCAATGGTTCTACATTTTTTAAACCCTATCTAGATGGATCGAGCCACCACAATTGGAGCAACAACATATAAAACGGTGAGATTGCAATTCTCAACCATTTGATAATCCATCAAATTGGCCATAAACATCCATAAAATTAGGGATATTTGTCTCTTTGGTGCATCTTTCCAACAAGGGCCGTGATTAGAAATCGCACTCTTTAACCCTTTTTTGGTTGCCTTGTCATTGTGTTTATTAAATATTTGTAGTGCTTAACAATCTATTGGCCAAAAAAGGGGCGAATCCAGTTTCAATTATTAGGCCTTAATTTGTTTAAACAACATCCATCAAAACTTTTCAAAATGACATAATCAATTGCCTCTCTCTCACCCCCAAACAAACTTGATATCCCTAATTGCAAGATTAGGGGTCTAATTACATTATTGTATATAATTTAATAAACTCTCTTAATCTTCATGAAAGCAAAATACGCACACACGCACGCACGAATTCATTTACAAATTTTAAATTCCAAGTGTTTTCCCCAAAGGTTTCTTGGGGTAAGCGAGTGAGTTCTTGGTGGAATTGTTAAGCAAGCGATGCACTCCACATGTTTTAGGAATGTAACCCTGTCATAAAATCTTATTCTTATCTACAACGTATTATTTTCCAACATGGTTTTCGAGAGTTTGTCTAACTATGTTAATTCCAATGTTTAAAAAACTCTCTTCCTCTTCATTATTCACCTCAAATTTTATATCAATTGGTTTATTAGGATCCGCAAAAGTTCAAAAAGCAAAATTTATACTCCCTTAGTTTACTTTTATAAGTCGTTTATATTATTCATGCACGTTTTTCTAAGATAATAAAAATTATATAAAATATTTTTTAATTATTTTATAAAATAATCTCATACTCATTTACTAAAGAGTATGATATTATTTAAAAATTTTAATTAAAAATTTAATATTTTTTATTATCCTAAAAACGTGCGTAATTAGTGAACGACTTATAAAAGTAAACAAAGGGAGGATAAATTTTCTAATTTATAATTCATAACAACTATTTAAAAGGTTATAACAGATCGTGTGTATGGGCTAATAACTAAACATTGGTTATTAGGCGTCTTGCCTCTCGGCCGAAGGTCGGAAGGTCCTCATCAAAGCTAATTTGTGTGCCAAACCGCTTTTTCTCATGCAAGCTTTTTTACTTCCTTCTCACATTCACCATGAACTCGATAAGGTTTACAGATAATTTTTTTGGAACAAAACCTCCAAAGCACCTCCGCTGATTAGTTGGGACAAAATCTGCGCCGACACCTTGAAAGGTGGGTTGGGCATCCACAAAGCTGAAACAATGTATATTGCATTACAAATGAAGCTGTTATGGAAAATCCTATCCGTACCAGACAACATTTGGGTCCGCATCATCTCACAGAAATACCTAAAAGGTCAGGACGTCCTAAATTACCAAACAAAAAGTAATACTTCTTGGCAGTGGAAACGCCTTATGTCGATCAGACAACCGTTTAAGAGCGCCCTTCAATGGTCTGTTGGTGATGGGCGTTCTATTGACTTCTGGACCCAGAAATGGGCTTTCGACGATAAACTCGATTCCAGGGCACTTAAGCAAATTCCTGGTAGGCATAAAAGTCTCACATTTCATCGACCAAGATCATCAGTGGAACGAGGCGTTGGCCTTTTCTAGTTTATCCAACATCCTTTCAGTATCGGATATCCACCATCTACTTGGTATCATCATGCCAAACAATCCTTTGAATGATCGTATGTACTGGGGTCCGAGCACTATCGGGTGGTTCTCGACTAGGTCCGCAAATTCCATGCTCTCATCTAACAAAGGCTCTCAAAATTTTGACGGCGGATGGATCTGGGACCTGGATGTTCCGCCTAAGGTTCGTCACTTTCTCTGGAAAATCTCACGCGACGGCCTACCGACTTCGGAACGACTCCAAAAGTCTCATGTTGCGGTACTTACTGGGTGCCAGTTTTGTAATACCACCAACGAGTCGGACAACCACATGTTCCTCCAGTGCCCTGTTACCTTCAGATTTCTACGGACACTACGCATCCGCTGCCCGAACTTGTCTCAGGTCGCTGTTTCCTCAGGCTCCACCTTTCCCCTAAACCAAGTCATGCTGGCAGTAGGTATAAAATCTTTCGGGTCGTTGGCCTGTGCTTGGTGGTCTATCTGGTTCTTTAGGAACCAACTTGCTTTCGACCATACGACCAATGTTTCTATTACTGAAATGAAAATTTTCTATACTACGTTTACCCAATGCTGGAAACAATCGAAACTACTTGATGCTGAGTCATCTTCAGGGACATCACTGCCTCCTAAGGTAAGCCGCCCCGTACGTCGCCTTCCGTCAACTACGGCTATGGGCAAGGGCCGGTGCCGTTCGGGCCTTTGGGATAAACCGTCGATGGACTGCTTCAAGCTTAACTTTGACGGTTCTGTAAGAGCAGGAATTTCGGCTTCTTACGGTTTCGTCATTAGGGACTGGTGCGGTAGAGTGGTTGCCATGGGTCGTGACTCGTGCATCAATGTCTCAGTGGTTTTCGCCGATAACCTCGGTCTTAAAATGGGGATCCTACGGGCTAAGCAGCTAAATATCCGTAACCTCCTGATCGAGGGCGATAACCTTCTGGTTATTAAAGCTCTGCTAGGGGACTGGAAGTGCCCCTGGAATATCGAGCTCCTTCAATCTGATATTCTATTAGATATTTCGTCTTTTTTTATGGAGCTATCCGTTATATTTTCAGGGAATCGAATGCAGTGGCTAACTATCTCGCGCGCAGTGCACATGCTTCCCCTGCCGACGCCTCCTACGACGACGATCCAGAGCTCTGTGCTCTCATCCGCAAGGATGCGCTAGGAAGGAGTTCTGTTGCGGCCGACCCGACCTAAATTTTACTCTGCGTCAAAAAAAAAAAAACACTAAACATTGGTTATAATTTGTTGTATTATACTTTTGTCATGCTACTTCCTATGGTAACCATGTGGCCACCATTTTTAATTTATAAACCAAAATAAGTACCCTAACCTTTTTTTTTTTTTGTCCCAAACAGCAAAATGAGTGTTTAATTAGCCTAAGAGCTCAGTTCGCGCCAAAGCATCGGTGGCTTTGTTCACTTGTCGTCTCCAAATATGACGACTAAGATAATAGACTTCAAGAATTGATCACATTTCCACGATATTTCCAGATATGATAACTTAAACCATCATTCATATGAAATTTGCATCACAATATATAAGAACAACAAATTAAGCACACCAATCGCAAGCTCAGAGTACTCTAGCCACACCATCACCTATTCTAAACCCCAAAGACGGATCTAGGCGGGGGCAAACGGGAGCATATGCTCCCCCCTTCATCTAACTAATCACCTATATTTGTTCTACGCGTCGATAGTTTCGTTTTGTTATATTATAAGCCTGAGTCCAATAAACGATCGAGTAAAAAGTTATGAAAAGTTTGAAAGTTAAACGCAAATTAATTATTTCAAATGTCTTTTAATAAATCACGATTATTTCATATTTTACTTAATTTGATATTTTGGCAATATAATTCAACCAAAGAGCTTAGAAACAAGATGTTATATTACTAAATTTGGTAATTATATAAGAAATTATGTAAGTTTAAAGTTTGTATATCTTGTTACACGTTATTGCATGCTAAGAGAACAACAAGTTGCATATTGACTTTTTAGGTTTCAAACAATATATTTTTAGACGAAAAACAATGTTGTTATCGATTTAAACGACATCATTTTTTCGTTTAAAGAGAAAAAATATACAACAACACACAATTTTAGACTAAAACATCATCGTCGTTTTGAAAAAAAAAAACATGTTGTGTTTTGAACTTAAAAAACGTTGCCTTAAACTAAAATATCATCATTTAATTTAAAATATCATAGTTTTGGTTCGTTAAACATAGTATAAAAAAATATGTCAAAGAGTGAATCAACAATTTGTATAAAACTTCGTCCACCTTTAAAAATTTCTGGCTCCATCATTGTTAAACCCCAACAATCTCAAACACTAGGACTTGTGGATAATAGTCATAGGTCCCCGGTTCGAACTCTGGAATGGCCGCTCTTTATTTACCAATTCAAGAGTAGATGGATATTATTTTTGTAGATTAATGAGATTGTGTGGATTGAGATTATTTATGACGGAAATCTCGAAAAGGTGTTTGGTGGGTATAAGATTGTGGTGTATTTCAAAGGTTTAAAATTACTACTCTACCCCTAAAATTATTAAACCCCTTACCCTGCTCGTGCCCCTCTTGTGACACCGTCTTCCTCCTTATTCCTCCTTCAACGTCGCCGGCTGCAGTCACCCCGACTTCACCTCGACGGAAGCGGCTTCTCCGAGCAAAATACAAGTTGATGAAATTGGGGGGTTTTCAGACATATATAGGTGTTGAGCTGGCGAATGAAGCTGGAGAAGTTGTTGTGCTTGAATTTTTTGGGAAGCAACTTGGCGGCGAAGCCGTGGGGGTCCCAAACCACGAAGTTGTTCGCGCCGTCGCTGCACGAAACAATCGGGTCAGACTCCGGGTCCTCCACCATCTCCAACGTATTTGTCAGGAACGGCGGTGGCCCGTTCTCGTGCAGCCTGGGTAGCTCCAATTTCGAATTTCACTGTCAAATTCCCCCTATCTCTTCCGAATCTCAGTGTCGAATTTCCTCTCTGTGTCGAATTCCCTCTGTGTCGAATTTCAGTATCGAATTCCCTCTTTGTGTCGAATTTCCCATTCGATTTCTCTCTCTCTCTCTCTCTCTCTCTCTCTCTCTCTCTCTCTCTCTCTCTCTCTCTCTCTCCCGAATTCCCCATTTGACGAGCCAGATCCCGAATTCTGATTCCACGACGACCCAGATCCCGAACTTCCCATTCGATTTCTCTCTCTCTTTCTTCCGTTCTAGCGGAGTGAAGTTTCGAACAGACCGCTCGTAGGAGACTCCAATGGAGCTCCGACAATGTTCGGTTCATGGACTCACACCGACCCAGTACAAATCACAGGCGGTGCCAGTGCACCGACGTCAATGAAGAAGAGGAAAGGCGTCTGCTGATGGGGTGATGTTCTTCACCACGAGGCGAAGGCTGCTAAAGGAGGGCACATTGTTCTTCATTGGATTTGTTGCAATAGCTTCAGGGGCAAGAAGATAATCTGCCCTCCACAATCTCCTCATAATCTACACAATCCTGGGGAGGCAAGATTTCAAAATCCATCAAAAATGATCTTCCATAATCTGTATAATCTCCATCTCCCTTCTTTTATGATCTACCGCCAAACACCATCACCTCCGATTATTTTTTTTCCCACAATCTCCTTAATCTAACAGAAGCTACCATAATCTGCAGCCGAACACGTGCTTGATCCCTCATTTCTTTCCTTCTTTTCGCCTTTTTTTAAACATTATTCGCCATAAAGTTGGCTTCCCAGATAATGCCTTCTTCTTTTTTAACCTTAAATGGCATTTTTTTTTCCATTTGAATAGTAAATTAAATGAAAATTTCCATATAAAAATTGTACATTTCCACCTGTTGGCCTTTCAGTTTCCCAACTCAACTGAACTTAATTCATCGCTCCATTCGTTCCTCCCCCAACGCCGCCATGAGCGCCACCGAGCGATCCTCCTTCTCCAGCTTCCGGGCTTACCTCCATGCCCTATCGCAGACCCCCCAGCGCCTCTCCCTCCGCGCCACCGCCGTCTCCTCCTCCTCCGATGAGACCGCCCGCTTTAGATCCCGATCCGGTGCCGCCTTCCGCCGCACTCTCCGCTGGTACGACCTCTTAGGCCTCGGTGTCGGCGGGATGGTCGGCGCCGGGGTCTTTGTCACCACTGGCCACGCCGCTCGCCTCTACGCCGGCCCCTCCATCGTCCTCTCCTACGCCATTGCCGGCCTCTGCGCCCTCCTCTCCGCCTTCTGCTACTTCGAGTTCGCCGTCGATGTTCCCGTCGCCGGCGGCGCCTTCTCCTACCTCCGAGCTTCCTTCGGTCAGTATATTATACACATTATTTTAATGACATGATATAATAAAATTTTAATTATGGATATCAATTTAACTCGACAAATTCTAAAATCGATATGTAACGGTCACTAATAGAAAATATGAATTTCAGCCAGATGTTTTTAAATGTCAGTGCAATGTATGAGAATGAGATGGAATCACTACTGGAAAACAGTGCCAGTTTCGACACTTTTTGTAACCATTTTCGACGCTTTAAAGCGTCATAAATTTCAATTTCGACGCTTTTAAAAAGCGTCGAAAATTCTTGCGTCACGAATGGCAAGTGCTATTTTCGACGCAAAATTCTGTCGCAACCAATCTCGACGTCCTAGGGCGTCGAAAATGGCACGTCATTTTCGACACCATAGAGCGTCGAAAATGACATGCCAATTTCGACACCCTAAAGCATCGAAATTGGTCTGTTATTTTTCAAATAGCATGCCAATTTCGACACTCTAAAGCGTCGAAATTGGCCTGTTATTTTTCAAAAAAAAAATTGATTTTTCTGCATTCATCCTCTTCAATTACACATTAATTTAAATCCTTTAATTAACAAAAAATACATCAACACAAATCCAATAAAAGCATTAGACTAATGCATCAAGATCTTACATGAGTAAACTAAAAATAATATACATGACAGCTAAAGAGCGGATCAACATCAATAAAATGTATAATCTCTTCTTCTTTACACCTACATCATTTCAACTACTGGACTTTCTTGGAAGGTTCATTTAGCTATAGTTTATGTGGTGTGTTAATCTACTGGAGGATTAACAGACCTTCACACCTTGAGAAGGTTGAAAGCTGAACTGCTGGAGTTGCTTGAAAGTTGAACTACAGACCTTGAAGGTGTCTTAGTGTGTTCCTGTCGGGAACTCGTACTGGACTTGCTTGAAAGTGATAACCTGAACTTTCTGACAGCGCTGATGATCCCAATCTTGTGTTTTTCACTCCTTCAAAGTTATGTACAGTTTACAAAACAATAGTACATCAGCAAAAACATCCCCACCAAAGGTACAACATTGATATAGAAATCAATCAATGTAGCTCACATGCACATGAAAAAAGATCAAAAGACAAATCTGAGTAAAATCTCTGTTTTACATGCTTTGAATGGCAAGTTCAATAAATAAGTGCAGTGCATATCAAGAATGAAACCAAGTGTAAGTGAAGTAAAATACAAAGACACTCCCAGAAACAAAAACAAAATCACCTCAATGCAAAATTGAGATGAATTTTTACATCCATGATCCATCCAATTAGAGCCATGCCTAAATTATCTCCAGAAACGAACCATAATTCAGGTTCAATTGAGACAGGGAGGGAGGGAGTGCTTACAGAGTAAGAAGATCTTTGCGGAAAGGAAGGTCGTCAATAGCGATGGTGTAGATGAGAGTAGTCACCATTGCACATCCAACCAGCATAAAGATGGTTCTCAGTGCAATCAACAGAGAAATCGTCATTGCCGAGAGAGAGAGAGAGAGAGAGAGAGAGAGAGAGAGAGAGAGAGAGAGAGAGAGAGAGAGAGAGAGAGAGAGAGAGAGAGATCAAATGAACTAGTCAAGTGCTCTGATGCATTACGGCGGCTTATGAACGACACTCAGGAGGAATTTTGTGTGCGCTTGAGATCCTGAATTTAGAGATGATAGTAATGTAATGAATTTAGAGATGCTTTTGAGATTTGTAGAGAATAATCTACACCTGAAATTAAATTTGAGCAAAGTAGAATCATTTGAATTTTAAAGAGAATAATCTATACCTGAAATTAAAAGCGTGTGCTGGTGAGCATTAGCCCCTCTACGGATGTGATGGAACGACATTTGTCTTCTTTTCTCTCTCCCAAGTCACCTCTACAAAGAAATAATACGAAGTTATTATCATCAAAATAATTACACTGAAATGTATCAAAATTTTATTGCATCCTCAGCACAGTAATTCATCTCCTCATATATAAAAAGATGTGTTTCAGATTTCTTACTTGCAATAGAAGATCGTACAGGCGAACGAGTTCTTCAGGCTTCGTTGCTTTTTCATTTTTGTCATCACGTTGCCTATTGAATTTGCTCTTTGCTATGCTAACCAAAAGCTGATTTCGCTCTATTGTGCGTTGGTCCAAGACAGCCCATACAGCTTTGTCAAGTCCATTCAAATCATCTTTAAGTTTTTCATTACTTCCTGCTGTCACCTACACAGTAAAGAAAACCCTAGATTTAAATGCATAAACCAAGTCAACATACTAACCAAAAGCTGATTTTGCTAAAGCATTTTTTTTTCAAAAAAAAAATCTTTTGAATAATGAGAAGGCAACATGCTAAAAACCCAATATATTAGCAAACCAAGTCTAGTGTTGTACCAATTCATTGCGAATGCAGCTCCTTGCCTCATTATAAGCTGTAAAAATCAAAGATAGCAAAGTCTTTTATCAGCAGGAAGTGACTCCACATGGAAAAAGATACCGTCAGATAATCCCATACTGATATTTAAATTAGATTCACAATGACAGATAAATTGATACACAGATGGGCAGTTAGATTAGAATCTTCTAGGATAAGCCAGAAAAAGGGGAATTACTAGTACAAATAAGGCATTGAGTCTTGGTCAGTTAATCCATGAATTTGCATGTTTAGAGAGTTGATAGAGTTATCTTGTCTTGTGGCCAGGAGTATCTGCCTTGGTGGGAGCAACAAAAACAACACAAAGACAGGCATAAACAACACAGAGTATTGACCTCCCAATCTACCTGGATTTCTATGTGTTTGGGTATGATTGCTCTTAGATAGACCTTTGCCACATTTTAGGTCTATCAGAAATTATCACTAAAAAGCATCACAAAGTTCTCTCTGAACTTGTAAAATCCACTCTCAATTCAAGTAATCACCAATCCACCATGTAAATGCACAAACGCCAAATATATGATGTGAACATCTTTGAATAACCAATCTACCATGTACGAGGATGAAGAGGCAATCTTGGTAGATTGTTAGGCAGAGGCTAGAGAAAGCGCCTAATAATTGTTGGAATGAAGAACAGGAGGCATAACATGCAAGTATTAGAATAAAAACTACTGAACCTTGGCAAAGAAACAAAATTACACCACACTCTTCTTCTTCTACTTGCAAGGTCGCCGATCATATCATAAAGGAGGAGAAATTAGTAGATGAAGTTCAAAGCATTGTAAAGTTAACAAGCTTCATGAAGTTATTTGTCTTTTAATATGGGGAGGGATAGAATGATCAACTTCATCCAAATCCAGACAAGAATCATTGAATACTGCTCTGAACTAGATCTTATCTTATAACAGAATCTCCATTGTAATATTTAACAGTGTAAAACCATTCGGAGCTGTTTTTAAATTTTCTTTTGCCCCCTTCACTGTGGTGATACTACCAACCATGCAATAAAATTTTGATACATTTCAGTGTAATTATTTTGATGATAATAACTTCGTATATTATTTCTTTTCATAGAATGTAGATCATCTATCTGATTTAGTTACTTCCGGGAGAGATAGGAAACCAGAAGAGATCTATTTTTTTACCTTATTTGTTCATTCTGATAGTTGTAACATTCTCATATTTTTTTTACCTTATTTGTTCATCTAATCTTCTTTCCTCCATGGAAAGGTTCTGTACTTCTGCCTGCAAGAGAGAAGAGTGAAGCTGAGAAAAAGATCTGATTCTGATTTTTACAGAAATCTGTTTTTACAGAAATCTATTTTTTTAGAAATATGTTTTTTTCAGATTTTTACAGAAATTTGCTTATCACAGGAATACATTCTGATAGTTGTAACATTCTCCTATTTTTTTTTTACCTTATTTGTTCATCTAATCTACTTTCCTCCATGGAAAGGTTCTGTACTTCTGCCTGCAAGAGAGAAGAATGTCCATGAGAACCTTGAAAGAAAAATAAGGCAAACCTGAACAAACCTGAACAAAATATCAGGACCTAGGCATTTGCAAGTTAAGGCAAAAACCATTAGATTATGTTAGAGGCGACCACATGGTAAATCTCAAATGTATATTCATTAGATTAAGGCAAAAATCAAATCTACACCCAACTGAACTAGATGCTCTTCAAATTGTTGTAAGTTTCTTTATTTTATGTTAAATGATTCTCCTTGAATAAGTGAATAACTTCCTCAATTCCTCCCTATCAAGGAAATAGAGAGAAAAAACATTGAAAATAAAAACACTCTACAATTTCAATCAACAGGGCAGAATCAGATATGGAAAAAGAAATAGGCATGTGCAAATTAAAACAACATAAATGACACCGAAGAAGGCACTTGGAGGCTTGTTCGGACCCTTTCTTACCTTTCCAGTCTTCACCAGCCACCTAAAAAATACATAAGCACACCAAAATCTTCCACCAAACCCTTGGAGTAACAAATTGGCTGATCTAGTTTTCCAAAATCGAAAAAAATAAACACAAAACAAAACTCACTTCCTGCCATATTGAGCATCGGAATTGAATTTGCAACCTTCCTAAAAATCTGTTAGGATGTCGGCTCTGTAAAAAAAATCAAGGACTACACTCCATTCGGAGATGACTTCTTTCGGATCTGGAAAATCAGAGAAGAGAGAGGGTGAGAGATGGAGGTCACGCTCGACGATGCTAAGATCTACACTCGAAGCCGAAGAAAGATGATTCAAACCTGGAGAACGGCGATTCGAAGCCGCCGACAGGAATCCAACTGCCAGATCTCTCTTTCGATCGCTTGGAATTTCCCTTGCCAACAAATTGCACATTTCTTCAAAGCTGGAGATCGTTGAAAACGAAGATCTACACTCGAAGCCATAGATCGGCGATCTGAAGCCAGCAAATGGCGATTCGAAGTCAGAGATGGGATTATTAGGGTTAGGTTGCGACTTACGAGGGACAAGCGGAGTGCGGAGAAGGAGAGAGGGGATAATGGAGAGACTCAATTTTGGGAAAATGCGGGTGTAAATGTGAGTCTTGGGATCTGATTTTTTTTATTGCAAAAATTAAAGGGCATGTCATTTTCGACGCTAATGGGTGTCGAAAATTTCCGACGCATACACAAAGCGTCGAGAGACTAGCGTCGAAAATTACATGTTTTTCTAGTAGTGAATCCTCCCGCTCATTTTTACATTTCTGCCTAATAAGTTTCATAAAAGGTTACTCCCTCCCTCCGTTAATTAAAATTTGACGTTTTACTATTTATGAACATTTTTTTATGTGTTAAAAAATATTAATATTTTTTAAAAATAATTTCATACTTGTGTATTAAGTATGAATTTATAAAAATAAATGTATAAAAAAATTAATATTTTATATAATTTTTATTATTCTACAAAAACGTGGATAAATAGTAAACGATAAGTTTTAATTAAAAGATGGAGTATAATGTTATTTTATTTCATAATTTGAACTCGAAGGATCCTAAAATATATTTTGAATTGATTAGTAAATGAATGTAAATTGTACTATAATTTACATGTCCTATGTTTTTTTAAGAATTTTTTTTTATATTACAAACTTTATTTTTTTTTCTATTTTATACTACACTACTTGCAGAATTACTTCGCAATTTCCATAAAATGTAGTAGTGGGGCGATTTAGGTAGTGATCAATAAGAAGGTTTCTAGCAATTTTATAAGTGTTAACACTATATATTATAATTCGGGAGATTTATAATTATGCACTATTGTTATGTTAATTGTTTGAACCAAGAATGTCTATATTATAATGATAATAAAACAAATTAATTGCAAAAATTTATATATATATATAAAACAGAGCAAACTAAGACTTAAAAATCTTGAAAAAATTTGCAAATTCTTTATTTATTTTTAAATAAAATCGGGAATTATAACGCTTGAAAATATAATCCAGCCGAAACGATGCGTTTGGGGGTGGCTGCAGGTGAATTCGCTGCGTTTTCGACAGGGGCGAATCTGTTAATGGACTACGTCCTTTCCAACGCCGCCGTGGCCAGGAGCTTCACCGCCTACCTATCCATGGCGGCCGGCCTTCCGCCGGAGAAATGCAGGCTCGAAATCTCCTTGCTTCCCCCTGGATTCAACCAAATCGACATCGTCGCAGTCCTCGTCATCCTGACCATCACTCTCATCATCTGTCACAGGTCCGTTTCCCTCTCAATTTCCTCCCAATTAATTAAAAAACCTAATTACTAATGAACTGATCCATGAACGGGAACCAATCCGATTCTTCCAGCACGAGGGAGAGTTCCACGGTGAACCTCATCTTGACGGCGGCGCACCTCGCGTTCATCGCGTTCGTCGTAACTGTAGGTTTCTGGAAAGGCGATTCCCGAAACTTCACGTTGCCGGCGGATCCGGTTCGGAGTCCGGCGGGGTTCTTCCCGTTCGGCGCGGCCGGGGTTTTCAACGGAGCCGCCGTGGTGTATTTAAGCTTCGTCGGATACGACACCGTTTCGACCATGGCTGAGGAGGTCAAGGACCCGGTCAACGATATCCCGATCGGCATTGCCGGCTCCGTCGCCATTGTCACCGTCCTCTACTGCCTCATGGCCGCTTCCATGTCCATGCTCCTCCCCTACGACTTGGTATGAACAATAGGTTTTCGGTTAACCGGAACCGATTAACACTAATCCGGTTTTATAGGTTATTTTGGTTGATTATTAACAAGTATAAGGGCGTGTTTGGTTGATGAAATTTGTATCGAAATTTCGTAGATAGATCCAGAGGCGCCATTTTCGGGAGCGTTTAGAGGGGAGAAGGGTGGGATTGGGTGTCGAATGTGATCGGTGTTGGGGCGAGCTTCGGAATATGGACGTCTCTAATGGTGGCAATGTTAGGGCAAGCGAGATACATGTGTGTAATCGGACGATCAAGTGTGGTTCCTGCATGGTTTGCGAGGATCCACCATAAGACATCTACACCTATCAATGCTTCTACTTTCCTTGGTATGTCATTTTTCGCAACTATTTCGGTATGATTTAGTATTCTTTTATGTTATCTCTTTTGGATGTTTGGCTTTGATTTCGACTTCCTACCTTGAATTGGTAGGTTGTAATGTATTCATCGAAAATGATATATCAAGAGGAGTCGGACAATCATCAGTTTGTTGGATGTGTTTATCATGTTAGACACAATAAACCATCCACATTTGATTGATTCTTGGGCATATGTCTATATTGAGCAAGATTTGTCTTGTGTCTTTTATATTGTTTAATCACGTCTCAATTCATGTATGAAAATATCAACTCAGAACATTATTAGCATGCCAGTTGGCTTATTCTAACGCGATTTTACCTCTTTTATATTTCAGGAATCTTGACAGCATCAATTGCTCTATTCACGGATTTGAACATCCTCCTTGACCTCGTATCGATAGGAACCCTGTTCGTATTCTACATGGTGTCCAACGCAGTCATCTACAAGCGCTATGTCATCATAGGCACAACCAACCCGTTGCCCACCCTATCCTTCCTATCCTCATTATCATTCACCTCCTTAATCTTCACGTTGATTTGGCACTTGGCGCCAGTTGGTAGACCTAAGGCAATTGTGCTTGCAATGTGTTTTGTCATAGCCATTTCCCTACTGCTCGTGTTCCATTGCCTGGTCCCTCGGGCACGCCAACCTGAGTTCTGGGGCGTCCCATTCATGCCATGGCTACCTTCCATATCCGTGTTCCTAAACGTATTCTTGCTCGGTTTCATTAACAAGCCATCTTATCTTCGTTTTCTCTTCTTCTCGGGATTTGTGGTGCTCGTTTACATTTTATATAGCGTCCATTCTAGCTTTGATGAAGAGGGAGATGGGTGCTCGAGCCATAATGGTTTCGAGGTTCTAGGAAAAGGCCGAGAATTGGCTAATTGTTGATTTATTTATTTTTTGTTTTCTTCGAAATTTGTTGTATGGGGGGGGGCTATGTTAGAGGATAACCTCAACCAATGAAATTCAGAAGATGGATTAATGGACGTGAAGAATTTATTTAACACGAATGAGTTTCGAACCCCAATCACAAGTATGGCTATAAAAATAAACAGTTGAGTTTGTCTAGTGTCTTTAGCAATGTGGTCTCGGTGACATCTCGCCAAATGCACGGTCGTGTCAACCGTCACCGACGTCCCGAGTTGGCAGAGGGTTGCCGTGACAAGAAAGGAGTGACTTCAGTACTTGACGGGCTGCTGTTGGGCTGCAAATACCTACACCAGGTGTCGGTGATGGTGGGTGGGAGATCTGCTGGGTTTTGTGTTGTGTGCGGTGTTTGTTGACTATGACTCTTCGTGTTGGTGGAGAGATCGTGCGTTTGACGAAAAAATCACCGTGCTAATAACAAGGCCCTTAGCAACAATGGCAAACTATTGTGGGGCCAGAGGTAGTTGTGGCCCCCACAACCAAAAAAAATACTAGTGGGAAATTATGCTATGCCTTTGGAGTTCCGAATTTTATCCTTCTTGTGGCCCCACAACCAAAAAAATTAATTGGGATCCCTTGGAAGTTCTGCCATTCTTCGTTTCTCCCGTCCCCGCCTCTTGCCCTCCTTCTTTGCACAAGCCCAGGCGACATGATAAAAGTGTGAAGCGCATGTTCTCTGTTGAACAATATCGAAGCTTGAAATCTTTAATCCATCGCTACAATGCTTCTCCAGGCAATCTAATTCGTTCTTTTCTTCGGGGCAATATAATTCAGTCCCTTTCTATTTCACTCTATATTCTATGGCCCGTTTGGTATTGATATCTAGATATCATATTGGATATCAGCCCCCGATATATGATATCTAGTGTTTGGTATCCCTAAGATATCAAGTGGTATCAGATATATGTGTTTGGTATTACCAGATATCGATATCACTTGATATCTAGATATCAAAATTTGAGCTATTTTGATATATTGATTTTTAGGGAGGTATCACTTGATATCGATATAGGGTGATATCGATATCTTGATATCGATACCGATATCTTAATATCAAGATATCAATACCGATATCTTGATATTTAGATACCGATATGCTTCAATACTTAATGCTTGTCTCAATTCTTTTGATTTTCTTATTCACAGTTCAGAAGAAGAAAAAAACTTTTACAATCTTGCAGATAATCTAAAGTAGTATTGGTTTCTTGATTCAATTGATCATTTGATTGCGTTGGAAATTTCTGCGGCCCTTTAGAGATGCGACATAAGTCTTGTAGGATTTTAGAATATTTATAACTTTCTAATATATTCAATTGTGGTAAGACCATACTACTTAATTAAATTGATTTCTAGTTCATTCTTATGCGATTTCTAATTCATATTTTGTGTAATTTTGTTTCAATGTTGTGGTGTTGTGATTTCTAATTCCTTAACTTTTACTAATTGTAATGGTAGTGGAAATCCTTTTACTTGATTTCGAATTTCTAGTTTCACATCATTGAACGTGTGATTTCTTTGTCTAGCATTCACTTCTGGATTCCTAATTTCTATAGCACAGTAGCATTCATTTATAAGTTTTTCTTGATTGATTTAACTTTTCTAAAAATAGGTTCGGTGATTAATCTTTGTTTTTTTTTATTTTGATTTTGTAGAAGGGTGTTGGCTTAGTAATTGTTCCCGATTCCAATTGTAATTTACATTATCCTCAAAAAAAATTATAGTTAATTTTTGCCCTTACAATATGTGGATCCAGGTTTCGCCCTTGCTTAGCAATGCCAATTGACTGTCGCGAATCATTTAGAATGGAGACAAGGAAAAAGGGCAGTAGGAGGGCCTTCAGGACTAGGGCAAGGGGGGGGGGGGATTCAAGGATTCACTCTCGAGCAAAAATGGTAGAAAAGTCTACTATTTGAAAGACAGTAAAATGATCCGAAATCTTTATGTTTGTCAACGAGCAAGATTAATTGGAGCCAGCCAGCTTCCCTCGGAATGACCGTGCACGGTCTTTTTAACATATATTCTTATGACAAATGGCATGGGTTAAAGTTAAACAACTCGATTATGAAAGATTTTCTACCAAACATATAAGCGATCTAAAAGCTAAAATATTTTTTTACCTAAGTTATAAAACTCCCCCACTTCATAAATTTTACTTTGAACAATTTTATTATTTTATTAATTTTTATTTATAAACAAAATTTTTGATTTTTTTACTAATCCTGTATTTAAATTAATAATTTTAATTTGCTACACTATTGGAGTTTTTTTTAAAAAAAAATTGTGTCATGGTGCGTATGAGATTATTATAGTACGTGGTTCCACAAGAATAAAATTACCTTACATCAGGGACGACTTTCATCCTTTCACGATATTGAAAGATTCATATAAACCCAAATTTCAAAGTGGGAAGCACCCAAGAAATTTCAAGAATATGAGGATGTCCCAACTAAACCTTCCACCACGAGACAAGCACATAAAATGCCAAACATGACAAAATGACGAAAAAACAAGAGTGGGATTTTGATGGATCCACCCTTTAAACAAACCAAAATACAATTGGTTTCATCATCAGAAACGAGCGAGGAAAAAAATCATGATAGGGCGTGAGAAAATCGGGAAACAAAGCCCCTAAAAGTAAAAGTGCTTGCAACTTTAAAAGGAGTATTTAGAATTTATAATGTATAAGAAATATATCAATAATCAATCCCTAAATTCACATCTTAAAGTAATTAAAGAACTGAATAATTAGAGGGATCGAAAGTGTTTGCCTTCGTTGGCCACAAATTGACATAAAATTTATCCAACCTCCAAGCCCCCAAAACTCAATTGGAAGATCCAACCCCCAAACCTCCAAATCTCAATTGTGTCGACTCTTCAATGGTATCACAAATTACCATAAAATTTATCCAACCCTCAAATTTCAATTGGAAGATTGTAAAACTAGAATTCACCTCAAAAATCCCTAAATCGAAAACCCTAAATTCCTGCAGTCAAAAGTAAGAACGGAGACTTACCTAGAACAATCGCCGACGCCGACCATCTCCCTCCACACATCTGTCCCTCATCGAGATCTTTAGGTGGCATCCCTTTCGGACTCTCCCTCTCGCTCTTGAAAGGTACGCTCCATTGTTTTATTTTAACAAATTTTTTTTTAACGGAACTTGACAACTCTTCATTAAATGTTAACGGAAGGGCACGAGGCAATATTTTTTAAAACCTTAGGGGCATCTCGCGAAATATGCTAAATATTTGTACACCAAGCGAAATACCCCTTATCTCAGGGGTACTATACGAAATTTCCAAAGGAATAATTATAGCAAAAGAACAAGGATATAATAACATTATTATTGAAGGAGTTAAATAGATAATCTCATGATCATTAACTCCCTAAAAAGAACCTAGACATGCTTTTGAGAAATTGAAATGATAATCTTGGTCCTCTCGAATGATATGATCTTGCACAACATCTTTCCGAATGTTTTATTGACACATATTCAACGCAACGATAATATGGTGGCAGTTAAGGTCGCACATTTTAGTCGCCATGTCGACGATATTCAATCCAGAATCACCCAGTTATAAAAAAAGATTCAAATGAGAAATTCGTACAAAGTGGATGTTCTTAGTGGGCCTTAACAAATGAATAATTAAGGCCCATTTAAGCCCAATCCATCTTTTACTGGCCTACGAACTGGTCGACTTTTTTTTTTTTTTTTGTAGAAATTAGAATCTCTCGAATGTCTGGAATTCTCTCTCTCTACTTCGTCGTCGTCGTTCGTCAGGTAGCTCTCTCCCCTTCGTCTCACTTTCTCATACATCAATCGGTTAATTCAAAGTTTAATTGATTTTATGGCTTTCGATTTTGATCTTCGCGTTTGAGTGATTTTCCCGTCTTTGAATTTAGTTGTTAATGGTGTTATATTTTCCGTGGCGGTGTTGTGGTCTTAATTTATGTATCGAAACCGCTCATTTTTTTGTTTCCGTGGCTGGTGAGATTGAATTGGTTGTTATAAATGTTGGATCCATCTGTTCATTTGTTTGTTGCCACACAATTTCGAGATGTTGTGCAGTAGGAGCTGTTACTGCTACATTTCGATGTAATTTCGCCGTTGCTAGATGCAATATATTCTTTGCTAAACCATTTCAAGATGTAATTTGTTCCTTGTCTTCTTTAGTCTATCGAGCTACTACTTACAACCTAAGCTAAACCATTTCAAGATGTAATCTGTTCCTTGCTAAGCCATTTTACATTTAGATGTGATTGGTTGAACATTTTTCAGCCTTACTGATAAATATTCAAAAAATGTATGGACATAACCTAAAATAAGATGAACCAGATTTAGATTTATAAGATGAGCCAGATTTAGATTTGTAAATACAATCCTCCTTGGCCCTATAATTCAACTTGTAGCTGTACCCGTTTTACAGTCGATGACCTATGACCTGTAAGATGAAACTGTTTGCCCCATCCATAACTAGTAGTAGTACTACTCACCTTGCCAGATTGATAAGCTATAGATACTGGGAAATTCTTCATGATTGTGTATATTGTGTGTGTATATTATATGTTTCCGCTGACGAATTGACCATTATTCCATCTCATAATACTACATGTATTGTGATTGAAAATATGCTTTTTGCATAAAGGTTGTGCCTTTCCTTGTAAACGTTCAACTTATGTTACACTGCAAGCTCCGAATGCTTGTAGCACGTCGCTCCTGTTTTTATCTGAGCCCAAGAGGCGGAGGTCCAGTGTTTACGAAGGGAATCCTTATTCGTACAACCGCTGGCTTGCAGTTGATTGTGCGCGATTAATATAACATTCATTTCTGAAGTTTGATCAATTTAACTAAACTTCTTAGCGCAACTAGTTTGAACTTTGAACAGAGATTGCTGATTTGTAACCTGCCTATTGATGTAGTTAGCTTCTCAAATGTTTCATTTTCATCTAAATAAAGCCTTATAAGTTGTAACGAAATATGCAGAATTAGGTTTTTGTGAAGAGGAAAGTGAGAAATATGGGGAAAACACCCATAAAGATGAAGGCAGTGGTGTACGCTTTGTCACCATTCCAACAGAAGGTGATGCCTGGGCTGTGGAAAGACCTGCCTGGGAAGATCATCCACAAGTTCACCGAGAATTGGCTTAATGCCACTCTCCTCATCAGCCCTCTTGTTGGTGTCTATAGCTATGTTCAATACTACCAGGAGAAGGAGAAACTAGAACACCGGTACTGAGACATCTGTCAGGAGACATCTGTCGTCCTGACAAGTTTATACCTCCCAAGATATTTTCCACTTTACTCATGTTTGATCTTAAAATGTCTGTAAGATAGATAAAATTTAGCTGTTTGTAATAATCATAAACAAATTATCATGATACTCGATACCTCTTTATGGCTTCAAAACTTTCTGTAGTTCAAAATGCTCTTGTTTTGAACTGGTAAATATATATAAGATGGGTGTAACCAAGTTACAAAAAACACGCAGACCAGACAATGGGTCCCGTGGAAAAATACATGTGCGGTATACCTCTCAAAAGTCTCTCCCAGAAGACAACACCCCAAAAAATTGCCTATCACCATCCTATACTCTATACATCAAACCTCCAACTCTAGCTAAACCCTCAGCTAAACCAGTAGCCTCCTCACCCAGGTTTTCTCCAACCTGGACTTGCATTTGCATTTGATCGATATCCTATTCTTGCAAGCTTTGATAATCTCCATAGCACACTCTGTCGGGCGACACTGTTCCCCCATAAAGATCGACCTCTTACGAGCCCTCCAAGTCATGTAGACAAGCGCACACAACACTAGCAGCTTGCCCTGAAACAAGGCCCCTTTTCTGGTCTCTTCTGGCTCTCCTTCAAACCATTGTAGCCACTCATGGAAAGTGCAGAACCTCACTCCCACGCCTAGCCAATTGAACACCCTGTTCTGTATTTCCTTCACCACTCTGCAACCAAACCAAAGGTGATCTTCAGTTTCTTCCTCTTCCTTGCAAAGTGCACACCAAGCGGCATCAGGTCCCATCTAGTGCTTAATGATGCGCCCAGTTTGAAGCCTCTTCCTTGCTGCAAGCCAAGTGATGAAGGACCATCTCTTGCACTGGGCTCGCTTCCAAATGAAGCCCCCCCAATCACAACTCCGCCCATGGTCTCGAATCATGTCATACACCCTCGTGCTCATCAAGCCTCCATTAGGTCGTATGAGCGTCCCCCAATCAACCGACCCTTGGGGTTGAATAAGCACTTTAATCTCATCTCTCACACTTAGGAGCTCCTTCCAAGCCCATGAGTCATATACTTTAGGACCAACATCCCAGATGGAATTCCCCCTTGGCAAGTTGTGATTCACCCAGCGAACCCATATACATTCCTTCTGTGCATCAATATCACATAAGAGCTTTGCAAACACGCTCTTATTCCATCCAAGTATCTCTTTTATATCTAACCCACCTTCCTCGTATGGCTTGGTAACATCAGCCCATGCTACGAGGTTTTTGCCTCCTTCCTTAGTGCCATTCCAAAGGAAATGGCGCTGAAGTTCATTCAGCTTATCAATCACCCCTCTCGGCATCAAGATGGACTGACTCCAGAAAGAGACAATACCTCCAAACACAGCCTTAAGCAACTACATTCTGCCTGCATACGAGAGCTTCCTAGTTGCCCAGTTCTGAACATAGTTGCCACACTTCTCAGTCAAGCTGCTGTATTCATGAAGTGAGATTCTCTTCGAGTGCAACGACATGCCAAGATAGCGAACTGGTAGCTGGCCCTCCTGGAACCCCAACACTCGAGTGATTTCCTCCACCACATCACTGTCTACCCCAGCAAAGTAAACGGTGCTTTTATCCTTATTAGCCCGGAGACCAGAAGCCTCAAAGAATCGATCAAGCACCCTTTTTACCACTTGTACAGATTGTAGATCCGCTTTGCAGAAAATCAACAAGTCATCCGCGAAAGCAAGATGTACAAGTTTCATTTTTCTGCATTTCGGGTGAAACTGGAATTCAGGGCTGGTCGTTTCCTCTATCAACATACGGTTCAACATCTCCATGCACAACACAAATAGATAGGGCGAGAGCGGATCCCCTTGCCGTAGTCCTCTCTTCCCTCTAAAATATCCTTCTGGTGGGCCATTGATGATAATGGAGAACGCTGTTGAAGTCACACATTCCATCACCAAATCCACCAACTTTTCTGGAAAACGCAGTTGTTGCAGTGTGAAGCGTACAAACTTCCAGCTCATAAAATCGTACGCCTTCTGAAGATCAACCTTGATCGTACAGCGCGGAGAGACTCTCTTGGTACCATAACCTCTGACAACTTCTAGAGCCACTGCATTATTATGAGCAAGTGATCTCCCTGGGACAAACGCTCCCTGACAGTCAGACACCAAATAGCTCATCGAACTCTTGATTTTAGCGACCAAGATCTTACTCACCATCTTCATGACTGTGTTACAGCAGGAGATAGGTCGTAAGTCCTTCACCTGAGTGGGGTTGCTGACCTTCGGCAAGAGGGAGACAAACGTAGCATTCATTTGCTTAAGAATTGTTCCATTCCGAAAAATCTCCTTTACTGCAGCACATACATCACCCCCACTGTATTCCAACTACTCTTGAAAAATTGACTCCCGAAACCATCAGGTCCCGGGGACTTATTTGCTCCAATTGCCCAAACTGAATTTCTGATTTCCTCTCGAGTAGGCAGCTTGCACATATTCTGTGCATCTCTTTCACTTACAGCAGCCCCCTCTGGAATACTCGGCATTGCAACAGCATCAGGTTCAGTGGCCAACAAATTCTGAAAATATTCCAGGATGTGAGCTCTTATCTCATCTTCATCATCCATCATTCTTCCTTCCGCATTTTGCATGCCATGAATTGCATTCTTGGCTCTACGCTCTTTCATACTACGATAGAACATTGAAGAGGTTTCCTCTCCCATTGTTATCCAGTGTAGTTTGGCACGTTGTGTAACCAAACTTAGATGTCGAGCCACATTTTTCCCGAGTCTCTCCTCCACCTGCTTCTCTAAAGCTATCAATCCAGCGCTGCCTATGTCCGTTTGCAGCTGTAATTGAATCTCATGAAGGCTTTGTTTGTCCAACTTAATCTGCGTTTGCAATTCAGGAAATCTGGCACGATCCCATGCCTTCAAGCTCTCTTTGACATTCTTCAGTTTCCAAGCAAGCTGAAATTGCTTCGAGCCCTCAACCGGCTGATTCCATACACTCTGAACCAATGCAGCAAACTCGGGTTCTTTTGCCCAGAAGTTTTTGAATTTAAAAGGATATCTCCTTCTTGAGCTCGCATTTCTTACATTGAGGATTGCTGGTGAATGATCTGAGCACACAGGAGTGCCAAAGTAGGCACTCGTATGCTCCAAATTTTCCAGCCAACTATCATTTACGAGGACTCTGTCAAGCTTCCTCTCTTTCCTACTTTCCCCACTTTGTTTATTTGTCCATGTGAATTTAGCACCAGAGTATTTCAGATCAGTCAGTCCACACATCACCATTTCATTTCTCAATTCCTCAAAAATGTCCCTACGTGAGATTTTATGGGGCCATCTTTCTTCCATGCTTAAGACGCAGTTGAAATCGCCTAATACAGCCCATGGCCCTGTCACTGCAGCAACAATGTCATGCAACTCAGTCCACATCTCCTCTCTTTCCCTTCTTGTGTTAGCATCATACACAAACGATGCTTCACATCTAAATTTTTTGTCAACTGTTTCAACCAAACAGTGAACCACCTGTTTATGCACTCTACTGATGCTGATGTCCATCACCAACGGGTTCCATGAAAGCCATATTCGACCTTTTTCTGCTCCTTGACCATTGATCAAGTGTTTCCAATCTTTCATCAGGCACCGTTTCACATCTTCTATATTCCTTTCCAGCATTTTCGTTTCCAAGAAAGCGATTAGAGAAATATCATTTTCAAATACGTAGGAGGTAATAATGCTATTTTTTATTTCGTCATTGAACCCCCTCACGTTCCAAGATGCGATTCTGATTCTATCCATGGACAACCTCATTCTGGGTGCTACACCCATCCATTTCTAGATTCTGATCCACTTCCTTCTCGCACTGCACATCTACATCCTCCTCATTTCCTTCCAAATTGCTTAAGACAGTAAAGTTTCTTCCATTGATAGTTACCATTCCATTCTTGCTGTTTACCCCTTTGCTTCTGCTTTTGGCATCCGGTGAACTCCTTGCGGCATGTTTCTTTGGGACAGCCGACCATGATTTCTCGCCCTCCCTGCAAACCTCATTTTCATTCACTTTGTGCCCATTGCTGTCAGTAATAAACTGACTGTCAGAGCTCTGTTTATTGTCAAATTTAGCATCATTTTCCATTGTCGGCTGAGCCATTCCTTGTGCTGGCATCTCAGTTGCTTGATCCTGCACAACACTAATTGTTCCCTCATCCTTACTCGAAGTAGCTTGAGCATCCTTACTCCCACTACTCTCTTGAGTCCCCTCTGTGCTCTTCTCCACAGGTTTCCACATTATCTTGTTAACCCCAACATTATTTGAGGTTTTGCCAGATTTGAAGAGCTTGCATTTTTCCACCGTGTGTCCGAAGTTCATACAGTACCTGCAGATTGGGGGTTTCCATTCAAACACCACCTTTTGCATCCTTACTCTATCACATTCATCATCCAATTCAATCTCTTTGCAAAGTGCCTCCTCTGTTGACACCTCTATGAGCATCCGAGCATATGACACCTTCAAACAATCCTCAGTACACTCATCCATGCATATTGGCTTACCAATGGCACTACCAATCTTCCCCAACACATGGAAATTGAAATAGCTCGGGTCTAGGTCAGGAAGACATACCCAAAGTGGAACCTTATCGAAAGCTTCCCAGCTAACCTTCATGCCTGGGTTCCAACTCTTCAGGAGAATCGGTCTCGAACCTGCAAAGTGCCATGGACCATGGGCCAACACCCAATCTCTATCGTCGATGCTCGAAAATCTGAACAGGTAGACACCGTTGTCCTTACTACTGATTCTTGGCTCCTCCACCTTCCAATGTTCTTGAATGAAGCCCCTAAGGGCTTGAAAATGGATGGGCGCTCCTGGGATGACCTCAATCAGCGTTGCTTCCCAATCCTTTTGGCCAACCATAACATCCTCCTTCGAGATTTTGACTTTACCTTTCTTAACATCTTCATGAAATTTCAATGGCTCAGCTCTCTTAATATTTCTGTTGTCAATGAATAAGCTCGCAAACGTTTTCTTGTGCTCAGCTACCGGGGGGGGGGGGGGAGACAAGGCTACTCTCGTCAGATTCGGATTGCACTCCTCCTCCTCTGCTTTGCCTTTACCCTTCTCCTGTTCTGTAAATCTGCGATTCCCGACCTGAATGTTCCCCTCTTTCCCGGATTCAGTCGATATTGCCGGCGTTTCTTTCTGTCTCTCTCCGTGCTTATTCACCGAACTCTTTCTCGGTGGTGCGAGCACCTTCCCAGTCGCACTCCAGCCTTTCCGTTTCAGGTTTGCGGCGCCAGCCGACATGGTCACCGTGGGGGTAACCATGGTGGCGGCAACAGCCGATTTCTCGAACCCTAAATGTACGGACAAGTGAGGGTTTGTACGGAAAAGCTTTCTCCACTCATCCATTTCATATCTTCCTCTGTTGCATTTTGATAAAATGCTCTTGTTAATGACTCTGTTTGTGTCTCACATTGTCAGAATATAATTTGATTGTAGAGTGGAGTGATCTAAATTGTGCTCAATGAAGGCGCTTACATCTTGATTTTGTACCCTCACAAAGGTTGATAGGAGCTCTTATTGAGGTTGCATTGTGAGGTATCTGCCAAGCTCTTAAATTGGCGAACATCACGATAACTCATTATGCTATTTTCATGTCTTATACTGCTACTACTCCTTTCCTTACTGATGTTCAAGCAACACATGTTGGCTGAGTATACGATGACAAACGAACGTGACTACTGACTAGTATTTCAAGGTTGAGTGGATGCAACCTGCTCAAGTCCAGCTTGCTTGTCATTTGTCTCACTTAAGTTTTTGGCTAATTTGGTTATAGTTGGATGTGCATTTTTATAATGTAGATAAAGGTGAAAAAACGATTTTATTAACAAATCAGTTAAAATTACCGTGAATATATATGATTTTTTTTTTCCTCTTGGGATTTATTGTTGTGTATATTAACTTCAAGGTTTCTGATGCTGATGAATTTTCGGGACACGCAATGAAAGGTTTGGCTAATAAACCTGTCAATGGGAGACTGCCATTAATCTTACTAAGTTCAGATTGGGCCTGATGAGCCATATATTGGGCCAGTCCAAGGCCCATAAACAAACGGATGAGGGCAATTTTGTAATTTAACGCACCCAGCCACTGACCTATTTATGCGAACTAGGGTTTCTCATCTCCCCCCTCTTTTATACCCAACCGTGCTTCATCCTCTCTACCGCACTCCCTTTGTTTCCTTGGAGCCTCCAGGTTCAATCCACGGTATGTTCCAGTTGTTATCTTCAATTGGTTTAGAATTCGTGTTTCACTCGCCTACTTTGTTTCAATTAGAGAGAAGACGATTTCAGATCCGAAAACGGATCAAATTATTGTCTTTTGGTCGCTGCTTAACCTGCTTAACCAGTTCAGCGTCTATTGGTAGATTCTTTTGCTGTCCTCTCTGATTTAGTTTTTATACTTCTTTGAATGTATCTTATATTATGTTGTTCGGATTTTGTAGGTAGAAATATCGATTGAGTTAATGCCGCTATTTATTCAGGGCTGAGTATTTGCCTGATATTATCGGCCTCTTTATTGTGATCTCTATGAAAGTAATTGTCTTTATGGATTATCATTAGGAAATTAGCTGTTGTGGTTCATTATGAATTACATTTGGCTTTTGATAATTGTTTTTCTTTGGGTTGGCGAACAGAGATCTGTTAGTTTCTAATTAACTGCTTCAAGCGCTGAAAGTATGTTGATTTGGATGGAAGTGGGAAGGTTTCCTTTCTGTCAAAAAGGATGAACTTCACCAATTTATGGACTTATTGTTTCTATATTACTTTTGTTGACTAATCCCTGGAGTTATTTGTCTCAATTCCATCCCTAATGGTTTACTGTATTTTCTGTGATATTACCATTGTGCTAGTAGGTTTCTTTCAGTTATACTTTCTGGCATAAGATTTCTGTTTGTTTTCCTTTGGAACTGCCTTTAATTTGAAAAATAAATTGTGTTTTGCTTTGTGAAATTTGATGCAGCTTGTACCAACAGCAATCCTAAGCTCTCTGTTAGTGTCTAATTGAACTGCCTGACAGTGTGTTGTTTTCTCTTGAGTTATATGTTTCAGTTTCATCTACTGTGGTTGGGGGTGTGTTGGATTTTTAGTGGAATACTAAAGTGATTTGTATAAATACCCAGGTAAGTTAGGGAATCAAGATGGGTCGCGTTCGTACCAAGCTTGTCAAGAAGTCTTCCCGCAATGTCATTGAGAAGTACTACTCTCGGATGACCATGGATTTCCACACCAACAAGAAGCTGTTGGAGGAGGTTGCCATCATCCCCACCAAGCGTCTCCGCAACAAGATTGCTGGGTTCTCCACCCATCTCATGAAGAGGATCCAGAAGGGCCCTGTTCGTGGTATCTCACTGAAGCTGCAAGAGGAGGAGCGCGAGCGCCGCATGGACTTTGTGCCCGCTGAGTCTGCAATCAAGACCGACTCCATTGCTGTGGACCCTGAAACCCTTGAGATGCTTTCAGCTCTAGGCATGTCTGAACTCCCTGGTGTCACTGAGGCCAAGCCAGAGTCCATGGCACCTCCCCCATTTGCCCAACGCGGACCAAGGAGGTACTAGGTTCTCATTGCTAAACTAGTTTTGTCGAGAGATTGTCCCAGAGTCTTGCATGCTCTGATATGATTTGAAGCTTGTTTCATTTTATTAGCTTTTGTTGTTGGATGTTCATCTCTAGGATTGAATTTTGTTCTTACTAAGACTTGCAGCAAACATCATACTATCTTTCAAGTATCCATCCACTCTGTTCGGTTTGTGATTTCCATATTTTGTTGGTTTTCTCTTCAGTTTTATTATTCTTATATATAGGTAACTATTCAATTTATCTCTCACCATTTCCTTTCCGGAGGATGATACACATACACTTGGTGTATGCTGGTGTATCTTTTTTCCAAGTGTAATTTTTTTTAAAATTTATCCACTACTTTTTAAATTGTAAAAATTATCCCTAAAAATTTCCTTTAACACTCTATTATACCCATATTATAAAGAATAAACCCTAAAAATATCAATAGTCACTAATTATACCCTAAATTTTAAAGGATGAACCCTAGAAATATAAATTTTGGAAGAAAAAAAATTGGTGTATCCATACACTTGGTGTATGGGTGGGCTTTTCCTTTCCTTTACTCCTTGGAATGAATATTTTGAAGTTTAATTGTAACCTAGGTGAACTTTGACCCTGTTAAATACAAAAGAAAAACGATCCTTATCAAAATGAGCTTACTTCATGAAAACCTAAATAATATGATCTAGATATTCATATTGAATATATATTATGTAGTTATTTATTTATAAAATCTTTTTTAAACTTGTATAAACTGAATATTATCTGGAATATTTCGGTAATAAATATTCTAATTTCAACATAAAGGCTTCCCAACTCATTTGATTTTCCTCGTTTAAATTCGGAAAATGTGAATATTCTAATTTCAACATAAAATTTGGATTTTTCTTATCAAATTATTGGGCTGACTAAACTCGTGCATAAAAATGTATTTAGATACTACAGATTTTATCATCAGTGCCAACGTGTCACAGCAAAAATTATTTGATCTATAAATTCCCTCAGTTCTTTATTTATTTCTGAATCCCCGATAATTACGAGGTACAAAGTTGAATGGATGGTGGAACTGAACTAGATCTATCAAAACATATGGGTTTCGACCCGATTACCCATTTGCCCTGGTGGCTCGATTGACCCAATTGATTTATAATTATGTATGATTAATTTTTTTTTATAGAGATTCCAATTTATTACTCCCTCCGATCGGAAATATTTGATGTTTGACTTTTGTGCACGTAATTTTAGGAGCTAAAAACTATATAAAATCTTATTTATTTTAATTATTTTTTTCATAGTTTAATATTTATTAGTAATAAGTATTATATTGTAAAAATTTTTTTATTAAAAGATTAATATTTTATATAGTTTTTAGCTCCTCAAAGTACGTGCAAAAAGTCAAAACATCAAATATTTCCGATCGGAGGGAGTACATTTTATAATTACAATCACTTATCTTTCATTTTCAAATTAACTTTTATATTTATTTGTATTGTGTAATACTCCGTCCGATCGATAGTATTTGATTTTCATTTTTGAACGGACTTTTTTAAGAAGATAAAAATTCTAAAAAATATTAAAATATTAAAACAATTCTATGCTTATTACTAATTGCATGAAATTATTTTAAAAAATTATTTGAAAATTTGATATTTTATATATTATTACATTTTATTAAAAATTACGAGAAATAATAAAAATCAAATATTTTAGATCAAATATAGTATATAATTACAAGCACCAGAACTTATGAAAAACGTCTTTAACTTTATAATTAGAGTATGTGATTAAGATATTTATCTAGAGTATCTACGTGTTAACTTAACCCTAAAGTAGTTCCTAAAGTGGTTGGTTACCTTAAGCAATCCCATATCAATTCTAGGATTAACCGCTCCTACATCTTCTTTCTTTGATTTCCCTTATTTTCTTTCTTTCTGAATTATCAATTGCATGACAAACTATTTTAAGGGTTTAACGTAATTTACAACTTCATATCTTAATTTATTTTAGTGAGTAATGCATGTCATGCTATATATTACCCCGTGTTTGAGTCGTATTAATATTGGATGTACATGTTATTTGATCTAAAAAGATAAGTTTTCTAACAAAATTAGCATTTTTTTATATTCCTAATTGTTATTTGTCAATTGAATGATGGACGACTCCATCAAATAAATGAGACAACAATAATTATTTATTTTTATTTTTAAAATTAAATATTTAGTGAATATGTACTTACGTATGAGTTTGTACGAACTACGAACTATTTTTTTTTTCAATTGATTGAATTGAAGATTGATCAATTGCTTCATCAAATTATATAAAATCATACTCCCTCCGTAGAGTGAGCTTCTCTCACTAGAAAACCCAAAAACCCACCATCAATATCTCCTCCCACCTTCACTTATCTCTGCAGCCTCATCTTCCGCTAGCGTCGCTGCCATCGGTGGACCGCCGCTACCACCAATATCCGGAGAACAACTGAGATTATGTAATCTCAACCCCGACAAAAACAAATCTATGGATAACCCCCACCAATATTATAAAAAAAAACCACTTATGGGTAACCCCCAATATTATCAAACTTAATCTAGACAAAACTCCGACAATCTAGCACCTTCACCATCTCCATCATCAACACTATCATCAATTCTAACAACTTAGTGGAACAATAGAGATCTAAAATCTCAACCCCAACAATCTCAACCCAAATTAATTTTTGGGAGAAAAATCAAATTTTGGGTAACCCCTTGAACAAACAACGATCACTCTTCTCACATCCCAACACTCTTTTAGTGGTGTGGATCCTTTCTTTCTTCCGGCCTCCCTCTTTACCCTTCGTTGTTCGGAAGTGTGGATCCACCCCGTACTCTCAATCAACCGGCCTCCCAACAACCAAAACCTCTATTCCGACCTCCCAGTTCCGACCGGATCCACGATTTACCCTCCATTGCTCCGCCTTGGCGTCGGCAGTCCTCTATTGCTCCACCTTTGGTGCCGGCGACACTCCGCTCTCCCCTGACCCAGAATCTTGTACATCTCCTTCCACTCCCCCTATTCTCCACCAGTTCTAGTGTGGGAGAGGGAAAAAAAAATTAAAAGCCCTAAATCGAAGACTACGCCTTCCTGCAGTCGCCGATTCTAGGTCCAGAACCACTACCCTCTAAGACCCGTATGCTGGTGCCGCTGCCGCTGCCACCACAAAACACCATAGCTTTCCGTTCCTCCAAGCTTCAGCCTTGATCTGTGTTGCTCAGCACACTGATTTGGGTCTCCTTGCTTTGGGGCTCCGGATCCCTCTTTGCATCTCCTTGTGCCGCCACCTGAATCCGACCTCCCAGTTCCGATGTCTCCATTGGTCTTGGTCAGGTCTCACAAGCCACCCGCCGTCGATGCGTTATGCCCTGGCTACATCTCCCCGACTCTCTTCCGCCTCCAACTTCTCGGAGATGCCTCTGTTTCTCCGCCTCTGACAATCCTTGGCGTGCATGGGTTAATTTCTCCCTTGCACGCCAAGGTCAAAATTACCCCAAAAAATGATTTAAAAAAAAATTATATATTTATATAAAATACTAATCCGGCGTGTATTTTTACAGGCGTGTATTTTTACAAGCCAAGGTCAAAATTGAAAATTCCATAAGGTTGGGTCTTGCCCAGTTGGTCTCCAGTATATTGGGCCGATCTCCTTTAACCCATTTCCCCTATGTATATTTATATAAATATATAAATAAATTTATTTTTATTTTTATATTTATATAAATATATCCCTGTTGATTTAAATCTTTCCGACCCACTTACTCGCTTTTACCCTTTCATCCGTTTCATTTGATCTTGGTCTTTTCGCCCGTTTGAGTGGAGTCGTCTATTGGGTGCGTCTACGTTTAGTTCCGGATGAAGTGCAGTCTCGGGTGCCCTGTTGTTCGAGTTGACCGTGGCAGTGTTCGTGATTCTCGAAGATCTCTCATTTAGGTGGGGGGGGGGGGGGAGGAACGTCGTTGATCCACACTTCCCCAGGTGACGCCTTTTCCGCTGATGGGTTTCTACATCTGTCTCCCCGGCGTCGAGTCGTCGTGTCAGTCCATCGACTTTCCCATGTTCTCAGCATTCGCAACTTCCACTCGGTGTCCTTCGGCTGTCTCTCTTCGGGTCTTCTTGCTGAGATCTTTTGTTTTCGGGATTTCTTTTGTATTTCGCTTTTTTGGTTGTTTCATGACGGTTGGCCCGTCTGCCGATTCCTTCCGGCCTCTCGTTTTCCCAGATTTCTATACTCTGGGAATTCGAATTATTTCTGGTTCAAAAAAAAAAAAAAATACTCCCTCCGTTCAACAAAACTTGACGTTTTACTATTCATGCACGCTTTTTTAGGAGCTAAAAACTATATAAAATATCGACTTTTTAAATAATTTTTTTTAACAATTTCGTAGTTATTATTAATAAGTACAAACTTGTTAAATTTTTTTTTAAAAAAATGAATATTTTATATAGTTTTTATCATTCTAAAAAAGCGTGCATGAATAGTAAACGACAAGTTTTGTTGAACGGAGGGAGTAGATTATTTGAACTTCGAGGTAAAACTCGAACAAACTCAATCTTAAGCTCTCACGTATTCGTCTGAAATCGATCTAAACAACGAAGCTTGCCGTATTGATTGGCTAAATTTAATCCTATTAAGGAGAAACCGACATATATGATTTCTAATTTATTATATATAATAAATATTATATTAAATTTGATCTAAAACGTATAATAGTTGACCAAATATTGGATAAATTATTTTATATAAAAAGTTAAGTTTTCTATCTAATTGAAATATTGGATAGATTAATTGAGATGACAATTATATTGGGTTATTAATAATGAGATATAAGGTTGGATGTTTATAAAAATATATTTTCAATTTAATAAGTAGAATGATGGTAGAAAATGAATTATGCAAATCTGACGCCATGCATGAATATTGATCAAAACTTGCCGCCAAGCATAATATTAGAAATATTATTTTATCTAAAACAAAATATGGGTAGAGTATGATGTTGCCGTCATGGATTTGGAATTAGATGGGATTAGATTAGGGGCGGTTTTGCAAAATAGCCACGAAAATGGGCTTATTTTGCGAAATAGCCACGTTTTGTGACAATTTTGTAAAATAGCCGCAATAAAAACCCTATCTCCCCTACGCGCGCTCTCTCTCCTCTACGCTCTCTCTCTCTCTCTCTCTCTCTCTCTCTCTCTCTCTCTCTCTCTCCCTCTCCCTCTCCCTCTCTCTCTCTCTCTCTCTCTCTCTCCGGCGATTACGCTCTCGATTCCTGAATCCATTCCCTCCATCGATCTCCGTCCATCTCCGGCGCATCGCCGCGCCATCCACGACTGCAATTCCTTCTCTATTGCCGCTGGAGATCTCCTCTGAGATCGTCGACATCGGCTCTCGCTGGATTTGAGAATCCGGAGCGAGCGAGGTCGAGCGACGAGGAAGGCTGAGCGAGCGAGCGGTGGCGCTGTGTAGATTTGGCCGGTGTCTCTCCCCTCTGGATGGATCTGTTGTGCTCAGATTTGATGTTCCAATTCCAAGTGCTGGTGGTGATGTTCCGATCTCCCCTTGCTGCTGCTACCGCGGAGGAGTACTAGTTGTTGCTGCTGCTACCTCCTGGCTCCCTCACGGCTCCTTTCGGCTTCCTTATCAATCGATCGAAGATCGATTGATAAGGAAGCCGAATCTAACACCATCCTCTTCGGCACTACCGTGATCAATGTCCCATGTGATTGTCACCAACGAATCGGTGAAAATGAGACGCCTTTTGTATCTCGGAGGTAAATGAATTCACTCTTTTCCTTGGTATTTCTTGTCTCTTGTCTTGTACTGTTAAACTAAGTTGATTAAAAACAATCTTGGTTCCAGCAAGCTTCATGGATGCTCATGGTTAATAGAATTTTTTCATCGATGGATCAAGGTTTGTGGCTGTCCAGTTATGAGGTATGAATTGAAGCTTTAGTATGCTTGTGATTGTTGCTTTAATTTACCTTCCTTGTGGTATGCTCAATTTGTCATTGCTAGTTTGTGGATGAGCTTTTATGTTTGCAATTTGATAGAAATCGATATCAGATTTTGCAATTTTTGTGCGAAATGTGATAGGCTGATAGCAGCTTATTATGTGGATGTGAATAAGAAAAACAAATCGAAACTTTTTTCGCTGCAATCAATCTATATGCTTCGTATATCTATCTTTCTGGTGGTATCTATATGAGTTTTTGTGTTTGCGATTTGATTATCAATCGATCTTCGATCGATTGATAAGGAAATCGATCTTTTTTTAGCTCTGTCACGATGATGCTCTATGCACATTGGAAGAGGCTTTCGAAATGAATGGTTTATTGATCAATTGCGAATGGTTAGACTGCTAAAAAGGCGTATCGAAATGGCCCTTGATCAGGTCTTCTTGATTACCAAAGGAGGGGCGGAACTTTACAAGGACCCTAGGCGAAATTTGCTGGACGAGGCCCTCAAGCATTGCGAAGCTGCTGGACTGCAAGGGATTGTATCGGAAGCGAAAGCCATCTTTAAGAATCCAAGGATGGTCCCTAAGATCAAGGAATGCAAGCTCGCCCTCTTAACTTGGGGGCAGCTCAAGTAAGTTGTTTAACTGATCCTGTAAGATGTAACTCAATTGGCACTGATTTGGGTATATGGACTGTTGCAGTAATGTTGCAGAGGCAGTGTATGTGCAGTGCCTAATGGGAGTGGATGGCGTGGTAGTCGACTTTGTCCAAGAGATCACAGAGGCAGTGTCAGGTTTCCTGCCCAAATCGACTGCCAATGAAGCCGAAGAAGGACAGGGAAAGCCCAAGCCCGAGTTCTCGGAGATAGAAATGTCTTTCCTTTTAAAGTTTATACCAGAGCTGATGCAAACTTGATGTCCAAACAAACATCTTCCCTTTGTTCTAAACAGATCTCAGTCGATTACTATCAGTTCATGTATGAATTACAATTTTGCATATTGTTTTCCATGGTAAAAATGATGGTAACAAACTAGATTAATAATCTTACAATGCAAGTTTATACTGCAAAATACGTTGGCTACATTGCGGATAAGTTTAGTGGTTGAAGGGTCACTCGGCAACCACGAGAGGAGCTTCAAAACAAAGTCGTGCAACTCTTACAACAGAGTTGTGCAACTCTTACAATAGAGTCGTGCAACTCTTAAAACATAGTCGTGCAACTCTTATAATAGAGTCGTGCAACTCTTAAAACAAGAGTCGTGCAACTCTTGCAACAGAGTCGTGCAACTCTTACAACAGAGTCGTGCAACTCTTACCACAGAGAGAGGATCTTCAAAACAAAGTCGTGCAACTCTTACAACAGAGTTGTGCAACTCTTACAACAGAGTCGTGCAACTCTTAAAACATAGTCGTGCAACTCTTATAATAGAGTCGTGCAACTCTTAAAACAAGAGTCGTGCAACTCTTGCAACAGAGTCATGCAACTCTTACCACAGAGTTGTGCAACTCTTACAACAGAGTCGTGCAACTCTTAAACACATAGTGGTGCAACTCTTACAACAGAGTCGTGCAACTCTTAAAATAGAGTCGTGCAACTCTATAAATCTAAATTGTTATTCTTGCACCGTCATTTTATTATTATTCCAATATTTTTGCGCACAAATTAATATTATTCCAGAAAATAGTGCACAAATAAATACTATATGTGCATTTTATAATCTTATTTTTGCATTTTATAATCATATCCTAGCGTTAAGATCTATAAGCTCAAATAGGAAAGAGCATCTGGACATATTGTTGTGCAATTATTGTCTATTTATGAGCAAAAATAAGATCATGTTGAGCACAATTTCACAAGGCTCAATTGTTGTGCAAATATAATCTATTGTTGAGCAAAAACAAGACCATGTCGTGCAACTCTTAAAACAGAGTCGTGCAACTCTTAAAACAGAGTCGTGCAACTCTTAAAACAGAGTCGTGCAACTCTTAAAACAGAGTCGTGCAACTCTTACAACAGAGGCGTGCAACTCTTACAACAGAGTCGTGCAACTCGTAAAATAGAATCGTGCAACTCTTAAAACAGAGTCGTGCAACTCTTAAAATAATATTGAGAGAAAATAAAATCATCTTGAGAACAATTTCACAAGTCTCGATTGTTGTGCAAAAAATAACCTATTGTTGAGCAAAAATAAGAGTAAGTTGTGCAAATATGACCCAAGTCTAGTTTTTTTTTTTGTTTTTTGTTTCAAAGAATTATGCTCGTAGCTAGGAAACATAATCCCCGGTTGTTTCAACTGGTTTGAGCATGATGTACATCGTTGCTCATTAACACTTGCTATAAAATGTTGTTACTCTTTTTTTTTACTCGGGGTATAAAATGACTTGTTATACTAGTCAATTTTGTATGCCTTTCATATCAAGTTTATGTTGTGCGTCAACATTTTTTTTCGTGTCAGCACACAACATTTCGGCATTTTCGTGTCAGCACTTTCTATTAGGCGTCATCATTTTTTTTATACAGAAATTGCATTAAAGGGTACAATTATGCTATAGGAGATAAAGAGAAAGAGAATAGCAACAAAGTGCTGAATTGCAAAGTAGGGAGGGTAATGACAGTAAAATTGGTTATGACATCAAAAATAAATATTTATTCTCCATAGTTAATTGATGATGTATGGATATCTAGAGAGATGACTTATTCTGCAGCATTCAGAATTATTTTTGCAATGGCCTTGTATTTGAATTTTGGAACAATCTAACTCAGGAAACCCTGACAGTTCCCTTCTTTTTTAAAACTTATGTAGAGGCATTCCTTCATAACACTAACTCCTGTTTGTATCAGCTCACCACCCTAGATAGTTTGCTAGTATGGATGTACCAACTCAAGATGAGATAATGCAATCAGCTTCTCAGAAAACGTGTCTCTCGGTTCATATTTGGCGTATTAGAATTCGGTTTTCATACCACGCTTTACCTATCAAAGACACCTAGAATAGTCTTTTACTGCCATGGTGCATAAATTTCCAGCCTATTGCATCTTTCATTTGCTGGAACCTACATCTTGGCTTCTTGTGAAGCTTCTGTTTGCTAGCAAACACCAATATCATTTGCAGGTGGCAGCTACCTCTTACTGTCATTTACCTTATGCCTTTACACTTGTGGGTAGTTCTGTTTTGACCACCTCATTTTCTCTGTTTGGGTATTCTTTGAGTCATGTTCTATTTCCAACAGATTTTTAGGGGTCATGGATGATTTAGAGTTTTCATTAGAGAAGTCTATGACAGCAGATGGAGAGAAACAGCAGCACATGTACATAGCAGTTCAGTTAATGCATTTTACCAAAATAAAGGTACATGTCATTGACCAAAAAGAACAAGTACTTGTTCTTCATACAATTTAAAGCCATTAAAATAATGTAGAAACAAAATGTCACGGAGTATTGATTTATATAAGAAATCATATTACTAATTGGCTCTATGCTTTTTCCACAGTGAGAGTATGTATTTGTCTATCTCAAACTGGCTGGCATTTTTTTTATAACTCTTGAAAATGCCAATTGTAGTATTGACATCTATCAAGATATCCAAGAGCTTAATTTTCTCAACAAGGAAGACATTCAGATCTCTTATTCTACCCTTCAAGTTTGGTTGTCTGAGATGAATGCGCCACTAGGAGTGATGACACACAATTAAGCTCTTGGATATCATGTCTGAATCAGGGCTAGCTGTGATGTCTGAGATGAATGCGCCACTGGGAGTGATGATAGACAATTAAGCTATTAGATATCATGTCTGAATCAGGACTAGCTGTGACCTCTCTTGATCTGCGTACGCGTCCAATATCATGGGGAATAAATCAAAGGAATCTAATGGCCACTGCTCAGTTCCTTGAAGAGCAGCAGCAGGGAAAGCCAACACTTCTGAGTTGGCTGCTTCATCCTGGAATGGACATTGGCATGTCTGCTGACCGTCTCTGTATTCAGCATCACAGGAAAAACAGAACTCGTGGCCGCACCTGCACAACAAGAAGATGAATCATCAAACGAGCCAGCCAAATAACATAATTCGTAAGAAGCCAGGCAAAATGCATAAATATTATATAGAACAACATATCTAACATGAAAATAGGTATAAAACAATTAATTGGCTTTGCAGACAGCAATTATTCTTGTTGAAGATGGATATCAACTCCACCTAGAACAACCATCTTCCTGTCATCACCTCAAATAAGAAGGATCCCAGCATAGTACTAGATCAAAACTGTCTTATATAACAGACATTTTTAAGGTATTGCTAGTGGGGTAGTAACAAAGAAAATGCACCATTTAATTAGAATGTTCAAACTCTATCCATGAGAATTTAGCATTCAAAAATCAACTATCAAAATTCAAGGGCAAGTGGGCAACACTAACAGAACATTAGGATAAACACAAACACCACTAGTGCAAACTTTAGGCACCGAGTATTTCAATAAGTACTATCATAAAAAAAAACCAGAAATAGTAGCCTTTTAGTAAAAGATATACTAACGACCCGAGTGTCAACGAGATTCTTACCAGCAGGTAGTATGGTAGAGCCCTTGTGCAAGCTCAATCATTCTCCTGCACTGTGTGGACAATGTCTCCACTGCCTGCCCTGTGCCAATGTAATATCAATAGCAACCCTCTCATCCAATGTAATATCAATAGCTCCAAACAAAGGCATTCACTATTGTACATATTCAATGAAATGGGAAAAGGCATGGATCTGCCCACAACTACCATTTGAGTACAAATCAAAGTAACAATTCAACCTAAAAATCAATAGAAGCAATGTCTACCCTGCCTTGCCCAATAGAATTTCTCAATTGGAAGCCAAAAGCTCAATGATTCAATGAAGCAGAGAATTCGACATATTCAGTGTGGCACTAGGCAAGTATACAACACAACCACACTAAATTCACACAACCACACTGTTGGCCTATTCATCTTTAGGAGCACCAAAACTTTGCTCAATCATTTGTCCATTTTTATTTTCACAACCACACTAAATTCACAAAACACTGCAATTGCAGTAGCACATTCATATCTCTTATTTTCTATCATCTCTTTAGGGTGTTGTAATTATGTAATGTAAACCTCAAGCAAATGTTGCACAACTCAGCCTTGGACTTGCACAACCCAGCCTAGGAGTTGCACAACCCAGCCTATGAGTTGCACAACTCTCTCTTAGCGTTGCACAACTCAGCCTTAGAGTTGCACAACTCAGCCTTAGAGTTGCACAACTCTCTCTTAGAGTTGCACAACTCTCTCTTAGAGTTGCACAACATGGCGATCTAATTGTGGGTTAGGTTTAGTAATTTTAACATGGCGATCATAACTTAACTACTTAATCAGGTAAATCATGACATGAGGTTTAGTAATTAAATTACCTTTGGTGGCTGCCTCATTGAGTAAAGCATTGTCTTCAATGACAAAAGAAACGCATTTTCACCGTACTAGCTTGGTGGCTCCTGTGTCTCTTCCTTTGCTGAAGCCTTTTCATGCTTGGGCTTTTTTTGTATTAATTTACCTGATATTTTAGAACACTTATAAGCTTGAAGAATGGGCAGTCTAAATTTCAGTAGCAACGAAATTACATGCTCACAACCCAGATCAAAGTATAAGCAAGATCACCTGAGCATCCCCACAGAAGATAAGATGGCCAGTATGATCATTATCCATAGCAGTAACTTCACCATCAAGAGATATTTTGTTGATAACTCTTCCAGTGCTGAAATTATACACCTGCAAGGCAAGGCAAGGCAAACAACACGGCACTGAATAACCAAGAAATGCATAAAAGAAAAGGGATGGATTGTAAGTACTTGCAAAACTCTAGTGGCTCACATGTCTAACCAAATTAAACCAATCTAAGGTTACAGCGATAATGGAAGGATCTAGATCTACTATGACTTTACTGAACTTACAACCATTAATCAAAAGAAGGAATGACTACATCAATTGATCAAGAGCACAGGCTACAAATGCTTTTGTAAATATTATGACATTCTTTATACATTTTCCTTTTAATTGCATGAAAAAACAAGGAACAAAAAACTTACATTGATTTGTTTGTTTGCATTGCCAACAAAAAGAAAGTTATTATTCACCTGCACAAAATAAATGCAGACAATTTACAAGTGAGATAAACTGAAATTAACTATTTGAGCACAGAAATAAGATAATATACACAGAAGCATTCTCCACAAGTCGCATGGAACAGCACTCTGCTTCCATTTCAATTGCAGGGGTTAGGTTGTGCACACATTATTCTTCCGAACCCAAGACCCCCTCATACCCCAACTTCCCCTCTTTGAAGAAACTTATACATCGCAATTAGGCAGTCAAAGTAGTTATCCTATACAAGACGAAACTCTACAGCCATTCCAAGCATCAAAGAAGGAAAAATAACCAAACTAAATGACTAAAATTAGCACATGGATTGGAAACAAATGCAAGTTGAGCTGTTCAGATATTAACTACAACTATAGCAAAAATCTCAATATAGACGGGTCATTGAAGTGGCATAGAACAACTACAAAAGAAAGGAAAGCACATGGCAGCAAGAAAGAGTTCTAGATGGTTACCACACAAGGAAACGAACAACAGCAGATCAAAATTGCAGCTGAAGGACAATAATACACAAGAATTTGCCATGTTTCATTCCCAAGAGTGTGCAATACTAATTGCTCTAATTGAGGACTTACCTAATTCAAGTCTTCATAGCCCTAAGTATAGAATCAATTCTGGAAATGTAGAATTTCATCACTGGTACAGCAAACTCACCTCCTCGTTGCTCCGCTCGGTGGCGCCTTTGCTCGCTCCGGCCTCCGGCGCTGGCTCCCGCCCTCGCTCCTTCCGCCGCTCACTCCCTCCCTCGCTCGCACCGCCGCTCGCTCGCCACCGCCTCCGGCGCTTCCTCGCTCCCTCGATCTCGCAACCAGACAGCGGCTCCGGCGCCAACCTCACTGGATCTCGCCGCCATAGATCGATCAAGATCTCGCCTCCAAAATCGCCTTCAATCGGGAGCGGAGAGAGAGATTGGAGAGAGACGATGGAGCAACTCTCAGGGAAAAAAAAATATTGAGAATTAGGTATATATAGGGGCTATTTCGCAAATTTGTCCGAACCCGTGTCTATTCCGCAAATACGTCCAATTAATGTGCCCATTTCGCAAATTGTTTCTTAGATTAAAGTATGATGTTCACAAATAGATTTTACTTTCACGAGTTTTTAAAATACATAGTATTCGGTACCCGCTTGTGCGGTTTCTTCAAAAATATAATGATGTTTAATTTACATTTTTTCCTAAAATTTGAAAGAAGATACAGTTGTATATATATAGATAGGATAATACATAGATTTATTTTGTAAAATTTTATCATCAAATTTGACGGCAATTTAAGGAACAATTTTTTTTTATAATTATATAGATGTACTATATTCAATTTGTTTTAAAACGTCGAATAGTTGATCAAATATTTGATAGATTATTTTATATAAACAGATAAGTTTTCTACCTAAGTAAGATATAGAGTTGATTATTAATTCCTTAAAGATTAATGTACTATAAGTCTATAACTACTTCTTAAATTTGACTTCTCATTCTAAGGGGTTGTTTTAATATTTATAATATATATATTGATTTTATAAATGATTTTATTAAGTATATATAAAATAAAAATATATATTTTGAACCCGAACAATTTACAAATTTTATATAAATATAAAATTAGATCGGTTTATACTTTTTAGTTATGTCTACTGACTTTATCATAACATATTTCTTATCAATTCATCATCCCGCTTAATATATCTTCAATATTGGATATGGTATTTTAGTAGAAATCTAATCAAACTCCGTATAATTTTAATAGTTTATGAAATAAATTAACATGGTAAAATCAATTAATTATTTATTCTTTTTTTTTTCCTCTACTTTTACCTTAATCCATAAGAATTCTTTTAATTATATTATTGACAACAAACTTATTTATTAAGAGCGGGGTCGACAAACCACCGATTGAATACATCTGAGATCCAAACATTTGAAGCTTATGCATGTGCAATCACTCTTGGTAATGAATATAATATACAGTATATACTGACTTAATTCAAAAACGATGAAGATTGTGAATTAGTACCAATAGACTAATTAAAAAGTGATAATTATAAGATATTCTACTCCAAAACGTAACATTAAATTAATTAATAAATATACATGATAGTTTTCCATTAATAATTATAAATTAATTAATAAATAGAATATAAATTAATTAATAAATTTTGAATTTACGTGCAATTATAAACTTATTAAAAAGGGTCCTAACAAATAAACTAATTAATAAAGGAAATAGTTTTAAAAATCATATTATGAAATAATCTTCCCCAATTCAATTATTTATCTATAAAAAAATTAAGGTTGTGATTTATTTATTTGAATATTTTGATGAATTGCATATTAATTTTAAATTTTTATTTTTTAAATAAATTGTGAAAGTTAAAATAGTTTCACCGCAATATTTATATGAAAGGTTTCAGGTAACTATGAAATAAATTAACAAAAATATACAAAAGGTATAAAAAATTAACAAATCACTTTGTAAGAACTTTTTTTTTTTTTTTTTTTGATTAGGAAAAAATTCGAGGTCAGACAAACCTGTACCTCGAGGGCCGACAAGTCGGCAGACGGATAACCGTCTAAACAAACATAAAAATACAGAGAGGTGCAAAATACAAGTCAGAACTCTAAAAAGGCTAAACAAAACACAACTACACCGAACAAGACGAGGGCGTAGACGAAAGACGAAGCCAAGCGCAGCCCAGAAGCAGCACCGTAGGTCAGCGGCACATCAGGAGTCACCTGCGGGTAGTGAAGACGAACCTCCAAGGAAACATTCTTCCGGAAAAAGGAGACGCCTCGATACACACTACCACGACCCCAACCTATCCCGACTCCGACTGCCAGAACCTCATCAACGGAGCAAAAAATCCCGTCAAGCCAAACGTAGAGCCACACAACACTTGTACCGAACGCACCAAAAGCCCATGCGGGAAAACTGCAGACCCGGATGAGAATTATTTATATTAAGTATTTATTATAATTTACTCCTTTCAATTTTATTTAATTTATTCCAATTTTTCTACGGGTCAACTTTGGGCCAAAGGCTTTGCCTTGGGCCCAAAAGACATGTCATGGGCTTTAGATTCAGGCCCAAGAAACATAACACCATGTACGTCCACATAGTAAAAAGGATTAATCTAAACTATAAAAAAGATTTATATTCTATCTTTATTAGAAGAGACTGAATTTATTTGTATAAAACTCAAATATGCTTTCTTGAAGGTAAAGTATATATCCTTCATTCTTCCTTAATGAGGAGCTTCGTCATTCACAAATTGAAAAGAAAATCATAAAAAACACCTAAAAATAATAGAGAAAAAAGAGTAACGGTTGGTTAAATTATTTAAACAATACGGAATAATATTGATATGATTTTTCTAGATATGATTTAAATTAGATAAAATCTTTCAAAGTATATTTTATATATTCATCAACCTTATTGTATACATTCGCCATTGCAACAACTGAAAAAAATGATAAATATATGAATATAAAGCTATTTTAGGGATATATATACCTCTTGAAGCGGCAAATCTACACATGATGAATAAAGCTATTTTAGGGACCTTATTTTAGGAATATAAAGCTATTGCATACACGAAGTAGGATCTATTGCAAAACTATACCTCTTGGAGCGACAAATCTTGATTTGCAACTATTGAAAGTTGTTGAACTGGCTAATGATATTGAATGTTTCGTGTTCGGTGATGACTCGTAGATTAGACTATATATATAACAACTACAATATTCTATCTTAAACTGTTAATTAATTATCTATTCAACATAAAATTTCATCCAAAAAAGATAAATTTTCCAACTAAGTAAGATATAAGGTTGAATATTTATACAAATATATTCAATTTCATCTAAAAATGATAAATTTTCTCCCTAATTAAAATATAAGGATGAATATTTATACAAATATATTCAATTTCATCTAAAAAGAAAAAATGTTTGACAAAGATTGGTTATATTGAATAGATTATTTGATCTAGAAAGATAAGTTTTTTTTACCTAATTAAATTGGCTTATTTATTGATATGAGCCAAAAATATAATACAAATTTCATTCAGAATATGACACGTATGCAAAAATAATCTCGTTTTAATCCTTAAAATTCCATGGATGCGAAATCGCACCAGAGACCGCTCATCATACAATAATCCTATTTATTAATCCTGTTTGACTCGAATAACAACCCTAGAAAATTCTAACCGGATGGCTGATACGCATTTTTTTTATCCATATCACCTCGATGTGTATTTTTTTTGTTAATACCGATACTTTCATTATGTTATAAAAAAAGAGATAATTTCATTAGAATAGCCACTGATTCAAGACCAACGAAGTGAGAAAAAGAAATATTTTCTATTCAAATCTTTTTCCTTTTTATCATTATATTGTATATATTTTATATATTAGATAGTCCACTAAGGGTTTATTAATTGATAAGTTTTTCTTTTCACCTTGTTAATTGATAAGTTTTTTTACCTTGTTAATCACATACTCTAATTAAAAATATATAAGCTATAAGGTTATATTGAATATATTATGTAAAAAGATAAGTCTTTAGCTAACTATATTCGTTTATTAATTGATGTGGCCCAGGAATATAATACCACTTCATCCAGAAAATGTCACGCAGGCGAAAATAATCCCGTTTAATCCAGAAAATTCCGTGGCCGTGAGGTCGCTTCAGCGGTCTCTGTTTTAGTATTTTATATAGATTAATTTTTTTTATAGAGATTCCAATTTATTACATTTTATAATTACAATAACTTATCTTTCATTTTCAAATTAACTTTTATATTTATTTGTATCGTGTAATACTCCGTCCGATCGATAGTATTTGATTTTCATTTTTGAACGGACTTTTTTAAGAAGATAAAAATTCTAAAAAATATTAAAATATTAAAACAATTCTATGCTTATTACTAATTGCATGAAATTATTTTAAAAAATTATTTGAAAATTTGATATTTTATATATTATTACATTTTATTAAAAATTACGAGAAATAATAAAAATCAAATATTTTAGATCAAATATAGTATATAATTACAAGCACCAGAACTTATGAAAAACGTCTTTAACTTTAGAATTTTAAATTTATCGCAAAATTATCAAATCATGATTTTTTTTTAATTTAAAAAAGAAAAAATTGACCAATCCAAAATCGACCCGAAATGATCCGAAAACCCGGTCAAAGCCGTATTACCCGGGACCCGAATATACATGTAACTGGTATTACCCGAGACCCGTATTACTTGGGACCCCGAAGTGACCCGACCCGAACCCGACCCGAATGACCCATTTGACAAGTCTAATCTGAACCCATAATTTTATGAGTTTTTCTTTTATCTTTGTTGACTTGTGTTTTTTATGTGTTGTATGTTGACAGAGAATTCCTCTGTCGATCTGTTGATCTCTTAGTCATAAGACAACATGTTGTCTCGTACATTAAATTCTTACCTCATAACATGACTAAATGATATCTCAGACTAAAAGTTTTATATCGATTTGTTGACCTCTTAAGTTATTAGACATCATGTTGTCTCGTACCTTAAATTCTTACCCGATAACATGACTAAATGATATCTCAGACTAAAAATATATAAACTGAAAGAATGATGACGACAACTTTTGTTATTGAATTTCACCAAGAGGATTTACATTATACATAGGAGGCATAGAAAACCTAACGTGCTAGGATACAATGTATAAGGTAGGATATATACTTTACAAAATTATAGGATTATTATCCTAATACCCTTCGGCCCTCCCACAAGCCAATGGTTGCAGAAACACCAGAAGCTTGGATCGTAAGTCAGAGAAGAGACCACGAGTAACATGCTTTGTAAAAACATTAGCACGTTGATCTTTGGTAGGGATATGTCACACATACAATTCTCTAGACTCTACCTTCTCACGTATAAAGTAGAAATCAAGACAAATTAATGGGTTTAGTCCTTGTGTTGGTGACAAGATTTGATGCAAGGAACGTTGCAGACAAATTATCACATAGAAATGATAGCACAATAGGACGTGTTTTGAGTTGTTCACATAACTAAAGCAACCATTGTTTGATCAGATGGCTTCGGTGGTGGCGAAAGCGATAGTTCGATACTCCGCTTCCGTTCTTGATCTAGCAACTACTTTCTGCTTTTGTGAAGCCCAACTAACTAGATTACCACTGTAAAAAAAAAAGGTAAATCCAAGTTGGGAACGAAGATCGGTGGGATCAGATACCCTCCCTACATCGGAATAGGCAACGAGATCGGAGTTGACAGACGAATTAATCTGCAACCCATGAGTGATAGATCCTTTGAGATAGTAGAGAATACACTTTACATCTCGACAATGACTTTGCCGAGGTTGGTGCATGTATTGACAAGCTCAATTAACAACATATCTAATATCCGGACGTGTAATGGTGGCATATTGCAAGCTTCCCACAACATGTCGATAAGATCGTGGATCAGAGAGAAGTTCATTAGATGGATTTGGCCTAAATATTGGGCCTTGGTGATGATATAGGCTTGACTTTTAGAAGATCATAAATATATTTGTAATGGGATAGAGAGACCAAACCACCACTGTATGAAATAGGCTTGACTTTGAGAAGGCCTTATTCAGTTGCATAACAAACACATTCACGACCGTAGGAATAGAGCATGTAACAATAATTTGATTAATGTAAATAAGAACATAGACAATGTCAATCCCAATTTTTTGCACAAAGAGAGATGTGTCGGAGAAACAAGCACGAAATCCATAACGTAAAAGATGCTCTGATACCATATAAGCTCAAAGAATGATGACAACAATTTTTGTTATTGAATTTCACCAAGAGAAAGTACAATTTATAGGAGGTATAGAAACCTAACGTGTTAGAATACAATGTATAAGGTAAGAATATATACTTTACAAAATTATAGGATTATTATCCTAATAAAATATTCTAATGTTTTAGGTGTCTAACATCTCCCTAAGGAGGCTAACCTAAGTTAACAATTATGTCCTATTAGGACAACTGGCTAAACTATGACATAAACCTCCGAGAAAACAGTACCCGTGCTATAGACCATAGTGAAGAACAACAAACGATCGACCAATTCTTAAAACCAGACAAAACTTGGAATGTGGATAAACTAAAAGACTTCCTCCCTGTGGACATCGTCGAAAGAATCCTGAAAGTTCATATCCCCACAAATGAAATCGATGATAGACTATACTAGAAACCTAACAAAAATGGATGGTTTTCAACTGCAAGTGCTCTAGACCATGTCACGAGAACTAGAAGAACCAACCCTGACCCACTCGATTGAATTTGGAAAATTGATTGTCCGCCAAAAATAAAAAACTTTCTATGGAAAAACCTACTAAATGGGACCCCGACGAAAGTCAGACTACAAAGTAAAGGAATTCATGTCCCACTTGAGTGCCCTCTTTGTAACTACAATGGTGAAGATGCTACCCACATCTTTACCGAATGTCAAACGGCTTTAGCCTTTATTGGAAGAATGGATAGACAAATCGAGCAAATAATTCGGAACACGGACAAAGTAGACAAACCTTATAATAATATAATCACGGACATTTTTGCAAATATCTCGACAGAACAGAAATCAATCCTTGCCTTTTCCCTGTGGGGCATTTGGTCAATGAGAAGCAGAATTCTATTCGACAACAATGACATTAGGAATCAAGAAGAATGGATAAACCATATTAAACTGATACGGGGTTAGCCGTGTGATGGTCCGATCTTCGACAACAAGCAAGAACAATCAAGAACTAATAAAGAAACGCAAGAACTTAATCAAGATTGATCAAGAACTATAAAGACGCAGCAAGACTAAACAAGAAAGATGCAAGATTTATGCAAGACTCGACAAGATCTTCAAGAACTCGACCAAGAAGATCAAGAACGCAGCAAGAAATAAAAGAAACGACGCAAGAACAAAGGCTGACTCGACAATATGAATAAAGACTCGATAAAGATAGAAAGACACGACCTGATATGGACTGAGTCGATCTGTATAGAACAAGATAGAGACCCCAGGCTTCCGTAGAAGTTAGGAACCAATACCAATGACTACACAACCCGCCTCTACAACCCTACACAATCAAGCGGACAACTTGAAGGCACAAGGAGGGAGCTTGTGGATACTAGATTCACCAAGTCTTGTGAAGTTGATGAACGGCAAAGAAAACCAAGCTGAGATGATATCAATTCGAGATCCTGAAGAGCACTGCTCAATTCGGCCAGATCTATCACTCTATGTGTTTCACACGTTTGAGAAGAATAAACTCTATATTATGAATGTTCCAATGGAATTACAAAGCTGAAATCGAAATATATAACCTCCTAAGGCCTGATGGCCGATTCTCCTAGATAGAAATAGATAGATTAGATGTTTAATGGGCTTAATAAAATAAACCTAAGAACATAAGTAAATAAGGTCTTAAAAAGAATAACTAGGAAAAGCCCAATTCAGCCCAATAGAGTTCTTAAGCTGAAATGGGGAAACAACACTTAGATAATTTCGGCCCAAGCATGTCTAAGGTGGCTCGGCCTCCATTTTTGCTCCAATGCACATGTATGTCTTCAATGTTGGCTCGGGGAGTTGAACCTTGCTCGAGAACAAAGCATGACCCATAAAGTTGAATGAGTCTCTCTGAAGCTTCTTAGCTCTAGCTCGAGTCATTGGTCCTTCTCCAAGTATGATGGGTGTGTCTGGAGCTGTAGAAGATGGTCCCGCATCAACCTCTCCTTGTTGAAAAGGATTCGACCACGAATCCAAGTCTTCATCCACAGCGAAGTAAGGGATTAGATCCGCGACGTTGAATGTAGCGCTCACGCCCATGTCTCCAGGAAGCTCCAATTGGTAGGCATTGTCGCCCACTCTCCTCTTGATCCGAAATGGTCCATCACCACGAGGTGACATCTTGTTCTTCCGGGCTTCTGGAAACCGCTCCTTCCTCAAGTGCACCCATACAAGATCTCTAGGCTGAAATGTGACCAAGCGACGTCCCTTGTTGGCCTTGTTAGCATTGTATTCAGCCTTTAGCTTCAGCTTCTCTCGAGTTCGTTCATGCAACTCCTTAATGAACTCGACATGCTTACTTGCCTCAAATGATTCTTTGTCTCTCATAGGATATGGAGTAAGATCAAAAGGGGTTAGTGGATTAACACCATACACACATTCAAATGGACTGATTTTTGTAGTCGAATGCATGGTTCTATTGTAAGCAAATTCCACATGAGGTAAGGCTTCTTCTCAAAGTTTCAAATTCTTCCTAATAATGGCTCTTAGGACAGTAGCAAGGGTTCTATTAGTCACCTCAGTTTGGCCATCAGTTTGGGGGTGGCTAGAAGTAGAGAATAGCAATCTAGTTCCCAATTTATTCCATAAGGTACGCCAAAAATGACTTAAGAATTTCACATCCCTATCACTAACAATGGTTTTAGGCACGCCATGCAACCTAACTACTTTTCTAAAAAATAGATTAGCAACATTGGTAGCATCATCAGTTTTGTGGCATGCAATGAAATGAGCCATTTTAGAGAATCTATCAACCACTACAAAGATTGAATCCCTCCCCTTCTTAGTTCTGGGCAACCCAACTATAAAATCTATAGAAATGTCTTCCCAAGGGGCTAAGGGTATCGGCAGTAGTGTATAAAGGCCATGGGGCATAAGCTTAGCTTTGACTTTAATGCAATCTATACATCTCTTAAGGCAATGTTCTACATCCCTAAGCATATGCGACCAATAAAAATGTGATTTTAGTGTGTTATATGTCTTATCCCTACCAAAATGTCCCATTAATCCACCACTATGGGCTTCACTAACAAGTAATAATCGTAGAGAACATCTAGGAATGCACACTTGATCTTTTCGAAATAAGAATCCTTGATGTATATAAACGCTGTCATTAGGACCCTTTTCTAAGCATTTTCGAAAGATATCACCAAAATCCAAATCAGATTCATACAATTCCTTTATGTAAACAAAGCATAAGACTCTAGAATCCAAAGTGGTTAAAAGAACATGTCTCCTAGATAATGCATCAGCTACCACATTGTCTTTGCCTTTCTTATACTTAATTACATAAGGAAATGTTTCAATGAATTCCATCCATCTTCCATGCCTCCTATCAAGTTTATCTTGGCTTTTAAAGTGTTTTAAAGACTCATGATCAGTCCTAAGAATAAACTCGCTAGCCCATAGATAGTGAGACCATGTCTTAAGTACTCTAAACAAAGCATACAATTCCTTATCATAGGTAGAGTAATTAAGACAAGCACCTTTCAACTTTTCAGAAAAGAAAGCAATAGGCTTACCTCCCTGCATAAGGACTCCACCAATTCCAACTCCGCTAGCATCACACTCTACTTCAAAAGGCTGAGTAAAGTCCGGTAAAGCTAGTAGAGGTGCGTGAGTAAGCTTGTCCTTAAGTGTGTTGAATGCTTCCTCCAAAGCTGCTCCCCATGTGAACTCACTCCTTTTTTTTGTAAGCTCTGTTAGTGGGGCTGAGATGGTGCTGAAGTCTTGCACAAAGCGTCGGTAGAAGCTCGCAAGACCTTGGAAGCTGCGTACATGGCCTATGTTGGTGGGGGGTCGGCCATTCTTGTATTGCCTTGATCTTTGATTCATCAACACGCAGTCCATGAGAGCTTACTACAAAACCAAGAAAAGACACTTGTTCATTACATAGCTCACATTTCTTCAAATTAGCATACAAGCGTTCAATTCTCAGCTTTTTAAGCACTTCTCTAAGATGTGATTCATGTTCATTAGAAGACTTGCTATAAATCAGGATATCATCAAAATAAACTACAACAAACTTTCCAATGAAATCTCGAAGCACATGATTCATTAAGCGCATAAAAGTGCTAGGAGCATTAGTTAAACCAAAAGGCATAACCAACCACTCATGTAAGCCTAGCTTAGTCTTAAAGGCTGTTTTCCATTCATCACCCTCTTTCATTCTAATTTGATGATAGCCACTCCTAAGATCAATTTTAGAAAATATAGAAGCTCCATGTAATTCATCTAGCATATCATTTAATCTAGGAATAGGGTGACGATATTTAATAGCAATGTTGTTAATAGCCCTACAATCTACACACATTCTCCATGAACCATCTTTCTTAGGGACTAATAACACAGGCACAACACTAGGACTTACGCTAATTCTAATGCAACCCTTATCCAACAGTTCCTGGACTTGGGTTTGGACCTCTTGGGTCTCAGTGGGATTCATACGGTACACAGGCCTATTAGGCAATGCAGCCCCTGGAATAAGATCAATTTGATGCTCAATTCCACGAATAGGGGGTAGACCTGGTGGTATGTCATCGGGAAACACATCCTTAAACTCCTCAAGTAAAGCGAGTATGTTTGATGGAAGAGAAGCTTTAAGCTCTTCACTCAACATATTCAAGCTTTTGCAAAGGCGCATAAGAACAGTTCCACCATCCGCAAAGTCGTCCATGAATGTGCTTTTGGAAACCAAGAACACACTCTTAGATCGATTTTGAGGATCCACTTGGCTCGACCGAGCCTCCTGATCTAACTCACCTTTACTTACCTTGCGCTTCTCAATCTCATCAGCTACTTGCGTAGGTGTCATGGGCTTGAGAATGACATTCTTTCCCTGAAAAGTAAAGGTATAGCGATTAGTAAACCCATCATGAATAACCTTACGATCAGATTGCCAAGGACGGCCTAATAGAATATGACAAGCTTGCATAGGCACAATATCACATAAAACATCATCATCATAATGTCCTAGTTTAATATGCACTTTAACTTGCCTATTAACTTTCAATAATCCACAATCATTCATCCAATGCAATTTGTAAGGTCTAGGGCGTTGGACAGTAGGTAAATGCAATTTGTCAACCATTTATTGACTAGCTAAATTACAGCAACTACCTCCATCAATGATCACATTTACAACCTTTCCTTTAACTAGACAACGAGTATGAAACAAGTTTTCTCTTTGATTATCATCACATGGTGTAGGAACAACACTTAAAACTCTCCTAACAATCAAAGATTCTCCATGCTCATATTCAACCTCATCATCATCATTTTCATAACAAACAAGGTTTAAGTTCTGATCATTGTCATTAGCATGCTCGTCATGTTCATCACAAGAATTTTCAGATTCATATTCTCTTAACTGATTAACCATGAGAGTTTTCTTATTAGGGCAATCCTTCATATAATGACCTCTACCTTGACATTTAAAACACACAATATCTCTAGATCTAAGGGTAGGAGGGTTAGGATTACTCCCTTTGGGACCAGTAGATGTCCCAGACGTTTCTCGTCCATTCTATGGACCTTTACCCTTGTCGAGGGGCTGTTGGGGCTGTCGGCCTTCTCCTCTCCATTGAGGCTGCTGGGCTCGCTCTTTAGAACCCACATCCGAGCGCCCTTGGGGCTGTTGAGGCCGGTTTGAACGCCACCCTTGTTGCTGGCCACTTGACATTCTATTAGCTTGGCTCTTGTAGCGTTGTCCCTTTTCTACTTTCATAGCTAGATGTAACAAATCAATAGGAGTAGTATAGGGAAAGTAATCAATTTCATGAGCTAAAGCGGGATGCAAGATCCTAAGATATCTAACATTGGTTTTCTCATGAGTTTCTACTATATTAGCTCGAGCCATAGCTTCTTGCATAACATTAAATGTTTCCTCAACAGTTTTACTACCTTGTTTAAGGTTTTCTAATCTGTTTAATAGCTCTCTATCATAATGTTGAGGTACAAACCTATTTCTCATGACCACTTTTAATTGTTCCCAAGAAGCAATAGGTGCATCAAGGGATCTTTTTCTTTCCTTAACAAGATTATCCCACCAGATTAATGCAAAACCTTGAAACTCTAGGGAAGCTAGTTGTACTTTCTTAGGTTCTGAGAAATTATGACAATTCCAGATTTGCTCCATTTTAATTTCCCAATCAATATAAGCATCTAGATCAGTCTTACCATCAAAAGGAGGAATCTTTACCTTAACCTTACCCATGCCGTCGTCGTCATTGAACCTAGGTGGTCGGTTCTGATTTCCCCTTTGATTCCGTCTCGGGCGTTGCTCCCAATACTCCTCTTCTTGGAAGTCATCCTCTTGCTCCGAGTAATAGAAACGCTCTTGATAGCCACGTCCTCTTCCTCTTCCCTGTCCTTGACCTTGCACATTAACATACTCATTATTCCTATTATTTCTCCCACCTCGTGGAGAATTGTTTTCTTCAAAAATAGGATTATTAAGATTCAAATGAGGATTAGGAATAGGGTTAGGATTTATGACCTCTCTTTCCTCTTGAGGCGTCTCTTCACGCCTAGGATTACCTTGACCATCAGCTGCTGTGGTAGAGCCACTCGGCCTTGCCTCTAAGGCTGTCAAGCGATCTAGAATGGCTGTCAAGGTGTTGGTAAGGCTGTTGAATTGCTTAGGTGTCACTGTTGCACCCGAGCTACCCCCATTGTTGGGGTTGTTCTCATTGTTAACCTGGTTATTAGACATTGTAACAAAGAGAAAAGAAACAAAGAACTAGGTTAAAGGTTAGTAAAAAATATAAACACCTTACAGATGTGTTTCGCTCACACTCCCTCTCTGATTGATATATCACGCTTGCTAGGGCAATCCGCTTTGGGAAAATCAACTACCAAGCAAAAACTAAGCAATCAAGGTATATAATGAATGAAACAACGCAGAAGAGTACTCAACAAGGGCTGTAGAGCACTTGATGTAAGCAAACAACTCGACCTAAGCAAGTATGGAACTCGACAGTAGCAAGGGTCACACAACCAAGTACTCGACAAGAGAGAAAGAGTACTCAACAATAGCTATAAACACTGATGGGCAATTGCAAGAAATCAACTCGACACAATCAAGGAGATCACTCGACAATGGTAAGATCAACTCGATATTGACACAAGAGTACTCGAACAGCAACAACAAGCACTTGACTAACACAAAAGAGAACTCGACAGAACTGAGCTCTACTCGACTCAAATAGAAAAGAAAGAGAAATAAAAGAAAAACTTGGAAATTTACCTCTTTGATTGAAAACCTTTAAGTTAGGACGTTGTAGTTGCAGGGTAGGGTTTCAATTTTGATAAAAGGTATGTGTTTGGGGATTTATGTGTGTCGACTAGGGCTGAGAAAAAGGGTTCACCAATTGTCCTTGGGAGCTTTCTTGCACTAGATCAAACAAACACTTTCCTTTTTTTTTTTTTGACTTACTTTTGCCCCTAGTGAATTTTATCCTCCTAGGTCCAAGTATGTATCTCTATTTTTTTTTTGACACTGATTTTTTTTTTAAACTTATGACACTAATGCAAGAAAAGACTCTAAAATAGGGTGTAGGACTTGAAAATCTGAATATTATGGTGATAGAAGATAAAAATTCAGCCCTAATGCAAAGATATAGATAGAATGGCTAATTTAGGTAATATGATCTATCTTGTGCCTTTATGATATATGATAGATATAATGAATTTTATCTACCAAAAATCAGAATTTAAATAGGCAATGGATAATATAGGAATAGATAAAAGATAGATAAAAAGTTTCAAAGATAGAACAAAGCAAACTAGGGTTTCTTTGGTGTGAATGTGGGGCTGTCGACCAAAGCTCTACTCGACTATGGGGACAAGGTTCTTGCCGTCGGCTAGGGGAGTGAACACAAGGGGTGTGCGCACTGATCTGGTCGACTCCACGGTCTCGGGTAGGCTTGTGTTTAGGCTATGCAACCACAAACAATCACAAACAAAAGATTAGTGCAATAATCAATAAAGAACAAGAAGTAAAAGACCAAAACAAGAACTGACTCTATTTTTGTGGTTTTTGTGTTTAGGAAAAGAAAAGACTCAATCTTGATCTCGGAAACCAAAGCTCTGATACCAATTTGATACGGGGTTAGCCGTGTGATGGTCCGATCTTCGACAACAAGCAAGAACAATCAAGAACTAATAAAGAAACGCAAGAACTTAATCAAGATTGATCAATAACTATAAAGACGCAACAAGACTAAACAAGAAAGATGCAAGATTTATGCAAGACTCGACAAGATCTTCAAGAACTCGACCAAGAAGATCAAGAACGCAGCAAGAAATAAAAGAAACGACGCAAGAACAAAGGCTGACTCGACAATATGAATAAAGACTCGATAAAGATAGAAAGACACGACCTGATATGGACTGAGTCGATCTGTATAGAACAAGATAGAGACCCCAGGCTTCCGTAGAAGTTAGGAACCAATACCAATGACTACACAACCCGCCTCTACAACCCTACACAATCAAGCGGACAACTTGAAGGCACAAGGAGGGGGCTTGTGGATACTAGATTCACCAAGTCTTGCGAAGTTGATGAACGACAAAGCAAACCAAGATGAGATGATATCAATTCGAGATCCTGAAGAGCACTGCTCAATTCGGCCAGATCTCTCTCTCTATGTGTTTCACACGTTTGAGAAGAATAAACTCTATATTATGAATGTTCCAATGAAATTACAAAGCTGAAATCGAAATATATAACCTCCTAAGGCCTGATGGCCGATTCTCTTAGATAGAAATAGATAGATTAGATGTTTAATGGGCTTAATAAAATAAACCTAAGAACATAAGTAAATAAGGTCTTAAAAAGAATAACTAGGAAAAGCCCAATTCAGCCCAATAGAGTTCTTAAGCTGAAATGGGGAAACAACACTTAGATAATTTCGGCCCAAGCATGTCTAAGGTGGCTCGGCCTCCATTTGTGCTCCAATGCACATGTATGTCTTCAATGTTGGCTCGGGGAGTTGAACCTTGCTCGAGAATAAAGCATGACCCACAAAGTTGAATGAGTCTCTCTGAAGCTTCTTAGCTCTAGCTCGAGTCATTGGTCCTTCTCCAAGTATGATGGGTGTGTCTGGAGCTGTAGAAGATGGTCCCGCATCATAAACAATACTCCCTCCGTTCGGCAAAACTTGTTATTTTAACTCTCCACACAACTTTTAATAAAACTAATAATTACACTTCTTTTTTACTAATTTGCCCTCAATTATTACTCTACTTTTTACTTTATCAAAAACTACAATTCACAACACATCAATCAAATCAAGGGCATTTTAGTAAAGTAGAAGCAAAAATATCTAAAATGACAAGTTTTTCCGAACAAAAACAAAACTCTAAAATGACAAGTTTTGCCGAACGGAGGGAGTACATGATAAGTTGGAGAAAAGCACAATCAGAGGAACAAGAAGATGACAAGCCCACTACAAGAGTAAATACCCATCAAAATAGAACAAAAAAACCAAAAATTGTAAAATGGAAAAAGCCTGCCGACGGCTTTGTCAAACTCAATTTTGACAATGCTATGGTTGGTCCGGGCATTGCTGCCTCTGGATTTGTTATTCGTGATAGCCATGGATTAGTTCTCTCCCATGGTGCCCGTGGCCACGGTAGGTTGTCCGCGGTGCAGGCAGAGTGCCTCGGTCTTCTATTAGGACTTCAAGAAGCCACGAAGAGGGGGTTTTCTCGGCTCGAGGTGGAGGGGGACTGTTTGACGCTGATCAACGTCATGAAGGGGAGCTGGCGGTGTCCTTGGGAGATCGAGATGTTGGTATCAGATGCCCCTAGCTTCTGTCGCGATTTCGAGAGGGTTTCCTTTTCGCACACCTACAGCGAAGGGAATCAGGCTGCTGATAGACTAGCGCATATCGGTCTCTCTTCGTCATTTATCGATGAGCGCGTTCCTGCCGAGATTGCTGACGTCGTTCGTTTGGACGCTCTTGGGCGATGGGTCAACTGCGGTTGACCATCCCCAAATCCTCGCCTTGTATAAAAAAAAACAATTAAGTCATATTTGATGTGACATTTTACAAATGTAATAAGATCTTATAGTATTCCCAAAATAAATAGGCATTGGCTACTCCTATTCCCTCAAAGAGCTTTAGCTAGTTGTGAACTTACACTACAAAAGGTTTCATCCCATGTTTACAAATTTTTTTTGCCCACACAAAAAAATGATGGTAGAGGACTAATGCGTGTGACCTATAACGGTCGGTGCTTTTAAATCTTTCACATGAAGTTTTGCAACTTCACAAAGTCTTTCACAAAATACTTGAGCTCTATTACCTTAGGGTTTAGGCTTGCTCTCTACATTCAAGCCCTCTTTAGCCTAAATGGAAGCCAACTTTTATAATCGGGATACATAAGTTTTTTTTATATATTTTGAATTTGGTTGGTTTTTCAGTTTCTCGTTTAAAGAAATAGAACGTGAATTGTGTTAGAGCATTCCCAAAAGCTTCCCTAAAATAACCTCCAAAATAAAGAATTAGAAATCAAATATTCTGAATATTTTTTTGCCACATTCCAACAGCTTCCCCATTATAGAATTCACTCCAAAAAAATATAGAGTTGGCTCCAAATTTAGGGAATGACCTCCATATTTTTCTTTTATTCTCTATTTTGGAGAATATAATGGGGAAGCTTTTGGAGCAAAAATCATCCCAACATTCTCCAAAAAATGAAGATGGAAAAATTTCTGTTACAAAACTAGTTTAACACGCTTCTATCATCTCGTTATAACAACGCATCACCTTGTAAATGATCTTATATTGTGCCAAACGATATATGCATTTGAGATAATCTCACATTAAAAATGTGAAGGAAAAATATCTCATAATACACCCTTTAAGGGTTTTAATTTGTTACTCCATCCGTTCGGCAAAACTTGTCGTTTACTATTCATGCACGCTTTTTTAGAACGATAAAAACTATATAAAATATTCATTTTTTTATAATTTTTTTTAACAAATTTGTATTTATTAATAATAACTACAAAGTTGTTAAAAAAATTATTAAAAAAATTAGATATTTTATATAGTTTTTATCTCCTAAAAAAGCGTGCATGAATAGTAAAGTGTCAAGTTTTTCCGAACGGAAGTAGTATTTGTCCACTGGATTTTATAACCCTTTGTTTTCTCTTTGGGTATGTGGTGAAGAATGAAAGAGAATAGTGTAATCATTAGAGAAACTTACTCTCTCTGTTAATTAAAACTTGTCGTTTACTATTCATGCACGCTTTTTTATAACGACAAAAACTATATAAAATATTAACTTTTTTAAAAATTTATTTTTATGAATTCATACTTAATAGTAATAAGTATGATATTATTTAAAAAAATTATTAAAAAAGTTAATATTTTATATAGTTTTTAACACCTAAAAATACGTGCGTGAATAGTAAAACGTCAAGTTTTAATTAACGGAGGGAGTATTTTCTTTGTTGAGAGTTGTATAAGCAAAGACAACTTGTAACAATATATGGAGATGATAAGATGTATATAAATGCGAGACAAAAGGAATAATATTAGCTAGGACAGATAATAATAACCTCTCAATTATTGATATGGATTAAGGCTACGTACACAAGCAAAGGTCAAACTAAATGTTCATAGTTTACTTCTTTATACACATGAATCTTTTGGCCCAAAAAGTTTTTTTTTTTTTTAACATATATCTTAATGAACTAACAATCTTAATTATTACAAGAAAGTGGTGAAATTGATGAACTATTATAGAATTGTGGAGGAGATAACTAAGAATATTTAGCTTTGAAATTTTGACCTATGTATTTATGCTAATATATATTTTTTATGGGTAAATCTCAAAAAAATACCCTTAAATTAGGGCATTTGCACAAAATTGTCTATAAAATAGAAAATTTCACAAAACCATCCATAAAGAATATTTTATTTCTAAAAATAACCCGTAATCAATTTTTATGCTTAAACAACATAGTACATATTTAAAAATACTAAAGTAACACTTTATACACAAATATTTTCCTTGGCATATTTGTTGCGAAATCCTGACCCGAACCCTGCTTTGTTGCATGATACCGGGTTGTTGGTGGTGTTACTTCGATAAATAAAGTAATTTAATAGACTTTGTTTTTTTATCATAAAAAGAGCTATGGTTCTTTTATTAAAAAAGAGCCTAATTTGTGGTCACGTTTGTAAATTTTCTTATTTAGGTAATTTTGTAAAAACTACCTTATTTAAGGATGATTATGTGAGATTACTCTTATTTTATTGATGATGGTACATATTAGCCATTTTGCTTCAATGAACTGCAAATCTCTCACGAAATGAATTTTTTATTGACATATAAAAGGAAAATATTTGCAAATCAATCATACTTTTTTTTTTTGGAGAAACAAATCAATCATACTAGAAGTTAACATATTGTAGAGTTTTATCTTTGATAGTACAATCATTTTTAAAGAATTTGATTGTTACCTTGACATTTGAGCTTATACATTATAAGCTCAATAAGCTCCAAATCGGTGTATATTTTTCAATATTTACTCCTAACAAATAATTAAAAAAATAAAATAAAAAGTCCAACTCAAATCCAATTATCCATTCTAACTTCAAACTAAATAAAATACTCCCTCACCTTAGCCACCATTTTCCCTCCATGAATCTTCTTCCAATAATATCAATGCAACCATCTTACCTTACTTCCTTCATTTAAATATATACTATACCTTTTCTCCTCATCATATACCATAAACCAAACACACCCTAAAGAAATAAAGAGAGACCTCCTCAATCAAAAACCAACATCAAAAAATGGAGTTGAAATTGAAGTTAGCATCCATTCTCAAGCCAAGAGACTACTCATGGCGGCCCTCCTGCACCCACTCCCCCAAGACCCTCTCCTTCCGAGCCTCCGCCTTCGACTCCGACCACCTCTTCGCCGCCCTCAACTCAGCCCTAGCCGACATCCCATTCTCTCTATCCACAAATGAAACCGCCTCTTCATCCTCCGAAGCCTCTAGCGAAGGCGATATCGATGAAGCCGCCATCCGTGGGGCCCAATCAGAGACGGCCCGCCTCTTATTCGACCCCACGGACGCCAAGAGCCTCTTGCCCGTTGACGAGGATAAGGAGGGTGGTTGTGCATTTGAGGAGAGATCTGTTGTGGTGACGACGATAGAGTCGGATGACCCTTACATGGATTTTAGAAGGTCCATAGAGGAGGTGGTGGTGGCCCACCAAGGGCTCCTCAATGACTGGGAAGCCCTTGAGGAGCTTTTAGCCTGGTATCTCAGTACCAATAGCACCCACAACCATCACTACGTTGTGGGTGCTTTTGTCGATGTTCTTCTCAAGTTCTCTTCTTGCTTAAGCCACGACGACATTGGTGGTCTTGGTGGTGGTGGTGGTCGTGGACAATAGGGCATGGTTTCTGGTATGTAGAATAAGACTTCCTTTGATCATCAAGGTGAAATTGCAAGACTAATTCTGAATTAATGCGATTAATAAGTTATAGAAATTTCATGGTAGGCTTATGCCGATGAGATGTAGGATTGGGCGGGTCATAGGTTAATTAAGTCTATATACACACACACAAAGATTTGTATATTTATATTTATATATTTTGTATGTAAGTTTTTTAATTCGAGTAGTTTAGATGCACTATTCGGATTTAGCTAACTCTAGCAAAACATATTGTTTGTTGTTAATTGCAACTTGCAATATTGTAATGTTTCCAACGGATTAATGAGAACAATATAATACATTGTACCCATAGATAACCAAAATCTATCATGAGCTTGAGATTATATACTTTCTCTTCTTTTGTTTTGCTTTTTTTTTTCTATCTACTTCTTTTGGTGTTAAATTTATACTTCTTTTTTTTAATTCAAAAGGCAGATTAGAGTCACTACGCCAGATGGTTTTTCGGGCGACGGATCGAAGTCGTCGCCTGAAAGGTGTTTTTCGTCCTCTGACAACTCAGGCGACGAACTTCCGTCGCATGAGTTGTGGTCGGGTGACTTTCATCCTTCCACCATTCAGTCGACGAGCATCTGTATGTTCGTCGGCGGAGTGAACTCAGGCGACGGAAAAAGTGTTCGTCGACTGATGATGTTGTCAGAGGTCAAGGGCCATCCAGGCCCGCCCATTAAGACTCAGGCGACGAGTTTAGTGACATAAGTTCGTCGCCTGAGTCGGTCCATAGGGCTATGAAAGCATCCAGGCGACGGACTTTTTTCTTTATGTGTCGTCGCCTAGATAGTTTCAGGAGACGGACATAGAATTGTTTTATCTCCTGAGTGTAGTCTAAAGATGCATTCTCAGTTGTATGTCCGTAGCTGGAGTGTTCAGGAGACGAAATTTTATATAAGTCCGTCGCCTGAATAGGTTTAATTTTTTTTTAGTAATAAGACGATGTAAGGTTGTTTGTTCGTCGCCTGAATTGTTTTGATTTTAAAAAAATAAAATTTAATAGGGCAGGTGCCCCCTGTTCGAATGTACCTTATAGCACATGTTGTGCTCCTGTCCTAAACTCTATAAACAATAACACACACAACATAAACAACAACATACTCAACAACACACAAGCACAAGCAATTCAACCCATCACATTAAAAACCTTGTAATCCACCCTAAACCTTGTCCAACATACCAAAAGTATGTGACAAATATCCATCTTGAGCAACTTCACAAAAAACTTCACAAAAAGTATATACAAATACTACAAATTCCATAATACACAAGTTCTAAATGTTTCTCCAAAAAACCAAACCCAAGTTTTAGTTAGAGGGATATGAGGAGGGCGTCCTTACCTAGCTATTTCGGCTGGGGGGAGGGCTGACTGTCTGTTGGATGACCAGCTGAGTTGGTGGAGGGCTGAGGAGAAGTTGTGGCTGAAGGGACAGCCTGAGGACACACTACGGAGGTGACGGATGGTTGTGAGTTGGCCTGACCACTTAGCATGCCTATCATGAGCCTCTCGATGCTGGCCATACGCTCCTCCAACTGCTCATTCTTGGTCTCGGTTAGGGTGGTTTTCTCACGCAGCCTTACAATTTCAGCCTTCGCCTCCTCCAGCTCCTTGTCCCTCTCTGCAGCCCTTGCTGCCCATGGACCCCCTCTTTTCTTTGCAGGCCGCTCTCCAGCTGCACCCATTCCTTTTAAAAAAAGATTGAAAACATAATAAGTAAAATCAGTGGGATTGAACACATAATAAGAGCTGTAAGTAGAAAAAGATTGAAAACATAAGTAAAATATTGTTATGAACTATAAGTAAAATCAGTAATGGAAATTGTAAAACATAAATAAAATCTTGTTATGAAAACAAGATTGAAAACGTAAGTAAAATCTTGTAATGGAAATTGTAAAATCAGAAATTCAAACATAAGTAAAATCTTGATATGAATTATAACAAGTAAAATATTTTTATGAACTTCTGAAAATTGTAAAACAATAATAAAATAAGTGGGATTGAACTATACCTCAAACTTCTGTTCCTTTTCTTTCCCCAAAGCAATCCAAGATGATCTGTGTTTGTTCTTCGACAGAGAGGGGTGGTATTTGGCTTGGGTCTTCTGCTCCTTCTCCAACAGTGCAGACTTCATCAAGACGACGTTTCAATTTGGCCTACAAACACAGAAATTTATAACTAAAATGAATATATATATAAGTAAAACACAGAAAGGAATGCATATATTGATTTCAAACCAGTAAAAGAAATATATAAGTAAAAGGAATATATAAGTAAAAGGAATATATATGAGTAAAACAAGTTATAGGATGTACACAAACTCAGAGAATAAGAAAGTCATACAGAAACTTAGGAAAAAATTACAGAAAATAAGAAAGTCATACAAGTTATACAGAGAATAAGAAAGTCATACTAGTTATAGGATGTACACAAACTTAGGAAAAATTACAGAAATGCATTTTTGAACTTCTGATTTTACAATTTATAAGAAATAAGAAAGTCATACAAAAATTACAATCAGTAAAACTCATACAGAAAATAAGAAAGTCATACAGAAACTCATACAGAAAACCTAAGTAAAACCTAAGTACTTAGGAGAAATAAGAAAGTCATACAGAAATGCATTTTTGAACAAGATTTATAAGAAATGCAATAATATAAGTAAAACCTAAGTACTTAGGAAAAATTACAGAAAAAAAGGTCATACCAGTCCATCTTGCGCACCCGGACACCCCTCGTAGGCTTCTATGGTTGTCTTAAGCCATGCCGCCGGATGGTTTTCCTTAACGATGAGCTCTTCTGCTCGGAAGCTCAGGGGCTTGGACCCATTGTGATGATTAAGGGGGTTCGGGTTCTTGGTCCTGTTTTGCTTGTTTCGCTCACACAGGGCCTGTAAAAAGATAGTCAATCAGAAATCACAAGTGATAAACAATAAGATAAACAGCGAATAAAAAAACAAGTTAGGGAATTAATGAGAAATTACCATTCTCGCTTCGTCTGTGAAGTCACTCACCAAGAACCGCTACTGCTCAGGGCGAGCGACAAACTCAAGTGGTATGTCCTCGCCCCCCCAGTCCAGGAAGTGTTGATGACAGACATACTTCTAGGCCCCATATGCTTTTCCGCTCTTCTTCTCCACGTATGAGTCAACTGCAAGGTCAATCTCATAGTACATCTACACATCCATATCAGAAAAAAAAAATTTGAATAGGAGATAAGCAAAATAGATAAGCACAACCAAGCAAGGAAACAAAAAAAAAAGCAACAGTCAAGCAACAGTTAAGCAAGAAAAAAAAATTCAGAGCAAATAGATGAAAAGCAACAGTAGATAAGCATTTTGTGAAGGAAAAATAAGATAGGCAACAGCCAAGCAAGCAAACTAAAAAAATCTAATAGTAGATAAGCAAGCAAAAATAAGCAACAGTCAAGCAAGCAAACAAATCTCATAGTAGATAAGCAAGAAAAAAAAATCATAGTAAATAGATGAAAAGCAACAATAGATAAGAATATTGTGAAGCAAAAATAAGATAGGCAACAACCAAGCAAGCAAACTAAAAAAATCTCATAGTATATAAGCAAGCAAAATAAGCAACAGTCAAGCAAGCAAACAAATCTCATAGTGCATCCACACATGACAGAAGATAGGCAACAGCCAAGCAAGCAAACAACAAAAAAATCAGTGCATAATAGATGTGAAGCACAAAACCAAATTATTTTTTAGGTAAAAGATATAAGTAATAAGTACTTAGGTAAACGTTGCTTGAGGCCAGATCGCACTATAAAGATCTAAGTAATAAGTACAGTAGATAAGTACAGTAGATAAGCATATTTTTTAGGTAAAAGATATAAGTAATAAGTGCAGTAGATAAGCATATTTTTTAGGTAAAAGATATAAGTAATAAGTATTTTTTAGGTAAAAATAAGCAACAGTCAAGAAAGCAAACACAGATCACACTATAAAGATATAAGTAATAAGTACTTAAATAAAAGATAATAAAAAAAATAAACTACCTCCAAGTAATCTCTTACGGGGGACTGTTGCTCATCTGTTAGTTTGCTCCATGTTGATGCAAGCATCGGCACTTTGTCCCTGATAGCACACCCAATGTCTCGGACAAATGTGTCATGCAGTTGCTTGAGGCCAGGCCCCTTGTGGAAGCAGGACCACTCAATCTTCAGCTTCTTCCTTGTTGCTGCCTTGAGGAGTGCTGTTTTGTGACTCTTGATGGTTCGATATTTACCTAAAAATCATAAGAACATATCAGATAACAGTTGAGATAATAAGACAGTTGATATTTACCTATAATATCCAGTTTAATCATTATTATTAGCAATAAGCAACATAAATCCTAAACCTAAAATAGAACCATGGAACAAACACAATTCCAAATCCAAATCCAGCAGTGGCAGGTCTAATAAGCAACAAACACAATCATCATCAACATAAGTAACATTAATAAGCAACAAAAAAAAGAAGAAGCAACATGTAGTGATATGGCTATGGTGAAGGTTAGGTAATGTAACAGATTGTTGGGGAAGGAGTAACAGAATGCTTGTGTGTATATTCAACATAAGTAACATTTAGGAGGTAAGTAACATTTAGGAGGTAATGCTTGTGTGTCAAGACTTTTAGGAAGTACTACCTCCGTTCCATAATACATGGGCTTTTCTTTTTTGACACGTTTTTTAAGGAGCGAAAAACTCTATGAAATATTATTTTTTTAATCAAAATTTTTATATCATTGTTACTTATTACTAATAAGTATCAAATTATATAAAAAAATTAATTAAAAAAATAATATTTCATATAGTTTTTCACTCCTTAAAAAGCGTGCCGAAAACTAAAAACCCATATATTTTGGAACGGAGGGAGTAACATTTAGTAACATTTAGAAAGCAAGCAACATTTAGGAAGTAACATTTAGTAACATTTAGAAAGCAACTACACTGCAGTCAAGACTTTTCTAAGGCAGAGAAAAAGATAGCAAAATTTCTGGATAAACTCAGCCAGCAAGACTCTAAATTAAAGAGAAGTACTGGCAAAATAAGGCCAATCAAACAAGTAAAAAGATAGGTTTGCACACAAATCACAGGTGGCTTCAAACAAGGCTAAAGGAAGCAAATTCACTACAACCATAGGGTGAAATTGGAATTAAAAAATAAATAAAAGAAAGAAAGAGAAAGCAAACAAGTTTTCTGTCTTGATCCTGTTTCACACAAGACTGTAGAGACACAAAGTCTCATTCCAAGGCTAAGTCCACAAATGTCAAGCCAAAGGAAAAAAAAAAAAGAATCACTGCAGCTAGTTAAAACAAAAAGACATTGAACATACTTCCTGTTCAATTTCACACAAATCAAATTGAAACCCTAAATCCTAAATCAGATTGAAACCCTAAATCCTAAATCCTAAATCCTAAATCAGATTAAAACCCTAAATCCTTATACAAATTGAAACCCTAAATCCTAAATCCTATGAGATTGAAACCCTAAATCCTAAATCAGTATACAAATTGAAACCTTAAATCCTTATACAATTTTAAAGAATCTGACAGAGGGAGAGAGAGGTGCTAACCACGACATCGGATGGAGCGAGGGGCCTCGCCTGATGACGTAGCTACTGGTTTGGCGCCGACAATGGCCGTGGATAGCGCAGGGTTGCCATTGGTGAGAGATAGGAGAGGAGGTGGCACCGGGGTTGTTGCAGAGGGAGTGGGAGAGAGAGTAGGAGTCCCTGAGGCAGGAGGAGGAGTCGGGGCCGGGTTTGGAGAGGGAGTGGGAGTGGGAGTTGGGGTCGGGTTTGGAGAGGAAGTGGGAGTGGGAGTCAGGGCCGGATTTGGAGAGGGAGTGGGAGTGGGAGTCGGGGCCGGGTTTGGATAGGGAGTGGGAGTGGGAGTCGGGGCCGGGTTTGGAGAGGGAGCCGGAGGCGCTGAAGCGGCTGAGTTCGATGGCGAGGTTTGCAGCGGTGGAGGAATCGGGGCCGGAGTGGACGAGGTTTGCTTCTTTTTCCCCTTCACAGGGCGGCATTTAGGAGGCATGGCGGAGGAGAGGTCGGAGGAGAGGTGGAGGAGGGACGAAAGGAGCGGCGGAGGAGAGGTGGAGGAGGGACGAGAGGAGCGGCGAAGGAGGGACAGAGGCAAGTTGGAGAGGGAGGAGGCGGAGGAGAGACAGAGAGAGAGAGAGATAGAGAGCGATGAGTGAAAATGATTTGGGGCTAGGGTTAGGGGAGGAGTCCGAATTTGTAAAATCCTACATGTTCAAGCGACGGACATTTAAAAAAATATTGTCGCCTGAAAATTTGGCGGAAATTCAAATTTTTGTGAAAATATAGGGGGGAAATTCACTTTTGCATTGGGGAGACATACTAATATTAAGTTCGTCTCCTGAATCATTTCAGGCGACGAAAAATAAACAATTCCATCGACTGACCATTTGGCGGAAATTCAAATTTTGGTGAAAATAATGGTGGGAAATGAAATTTTATTCGAGCCAAAATGGGGCAAAAATTCACTTTTCCATTGGGGAGACGTACTAGTAATAAGTTCGTCTCCTGAATCATTTCAGGCGACGGGAATTTAATTTTTCCGTCGCCTGAAAAAATACAAATTTTTTTAAAAAGAGCATTTGCCATGTGTTATTGCCCTGTTTACCATAACTTAATGACAAATTGCACCAAAAAAAATAGTCTTAGAAGCCATGATACCAACCATGTCATACACATACGAAAATAACCGCCATGTCTCACAAAAACAACGATTACAATATATGATTTATGGAATCCGAAGACATTATCAACCTTCGTCATCGTCATTTTCCTCTTCGTCATCCTCTTGTTCATCTTCATCTTCATCGTCGTCTTCATCTTCATCTTCATCATGTTCATCTTCATCTTCATCTTCATCTTCATCTTCATCATCATCATCGTCTTCTTCTTCTTCTTCCTCCATTTCAAGATCAATGGCGAGGTTCAAATTTTCGAAATAGATCACCGGGCCAATCTCCTGATAAGCTTCTTCCACCTCATTGGTAAGATCATCTCCGCGAGTTGCTAGAGTTTGAGGATCATACACGTTTCTATGGGACATCACATTAACTACTTTCCAAGCATCACCCGCCTTTGGATCATCCACGTAAAACACTTGCATGGCCGAGCGTGCAAGACAAAACGGGGAATCCTCATACCAACTGATGTTTGTGTCCACAGAGAGCAAACCCATATCTACCTTGGTGCTTCCACTATTTTCAGGGTCAGTGTCAAACCACTTGCATTTAAACAAAAAAACTGGCATACAAGTAGCGTATATCAGCTCTACCACTTGTTCAAGTACCCCATAGTACTTAGCATCCGAAGTTTCCACCATCACCCCTGAATTTTGTGTTCTCAAATCTTTGTCTTTGTCCCATGCCACAAACTTCACCCCATTGACAGAGCAGGCCCAATACAGTTTGCATTATAGTGGCCCCTTTGCCAAGTTCAGAACCTCCGGTTTTAGGTAGTTGTCTTTATCTCTGTGCAACTTAGAAACCTATACAACAGAACATGTTAGAGTTCTGTTTTGGTAAAACAAACATGCAATTTGTTCAATGAAACATCACGTTCGTTCTTACCCATGGGTAGAAATAACTGAGAAAATCTTTTCTACGGTCCCATTCTTCATACTCCGGGTAAGCCTCACTATACAGGTTCTCATGCGATGTCAAGTAGAACTCAACTTCCTTGCAGTTGGTTAAAACCTGCCAGTGAGCCTCTGCAATCATAGGTTCTCCTAACCTTTCTCTCATGATTTCACCGTGAGGACGCACGAGGCTTGAAACGACAGAAATATCATAGCTCAACTCCTCCATAGCATTCGTACATGCACGTATCTCATCTCGACCCCCGAGATACAAGTTGCAGTATGTTGTTGCCTCGTTTAAAACGTAACGCTCTGAAATACTTCCCTCCGGGTAACAGTAGTTCTTCACTTGAGCCTTATATTTGCCAAGTTGCCTATAAAACAAAGGAAGAAGTTTTGGAGGGGTAAGATGGACGTGAAATTGTGAGATGAATTTAATCTATAAGTAGCATACCTTTCTATTGGGTACATCCAGGTGTAATGTACTGGTCCAGTTTCTAACACTTGTTGCGGTAGGTGAACTAGAAGGTGTACCATGATTGTGAAAAAGTGCGGGGGATAAATCATCTCCAGTCTGCAAAGAATCTGAACTATCTCATCCTCCATCTGGCGAACATCCTCCTTCCTCACCTCCCTAGCACACAATTTATGAAACCATTTCGCTAGCGCAACCAAAGTCTTGGCAACACCCAACGACAGGTATGCACGGACGACAATGGGAAGAAGACGCTGAAACATAACATGAATGTCATGGGTCTTTAGGCCGTGGAACTTTCTCTCTGCAATTTTGACCTTGTTGTGCAAAGATCCAGCGTACCCATGGGGGTACTTCACTGCACCGAACCATTCGAATATATCTGGTATGTCCTCCCGTTTCACCAGGAATGGCGCATGAGGGAGTGTTCCATCTCTCTTCTGTGCCTGGCTTCTCCGCACCCCTCTCTGCTGCAATGCGGCTCGAGCTTTGGGACCATCCTTTGTCTTCCCTTCTATGTTAAGAGTAGTGCCGATGATGTTGTCGAAGATGTTCTTCTCGATGTGCATAACATCGAGTGCATGTCTGACTCTAATGTGACGCTAGTAAGGCAATCTCCATAACTCGGACTTGTTGGTCCAACACATTCTGTTAGTCACACTGTATGGGGCCTTGAAAGCAGGGTACGAGCTGAGGACAAGGAAGTTGATCCTGTTGAAACAGATGGAAACATAATGAGAAAGACATCGGACAAACGTATGAAAAGGGAAAAGAGAGTGAAAAGAGAGGTAGTTCTCGTAGCTATCGATCTGTGAAAGAATTTGCTCCCCGTTCCAAGCGTAAGGGCGTGTTCTGTGTTCTTCGCTTCCATTGAATGCCATACCATCGGTTCGCCACGGGTGGTTTAGTGGAAGCCATCTACGGTGCCCATCGTAAACCATTCTCCCTTGTTCATGCATTGCAGAAGTACCGTCCAAGCAAATAGGGCAGGCTTTATACCCCTTCGTCGCAGCTCCAGCCAACATCCCCAAGCCAGGAAAGTCGCTTATAGTCCACAACACTGCTGCTTTCATCGTGAAAGTGGACCTTGAGTATCGATCAACAGTATATACTCCAGTCCCCCATAAGTGGCGAAGCTCATGGATCAACGACTGCATGAACACACTAAGACACTTTCCTGGAGACTTTGGTCCCGGGATCAACAACGCTAACATGTTGAATTCCTTCTTCATGCACAATGATGGAGGCAAGTTGTATGGCATCACTATGACAGGCCATGTGCTATGGAGGGTTGACTGATTCCCAAATGGATTGAATCCATCGGTTGCAAGTGCAAGTCTCACATTCCTCACGTCTTCAGAGAAATGCGGGTAGGTTTTGTTGAATTCTTTCCATGCCTCACCATCTGATAGGTGTTTCAACCATTTTGCATCTCTCACCCGCTCACCATGCCATCGCATAGCCTTTGCAATGTTCGGCTCCATGAACAATCTCTTCAATCTAGGGGTTAAGGGAAAGTACCGGAGAACCTTCCTGGGAACCTTGCCTCTCGTACCCTCCCTAGTACACCACCTAGGTGTGTTGCACTTGGGGCACGCTTCGAGATCTGCATATTGTTTGCGAAATAGCACACACTTATACTCACAAGCGTCGATCAGCTCATACCCAAATGCAAGGTCCCTAATCACACTCTTCATCTTCGCTCCATCCGTAGGATGTTTATGTCCTTTCGGCAACATGCGAGCAATGTGTGCGCACATGGCGTCCATGCTCCTATCTGTCCAACCAAACTCTGACTTCATCTGCATTGCATCCAGACAGGCATCTAGAACAGTCATATCACTGTTCTCACACAATGGCATGTTTGCTGCCTCTACAAGCCTATTATATTTCTCGTAATCATCGTCAACAACATATTGGAACGGAGGATCGTCGGGGACAGAGTGCGCCTCATATCCGGCATGAAACGGAAAAGCATCGTGCAGAATGTTCATAGCAGGACCATCAACGGAGGAAGATGCCCCTTCCTCCAGGATCTGCGTTCGTCGTTGCTCATTTGTCCTATCAACTGGGGCTTCGCCATGCTTGTCCCAAACAGTATAACTAGGCCACATTCCCATGTAGGCCAAATGAGTGTGTATTTCATCTATTGGGTGCCATTCATTATTGCGGCATCTCCGACACGGACATAGGAAATGAGTCATTTCATTCGCATTATCTCTAAGATTCTACATAAAGAGAAATATTCCATTTTGATACTCCCCGTGAGCGTGAGGGAGTAGCATCCAACTTTTGTCGCCCATTATCGTCCTATCATTATCAATCCATTCATATGAATTCATCACATTCTAAAATGAAATTGCACATAAACAATCCATTCTCATCATCTATGTCATTCTACACCACATTCTAAAATAAAATTGAACATAAACAATCCATTCACATACACAATCCATTCATACCTCAAACTCAATTTAAAATCAATTTCCAATGATAACGTTCTAAATTCCATTTTCATCAAAAACTCAAATAAAAATTCCATTCTCATCATCTATGTCATTCTACACCACATTCTAAAATAAAATTGAACATAAACAATCTATTCACATAAACAATCAATTCATAACACAAACTCAATTTAACCTCCATTTAACCTCAATTTCAACTCCATATATACATACACAACTCTTTCCCCTCATAAACTCCATTCAAACAACTTTTTTACCATCCAAACTCCATTAAAAAAGACAAGCTCATCATCAAATATCCAAACAAACAATGTATATGCATATATTCAACAAAAAAAACAAAAAAAATTAAAATTTATACATACCTTCAATGGAGGTGTGAAATGGGGGAAGAGTTTTCAAGCCCTCTAGGGTTATTTTGGGAGAAAGGATGAAGATGAGAATGATTTATTGTACAGTACAACCGATTTTAATTGTTTGCTACGGAAAACACATTCAGGCGACAGACATATATATAACTCCGTCTCCTGAGTGAATAGTAATAAATATGGGGTCAACTACCCCACTTTTCAGGTGACGGATATATTTAAATATTCGTCTCCTGAATGAACAGTATTTAATATCCCCAACCAACCGGACTTTATTACTCTACTTTTGAAAAAGTCCAATGTTCAGGCGACGAACCACAAGAACTTCCGTCGCTACAAAGGCCCGAACAACGCTCAGGCGACGAACCACTAGTATTTTCGTCGCTACAAAGGCCCATTCTGACAACCGTCATTCGGATACCTATTTGGGCGACCGATCTTGAGCAAAGTTCGTCGCCTGAATTTGTTCCGTCGCCTGAGTACAGTTCAGCCGACGAACATTGAGGTTTTTTGGTCGGCTGAAAATGGGTTGGAGGCGGTTTGGGCCTCCCAACGTTCAGGCGACGGGCCTTAGTGAGTTCGTCGCCCGAACCTGATTCAGGCGACGAACCTTTTGAGTTCCGTCGAGCGAGACGCAATCTGGCGTAGTGAGTTATGGTTGGTAAGATAGTAACTGATGAATAGATGAAGCTGATGTGTTATTTAATTTATGTTAAATGTAGGTTAATAAGCTAGTATGATACTCCGTATTTGGTAATTAAGATAGTTGATGAAAACTTGTGAATAGAAAACCAAAAACTTTAAAAAGTTTGGCTGAGTAGCTGTTGAAAAACTCCGATTAAAAAAGTTAATTAAACTAAAATCTTATATTTATTTTATTTAAAATTATATAATATAAAAAAAGAATTAAAAACTAGGTGACGGTGACAAACATTCTATGAATCTATGATTAATGCGAAATGTGAATCATCCAAATACAATGTTTTACATAAGAATTAACTAAAGACAAGAACTATATATCAGTAACTCCACAGATGGTACACATTATTTTCCCAGTAGAACAAAAGCATGCATTGCAAGTTGCAACAGAACAGATGATTACTCTAGCGGCCAGTCCAAAAACTTGAAGAAAATTTTATTATCACTGATTCACTGCCCCTAGAATGGAAATAACTGTTCAGATATCAGAGGGTAACTTTGCGACATTTTATGTGCAGTAAAACAAGTCATTGACCAACCACCATCCCATCAGGATTTTTTACTAGTATATACTCTGTATTAGGGGTGGGCATGGGACGGGACGGGACGGGATTGGGGTAATCCCGCGTATTTTTTACGGGACGGAATCGGGACGGGATTAAATATTTTTTTTTCCAAATTCCGCCGGGTATTATCCCTCTCGGGACGGGACGGGATTTGTCCCTCGTAAAAAACAATTAAAAAACAATACAAAAATAACAAGTATAAAGTTGTCAATGAGGTGCAAATTAAAGTGATGCATCGTATAAAAAACAGTAGGCATTAGGCAATACATTACAACTTTGGAATCTCATTACAATTGTAATTGAAGGCTAAAGAGTGAAAACAGTAGGTAGTACCGTAGTAAGGCTAAACCACCCGTTACTACTTACGGAGTATTTCTTATATAATTTTATGTTTTAATATTTTTATTATTATTTTAAAATTTGGTTTTAAATAAATGTTAAGGTATAATATAAATGTATCTTATATATTTTTATTTATTTTAATTAAATATATAAAATATATATAAAAAATTATATATATGCGGGACGGGACGGGATTTGCGGGATTCAAACTCTCCGTCCCGCGTCCCGTCCCGCGTCATTTTTGCGGGACGGGATCGGGACGGGATTGAAATATTTTTTTCTAAATCCCACCGGGATCGGGACGGGATCGGGACGGGATGCGGGACGGGACGAGATTTGCGGGATTTGTGCCCACCCCTACTCTGTATAGATAGGTATGGCCAATTGGCCACGACCCGGCAGATCATGGACTTGGGCGGCCCGTGGCCATGTCTGTTTACATATGGCCCATTCAATTATCCCATCAAGCCCAATGGAAATATAGCAAAGGCCTTATTGAGGCACTATCTATTTTTTTAATGTATTTTTAATTCATAGTTGTTCATGTACGTGTTAATTACTCCCGAGTATAAACATATTCATTCCAATTGGGATTGAACAGCAAATACAGGATGATACTATATTTGATTGGTCAATCTTTATAACTTGCAAAATTATTATCTTTGCAAATCATCAAGGAACAATTTGAGATAAAGAAGATGCATCCACTTCACTTTATTTGCAACTTTAATGAGATTTTTAGTTAACATTTTTTAGGAATACAAAAGGAGTTCTTCCATTGAATGTTTCCAAGTGACTAAATTTGAACTTCTAAACTCCAATTGCTTCTTTCTTTATTGCTCATTCAGTTGGGCTGCTACTTCTTGTTCACACCCCCTGCTATCTTCAAACCTATCACCATAGAACAACAATGTCAACTTAGCCAAGAAAATCAATACATCATTGTGTCACATCATTTGGGAAATTGCAAGAGTGAGTAAATTCACTTAACTTCTTTTTCAGTTACTTCTGACTGTAACGTTACTGATTGACACTATCTGAGCGTTACACTTCCATTATTGATTCATGCGAGCAATTATGTGGATGTACTAAAAAACGTCAGAGTTACTGATATCACTTTTCCAGTAACTTATATTGATTTGGAGATTTTCCAGTTGAAAATATTCATCATTGTTTGATATTAACTAGATGTAGTCGAAGAGAAAAAAAATAGATTTTTAAAATGAAACAAAAAGAGTAAAAATGTGGCATCGATTAATCTTATGGGTCGGGAACCCACATAAACCCTAACCATTCATGAAATTCGAAATCGACAACCTCAAAGAACGACTTTATAATAAACTGTTCACATACCTTTTCCTTTGGATCTCGAGTTACTTGCTCGAGGAAGGAAAACCCCGGTGCCTTTGTGTTTCGTTGCGAATTCACCTATCTCCTTCTCTTGAGGTGCCTCAAGTATTCTTTGGTGGTCTCTCTTTGCCAAGCCTATTGTTGGTGGAACCTCATTTGGCTGAATTATGATATCATGAAGACAAAAACATGAATTTGCATGTAGATAACACAATAGAAGAGATGTAACATGAAGGATCTATCCATTGAAAGAAGTACAATGCAAAATTGAAACATTTACTAAAATCATAGAAAATGAACATAATCAAGAGGTTATTGTTTATATGAGATGCAACTAACAAATGATGATTGATGTGCAATAACAACTTACTTCCATAAACACCGGACTTATAATATCAGATGGAAAATTGATGGTTGAGTCATCTTCACTTGAGGCATCTGATGGGGTTTGAATCTCATAAAACAGGTCGGAAGGAAGCCAAAACTCGCCGTCATCTAAATTGGGTGGGAAATCAAGCATGGCTTGTAGCAAGAAGAACAAGAAGGGGTTATATATTGCCATGGCAAATTGTGTAGCCAAGAATCTCAATTCCTTCCTATGGAGACCACCACTATTGGAGTTGTAGAGAGAAGGAGGTGAAAGAAGGTCCAATTACATGTTACTTCTATGGTCTTATATAGAAAAAAAAACTGGAAATTGGTGGCTCCAAATCTCATGTCATCTAGTTCGCCCCCTCTATTCCAACCCTCTTTTCCTCGTAAACTTCAAATAAAAATAAAAATAAAGTGAAATAAAAAAATAGATTAAAAGAATAAAAAAAAGCAATGTATATGAACAAAAAAAAAATCATCCTACTTAAGAAAAAAAATGAAATACAAGGAGACGTCATTTCCGCTATTGAGTTTCTGCCTCTGTCTTTCCGGCGTCGAGACGTCGTGTCTGTCCTTCGGTTTTCCCATGTTCTTTGCATTCGCAGTCTTCTTCCGGTGTCCTACGTCCGTCTCTCCGCTGGCCTTCTTCACTTGGATCTTCTGTATTCAGATTTTTTTTTTTGTATTTTGCTTTTATTTGGTTGTATCATGACGGTTAGTCCGTCTGCCTTTTTTCGGCCTCTCGAGGTCCTAGACTTCAGTTGATGTCTGAGATTTCGAATTATTTCATTTTCAAAAAAAAAAACACAAGGATCATTTCGAGGATTTTTACATTGACATGAGGATTTAATATTATTATTAACGTTATATAACACCGTGAAATAATATTTCAAAACTCCTAATTAGATAAAATCGGTGAATCAATAACAAAATAAAATGTGTATCTGAGTTCAAAAACTAGACATCAACGTTCTACAAAATTAAATGTGGTTTGTCTCATACTAATTTAAAGAGTTTTACCCGTTTTTTTTTAATAACTTCATTGCCTTATAGAGATACTGGTTGGGTCAAGATGCATTTAATCGAATATCATCAAATACTTCTGTATTTCTCTACTCAAAAAGTTTTGCAATTATAGAATCTTGTGTTTCAATTATATTGTCAGCACTTTTATTGCAATAATTGACTAATTATTTCTTAATCTTAGACAAGTACGATCAGCTCAGTCACTCTACATCTGAATCTGGTCTTGCATGACTTATTTAAGGGGTTGCCCTTCCCACTCACAAGCGACACCATATTTTCAAGGAAATTCAAATTTTGAATCTCTTGGTATAAAATGTACACTTAAACCTGTCAAACGGGTCATTCGGGTCGGGTTTGGGTCGGGTCTCGGGCAATACGGGTTTGACCAGGTTTCGGGTCATTTTGGGTTGGTCAATTTTTTCTTTTTTTTGAAATTAAAAGAAATCATGATTTGATAATTTTGCAATAAATTTAATATTCTAAAATTAAAGACGTTGTTTATAAGTTCTGGGACTTGTAATTATATACAATGTCTGATCTAAAATATTTGATTTTTATTATTTCTCGTAATTTTTAATAATATGTAATAATATATAAATATCAAGAGGTTGGATCATGTGTTAACATCCCTTATGGTGTTAAATAGTAATAGATCCGGCCTTTGATTGATTAGAAATGGATGGGTGAGATTAATTGATACTTTTTCTTTTTTATTTAAATAAAAAAGAGTAGGCCCCACCACTTTTATAGCCAACTTGCTGTAGAGGAAGCGCGTGTGCTGAATTTTTTTTTAGGTAACGTTTTTTTTTGTGGGGATGAGGAGATTTTGCTTCCACTGCGTGTTCGATGAAAATATTCGCTAGGATAATAGTAATTATTCGCTAAATTGATTGTTATTATTCGTCTATAAATAGGAGTTATCATTTAGATAATAACAAAAAGGTTGGTCAATTTTTCAACTATTCGCTAGGCTGATAGTAATTATTCGCCAAGTTGACAGTAATTATTCGCTAGGTTAACAGAATATATAAATGTAATTCTTGATTTCCACATGTAATTAACCACGTACATATGAATAATTCCGTACTATTACCGAATAATTTCTTATTATTACCGAATAGAAACTATGAACTTGTCGAATATTGACTCTGAACATGAAATTAATAGAACAATCATATGAATTCCACCGAATAATTGCTTATTATCACCGAATAGAAACTATGAAGTTGTCGAATACAAAGACAAAAATGTTGAGTCAACAAAAAAAAAGGAAAAAAAGAAAAGAAGAGAGAGATGACTTGAAGATAGAGGAAGACATCAGCCATTGCAGCGGAGCCGAAGATGTAAAGGCTCGGATTTTTAAAATATTAATTTTCGGAAAAAGAAAATCAAAATGAATTTAAAACAAATTTCGGCCCAAATTTTTAATTTAAAGATCGAATCCGTCTTTCATTTCGAGATTTGAAGGACCAATCAGCGGAAATTTAAATTCTCGACTCGAGATCCCAATTCCGTCATCTTTCTCACATCCTTATCCAAATTCAACCTTGGATCCCACAATTTGAGATTTAATTTTAAAATTTCCCATCTCTTTCAACCTTTCCCTAATTAACCCAACACCCACATATACTCTTTTTCTTACCTTGCTTTGATTTACCAAAAATGGAAGAGAGGTTCCATGCTTTGTCCAATGGGTACAATCAAGAACTCAAGTAAACCCCAAGATTTGTCCATAAAAATCTGAACTTGAACACATCTTTCCACACAAACACAAGGAACCAAACCAATCTCTCCTTTCTCCCTTGGAGGAAAGCGCCGAAGAGCACACCCTTCATCCTCCTTCGTTGCCGCCCACACCCTTCCACCACCTCACCATCTCCACCACCACACCTCCGTCACCACCAGTCTCACCCGTCGTCGCCACCAGCAGCCACCAGGAGCAGCCGGAGCGTCGCCGTCACCTCCTTGGCGTCCTGTTTTCCGATGCGCACCTCGGCTTCTTGCTCGAAGAAACAGCCCCGGCGCGCCCGGAGACAGCCTCTCGGAGCTCCGCTTCCGGCATCGAATGCCCTCGGTGAGCCTTCTCCCTTCCTTCTTCTCCCCTTTCTTCTTGTCTCGTGCGTGTCTGTCGGGGTGGCCAGCGTGGCTGGGTGGCCGGAGTTGGAGCACCGCCGCCAGAGATCCCCTTCCCTCTCCCTTCCTTCGGTTTTCCGGGCACGAGTGGAAGCTTGTGCTTCCTTCTTTCATTCGGCAGATCTGGGAGGAAGAAGAGGGAATGTGGACCCCCTTTCATTTGCCACATCAGCCTCCACCTCAGCCTGGGCCCATTTCATTTTTTTTACATGTCAACTCGGATTCCCTTAAAGGAATCAAATGAGATGGCCTTTGGGCCTGATTGTTTGGGCCGAGTTTGGTATTTTAAAAGGGGAATGTTGGGCCTTTTTTCTTTCTAAGAAGAAACCAAGTATTGGGCCTAATTTTTTTTGTTAGAAAACTTGACTTGGGGTTTTATAAAACAAGAGGGCCGGTTTTGGGGATTTTACAAAATAAGGGATTGGTTTTGGTAAATTAAAATAAAGTAAGGTTGATTTGGTAATTTGAAAAGGGATGTTTTGATTAGATGAAAATGGTTGAGCTTTTAAGGAATTAGAAAATATTTTATAAAAGTATTTAAAAGAAAATGGTGTTAGAAATATTATGTAATATTATTGAGATTAAAATATAAAATGTTGTGTTGAGATTTAAGATATAATATTATGGTGATTTATTATGTGTGGTTAAATGTTATATGATTATGATGAGGATATGCAATTATATGCTAAGTAAGATTGTGATATGATAGCATGCAAATTGGCTAAGTATGAATTGAAATTATCTTAAGTTGATGAATTGGATAATTATAATGAATATGTTTTGAGATAAAGTTAAGATGATGGAAATGGTGATGAGATGGTTATTGTGTTAAGTTGTGAAGTTGTGTGTGTGACAATTCTATGCTTTTTGTGCCTTAGAAATAGACTCATTCATGTACTTATACTTGTTAGGTGACAATCTGTGACGTGTTGGATTACATATTGCCTAGTTGATTGCCTTTTGCTGTTCTGCGGTACAAGGTAAGTCTCTTCGGAGTTTACTCAGATTGATAGAGAAATATTCCCTGCTTTATGTGCATGATATACTAGGTGCTTGCATTCATGATCAGCATGCCATGTAGTATCATGCTAGGTTGCATTGACCGTTGAGCATTCTATTTCTTTATGCGTATGTAAATAGAACGACCGTTCTCTGTGAAGTAACTAGAGTCTTTGCTAGGGTTATAGGATGGCCCCGTCCCATCGGGTCCCGTCCTGAGTCAATCGAGTCATGCAACTTCCTTATATTATGAGCTGCCTGCGGGCTTTATTGTGGATACGGGTTGGGCATGCGTGCCGCCCGATTATTATGGAATGCATTCACGAGCTGGCTAGTCTCCGCCCTATCGGAAGGGGGTGGAGGTAGGAGAGGGACATACCATTTGGTATTCTTTGCTGGGGCCCTATATATTAATATGCACTTGATCTTAGGAGCATGCTAGTGTGTTAATATTCCGCCTTGCACCTAGAAGCATCTTTATTAGTTATAGCGTATATGTGTGCTTAGAGTCGGGATGCAGCAGGTGGGCATCATTCTGATCCCGCTCACCATTAAATTTTTTAGGTATTATTTATGTTCATCCTATCGGTGCTGTTTGCTTATTGCGCGGGTCATTTTGTTCGGCGGAGAGTGAGCGCTGGAGTTATCGACTTCACCAGACTCTGATCATGTTTTTGGATTTACACTTTAGACTCCGTTTTGACCCGGCTCTGCCGTGGCACCCTCTTGTATTACACTTGTTTTTGCTATTTGCATGACTACTGATTTCCACGCTTAGACTTACGACAGATACAGGGGACTTCCCCGGGGATTCTAACGATCCCTTCGAATTTGGGTATGAAATCCCACTTTGAAAACATTAAATTAGGATTTAAAACCTTCAACCTGTACTCGGGACGCAAGGTCCTAACGAGGGGTTTCATCCCTCGAAACGTAACTCGGGAATCATAATCCCGGGCCGTTACAAAGGTGGTATCAGAGCCAGGTTTTGCAAACCGAGTATGATAGGTTGAAGTGGTTTTGAATATGGCCCTAATGTTTTCAAATGGTTTTTCAAAATGTTTTAGAAAGGGAAAAATGAATTTAATATGGCTAACTAAAATGGACTAAATATGAACTTGACCTAATAAATCCGGTAATCAAACAAAGGGAAACGATGGGGTAGTAAAGGCGCTAGACTATCCCTATTGGATGTAATTGGGAACGGGTAGGCAAAATACTAGCTTTCTTTTACAAACGGGGTTTAAAGACTCTACGGAGCCCGAGGGTTGGAGTAGCTTAGACTAGGGGGGGCGTGAGGTATTTGCCCCTCTGGTCAGTCGTCCCCCGAAGGACGGCATGGATCTTCTATTTGATTATATGCAATATTATATCCAACTGGGCCCGAGGGCGATCCTCCTCGAAGAGGATCATATTAATTCCGTTGATTGCTCCCATGCTGAGTGCTATTGTGCTTAGGATAGAGAACTAATCAATATGCCTTGACTTGAATCATGTATTGAATAACTTTGCAAACGGGATAGCGGGAGAATATCTTGTTCTTATGTCATTGGAATTCCTGTCCTATCGGAATAGCTCTTCCATAATTCAAATCCCTCATGATTCTAACTTCGTCAACCGTCCCACCAAAACATTTAGGCATGTTAGCAAGGGTCGAAGAGCATCCGCTCTCCTCGTTTCTAGTCCTGTTTGGTACCCCACCATTTATGCTTCTATCGAGTCTTGTACCTGAGGTTCCTGTCTTTCACGCGAAATTGGGTTGGTCAACTAATTACCTTCAGAAATCGTGTCGGATGTGAGGGTTACTTGAGTATGTTAGTGGGAGTGATGACTGAAGTAGTTCGAGTTAGGAGTGAGTTGTTTCTTGGAGTCATCCCTTTGATCCTCGTAATGTTCCACCATGCCTTCTTTCCGCAAGAGTCTTAGCACGACTTCTACCCTCACCTCTCGGAAACAACGTGAATGTCCTTGTGTCCTACTGAGCGAGTCATACTAGCGTCCCACGGGAAACGGGGTAATGAGTTGGTGATTACCTTTGGGGAATTGTGTCTGGTTATAATAGTAGCCCTCCTTCTAATTGCATGACATAATGCATTGATATATTTCAGCATGACTTGTCTGATATCTTGCATGATTGCAATTGTGAATGAGTATATGTGTCTCATGTATGAATTTCCATGATTGTTGCTCTCCCTTGAATTAGATCCATGATAGTGTGGTCAACCCTCTTGTATGAGTATCATGTGAAATAAATTCTTAGCATGTTAAGTTGACCAAATTTAACCTCGTTGACTGTGTACATGCTTAATGAGTGTTTCTAGTGCCATGTTAGACGTATGCCTTCTAATTATAGACCCTCGCATGATTTTGTGCCATACTTGTCTTGTTATATGAACATGTTTGTATCTGATGTGATAGTTTATGTGCCCATATGACCTTATCATATCCTCTAGCATGATTATTAGGGTGCATCTAGACATGATCGTAATTGACTTCGCATTGTCTGGATTTGCATATGTATGTACCTAAAATGAGTGATGAGTCATACATGTGACATTCTACGATGCCCGCTATGTCATATATAACTCATACTCTATATGTCTATGGTTGGTTTGTGCATATATGATCTTAATATATATGGAGCATGATTAGTGAATGAGATAATAGGTTGCTAGCTTGTCCTGCGTGCATGAAAAGTTGATTATATGAACATGTTATGAAGGTATAGATCGCTATCCCTTAAAGTGGGTACATGCTAGTGTGGAATGATGTGATGATATTCATGATTATTATGTGTTTGTGTGTCACAATTATAACCTTATAGAATACCCTAAGGACATCGTTGTAATCCCTGGGTGGGGATTATATCTTGGTCTCGTCGACCCTAGTCTTGGTCCGTGTCTAAATCATTAAGAAAGTCGTGTTGTCCGCCCTTGTCTCTCCCCTATCTCCGTAACTCTTAACCCCTGTGATCCTTTGATGAGCGCCTACATGAAAGAAAGAACGGACGACCAAGTGGCACCGGAACGGCGCAGCGGGAACGTGGTGGGTCCATGACCCATAGACTCCAAGGACGACGTCACCGATGGCAAAAAGGACAGATATGCTTCAAGGACGGCAATTGTGAACAGGATTCTCCCAGCTGACTCGAGGAAGAGCATTCTTAATTCAAATCGTGAATCCTTCTATATTAATCGAAATGAATGTTGTGCAATAAACCTAGAACTGACATAATTGGATGTGTGGTGGCGAATATGTTAAACTAGTAATGAATGATTGCCTAACTAACTTATGCTTGCGATGATGTATCTTGATACTTGAGTGTACTGACCTAATAGTAATTCGGTTATGGGTTATTTAGGTAGTGTTATTTTCCTCTTGGGCTTGAGTCGTGAGTTTCTTCGGTAAGCTAGGTCGGGAAGTGGCAGGTGAGTTGAGGTCTTTGTATTCGATCGTTGGTTGTGCAAGGAGAATGCGTTAGCTTAGGTGAAGCCGAGTGAGTTTGGTATCTGTGGGAGATAGAAGTTATTAGGATTTTCATATGAGTTTCCGGGTAGGTCTTAGGAGAGGAGTGGAGTCAGTATGGTGACATTCTGAGGGAGAGGTCTTCGTTAGAGATAGAGTAAGGCAACAACGTGTGCGGGTAGTGTAGTTCTAGAGGTGGATGAGTGAGCTAGGAGTGGATCGGGTTAGTGTGCCCAGGGGAGAGTGTCTAAGTAGTTCAGGATCGGATTGTGGTTAGCATTATTGATGAGCGATTAAGGAACGCCTAAGAAATCGTAGGACTTGGGACTAGATTGTATGTGCGGTGATTTGGGAACGGTTTTGGTACATGATGAGATTGAGGAAGTGCTAAGGATGAGTAGTATGAGGTTGTTTGGGAAATTATCGACCTTGAATATTAGGTTGTTCATATCAGGACTATATGTGTGATGAGTATTTGAGAATGGTTTAGATAGAATTGGTAGTGCTTCGAGAATTCATGAGTGAAGGATTTCTAGATGCGTTGTTGGGGGATTTTAGAATAGGGAATGAATCGGGATTTATGAGTAGAGGTTATTATGGCTATTTAGGTATTTGAGGATGTGAGATGAGTCTTCGAGGAAAGGTTGGTAGCTTGGCAATGATGTCGTTGAGATTTCTAGTAAGACTGTGTCCTAGAGGTTGAGATAGAGAGATTCGGAGCTTGGAATTGGGAATTGAATAGGGCGGAATGTATTGGGAATGTTAGAGGGTGAAGGATTTTAGAAGGGTGGCGAAAATGCGGTACTTGGGAAACTCGAATGAGGACGATTTAGGGATTTTGCAGAAATGATGATCGGTGAAGAGGGCTTTGGACGGTAAGGTGTCATGATTAAGAAGTAGGAGCTTGAGTTAATATAAGAATATGAAGAGATGAGGGACTGGAATATGACGACTTGAGGATTTCAAATGGTTAAGATTTAGTAAGATTTGGAACGAGAAAATTTGGGAATATGCTAAGACAAGGATCTAGAATAGGTCGGCTGAAGGATAATGTATGTTCAAGTTTCGTGAGATTTGGAATGGGACAAGTAGGTAGAATTTGTGATTAGTCGTTGAGGATAGACGCGAGCGATGAGGAACTCGGTGATTCGTGGTCATGCGTAGCACTAGATGATTTTTTTTTTGCCCTAGAGTTGTCGAGAGTAGGCAATTGAGTGGATTCTAGCAAGGTAGGATGCTTGTGTTGGTTGGAGTGCGAGAGTGGCTTAGAAGATGGTCGATATGAGTTAGGTTCTTAGAGGTGGATGGTTAGTGAGAGTGGTTAGTGGTGCGGAGAGTATGATCAGGGTAGCAAGGTGAGTTGGGATGTCCCTTTTTGGAGATGATGGTCGTGCGGGGTCTTGAAAGATTAGGAAGAGCAAGTGAGATTGTTAAGAAGCGTATGGATCGATCGTGAGAGTGGTTCAGTAGAGGACTTGGGATTTCTCTTAGAAGATAAAGATGGGACTGGTAGAAGACCCCTTATGACGAGGGTGTGCTTGATAGAGAGTCTTGGTAGTCGGTCGAGTTGTTAAGCTTGTCGGAAGAAGGGAGTTGTGCGATTGGAAACTTCGAGATATGGTTTTAGATGGTTGAGTAGGATTCTAGGTCGAGATATTGGAGTAGATTGATCCTTAGATGGCTTGATGACATATGAGTTGGGATACCTAGTAGCTGGTTCGGATATTTGGCCTTGGTTGAGGGTAGTTATGAGGCTATAGCGTTTGTATATGAGCGAGATGCGATGATGTCTAGAAATAATATTGGATTGAGCTGGTAGATCTAGGTGAGGATGTCCTTGATGTGAGAGATAAGGAGTAGTGGTCGTGTCTTGTTATGGTTGGTAGTTGTGGGCTGATTCTCTTGAGGATGTGATCTAGTGTATGCGTTACTTGGGGCCGAGGGTTGTGCCAATTCTATGTTATAAACGATGTTAATCCCCTAACGTATTGTCATAGACAATAGTGAACTATTAGTACTAATATAGTTATCCCCTGAACTTGAGGAAATGTAGTGTGCGGAAGTGCTTGTTGCCTCTAATGTGATGATGCTTGGTAGTTAGCGTAAGAATGGTGTGCAACTTCTGTGATATGATATGACGAGTCTTAATGTGTATGATACTATGCTAGATTTGTTATGGTATGTGACTATCCTTGACATGAATATGACCTGTCTATGAATGTGTGATACGATTGCTATGTTACATGATGCCTTGAATTGGAATGTGAAGAATGATAAGGCTAAATTGATGAATTTTGATTATGACTTGGAACCTATGAAGGAAATTAGGAATGCCTTGTTTAACATCGAATTTGAAGAATTTCAATTGGTGATTTAAAAAGGAACCTAGATTTTGAGAAAACTAATCCAACCCGAGTTTTCATTATGACGCCCCACGAAGTGGATACAAGCATGTATGGGGGCACCTGTAGATCGCTTGCTAAGACCTAGCGGAGACGTCACGATGCTTTTCGAGTTATGGTATGCCCGAGGAGTCGAAGTGGGGATGTGGTAGGGGCCCCTTATTACGACCGATTGGGAGTATTATGATCATGACGACGGTACTGTGAGATCTCATGGGGGCACTTATGAGGTACTAACGGGATCGATGACGTGATCCTTGGACTCACCAATTTCAACTTCATCCCCTACTTTAGAATGATTTTAGTCTCGGGGACGAGACTTGTTTTTAGAGGTGGATGATGTAAAGGCTCGGATTTTTAAAATATTAATTTTCGGAAAAAGAAAATCAAAATGAATTTAAAACAAATTTAAAACAAATTCCGACCCAAATTTTTAATTTAAAGATCGAATCCGTCTTTCATTTCGAGATTTGAAGGACCAATCAACGGAAATTTAAATTCTCGACTCGAGACCCCAATTCCGTCATCTTTCTCACATCCTTATCCAAATTCAACCTTGGATCCCACAATTTGAGATTTAATTTTAAAATTTACCATCACTTTCAACCTTTCCCTAATTAACCCAACACCCACATATACTCTTTTTCTTACCTTGCTTTGATTTACCAAAAATGGAAGAGAGGTTCCATGCTTTGTCCAATGGGTACAATCAAGAACTCAAGTAAACCCCAAGATTTGTCCATAAAAATCTGAACTTGAACACATCTTTCCACACAAACACAAGGAACCAAACCCATATCTCCTTTCTCCCTTGGAGGAAAGCGCCGAAGAGCACACCCTTCATCCTCCTTCGTTGCCACCCACACCCTTCCACCACCTCACCATCTCCACCACCACACCTCTGTCACCACCTCGCCACCACCAGTGTCACCCGCCGTCGCCACCAACACCCACCAGGAGCAGCAAGAGCGCCGCCGTCACCTCCTTGGCGTCCTGTTTTCCGTTGCGCACCTCGGCTTCTTGCTCGAAGAAACAGCCCCGGCGCGCCCGGAGACAACCTCTCGGAGCTCCGCTTCCGGCATCGAATGCCCTCGGTGAGCCTTCTCCCTTCCTTCTTGTCTCGTGCGTGTCTGTCGGGGTGGCTAGCGAGGCTGGGTGGCCGGAGTTGGAGCACCGCCGCCGGAGATCCCCTTCCCTCTCCCTTCCTTCGGTTTTCCGGGCACGAGTGGAAGCATGTGCTTCCTTCTTTCATTCGGCAGATCTGGGAGGAAGAAGAGGGGATGTGGACCCCCTTTCATTTGCCACATCAGCCTCCACCTCAGCTTGGGCCCATTTCATTTTTTTTACATGTCAACTCGGATTCCCTTAAAGGAATCAAATGAGATGGCCTTTGGGCCTGATTGTTTGGGCCGAGTTTGGTATTTTAAAAGGGGAATGTTGGGCCTTGTTTCTTTCTAAGAAGAAACCAAGTATTGGGCATAATTTATTTTTGTTAGAAAACTTGACTTGGGGTTTTATAAAACAAGAGGGCCGGTTTTGGGGATTTTACAAAATAAGGGATTGGTTTTGGTAAATTAAAATAAAGGAAGGTTGATTTGGTAATTTAAAAAGGGATGTTTTGATTAGATGAAAATGGTTGAGCTTTTAAGGAATTAGAAAATATTTTATAAAAGTGTTTAAAAGAAAATGATGTTAGAAATATTATGTAATATTATTGAGATTAAAATATAAAATGTTGTGTTGAGATTTAAGATATAATATTGTGGTGATTTATTATGTGTGGTTAAATGTTATATGATTATGATGAGGATATGCCATTATATGCTAAATAAGATTGTGATATGATAGCATGCAAATTGGCTAAGTATGAATTGGATAATTATAATGAATATGTTATGAGATAAAGTTAAGATGATGGAAATGGTGATGAGATGGTTATTGTGTTAAGTTGTGAAGTTGTGTGTGTGACAATTCTATGCTTTTTGTGCCTTAGAAATAGACTCATTCATGTACTTATACTTGTTAGGTGATCATCTGTGACGCGTTGGATTACATATTGCCTAGTTGATTGCCTTTTGCTGTTCTGCGGTACCAGGTAAGTCTCTTCGGAGCTTACTCAGATTGATAGAGAGATATTCCATGCTTTATGTGCATGATATACTAGGTGCTTGCATTCATGATCAGCATGCTATGTAGTATCATGCTAGGTTGCATTGACCGTTGAGCATTCTATTTCTTTATGCGTATGTAAACAGAACGGTCGTTATCTCTAAAGTAACTCGAGTTTTTGCTAGGGTTATAGGATGACCCCGTCCCATAGGGTCCCGTCCTGAGTCAATCGAGTCATGCAACTTCCTTATATTATGAGCTGCCTACGGGCTTTATTGTGGATACGAGTTGGGCATGCGTGCCGCCCGATTATTATGGAATGCATTCACGAGCTGGAGTTATCGACTTCACCAGACTCTGATCATGTTTTTGGATTTACACTTTAGACTCCGTTTTGACTCGGCTCTGCCGTGGCACCCTCTTGTATTACACTTGTTTTTGCTATTTGCATGACTACTGATTTCCACGCTTAGACTTACGACAGATACAGGGGACTTCCCCGGGGATTCTAACGATCCCTTCGAATTTGGGTATGAAATCCCACTTTGAAAACATTAAATTAGGATTTAAAACCTTCAACCTGTACTCGGGACGCAAGGTCCTAACGAGGGGTTTCATCCCTCGAAACGTAAATCGGGAATCATAATCCCGGGCCGTTACAGAAGACGGGGCAGGGCGGCAGAGCCATTGTAGCGGAGCCAAAGACGGATCCATTGCAGGGCGAACGAAGCTTGAAGAAAGAGGAGAATGGAGAAGGAGACGGGCACGACAAGGCAAGAAGAGGGATGCGAGGCAAGGCCAGACGGGGGTCCATTGCAGCGGAGGGACCGTCGAGGTGAGGAGCGGAGGGCGGCGACATCAACACCCCAAATTGAATTCCTAGGCCTCCCTATCCTCTTTGGTGGCGCAATCAGTCCAAGATCTCTCATCGGCGCCGAGTAAGGAGAATCGGTTTAGGGTTTGGTATCGCAATCAGCCCCTAATCTCTCATGGGCTTTGAGTAAGGAAAATCGGCATCCTCTTTGATGGTATTGCTTGAGAATAGAGAGAACTGAAGAAAGAGAAAGAGCGGAGAGCGGAGGGCGGCAAGGCAAGACGGAGGAGTAGTTAGGGTTCTGACGATTGAATGGAAGAGAGAGAGAGAGAGAGCTTAATACATGCGCATATGATTAGGGTTGGGTGAGTTTATTTTCCAATTAATTTTTAATTAATTTAATATATTTCAATAATCTGGGCCATCCATTTTCCTCTCATCAATGATCTAGATTTGTTAATATTTAACACCGTAAGGCTTGTTAACATTTGAACCACATTCTAAATATCAAAATTTAAATAATTTTTTTAAAATAATTTTTTTTAAATTTGATATTTTATATATTATTACATTTTATTTAAAAACATTTGATTTTCATTTTTTCTCATAATTTTTAATAAAATGTAATAATATATAAAATTTCAAAATTTCAAATAATTTTTTTAAAATAATTTCATGCAATTAGTAATAAGCATATAATTGTTTTAATATTTTAATATAAAAGTTTATTTGAAAATGAAAGATCAAGTGATTGTAATTATAAGGCATTCTTTGGCTTGTAGGATAAGATGATCTGGAAACCGGATGCATCAAGAAACTTCACTACCAAGTCAGCCAGAAAGGTACTTACGCCTCCAACAAATGAACCTGATGCACACACTTGGATTTGGAAATCGAATTTGCCCCCGAGAACCAAAAATTTCCTATGGAAATTAAGGATTGATGGGCTTTCGATGATAGCTCGACTTAATAGGTTTGTCAATAGAGTTCCAAACCAATGCTCGCTTTGCAATCGGCTGAGGAGGACGCATCCCATCTCTTCACAAAGTGTACTTTTTCAAGAGAAGTTATAGCCCTTTTCGAGCAACAAACTGGTACGATTTTCCCTGACCTAAATAATACGAACTCTCTCCACATTGATCTGGATCGTATTAAAAAGGCAAACCATAAATTTGAAGACCTTGTCTCTATTTAGCAAACTATATGGGAAATTAGGAATGAACTTATTTTCAGACATAAACAGCCTAACGATAATGCCTAGATTCTTCGGAGAATCAAGAAGATTCTTCAGGATTGGGGAGAAGGATTGGGTCATCCAACAAAGGCCAATATAGCTAAAACCAAAAGGACTACTGCTAAATGAAGTATGCCACCTAGAACTATCTACAAAATTAATGTAGATGGTTCTATCAACCTTTTTGGCAAGAGCCAGATAGGTGGGATCATTAGGGATTTCGAGGGTCATATTATTGATATTTTTTTACAAGGAAGTTAATGAAGGTTCAATCATCCAAACGGAGGCGTCAACTATCCTGATGGGGCTACAAAGAACGAAGGAGAAAGTGCTCATAAAGATCATTCTAGAAAGTGACAACCAAGTTCTGGTCAAATCTTTAAAGCATCAGCAAAATCCAAGGTGGGAAGCTATGAGACATATTGAAGACATATCTACTCTTCTTTTGGAATTTGAAAGGGCAGAGATCCATCATTTCTACAGAGAAGCCAACATGTCGGCATAATATATTGCTAGAAAAGGAATCATTTGTAATTTACAGTCCATCCCCTACAATAGGGAGTTTTGTAACATCATCCTTTAGGATAATCCTGGAGTTACGCTACTTTTTCAGTAGCAGCTCCTAATGTTTGCCTACTGTAAAAAAAGTGATTGTAATTACAAAATGTCATAAATTGGAATCCCCATAAAAAATAATCATATATAATTATAAATCAATCGGGTCACCGGGTCAAATGGGTAAATCGGGTCAAAATTACCGGTTCAATCGGGTCACCGGGTCGAAACACAGATTACCCAGAAAATTTTCGGGTTTTTGGGTTCGGGTCAAAAAAATTTCGGGCGTTCGGGTCGGGTTGTGTTTTGGTAGGTCTAACTACACTTGATAATAATTGACTAATTATAATAAGGTGAAACTAATTAAAATAACCCAATCTTTAAAAGGGTGTTAAAAAAATATCCCCACCTTTCAACGGTAAGAAAAATAACCCGACCTTTGGGAGATGTGGTAACAAAGTATCCCGATTGTTTTTACAACTATAAATATGACATATAATTGATGAAATTAAAATTTTGGTGAATTTTAAATGATATTGACTTATTTTAATGAGAATGAAATCATTTAATCAATTTTATGCCATTGTTTTGGCCCAATTTATGGTCGGAAAAATTAGTCAAGATACTTTATTATCATCTTCCCCAAAGGTCTGGTTATTTTGCTTACCGTTAAAAGGTGAGGATATTTTTTTAACACCCCTCTAAAGGTTGGATTATTTTAATTAGTTCCACCGTATAATAATAATAATAATAATAATAATAATAATAATAATAATAATAATAATAATAATAATAAAAGAAGAAGAAGAAAGTACATTTAATGTATAAAAGTTTCGGTCCATACTAAATTAGTTAGTGACTTTTTGTTGAGAGCCCAAACCTGGCCTCTAACCAGTCCAAATCGAGTCTAGCCAAACCAAACCGGGCGGCTCCAGCCTGTCCACCTCGGCTCCGGCCACTACAAATCAGCCTCGACTGTATCAAACGGGTCTTCGCCCCTATCTATCCCCGAGCAACACTGTTTACCGCGTTCCGCCTCCGTCCTGGGTGTGGGCGGCTCAATCGGCATCTCGTCGTTTGGTCTCACCTAACCTCCTTCTCTTTCCTCTATATCCCGGTCGTCGATTGAGGTTTTTTTCCTCTTGATTCGACCTATAACCCGATACCCCAAATTCGATTGGTTTATCTTTCGATGATCCCTTAGTTGATCCAATCTCCCTTGGGTCGAGGTGACTCTGCCTCGGGGTGGCCGAGTTTCTCCCTTCTTGGTTTGCATCCCTTTGGGCCTCTCAAATTTGTGGTATGTGTGGTGGCGTTCATCCACTCCGGTTTTGCTCGCCACCGCCCAGAGGCGAAATGTTTTGGGGCCCAGAGGTGGCCCTGACCCCCACAAAAAAAAATTACAGAAGGAAATTTTCTAATTGGATGAGATGGCCACACACTTATCTCTCCGTGCTCTACCTTCTCATCTCTCCTAAAACTCATTTATCACATTTTAACTTTCCAGGGGTAGTAATTAGCTTCCACGCCCGCCACCACCTCGTTCGCCGCCCTACCGACGCCTCGGGTTGCCGATGTGCGTTGTAGTGCCAACGTTCCGTTATTACACCACCACCTCGTTTATCCATGGCTTATATGCTCATAAATTGCGAATCGAGTCAATCGACACAACCACATAAGAACGCATGCGCTCCTCCGCCTCCGCGCTCAGACCCTTCCGCTTATAGTCATCGCTGTACTAGGAATTTTCAGTTCGGCATACCTTCCCCCATCCACAAATTGGATTTTTGCAGGAAAACAAGAAATGGCAATAAGTTCTATACAGTTCTTCAACTGCAGTAAATTAGGATTATTAGTAAATTGGATTTAGACTTTTAGTCCTTCAATTGCTATAAAATTTTCAATTGTAGTAACGGCACACATGATGAATGAAATTTCTTTCACTTTTATTTGGTTTTAGTGTTTAGACTTTTAGTCCTTCAATTGCAATAAGTTCTATACACTTTTATTTGCTTTTTATTTAAGAAAGTATATTGCACTGTGAAATTCAAGCAACATTTGCCCATAATCTTAAAGTTGGTTTTTTTAATAGATTTAGGTAAAGTGGTATGTTGAAATGAATATTCATGAAATGAATAACAATTGATGAAATGAATCTTCATCTTTGTAGGTTATGGGTAAAGAGCGCAAGCTAATAAAAATTGATTCATTCTTCAAAAGTAAAGAATCTGGAACATCCAAAGATGCTACAAATGTCACAAGTCATGCTTCTGATGTCAATAATTCAGTCCAACCAGTTACGAATCATCCGGCCCGCCAACCAATGTAGGATCTCATTTAGAAACTATGAGGATGAATCTGAATGAGATTGATATTTCTAGGATTGAACGAGATCTAGGAAAGCGTCCAAAGATTTGGGACTATTCACCCAACAAGTGTGACGAGATAAGAAAAGATTATTTGGAACTAGGCTAATATCAGATTTGTCTCACTGAATATCCCAGGTCTGAAAAGAAACATTTTCGTCGCTTTCAAGAATCCTGGTATGCACAATTCTCTTCTTGGCTTGAGTATTCTCCTTCTAAAGATGATGGATATTGTTTTCCATGTTATCTTTTTACTACAAAACCTATTGGTCGACCTGGTTGGGATGTGTTTAGTGTTAAGGGATTCAAAAATTGGAAGAAAGTTAACAATGGAAAGAAATCAATGCACATCCCAACCAGGTCGACCAATAGGTTTTGAGGACTTGTTGAATCAATCAAAGCACGTAGATAAAGTAATCAATGCACAAAGTCGTGAGGAAATTGTAAATAATCGATTAATAGTCAAAACTTCTGTTGATGCAATTCGATTTCTTTCAACTCAAGGATGTGCTTTTAGGGGTGATGATAAATCTAATGAATAACAAGATCAAGGTAATTTTATTGGGTTGATTAAGCTTTTGGCTTCCTATAATGAAAATGTTGCTCAAACTGTATTGGATAATGCTCCTAGAGTTGCTAAGTATACATCACCTCTTATCCAAAAGAAGATTCTACAGGTATTTGCCGGCAAAGTACGGAGCAAGATTAGAGAGGATATAGACGATTATAAGTTTTGTATTATTGTCGATGAGACTTGAGATGAATCTAAAAGAGAGTAAATGGCTCTTGTATTGAGATTTGTCGATAAATATGGTTTCATACAAGAGCGTTTCTTTGGTGTGTCTCATGTTCCTAATACTTCCGCTAAAACTTTAAAGGATGAAATAGGTGCCATTCTCTCTCGTTATTCACTTGATGCGCAGAATATTCGTGAACAAGGGTATGATGATGCTAATAATATGCGTGGTGAGTGGAAATGCCTACATGCATTATTTATTAATGATTGTCCATATGCATACTATGTGCATTGCTTTGCACATAGGTTCCAATTGACTTTAGTTGCTACTTCAAGAGAGGTAATTCCAGTCTATCAATTTTTCACTAATCTAACTTTTGTTATAAATGTGGTTGGCTCTTCTACTAAACACCATGATTACTTGCAAGATGTCCAGTTAAAAGAAATTACATATTTGTTATCTATTGATAGTCTTGAAAGTGGCAAGGGAGCAAACCAAATAGGCACTTTGACAAGACCGGGACATACTCGATGGAGTTCTCATTTTAGGTCTTTATGTAGCCTATTGAGGTTATATGGTCCAACAATTGTTGTGCTTGTGAAAATTGAGAAATAAAATTCCAACTACGTACTCTCAACGAGTGGATGCTAATGCTGCTTGGGTAATGGTAAATTCGTTTGAGTTTGTCTTTATTCTAGATTTGATGAAGGAGATTATGGGCATTACAAATGATCTTTGCTTAGCTTTGCAGAGGAAAGACTATGATATTTTAAATGCTGTTCATTTAGTTTCAGATTCAGAGGCTCTGATATCCAAAAGTTTAGGGAAGATGGTTGGAAAAGTTTTCTTGAAAACGTCATTTCATTTTGTGGTAAATTTGAAATAGATGTACCTGACTTGACTGCCCCTTATTTTGAAGGTCGATGTCGTCGGCGCAAAAGAGATGTCACAATAGAACATCATTTTCAAGTTGATATATTTCTTGCCGCTATTGATGTTCAATTGTAGGAGCTTAATTGCATGTTTGGTGAATCTGCTATGGAACTCTTATCACTCAACAATGTTTTGGATCTTAAAAATGGATACAATTCATTCGATATTGATTCCATATGCATGTTAGTTGAGAAGTACTATCCATATGACTTTGATGATTAAGATAAAGTTAATCTGAGATATCAATTGAGGTTATTTGAGATAGATGTGCGCAACCATTCAGAATTGCAATCACTGTCATCAATTCCAGAACTCTGTCAAAGGTTAGTAGAGACTGGTAGGGCAAGTAGGCATTATCTTATTGATAGATTAATTCGCCTTATATTAACCCTTCCCGTGTCTATATCAACTAGTGAAAGAGCATTTTCAGCGATGAAGATAATTAAAACAAGGCTTAGAAATAGAATGGAGGATGATTTTTTAGCCGATAATATGACAGTCTACATTGAGAAGGAGATTGCGAGGAGCTTTGATTCTGATGGTATACTTGAGGTTAGTATTGGTTGTATTTTGATTTTGTAGAAGGGTTTTGGCTTCAAAATGTCCCCCCTTCTAATTGTACTTCACATATTTAAATAATAAAATAGGCGTGGGGATGAGCCTCCCAATTTACCCGGGTTCCAAACCCTACAAAAATTATTAGTTCTTATTCGACCCCCTCATTGTTAAGTTTGAGGTTTCGCCACTGCCACCGCCCCCGAACCCGGATCCTTTATGCGGGGTCTCTCGGTGTCACCAGGGCTTTTCTGGGTGGTGGTTTCAATGCGTCCCCCCTCCTCGGATCCTCCCCCTTGCCTAATCTTCCATGGTTGCTCTGGTCCTTTCGTTTTCGGTCGGCAGATCTCCTTTGTTAACTTTGCATCCTCTGATCTTCCTTTTTCCCTCGGCCCTTTTTTCGGGCCTTCATGCTCCCTTTGGGTCCAAGCTTAATCTTTCGGGTCATTCTTCTCCTTGGGCCCAAGTGAACAAAATAAGTTTAACAAAAAAAAAACATAAACAGACACATAATAAAATAACTTTAACAATAATAAAACATAAACATATATATATATATATATATATATATATATATATATATATATATATATATATATATATATATATATATATATATATATATATATATATATATATATATTTGAAAACCTCTCCTCCGGGAGCCTATCTCTTCTTCGGAAGCTTTACCTCGGCTTCGGCCGCCCTCGGCTTCCCGTTCGGCATATGCCTGGTTCGGTAGCTGTTGTAGAAACCCTTCTTCGGAGGCCAAATAACCACCTCCTCGGCTTCCCGTTCGGCATATGCCTTGTTTGGTAGTTGTTGTAGAAACAACCTCTTCGGATGTCAAAATTCGACTCGTTGGCTGCCTAGTCTGGGGTCTTGCATCTCACACCCCTCTCACTTCTCCTCCCTCTCCCCGGGTTGCGCCCTTCTGTTGGGGCCCTCTCTGTCATGGTTTGGTGGCTTGGATTTCGTGGCTCGCTCTTGCCATCTCGACTCCCCTTTCCCTCGATTTCAGTTCTTGGGTTGGATTTTCCGGCCCTTTTCGAGCTCTCAGTCGCCATCATCTCTCCCCACCGGGTGGTTGTTTCGGTCGGTCTGGGGTTTCCTATCGGGCGGCCACCCGCCGTCCACCGCCTCCCTCCTCCCCCACCTCGTGTTGCCTCTCTTCTCGGGGTGTCGGGGTTGGCCTATCTGTGGTCTTCCCCTAAATTGAACTCGATCTCCCGGCCTCCCTCCCTCGAATTTTCTCCCGTCGACCGCCATTCACTTGAGTTAACTCGCCTACCTCTCTCTGGTCGGCCTCCTTCTCAGGAGCGTCAGATTTAGGTTTTGGCGTGTTCTTTTGTGTGGATTGGGCGTGTCTATCTCCTTCCTTCCCGAGTCGGGCTCCTTTTGGATCTGGGCTTGCCTTGGGCCCGAAGGTGGCCCGACCTTGGAAAATCTCAGATTGCTTTTGTTTCTTTGGGCCCAAGGCTACTTCCTTGGGCCCAAAGAGGCCCGAACTCTTTAATATCTTTATATAAATAAATATTTTCAGCATAATATATCTATATAATTTATTATATTTTTATATTCATAATAAATCCCGTTTGGGTTGGATTATTTCCCGTTAGGGTTTCTGGTGCTTTTGGTTTCAAGCGATGAGGGACTTTACGTTTGGCGTGTATGGACCTTCTTCTCCGTTTGATGAGGTTCTGGCTCTTCGGAGTCGGGTCAGGCTGGGGTCGTGGCAGTGTGTATGGAGGCATCTCCTTTTCCCGGAAGGTTGTTTCCTTGGAGGTTCGTCTTCACTGCCCACATGTGATTCCTGATGTACCGCTAGCCTGCGATGCTGCTCCAAGGTAGTGCTTGACTTTGTTCGTCGTCTACGTCCTCAACTTATTTGGTTTAGTTGTGTTTCGTGCGCTTTGTACAGTGCTACTGCTTGTAATCTGCACCTTCTTTGTTTTTTTTTTGTTTGTTTATGACGGTTTTCCGTCTGCCGACTTGTAGGCCATTGAGGTCCAGGTCTGTCTGGCCTCAAATTTTTACCTAATCAATATATATATATATATATATATATATATCCCATATATATGTATACATTTATTTATAAAATCCCGATAGGGTTTGACCTTAAATCCCGTTAGGGTTGGAAATAATCTTTTTTATGCTAATAACTTCTCCCCGGATGTTTCTGCTTGGTCCCGGGATTTGTGCACAAATATTCGCCTGATGATTGTTCTTCCCTTGGTGGCTCATATTTGTTCCCTCTTTTGGCGTCAGATCGTTGCTTTGCCGTGGTGGCGTTTAGTTCCGAGTTAGGTTGCAGTATCGGGCGTCCTGTATAATCGAGAAGATCGTGAATGTGTTCGTGGTCTTCGAAGATCTCTCATTTAGGTGGGAGCAAAGTCGGTAGTCCATATTTTCTCAGGTTTCGCCCTTTCCGGTGGTGGGTTACTGTTCTCCACCTTCACGGCGTCGAGACTAGCGACGTCCCCCCTAAAAATCCTGTTTTAGTGGGATCCAGGTGGAACCCGCGAAGGACTTCACAACCAAGATGGACTTACCTGACCCACATGGTCAATTACTCATGTGACCGGACCTGTGCCATACTGATGTGAAAAAAACGGGTCTCATGCAGTCCTCCTTAGAGCTTGTACATTAGAGGGCCTTTGGGCCTTTCCAATTACCAAATAAGCAAAATAAAAAAGAAAAGAAAATCAAAAGTAGGCAAGAGCCACATTCGGAAGCCCTTATATGAGGATCTCAAGTTGTGAGGTCCTTTGCACGCTCAACGAGAAAAGTTGTAAATTCGTCCCTAAAAAAATTCAATTTTAGGCATTTTCTATAAAAAAAAATTATATTCAAGTGTGAAATAATTTTATCTACCCGTAAACACCCATTTTGCTTTGTTTTTTTTAAATGCACATATTCTATTATTTTTTTTAAATAAAAAACAATAACAAAATTTCTACTAACATTTTGATATGTTTTTTTTAAATAATAATAATAATTGAGTAGATAAAAAATGTAAATAGTAAAAAGTAACTTAAGGGCCCAAGACTTGACTCTCCAATGAGGGTGCAAATAATAAAACATTGGAATGTGCTCTTAAGCTGACGGGGTACCCAAAAAAAAAGAGATAAGGGCTCGAGTTCGAGCCCTCTAATGTGCATGCTCTTAAGGAACGACGTCTTAAACTCATAGGGACCAGGAACATACATGTAACACGAGCGAGAGCAGTATCAATCAAGCGTCGCGGACAGAGTATACCTGCTCCCCCAAGCGTTGCAAACACGAGCGAGAGTTGTTATTTTATTATTATTTTTTAATAGTTGAGATTAAGTAGCCGTTTAAAACAGCGATTCAAATTTTGACTAAATTCCAAATTACTTTTGATCTTTGTTTATTTTAAACAGCAAATTACATTTAGATAGCAAATTATTTCCAACCATTTTGAAAAAAAATTCTATATACCCCCACTCCATTCACCCAGGAAAAAGAAAGAAGATAATCCCGACTTGATAAGACAATGGAGTGTGAATGAGAGAGATGTGAGAGCATCTCTCCCAAGAAACCCTAACCCAATTACCCCTTTCACCATCGTCGCCCCTGCACAACTTCCTCCACCGCCACCCTTGTCGTCCGTCCAACCTCCATCATGTTTTCCCTCACCACCACTATCTATGAAGGTTGGTTGTCGCCTGCGTTTCAGGCTGCTTTGCCCCTTGTCGAACCCCCAACCCGAGTATCCCAAATCCCTAAGTTTCGAATCCGACGTCCCTTGTTCTCAATCGGCCTGGTTCTAGGTGGGTCTCGACTCGAATCGTTCGTGTTCGGTGGTCCCGTTGCCAAATTGGGTCCCGGTGCGCCTGTCCGCGCTTAGCCCCCTCGTTGTCTTCTCCACCCGTGGTGGTTGGCTGGCCTCCTTTGTATCTTGCTATCTACAAGCTTTGCTCCCGTCGTTGTCGACTCCCCTTGGTTGTCGTCGGTGCTGGCGACCCCCATCAAAGATTAGACACTTTGGTTGATTGTTTTTGTTTTTGTCAAATTTGAAGAAATTGAATAAAGAGATTGTAAATTTGGGGTTGGTTGATGGTGTTGCGTACTTGCGTTGTATACGAAACTGCCTTGGAGTGGGAGAGGGAGAGAGAGGGGGTTCTATTGGTGTTGCCGGTAACTCCAATTCCAGATCTCCGATGACTCCAATTCCAGATCTCCGATGACTCCAAATTCAACCGATTCCACGAAATTTATCCGCCTTTGGCTTCTATTGGTGTTGCCGGTCGGCGGCGGCGGTGGTCGACGGTTGTGGTGGTTGGCCGGCAAGGGCGACGGCGAAGGAGGAATTAGAGGTGAGGGTTGGTGGTGGTAGGGTGGGAGGAGAGAGGGAGGAAGGTTGAAGATAATGGGGGGCAAAGTTGAGAGTTTCCCCTTCCCATCCCCTCAATCTCCCTTCGGTCAGGTGGACGCGACACCCCTTCTAATCCCCGCATCCCCTGTTTCTCATCCTCCTCCACCCCCCGCATCCCCTTGCCAAACACGCCGGCGTGAAACCCGAAAACCCATCCCCACTCCCCGGCACCCCCTCGCAGCCCCTCGCAAACACGCCCTACGTCTTGTACGTTCTTGCCCCCTTGTCCTCAAATGGGCATTTAAATCAATAAATAAATGAATAAAAACCGTGAGTGGATCTTTTGATTAAGCGAATCATTTTTTTGGTTGCTTAATTTGTTGATTCATTCAAATAAACCCACCCGATTATGGTGATATTAAATTCTGAAAGGGCTTGACTAAAGCCTGAAAGGGTTCCTGGTACTTCTTACTTTGGGGTTCTCGGTCGCGAATCTGGTTGTTCTTGGCACTCCTTTTCTGGGCTGGGGCTCTGGCGTCCGTTGTCGGGTCTGGTTGGGGTCGAGGTGGTGTGTATCGAGGCGACTCCGCGATACGGAAATTTCCTTGGAGGTTCGTCTTCACTGCCCGGACTCCTGATGTACCGTTGACCAGCGGTGTCATTTTTTTTTTTTTTTTTTGATTAGGTAAAAATTCGGATGGAGAACCCTATCCAAAAGCATCCTGTCGGATAAGGTCAAGAAGACCTGTATCGAGGTAAAGCTCAGGCCCCCTGGTAGAGTAGCAAAGGTGTGCAACCTTATCCGCTACCCGGTTACCAATACGGGGAATATGTGATACACTAACATTCCTTATTCCTTGGAGAAGACTTTGGATATCGGACATAACCATTTCTATTTCCCAAGGGCAACCAACTTGTGATCTTAGGTAGTCCGTGATAATCTTTGAGTCTCCTTCTATTATTAGATCGGTTATGTTTAGTTCTCTCGCTTTTTCTAACCCTAGGCGTAGAGCTAAGGCTTCAGCTATAAGGGGTGATTGTCCACCATTAGCTTTTCCGCCAATGTTGATTGGGTCTCCACGCCAGTCTCTGATGATGTATCCAATGGAACTGTTTGTGGCGGATTTAAAAGATCCGTCAAAATTTAGCTTATATTTACCCGCCGGAGGTTTCCTCCATTGATAGGTTTTCCTATTGTTCTCAGAGAGCCCTTTTCCTTTACTTTGTTTCTGTATGCCGTCATCCTCCATTTCATTCCATCTACTAGCTTTCCTCCGGCTATCAATATTATTCGTGATCATTTTCTTGATAGCCTCTGCAGAGGGGATGGTTTCATTTCTAAAGATTGTTTGATTTCTTATAAACCAAATGGTCCACCATCTGATTGCTATCTGTTGTTTCTTCTCCATCGGAAGAGTAGAGCCTAAAATTTGTAAAATTTGATTCATATCTCTGTTTTCTGTAATTAGGTTGTTAATGTTTTGAGATATTTGTCCAGGGAATTGTTGTTGGAAATTGTTGATGGGACATTCTATGAATAGGTGAATATCATCTTCCACGAACTGGTTGCACAAGGTACATGTGTTCGGTACCGCCACCCCTTTTAGGGCCAGCCGGGTAGCCGTGGCGAGGCCTTTTTGTTTTATTTTCCAAATAAAGTTCTTAACTTTAGGTGGGGCGTCGAGTTTCCAGATCCATGAGAATTCATCTGACGGTCTCTGTGGTGTGGATGAGATTAAGTTATAGGCACTTGTCGTTGTGAACCATCCTTTTTTGGCGGGCCACCAATATAGTCTGTCTGTAAGGGGGGTGATTGGCAAGGGGATTTTCATAATATCCTCTACTATGGGCTTAGGAAGCACTGATACAAGTTTTTCCTTCCACCATTGTCCTCCTGCTATGAAATTGCTTACGGTATCATGTGGATTAATGTTATCTTGAGAGTCTATTTTGTCCTTTAGAGGTGTCGTAGCTACCCAATTATCTTCCCAAAATTTAATTGATTTCCCATCCCCCACCTGTCAGATGAGTCCCGTTTTGAATTTGGGGATTAGATAGCTCATTTTCGACCATTGCCACGAGGCATTGCCTTTTCTAGAGTTGGTAAGGATGTGGTTTTCATTCAGATACTTATATTGTATGATTTTGACCCAGTTATTTTCCGGTTCAGCCAAAATTTTCCAAAGGAGTTTTAGTTGAAGGGCTTCATTCATGTCTTTGGCTTTTCTAATTCCCAGTCCTCCATCCCTTTTTGATTTACATATTTTGTCCCAACTGATTAATGGGCTATGTTGTGCATCTTTGTCCCAGAAAAAGGTTCTGTTGATTTGATCTAGTTCTTTGTGGACCGCTACCGGAAGCATGAAGCTCTGCATTGAGTATAACGGTTTTGATGATAAGTTAGACATTATTAGGGTTGCTCTGCCTTGTTGAGAAAGGGCATTCGCCCTCCATTTGCTCAATTGGTCTTTAGATTTGCATACCATTTCGCCAAAGGTTTCCTTGGTAACCCTCCCATTAATGATGGGACAGTCTAAGTATTTTTCTAGGTTTCGTTCAAGGGGTATGTTTAGAATTCCTTCTAGGTCTCGAGCTCTTGATCTAGGAATACCTGGAGTGGTTTGAAAGGACGATTTGTGGTAATTTACCTTTTGTCCTGAGAACTTATAGTAGTCTTCAATTATCTCTTTAACTTTTTTACATGCATCATTACTTCCTTTTGAAAATATTATTATGTCGTCCGCAAAGGTCAGAAACGGAACACAGGGGCCTGAATGGCCAAATTTAAATCCGATGTTGTTGTGGTTAGATTCTGCATCCCTCGAGAGTTTACGAGCAAGAATTTCTGCCCCGAGCAGGAAGAGAAACGGGGAGAGGGGATCCCCTTGCCTCAAACCCCTTGAAGGTTTGAAAGGATCTGTAGGGCCATTGTTTACTAAGACAGAAAAAGAGACTGTGGTCACACATTCCATAATAATATCCACAAATTTTTGGTTGAATCCAAAATTTTGAAGCACTGCTTTCGTGAAATGGCAATCTACTCTGTCGTATGCTTTCTCCATATCAAGTTTTATTGCAGCCCAACCCTTGGTACCTTTTCTAGTACGAAAGGAGTGGAATACCTCGTGCGCTATTAGGATATTGTCTTGGATTGCTCTATCGGAAACAAAGGCTCCTTGTAATGGGTGTATAAGTTTTCCAATTACCATTTTCAGTCGGTCTGTTATTATCTTTGAGATGATTTTATATAAGGTAGAACATATGCTAATCGGGCGATAGTGTGTCGTCATGGAGGGGTTATCAATTTTTGGTATGAGGGAGATAAAAATGTGGTTAATTTGTTTTAACATTTTTCCAGAGTGAAAGAAAGCTTTTGTAGCCCGGATGATATCAGAGCCAACGATGTCCCAATAATTTTTGTAGAACTCAGCCATCATTCCATCAGGGCCGGGGGATTTGTTGTTCCCAATTGAGAAGACTGCTTTTTTGATTTCACTGTTTGTTGGTTGTTGAATAAGTGATATGTTTTCCTCTTCTGTAATGACCGGGTTGATTTCCGAAAGGTATTCTTCTAATTGGGGGGTCCTATACATTTGTTCTCGATTAAATCCTTTCTCAAAGTCCCTTTGAATTTCCCTTTTAATGTTTTCATTGCCAATTATGTTAGTTCCTTCTGCGGAGGTAATTGTTCTAATTATCTTCCGATTTCTTCTCCCTGTGGCTACTCTATGAAAATAGGAGGAGTTGGTATCTGCTAACTTTAAGTGTTTTGATTTAACGGTGTCATTTCTTGGTGGTGCTTGGCGGCGGCTCTTAGTCTATGTTGTCTCTAACTTATTTGGTTAGGTTCGCTTGTTCGACTGTATTCGTGTGCTTTCCCCTGGCTGTACTGCAATTTGTTCTGTTTTTTTTTTTGTTGTAAGTTCGATTCGCCGTCTGCCGACTTTGTCGTTCTATCGAGATGTCGGGTATGTCCGACTCTCGAATTATTTCCTAATAAAAAAAAAATCTCTCTTATTTTACTCTCTCGGTCCATATATATAGTCCGTTGAATTCTTCGACCGATCTCTAACTCCGTTGCTTGCTCCTACTGCTTTAATCTTCATCGTGCAGGAATCGTGGGAATCTACAATTTACAATCATCCTAAAACCACACTGTCAAATTCAACACTGTGTTGTTCGAATCATCTCCAAATTGGAAAATCATTCCAGTTTCAGATATATAAGATAACAGCAGATCAACAAATCCGCGAAAAATGCAGAGGATCTTCGGCGCTAAGAAACCGAAAGACCCGCCTCCTTCCGTTCAAGATGCATCTGATCGAGTAATTCTCTCTCTTATCTTTATTCCGAAGCTTTTTATTAATGAATTAGTTGACAAATTTTAGGGCTTTGAAATTTTTGTGGAGGTTTCTTGACTAGGGTTTTGAGCTAATACAAAGAAAGAGTTTGGCGATTGGTTAGGGTTTTGGAATCGGGAATGAAGTATTAGTTAGATTTGCTACTAATAAAGATAGATTGGATTGTTATTGATGGGGAAGCGACTGATTACTCGATTAGTGCGCATCTGATTGATTTGATGATCGAAAATTTCGGGTTTGGTTATAGTTGATTTGTTTTACGCTGTTGTTTCTCTCAGATCAATAAAAGAGGGGAAAGTGTGGATGAGAAGATAAAAAGGCTTGATGCTGAGCTTGCGAGATACAAAGAACAGATTAAGAAAACACGCCCTGGCCCTGCTCAAGAGGCTGTGAAGGCGCGAGCAATGAGAGTCCTTAAGCAAAAACGAATGTAAGTTTTGTTCTATTAACATTTTCCTTTTGGATTTGAAAACTGAATATTCACTGGTGTTGATAGGGTGGTTAAGGCAAGTCCATGAAAATTGAACTATTAGGAACTTGTTACTTTTCCATATGTTAATTGATGTGGACTTGTTGATGTATTAGTTTAAATTCGTGTTCTTCATTTTTGGCTCTCGGTTTTCATTTTCTTGTGGATGGAGGAAAAAGGCATTCATCCGAGAGGCATTATCGTTTTTTTTTTCACCCTTAAAACCTCATTGTGGAAGGGCCGTTTAATGATTGCTACTGCTTGGATACGCCACTGTGTGGACATACTGGAAAAGAACTTAGTGCAAGCATGTCATTTATCGTGATTTCTGTAAAGAATGATGATTGTTTCTAATTGATAAGGGGGTATATCTCCAATCATCATCATTCATGTCTTGCTTCTTGTAGGTATGAGGGGCAGAGGGATATGCTATACAACCAGACATTCAACCTTGATCAAGTTGCATTTGCTGCTGAGGGTATTAAGGATGCCCAGCAAACTGTATGTTATAAGAACTGAGTTATGATTAAGTCTTATAACTCTCATTTCGATTTCATGCCTTCATTTTGTTTCATGCACTTTTTTGTGGCATATCATGTATGAGGATTCACTATGTAGTATGGTAGTGTGATAGCTCTGCTGCCCCCATTTAATGTAGTCATTAATTGATATCTGAATATTCACTATGTAGTATGATAGTTCTTCCTCTTCCAATGTAGTTTTAAGTAATTATTTCATACGACTGCATGCTAGATTTTGCCCATTCAATGTAATTACAGTATTAAACTTGTTTTCACAATCCAAATGGCAGTTCTTATTCGAAAGCTTGTATGTTCATCTCCAGATCGCTTCTTTTTGCTAATATTCTTGCTTCAGAATGCAAGATGGGTGTCCATTTTATCAATTTGATATATTATGAAGTTGAAATGTATTTGTATCTGAGGATCATAGAATACTGATGTAGCTGGCTGAAGTTTCATTTTGTTGTTTAGGAGTGTCCTGCCATCTTGGTGTTCTAGTCAAGGTAGATGCACTATATGGTCCAGTACTCCCGTTATCACATTGGAATTTTTTTCTTCCCTTTTTTAGCCTAATGTCATGGTTTGAGTTAGTGGAAATCAAGCATTTATATACCCCATTTGAAATGTTTTTCATTGTCATGACTCATGAGAGGTTGTCTATATCTTATTGTATGGGCCGTGTGATTTAATTTGGTGTTATATTATTGTTTTGATAGTGGTTGCATTTGGGGTAGCCAGTGTGTAGTTGCTTTTATTTTGTTGAGGAATGTGTTTGTTCATGTTGATTCCTTTCTTCTTCTTGTTCAATTTTGTTTTCTTTCCTCCTTCCTTCCTCAGATGGCTGCAATGAAGGCTGCAAACAAGGACCTGAAAGGGATGATGAAGACCGTTAAGATTAATGACATAGATGTAAGTTGCTTGATGGTTTTGCATACACAGTTCCAAATCATCTTGGAAAATATTCCTGTATGCTATTTTGTTTTGTCATTATGTATGATCTCCAGAATTTGCAAGATGAAATGATGGACCTGATGGATACAAGCTCTGAAATTCAAGAGACCCTTGGTAGAAGCTATAATGTTCCCGATGATATTGATGAAGATGATCTCATGGGTGGTAAGCTAATCTTACATCAGATAACACGGATATCTGTTTTTTCAATTTCCCTTGAATTAGACATTTAAACTTGCAGCATTCCTAAAATGTCTTTTCAGTAAGTCTTGACCTCACATTAAATCTTAAAATGTTGCATTGCAGAGCTTGATGCTTTGGAGTTAGATATGGAATCTGAAAGCCAGGGGGTTCCCTCTTATCTTCAACCTGACAAAGAATCTGATTTGGAGTCAGAACTCAACTTGCCTGCAGCGCCTACAAGGCCTGCAGTTCCAGCTGGACGAAGCAATATCCAGGTAGATATTCTTTCCCCTGATTGTAATTTATTCTGTTCTCCTTCCTCTAATGGGGGTCTTAGACGATCTCGTCCGTGGTAGCTAAACTAGCGTTAATGCAACATGTGTCTTTTAATTGAATATCAGAATTGCCTGCCGAATTACCCTCGTAGCTCATTATCAAGGGCGGGTTTGACTCGAGGCTTCGCTTTTATCTTTTTGGTCCTGTCATAGCGTTGATTGATGGCTGTCAGTTCAGACTGTTTTTAGTTTTCCTGCTACATGTATAAATGAACCTATTGCTCTGGTAGATGGGCTCTTAATATGGCTTTGGCTTAATTTGACAGGCTGAGGATGAATTTGGTCTACCTGCTGTACCTCATGCATCTCTTCGTGACTAGTTAAGAGGATGAATCTGGTATGCCTATTCGCAGCGTCTTTAAGCTTACTTGGTAACCATGCTAAAACTGCTGCGCAGATCTTCCAACATTGATGTTATTTTCTACATTATTTTGTTAATTTATGTACATTTTTAGATTCTACTAGCTGTGTACCATATAGGCACCATGATTATGTCAAATACGAGTTGAAGCATCTGGACAGAAAAACGATTTTTTTAAAAAAAATAGTTATTTACCAAAATATTCATGGGTTCAAAATATTTACAAAAATATTCATTTTTTTACCAGCTTTATCAAAGAAACGCAACTTTAAACCGCGTTTCTTGCACAAATCAGCAATTTGAACTTCGTACCGAAGAGGAAATTACAATTTACTAAAAAAAAAAACGCGGTTTTAAACCGCGTGCTTTTCAAGATTTTGTGAAAAACGCTCTTTGAACCCGCGTTTATAGCATAAAAAACCAAAAATCAAATAAAATTGTAAATCACGGGTTTAAACCACGTTTTATATCTAAAGACCGGGCAATTCAACCGAAGGAGGCGACCAAAGCCTGGGTTGCAAGGGAAGCTGGGAAGGGATGTGCGGATGTGCTATAGGGGACTGCAATTGGTAGGGGAAGATGGATGCCAGAGGGTGAGGCCGAAGCGCTGATGGGGATTGCGGAGGAGGAAGCCAGTCTCAACTCTAGTGTAAACGCTAACAAAATAATTGGAAAATGCAACTGGAATCACTGCATCCCCAATCGATTTCCTATTTTTTTTCTACAAAATGGGGAATCCAAATTTATTATCCTCAAAATAATATTGATAAAATTCTAATAGGTTCGCTATTTTGAAGAACTATAAAATATTTTATTTTTTATTTATTTTGTAATTGAAAATTAATGATATTCTTTTCCTTTGAGCTAAAACCAATCAAAGAACTTGACCAAATAAACATATGCTTCTTCTGGAACAAAGATCAATCCTTCTCTCCCCTTATTGGTTGGGATAAGGTTTGCAAGCAGAAACGATTGGGAGGAGCAGGAATACGTAAAACAAAAGACATGAACCAAGCACAAAAAATGAAATTGCTTTAGAAAATCTTAGTAGAGCCGTGTAACTCGTGGGTCCGATTGATGAAAGAAAAATATTTGAAAGAAACCCCCCTCCTTGAATACCAGCGAAAAGGTAATTCATCTTGGCAATGGGCCAAACTAATGGAAATAAAAGAAGAATTCTGTAAAGGACTAATATGACAAAATAGGTAATGGAAACACGATAAATCTTTGGAAGGACATCTGGCTAGACCAAAAACCACAACAAGGTCGACAACATCTCAACACCACAATCAATGAAAATGAAAAGGCGGAAAAATACATCGACATCAACAAGAAATGGAATATTGATGAACTATCCAACATCCTCCCGATGGATGACCTACGAAATAGAAGACAGACTATACTGAAAACCAAATAAAAATGGTTGGTTCAGCACAACAAGTGCCCTAGAACACATCACAAAGCAAAACACAAAAGAAACTATTGACACATGGATATGGAACCTAGACACATTCCCGAAAGTAAAAAATTTCATTTGGAAACTTACGCTAGATGGAATCTGACAAAAACCAGACTAGCAAACAAAGACATTCATGTTCCACTAAATTGCGCTTTGTGTGATCAGACGGATGAAAGCCCAATCCATCTCTTTACTGAATGCCACCACACCCTACAATTGATTTACAAAATTGACCCAAACATTGAAAAAGTGTTTCGAGAAATTGACATTAGAAACAAATCAATCAAAAACATTGTATGTGAAATTTTTACTAAACTCAACCCCGGGCAAAAAGGAAGACTTGCGATGACATGGTGGAGCCTATGGATAAGCATGAATTGAAAAGTATTAGAAAGCCTCAATACAACATCCATCCATACCATGGAGAATTATACTAAGCAACAAATATAGAACTGAGCTGCCTCTAAATTGACCTTTATAGTGGAGGCCACATGTCACAACCAAAAAACCCGAATAACTCAACCACAGAGAAGAAGAAATTTGAGATGGAGCAAACCAGATGAGGAATCTTTCAACATAAAATTTGATGGATCCAAACTATCTTCGGGTGAAGCTTCTGCAGGTTTCATTATCAGGGACCACAACGGGGCATTCATCAAGTGCGGCGGCTTCAAATGTGGACACATCTCAGTCTTTGGCTGCGGAGGCTCTGGCAATCAGAGGAGGTATCGCCAAGGCAAAGGAGCTTCAACTTCCCATCATCATGATTAAAGGCGATAGCCTGAGCGTCATCAATTGTTTGCGAGGTTTTTTGGTGCTGCCCATGGGAGATCGAGATGTTGGTTTCCGACACCCTGCTCCTACTCCAACATTTTAAAAGGGTGCAATTCAACCATGTTTTTCTGGAGGTCAACTCGACCGCCGATAGGATCGTGCGACTAATCCACACAACGCCCATGCAGGACCTACTTGTGGATTCTGCTCTGCACGTATTCATTCGCAAGGATGCCCTTGAATGGTGGTCTAGTAAGGAGGGTGGTCTAGCAGGGCCTGACCCCATCCAAATAATTACCTTATAAAAAAACAAATTACCTTATAAAAAAAACAACAACCAACCAACCAAAGTAGTTGAGTAGGAGTATATACTGGATTCCAGTAGCTCCTCTGAAATTCTCCTATTGATGGTAATTTTGTTTTATTTTAAATTTAATGGTCATTATTTCATTCATAGAGGAGCTAGTGGAGTCTATAATTTTGAATTGATATTGATTTAATTTTTTGTATGTATAATTTTCAATAGCTAGCAAAAAGGGTGGGTTGTTGCCTATTCCTACCGCTAATTTTCTTACTCTGACTAGGTTTTTATGGGCATTTTTAAACGACAGCATACTTATATACATACATTAAAGACCAATTCTCATCACTTTACTCATCAAATTATCATATTTTTTTGCTCAATTTCTTCTCCAGTTTCAAAACCTGTTTGATGGCTTCTCGTTCGTTGGGTAGTTGTTATCTAATTAATAAATTTATGGATGACAATGACGATATTGATGATGAATATGAAGAAATGTTACTTGTTCATGACGAAGACAAAATCCGCGATGATCAGAGTTCAAGAAGAGCTCATCATGGTTCTATTATTGATTACCGTGATGGTTATCGTGATCTATGCGAGGGTGATGAATGGCTTTTCTATGACTACTTTGATGATCCTCTGAAATATGGAAGTACTTTCTTTCGAAGGAGATTCGGAATGAAGCAATCTCTTTTCATGCGCATTCATGATGTCATCGTCGTGCATGATGTGTATTTTCTTCAAAAGAAGAATGCCGCTGGACGTCTTGGCTTGTGATCGCTTCAGAAGATAACAAATGCTTTTAGACAACTAGCATACGGTGTTACAGACGATTATGTTGATGAGTATATGCAGATTGGGGAAAACACTGCTATTGAAAATCTAAACAATTTGTCCTAGCAATTGTTGAAGTTTTTGGTGATGAGTACTAGCTTACGGGTACCAAATAGCAGCGACCTTAAGAGATTAGCATCAATAAGGGAAAAAAGTGGATTCTCTGAGATGCTTGGAAGCACTGATTTTATGCATTGGACATGGAAAAATTGCCCCACCGCTTGACATGGTATGCTTACTGGCCATATTTTTGAACCTACTATTATTTTAGAAGTTGTAGTTTAATATGATTTGTGGGTATGTCATACTTTCTTTGGATTACCCGGGTCTCTTAATGACATCAATATGTTAGAGCAATCTTATGTATTTAGTGGATTGGATGAAGGTCGTGCCTTTCCTATTAGCTATAAGGTGAACGGGAGACCATATAAGATGGGATATTATCTTGTGGGTGATATTTATCCTTGTATCATGGGCAACATTAGTGAAGACTATTTCAGCTCCATAGGGAAATAAACATAAACATTTTGCTAAAGAGCAAGAAGGGATAAGGAAAGATGTTGAACATGCATTTAGAATGCTGCAAGCACGTTTTGCTATTGTTCGAAACCTGGCAGGACTTTGGGATAAGGATAATCTTAAAACTACTATGATGGCATGCATAATTATGCATAATATGATTGTTGAAGATGAACGTAATGAAAATGTGTTGAGTCTATGAATATTATTCATAATATTATGATGGCATTAATAATTATACATGCCATCATAATATTTTTAAGATTATCCTTATCCCAAAGTTGTTGCGAGGTTCGAATAATAGCAAAACGTGCTTGCAGCACTCCAAATGCATGTTCAACATCTTTCCTTGCCCCTTCTTACTCTTTAGCAAAATGTTTATACTTATTTCCGTATGGAGCTGAAATAGTCTTCACTAATGTTGCCCATGCTATATATATATATAGATAAATACCATCGACAAGATAATATCCCATCTTATATGGTCTCCTGTTCACCTTATAGCTAATAGGAGGGACACAACATTCATCCAATCCACTAAATACATAAAATCGCTCTAACACGTTGATGTCATTAAGAGACTCGGGTAATCCAAAGAAAGCATGTCATATCCACAAAACATATGAAACTATAACTTCTAAAATAATAGTAGGTTAAAAAATATGGTCAGTAAACATACCATGCCAAGCGGTGAGGCAATTCTTCCATGTCCAATGCTTCCAAGCATCCCATGGAATCCACCCCTATTGCTAGTAATCTCTTAAGGTCACTGCTCTTTGGTGCCCGTAAGTACTCATCACCAAAAACTTCAACGATTGCTAGGACAAACTTTTTAGACTTTCAATAGCAGTGCTTTCCCCAATCTGTACATATTCATCAGCATAATCATGTGTAACACAGTATGCTAGTTGTCTAAAAGCATTTGTTATCTGCTGAAGCGATGCCAAGACGTCCAGTGACGACAACATCATGAATGCGCATGAAAAGAGATTCCAAATCTCCTTCGAAAGAAAGTACTTTCATATTTCAAAAGATCATCAAAGCAGTCACGGAAAAGTCTTTTACGACCCTCGTGTAGATCACGATGAACAAAAGGGTGACCAATAGTAGAATGACGACGAACTCTTCTTGAACTCCTATCAACGCGGATTTTGTCTTTGTCGTGAACAAGTAACATTTCCTCATATTCATCATCAAAACTGTCATTGTCATCCATAAATTTATTAATTAAATAATGACTACCCAATGAACGAGAAGCCATCAGACAGGTTTTGAAACTGGAGAAGAAACTGAGCAAAGAAAATGATAATTTGATGAGTAAAGTGATGAGAATTGGTCTTTAATGTATGTATATAAGTATGTCATCGTTTAAAAATACCCATAAAAACTTAGTTAGAGTAAGAAAATCAGCAGTAGCCAATAGGAATAGTCAACAACCCACCCTTTTAGCTAGCTATTGGAAATTATACATACAAAAAATTAAATCAATATCAATTCATAATTATAGACTCCACTAGCTTCTGTATGAATGAAATGATGACCATCAAATTTATTTTTTTCTTACCATCAATAGAAGAATTCTGGAAGAATTCATAATTATAGTACTTTGGTTGCTTGTACCTCATAGGAAAAGAATATCATTAATTTTCAATTACAAAATAAGTAAAAAATAAAAATTAATTTTATAGTTCTCAAAAATAGAGAACTTATTGAAACTTTATCAAAATTAGGCGAAACTAATTAAAATAACCCGACCTTTAAGGGCGTGTTAAAAATATATCCCAACCTTTCAAAGTGTAAGGTAAATATCCCGACCTTTAAAGGGGTGTTAAAAATATATCTCAACCTTTCAAATGTAATATAAATATCTCGACCTTTCTGGTTAATGTTAAAATAATATCTCAAAAAAGTTTGTACAAAAAAAAAGCTAACAGGACATGCATATATGTCAAAAAAAAAATTTAATAAAAAAAACTTTAAAAAATATATAAAAAAAAATTATAGTTTTACATATCTTTCATCTTTTATATTTTATACACACTATTTTCTTATAACTCTATATTAAAAACCTTGTTTTATTAAATCATTTCTTTTCTTTTCTTTTTATCAAGGGAAAGAAATAAATTAATAAAATATAAATATATATATATATATATAAATATATAAATGATATATTTACAAGTGTTTAATATTTTATTTAGATTATTTTTATATTTAAGGGATAACACCCATATTCGTATAATGGACCATTTAACTAATTTCGCATTTTTGATGAAAATTTAAAATAGAAAGAAGAATGGTTAGAATTTTAGTAAATAAATTATGTAAAAAAAAAATGGAACAATTGAACAAAGAAGAATCATATGGAAAATTGAAATATTAATAAAGTGTCTTGAATTTTTTTTTAAATAATAAATGAAAAAACTTGTTTTCTTAAACCCTTCTATTAATTTTTTATATATTTTTTTAAAATTTATTTTTATATTAATTTAGTTTGCCACATATGTATGCCATGTTAGTTTTTTTTTGGTAGAGAATTATTTTATATATTATTTGAACATCACTTATAAAGGTTGATATATTTATCTTACATTTGAAAGGTAGGGATATATTTTTAATATATCCTTAAAGGTCGGGATATTTATTTTACATTTGAAAGGTTGAGATATATTTTTAACACACCCTTAAAGGTCGTGTTATTTTAATTAGTTTCGCCTCAAAATTATTTTGAGGATAATAAATTTTGTAGAAAAATTGGGGAATCTCTTGGGGATGCTCTAAAATACCCATATTATTTTTGGTTTTAATTCGAGCAATTGAAATTAGTTTTTACAATTATGAAAAATGAGATTTTTTAAAAAAAATCTATAGGGAACAAGAACATTTTCACAACTTGATGTTAAAATAGAAACAACTAAAGGTTACTAAGCTCTCCCTTTTGAAAGCATTAACATGATGATTGAGTTTTTTCACAACTTGCTGCACATCATCAATCTCAAATAAAAAGATGCATATTTGATCGTGTTTCATGGTTTTTTTTATTCTTTTCTACAATCCAAGCGTTTTTAATTTGCATTTTAGTATAAGAAAAAAGGCGCTACTATAAGCAACCTAATGAAAGTAAAGGCAACTTCAAACAAAAACCATGAAACACATTCAAAAAGCGCTTTCAATTTTTTATTTTTTTATTTTTTTATTTTTTACAGTAGGCAACCATTAGAATGTTTTTAAAAAGCACATCATCAAGATGATGTTACAAAGATCCCTGTAGAAAGGGAGACTAACATTACAATTGGAACTATTCTTAGCTATATAGTCAGCAGCATAATTGGCTTCTCTGTAGCAATGCTGAACTCTTGCAGTGACAAATCCTTTCTGACGAATCTGGATCTCCTCTATAACTCTTAGTATTTCCCAAGGTACTGATTTCTGATCTTCTATTGCCTTGACGACTCCCAGACTATCTCCTTCAATGACAATCTTGCTCCACCCTTTAGCGCAGGCTATTTCTAACACTTTGCACACCGCAAGGGATTCTGTAAGGGTTACAGATCCCTTAGAAACTTTTTCATGAAAAATATCATGACAATACCCCCAATATGGCAATCGCCCGACGGCTTGACCGACCCGTCTACATTAATTTTGTAGACGGATATTGGGGGCCTTGTCCATTTTATATTTCTGCTTCTCTTGCTTTTAGTTCCTTTCTCTTCATTTTGAATTTTTTCCCACTCCTGCGTGCTATGAACTGCTTTCCTCGCAGTTGCCTCTATGTTATCCGGTTTAACTCCTTTGAAGATGACAGAATTGCGGAATTCCCATATGTGTTGCCAGAGTATACAGATGTGCTCAAACTGATTATCGTTTCTTTTAATGTGTTGTAGGTCAGTCATAGATGTTCCAGGAACACGAAAGCCTTGGAAACAAGCCCCACTTAGTTGTTCATATTTTGTTACGATCATCTTTGAGATAGGGCATTTGAGGAATAGGTGGTCTGTATTTTCAGGCTCCGTGTTGCAAAGGCAACATTGGCTAGGAACACGGTTGAAATATCTATTTAATCGTTCGCTAGTTGCAAGACTATCAGTAGTGATTTTCCATATGAAGTTTTGGGTTCTAGGAGGCAGTTTAAGCTTCCAGATCCAACTACTATCAATATTGTTTGGGTTTAATCCTATAGATTTATCCTTACTAGATTTGGTGGAGTATATTCCACCCTTGTCAAACTTCCAAATTAATTTATCTTTAGCTTCCCAAGAGGGGATAGCGATCTGGGTGATCTGCTGGACTAATGTCGGAGAAAATAACGAGTTGAGTAAACTTATGTTCCACTCCTTGTTTAGTGTGATTAAGTCTGAGACCTTCAAATTCGGATTATGATTATTTTGGTATTGCTCTAGATTTACATTCTTTAGCCAAGGGTCTGACCACACATTTATATTAGTGCCATCACCTATAAGCCAAAGGAGTCCTTCATTAAAGCGGTTTCTTAATTGTAAAAGGCGACCAAATTGCCATGATGTGTTATGTACATTTAAATCTGTTATCCTACGGTTCTGGAGGTACTTATCTCTTATAATTTTGACCCAGACATTGTCCGGATTCGTATAGATCTTCCATAGTAGCTTCATTTGTAGGGCTATATTCTGGTCCTCCGCTTTCCTAATGCCAAGACCTCCTTGACTTTTTGGACTACAGATCTTGTCCCAGCTAATAAGTGGTCTATAGTTTTGTGTTTGTGTCTTGTTCCAAAAGAAATTCTTGTTTATCTGATCAATTTTAGTTAGAATTGCTTTTGGTAGTAAAAAGCTTTGCATTAAGTAGTTTGTTTTAGAGCTGAGGTTAGCTTTGATTAGTGCTGATCTGCCAGCTTGGGAGATAGAGGCAGACTTCCATTTAGGTAGTTGATTTTTAAGACTTTGGATTGCTTCTTCAAAGACCTCATTCTTTACTCTCCCATTCACAATGGGAATGCCCAGGTATTTTTCCATACCTTTAGCTACCGAGATGTTCATTTGTTGAGCGCCTTAGCCCTGTTTACATTCTTGGAGAATTGGATCGAGCTCTTTTGGTAGTTGATTGTTAGCCCAGACATATTGGAGAACTGGTTAAGCATATTCTTAATAGTGTCCGGACTTTTGTACGAGGCTTTTGCAAATATTATCGTGTCATCCGCGAAGGTTAACAGAGGGATTGGAATGCTATTTGGGGTAATTTTGATGCCGACTAGTGCATCTTCTAATTGGGATTCCGTTTGCAATTCTCTTGCCAAGTTTTCCATAATAATAATGAATATATATGGAGCTAATGGATCACCCTCTCAAGTCCACGCTCGGGTTTGAAAGGTTTTCCGGGATCATTGTTAACGAGGACAGAAAGAGTTGCTGTTGTAAGACATTTCATAACCCAATGGATCCACTGTCTATGAAATCCTAATTTTGTGAGTAAAGCTTCTATATAGCTCCAGCTAAGTTTATCGTACGCCTTTTCCATGTCCAATTTCAATGCCATCCAACCTTCTCTTCCCTTATGTTTATGGAAAGAATGGAAGATTTCATATGCTATTAGAGTGTTGTCCTGAATAGATCTCCCTTGCACAAAGGCCCCTTGAAAGGGATTAATGATGCAAGGGAGGATAGGTTTCAGTCGGTTAGCCAAGATTTTAGTGATGGTTTTGTAGATTGTATTACAAAGACTTATGGGTCGATAATGGTGTATCGTTGTGGGGTTATCTACTTTTGGTATAAGGGCTAAGAATGTTTGATTCATTTCTCTTAATATTGATCCAGAGTGGAAAAAAGCTTTAACAACTTTACACATCGAATCACCTACTATATTCCAGTATTTGGTATAGAATTCCGGGGGAAAGCCATCAGGGCCCGGGGATTTATCTTCTGCCATGCTGAACATGGTTTCTTTTATTTCTTTAGTAGTTGGTTGTCTGATGAGGTTGTTATTTTGTTCTTGAGTGATCTCAGATTGAAGGAAGGCCAGATGACTATGGTCAATTCTATTATTATTGGGTGATATGAATCTCTCTTTCATTTACATGGTGATGTGATCTCTAATTTGAGTTTTATCCGTGATGATTAAGCCATTCTTTGTAGTAAAGCTAGCAGTTTTATTTCGGCTATTTCTTACCTTTGCTATTGTTTGGAAATATCTGGTATTTTGGTCTGTTAGTTGCAGATGCCTTGTTCTAGCTCGTTGTTTCCAGAACCGATGACTATAGTTAAGGATCTGCATTCTTTTATTTTCTAGCCGATTGAGTTTATTTACATCCAATGAGGACAAAGTTCCCCAAGGAAGTGCTTCTTGGGGTTCCTGGATTTTTTTATCAACCTCATATAGTTGTTTATCAAAGTTATTTTTATTAGTTTTACACCACTGCTTAGTGTTCTGTTTGAGAAGCTTCTGTTTTTGGATTAGCTTGAAACCAAAGGATCATGTCATTTTATTTTTCCAGACATTTGAGACTATTTTCTCATAACCCGGGTTAGAAGCCCATGCCATCTCAAATCTGAAAGGAGAGCCTTTATCTGTAGAGGGAATCCCCAATCTCATAGTTATCAGGCAATGATCTGAAGATGAAAATGAGTGATGTCGAACTACCATATCTCTAAATTTCGTATAAATGTCATGGTGAGCCAGAACTCTATCCAACCTTTCATAGGTATTGTCTATCTTATTTTGATTTTTCCTCCAGGTGAAAGGAGAACCTTGGAAAGGGATGGTGTGGAGATTTAGTTCATTCTTAACATCTCTTAGTCTTCTGAATCTGTTTAAGGAGGTGAAAGGAGAACCTTGGAAAGGGATGGTGTGGAGATTTAGTTCATTCTTAACATCTCTTAGTCTTCTGAATCTGTTTAAGGAGGGACAAATGCCACCCATCTTTTCATTGTCATTCTCCAAATCATTCAGATCTCCAATAATAAGAATAGGGATATTATGTATGTTTGTCTTGACATAAACATCTCTCCAGAATTGGTTTTTAGCACTTTCACTATTCGGGGCATAAACTATAGTGAGCAGGATAGTCAAGTTATCAATAGAGTGTTTGATCATAACTAATCGATCTGTTTTTTCTAGGACACAACTATCCTCTATTAGTTTTTCATTTTTGATCAGAACCCATATACCTCCTTCGAGACCTATAGAAGGAATAAAGATCGGTTTTTGGAATCCCGCCTCTCTAAGATGTTGCTCAGAGGGAGGAGTCATAGCTTTCGTTTCAGTAATTGCAAGGATGTCAAGTTTATTTTTTATACGGATGAATTTTAATTCTGGCCATAGGAGGGGCCTCCTAGATCCTCTTACATTCCAATAACCTATATTAATCATCTAACTTCTTTTTAATTCTGCCCAGAAGCTGGTAACATTTGACAATTGGAATATGTATCTCTGTTTTGTTTTTGTTTTTTTTTATGACTGATAGCAAATCTTAGATTGTTAGGCAGGTAGATTCTGTTGGCTATGATCCACCAGTTAGACCAATTGGATCTGATCCTTGCTGTTCTTATGTGTTTTCCTTTGCTGTTGTGTTCTATCAGAGGAGTACAAGGCCAAAAACAAAATTTTAGTTTGGTGTTAGTAGTCCTACCACTGTGAATCTCAGAGTGGAGGATGTTTTTGTAGCAAGTTGTGAGTGTTAAAGTTTGGTAGTAAAGTTTGGATTGGCCACCAACCACACAGAATAGAGAGCTGATGGAGATAAGCCAGAAGGTTTGCAGGAAAAGAAAAAGACTAGAAGGAGTATACTCACCATCATCGGTTCTGTAAATTTCCTCTAGTAAGCCAGCACCAATATGAAGATTGTTGATGAACCCATCGATCCAGTAGCAGACTGGCCTCAGATGGACAGAAGTCAAGGTTATGTGGGTCATCCCAATAGATCTTTCATCACCATTTTCAGACCAGTCCAAGCGACTAGATCCACCATCCCTCAAGGAAGACCAGAGAGTCCCAAGCAGATCAACCTGACAAAGCTCTTCACAGTAGAGCCTACAATTCCAGAACCAAAAAATAAAAAAGCACCAAGAAAAAGGAAGAGGGGTGGGCTTGTTTACTGTGTGCAGACTTTGAATTCTCTCAAAAAAAGAGTAATAAACCATCAAATTTACAAGGAGAATAAAGAGTAAATCATCTATGTCATTGCTAGTCATGAGATCATAATGATATTGGCCACCTTGGATATCATTAATGTTATTGTCTATAATCAACTCTAAGAAATTAATTTTGGGTTAAAAAACGTGAGTAGAAGAGTACCAAACCTCAACATAAGAGTAATTGCAGTAAGGAGGGGTCAAATTAGGTCTATAAATTAAAGTACAATAGGTGGTGAAACGGGTATCTATGATATTTAAAAGATACAGGTAATCGGTACTTATCTCTAGATTTCCCCTTTCTCTAGTATCTCAGTTCCAGGAGCCGAGAGAACTCTAGCGTCGTTGAGCCACACCATTGCCTCAAACATACCAATCTTGTGCTCTGCATGTTCCTTATTAAAGTTTAATTTGCAATTAAAAGCATCATTACCTAGGCGTTTAGAGATAACACGGGTTTTGATAATAATGGGGTAGTAGCAGATTTTGTTGGTTAAAGGGTTTTGCTGATGGTTAAGAAAGGGAAAAGATGCCCCTTTCACACAATTTTTCGGACATACATTTATGTAAAATTGATTTTTAAAGTAACCATAACACCTCTCAATGCTCAAATAAACAGATGTGAAAAGAATACAGTAAAAGTAGCCATGGAGGAGATGTGTAGAATTAGAGAAAGACTTCAAGACTAACAAAATCGAAATTAAGGATTCAATAAGATACTCATCTGGTTGAAGGCATCGGTCACCCGGAGTCCACACAAGAAGGGATCCGGATCGGCTGCAATCCATCTTGAGGTTGGGAAGCTTGCCCAGATCAACACTCTGCAGCAGGGATGGGATTGACATCGGGCAGCGATACTTACAAATCTGAGGCGTCATCTTCGAATTTTGGAAAGGCCGAGTGAGAGGGTAGGCTCCCCTGTTGAGAGCATGTCGATCTTCATGGCTAAAGCGCCTCCTCCTAAAGGGAGAACCCTTTATTAGGTTCCTTTTTGAAATCTGCCTATTTCCTATGCCTGCATGTGTATTATTGTTAGAATAAATCCAATTAGGATAATCATTGTTGTTAATGGAAGGGTTAATCTTATGTTTCAAAGGGGGATGAACCCAGATTTTGGAGGGGGGTTGTTTTGGAGAAAGCTTTTTTGTTGAAAATCTCAGGGGCTTTAAAGCCTCCAGGACTGTGTTTTTAGGAGACGAAACGCCAGATCTGGAATAGTAAGGTTAGGATCGGTATGATCAGATCTAAAAAGAATCATCCTAAGGATGAGACCATTAGATCGATCATCCGGAAGAACAACGAGCCCAGGAGATGAAACCAGAGTAGAGAGGAAGAGGAAGAAGAAGAGAGCGTTTTTTGTTCAAAAAGCGCTTTCAATTTTAAGATTTATAATTAAGCTAGTGTAATCCAAACAAATCCATACCTTCACATCTCTATCTAGCACCACGCACAAAAATTACATGGATTCTCTTTGTATGATCAAGTCGGCTTAGCTATAAAAATCAAAATAAATTAAAAATTGACCAGTCAACACTACCAATTAACCATAGTTGGTCAATCAATATTTTTTGTTTTAAAAAAATGACATATATCAAATTTTGGTGTTTTTCTAGTTTCTACCTGAACATTGGTTCTCACGGGAACCCTCCGTCTAAAAATGTAATTGAATTTTTTTTCGAAATACTCATAAAAAATTAAATAATTACGGAAATATTTAAGGGTTGAAAATAATTACATAAATATTCATTTTTGCAGGTCAATCGGAAAAACGCGGTCTCTGGATCCTCGTTTTATTCATACAAAAGGAAAGAGAATTGACGCCTAGTTGTCGGGTTTAATTTTATGAAAGAAACGCGGTATGAGACCGGGTTTCTATTTTAAAATATAATGCAAAATAGAGAAGTAAAACAACTGCTTACCTGGCACTAGAAACGCGATTTGAGATCGCATTTCTACCTCAAATCGCATTTCTAGTGTTCACGGGACCCATCAAAAGCAGTTGTTGAGTGGGATGGGACACAAAAGAGAAACGCGGGCCCATACCACGTTTCTCTGTTCAATTTCAGGAACAAAATGGGTCAAAGGGCAATAAATGAGGTTGTTGAAGTTTACCCATAAAACGCGGTACATATCCGCGTTTTTAGTGTATTAATCCTAAAGAAACTGCCCTGAAATCACACTAAGGGTTGTTGTTTGTTTAAATGGTGTGATAGTTGTGTATTTGTGACAATAATTCGAGCTTAGTGTGATTTCTTTATTAAATTTTTTTGAATGATTATGGATTAGGAGATGAGATGTTAGGGGTTAAATAATGGTTTGATAGTTGAATGTTTGTGGTTGTTGATTAGTTATTATTATAGATCCAAAATTTTGTGATAGTTATGGATCTGAAATTGTGGGATGGTTGCATGTTGAAACAATTAGATTGTATGAATATGGGAGGAGAATATATTTTAAGTGACATGAAATAATAAGGGAGAAGATTTTGATTGCGTATTATATACTTGAAAGATTAAGAAGCTTTGACCTGGGCCTATAACCTCGATAGTTGCCACAACACACTTGGACCTCACAACATCTCACAGACCCGATTCATCGGCGGCCAACCTTGGAACTCCCAATTTCTGGCCAGTTGAATGACTCACCCAATGGCATAAATGTCGCTTGGTACGTCAACCAGTATAACTCTGTTGTAAAGTAACTGTCTACTAATGATACGAAGGAAATTCTCTGAGATATGCAAACCTCTAAGACATGTGCGCAAGATATCCTCAACAACTTCCAAATGGCACATGTACATGTCCTACGACGTAAGTTCAATGTGTACGACCGCCCACTTTGCATACCTTGTGACCCCCGCGGGTTCAAAATCACCTCAAATATTCCATTTTGTAAATCAAATGATATTACGTGTGCATTTCTTCCAGCTTCAATTACTCCAATCTTGTTATCGATCGCCTCCGTCAGCGGGAAACCTTGTGAGATGCGAGTGCTTGCATCCTTTCTCCTCTGCACGAAGTAACTGTTCACCTTATAAAAGGTTTGTCGAACAAGAGCTGTGATCGGGAGACTCCTCCCACCTTCAGCACACCATTAAAAGTCTCATATAAGTTTGTTGTCATCACACCATACCTCGCCCCCCATCCTTAGACATGGCTCACTTCTCTGGCTCAGTCGCATCTAAGTACTCCCGAGCCTCACCGTTCATCTGCTAGAGGGCGCGACACGACACCCCTTCTCGAACCAACTTGTGGTGAGCTGGTAATCAGTTTAGCCTACCACGTCTTTCCCCTTATGATCGTGGAACATGGAGTTCACATTGGACTTCAAGTGTCGAATGCATATCCTATGAAGTAAACTCGACGCCCTCCATCTAGGCAGCTCCTCCATGGTCTTCAAGATGCCTGCATGTCTGTCTGAAATAACACATAATCCGAGTCTCTGAGTGAGGTGTCTCCCTATACAACCCATGAACCAAGCCCAAATGTCTCTATTTCCACTCTCCACAACTGCAAATGCCAGAGGGAAAATCTGATCATTTGCATCCATACCCATTGCCATTAACACAACATGCTTGTACTTTACCTAGAAATGGGTCCTATCGATTGATATCAAAGGACGACAGTGTGCAAACCCAGCAATGGATAGTGCAAAAGCATAGAAAACACGACCAAATATCTTCTCATGTGGATTTGGGGAATCCAGATTGCACCATTCAACCACTGTTCCTGGATTTATAGCTTGTAGCGCAGCCATGAACCTTGGCAACTCTGTGTATGACTCCTCCCAATCACCATAGATCTCTACAATAGCTTTCTACTTTTTCCTCCAGGTTTTCATGTATGAGACACAAATCCCATACCTTTTTAGTCAGATGCTCGAGTATGGTACTTGGCTTCGTGTCTTGATCCTTGCGAAGAAACCCATGAATTTCACCTCTAATGAAAATGAACGTGACGTTACGATTATCCAACTGCAAAACCTCTCCAACACAATTGGTTGCATGAGGCCCATTGTAATTTATGACCATCCATATATCAATAGTACGATCAAGACTACGAGTAGATAGTCGCCATGTACATCCACAACCGTCCTTCCTATCACAAACAACTACGTACCATTCCAAACTCTCATTCTTTGTCCTGTATGGCTTACTCAAATGCACAGAATACTTAGTCAAATCACATTCCAGCTCCTCCAGCGAGTTGAACATTTATTCGCGATCCTAATCGCCGCCTCCCTAGTAGCATTGGATTAGCTTGCCATGAAGTTGTTATCATTGGATTAGCTTCAACAATATTCCAGTTGGGATTAGAGGCCTCGATCCTAATCCCCGCCTCTCTAGTAGCATCATCGTCCTCTTCAGAATTATCCAAGTCGTCTTCGTGATCAACACCAAGAGCGTCAACATAGATTTCATTCAGTTGTTCAAACCCTTGCTGAGATATGTTGTTATGCTCATTCATCCTATATTTTCATTAACATTAAGTTAGTTTATCATAAATATTAAACGCGAACATATATTTCAATATATTCATCCTATTTCGTCAATAAATATTAACTACACTAAACAATCGTATAAGTTAAAATTTATTTCATCCTATTTCAATATAGGGAAATTCCGCATGGTGCCCACGAACTTTTACAAATTCCGCGTGGTATATAAAGTTTTGAAAAATTCCACGTCGTGCCCACGAAGTTTTGTAAAAGTCCACGTGGTGCCCACAAGGTTTTTCAAAAGTTTATGTGATAACCATAATGAGTTTTAATATTGAAAATTTGAGATTAAAAATTATATTATTGTACAATATAATTTGGAAAAATACTCTACAAGATTGGGTATTGGTTTGAATATTTTTTAAAACTAGTTTATTTTATATAAATTTTCTTAGAGATAAACTAACTAATTTTTTTCTCAAAAATCTTACGTCTTTAATTTTTATTTGTTCTCAATATTTATTTTTTATTTATAAGGAAATAAGGGGAAAAAAAGAACTACAGGTTATTACCCATTCACCATTGAAAAAAAAATTGATACAAAATTTTAAATATTACAAGAAGATATAGACACTTTTCCCTATTAAACCAACTTTCATATGAAATAATTTTTCGGTGAATTTTTTGATGTAGTAACCGGGGTTGAAGAATTTAATAACGTGGTGTGACATTATAAATTCCCAAAATTCAATTTTTTGTTAAAACTAAATTTAACCAATTTAATTTTATAAATTGTATTTTAGAGCTAATTATTTACATATTAAATTTTATAAAAATAAAAATTGGGCATTTAAGAACGTGGTGTCATACTATTTTACTATTTTTAATACTCAATTAAAATGTGAAACTTTTAATTGTGGATTACACAAATTATCTCATATGAAAATTGTTTTAATGTGGAAAAGTGTACGTGTATATCTCTTGTAATTTTCAAATTTTCTATTAATATTGGGTCATTGTAAATGGGTAATATTACTACATAGTTCTTATTATTTTTTTCTTCATTTCCTTATAAATAAAATCTCAATATTAAGAACAAATAAAAATTTAATGAGTAAGATTTTTGAGAAAAAAATTTGTTTAGTTTATAGGTAAGAAAATGTATATAAAAAATTAATTTTTAAAAAGATTCAAACTAATACACAATCTTGTTAAGTGTTTTCCAAATAATGTACAATAATATAATTTTTAATCTCAATTTTTCAATATTAAAACTCATTATTGTTATCATATAAAAATTTTAAAAAACTCAAGGGCACCATGTAGACTTTTGCAAAAGTTCGTGGGTACCACACGGAATTTTTCAAAACTTTTTACACCACGCGGAATTTGCAAAAGTTCGTGGGCACCGCGCGGAATTTCCCTTCAATATATGAACGCGCTCATATATTTGAATATATTTCATCAACAAATATTAAATAAATAATCCTACAAGTTAAACAAGTTATTCATGATAACAAGGACAAGTTCATATAATTCAATATAATCCTCCAATCAATATAATCCTCCAACAACAATAAAACAATTATATTCTTGAGCATATAATCTTACATCTTACTCATGATAATAACTACGTAATCCTACAATTTGTATTAAGGATTCAAAACACATAATCTTAAGCACAAGTATGGGAGAATATTAAAGATTGTAAACGTCTTAATCATTCAAATAAGAGCAAAAAAGTCAAATAAGAGTGTGAAACTAACCTTAACCAAATCTTTAGGAAACAATGTGAGAATATATAGATTGGATAATTGATGGTTTTAATCGGGACTACTTTGAGAGCTTCATGCGAGAGAAGCAAAGGCAAAGGAATGATGAATATGAAGCGATCAATTGTTCGTGATGTATATACCTAAAAATGCGGACTAAGCCAACGTTTTTATGTTCAGATTCTCACAACCTAGTTGGGGAGAATTGTTGGAGATGGCTATGGGACATAGAAACACGGCCTGATCCCACGTTGTTTTTATAATACCCCAAAAAGAATCTTTGAACCCTTTTTTTTTTTCATTTCTGAAACTACACAGAGAAATGCGACCTGAGACCGCGTTTCTCTGTTTAATCCATGCCCAGTCAGCAGTTGCTGACCGGTGGGGCCCCACTCAGCAATAGAAACGCGGTCTCAAACCGCGTTTCTAGTGTCAGGTAACCATTTATGTAAATACATTAAATTTCAATTTTTAAAAAAAAATAGAAACGTGGTTTGAGACTGCGTTTCTTTACTAAAATTGAACCGTCCACCCGACGCCAATTCTCTTTCCTTCTATATGAATAAAACGCGGACCCAAACCGCGTTTTTCTGATCGACATGCAAAAAATGAATATTTGTGTAATTATTTTCAACCCTTGAATATTTCCGTGATTATTTAATTTTTTATGAATATTTCGGAAAAAATTCAATGTAATTCATTTGACAAGTTTTTTTATAGAAGTTTAAATTTTTTGAAAATATTAATTTTTAAAATAATTTATTTAATATAGCCAAACTTATTATTAACGAATATGAAATTATTTTTAAAAAATTGATATTTTAATAGACTTTATAATTTTTTAAAAGTGCCAAAAAATCAAACAATTGTTATAATACGAGGAAATCTTAAATTAGAAGAATAATTCATGGGAAGAACAATATGGAGTAGAGAGACTTCTTATTCATGTGTTTATCATTTTTTTTTGAGTACATGAATTTATAATCTTTTCAGATATTTTAGGATTCAACTTTTGGACTATTTTGAACTGTTTTGGATTGGTTTTTGTTGATTTGTTATTTTTGAAATATTACATGGTTATTAACTTTGGTATTGTCTTATTCATCATGGTTAAATAATCCAACAAATTGTGAGATTATTCATCATTTCTCTAAGAGCCTAAAGATTATTGATGAATTTTTATAAACTCCAGAAGAGTATATGACCTTATTTTAAACATGTGTACTCTTGAAGAAGTACATGGAATGTGGGTTATGAAATATTTAGAACTATTTTTTATTTGGTCGGCACAACCAATATAATATATATAACAACAAAACATGATCTAGTTTACAATGCCACTTCTTGACAATCCTCTAAGCATGACTTGAAGCATGCCCCTCTTGCAGAGGGTGTAAAAGAGGTAATGGTTAAGCGCACAACCAAAGTTATTTTTGTGACTTACAACTAGGTCGTCTTTGTATGGTTAATCATAATATCATGAAGAACATTATGAATAAGGATAAATTGTATCTAATACATACACATAGTTGGTCATTAGTTCCATACATGTAGTATGACACCAACGAAAGTTCTAAAAATACCCATTTAATGACATCAAAATGAAATAAATGGATCACCATATAATTTTAATAGGGTAATTAGCATTATAAGTCTATTTAGTGTTACACAATTTAGAAAACCCGAAGTTTTCTCAAACAATCATGATTAATGGAAAAACCAGGATGAATACCATATAGCTCCAGAAGAGCATTGATCTTGTTACCTGAAGTAACAATGACACATATACATGAACAAGCATGGTACAAACATCACATATGACTAGCCAGAAGCAATTCTTTCAGAAATGAGAATATATACATCTAGTTTATTTGACAGTCATCTGTCCCATTGAAACTTATCAAAAACCAGAAGTTAGTTGATGATGAAACACTTTTCTCTGAGGCATTTGATGTCCATGTATTGTGCCATGTTTTATATTTACTTTTATATCGTTTTATGCATTCATTTCATGCATTTGGGTTAGAAAAGTACAGATTCTATGTAGTTTATGCTTATTTGCCAAATTATGGAGTCTACACTAGTTTTTGTTTAATTTCGAAGAAATCGGACGCACTTTGGAGCTTAAAGGAAAGTCATGAAGAAGCTAAGGATGGTGCAGCTGGAGGAAAGCCCACTTTTTGCCATTCATCATTCGGAATCAAGTTCTGATATCTTCATGAGAGTTTTAGCCCTCGAAAAGAGCTTTTCAATGCTTGTTCATATGGGTCAATCCGACGAACGAGGACTCGGGAAAGTGCATTTCAAGAACAGAGCAGAATACTGAGAACTGATTGAGGATAGGTCGAAATCGACCAAGCTACTCGATATCGACCTAATCTTGGTCGAAAATCCCAGAATCAACTCAAATCGACCAGCAGACAAGAGGGCAACTCGATATCGACCTATAGTGGTCGATATTGACCAAATACTACTCGATAATTCCACGAGAGCCAAGATCGAGTGGACTGAAGAGAAGCGGAAAAGATGAATCGATATCGACCAGACGTGGTCGATATCGACCAACATGCAGTGACGAGTCCAACTCGATTCCGAGCTATATTCCAAGTTCTATCCAAAGTCCAATGGAGATATTCCCAAGAGAACAGAGCAGTGACGAGTCCAATGCATGTTCATATGCGTCAATCCGACGAACGAGGACTCAATAAAGTGTGTTTTAAGAAAAGAGCAGAATGCTGAGAACTGAGGATAGGTCGAAACCGACCAAGCTACTCTATATCGACCTAATCTTGGTTGAAAATCCCAAAATCGACTAGCAGACAAGAGGGCAACTCGATATCGACCTATAGTGGTCGATATCGACCAAATACTGCTCGATAATTCCACCAGAGCCGAGATCAAGTGGACTGAAGAGAAGCGGAAAAGATGACTCGATATCGACCAGACGTGGTCGATATCGACCAACATGCAGTGACGAGTCCAACTCGATTCCGAGCTCTATTCCAGGTTATATCCAAAGTCCAATGGAGATATTCCCAAGAGAAAATTCCTGGCATATGAAGATTTTAGATATTTTATCTTTTTATCTATTTATTTATCCTAAGAGTGGAACAATTAATTACCCTATAGGATTTATCTTATTTACCTAATTTAGATTTATTTATTTCCTAGTAGAATTATATCTTTAGATATAGGATAGATAAATTCCTTCCTTGGATAGCAAGGACTTGGGTCTATAAATAAAGTCCATGGGGCTAGTTTTTATTCATGGAATTCTGGAGAGGAAGAGAGGTTGCGAGTAGAGAGAGAGAGAGAGAGTGGAGGCCGAGTGGAGTTGTGAAGCGAGAGCAGAATTTGCTTCGTTCGGTTGTAAGCTCTATTTAGTTTTATTAATGCAATTTAGTTTTCTTTTATTATTGATGTCTTTCCTTGCGATGAAGAGCAAGTAGTCCACCTACTTCTAGGGTCGGGCTGAGCCCACCGATAGCCATGCGTGCTTGAGGTAAAGAATTGACCTTTATTGTGCTTTGATCATCCACTACCCTTTATATGTTTATTACCTATTCAATAGATATTCAGGTTAACAACTTGGATTATAAATCTAAAATTGGTAGATACAATTAGGGTTTCTTGAGAGAGTTGTCTAATTGTTGGAAAAGGCGAAAGCTTGATCCTTTGATGTGATTGCATGATTATTCCTCTTTATCTTGCCTCATGCATGTTTGGTTATCGTTGTTGCAAACCCTGATCTTGGAAGTTTTCTTTTACATAGTTTATTCCGAAATTTGCAAGCTTTGTCTTTTATTTACGTTTCTGTATCTGCTCGATTTTGACCACCTACTGGTCGATATCGGCTTCTGATTCTCGATCCCGAAAGATTGCTGCTCGTTTGTGTCTCTGCAGGTACATGTCAATTTCGAGGAACTGGTCGATATCGAGCTACCTGGTCGATATCGAGTGCCTCTGGTCGATATTGCCTGACGTCTGCAGAAGTGCCAGAAATCGACTGAACTGGTCGGTATCGACTACCCTTGATCGATATCGAGTGGTCCCTTGAAGTCGAAATCGACTTGAGATTTGTCGCTGCCTAGGATCCGCTAACCAGCTTCCTCGAGGATTGATCCTGACTTCTTGTTGCTACATCGGGAGGAAGTCTTGTAATTATTTGCATGGGCAAGATCTGGTTTGATTTATATTCTTATATAATGAACTCGATTTGCTCCTAAAAAAAATTGGTGTCGTTGCCGGGGAAGCAATCATTTGCCCCTTAGGTAGTTAGATCTCACGTTTTCCTTTAAGTTTTGTTTTGCAGGTGCATGCGCCGTTCTGGTCAACCACCTGAGTTTGACGCCTTAGACGACCCGGAACGTCTTATACACATCCACTCGAGACTGAAAAGGATCATGGCGACCACCAAACACAAGCCCAGACGATCGAGAGGCTTCAAAGGGAGCTAGAAGCCTACAATGCTGGTCTCACCGCTGAGAGGGCACGCACTGAGCATGAAGCAGAACTGAGGAGGCAGGCGGAGGCTGAGCTTCCCCAATACCCTACCACTGCCGAGGATTACATGCACCCGACTCTTGTCGTGCCTGAATCGGCTATTCTAATCCCTGATAATAACTTTGAAATTCACCCTCTCGAACATATTACTACTTTTTCTGACATGTGCCATACCCTTGCTGAAGGTACTACTCTGGAATTTGTCAAAATGAAGGCTTTTCGTTGGTCCCTTGCCGGTCCAGCATTAAAGTGGCTTGAAGGTCTCCATGCGCGATCCCTCACAATATGGGCAGAGGTTAGGAATAGGTTCCTCAATAAGTTCTTTCCTCTCGCCAAGACAGCGCTCCTCAGAAAAAAGATTACAACTTTCAAACAAAAGCCTGGGGAACCGCTAGCACGAGCATGAGATCGATACAAAGACCTGTTGTGAACCTGCCCTACTCATGGGCATCCATCCTATGTCATTAAAGAGATCTTCTACAATTCTATTGATTTGACCGCCAAGGAAAGGATCAATCAGTTCACTCAATATGAGTACCTCACACAGACACCAACAGAGGCATGGGCTACAGTCGAAAGGCTAACCAACTTTGACAATACTTATGGGGCTCATGCGAATTACGATGAAGACAACAACAATTATGCAAGGCCAGCCCCATCCATGCCCCTCTTTGAGCCTTCTAAAGAGATTGATCCATATGTCAAGGAGCAGTACTACAGAGATCAAAATCGCAAGCTCCTCAAGCAAGTCAAGTTTCTTTCTGTCAACCAACCCTGCATTGAATGTGGCTCACAGCGGCACACCACTCCAGAGTGCCCACATACAGAGCAAGTCAGGATGACATAAACTCATGAGGAGGTAGCTTACGCAGGGGGTCCCAATCGCTATATGGGGGACCAAAGGTTCCAACAACCACATTGGAACCAATGTGCCCCTAGGAACCCCCCACCATACATAGCTCTAGGACATCCAGAAAGGGACCATCGGATGGATGATCTACAAATGATCCTCGATGAAATGAGGAGAAATCAGGCACAACAGCAACAATCTACAAGCGCCATCCAGACTCAACTCGATGGCCTTAATACACAACTTGGATAGATGGATATCTGGAAGAAAAACATGGAGACCCAAATGGGTCAACTTGCGCAACAGATCCCAAGACCAGCCGGAAAGCTCCCTGGGCACACAGATCCCAATCCTAAGGGGCAATCTGGACATGTAGCCGTTGTAAAGCTCAGAAGCAGTCGCAAACTGCACAAACCAGAGGTCGGAGAAGCAAACGACGGAACTGGACAACAGGTCAAAATCCACCAAGCCCTAGTCGATATCAACCATCCTCAGGTCGATATTGACCTGTCTGCACCAGCAACCCCAAAATCGACCACAACAGTCAAAATCGACCATAACCAGGTCGATATTGACCGACACCTGCTCAATATTGAGCAGTCCTGTCTAGTCGATGTCGACCCGTCTGCAGCACCTCCGACAGCTGATTCCGCTCCAAAACCAAAGAAGATACTTCCTTTCCCTTCCAAGGCGTTGAAAGATCCCACTGTAGGTAGGTTTAAACGCTTTGTTAAGATGCTTCAAGAACTAAATGTTTCAATTCCTTTTACAGAAACTCTTCAAGAGATGCCTGCTTATGTCAAGTTCCTCAAGGAAATCCATAGCAACAAGCGATCAATCACTGAAATCGTCAGGGACTGCAAAAGGATGGACTTCCCTGAGAAGAGACCTAACTCTGGTAAGTTTTCTATTACTGTGGGATTTGGACAATTTAAATATGAGGCATTGTGTGATCTAGGTGCAAGTGTGAGCATCATGCCCTTATCAATCTGGCAAAAGGTGAAGATAGGATCAATAGAGCATGTGGATGCCAAACTATACATGGCCAACAATACAGTGGTAATCCCTACAGGTATGGTTGATAATGTCCCTGTCCAGGTTTGTAAGTTCTATATTCCCGCTGATTTCCTTGTTATAGATTGTGCGGAAGATCCTACTTGCCCTATTATTCTTGGTAGACCTTTGCTAGCTACTGCAGATGCCAAGATCAGCGTCAGAAAACGATTGCTCACCTTCACGATAGGCGATGAGGTCTTAGATTTATCTTTTGGTCCTACAAAGGAGGAAATTTCATGCCTGGAGGTGAAGAGCATATGCGACCACGGGGGTGAGCTGCAGACTTGCCAAGAGCCTAAGTATGGGGTCCATGTATTCGACATCGACCATTTCTACTCGATATCGATTGACCCTAAGCCCAAAGATTTCTGTTTTGGGCACCAAAAGGTAAGCTCGGGTACAATCCCTACATCTTCTCCATCCATCAATAAAAATAAGATTTTTAGAGGAGACAAGGTCACGTGGAGAGCTAACCTGCACAGGACTAGGACTGGAAAGAGGAAGAAGGAAAGCAAAGGGCTCTATGCAAACAACCACCTAGTAGCGGAGCTGGCATACTACAATCAGGACCTAGATGATCCAGGAGAAGGGTCAGGCACAAGAGGGCCCCACATCAAGAGTTCCTAAGCACAAGCGGAGAAGTCAGCCTAGCGACTCTAAAATCTAGAGCATGTACATAAAACTTTTGAATTTTAGGACTTTGAAACTTATGCTTTTGGTTTTGGTGTTGGTTTTTATTCTTGTCTTGAATACTTCATGTGGGAAATCTTGTCTTTGTGTGGAAACTAACAATTTTACAGGTCGAAAAACACGGGATCAAATGGAACTGTCGGAATAACCTGGTCGATATCGACCAATACTAGTCGATATCGACCAATACTAGTCGATATCGACCTCTGAGGTAGATTTTGACCAGGATCAGAAAAGACAAGGACGGTCGATTTCGACCACCTTTACTCGATATCGACCATATCGAGTGAGTTGGTCGATATCGACCAAAAGCCCTAATTTCGACCAAGCTGATCAGAAGCGGAATCCGACGAATTGCAGTTGATATCGAGCACCACCTAGTCGATATCGACTCCTAGCAATCTACTGCAGCCCTATTTCGACCCTACAACGCGTTATTCAGTGAGTTCCTTCCTTTACCCCTATTTTGTTTTATTTTCATACAGTGGGGACACTGTAAATTCTAAGTATGGGGTGGGGGAAAAGATCGTTATCATTTATTTTATATTTTATTCTTGTTTTTGGTTTTACATGGTGAATTTTGAGTGAATTTTTAATTTTTGCGCTTAATTGCTAGACTCAAAGTTCGTTTTATGAGACATCTCCCAAAGCCTGTAAATTGTTCAAACATTAGTGTCATGGAAGCTTTAATTTGAACTCGACGATGCAAAATTGGATTCATTAGAGATATAGCATGAAATTGCCTAGTAAAGGCAAGACACAATGAAGGGCATTATTTTCATGAAAACCATGAAAGGAGGTAAAATTTGAAATTGCTTTTGACATGTTGCATGATAAGAGGATGGAGGACTTTATATTTCCATATAATGCTCATATTTTGATATTCCTAGCCATACCTATGCTTATGCATTACAAAAGCCATATTATGCCTTATTTTCATATTTTGCTTCACATGATCTAAATATTGTCCATTTTCTACCTTATTTCCTTATCCAGGGATTATGTTGAGAATTGAAGTTATATTATGGAGATTATTATATGGTGTTTGTGTTGTTATATATCATTATTGGAGTTTGGGAGGAATGTTTAAAATATATGGAAAATTTAATGAGTAAAAGAAAATCCGATCACCTCAGGAGATAAAGGTAGATCGACCCTGCTTGTTGAGATAATATTTCAATGAGATGGAACAGACAGGTGAGGAGTCCAAAGCACTAAGTATCCGGGGTCATTCATGACACCCATGTTTGCGACTCGCGAGAAGGCAGTGCTGAGGTTAAAGAGGTAAAAGCATAATATTGAAGAAAAAAAACATCGAGCGTAAGAGTGAAAGGTGATGAATCTTATGAAGAAGGAATGTGGAAATTCAGGTTGGAAAGTATTCCATTTCCCCGGATTATTAGCACCACATTGCCAAAAATTGCACACCTTCAGCCGTTTACCAAATCTACTCCTTATTGAGCTTAATTAAATTCCTCTTGATTATTAATGCTTTGTCACATATGAATTGTTTTTGCATAACCCTCCTTTTGAGAGTAGATGTACGTTGCTTTTTATTGCACATGTATGGATTTGTGGCATTAGTACCTTTTCAATGATGGTAATCGATTGCACGGACATATGAGAATGAATCTATGATGTTGAGAGTTTTGAATTCTTCCCCTGAATGACCATCCAAGTTATTGCTTGGGTAAAGCAAGCTTAAGTATGGGGTGATTTGATGTCCATGTTTTGTGCCATGTTTTATATTTTACTTTTATATCGTTTTCTGCATTCATTTCATGCATTTGGGTTAGAAAAGTATAGATTCTATGTAGTTTATGCTTATTTGCCAAATTATGGAGTCTACACTAGTTTCTGTTTAATTTCGCAGAAATCGGGCGCACTTTGTAGCTTAAAGGAAAGTCAAGAAGAAGCTAAGGATGGTGCAGCTGGAGGAAATCCCACTTTTCCCCATTCATCATTCTGAATCAAGTTCTGATATCTTCATGAGAGTTGTAGCCCTCGAAAAGAGCTTTCCAACGCACGTTCATATGTGTCAATCCGACGAACGATGACTCAAGAAAGTGTGTTTCAAGAACAGAGCAGAATGATGAGAACTGAGGATAGGTCGAAATCGACCAAGCTACTCGATATCGACCTAATCTTGGTCAAAAATCCCAGAATCGACTCAAATCGACCAACAGACAAGAGGGCAACTCGATATCGACCAAATACTGCTCGATAATTCCATCAGAGCCGAGATCGAGTGGACTGAAGAGAAGCGGAAAAGATGACTCGATATCGACCAGACGTGGTCGATATCGATCAACATGAAGTGACGAGTCCAACTCGATTCCGAGCTCTATTCCAAGTTCTATCCAAAGTCCAATGGAGATATTCTCAAGAGAAGATTCCTTGCACATGATGATTTTAGATATTTTATCTTTTTACCTTTTTATATATCCTAAGGGTGGAACAATTAATTACCCTATAGGATTTATCTTGTTTACCTAATTTAGATTTATTTATTTCCTAGTAGAATTACATCTTTATATATAGGATAGATAAATTTCTTCCTTGGATAGCAAGGACTTGGGTCTATAAATAAAGCTCATGGGGCTAGTTTTTATTCATGGAATTCTGGAGAGGAAGAGACGTAGTGAGTAGAGAGATAGAGTAGAGGCCGAGTGGAGTTGTGAAGCGAGAGCGGAATTTGCTTCATTCGGTTGTAAGATCTATTTAGTTTATTAATGCAATTTAGTTTTCTTTTATTATTGATGTCTTTCCTTGCGATGAAGAGCGAGTAGTCCACCTACTTCTAGGGTCGGGCTGAGCCCACCGATAGCCATGCGTGCTTGAGGTAAAGAATTGACCTTTATTGTGCTTTGACCATCCACTACCCTTTATATGTTTATTACCTATTCAATAGAGATTCAGGTTAACAACTTGGATTATAAACATAAAATTGGTAGATACAATTAGGGTTTCTTGAGAGAGTTGTCTAATTGTTGGAAAAGTTGAAAGCTTGATCCTTTGATGTGATTGCATGATTATTCCTCTTTATCTTGCCTCATGCATGTTTGGTTATCGTTGTTGCAAACCCTGATCTTGGAAGTTTTCTTTTACATAGTTTATTCCGAAATTTGCAAGCTTTGTCTTTTATTTACGTTTCTGTATCTGCTTGATTTTGACCACCTACTGGTCGATATCGACTTCTGATTCTCGATCCCGAAAGATTGCTGCTCGTTTGTGTCTCTGCAGGTACATGTCAATTTCGAGGAACTGGTCGATATCGAGCTACCTGGTCGATATCGAGTGCCTCTGGTCGATATTGCCTGACGTCTGCAGAAGTGCCCAGAAATCGACTGAACTGGTCATTATCGACTACCCTTGGTCAATATCGAGTGGTCCTCTGAAGTCGAAATCGACGTGAGATTTGCCGCTGCCTAGGATCCGCTGACCAACTTCCTTGAGGATCGATCATGACTTTCTGTTGCTACATCGGGAGGAAGTCTTGTAATTATTTGCGTGGGCAAGATCTGGTTTGATTTATATTCTTATATTTTGAACTCGATTTCCGCCTACAACAACATTCGGTCACTCATGTGAAATGATGATGGGTGGGATAATTGAAATTCACATAATCACCCACTAAAAAGGACCAGAAGATCCTAGGACCCAAAGATCCTCTATAAGGGTGACCGAACATATATGATCTATCATCTTGGCAAATCAACAGCAAAACCATCTAAATTCAAAGTAAATGCAAAGTCTCTAATGTCTTTTGAATGGATTCAATGAGACAAGTACATAACACTATCATATAGACTAGTGTAATTCCAATATTATAGATGCCTCGACACTTTGGGGACATGAAACATATAGGTAGAGAATGTTATCAAATACATTGTTGAGTATAAGGTAGCTCACGATGACCCATAAGAGTCGTTGGTCAAATGGGCACGTGCATGTTTGCATTTCGAATTTGCCATAATAACATCTCCTAAATTATCTCTAGAAAAAAGCATGGCATTCAAAGGCTTTGAATAAGCAACATATATTCTGATACCTTCTCCAAATAAATTACAATGAGACCATAAAGAAGTTGGGTGGTGCATGAGGTTTGAGTCCCTATTGATATCAAATACCTAGAGCTTTATAATGGTGATCAAATGTTTGGTATTTAGGGGGAGATGAAATTAGACTATATATACTATTAAGAAAGAGATAGCATGGATGCAACTTCTCTATCATTTCAGATATGTAGATAAATACAAGTGAACCATAAGTTCAATAGATCGATGAAATGATTAAAATCAAGTGGATGCATTTACCAAATGCCAAGAAAGTGACAAAATCACATAAAATTATACTAGCTCAATTGGATGTTCCAGAAGTAACTCCAAACCAATTAATATCAAGTGGTTCTCAAATACACCAAAACTGTTGAAGATCACCAGGCTCTTAGTTTATGATTCTATGGAAAAGGAAAAAGTCCATGAGAATATGATGATCATCAAATAGATAATGGATGTCGACATCGAAATAATGATAAAGAGCTAGAAAGGAGCAAGCCATGCAAATATGGATTCTTAAAGCATGATGGTATTGAACCCGTAATTCCAAAACTGAAAGTGTAACATCAATTGGTTTTAAGTGGGTGTTCATACAAAAGAAAAATTAAAGTCAAGTTGATTGCACAAAAGCCTATTAAATGTTAATGAGAATGTATTCACCAAAAGAGTATATGAAGTACCTATAATTGTAAAAATGGTGACATTGTATTAGGTCCCGAAGTACCATACAAAGTTGTACTTCTTTCCTTATCTTGGTTTTTATCCCACTGGGTTTTTCCAAGGTAAGGTTTTTAACGAGGCAACTTATGAACCATTTAATACAATAGATCGGCTTGATCAACAATGAAAAGCATACTAGGTCCTGAAGTACCTTATGTTTGTGCATTGAAAGCAGCTCATCGCCAAAGATATATATATATATATATATATATATATATATATATATATATATATATATATATATATATATATATATAAAGTTAATTGCATCGAAGTCGAGTATGATACATGAAGACATTTTAACTTGCACACATCGAAGATGATATTCAGACTCGGACATGTAGCTCATGAAGTCAGCATTATCAAGAAGTTTGAAGAGCTTATCAGAGTGAGAAAGCTACGAGAAGGATGTTGAATTCAGTGAGAGAATATACACATTGCACTCTTTTTCCCTTCGACCGGGTTTTGTCCCACTGAGTTTTCCTGGCAAGGTTTTTAACGATGCAATATCACCAAAGCGTATTAAACGACATTTGTACTCTTTTTTCCACTACAAAAAAAAACATATTAGCCACGGACAGTAGCAACGGCATGGATTTACCGTGGCCAATCCGTCAGTTTTTGCCACGGCATTCGCTAATTTTGCCACGGCTAGGCAATTGCCGTTGCAAAAATTATTTTGTTTTTTTTTATAAAAAACGAAAAGAACTTTCTTTAACCTAATCCGTCATTCATCCTCACTCGTGTGCGCCGCTCTTGCCCTTTCTTCCCTCCTCATCGCTCCTTGGATCTCCAGGGACCTCCACAACCATCTCCGCTGCCGCCCCCGCTGCTCCTCCCCTATCCCCTCCGTTTCTCTCTGACAACCCCCCTTCACTCTCCGCCGCCGCCTTGGTTCCACTCCCGCCGAGATGAAAGGTAAACTATTGTTGTGCCTTTCAGTTTGATTCTTGATAACTCAACATGAATTTGATTATTATCACTTGTTTATCTCCCAAACCAGTGAATTGGAAGACATTTTCGATCCCGATCACTTCAAGAAAACCCTAAAATCGGATATTCGAGTGGTGTCCTCCCTCTCCTCCACCCACCTCCTCCCCAAGCAACCAGTCGAAACTCAAATCCCCTTTGAAGTTACACCTCTTTGGATCCAGACTCGTTTTTTCAAAAAGGTAACCTAATCAATTGCCTCTTTCACTCCCTGTCTAACCAGATCCACACCGAGATGGGGTCTCCAGCCTAGTCGCCTTGGCCGAGCCTATATATGTAGACGGTCTGCCCTCTTCTTGCAATCAATTGGAGACGCAGAGGTATGCAGATAGCCATATTTTCTTGATTGCTTGCTTTACTGTAACAAGGGAGTCCCCATGTGGTGTTTTTTTTTGGCCATTTTTTGCGATTTGCGTAAGTTCTGGTTGTTGTTTTGGTACTGAAACTTCCACTGGAATTACATACTTGAGAATTCATGTCAAGTGGAACTACACCGAAAAAATTGCCGCATGATCTTATTACAATTAGAACTTGTAGATGTAGAGCTGCATAATCTTATTTTTTAAAATAGAAAATTGCTTTGTCATAAAAATGTCAAGAACGCTGGATATGAATTTATCAGTGTAATTTTGACACTTGAAGTTTACATGAGGCAATGGAAATTGGAGTGATTGACTGAGTGATTTTGATTTGCTAAGTAAAAAATTACTGCATTAGTAAATAAATAGTTAAATACCCTTTGTTAGGTGACAATTTAGGTTACTGTGATTAGAGTGGTTAGAGTTTTGAAAGCTGCCCTTCTTTGTTATTCCAGGTTTTGATTCTACTTCCATATGCTAGCATTGCCCTTCGCATTGTTAAGAAGCTTCTATAGTTTACTCCTTCAGTGAATAAGGTAATACTTTCCCATATCTCCAATACAATTTGACTGAAAATTAATTGTTGCTTGATGAACTTCTTCAGTTTACCAGAAAAACATGTTTTCCTTCTTGTCATTTCATTTTTGCAAAATTAATTTGGAGAAGAAAAATTAACTTACAGTTGTGCTTGTCTTTGTCTTGATGCTATTATCAGGTAAATGTGCAGTATATGGATCGTTTTACAAAAGAATTTTGGAGCTGCAGACAATGATAATGAAGAGGATGGTGTGCCCTTGGTAAGTGGTGCTAAATCTGAAAACACGAGGCCTCAGAAGGCTTCAAAACCATCAGATTTTGATGCTCTTTTGGTGGGTAACAACAATGATCACATCATGGTGGGAATAAAGTTCACTAGGTATGACCTTTGTCTATTATGTTTAATGAGGTCATATGTGTTGTATCTTTTGTGAATTGAGATTGGTCGAGAAATATAGAATGATAGTTTTAAATCATAAATTTTGATAAAAGAGTTGTGTTGGTAGTTAGATTTTTAGCCATTGCTAGTATCTGAAGTGGAATTTTCCACAAACATGAAATATCATTGGAATGTCATTTATCGTTGTATTTCTATGTCACTAAAATATGCACTATTAGTGAAATTTGAAACCATTTATGCTAGGTATATGCTTAGTACATGGCTTTATCTATGCTTGAGATTCATTTCTTAGGTGCAAAGGTCCAACTTCAAGCATTTTCTTATCTCTAAAATTCACAATCTGAATAGTGTGCCTCCTCTGAACTAAAATGTATAAGATGAAGAAAGGGAAGGCCAGAACTAAAATGACTAAGTGCCATCATAATATCTCACATAGTTTAAATTGCTTTTCTGCATGGTGCCACCTTGTATTCTCATTTGAAATTCCTTTACTTAATCTATTCAGTAGTCACATTACGATCTTTAGCCTGATCTGAACTTTTTTTTAATAGGCTGAATAGTGTGCCTCCTCTGAACTTACAATGTTTCTTGGCAATGATTTTGATTTTCTAAGTAGTGTTCCATCTTATGAATGTGAGGGGGAAGAGGCTGCTGGGATGAACTAGGATTATGTGATCTTTTAGTTACTACTATTTTCACTAGCAACCATGTTACCTCTTTACAGAGCAGTTGTAGCATGATCAGGGTAAAAGAGGATGGTCTTGGTCGATGATAATAGCAGTGAAAGTCATCAGTTGGAATCATGTTTGTTTCTCACATGAATGATCATGCTTGTTATCGCTATCTTTTTAATCTGTTTTTTCTTACTTGGGGTTAAATTTATACATTAACTAATCTGATGGTAAGAAATATAAGGGTGTGCATTAAATTGTAGAGAAATATAAGCTCATTGAGTTTACATCTCAAAAGATGAAAGTAGATAGTCCTTATCTCATCAATTCAACCTTAATTATATATGGTGTTCAATTTTTTATTTCTTATTTACTTCTGATGTGAAATATATATATTCCCATGGGGAAAGCATTTTCCATCCGGTCAAACATAGCCTCAAAATCAAAGTGCATAAAATATTAGTTAATTATAGTTGCTATTTGTTGGTTGAATCCTTGAATTAGTTGAGCATGGAAATTGTAGCTTGCTGAAATTTGAGCTGCTTGTGTTTCTAAATGCTTAGAATTCTATATGATAATCTTCTCATTGAGCTCTTTATCCTTCCTTGGCTTATTTCTACTAGAATGCCTTTAGTATATGAATATGGTTTATGTTAGATGCCTTTCGGTTACTTGTTGTGATCATAGGATGTATGCAATCATTGGTTCAAGTTCATGCCAGAGTTCGAGCCCATTAAGTCAGGATGTCCCTAGAAGGTGAGGTTGTGCAGCAGATGCTCGACGAAAGACGCCAGGAGGCTGATCTCTTGGAGCATGCTGAGTTATAATGGGCAGAACAAGACTTCAGCCTTGAATTTTCGTGAGTATTAGGATCCACCTAGTTTAGCTACTGGTTTGATGTATTTGACAGTTTCGGGAGGGGTGGTGTAACATTAAAGGAACAATAGTTGGCATTTAATATTATATATTTGTTGTTGTATTATACTTGTGTTTGCATTAGTTGATATCAAATGCAAAACAGGTCATTTATTAGTGGGTGTTTTTTTTTTAATAAAATATGGGATTTTTTAGCCCGGTCCGGTAGAATTCCGGGCTAAAAAGTAGTTTTTTTTTAATTTCCCATAAATAAGTTAGCAACGGCAGATTGCCGTCGCTTTGTCGTGGCTAGCACTTTAGCCACGGCTATAGCCGTTGCTACTCTCTTTTGTCACCCCATGTTTCCCCACGGCTTGTTTCCCATGGCTACAGCCGTGGCTACCACCCTTTGGCCACAGCAAATGGACTTTTAGCCACGGCAAATAGCCGTTGCTAATATCATTTTTTTTTGTAGTGTTCCTTAACCCTAGTTTTTGTCCCATTGGTTTTTTCTAGGCAAGGTTTTTAACGAGACAATTTATAATATCAGGGGTGTACGTCCAAGGGAGGGTGTTGTAAAATCATTAAGAGGTGGATGTTTCACCTCTTTTAACCTACCCATTTATACCATCTTTCTTACCTTTGTCTATATAAATGCTTGTAAATCACATATGATGAAACACACATGAATAAGAAGTCACTCTACTCCTTGAATTGGTAAATAAAGAGTGGCCATATCCGGGGTTCGAACTGGGAACCTTTTGGGTACTACCCACAAGTCCTTTCCAGTGAGTCATTCTGGAATGGTTGAAGTCGATCACTCTACTCCATATAAACACTTTAGTTGTCCAATAAATCCTTACTGAGCGAGTCGTGCTGATAACGTGTTATAATACGAGAGACATCGTAAACTAGAAGAATAATTCATGGATATTGTTCTTCCCATGAATTCTTCTTCTAGTTTAGAGCATGCGCAGTGGAGGGACCAAGACTCGGACCCTTAACTTACTTTTCTTCTGCCACATCAGTTTAAGGGCCCAACTCCATCTTTTTATTATTTACACCCTCATCCGAGAGCCCCACCCTCGGACCCTTAAGTTACTTTTTACTATTTACCTTTGTCAATTACTAAATTATTATTATTATTATTATCGTTATTGTTATTATCGATATTGTTGGGGTAAATTTTTTTTTCAAAAATAACATATGCAAAATGGGTGTCTATGGGTAGATAAAATTAATTCACACTTTAATATAATTTTTATTTTATTTTTTAATTATAGAATATGACGGAAATTGCATTTATAAATTTTGATTTTAAACCGGTAGATGTGGCGCCACATAATTGGACCACTTGTCACTCAATGGAAAGAGGATGCATTTCACCTCTTGGGCTGTTGGAAGCTGCAGCATTTCCTCCTCGGAGCGAGTGCATTGGGGCCTCCTTTCCCGGACTCCATTTTAGAGGGACTAATTTCCGGGCCCTTACCCCTTTCTCCTTTTTCTTTTTTCTTTTTGCTGATTTGGCATGCTTTAAGGGCCTCTTGGCCCTCTATTGTTCATGCTCTTAAGATGTCCCTCATATTATAACAACAATTTATATTTTTAAACAGAAAGAGTATTTTTACGCCTCTTTTGGTAAGAAGAGGCAATGGTAAGTTCAAATCTAATTTGAGGTGGGGAATGTTTGTCTCTTTTAAGTATATGGGTTTTCTTTAAATTGATTTACAATCAATGAATGGTAAAATTAGTCCAAATCTTAGGATAAGACAATAATATTATGAACTTTGCTAATTTGTCTCCTTGTGTCTCCACAAGCAACACAAAGTAGGTTTGATTTGTTATGAATATTGTAAAGTATAAATAGGTAAAAACTAGTTGTCAAGCTGTACAACTTTTCATAAACAACTTGCTAATTCCTTACACATCATGATTGCAACAAACAAACACAAAAACAAACAAACAAAAAAGTCAATGCAACTTGTAATCAACATGCATTGAGCTAAGAATGGAGTTAATTAAAGATTTATTTCCATGGGTTATTTCCAACCCTACCTGAGATCATAACTAGTTGGTCACTCTTTGACATAGATTAAAGATTTATCATTTATACATTGTAAAATTAGAAGCATCCATGCTTCCTTTGTCTGAGGCTAGGGAATGATTGGAGAGGTATTTTTCTCGGTCCATCGTGTAAACGAAAAGGCATATTACATAAACATCTTATATGCGATCAACACATCACACCAAACCGACCCTTAAGGTTTTATTCAAGCACAAGACTTCACAGAGGTTTTTCACATAGGGGTGAAGTCTTGAGTCACTCAAAACTCAAACTCAAGTAGCAATCAAATGAATCCATGTTCTAATTAAACAAGTACAACCCGGAACAAACTCGGTTTCCGATCAATTTTCGGATGCACAGTCAGTGCAAGCACAAGCTAGAACAACAATCTCTCATAGCACCTCAAAATATGAACATAATAACTATGATACATTTGGTCCCCGTTTCCGAGTCATCGCAAATGCCTTGCCCCGGAGCTAGTTACATATCTAGCGCTACAGGGTTAGCCAGCAGACGACATTAGCCGAAAAGAGGGACCAATAGCCAAGGATCACTTGCCGGTATGATTGAAATGTGTAGCCATTTCCTCATACCTTGTTTCGGGTTTCTCAAACCCAGGGTGTCAAACCTTGAGGAAGTCACAGCAGCCATGATCAGCTGCTGCTGCGACTTCCCAGGTTCCGGTGGTCATGTGCTGGTGGGGGTGTTTGGCCTGAAACCAATCGAATTGCCTCCCATAGAGAAGGCTGGTGACTTCCGAAGACCCAGATGGGTTCGGGTTCATGGCCTTCTCGCTCTGGAGGACTTCGGAGCTTGAGGATCGGGATGGGTTGGAGACCTGCTGGTGGTCAGGATGATCATTGAGCAAGGTTTTGTTCTTCATCATCGGCGTCATCTTGTTGTTGGAAGATGCTTCTTTCAGGCTTTCGAGCTCCTTTGAGGTGAGGAATCGCCCGCCTACTCCCCTTGGCCTGCGCATTGCGTGCAGGTGCCTTGATTCATGAATATACGGCTGCCATCAGAACACAAACGGATCAAGGAAACGTTCCATTGGTCCCAAGAGTTCAAGTTAAGGCATCAACTATATACATATATACCTTGTTTCTTGGGGGCTTAACTTTCGATGCTGCTTTGGCTCGACTCTTTCTTCTGCGTAAGATCCCATGATACTGTTTTGGATTCACGTACACTGTCCCATCGTCTGTTGCCAGGCTCATAGGCAGCAGCATTGGCCCCTAAATTATCAACCGAAAAATCAATCTTACATATGCATTTATGCAGTTTTCTTGTATATATTGAAACTCTTGACAAATATATAGATATATTTTTTGAAACTATTGTTCACATTATTATATATTTATATGACCAACAAAACCGCCATCAGAAAGCCATGGAGTTGAGGTAGATTAATCAGTTGTGTCAAAGATGGAGAAATTTCTCATTTGCAGGAAAAAAAAACAAGACTAAAGGAAATTAACAAACCATGGGTTGATGTGGCCCATAAGCTGTGTATAAGCCATAGAGTTGAGGCGGGTGAGGTCCGTGAGGAGGGTGTGTTGAGATCTGAACATGCCAAGAAAATGAAAAACATGATATTGCATGAAGAACATGATCTGAACATGCCTGAAGAACAATAAATCTATGGATGGACGTATTACCATCGGTGGCGCAAGTGTAATCTCAAAATGTTCCTTTTGGTTATGAGCAACTGATGATGGCGCGATGTTTACTTCCTTTCCCTGCTCAGAATTCATTTTGTTACCTGTGATGTGCATACAGATGTTACATATTCAGCTATCAAGCAGATTAATCAAAACCCAACTTCTACAAAATTTGGCTTTGTGTCACTGCATACCTCAATTGACTTCCAAAAACTACTTTTCTTAGGACTATATAGATGAGGATGTAGGGAAGACAACAGACATGATTGAGTTGCAGAAAGCTAATCCGGGAAAAAAAACAAACTACATTTCTTGACCAAGCTCAAAAGCCTCAGTCTGAAGTATTCAACACTAGAAAGATCAGCTTTTTATATTGAGAAGACTAGATCATATGACCCAAGATTCCAAGAATCACAATGATAAGATTCCAATTGAATAAAGTTACAATGAATCTAGTATTTTATTAATTGGTTGCTGGTGATGAACAACAAAATGAATATTCAGAGAATCAGATTGCTTTGTATATTTCATATCCTCATAAGCTAGTTTTATAATCTGCTGAGTTTTTCAAGATTCTGCAAATGTCATTTTGACACATTCAGTAGCAGCTGCTATTCCAGAACCTCCAAAAGAACAGTTTTTGGCACTTTTTGACTTCCATGATGTTTTATTAATTTTATTTTAAATATATAATCACAAGTCAACCATTAGAAAAACAATTTATTGATTTAAGCAATCCATGTCAACCATGATCAGAACATGATTTCTCCAATAATCATGGTCATCAATCAATGAAATCATTCTTTGATTCCAAATTAGAAAACAAACTTTAAAAAAGTATAACATAAGAAGAAACCCTAACAAGGTCAAATATGTTTATATATAATACTGTCAGCTAAGTCACTATTTTGCTGAGAGTTTTGATGGTGACATCGCAACATTGTTTCAAAATAGGGTGAAATGCTCAAAATTGCCCCTTATTTAGGCCATTTTGGAAAAACTATCCTTTATTTTGGAATTTGCATTTAAAGACCCATTATCATGTTTTACAATTCTCCAACTGCATCTATTTTATCCTCCTTAACACATTAAGAAAAACGTGAAACATCCAAAGTACCTTTTATTTATACATATTTAACGTTCATATTCTTGTTTGTAGCGAATATATTGGACATCTCACACGGTTTGTTACGCTACTAATAAGTAATAACAGTAAAATGGTTGCAGCCTTGTGTATAAACAAAACATGGATAAAAGGTGGTTAAATACAATTTTCAAAATAAAGGGTATTTGTGCAAACTGGCCTAATAATGGTTTTGAGCAATTTACCCTTCATTTAAAAAAAAAAAAATGGTATTAATATAAAAAATATTAAGTAGTGTGTCACACTCACTATCATCTTTTCATCATCAGTGACCTATGAAAGATATATGAGCTGATGGGGATCTTCCTTATTATACTCCAAACTTCCAATGTTCTCCAATAGCTGTATTTGCCACCCAGTGGTTTATGAAATTGAAAACCTCAATTAAATTACTCCCAATCTCCCATTGAATTAATCAAATTGGTGCCTACCGCTAAATATATCAATGAAGTCAACTCCAATATATCTGAATTATGTTCTAAAAATTTTAGTAGTATGTTTGGTTTTGATTATGTATATGGAAACAAGAAAACAACAATGAACAATGTAGTGAATATAGATATACACGAAGGATTAAAACCGGCTTTAGAATCTTATTTGATGTGGTAAACATATGCTGAGTTTATAGAACTTAATTGAAAATCTCTTTAAACAACCAACAATTTCTAAACTGATGATGATTTTTTTCCAATAAATTCACAAGAAGTTTAAGAATGACACCATGCATTTTTAAATAACACTTCGAAGTAAGATAACCTTGTAAGAAACATGGGAAAATGCTGCTGATTTATTATATCCAATATTCAAAAGCTTTTGAGGATCATGTTCCATTTTATTAATTGTCAATATTTTTAGGCTTAAACCATGAAATAATCATAGTTCAATAATGTTGGGTACTGAACTATGACTATTTCATGTTCCTTATTCTAGTCAGGCATATCCTGCAAATTACCTCGCCACTAGCCTCGTGAAATAGGTGATAAGGTCCCTTAGGGTGAGAGTTTCATCTTTTTTCCCCTCAAAGGATCAGTTAAACTTTTGTTGCCAATTGCTGTATGACTCAAAGGGACAAATTAAAGAAGAAAAGTAAGAGCTTTTTTAGTACTGTTTACACTGTTTAGCCCCAATTAATGGCTGAAGCCTAGCTACCATTTGTGGGGATCAATAGGGGATTCCAATAATGTTTTTAATGGTTAGTTGGCCCAGCATTTGATATTTTTCCCCAATCACACCACTTTCTGACTATCTCAACCTTATCTAATTTGCTTAATTCCTTCATTTGTGCTTATCCGGATAACTGTGAGGGCCACTGTTAAACTCCCTAGGAGGAATACAACCTGAATCTACATCTGTGATGTAAGCTTGTGATCTAATGGAATGAAACACAGTTGCTGTTTTTCGATTCAGGTACGGGAATATCGGAAACTAATACATGAAAGAATCAACCTTTCAAGAACTAATTCAGCAATCATTTCTGATTCACATGCCAGAAATCAAGCTAAAAACACAACAACATGACAAACAACAGCTATGCAGCCCATCTTTAATCTTCTTATCTGCACTACTTTTGGCCTTGACAAAATGATTAAAATTGAAGAACTGACACCTTTACTTTACCTGAATAGTTAATTTGCTGGTCTTCCCCCAATTGATTGAAGGCAATTGGATGGGGATGCTGAAACCCAGCTGGGTTCCACCATGGCACAGGTGAATTCAGGACTGGAGAAATCTCAGCATCAGGAGTATGGACAAACCCAGCTTGATCTTTTGTGAGGATTTCACTCTTGTGCATCTTGTAAGAGCTTATTATAACATATAGTCACCTGGAATTTGGAACCCAACACCCTTAATCCACTTTGCAAACTAATTTCAAGCTGAGGTATATATGTGTGTATATATATAATTAATAAATTAAAAGTGTCGGTGTGGATCATTAAACAAAACAAACTCTATCATACCCATTAGACTTCATGATTTACAAGATCTAAAGATTCAATCTTTAGGCCCCAATTAGAGATGGGTAGCTCCAAGATTTCAAAAAAAGCATTGTATTTAACAACCCGAAACACAAATAAGGGAAATCTTTAATGGGTAGTTGAAAAAAACACAAGAAAAAACCTCAACAAAAAAATAAAAAGACCCCAATAGAAACACAGAAGAAAAGGGCAAAATTGATGGATGCTAAACAAGCAAACCAATCAAGAGAACCAAGAAAGAGGGCGACAGAGAGAGAGATAGCTGCAATTAAGAAAAAGGGTCGTACTTTTTTTGCCTTGTAGGATGATAAAATTGAAAGAAATTGACTGGTGGCTTTGCTTTGCTTGCTTGCTTGCTTGGATAGGTGAGTGAGTCTACCTGGTATTAGTTTACCAAGGCAGCAAACCCTTGTTTCAAGGAGGGAGACATGGAGAGAGATATAGATAATTAACTTAAACAAATGCAAAAACAAGAAAGCTTGGAGTATGAGAAATGGAATCCCTGGTCTCTCTTTGGCTCCTTGGAACCTTAAAAAAAAAAAAAAAAGCAAAGGGGGGAGATGATAGGGAGAGATGGGAGAGGGAGAGGGAGAGGGAGAGGGCTCAAAAATGGGTGGCCAATAAAACTCAGCTTTCATGCCACTTATTGGTTGTATACTTTTGTCTTTTTGCTCTCTTCAATTTGCAATTGCAACAGTGGATATCTAAAATTGGAGAGCAGCTATTTCCAAAAACATGTTGTTTGATGTACACTCCTGTTTACTTTATATTCCAGCTAGGTTTTGGTTTGATCTTTTCCAGATTTAGTTCTACTTTTAGCTTAATTGGAGTCTAATCAAATAATTAATAAGTGTAGAATATTGTGAAATAGTGTATATAAAGTCTACAACGTTAATATTTTGGTAAATCCTACAATAAAAGAGGGTCTAAACAGATGTATGCATTTTTATCTCGAATTAGTCGATAGAGTCCGAATATATACCAAGTATTTGGATAATGCTCTATTAATCATGATTACCCCACTTTGAATTCTTATTTTAGAACATATAAAGGAGATAAACCCTTATATATACGGACCTTCTATTCATATGATTTCATCTCGTCATCCACACGGTGTCAATGACGGTTTCCTGGGTCGGTGGATAGGAGTGTCGAAATAGACTCCCTCGGTCAGTAAGCCTAACATCTTCCTTGCGAAGCTCCGACGGGACCTATCGACACAAGGAGTCGACACCGAGTGCCGAAGCAGGAAGTCGACACTGGCACCGGCATCGTGCCGAATGTGAGAAATTGGTCGTGTGCATAACAACTCCCATATCATGTGCCGTGATGAGAGAGAAACTATAGATATTTTCAATCATACTAAAAAGAGTGAAAAGAGATTTACACGAGCTATCGTTGCGAAGTTTGTGTAATAAGAGAATAAATTGCTTGTTGGGATGGATGATAGATGGTCGTTGATGAGTTAATGATTGTTAAAATTTAATTTTTTTTTTATCAATGATTGTTAAAGTTTAAGATTCTTCACAAATAAGGTTTAAAGTTAACGATAAAAAGTCACTATAGTTTATTTAAAATATCTAAATGTTTATATTCTTCACAAACAAGTGTCAAAGTTTAAGATTCTTGACACCAAATTTATTCTATCTCCTTTTTTTGTGTAAGTTTAGGATTTATTCCAAAGAAAATGAACTCATGTACATGTTGTTGGTTAAAATCATCCATGAAAAATTCAGAAAAAGGACTTATTTTGGTGGACAAAAAGAAAAGTCAAGCCCAATGGGTGGTTGTGTTGTGTGTCCTTTGCTAGGTAGGAATCTTAAATCCACTCCCCTCCCAAAGCCCTAGTTTGTTAGATTTGTTTATTTATTTTGTGGAATCTAAGGTAGTATCTTGGTGGCAATTAAATACTCATATAGTGTATAACACTATAACCTAAGTTTGGTGAATTAACATAAGTAATATCTAACCATAGTTAGCTGCCCTTGCCCTTATCTTCAAAGTGGACCCTCACAACTCACAACCAAAGTTATCCTGTTTCTCTTTCCTCTGTGTTTGTACGGATTTATGTTGGGTTCTCCACATATTTATATGACTAAACCAAACCGGTTGACAAACCGGGTTCATTTTCACAATTGGTAGCAGCAATAATGAGAGGTGAAAATTTGAAATGAGATGAAGTAAATTATTATCCCAATGGGATTTTGGGTTATCTTCCTACCAAAGAAGTGTCTTTATTAAGCTGAGTCAATGTTACACAAAGCGTAAATTGGTTCAAAATGAGGTACGAAAATAGAAACTCAATTCGCTTTTGGATGAGGTACGAAAATAGAAACTCAATTCGCTTCTCCAAAAGGTGAAATCGCTCCCTCCTCATCCTTTGGCCCGACGGATGAGATTCCCCCTCATACTGTCGTTGATGAGATTCTATCCTTGATCCTTGTTTCAAATATCACTCATGTGACCGGTTGAGCTAAGTCTATGTGGGTAGAAACGCAATTCACTACCTCTTTTTAATCGGGGGTACAATGAGATCTTTTTCTTTTTTGAAAAAAAAATAAATCTTGAAAATCAAATATGAATGAATGATGATTAAACGCCTATATGCGAAGTTAAAAAATCAAATTTAACTAACTTTAATTGCATTCTTAATAAAAACGAAGCAATAAAGTTACATAGAATTTATCTTTATAAGAATTCATGAATTTAATAAATTGGACAACAAAATCAGAGCAAAAAACTGTAAAATAAAGTTAATAAATTGGAGTAAACTAAAGTTAACAAAATTAGAGTAACTAGTATAATCCCGCGTCATGGTGCGATTTTTAATAAATAAAATTTTAATAAATATAACAAATTAATGTTATAAAATATTAATAAAAAGTTATGACAAAATAATGAAGTTAGACTTGAAATCTTTAAGAAAATGGTCGGTAAAAATGTTTATCATAAAGTTAGGCTTCATAAAAAAGATTTTTAAATTAAGATATTATATTGATATAGATTATTATTATTATAATCAATAAAGATTAAAATATAGATTAATAGTAGACATTAGATTTGATTCAATGTTTTGAATTAAACCCAATGGCCAATGGTTAGTAATGGGTAAAAAAATAAAAGGGGAAAAGGTAAATGTGTGAAAGAGATGAAGAGGAAAAAAAAAAAAAAATTGTGATTAGTTGAAAAATCTTAAATTAAGGAGGTGTTGACACATCATCAAAAAATATTCTAAATTAAGATATTATATAGATATAGATATAGATATAGATATTGATAGATGGTTAGTAATGGGTAAAAAAATAAAAGAGGAAAATGTAAATGTGTGAAAGAGATGAAGAGAAAAAAAAAGAAATAATAAGATAAATTTGTGATTAGTTGAAAAATCTTACTACCTCCGTTCGGAAAAACTTGACACTTTACTATTCATGCACGTTTTTTTAGGAGATAAAAACTATATAAAATATCTAGTTTTTTCAATAATTTTTTTAACTAATTCGTAATTATTATTAATAAGTACAAACTTGTTAAAAAAAATTTATAAAAAAATGAATATTTTATATAGTTTTTATCGTTCTAAAAAAGCGTGCATGAATAGTAAACGACAAGTTTTGCCGAACGGAGGGAGTAAATTAAGGAGGTGTTAACACATCATCAAAAAGTATTCTAAATTACTACCTCCGATCCAAAATAGATGTCGTTTGACTTTTTAACACGTATTTTAAGAAAGTAAAAAACTATATAAAATAACAACTTTTTTAAATTATTTTTTTACAATCTAATATTTGTTGGTAATAATTATTAAATTGTAAAAAATAATAATAAAAAGTTAATATATTATATCGTTTTTAGCTCCTTAAAATACGTGTTAAAAAGTCCAGCGACATGTATTTTGGATCGGATGGAGTAAGATATTATATAGATATAGATTAAACAAAATGGATTTAACTAAATTTAATAATTTTGAGTAAACTAAAGTTAATGAATCGGATAAAAAAACCCAAAACTTCATCTTTTTTAGAATTTCAATTCTTATGAAATAGATAAAATTGAATTGACTAGGGATTTAAAACAAGTGAGGAAATTGGAACCTACATACCACAATCTAAAACAAATATGAGAAACTTGGAACCCATATACCGTAATAAAAAAAAAAAAAAAAAACAAGTAGTCCAATAAGAAAAACGAGAAGACTTTGATGGTAAAAGTTTAAACTTACCCCCGTTTGTTTTTTGGTAGGGAAAAATAATGATTACCCTTATGAATATAGTCTATATTTAAGTTATGATACATTAATCACTATTCTAATCAATCCCCTTCTTCTCCCATTTTTCATACAAATGTGTTACCTTTCTATTCCCTAATTTAAAGGAGAGTAACTAATACCTCTAGGATGGGCTAATAATCCCCTTCATCCTCTCCTCCAAGTTCACAAAAATGATGATCATATACATTTTATGTCTAAAATTTAATACCTTACCTTTCTATTCTCTAGTTATCTAAACAAACGAGCCCTTTAATGTTTTCAAAATTAACTTTGATGACTATGTTTGGCAGATTGACTCTTCTCCAATGTACAAGTTTTTTCATTCAGGGTTTGTTTAGATAACTAGGGAATAGAAATGTAAGGTATTACTTTCTTGTTGGACTTGATCCAGATGAGATTCCCTTGATTTGCAGGTCGCCTTGCTAACTTTTACCCTTGTCTATTTCTTGCATCTAAAGCATTTAACTATCAAAGAGTTTGATGAGACAGATTTTGTTTCCGCAGGGAAGCAGTTACAAATTACATGAAGCACATCCTGCAGCTAAGGAATAAACTTTGCAGAGTGTTGTCTGAAGCTCTGGGGCTTAGTCAGGATTACCTATCGAGCATAGAATGTGTCGAAACAATACAACTTGTGTGCCATTACTACCCTCCTTGCCCTGAACCAGAGTTGACTCTTGGGGCAACAAAGCACTCATATCCCTCTTTTATGACCTTTCTCTTGCAAGACAACATAGGCGGTCTCCAAGTCTTGCACCGAAACCAGTGGGTTGATGTGCCCCCTACTACAGGTGCTCTAGTTATAAACATAGGTGACATGATGCAGGTAAAACACTTTGTTTTTCTATTTTTGCAAGGTTAACTTGTGATCTTAGTAGTTGTGTTATCGGATCAAATGCCGCTGATCACGAATGATAGGTTCAAGAGCGTGGAGGACAGGGTACTCGTCAGTAAAAAGGGATCGAGGGTCTCAGCTGCGTGCTTCTTCTATCCAAGTACTAGGAAGAAGAATAAGCCATACAACCCATTGAAGGAGTTGCTAGTGGCAAACGAAGAGCCCGCCTACAAGGAGGTCTCGGCAGGAGAATATCTGCAATTTTACAAGTCGAAAGGGATCGATGGTGATTCTACCCTCCCTCATTTCATGACAAGACGACGAGCATGAGGTTCGTATGCCGTTAACCCACTGTTACATTCTACACTGTATACCTCATGAGTCGCAACAGTTATTTGGTGTGACATTGGCAACAGAAATCCCCCCCCCCCCCTCCCCATGATGTTTGCAGCATGTTTTTTGTATATCTGCACATGATTACACATCAGTATGATATTTAATACCCATCTTATGCTGTATTTTCGCCAATTAACAAAGTAGTTGGGTAACATCATAAACAATTAAACATACATGGATCGAGGACAATATTTATTTAGAGGTAGATGGAACTGTCTAACACGTACTCTTATTTATATGGTTCATTGACTTCATTCACCTTTATATTTTTTTTAGGAATGTCAAGATTAAAGGAACTTTGGGCTTACAAGGATTTATTTTCAGTTGAGGTACAAGAGGATATGTTTTTAACCAAGACGAGATCAGGTGGATGAGTGGATCATATATGTATACCACGTTAACCATTGCATTTTCGTTTTCTTTGAACTTGTAAAGACCGGGAAATTCTAGAATAATTAAATTATGAAAATAGTGATTTACAATCATTCCGATTCCTAAGATTGAGGAGATTTACAATTACTTTCCGTGAGCTATTGGATTTATTCTAAATCTTTCGAAACAAATTCCGGCACTAATTAATTGAAAAATTAAAATATGTTTATTTTGCTTTCATATGCGAAAATTTAAAACAATATTCAGAGTTCTTTATTAAATTCGGAATTTGAGAATCCTTTCGAGTCGGGATGAAATCGTGAGAGTAAGTTTCGGGATTTAATTTTTGGGTCTTTTTGAATTCGGATTTTAGGACCACACTACACATTTGCCCTCTTCCTTCCATGTGACCCGAGATTCCTCTGTACTCCCTCCTGTTCACTACCCATTTTCAGCTCAGCATTAGCCCTCTCAATTACCTTCATCACCTTCCTGCTCTCCTAATTTTGACAAAGAGCCAAAATCCAGCCCTTGCATACCCGCCAGGCCAAGCACTGCCTCTCCACCTTTCTGATGATTTCAGGGATCAATATCCCTTACCCCCCCCCCCCCCCCTTCTTAATCGAATCCAATCTGATCCCTTGCCCTATTTCAAAACAAATTGGCAGGGACCGGTTGCTGTGAAATGAAATCAGGAGACCCTCCAACCCTTTCTTTTGGTTGCACAAATTGGAGACCATCTCCTTTCACCACACAACACCATCAGCCTCTTCCTTCTCCTCCGGTTCAGAGCAGCAAGCAGCCATCACCGCTAACACCAGCCACCACCACCATCGCCAATCGCATCTCCTCTCCTGTTCATTTCCTGTCGGGCAGTAACAACACCTCACAGCTCCTCTTTCCTCCTTCTGTCCAAGCCAGAAGCTGTTCCCCAACCTATCCGGCGAGACGAGCAGCCCGGAGCCCCCGTCGAAGCCGCGCCGCCGAGTCTTCTTCTCGCCTGTTTTCTTCGGTTTTGATCGGTGAGTCATCCGACCCTGTTTTCCGACGCAATAGCTGCGTAAAGAGCTTCATTTAACCTCCCTTCATCCACCCCAGGTCCGTCGGAGTCCCTTCCACCATCGCCGATGCCGAATCGAACCCCGACGGACTCCTGCCGGCGAGAACTCCGAACCACAGTGAGCACCTCTTCCCCCTTTTAATCTTTACCGCGTTGGTTCCTTTTGCTTGGGTTGGGGTCGGGGAGGGATTTCGATCGGAGTGGGGGTGGTCCGAGTCGAGAACTGAGCTCCGGCGGTGGCCAATCTCTCCTCCCTTCTCTTCCGTTTTCCGTTGACGTTGTCTACAGCGTCTCTTCCTCCTGTTCTGTTGATTTGGGGAAGACAGGTGAGGGATCCGGCCTTTGCTTTCTTCTTTTCATTGGGCCGGGTTGACCTTTGGTACCGGGTTGAGCTTTTATCATTTGGGGAGCCAGATCCGGATCCGGGTTATGTCACATTCAAAATGGGTTTTCAGTTTGGGAGAGGGTAAAAAACCGGATCCATCCACTCTCTTCTATTTCGGGTCGGGCCTTTTCTTCTGGGTTGGGCCATGGGAGATTGGGCTGCTGGGATTGTTTTAAATATGTTGTTGTGGTTATGTTGTTGTTGTGATTATATTGAGTTTATTAAATTATTATTATTATATTAATCCTGATTTTAGTGATAAATATGTTTTCTCCAAAATCATTATATATTGTATATTTCTTAAAAGAGTAATATTAATTGGAATATTTATATATTATAGTTATGAGATGTTTTTAATATGAGATTTAGAAATGGTAAAGTAAATTGGTGATTTATTATATTAAATATTATTTGGAGTATGCATAAAATGTTGTTTAGAAATGGGATTTTAGGAATTTGTAAAATGACTTATTGGCTTGGATTTATTTTGGTGTATTTTAGATAAATATTGTTGGTTAAAATATTTAAAAAGGGTTTTAGGTTTTTGAAATGAAAAATGCCGGAATTGCTTCTGTAAAATGATTTTGAGAAATTAGCTTTAAGGATTTAAATGTTTAATGTCGGGATTCTTTGTCTTGGTTTGATTGGAAGAAAATGATTTTGGTTGATGTTGATCGTATCGGAAAGGTTTTGGAAAATGGTTTTACTATCGGTTGGTTTGACGATGTTGAGAACTTGGGTTTCGTGCGTATGAATATCGGTCTGGTAGCTTATGGGAATGGCTTAATGATAGGTGTGTGCTGCTTTTGGATTGCTTTTGGACTTGCAATTGGGCCCTTGCTTGTGTTATATTGCTGTTCTGCATCTTCAGGTAAGTCTCTTCGGAGCTTACTCAGATTGAATAGAGCTATTCCCTACCTTAGGTGCATGATATACTAGGTGCTTGCATTCATGATCAGCATGCCATGTAGTACCATGCTAGGTTGCATCGATCGTTGAGCATTCTATTTCTTTGTGCGTATGTAAACAGAACGGCCGTTATCTGTGATAGTCCTAGAGTCTTTGCTAGGGTCATAGGGTAGCCCAGCCTCATCGGGTACCCTGAGTCAATCGAGTACTTCCTTATATTATGATATGCCTGCGGGCTTTATTGTGGAGCGGGTTAGGCATGCGTGCCGCCCTATTATGAATGAATGCATTCACGAGCTGGCCAGTCTCCGCCTGTCGGAAGGGGTGGAGGTAGGAGAGGGATATGCCACTTGGCATTGTCTGGGGCCCTTTACAGTATTTCTGCACATTATTATGAACTAGGAGCATGCTAGTGTGTTTGAATTTCGTACTGCATTAGAGCATCTTTATTAGGTATAGCGTATATGTGTGCTTATGGTTGGGATGCAGAGTTAAGTGGGCATCGATCTGATCCCGCTCCAAATCAATTTTTTTAGGAATTAATCATGTTCATCCTATCGGTGCTGTTTGCTTATTGTGCGGGTCATTTTGTCGGCGGAGAGTGAGCGCTGGAGTCATAAACTTCACCAGACTCTGATTATATTGTTTTGGATTTATACTTTCGACTCCGTTTTGACCCGGCTCTGCCGTGACACTTGTATCCTTATTTTGCTTCCGTCTTGCTTCCGTGTGAAATGAATTTTGCGAGTTAGTCCCCAGGACAGGTTAAGGGTACCCAACGGCCCTTCGAGGTGTTTAGGGTTTGAAATCCCTCTTTCTACAAATCTTAAATGACTTTGAAAACCTCGACCCGTACCTGGATTGCAAGATCCGAACAAGGGTTTTCATCCCTTGAAACGTAACCCGGAAATCATAATTCTGGGCCGTTACAAAGATGGTATCAGAGCTGAGGTTGTGCAATTCGGGTACAAAAGGGTCGAGTGTATGTTTTGGAAAACCGCCCATGAATTTCAAAGGATTTGAAAGGATTTTAAAAAAGGGGCAAAATGAACTTAAGATGCCTAACTTAAATCGGACTAACTAATGAACTCGACGTGTAATAAAAGAGGAAAACCGACCAACGGGGACACGAGTGGATAGTAAAGGCGCTTGACCACCCCTATTGGGTGTAGTTGGGAACGTTAGGCGAAATACTAGCTTGCTCCTTATAGATGGGTCTGGAAGATTTCAATGAGATGATTATGAGTGTCACTAACTGATTCGATGTTGAGTGCTTGCTGTGCTAGATATCTGATTGGTATGCCTGACTATTAAATGTGTACTGACTTACCTGTACAAACGGGATAGCGGGAGTCCCTTTATTTCTACATTGTTAAACCCAGCTTGTGTGAAACAACCCTCCACTATGTTGTTAACCCTTTGATGGTGCTATCGAGTCTTCCTCCCAGATGTCAGTGTTTTCCACGGGGAATCGGGTCGGTAAACACATTGTGTCGGAAACATGTATGGATATTAAGTTGTCTGAGTGAGTGTTGGAAGTTTTGATGTCACTTTGAGTCAGAAGTAAGTTGTTTTTGTGGATGTGTTTCCTTATTCTTATGATGATTAACCAGTGTCATCTTGCCTTAAAGAATCGTACCAAAGTCCCACGGGAAAGAGGGGTGATGAGTCGGTGGGGAAAAGTCAATGGTTGCCCTAGGGATCTCTGTCCGGTTGTAATTGTGACTCTCTCTGAATTGCATGACATAATTTTGTAATCTTTGGCATGTACCCTGTGATTGCCCATTGGTAAAAAGCTACTCATGTTGTTGCATCTATGATTGGTTACCTTGCTTAGGTCTTGTGTTATGCCTTGGCTTCTACCATGATTATATGTTGTCATAGCATGTTTACTTGGCCTATTGATCGTAGGATTGAATGGATGTGTGAGCTGCATGAAATGAATTTGCATGATTTCACTCTACTAGGTTCATGATAGTGTGATCGTTACATTTTGATACCCTGATGAAGCAAGTTCCTTATTTGATACGTGCTACAACTTGATGTCCCCGTGCCTTATATGATACGTAATTTCCAGTACATGTAGTGTGATGATCCTTAATGTAAATTCGTGATTGTATAACATTCCGTATCCATGCTAGTCACATTGTTTAGTGGTCTCGTGTTGCATCTCGCTTTCTGTCATGATTATGTTTGGTCTCGCGTGTCCAATTGACCTATTGTAATGATCCTACTACTGATTGGTTAGAAACATAAATGGCATGATATGAGTCTATATGGATGTAGCTTTTCCTGAATTAGGTCCATTATAGTGTGGTAAGCTCTTCCTTGTACGAATGCTCCGTAAGATGATCTCCTCGGCATTTTAGTTAGTGTTGCCCTTGGCCTTGCTTGATTAAATTAGTAGTTCCATCTGTGACAATGTTATCGAAGTAATATCTTGATATATGCGTGTCTCATTTAGTATTATTAAACTGGAACACATGCCCCTGTATTCTACTTATATTGCCATGTTACGTAGGCTTATATTATGCACTGCTACATTCCTCCCACGCCTTGTATCGCTGGACTATGTTAATGTAGTCTCGTTTGTATCGTTGTGTTAGTCAATCAAGCGCATGCATGTATCAAATGTTGTGTTGAGCCATTAGTGTCATGTAGGACCCTTGATTGTAACTTGTGCGAATTTACATCTTGCCTACATTACTTTTGATTTTCTCTGAGCTAGGTCTCTGATAGTGTGATCCTTCTCTTTTCCTATCATCTTAGATTGTTTTACTCACCCTGATTAGATTAATGTTGAGTTCGATGATTGACTTGCTCTCCGTAATTGGGTAATCCTGGCATGCTTACATGTTATCGCTCGGTAGTGTTACCCTATTGTTCTATGACATCCTCTCGTGCTTGCATAGATGTATGACTTGACACCTCGCATGATCACACACCACGCTATACCATGCTTCCGCATACGCATGACACCTGAATGTTAGAATGAATCTAGTCGAGTTATCTTGATTGTGTGCATGTTCGATATGTGCCAGTAGTGTCATGTAGGGCTTATGATTCCCAATATGACTCGCCAAATGATCACGTGTTGTACTTGTTCTATGATGTGATGATTATTGTATCGTGAATGTGCTCTATGATGGTTCGTTCCTAGTATGATTATAATGTATCGCCCATGGTGTATTTCTTGTTACTTTTGACGATGTCTCATGTTTCGTAAATATTATGCTGAACTCCTCTTGATGACTCTTGACTATGCTTGTATCACGTCATGTATCACTAGTACCATGTAGGACCCATGCTTTCTAAATGTACCTCGTCATATGATTACGTGCCACGCTTGACCTATTATACGATAATTGTGTCAGATAAGATAGTTACTATGTTGCTCGTACATGTCCTTTTATGGTGCATACACTACGCTCGTGCATTGTTCATATATGTGATAATTGTGATGCCTATTTAATCCTGCATATCTTGCTTAAGTTGCTAGGCATATTTGCCTTCATGGGATAATAGACTACTATCTTGTCTCGCATGCACCCGTGTAGCACTCGAATATGTCTTTTAGGAATGAATACGTATGTCGTGCTCCTTGAGATAGGTACGTGTTAGTGTGGATTAATATGATTGATATGCCCCATGATGAAATTGTGTATGTTTGTCACAATTGCAACCTAATGGACATCCATAAGGGCGTTGTTGCTATTCTCGGGTCAGAGTCTTGCCTCTAGTATTGTCGTCTTTGGTTGTGGTACGTGTTTGTCCCCGAAAGGAATTTGGGTTGTCTTATCTTGTCACTCCCCTATCTCCGCTAACTTGAACTCCTACGCGATACATTGAACGAGCGACCGCACACGAAAGAGAAAGGAAGTTGCATAACGATAGAGCTGTGTGGCGGAAGCGTGGGCCTATAACCCACAAGCTTTAGGATCGACAATGTTGGTGGGACATGTACGTTTCGAGGATTGCGGCTATCGAGTACGATATGACTTGCAGGTGGGAGTGTCCTCCGTTTGAATTGCTAACTTTTCTGAATATGTTGATAACCATGTTGCAATGCTTTGATGGTGACGTTATGTGTTGATGTGCTGACTTGATGATGACTATTGCCTGATTGCCTGTCGTCTATGATGATATGATGTGATGCCTTATGGATCTAATGTACCATGATGCCGTGACGTGTTGCTACTCTAAGTTGCTAAGCATGATTTGAATTCCCTTGCCTGTAAAACGTGAACTACATATGCTAAGAGACCTGAGTTGTATGCGATAAGGTTATAGCGCAACATGTTAGCTTGACTTCAGTATGTTCATATATGATGTTTGCAATGATTATTGAGCATGATGATAAATTGAGACTTGTTGAACCCATGATGTTATGTTTATGAGTACTAGTTGATATAATGTAGACCTTATGTTTGATGATTTTCATGACCGCTTCTTCCTTAAACTTGTGGGTGAGGTCATTGGTAGCGTGGTTGATGAATGGTAAAAGAATTATAAGCGGTTAGGATGATCGATGGTATTAGGAGGTGAGTCGCGAGAAAGGGATGTTGGCTTAGGTAAGACTGAGTGAGCTTTGGATTCATGGGAAGCAAGGTGGGTGGTTTTGATGATCTTCTAGGTGATGCTTGTGATGTCTTGAATAGTATATGAAGTGTGGGGAATGACTTTTGAGAGTATTGAGGATATAGTATGAGAGGGTTCTCGGGTGTGAAGTTAAGGACAGGAGTTGGGTCCTTAGAGGTGGATGGTGTGTGAGAGTGCTTGGTGGAATGAAGGGTGAGATTGGAGTATCGAGATGAATTGTGATTTCTTTGGGGAATTTTTGTCGGAGTTAGTGTTGTTGAGTCTAGAAGAGGATTAATCTTGGCTTGAGAGTGGAGATGGGTGAGTGGGAATTGTGTTTTATCTTGACTGGTATGATGTGAGGAATTTTCCTAATTTTGTAAATTATTTATATCCGTTGGCATGATGTTTCATTATGTTGTAGTAAGTATGATAATGTATTATATGGTTGACTAGCACGACTATTGATTATGTAAATAATGAGAATCACTTGAAGCATGATCATGATTAGTATATATGAGATAATTGTGCATGATTTCTAAATGATTGTCATTCGATGTTGTGATGAGTTAAGGTGATGTCTTCAGAGCATGCTGACATTTTGGTGATTTATATAATGCTTGATCTTCCTTTTTCTGAATCTTAATAGCATGACCTTAGTTGTATTGATGTGGTTATAATTAGTTTTGTTTCATTGACTTATGATGAAATTCCGTTGTGGCTAACCTTGCAAATACCAATGTTTGATGTGATAAATCTGTTATGATAATGCCGGATGGAAATTGGATAGGACGACTATGTGAATTTATGCGTTAAATGAGATCCCTTGTTGTGACTGACCCTACTATGATTGCAGTGTTGGTATGCGATAGCGAGATACTTTTTATGATTTATGGTGCGATGTCGAGACGTTGTTATGATTTTGACATGTTGTTGAGATGCACATTATAACCTTTAGTGTGATTTGGAGATGCTTGATGTGACCTTGTGGCACTGTGTGGGTACATGGTTGAGACTTGTCGTATGATGTGTTGGTTGGAGATTGATTGGTTTAAGCTGTTATGCATTTGTTATGACATATGGATCTTGTTTGAATGGAGATTGATAGATTGATTTGATTATGAAAACTAGGAAGAGAATATGGGATTAGCCCTTAGAGGTAGATGATTCCACCTCCTGAATTCTGAATTTGATTGATTGTCATGCGGTAAACTGATTTGGGTTTGGAGGATTTGACGAAATTTTAATCGAAATGATTTTACTTGTTGGTGTAAAGTTGCTTGGTTAAACGTCTTATTTGAAGATTTCGAGCGGTTTGAAAAGGAATTACTTGAAAATTTAAAGAATAAACGTTACCGAGAATTTCAACGATTTTGAGACCAATCTTTTCCAATTGCGGAAATCCCTTTTTGAGAATTTTCACACCCGGGCTTATATTATAACGCTTCGCGAAGTGGATACAAGCATTTTATAGGGGCACATATAGAATGCTTGCTAAGACCTAGTAGAGACATTATGATTGCTTTTCGAGTTATGATGTGACCGAAAGGTCGGGGTAAGGGTGTGATAGGGGCCCATATCACATACTTGTTACGACCAATTGGGAATATTATGATCACGTCAAGGGTGCTGTGAGGATCTCATACGGGCCCTATGAGATGCTTACATAATCAATGGCATGATCCTTGGACTCACCAATTTAAAACTTCATCCCATGTTTTAGAGTGATTTTAGTCTCGGGGACGAGACTTGTTTTTAGAGGTGGATGATGTAAAGACCGGGAAATTCTAGAATAATTAAATTATGAAAATAGTGATTTACAATCATTCCGATTCCTAAGATTGAGGAGATTTACAATTACTTTCCGTGAGCTATTGGATTTATTCTAAATCTTTCGAAACAAATTCCGGCACTAATTAATTGAAAAATTAAAATATGTTTATTCTGCTTTCATATGCGAAAATTTAAAACAATATTCAGAGTTCTTTATTAAATTCGGAATTTGAGAATCCTTTCGAGTCGGGATGAAATCGTGAGAGTAAGTTTCGGGATTTAATTTTTGGGTCTTTTTGAATTCGGATTTTAGGACCACACTACACATTTGCCCTCTTCCTTCCATGTGACCCGAGATTCCTCTGTACTCCCTCCTGTTCACTACCCATTTTCAGCTCAGCATTAGCCCTCTCAATTACCTTCATCACCTTTCTGCTCTCCTAATTTTGACAAAGAGCCAAAATCCAGCCCTTGCATACCCGCCAGGCCAAGCACTGCCTCTCCACCTTTCTGATGATTTCAGGGATCAATATCCCTTACCCCCCCCCCCCCCCCTTCTTAATCGAATCCAATCTGATCCCTTGCCCTATTTCAAAACAAATTGGCAGGGACCGGTTGCTGTGAAATGAAATCAGGAGACCCTCCAACCCTTTCTTTTGGTTGCACAAATTGGAGACCATCTCCTTTCACCACACAACACCATCAGCCTCTTCCTTCTCCTCCGGTTCAGAGCAGCAAGCAGCCATCACCGCTAACACCAGCCACCACCACCATCGCCAATCGCATCTCCTCTCCTGTTCATTTCCTGTCGGGCAGTAACAACACCTCACAGCTCCTCTTTCCTCCTTCTGTCCAAGCCAGAAGCTGTTCCCCAACCTATCCGGCGAGACGAGCAGCCCGGAGCCCCCGTCGAAGCCGCGCCGCCGAGTCTTCTTCTCGCCTGTTTTCTTCGGTTTTGATCGGTGAGTCATCCGACCCTGTTTTCCGACGCAATAGCTGCGTAAAGAGCTTCATTTAACCTCCCTTCATCCACCCCAGGTCCGTCGGAGTCCCTTCCACCATCGCCGATGCCGAATCGAACCCCGACGGACTCCTGCCGGCGAGAACTCCGAACCACAGTGAGCACCTCTTCCCCCTTTTAATCTTTACCGCGTTGGTTCCTTTTGCTTGGGTTGGGGTCGGGGAGGGATTTCGATCGGAGTGGGGGTGGTCCGAGTCGAGAACTGAGCTCCGGCGGTGGCCAATCTCTCCTCCCTTCTCTTCCGTTTTCCGTTGACGTTGTCTACAGCGTCTCTTCCTCCTGTTCTGTTGATTTGGGGAAGACAGGTGAGGGATCCGGCCTTTGCTTTCTTCTTTTCATTGGGCCGGGTTGACCTTTGGTACCGGGTTGAGCTTTTATCATTTGGGGAGCCAGATCCGGATCCGGGTTATGTCACATTCAAAATGGGTTTTCAGTTTGGGAGAGGGTAAAAAACCGGATCCATCCACTCTCTTCTATTTCGGGTCGGGCCTTTTCTTCTGGGTTGGGCCATGGGAGATTGGGCTGCTGGGATTGTTTTAAATATGTTGTTGTGGTTATGTTGTTGTTGTGATTATATTGAGTTTATTAAATTATTATTATTATATTAATCCTGATTTTAGTGATAAATATGTTTTCTCCAAAATCATTATATATTGTATATTTCTTAAAAGAGTAATATTAATTGGAATATTTATATATTATAGTTATGAGATGTTTTTAATATGAGATTTAGAAATGGTAAAGTAAATTGGTGATTTATTATATTAAATATTATTTGGAGTATGCATAAAATGTTGTTTAGAAATGGGATTTTAGGAATTTGTAAAATGACTTATTGGCTTGGATTTATTTTGGTGTATTTTAGATAAATATTGTTGGTTAAAATATTTAAAAAGGGTTTTAGGTTTTTGAAATGAAAAATGCCGGAATTGCTTCTGTAAAATGATTTTGAGAAATTAGCTTTAAGGATTTAAATGTTTAATGTCGGGATTCTTTGTCTTGGTTTGATTGGAAGAAAATGATTTTGGTTGATGTTGATCGTATCGGAAAGGTTTTGGAAAATGGTTTTACTATCGGTTGGTTTGACGATGTTGAGAACTTGGGTTTCGTGCGTATGAATATCGGTCTGGTAGCTTATGGGAATGGCTTAATGATAGGTGTGTGCTGCTTTTGGATTGCTTTTGGACTTGCAATTGGGCCCTTGCTTGTGTTATATTGCTGTTCTGCATCTTCAGGTAAGTCTCTTCGGAGCTTACTCAGATTGAATAGAGCTATTCCCTACCTTAGGTGCATGATATACTAGGTGCTTGCATTCATGATCAGCATGCCATGTAGTACCATGCTAGGTTGCATCGATCGTTGAGCATTCTATTTCTTTGTGCGTATGTAAACAGAACGGCCGTTATCTGTGATAGTCCTAGAGTCTTTGCTAGGGTCATAGGGTAGCCCAGCCTCATCGGGTACCCTGAGTCAATCGAGTACTTCCTTATATTATGATATGCCTGCGGGCTTTATTGTGGAGCGGGTTAGGCATGCGTGCCGCCCTATTATGAATGAATGCATTCACGAGCTGGCCAGTCTCCGCCTGTCGGAAGGGGTGGAGGTAGGAGAGGGATATGCCACTTGGCATTGTCTGGGGCCCTTTACAGTATTTCTGCACATTATTATGAACTAGGAGCATGCTAGTGTGTTTGAATTTCGTACTGCATTAGAGCATCTTTATTAGGTATAGCGTATATGTGTGCTTATGGTTGGGATGCAGAGTTAAGTGGGCATCGATCTGATCCCGCTCCAAATCAATTTTTTTAGGAATTAATCATGTTCATCCTATCGGTGCTGTTTGCTTATTGTGCGGGTCATTTTGTCGGCGGAGAGTGAGCGCTGGAGTCATAAACTTCACCAGACTCTGATTATATTGTTTTGGATTTATACTTTCGACTCCGTTTTGACCCGGCTCTGCCGTGGCACTTGTATCCTTATTTTGCTTCCGTCTTGCTTCCGTGTGAAATGAATTTTGCGAGTTAGTCCCCAGGACAGGTTAAGGGTACCCAACGGCCCTTCGAGGTGTTTAGGGTTTGAAATCCCTCTTTCTACAAATCTTAAATGACTTTGAAAACCTCGACCCGTACCTGGATTGCAAGATCCGAACAAGGGTTTTCATCCCTTGAAACGTAACCCGGAAATCATAATTCTGGGCCGTTACAGAACTTTGCAGTGCTCTATCTTCTGAACTTATTTGCAAGGGGAAGACGCTAATTTGATCAAGTGCAACTTGAATCTGAGGTATTATTGGACGCTGGTTACTGTCATTTTTATAGGCATTCACCTTTCTTGTTTATATGAGTAGTGTGGGATACTTTCTTGGATCAAGATATTTAGTGGGCAGCATCGTTAGTTCTTGGATAGCATAATTTAAATAAAAAGATTGTTATGTGTGTGAAAGTCACTAGAAAGTTTATTTACTAATAGCACAAAGGGATCTATACTATTCCTTATTTCCTTTTATTTGTTCCTTTTATTTGGAGCAGTTGGATGTTTGTGAGGTAATTTTCAATTTTGTGAGTTCTACTACTATATTTCCTTCTCTTTGGAGAAGACATGCTAGCTGGTTGTGGGAGCTGGTTGTAATAGCTTGAAAATAAGTTTTAAGGTTTGTAGAGCTGTTGGCCGGTTCTTTATTTGCTGATTTCTTCTACATTTCTTCTTTTATTGCCAAGTTGTTTATTTGCTGATTGTTTTTCCCTATTTTAAGTCCTCGTCATAGGAGCTGAAAATTGAATTGATTGAGTCTGCTTGAGTTTCATCTGGCTTATTTTTTTTGGTTGATTAGTTGTTGAATTCGGGTACCAAACCTGTGATTATTATTATGGTGCTCCACCGATTGAAAGAAAGATCTTATGCTTTCACTTAATGACTTGGATGATGCAAACTAGTTAATTGCTTTTGAAGATTTTTTAATAGATTCAAGCCTTGTACTGATAAGTTGAACAATTTACTACAGAGGCTGTCAAGGTTGGAGGGGGAAGAAAAGAACTATGTGGAGTAAAATTCAGAAGCTTGAAGAGGACGTTGCGTTGCTTGATGCCTCAGGAGAGAGGTATATATTCACTCAATTTTGGGGCAACCATCTTACACTGACTATTGTTCGTAGATTGATGTTGCGGAATATCATAAGTTAAGGCTTGATTCAGCTTTGCTGGAGAAGAAAATGATGTCAGAGATAACAAGGAGTAAATTTATATAATTATAAGTTTGAGGCTTGATTTGGCTCATGTATGGATATTCACTTGATGTTGTTCGTTGGCTTGAGTAGGTAAATTTGTATAATTAATGTAAATTTATATTATTGTGTATACGTAAATTTGTATAAATTAATAAAATTTTATTAATAGGTAAATTGTATTTGCGCTATTTTTTTTTAATAAATATGGGACTTTTTAGCCCGGGTATGAAGAATCCGGGCTAAAAAGCAGTTTTTTTTTTTAATTTTCCATAAATAACTTAGCTACCGCAGCTTGCCGTGGCAAACATGTTATCTTTCAAAGCGGTAGCTTCGCCATCTCTTAGCTACTGTTCTTTGCCGAAGCAATTGTTTTGCTACGGCTCTTTGCCGAAGCTACCAAAATTTGCCACCCCTAAATTCGCCACGCCCCAATTTGCCATCGCTTAGCCGAAGCTAGCATCCCTTTGCCACGGCAGATTGGCCTTTTGCCACGGGAAATTGCCGAAGCAATTTTTTTTTTTTTTTGTAGTGTATTGTGGTATTGTTTATATCGAAGTAGATGAGGTCCATCTTCACCACTTCAACTCGAAGCACTTTCCTTAAAAAATCGTGGTTGTGATGACACTGCATCTTGATTGCACCCATGTTAAATGTGATATCTTTTGCATCATCAATGTCATCCTTGCTATTCGAGATTGCATTTGGAGATCAAGGTGATTAACTTCGACATTTACACTCCCCTTTTGTTTTTCAAGAATTCCATACTTTAAAGAAGCCAATTAACACTCCCCTTTGACATTGTTTTCAATAGCAAAGTTTCTAAGGGATCTGTAATCCACCCTAAATCCTTAGTCATGTACTTAGGAGTGAGTAGAGCTAGCCACAAGCAAAGGATGACAGAAGATCATCATTGAGGGTGATAACGTGGAAGCTATCAAGGTGATTAACTTCGACATTTACACTCCCCTTTTGTTTTTCAAGAATTCCATACTTTAAAGAAGTCAATTAACACTCCCCTTTGACATTGTTTTCAATAGCAAAGTTTCTAAGGGATCTGTAATCCACCCTAAATCCTTAGTCATGTACTTAGGAGTGAGTAGAGCTAGCCACAAGCAAAGGATGACAGAAGATCATCATTGAGGGTGATAACGTGGAAGCTATCAAGGCAACTGAAGACAATGTCAAAGTGCCTTAGGAAATCCTAAGAATGAAAAACATCAAAAGATCAAAGCAACGTGCATGACTGCATGGTACCACGCCCAAAGTGCATGGCACATCAAAAGCAATGTGGTACCACATAAAAAGCAACGTGCATGGTACCACGCCCAAAGTGATAGTGTAACGTTTAGCTGCAAACTGAGTTCAAGATATGTATTATTAGAGAACCGAGTTTCTTTATATGTTTGTTAGAAAGACACATGCCTAGCACGTGATCTCATATAAGTCATCTCCTTCCTCCTACAAAGCACTTGTTCAGTTTGTTACATTCAACCAAAAATCAAAAGCTTAATTCGTTGTTTTCATGGCTTCCTTCTTCTAGTTTGTTATGTTTATGCTAAACAAAGGAATTTAATCTCTGAATTCTGAAATGGTATCAAAGCGAGCGAAGAAGCTCGTTGCGTAGATCTGTGTTTCCGCATATTTTGAGTATGTTTTCGCACGTATTTCGTTTCTCATAGAAGTTCTTAATCCACCATGGAAGGTCAAGATGCGAATCCGATTGATACTAGTGACGTCCGATTCTTGCATCACTTAGATCACCCCAGCTACAATTTATTAATGCAACTGCTAAACGAAACCAATTACAACCACTGGAGACGCGTTGTTGAGGTGTTTCTGGTTGCCAAGAACAAGATCAGTCTTGTTGATGGGAGTTTTCATATTCCAATTGAGACGTTACCGAGGTTTGCTCAATGGAGAAGACGCAATGGGATGGTCATTGTGTGGCTTCTGCATTTTGTGGAAAAAGAAATCACGGAAACCTTGTTGTACTTCCTGACTCCTAAAGAGGTATGGGATGAGTTGAAGATGCGATTTGGATCCCCGAATAGTACTCGTCTGTATCAGGTATAGAAGGAGATGTTCAATATCTCTTTAAATGGTTCTTCAATTACTTCCTATTTTTCAAAGTTCAAGAAACTTTGCGATGAATACATGGATCTTGTTGAAACTCTTGTTTGTACTTCTTGTGGATATGTGAATCTAGTTTCAAGATCTTTTGCTAACCAGCAGGTTATTCAATTTATGGTTGGGTTTCCTGATTCGTATAATGGGGTTAGGACTAACATCTATCGATTGCTTCTTGATGAGGAGAGTCTAAGGGGGTTGAGAAATTCTAGTTCAATCAATTATAGAACTGCTACTTTCAATGCTTTCCAGAGGTTGGGCAATCAATCTTCAAATGGTTCCCAGTATGGAAAATTCAATGGTCAACGAGGTTCTAATCAGGCTAGTTCTCAAAATGGCAATCAAAATGGCTTTTAGAATGGTCCTAAAGGACAAAGAAATTACTATTGTGAGCATTGCAAGGTCTCAGGTCATTCAATGAGTAGGTGTTTTAAGCTTCATGGTTATCCTCCTAACTTCAAGGGAGATAAATCAAAGAAGTTTGCATCCAATGTGTGACGGTTGAAGGGAATGATCAAGATTCTGCTCATTCATTGACAAAAGGACAATATGAGAAAATATTGGCATTCTTAAGCAAGCAAAGTGCTAGAGAGGATAATAACATGGTAGCATGTACAAAATTTTGCTTTAGTAAATTTGGAAATTATCATAGTTGGGTAATAGATAGTGGAGCAACTCATCATATTTGTCCTGTTTTGTCTATGTTTCATTCATATAAGCATTTTACATTACCTAGCTATATAACTGTGCCAAATGGACAACAATCTAAGATATGTCATGTTGGTTCTATCATTCTACGAAATCAAATTGTGCTACATGATGTATTACATGTTCCTAGATTTGCATATAACTTGTTATATGTTAGGAAGTTTGTACATAACTAAAGGCATATATGTTGTTTACTCCTTCTCAATATTTGATACAAGACCCTACAATGAACAAGCCACGGGTGCTTGATGAAGTATCAAAGGGATTGTATCTCACATCTATGAGGAATAGTGTTGACATTCTTGACAAAGATGCTTCTGCTATATTGTCTTCTGCTATGAATATTGATAAATAGGTGCATTGTAATAGTGCTCGTGCTGTATCTCTAGAACTATGGCACTGTAGACTTCGGTATGTGCCTTTTGATCAGTTGTTTCATTTCAATTTCTTACAAAATCTTGTAAAGGCTAAGAAGCACCATGTTTGTAAGGTTTGTCCTAAGGCTAGACAACACATGTGTTCCTTTCCTGACAGTTTTGAGCTACTTCATGTTGATATATGGGGACCTTTTAAAGTTCCTACTCACAATGGTTTTAAATATTTCTTAACTATTGTGAATGATTTTTCTAGAGCTACATGGACTCATTTAATTGCTGCTAAGAGTAATGCTTTTATTGTTTTGAGATCTTTTATTGTGTTTGTCACTAACAAATTTAATGCAAAGGTAAAGATCATTAGATTTGATAATGGTACGGAGTTTTGTAGCAATGAAGCTCAATAATTCTATCTTCAAAATGGTTTGCTACATTAGACCACTTGTGCTCATACTCCCTAATAGAATGAAGTCATGGAGAGAAAACATAAACATTTAATGGAGATTGCTCGAGCTCTCCTATTTCAGTCTAATCTCCCAATTCAATATTGGGGAGAATGTATCTTGACTACAACCTATTTGATAAACGGGTTTCCTTTATCATCTATTCAATTCAGAACTCCATATGAGATTTTATTTCATAAGAATCCTGATTATGATATGCTAAGATAATTTAGATGCGTGATTGTGTTCTGATAAGAGCAACGGGTCTAAGTTTGATTCAAGGAGCTCCCCTTGCATTTTTGTGGGATACCCTCATGGTACAAAAGGTTATAAAGTCTTGGATCTGAAATCTCACAAGATCTTTGTGTCTAGAGATGTTCTGTTTTAGTGCTTCACGAGCTTCAATTTCCTTTGCATAAGATTGGGTTTAATCAAGGCATTCTTCTTCCTAATGTTATGCTTGACAATCCTGAATCTATATTCTTTCCCGATGGTGGGATTATTGAGGAAAATATTGCTTATAATAATTCTTCTGATAGCATTGACAGCTTTGTGTCTAATGATTCTTCTGCTAGCAGTGGTTCCTCACACAATCACTCCTCTAACATCAATCACAGTTCTGAGAATGTGAAGCATGCTCAACCCATGGTTAGAAGATCTTCCAGAGTTCTTAGACAATCAACTCACTTACAAGACTACATATACAATTTTGGTTCAAATTTTGAACTATTTCCTTTATTATCCGGTTTCACATATTCCTTCTTACATATTCATAGTTTGCAGTCTATGTGCAATTCAGCTTATGTTCAAAGTTCAACTGATTTGATTGAACCTAAAACCTTTTCTAAAGCTTCTAAGAATCCAAAGTGGATTGAAGCTATGGATAAGGAGATAAATGCTTTGAAATCTAACAACACTTGTGTCTTAACTGATCTTCCTACCGGTAAGAAGGCCATAGGTTGTAAGTGGGTGCACAAAGTTAAGCTCAAGTCTAATGGATCCATTGAGAGATTCAAAGCAAGGCTAGTTACAAAGGGATATACTCAACAACATGGTATTGATTATGATGACACATTCTCACCTGTAGTAGGGGTGTGCAGAAAAACCCGAAACCGAAAACACGACATGAAAACACGACAAAAAAAAATCCGAAACTGAAAAAAACACGACACGAAAATGACACGAATCGAGAAAACACGGGTGTAAACGGTTCGTGTTCGGGTCGGGAAAATCGCCTTGTCGGGTACCCGACACGTACCGTTTAAATTTATTTTTTTTTAGGTTTGAAATAATAGTATTAGTATATATAAATTCTGAGGAGTATCATTATGTTCCGGTAGCTCATTTGGTAGAAGCCTAATGCCCAGAGATGTCTTCAACTTCGGAGCCCAGGTTCGAATCTTGCTAAATACCCTTCTCACCCTTTTTTTTAATAATTTTTTTTCCTCCTCCCTTCGGTCTTCTCGCTCTTTTATTTTTTTAATATATATTTCTAATTTCTATGTTATGTTGAAAGTAAACAAACCCTAGCCGACACCGACAGTCTCTTCTTCTCCAATTCAGACGCTCTTCCTCTAGGCTCCAGTGCTCTCACTCACTCGCTCTCTTGCTCTCCGCCACGGTGCCATGGAAGAAGGTTCCATTTTGACTCGCCCTCCGCTCTCTATCGTAGAATCACAGCCGGCCTTCACCTCCTCCAGTCGCTCGCCTTCACCTCCTCCCTCACTCCCTTGCTCTTCCATCTTTTCAGATCTAGCCAAAAGTTCCTACCACCACCGCCCACCGCCACCGGATGCTGCTAACGCCAGTCGCCACCACCACTTGACGTCGTCCTTGTCCTCACAACTTCCCAAAGCTCTTCAGATCTGGCCAGATCTCGCTTGATTTCTTTCCAATTTTCGGTTTCTCCTCCTCCTCCTATCTCGTTTTGGGTGGTTGTTGTTGAAGCCTCTCGTGTTCTGGTTCCTCAATTCAACAATGGATCTGGAATCGGATTAAGCGTTGTTGTTGAAACCTCTTGTGTTCTGGTTCCTCCTATTGTTGAAGCTTCTTGTTCAGTGATTTTTTTTAACGATTCGTGGCGTGTTAACCGATATCCGACACGGAACCGAATACCTTAACCGTGTCGGGTACCCGGGTTATGATGGTTCGGATACGGTTCGACCATATTGAGCTTATCGGTTTCGGGTACCCGACACGATTATCCGATTCATGTCGGGTACCCGGTTATGCACACCCCTAACCTGTAGTCAAAATGTCCTTTGTAAGAGTTATTCTTTCTCTTGCTTTAAATAAAGGTTGGGATATCTTTCAATTAGATGTAAATAATGCTTTCTTGCATGGTGATTTATACGAGGAAGTGTATATGACAATGCCTCAAAGAGTGCCGAATCCTGATAATAAGGTTTATTTGTTGAAAAAGTCATTTTATGGCTTAAAACATGCTTCAAGGCAATGGTTCAACAAACTTTATACTACTTTGATTGAGTTTAATTTTAAATAGTCAAAGCATGACCATTCTTTGTTTATTTCTCATAAAGATAATCATCTCGCTATTGTTGGAGTGTATGTTAATTGATGATAATCATGATATCATTGTTACAGGCTCGGATTTATCTCAAGTGACAGGGCTTAAGCAGTATCTCCATGAGCTATTCAGTATTAAGGACTTGGGAAAGTTAAATTACTTCTTAGGCATAGAAGTAATTCATTCCAAAGAGTCCTTAATACTTAGCCAAAAGAAGTTCTACCAAGAGATCATCACAGAAGCAAACATTGATGATCAAAGATCATGTGTCACACATTTACCTCAAAATTTTAAACTTCATGCTCTTGATATGGACAATTTAATTGCTGATCCAGCTAGTTATAGAAGTCTTGTTGAAAAATTGAGTTACTTGACAAATACTCGTCCAGATATCTCATTTTCAGTGCAGGTTTTAAGCCAATTTCTTAAGTCTCCTGATGTGACACACCAAGCTGCAATACAACATCTCTTGAGATATGTAAAGGGAATAATGCATTATGGAATCCGCTTGCATAAAGGGTCTTCCATCAAGTTACAAGCATTCTTTGATTCCGACTGGCCTTCATGTCCAATTTCAAGGAAATCTGTGACTGGATATGTGGTCTTGTATGGTGAAAATTGATGCCATCAAGATTGGCCCTCTCTGGGCTAAGACGGTTCGAGGACCCGATCATCCCGAGAAAGAAGAAGGCACCACCATGGATTCAAGATTGTTGAAGGGTCGACGTCGAGGGTCCTGGGGTCGGCGCCGAGGGTTCTGCAGGGCTGACCAGTTGTTGGACAACTATCCTATCTATTTTAATTATTATTATTTAGTTATTTAGGAGAAATAAAAGCGAGAGGTATTTATCTCCTTGCTCCCTAAGAAAATATTATTTTTAGTCATTTTTATCTCAGGGTTTCTTTGCATAGGAACCAATCTCACCTATTTAAGTTGTAATTTGGCTTTTTGAGAAATCACGTTGAAATTAAAAGAGAAGGACTTGGCTAAGTGATTTATCTTCTTCAACCCTAAATCCTAATTACGCTCTGTCATCTCTTGCTGACCATCATCTACGTTCTTCATTGCAAATCTTAATTTTGATCATTAAACCATACAAGAATCTCAAACACAAGTCCCTATTTTCGTATTTATCCACTTCCATTTCAGTTTTGCATTCCGAAATCCATTAATCAATTTTTTATTCCACTTATTTACAACTGCCGATCAGCAAATCTTTGATTGTGATTGGAGTTGCGTGAATTACTTTGCCATTACTCATCATTTGTTCCAATTAGTCAAATGAAGTGGTAATTAGCCATTGTTGCCGTGGGTTTGCTCCAAGCCAAGGAGAGGCCTTGCTGGTGCCGTTGCCGCCAGTGTCGCCATAAAAAATATCCGACGGTGCCCACATCCCGATCGAGTCAAGAGCAACAACGATTCGGCAAAGAATAGTGCAAGATCAGCTTTTAGTATGTATCAACAAGATCGGGCGTTTCTTTTAGCAATTGGCTCGCCTAGCCAATTATTATACATCAAAAATCCTATCACTTGGAAATCAAAGAAACAACCCACAGTATCCAGAAGTTCCTCTGAAGTTGAGTATAGATCAATGAGTCAAGTTGGTGCAGAAGTTACATGGCTTGTCAATATTCTAAATGTGCTTGGAGAGATCAATTTGAAGCCAGTGATACTTCATTGTGATAACAAATCGGCAATCCAGATTGCAAGGAATCTAGTTTTTCATGAGATGACAAAGCATATAGAGATAGGTTAGCACTTTACAAGAGAGAAAGTAATGGATGGTCTACTGCAGCTCACATACTTGCCTACACAGAACCAATTGGCTGATGTTTTGACAAAGATTTTGTCAGCTGCTCATCACAAGGAACTACTTGGCAAACCTCTAGTCTGAGAGGGGATGATAGTGTAACGTTTAGCTGTAAACCGGGTTCAAGATATGTATTATTAGAGAACTAGGTTTCTTTGTATGTTTGTTAGAAAGACATGTGCCTAGCACCTGATCTCACCGGCTATATAAGCCATCTCCTTCCTCCTATAGAGCACTTGTTCAGTTTGTTACATAATCTTACATTCAACCGAAAATCAAAAGGTTAATTCGTTGTTTTCATGGCTTCCTTCTTCTAGTTTGTTCAGTTTCTGCTAAACAAAAGAATTCAATCTCTGAATTCTGAAACAAACGTGGTGACTTGCGATATATTTAGTTTCCGTGATATAGAAGAAAATGTGATGGAAAGAATGATTAAAAGAGGATGAATGATTCAACCTATCTCACCAAGGTTAGTTAGAGGGTTTGACAAACAAAGCGGAGATCGGTCCTAAATCACCTTAGACTTTCAAGCTAAACACCTATTAGTAGGAAATCCCGTTTTTTTTTTCTTTTCACTAAAACAAAATATTAAAGCAATATAATTCTTCTTATCACTAGAGCAAAGGATTATACTCCGAAAATCTCTCATCTAGATGGGGGAACGTCATTGGTCCACACTTCCCCAAGAGACGTCACTTTCTCGTGTTTCTACTCCAGTCTCTCCGACAGTGAGACGTCGTGGAAATTTTTCGACTTTCTCGTGTTCTCGCTATTCGTAGTCTCACCTCGGCATTTTCCTCGACTTCCTCGTGCCAGGCTTGTCGTTGTTGTGTTCAATTAGGACTCGGATACTTTTATTTTTACTCGGTTGTATCTTGCTGGTTTGCCCATCTGCCGATTGTTTCGATCTCTCGATTTACCAGTGTCAGGTATTTCGAATCATTACTTTGATTAAAAAAAAAGTGATACTCACACGCTACGAAATCACCTTAGACTTTCAAGTTAGCATGTGTTCGGCAACGGATTGTGGGGAGATTGTGGAGATTAATAGAAAATACAAAAAAGCTTTGAGGGTTGGCGATGGTGTTCGGCAGCAAGATTGTGGAGAATCTGGGATGGAGATTATGGGGATTTTGGGAGATCATTTCACAATCTACTCCCCCCAAGATTGTGGAGATTGTTGTGGGATTTCGGTATTTGAGATCCAAAAATGCCCCTTCTCCTCTACGCTTCACATTTCAGATCTGAGAGGGCACGAGAAGAGAGAGAGGAGAGACGCGCCAGAGAAATCACGATTTCGCAACTACCGCCACCAAGGTAAGGTACAATCCTTCCCTCTCATCTCTTTGATTGTCTGTCGGAGTCGGCGTGGTGGGATTTGGGGGACGGCGGCGGAGATCTCCTTTAGGGGAGGCTGTTCTCCAATGGCGAGGTGGGATTTGGGGATGGGAAACTGAGGACCGCCCTCTTCTCCTACCGGCGGCCTCCTTTGGGTCGTGTCCAAGGCCTAGAAGCTCAGGGCGGCCACCTCCCACCGGCGGTGGAGATCTCCTCCAAGGGAGGAGGTTATCGACGCTCGAGGGGGGATTTGGGGAGGGTGTCTATTTTGGGTCGTCTCCACGGCTCAAAACCCTAATCTCCTACCGGCGGCCTATTTTGGGTCGTCTCAACGACTTAGATTAACCGGGCGGGCACCTCCCACCGACGGCGGTGGAGAAGGAATGAAATTGGTGGTCTATTTTTGGTGGTTAATTTTGTTGGTGTTTGGTGGCTAATCTTGGTGCTGAGTCAGCTGCCATGTTCCAATTTTTATTCATTGTCATGTTGCTTTACATTCTATATTTGTCAGTTTGAGTGTACAAGCTTGTAGTGTTCTTAGCATGTTGTATTTTATATGTACCATTGTCATGTTGCTTTCCAATTTTGATTGATTATCAGCTGCAATGTTCCAGTTTTCCAAATGTTCCAATTTTTATTCATTGTAAGTTTGAGTTTACAAGCTTGTAATGTTCCAATTTTTATTCATTTTCATGTTGCTTTCCAATTGTTATTCATTGTCAGCTGCAATGTTCCAGTTTTTGTGCCTGTTTTACTGCTAACTGCTGCTACGTATAGTGTTTATTGAATCCAGGGTGATCCTACTCAACCACTTTATATACTCAGAACTGTATTATATATAAAACACAGTAAAGAGTAATTCATGTTTTGAAAGGAATTAATTGAATTTTGAATACATTGATATAGATATCATTATGACCAACTTGTAATATATTAGTATGTTGCAGTTTACAAGCTCATGAAAAACAACTTAAGAAAAATATTTTTTCATGAGGTGTTTCAGTTTACAACCACTTACATTGTATATTATGTTGTCAAGTACTTATTATGTTGTCAAGTACTTATCACTACAAATGGTGCCCCCGCAGATACGTCATGTCTTCTTCCGGCCGCTGGGCAAGCGGATGTCCTGAGAAATACCCATGGATTGGGGGGGGGGGGGGAGGAGAGGATTCCCCAGTGGTACGAGCAGGTTTGTACATCCACTTCGAACGATGCTAGCATTCTCCTTGTCCGGGAATTGAACATCCATTTTTACCCTTGTAAACCTGTTTCTGTTTGTTATGACCAGGCAAACCTTATTCATTGTGTCCTAGGTTATGTTTTTAGCTTGTGGAAAAGTTGCTTATGTGTGGTGATTGTAATGTGCTGGAGAGGGACTTGTGGGTTGAGCGCAGCTCCAGTAATGTTCCATCTGGCGACGAGAACAAGCCCCCACTTCAGGAGATTCCTCAAGATCTTCCCCCCGCTCCAGAGGACCCCAGGATTCAGCAGCTGGAGGACATCGCGATGGACCTGACAACCAGGGTCTTCGTAGCTGAGGCAACGACTCAGAGGACTGCTGATGAGATGGAGAGGGCAAACGCACTCAACGAACATCTGATTGATCAACTCGCTACCCTGTGTCGGAACGCAAGCCCCCTCCCTAGTCCCTTTTTGTTGTTGTGTCGGGGCGCACTGGTATGATGCGATATACTCAAACAACGATGGGTTTCAGCAGGTTCGCACTTGTAGGTGTGCGTGTAAAATACATTATAATATTTTGCTCATGTTGTAGGTCAATGTTGAATTAGATTGGACTATGTTGCTCATGTTGTAGGTTCGCACCTTCATATATAAGTAAGCAATTCAACAACAATTGTGATACACATGTCATATATATGCTCACAACTAACCATACATGTTCAAACAATACTTGTTCAAACCATACAAAAGATTCTCATATACATGATGAAGTTAAACCATACATGTTGAAATAGTACGTACCAAATTGCAACCTTATAAGAACTAGGGACGTTGCATACGCACATGTCCCACATTACAAAAGGGTGGCATTACCTTCGGGACCGCATTCCGTCCTGTATCTCCCTAACCCCACAACCGTTGTCGTCTCATGTCGGCCCAAATTTGTCGTGCTATCTCGTCTCGTAGTTCCTGCATCCCCTCGGGCTCAATGTCCTCCGCATCGCTGTCAGAAAGGACGATCTCCTCGCCGCTCTCGTCGTCGGATGCGATAGCGGCTTCCTCGACGCCTTCAACACCGGGCTCGACATACTTGTCATCCAGTAATTCGCTCACGGATTCCCCTTCTCCCCCCGATCGCCGGATGAAATTATGCAATGCCACACACGCGATGATGATGTCTACCTGTTTGCCTATGGGATACTTGTGCATTGGTTTGGTCATCTTCCACTAACTCTTGAAGATCCCGAACGTCCGTTCGACAGCCCCGCGCAAGGACGAGTGTCTTTGGTTGAATGCTTCTTTCTCGTTGTCCGCCGGTTCCTGCACGAACGCAGCTCGGTAGGGGAAATGCATCCCCGGTGTGCTAAGGGAGTGCTCCAAAACACGGGAATCGTGGGCGCTTCCCTCCCACCCGGCGGAAATGAAAGTGAAATTGAGGTCGAAGTCACAAACCGCTAGGACGTTGAACGTGGTGATGCCCTTGCGTCCCCTGTAAGGCAGCTGCTCGTCACGCGGAATAACAGCTTCGATGTGTGTGCCGTCGAGGGACCCGATGCATCCCTGCAGGGAGCAACTGCATGATGACATCCTCTAAAGACTAGCAAAGGGACATGAGTAACATGGGGGTAGGTGTGACCTTGAAGTATCTGATGTATCTAATGTCTTCGCTTATTTGCTTCGGGACCTCAGAGAATGTGGGGTCCACCGGTCTGATAATGTCGTGAGCGAGGCCATTCCAACCACTGTTACGCCCGACAAGTGCTTCGAGGACGTCGGTTATGGCTTCGCCGAGCGAGGATGTCGATCTTTGAAAGCGCTCGCAGGAGTCCCGGAGCGACGCACCCCAAGCCATGGTGTTGACAAAGATCCCCACCTTCTCCATGACGGTCATGTGCTTCGATCCTCGCAGGCCATATCTATCGTGGAGAGTGGAACACAGGGAGGTGAAGACGTGCTTCGTCATTCTAAACACTTGGACACAACGGAGGTCGGTCTCATGGGCGAGAATGTCATGAATCTAATGCTCTCCGGTGTACGCAGAGGTGTAGCACGGCACCTTGTGTATGTGTTTGTAGTAGTGCCCTGAGAGTCGCACTGCCTCTAGTAAGAGATACCAGTGAGCTAGGAGAGCTCGCTTGTGCCTCCGCTTCTTCCGCCGTCGAACTGCCAAGGCATCCATTCCACCTACAAGTGATAGGAGCAGGTACGATGCTAATCACATATCCAATTATAAATAAGTATGCAATCAGGTATAAAATATGGAACAAGCATGCAAATCGGCTATGAAAAAAGAATGACATATCGATGGAAAACGCATAGAAATGAGGTATGAAAAATGCATTCACACATCAAATTATACATAAGTACGCATTCTCAACGCCTATAACAGCAGCCGAAAATGATGTCTAAAAACTGAAGTGTCAAACAACACCTCACTAGCTTGAAAATCAAGTCTTAAAACATAAGTTCGAAACAACCCACGTAACGCAACTAAAAACACAATAAATGGGAACTCCAGTTGTGCACCATTACCCTCAACCCGACCTACGCGTCACCGCCGCTCTTGTGGAAAAGCAACTTCAGCCACGCTAGCCTCACAGCGTTGCTCCTACTAAGCGCAAGGAACATCCTCGCCCGCTCAGGGGCGGTGAGGGCTTCAATTGCGAAGCACAACAACGGGCCCTCATCTTCTATCATTCCATCAGGCACAAGCTGGTCCAGTACCTTCACCACCTCCACCTCCCGGTTTGCTTCAGTTCGGGACACATCGTCTTCAGCATGCATGTATTGGAGAATAGCCTCACCTGTTTCCTCGACATAATCCATACGCTTATCGAATGCAACTGACCCAGATGACCTTCGCGCACTTCGCTTCCTACCCGACGGTGTCGCAGTGGAGCTAGTCGGACGCTTCCCAGACCGAGTGGGAAAGGTGCTACATCTAGGGGTGACAGTGGGGGGTACCTCCACGGGAGTGACAGGAGATGACTGCGTGGCACCTCGGACTAGTTCCGGAAAGCTACGGAGGTCAAAATTATCAACATCTTCCACATCATCCCCCAGGTTAACATCCGCGGCAGTCGGATGGGGGCGGTGATCGTCACCTCCTTCGTCAGGCGTACAGGACATCGGCACAGGGCTGTCGATGGGGTCCATACTAGGAGACACGCAGTGCTGGCCGGTCGCCACGGTGCCTCCGTAAATCTGGTCACAGGCATCTACAATGTCCGGAGGAATGCACTTGTTCTTTAGTTTGCCAAAATCTGCCTTTTCCTGCGAAATCAGTCCAACGGAAAGCGTTAGAGTATGCGCTTACAAGTAAGTACAATTGATAATCCTTATGATCAGACAACAACTAAAACGTCTTGCAGACGATAGCGTACCTGACATTTCCGCTCCCACCACTCATCGCTGGCCTTTATGCACCCATTTTCGTAGTCCCACCCCAAACCGGTCTCGCCGTGCATCAACTCTTTCCAAGCCTTCCACCTCTTCTTCATTGTCACGTGTTTGTTCTTCAGGGTGTTGCTTCCACACTTCTGCCCTATCTGCTCCTCGAACTGGGTCGTTAAAACCACCCAACTGAACCCCTGATCGCGGCCATATTTTCGTTGATACCTAATAAACAGCTCCAAATATTGTTTCATTAGCGTCGGAGTCCACTGAAAAGGTGTTTCTTTGGAGGCCTTGGGTTTTTTTCCCTTTTCAGGAACAGGGGGCTTGCTACCGGATGCCATGTTAGCAAATCGTCCTCAACTGATCTCCCCCAACGACAACAACACAGGAAAACATATGTTTGCATCAGCAATTGACAACGAAAGGGAAGTCCGATTGTTGGGGGTTCCTCCAAATTAGACTGTTTCTCACCGTCACAAGCTAACTTGATAGGGTTCAATCGGGTCGGGAGCCAACTAATCGAAGAACCGAACCACTATGGTGCCCTATTAGGCGGATGTGTGGAAATCCCCAATTCAACATACTATTCTAACTCAAATCCCTAAAATGGCGACTACAAACCCCCAATTCCAATTTGATTTCTCGTGTTTCAGGGGAACAATCAAACTAATCAACATGCCCATAGCAACTTCAAATTTCATAACACACACAAATTTCAGAGGAAGACATACCTGGGAAACTCCGACGAGCGCCACGGGTCTCTCGGAAGAGGGAGCTTCCGCCGACAGGAGAGGTACGTCACGGTGCGCGGTTGAGCGAGGGGGCTTCGTCAACGCGACGCTGTCGATACTCACCGGGCTCTTCACGTCGCAGCAGCTGTCGATCCTTGTCTTCGGAAATCGCCAGGCACCGTCGCCGTGTCGTATGGGAGCCAACGATAGGCGCCTCAGAAATCGCAAACTGATTTTATGAGGAAGGAGGAGGGGTATCAGGTTTTTATTTCAGGGGCATTAAAGTAATTTTGTTACTTTAAAATACATCACAATCCCCTACCTACCAAACACCTTTTAGGAGATTTCCGGCATACATAATCTCAATCCCCAAAATCTCATTAATCTACCAAAATAATCTCCATCTCCTAAAATGTACTGAAAGCCCCATAATCCCCATAATCTCCATCTAGTGCCAAACACGTATAGGAAATTCATTTTCTCTATTAGATAACTTACTTTAACACATATTAGTAGGAAATCTATTTGTGCGTTCTCTTAGGTCGATTACTTTATCACCAACACAATTTGTATGCTATACAACTATGGACCTAATTAGGGTCATGGCTCAAAATTGACCCGACCCGGAAACCCTACTCGACCCGACTCGGAAAACACGGGATCGGGGTTGACCTATTGACCCGAATTTTTTTTTATTGTTGGGTGTGCTCTATTAATCCAACATCCTAAATGATCCAACATCTTATTAATCCAATCAATAATACAGTATGTGCTTAGTCATTTGGGTAGTACTCTCATCTAAATATCACATTAGTACATAAAAGCTATACAATACAAGCACTCTCTTACATAGTCTCACTCCCAACTATCAAATATTACTTACTCCTAGGCTACACCTATATTTCAATCGGTTCTTCAACTACACCACTTCGATCAACACTCTCCCAAGACTCCCACACTCCAACTCCAACCCCACCATATATCAGACTAAGGAGTATATGTAATAACTAATATGCGGATGAAAAGAAAAAAAAATCTTTTTTTATTTAATTTTGATTACAAAAAAAATTCTTTTTATTTGTAACAACTAACAAAATTTTAAAACTCGGGTTTTCGGGTGAACCTTTCGTCACTCGACCCGGAAAACTCGGAATTACAAATCTCGGATTCGGGTCGGGTGGTGGGTCACATTTTTAAAAATCCCGGATCTTCGGGTTGACCCCCACCCGAAATGGTCGGGTTGGGTCGGGTCAGGTCGACCCGGATGAGCCACCCTAGACATAATTGCAGTTTTAAGATTGTATGAAGTGAAAGTTTGTGAGTTATATACTTATATGCATAGTTTTTTTTTAATACAGTATGATATTGAGAGAGGGTATAATACTACTCCGTATCATTCATATATATATATATATATATATATATATATATATATATATATATAGGGTCGCGCTCCGGTGAAAACCAATATTGTGGTAGAAATCGTGAGGAGCGTTTTGATTGGTTGACACTGTGGAGCTCACAGGTGGGGCAATTCTGATAGTAATTTGCAACCACTACTAAAAAAACAGGATTTAGCAACGGAAAATAGCAACGGATTTGGCAACGAATGACCGTGGCTAATCGGTTTAGCCACGTACTCAGCAACGGGCGGGCCATCCGTAGCCATATGCCTCGTGACTAAATTTGGGCAGATGTAGCAACGGAAAATAGCAACGAACTCATACCGTCGTGGCTAATTCCGTGGTTGGGTCTGATTTATGAATGTCGTGGTTGTGGCGACGACGACAACATCGAAAATAGTCATCGCAAATGTCGTGGCTAATTTTGTAGCTGAGTTCATTGCTGATGTTGTTTCTTGTTTTAAGGTGGGCATCGTTGCCAAGGTTGTGGCTAAATTCGTTGCTTACGTTGTTGCGATTATTTGAATGCGCTATTTATACGATAGAATATATATAATGTTATAGCTAATGCGTCCAAATACAAAACACAACATATGCACATAATGTACAACATCCATAAATACTACATCTGAGAAAAGGCACAACACATCTTAAGAATCTAGGCACTAGTTTGAGAACTTCCGTCTTGTTCTTGCACCCAATGCTTCACTGGACCAATTTTTTCTACCCAAGTATCAAATTCAATGGCCCTGGTCAATTACAAAAATATAAAATACAAATCAAATACAAAATTTCAGGCATATTTATTACATAATCAAATAAACTCGTAATCGAACAAATTTATTACTTAATCGAACAAATTGATGGAGTGTAGATACAGAGGATGCTGTGTTTTCTGGCTCACCTTTCTCCTTGAGTAACAAGTGATACCATACTAATCAATTTAGTGATTTATTTGACGTTTCACCTATCCAAAAACAAGATGATAAAGTGAAAAGGCAACTTTTCAATTAGAATAAGAGAGGAAATGGGGTGCTGAACTCATTGCACTAATTCTTGCATACATGTACTGCTTCCATTAGGATTCAATATCCTTATGCAGAAAATGCTTTGACAGATATGATTCGAACAGCAAATCAGAGCGCCTAACTAAACAAGAGGAAAACAAAAAATGTTGAGATCGATGTGAGTACAAATAGTTAAGAGTGCAAATTAAAGAAAGGAAGTTTGTACATACGTAGATCAATCGAGAAAGAACTAACCAGATGAGTAAGAGTTGTAACACAAATAGCCAGCTAGATCTGAGTGGGTGAGTGTCGGTGCGTCGAGGAAAGGACGGTGAAAGCGAAATCCGAGGAGGAAGAAAAGGGAACGAGCTCAGCTTCAGTCTTCAATGGCGGGAGATCCATGAAGCCCCTTGAGCTCGAGATCTGAAGACGGAAGGACGAGGAAAGCGAGAGCAGAGGAGGAGCGTGGACGAAGGTACTCCAGGCGGCGGGGCTTCGCAGATCCGAGGAGGCGGTGGGGCTTCGCAGATCCGAGGAGGCGGCGGGGCATCGCAGATTCGAGGAGGCGGCGGGGCTTCGAAGATTCGAGGAGGCGGCGGGGCTTCGCAGATCCTAGGAGGCGGGTGGGGCTTCGCAGATCCGAGACGGCGGCGGGGGGCTACGCAGATCCGAGGAGGCGGCGGGGCTTTGCAGATCCTAGGAGGCGGCGGGGCTTCGCAGATCCGAGGAGGTGGCGGGGATCCGTGACCAGGAGGAAGGAGGAAGAAGGAAGGAGAGGCATGAGGAACTTCAGAGAGAAGGCAGAGGCGCCTGTCATTGTGAAGCGGCAGATAGAAGAAAATTAGGGTTATAGCCTTCATTCAGACTGCTTTAAATTTTGGCCAAAATTTTGGGGGGGAATTTACCGCCCAACATACACTTCAGGCGGTAAAATAATTTTAGGAGTCTAAATTTTTTTTCCCTTCACAATTTATATCTAGAAAATAAAACCATGAATACAACTATTTATTATACAATATATATTTCCAATAAATTTATTTTATCAAATTTAATTAGATATCTATATGTTTTAATAATATTTTACCCAACATCATTAAACTAGTTAAGTATCCGTATCTTATGCGAATTTTTAAAATATCAATTTTAATATTTATAGGATTGGCATAAAAAAATCATATAAAAAGAATTTATTAGTTAATATAAGGTTTTATTAACCATCTATTAGTCACTTATATGAGTTTTCCTCAAAACATACTCTTATATTATTCTAATAAGTATTTACTAGTTAAAATAAGCTTTTATTCAACATTTATTAGTCACTTATATGAGTTTTCCTCAAAACATACTTTTATATTATTCTAATAAGTATTTACTAGTGAACATAAGTTTTTATTCAACATTTATTAGTCACTTATATGAGTTTTCCTCAAAACATACTCTTATATTATTCTAATAAGTATTTACAAGTGAACATAAGCTTTTATTCAACATTTATTAGTCACTTATATGATTTTCCCTCAAAACATACTCTTATAGTATTGTAATAAGTATTTACTAGTTAATATAAGGTTTTATTCAACATTTATTAGCCACTTATATGATTTTTCCTCAAAACATACTCTTATAGTATTCTAATAAGAATTTACTAGTCAATATAAGGTTTTATTCAACATTTATTAGTCACTTATATGAGTTTTACTCAAAACATACTCTTATATTATTCTAATAAGTATTTACTAGTGAAGATAAGCTTTTATTCAACATTTATTAGTCACTTATATGATTTTCCCTCAAAACATACTCTTATAGTATTGTAATAAGTATTTACTAGTTAATATAAGGTTTTATGCAACATTTATTAGCCACTTATATGATTTTTCCTCAAAACATACTCTTATAGTATTCTAATAAGAATTTACTAGTCAATATAAGGTTTTATTCAACATTTATTAGTCACTTATATGAGTTTTCCTCAAAACGTACTCTTATATTATTCTAATAAGTATTTACTAGTGAAGATAAGCTTTTATTTAACATTTATTAGTCACTTGTATGATTTTCCCTCAAAACACACTCTTATAGTATTGTAATAAGTATTTACTAGTTAATATAAGGTTTTATTCAACATTTATTAGCCACTTATATGGGTTTTCCTCAAAACATACTCTTATATTATTCTAATAAGTATTTACTAGTGAAGATAAGCTTTTATTCAACATTTATTAGTCACTTATATGATTTTCCCTCAAAACATACTCTTATAGTATTGTAATAAGTATTTACTAGTTAATATAAGGTTTTATTCAACATTTATTAGCCACTTATATGATTTTTCCTCAAAACATACTCTTATAGTATTCTAATAAGAATTTACTAGTCAATATAAGGTTTTATTCAACATTTATTAGTCACTTATATGAGTTTTCCTCAAAACATACTCTTACATTATTCTAATAAGTATTTACTAGTGAAGATAAGCTTTTATTTAACATTTATTAGTCACTTGTATGATTTTCCCTCAAAACACACTCTTATAGTTTTGTAATAAGTATTTACTAGTTAATATAAGGTTTTATTCATCATTTATTAGCCACTTATATGATTTTTCCTCAAAACATACTCTTATAGTATTCTAATAAGAATTTACTAGTCAATATAAGGTTTTATTCAACATTTATTAGTCACTTATATGAGTTTTCCTCAAAACATACTCTTATATTATTCTAATAAGTATTTACTAGTGAAGATAAGCTTTTATTCAACATTTATTAGCCACTTATATGATTTTCCCTCAAAACATACTCTTATAGTATTGTAATAAGTATTTACTAGTTAATATAAGGTTTTATTCAACATTTATTAGCCACTTATATGATTTTTCCTCAAAACATACTCTTATAGTATTCTAATAAGAATTTACTAGTCAATATAAGGTTTTATTCAACATTTATTAGTCACTTTACTCATCACTTATATGAATTTTACTAAAAACATACTCTTATATTATTCTAATAAGTATTTACTAGTGAAGATAAGCTTTTATTCAACATTTATTAGTCACTTGTATGATTTTCCCTCAAAACACACTCTTATAGTATTGTAATAAGTATTTACTAGTTAATATAAGGTTTTATTCAACATTTATTAGCCACTTATATGAGTTTTCCTCAAAACATACTCTTATATTATTCTAATAAGTATTTACTAGTGAAGATAAGCTTTTATTCAACATTTATTAGTCACTTATATGAGTTTTCCTCAAAACATACTCTTATTGTATTCTAATAATAATTTACTAGTTAATACAAGCTTTTATTCAACATTTATTAGTTAATTATATGAGTTTTCCTCGAACCATAACCTTATAGTATTATAATTAGAATTTATTAGTTAGTATAAGGTTTTATTAGCTACTTATATGAGTTTTCCTCAAAACATAATCTTATAGTATTATAATAAGAATTTATTACTTAGTATAAGGTTTTATTAGTTGTTTATATGAGTTTTCCTCAAAACATAACCTTATAGTATTATAATAAGAATTTATTACTTAGTATTAGATTTTATTAGTTAATTATTTGAGTTTTCCTCAAAACATAACCTTATAGTATTCTAATAAGAATTTATTACTTAGTATAAGGTTTTATTCATCACTTATTAGTTACTTATATGAGTTTTCCTCAAAACATAAACTTATGGTATTCTAATAAGAATTTATTAGTTAATATAAGGTTTTATTAAACATTTATTTGTCACTTATATCAATTTTCCTTAAAACATGCTCTTATAGTATTATAATAAGAATTTATTACTTAATATAAGGTTTTATTAAACATTTATTAGTCAATTATATGAATTTTCCTCAAAACATACCATTATAATATTCTCATAAGAATTTATTAATAAGTTAATATATGTTTTTTTCAACACTTATAATTTATATAAAAAAAATTCATAGTCGTATTTGGGCCCGTCAATGGGCCAATCCGGGAAAGTATAGTCATAGTTGGGCCCATAATAAATTAAAGCACATTTGAGCTCAACCGTAATAGCAGCGGATTTAGCCACGGATCGAGTCGTTGCTAAATACACATTTCATTTTACAGGCTAATAAGGTAATTGGGCCGATCATTTCTAATGGGCTATTGATCCATGTCGAGCCCATAACATTTGTTCTTCTTTGTTGGGCATGGATTCAGCTACAATTCAAGCCCACTCACCCCATGTCCAACCCGCCTACAATAACCGATCCAAGCCCACTCACCTCGTGTCCATTTAATCGTTGGATTTCTGATGCTGAATAGCCACGGATTTAGCCACGAGATTGATGTTGTTGCCAACTCAGCATCAAATACAGCCACGAAATAAGTATTCGTAGCTAATTTCGTGGCTAATTACCACTAGCATCCACATCTTCGATCAGCCACAAAATCCGCCACGGACATTGTGTTCGTTGCTATTAGCAACGAATTTGATGATGTGGCATTCTTGGGTGAACACCAGTCACAAAAATAGCCACGGTCAAGAACAGTCGTGGCCAATGTCATTGCTATTGGCAACGAAAACAGCGTTGGCTGACATTCGTGGCTAAAAATTCGTAGCTATTTCCTGTTTTTTTAGTAGTGAACTTTACCCAAGCTTTATAGAAATTACAAATTTGTTCAAACTTTTTATAATTTTATCAAAGTGAAATAATGAAGATTTATAAATGACTTTTAGTGGTACTAACTACCATAATCTACTAACTATATTATGAATAATAAGTTTTCTGTGGTTTTAAGCCCACCACGCTCTGCAACTAAAACTTTCAAGCTAAAGAGTTTTGACCCATACCTGAACGTAGTTACTCTGGACCACCGGTGTTCCTTAGCTTCCGGCTTTCTAGAGGTGGCTAACCTTCAACCAGGCCTCCCTTAGTCCAGATTGAGCACATATCTGTTTCGTTGCCTACCTTAGACCGTAGTCTCTAGCTTTTGGTTTTGTTTTTGAAAGGGTGAAGGGATTTGAATCAAGAAAACAAAGTATTCAAAACATAGTGTTCAATTAAGTAGCTTTCCCTTTCTTAAAAATAAACTTTATTGAATCTGGGAAATATTACAACACACAAGCACTCTTAACTTAAAACTTAAACACACTTAACACTCATATCAGAAGATCCATTGAAAGGTTTTGAACTTTAGAGTGATGGAAACACCAATCTACTCAAATTCAAAACGTTTCTACTTCTCTTTCTGATTTACAAAAATCTCTTTTCTCTTCTCCTCTGATTTTTTTTCTCTCTCTGGAATTATGTGTCGAGAAATCTGAGGAAAGCCCTTTATATAGAGCTACTTGAAGGGCATTGGATGCCTCTCCAACGACTACATTGATTGGCCTACAGGTTGGCCTGACAAAGCACACAGTAAAAGCACACAGTACAATAATTTTACAGGTTCACGTGATAAAAGCAAAAACAGTAAAAGCAGAAAGTACAATAATTGTGCTTGGTGGATGATGATGGCTTTCAGTCGTCCAGGTTCTGGACCCCTTCATCTCCCCTGTTGGCTTCCAGGTCATCATCATTGTAATCTTGAACTAGATCTAGAGTATTATCAAACTCTAGATCTTGATCATTGTCTAGATCGAGATCAAGCATTAATCCTTAAGTGTATTCTCGATCCCATGCAATCAGTAAATCGATCATCCTCTCGTGTCCCCTTTTATCTAGAAAGTGACCGGCCTCTATCTCTGCTAAGTAAAGATTGATGGATTCAGTCCTGTTTATGGCTTGCTACATTAGTGGATTGAGTTGTGGGGTTACGATGAAGGTTGTATTTCCGACTTTGAATATCCCACAATCTGTCTGTCTGAACTTGGTGATGTAGTAGTAGATGTAAAAGAATCCTTTGGCTCTTGCCTCCCAAGTATGTCTTACTACGTCGATTCTTCCTTCCACTACTGGATCTGTCACGTACCAATAGTCTTCCCTCATTAGTAGGAAGATTAGGTAATGCGGTAGCCGGGTTTTTCCCTGGCTAACATCTATGCAGGCACTGATAACACGACAACAACTTATGTCTTGTATTTTTTCGAATGTTGCTGCTCTGAGGAAGACCTCCTTCTGGAACTTAGTGAAATACTTGTACACGATGCTTTCTTCTTCCTTCTTTGGCCATGGTCTCCTGTTATTGCGGTGGATTCCATTGCACATTCCATATCTCCACGAATTTAAAAAGTCTGCATCTTCACTTGACATGATGGGTGAGGATAATCCTCCCAATTCGGCGCCAGTGGTTACACAAAAATGGTTACACCATTCTCTTATCGTTGCTGGAGTATCGTGATCTCTTAAAGTTACCATCCAGTAGAAGTTGTCGAAATCTCTCATTTTCCATCTTCTACAGATGTCTTCCTGGAGTTTAGTAGGTAGCTGGAGAACTTTTATAATTATCTCTAGAGTTAACATTCTTATAACCGCTCTGTGTCTCATTTGTAGGAGTCCACGACGGAATCTATTCTCAGTAAATCTTCCAAAATCAACAGAAATATGAAAACTTGGAGGGGAAACCCATCCTTGGTATCCTCTTATTTCTCCTAAGAGATTAATGTCCCATGGGTGGAACACCCATTGCGGATTTTCCCACCGCGTTTGATTTCTCTGATCCATCAGCTAACTCTCTTGTTAAGCTGTCAGCAAGAGAATTTTTAGATCCCTACACATGTTCAATGGTAAAAGTGAATTGATTAAGGGCTAATTGCCAACGCAGGAGTCTCCCATGCGCTTTCATATCATCAAGATTGTTATTTATGAAACCCAGTATTCCTTTACAATCTGTTCTGACTGTAAAAGGTTTAGGAGCTAGGAAGATTATAAATTTCTGGATTCCCCGATAAATTGCAAGAATCTCCTTCTCCATGACAGTATAATTATACTCAGATTTGTTGAAGCTGCCACTGCTATACCTGCAAAGCTTGTTATCTTTCTTTATTTTTAAAACAGCTCCCCAATGATAATCACTAGCATCTGTTTCAAGAACTAACTCATCATCCTCATTAGGTAAAGTTAATATTGGAAGTTTTTCACATCTTCTTTTAAGTTCTTTGATTACTTTAGTATCTGATTGAGTCCAACTCCAAAGTTGATCTTTTTTTAATTTTATCTGAAGAGGTTTTCTCAATTTGGCTAGATCTTTTATAAAATCAGACGCATAAGTAAGACAACCTAGAAATCTTTCTAGTTGTTTTCTATCTTTGATTTCATCGGGAAATTTTTCTACCTTTTCTAGAATATGTTCTTACAAAATAATTTGACCAGCTTTAATCTTTAATCCTAGGAACTCAATTTCAGGTTTAGCATAAATGCATTTTTTCTGTCCTAAAATGATTCCATGGTCAATACATTTTTTAGTTATAGCTTTCAAGTCATGCTTATGTTGTTCTATAGTTTTAGAGAAGATTAAGATATCATCAATGTAAATAAGACAGCAATGTTTAAACTCTTTAAAGACATTGTCCATTCTTCTCTGAAATATTTGTGGTGCATTTTTCAAACCAAAGGGCATGACTACCCATTCATAGTGTCCTTGAGGAGCACTAAATGCAGTAAGTGGAAAACTTTTTTCATTCATTCTTACCTGCCAATAACCACTTTTACAATCCATTTTAGAGAACCAAGTGGCTCCCTGTATTCTATTAAATAAACCTGTTTTATTAGGGATATAATATCCATCAAAAACAGTATTATCATTAAGCTTTTTGTAATAGATAACCATTCTGGCTTTCCCTCTTTTTTCTTCTGCATGATTCCTGACCATAAAGGCAGGACTAGAATGAGGACTTTTACTTTCTCGAATTAAACCCTTTTTTACGAGTTCATCAATTTGTTCTTTAAATTCTTGTTGATCCTTGTAAGTGTAAACCATTTGTTTTACTCTAATGACCGCTTTAGGATCTATTAGCTCTATGGTAGCAAATGATTTATCTTTTTCTTAAAATTTTAAAGGATTTTCAGAATATAACTCCTTACACATTTTTTCTTGTTGTTTAAGAATTTTATCTTTTAAGGTTACTTCAAATATAGATAGTGCAAATTCTCTTTGTGTAGGAAGAATATATTCCTCACCACGCTTAGTGCGCGTAAATTCTATTGCTTGGTGTGTATAATCTTGTTTAATCTTTTTAACCCAAGCGTCTTCACCATGAATGTTGAAGACCATCATATCTAAGTGTTGAGTTACTGGAACATGGAGTCTTTGGAAATTGTTTCCAATTAACATATCATGTGATGGCTGATTTGTAGCCCATAGTGTAGGAATTACACATTGGACTCCTCCTATCATGATAGGTACATCAGAAGCTAATTCTGAATGGACCATGATATTATCATCAGCTATTCTAACTTGAATTGGTCTACGAGACTTTTGCCAAATAAACTCAGGAAATAATGCCTTTTTTCCAAAGCATACTGAACATCCCGTATCGACAAACGCACATAACTCATATTTATTGAACCCTTCTAAGCAAATACTTATCGGGATATAAATGCTATTGGGGTTGGTAATCCTATAGTTTTTCTTTAGTGATTCTCTACTGACATGTTCAAGGCTTTCTTCTACCCTCATATTATCTCCATAGAGATGTCTAAGGTCTATTACATCCATTCTCATACCCATTTCATCTTCGAAAGCTAGGTCAGGGAATGGTTCGTTGAGAGGTTCCTTGAAATCCTTAGCTCTTGGATCATTTTCGTAAATAGGTTCACTAAAGGTTTTAGTTTGATATCCTATTATCTTTCCTTTTTGTTCAGAACTAGAAGATCCTTCTTGATTTTCTCTAACCTTGTGAACTATTGGGGAAATTGCTGTTACTGTTTCCTTAAAAGGATAAGAACCTAGATCTACACTACGTCTGCCAGGTTCTCTTATAGTTTTGTTTTCTAACCTCTTGTTTAATGCCGCTATCATGCTTACTATGTCTTCATCTACCACAAACGATTTGTCTTTTCTGCTTGTAGTAGTTCCCTGATTCCTTGGAGTAATACTAAGATTAGGATTGAACCTAAAACTAGTGTTTCTAGATAAAATTAGACATCTAGAGAGATTGGCTGGTGGTTTAGCATTCGTATGGATTCTACCTTCTTCATCTATGGTTAAAAATTTATTACTGCTAGTACCCGTAGAATTTTCAAATGTGTTTATCCAAATGATCTTAAGTCTTATCTGATCGGGTCTTAAATTAACATGTACAACTTCTTTGCTTGGACCTACCACCTCGTGTTTCTCAGCTTCTACTATATGGCACTTTTGTGGAGGATTTGTAGTATTTTCAAGTTTATAAACTACCTTCCACTTTAATTGTAAAGGACAAGTTCCTTTATGCATACTAATACATTCTGTTAATAATTTTATAGCTAAGAACTTAGATGCATAATGATCTTCTAGACTAACATAATAGTTAGGCCTACAGATCTAAGAAACTGCTCCCTGACTCAAATTACAGACTATACCACTGATGCATTGATCACTAAACTTTTTATGCCTAATGTCACAAACAAAATTAATGCATTGCACATCTTTTCCATAGTCTTGTAATGTAGTTATAATTACTTGGATGCCACATATGAAAATATATTTAAATTTTTTATCTTTGTTATGTTTCTGAATGTTTGCCCAATTGATTAAGTTTACTTCAGTTGCTTGATTTTCATTATTCTTGACAGTTACATCTCCAGACATTTTTTCGCAAACATATTTAGCATATTTAGAGAATAATGATTTTTTAACAAACTGTTCTTTAGCGATGATCGGGAAATCAACCCCTGATCTCGTCATTTCTTCAACTTGTTCCTCATCAATAGAGGTTTCAGCTTGCTGAAGTTGAGCTAAAGTAGTCATTTCATATTCATCAGAGAACTCACTAGGAATTTCTCCTTCCATCATTTCATTAATTTCTTCACCTTCTATTGACTCATTTTCAGATTCTATATCTTCTTCAAGCTTTTCTTCTATTATTTCTACTATCCCTTTGTTATTTCTTAGGGTTAGATCTACTGCTTCATCTTCAGACAACTCGATATAATCCAAACTACCTAGGGCTTCAGCTAATCTATTGTTCTTCTTATTTTTGCATTCATTAGCATAATGACCGGATTCTCCGCATGCCCAACATTTACAGTTTTTCTTTTTCTCAAGACAGAACGAGGCTTTCTGGAAAAAACCTTCTGTTCTTAGAGAATGGTTTTTTATAATACTTTTTATAATATTTTTCACCTCTTTGTTTATTGAAACTTTTTCTCTTATAGTTTCTTTTTCCTTGGTAATCTCTATTGTTACATCCCCATTCTGTTGGCGACCCCAACAAGTTAAAAATTGTTTCTTCATTCTTTGAGTGCTTCTTACGTCTCGACATTTTTTCTCAACCCATTTCCTAACATAGGCAATTCTGTTACCAAGAGTATCTTTATCTCCAATTTTAATTAACTCTCGATACTCTTCACTTATTTGTTCATTAATTGGGGCAGGAAGTTTATCAAAGAACATTTGTAGATTAGTGCTGTTTTCCCCTATCTTATAGTAATACTTCTCGAATTCTGTTATATAATTATCGACATATTTCATGTTACAGATTTCAAGATTGTTTAAGGTTCTTTGCCACTTTAAAGCTTCCTTATCTTCATCTTCCTTCTCTCCAATGAATTCGTCTTCTATTAATTCACATATTAAGGTGAACATCGTCACTGGGCTTGCTAAATTTCTAAGTTCTTGTTTTGGTTCATCACCAATAGCTCCATACCAGTCGGCAATACATCCATAGAAACTATGTTCTATGTAATTATGGAATTGAGAAGAGTTCCATCCTACGTTCATGTTTAATACACTCATCATACTTTTCTTCCAGAACTCTATGATTTCACGCCTATTCCTTATACCATCTAGGTTTAATTTATAACCTGTTTCACTTATGGGTTCTAGATTAATTTCGCTTTGATTTGGTCTATGGTTTGGCATAATGCTTACTCCAAATCTTTCCTTCTTCTCCAGAAATTCTCTAGGTTTTAACCTAGGTCTGTAATTACTAGTTGAACCATGTTCATATCTTCTGTAATGTCTTCTAGCTTCATTTTGTTCTACAGGTTCATTCTCCTTCAGCCTTCTTTGTCTTAAAATTTCATTTAACCTTCTTTGGACTTTAGATATGGGAATGTTTTCCATATCTTTTAGGTTAATTAATCCCATTTGTTGATACACAGCTTCTTCATCCGAATTCTTTTCAGACTCGTCTTCGCTCATGACCTCTTGGTTCATAAAGTTGGTTTCAATGGCTTTTTGTTTATCTAATTTCATCTTCCATTCTGGGTTATCCAACTTAGTGCTGAATCTCCTTGTTTGTCGAAGTGGATGGTGATTCATTTTTAAGATTTTCGTCTTGGTCTTCTTCTTATGTAGTTGCTTTGTTCTTTTTATTATCTAATTTAGTAGAAAACTTCTTTTTGGATTTTTTAAATGGATAACTGTATTTAAAAGGATCTCCTTTCTTAATCTCACCACCTGATGTTAGGCTTATCTGATGGCTAATTTCGTTAATGGCTTTTAGATTTGTTGAGTGATGTACTTCGCCTGTCTCTTTTACAGTCTTAAATATTTTACTGCTAATCTCAATATATAATTGTTCTAATTTTTTTAACTTCGAGTTTTAAATCTATAAGTTGATCTGAAATGGCATTTAAAATTGCTCCAAAATGCTTATCGTTTACATCTAAATGTAAAGCATGAGGATAAGTCTTATGGGGGCAATTAGTAGACACCTCCAGATTGTCTTATAGATAAATACAGATTATTTTTAATTAACTAGGCTCCAAAATGCTTATCGTTTACATCTAAATGTAAATCACTCTTAATATAATATAAATGCGGAATATTAAAGATAACTTAAAATAATACACAAATTAAAATTCTAAAACTAATGGCTATTTTCTGTAATTTTTGGTTTTTTGGTTGGATTTTAGTGGAAAAGTGGAGGGGTCCACTGTTAAAAAGCAGCCAATAGGATTAGTCCTTTCGGTTTTCACTATAAGAAATAGTCCTTTCGGTTGTTTTGAATTTTAGTGGAGTGAGTGATATGCACTCTCCAAATGAAGAGAGTGACCCATAATTTAGTATGGGTCCCACTAACATTAATTAAAATTTAACTAAAACCTAGATTAATCTCAACCATCAATTCTACATTATTCAATGGTTTAGATTTGCTCACAAAATACATACTAAAGCTTGCTTACACATGAGCCACCCTATATATATATATATATATATATATATATATATATATATATATAGAGGATAGATCCTATGTAAGCACCCCTTGCTATGTAATTTGTGAGCACATCTCAACCCTTAAATAAGTGAAAATAAATGGCTTAGATTAATCCCAATATTTAATTAATTAATGATTAATTGCAATGGGGTCCACGAGTAAAAAATCCTATTTCTCACGCATTAGTGCATGTGATGCACATGAACCCTAATCCTATTTCAATCCGGATATAAAGAACGCCTCCCTTCCACTTCTTCTCCCCACTCATTTGCAATCTCTTGATCGCCGACCACAACATCTCAATGAATCGCCTTGAATCGTCGCTCACAACTTCTCAATGAAACATGCTCGGGCCTCCTCGTCAGCGCACCAGATCTCCCTTCATCTCTCTTTTGATCCCGTCGTCGTTAAACAAAACTCAAGAGCCCAACCTCCTAGGTCGCTGAATCCATCACCATTCCGAGGACGATGCCAACGGCGATGCTGAGCCCGCGCATGTGTTCTTCGTTAGGGTTTGTGAATAGATGTTAGTGATATTTAAGATCTAGATGTTCATTGTTATTTCTATGCCCTGATTGTACTATTGGATAAGTTAATTTTCTGTCAATTGTTAATTAGTGAATTTCAAAGATAATCAATTGGAGTTTAAATCGATTGATCCTTTCTTATGGTTCATTGGATTGCTCTATTATCTTTTGCTCCAGGATATTTGCGTTATCTCTATTTTTTGGGGGTAAATTTGAGATTATTCATGTGTATATAGAAGGTTATTCGTATGTATGTAGGATATTGTTGAATTTTTTTTTAATGTATGGGAAATGGGAAGATTAATCACATGTATGTCAGACATTATTCGTTTGTATGTGGAGATTATTCGTACGTATGTCACAAATTATTCATTTATATGCTCAAAGTAATTTAGGTTTATTCGGTTGTTTTGAAATATTGTACAATACATATGAAAATGAGATATTATTAATCACAAAAATAATTAATTGCTACTAAATTTTGAATAAATTTGGAATTTTTATGAATAATCTTTTGGATGGTAATGAATAAAAGATATGTTATATAAGAAAAATTATTTAAATTAATTCGGTTGTTTTGAATTTCAGTGGAGTGAGTGATATGCTCTCTCCAAATGAAGAGAGTGACCCATAATTTAGTATGGGTCCCACTAACATTAATTAAAATTTAACTAAAACCTAGATTAATCTCAACCATCAATTCTACATTATTCAATGGTTTAGATTTGCTCACAAAATACATACTAAAGCTTGCTTACACAGGGCCACCCTCTATATATATATATATAGAGGGTGACTCCTGTGTAAAATACGCTTAACGTGTAAAATTTATTTTTTTAATGAATTACCACGCGCGCTCCACGTACAACGTACAACAGCCAGCAGCGGCTTCTCTCTCGGCCTCCCGTTGCCCCGCACCGACCCCACGTCGATCCACCTCCGGCCACCACCACCTAGCCGCGCTTGAGCCAACCCCTGGGCGTACCCCCGAGCCCTGACTTGGCTTGGTTCAAGCCCTAACGCGCCCACCCTGCCCATTCGAAGCCTCACGTCGCATTTTCGCTCGTCGGCCTCCCACGCCACCCACGAGCCACCTTCGGCCACCAGCCCCCACCCGCTCGAACCCCCTCCCTCAGGCGCACCCCACGAGACCGGAACCCCCATGGTTCGAGTCCAGCCGAGCTCACACCGAGCCCATCTCCCCCATAAGTGTTGTTCGGTGCTTTTGGCTCGGAATTCCTTCGAAATCCCGATTTTGCTCCTTGTTTCAACTCAAATTTGGTATGATTTCTAACCCTAAACTTTTTTATTACAATTATTTAGATTGTTTGAATGATTTAGGTTGAGATTGAAAACCTAGGGTTTGATTTAGGAGCGGAATTTGGGGTTTTTTTGCCAAAAGCCAAATTGATTGTAATTGATGATATGGTTGTGTTGTTGGGTTGATTTTGAGCTAATTTCATGTTCATATCATTGTCAAATTGTTTATAGATCATTAGCTAATTGGATTTTAGAATTTTATAGTGCGATATGCTTTAGAATTTGGGGCTTTTTTCCAAAAGCCAAATTGATTGAAATTGATGATATGGTTATGTTGTTTGGTTGATTTGGAGCTAATTTCATGCTTATAGCATTGTCAAATTGTTTGTGAATCATGAGCTAATTGAATTTTAGAATTTTATTGCGATATGCTTTAGAATTTGGGGTTTTTTTCCAACAGCTAAATTGACTGAAATTGATGATGTGGTTGTGTTGTTGGGTTGATTTGGAGCTAATTTCATGTTTATAGCATTGTCAAATTGTCTGTGAATCATGAGCTAATTGAATTTTAGAATTTTATTGCAATGTGCTTTAGGTCGATTAGGTTCTTCTATTTTAGCATAAAAATCATAATTTAGCCTATTAGGTCAATTGGTAGAGCAATGTGCGTTTGCACAAAAGATGTGGGTTCAAATCCCACATAGGTTACATAATAGACAAGAGCGCAACAATCGCAAATTGTTAATCATGCACATTATAATCTAAGTTATGCACTTTTTAACCTTAATTATGCACATTTTAATCTTATTTATGCACTTTAAATTTAAAAGCTTATACGTAAAAAAATCGATTTCAAACTTACATCTATCAACCTAAATTATCCGAGAGGTGAACACAAACTCTCAAAAGTAAAAAAAAAAAACAAAATTAAAACATCGATTTCAAAAACACATCTTTTGTCTTATTAATGCACATTATGATCTTACATTTGCACAATTGTATTCTTAATCTGCACAATTGTATCTTACTTTTGCACAATTGTAGTTTAAATTTGCACAATTGTATCCTACTTTTGCACACTTGTATTCTAAATTTGCACATTACAATTTTATTTTCACACTTTATGTTCTTATATTTGCACTTTAAAGTTACCCAAATGCACCTTACAGTTGCACAAATGCACTTCACAGTTGCACAAATGCACTTCACAGTTCCACAAATGCACTTCACAGTTGCACAAAAGGTATCGAAAACGGGAAAAAGTGCATTTACCCATAAAATTAGACATATTTACCAGTTTACCCATAAATTAAACATATTTCAATTATAAATTTTTATAATTGAAAAAGGCACATTTACCTATTTACCCCATAATCAATTATTATGTCTGCACAAAATAAACTTATATTTGCACAATAAGATGTTATATGTGCACAAAAGCAAGTTATACTTGCACAGCAGAAAGTGTTAACACGAAAAAAAAATCTGGGACAAAAAAAAAATTTTTAAAAATCTGGTCCGAGAAGGGGGGCCACACGCATGGGCAAGAGGGGGCAGATATTCTACTAATGAAATTAGGCCCATTAGTAATTAAATTATGCACATTAGTTATTAAATTAGGCCCATTAGCAAATTTTACACGATAAGGAGTTTTTACATTTGAAGTAAACCCTATATATATATATATATATGGGTGTGGTTCTGGTGTTCACAACTCTTAAAGTGTACCTTGTACACAAATCTACACATTTGATTGAAAGAATATAGAAGGCTAGGATTAAAAGAGAATTTTGCTTTTTCTTTTTAATAAAGTGGGACCTACGTACACTAAGAATACCCAAATCTCTTGCCTAGTGCGTGTTGCACATGTTACCGAATAATGTTATATTATCTTTTAGAAAATATCGATTTCTAATTATCCTAGAGATGGTGTTCCTAAACATCGATTTCTATTTACAAAATACACCTATTCCATTGAATAATTATTCAAAATTCAACGAATAATATCGAAAACCTCATAAATCAATCCCACATTGATTTCGAATTATAAAATACACACATTCTATCGAATAAGTATTCAAAATTCAACGAATATTATGGATCGACAATATCATATCTCAATCACGCATTTATTTTGAATTATAAAATACAAACATTCCGTTGAATAATTATTCAAAATTCAACGAATAATATCGACAATCTCATATCTCAATCATAAAATACACACATTACCACTAGTAACCGGAATTCAGACACATATTTCACCGAATAATTAGCCAACCCATTACCACTGGTAAATAGAATTTGACATATACGTCTGAATAATTGACGATGCATTTATTTCGTATTAGAAAATACAAACATTTCGTTGAATAATTATTCAGAATTCAACGAATAATATCGACAATCTCATATTTCAATCACAAAATATACACATTACCATTAGTAACCGAAATTAAGACACATATTTCACCGAATAATTAACCAATTCATTACCACTAGTAACTAGAATTTGACATATACGGCTGAATAATTGACGATATATTTATTTCGAATCAGAAAATACAAACATTCCGTTGAATAATTATTCAGAATTCAACGAATAATATCGACAATCTCATATCTCAATCACAAAATACACGCATTATCACTAGTTACCGGAATTCAGATACCTATTTCACCGAATAATTAACCAACTCATTACCACTGGTAACTAGAATTTGACATATATGCCTGAATAATTGGCGGGTAATGAATCAAATTATAAATTTATATATCTAAAAAATCCTACCCTAAATTCGACACCCCACCCCTGCCCTCCGCCCACCCACCAACACCACCCCATCGCATCTCCCACCGGCCACCCACCCAAAACAAATACGAAGTAGTTGAATCACCTTCCTCTTCGCCGGCGTGAAGTGCCCACATCGTCACCACCACGCTACTCGATCTCTCCTTCATCTCCACCTTCGATTCAACTTCGCCCAGGCTGCGCCAATCGCCAGTCTTTGCCTCTCCCCGCCGTCGACTATGTCGACGCTCCACCCTCCCAATCACTCACGAATGAATTCTCGCTAATTCAACTCCGATCCATGGAAGCCTGAATCGAAGAAACAGACTGAATTAGCGATACAAAAAGAAATAGAGGAATTCAACGCCGCCGCCGGTCTCCTATGCTCCTCGATTCGACGCCGGCTTCAACCTCTCCTACAATCGCCGCCGCCGCCTTCTACCCCTTCTCGTTGCCGCCCTCCTGTGCTCCTCGATTCGACACCACCCAGGCCATCGCTGACACCACGCCAACCTCCTCGCCTTCTGGGCCACCTTCCTTCTTTTCGCCGAGGCCATTGGATGAACCGGATCCGAGCCCCACGAATGTACCAATTCTCGATTTGAATCGACTGAAGGCCCGAGAGGAGTGTGGCGTTGGAGCAAATCGCAAGATGCAGGTGGACTAGAGGAGCTTTGTAAGGGTGGGTTTGGTGGTGGCGCTCGACAGTGATTATGATGGATACCACCGGAGAAAATCGACCAGTCGAAGGAGACGGTAGCCGCATAAATAACTCGGCCTTCAACTCAGAGCCGTCGCGGGCTCGGTAGGATGGGCTCGCCTCCGCTTTGCCAGGGCTGACCTCCGCGGGTCCGCCTCGCCTGGACTCTCTTTGTCGATCGCTCGAGGTCTTCTATGATGGAATGAGGATGGGCGGCGTTTGAAATAGAAGATGAAGAGGATTTGTCAAACACGCGCTATGGTGTGGGAAGATGAGGGCTTTTAGTGGATCCCACGATTTTTTTAATTAAAAAAAAATTAAAAACATTCAATTAATCTAAGCCATCTATGTTTTATCATTTAACGGTCCAGATCTGTGTACAAGGTACACCGTAAGACTTGTGAACAAATGATCCATACTCATATATATATATATATATATATATATATATATATATATATATATATATATATATATATATATATATATATGAGTATTTATAAACATTCAATTAATCTAAGCCATCTATCTTTTATCATTTAACGATCCAGATCTGTGTAGAAGGTACACCGTAAGACTTGTGAACAAATGATCCATACTCATATATATATATATATAATGGGTAACTTGTGCACATCTCTTAAGGTGTACTTTGTGCACAAGTGTGGACCATTGATCCGATTATGATGGATGGATGAGATTAAAAGAAGTTTTTTTTCTATTATTTTGAATTAATTAGTGGGACCTGCATGCAAGGTAAAACCCAAGCCCAAGCGAGTATAGCCTATACTCGCTTGGGCTTGGTGCGTGTGTGTTTTGATGGAAAGTGAGTTGATTTGGTGTTGGGACTCGCTCAATAATATTAAAAAAATTAAAGAGATTGATTCCACTCAACAATAAAAAAAACAAAGAAAATTGCACCCACTTGGATCAAATTATATCCATTCCGTTTTTCCCCTTTGAATACACGGTATAGTTTATGCATATTAATTTAGGTCAAAATAAATATTTAGATTTATTCACAATTACTCCATATAAATGGGTTATGATGTATATTATATTAACCCATAAAAGTGTAAAAAAAAAACTTTTCTTATGCGGCCAAACGGCATTAATTGTAATTAATCTTTGTGCAAAAATTCCTTTTTTTTATTCGGTTGAATCGATCGATTTATCGCGACATTGAACAATAATTGAGAGATTATTCAGTAGCATTATTATTTTTTTATTCGGTTGAATCGATCAATTTTTCGTGCACATTGAACAATAATTGAGAGATTATTCAGTGAAATTGTTATTTTTACGAGGTACACGGAAGGGATGAATAATTGCACAACCGTTGTGAATAAAAAAACTTTTGTAATTATTCGGTTGAATCAATATATTTATCGAGCACATTGAACGATAACTGGTAAATTGTTCAATGAAATTCTTATTTTTACAAGGTACCCAGAAGCGATGAATAATTGCATAACCATTGTAATTATGCGGTTGAATCGGTCGATTAACGCGTACATTGACTGATAATTGAGAGATTATTCAGTGAAATTATTATTTTTACGAAGTACACAATTATTTCAAACTACAAAATACACATTCCATTGAATAATAATATTGACAATCTCATATCTCAATCACAAAATACACATTCCATTGAATAATTATACATAATTCAAAAACAATATCGCCAATCCCATATCTCAATTTCAAAATAAACACATTACATTGAATAATTAGCAAAAATTCAACAAAGTATTCAAAATTTCCGAAACAACAAATTCCAATTTCAACATACCTTTATTTACTTGAATCGAGTGCTGAACTAGAACTGTATAACAGGAGAAGGAGCAATAGCAAGCGAGGACTAAAGGGGCCGACCTGGTCGACGTGCGAGTCGGCGCGACTAAGCAAGGGCGGCTCCGGGAGGCGGGGAGAGGGTCGGCGCGATCTGGATGACGGTGGCCTGGACCTTGTGCCTCGACTTATTGCCCGGAGATCCAGATCCTGTCACCGATGTGCTCATATCGGAATCGCAGAAGGAGGCACTGACCACCACCGGTGTTGAAGCAACACTCGGAATCGTACATCGGAGAAGAGGACTCCTCGTTGTGCGCCTCCGCTTCGACGACGCTGCTCTTGTGCAACCCTTGCCACCGCAATCGCCGCCGGTTGAGCCAGAATCCTCGTCGCTGCTACGATGATGGTGGTATGGGGTGATTTTCGATGGTGATGAAAGGAGATTTTCGACGCTTCTAAAGCACCAATTTGACAAACCGTGAGGAAGAAGAACAAAATTTCTGCTTTTAGAGTTTTAATGGGCTTTGTTCTCACACGCGCCTGAAGATTGAGTTTTTCCTATCTTTTTTTTTTAAATCACCCGTACACATGGCGGAATGTAGACCCTTAATTTCACCAGGATCAATGGATGAGATTTGTGCACAAAGTATATCTTAAGAGGTGTGCACAAGGGAACCACTATATTTATATATATATATATATATATATAAACTCACAATCTTCGTTGTTTAAAAAAATCTATATCTATATCTATATAATATTTTAAATCAGAAGATTTAGACTTACATGTCACATTCTCCTTAATTTTAGATGATTCAACCAATTATTTTTTTCCTACTCTTTTATTTTTCTTCTCTCTCTTGCCTTTCCTTCTCTTCAACTAATCATTTTCCCCCTTTTTATTTTTTGCAATTGATTTTCATCTTTGAAATAATCTTTGAAATAACAAATGGGTTTATTTCAAAATATTAAATTAATATTAACCTACAATGGAGTTCACCTTGATTGCGCTTATTATATCTTTCTTTTATGAGTTTATTTGTATAATTTTAATTTTAGTTCAAAATAGAGAAAATTTGGTAAAATATCACATTTTCATAATCTAATTAGCTTAATTGCATCTTAAAACTTTATTTATTGTCCGTGATAACACCCATTCAAATTTTTTTAAGCGTGTAGCATCATTACTCTCTCCTCTCTCTTCTCTCCGAACGTCGCGATCGAGGAATCTCACTCTCAAGTGGTGGCGATTCGTCTTCTTCATCGATTCCTCTTCTTCCAGTCGTTGTTCTCTTCCTCTTATGCTCTAACTGCTCTTCATTTTCTTCTTTTTTCTGGTTTCGTAGTCGTTTTGTGGTATTGCTTTGTCCTCATTGTGATTTCGTCCATTTTCTGGTCAGATGGAAGGTTCTCCAGGTATATCTCCATTTATTAATGTTCTTTTCGTTCAATCCTACTGTGTATTCATACTCTGTATTCGATTTTATGTTGATTTTTTTTTTGTTTTTGAGTGTTTTTGGTTGTTATTCCGATTTAGGGTTTTGAAATTGGTTGAGCTATGTGGATATATCTTTTACATTGCGGTTCATTCTTTGTGTTTGATGACATTTAGTAGCCTATAGTCTTCTTGATTCAACTTATCTGTGTCCATGACATTGTTGTTTATTCCTTTTATTGCTTCGTTATTTAGTGTTAAATTAGGGGTTAAGCTGATAGTTGTTTTTATTCTTCAATTTCGTGTGCTTGATTCCAGATTGTTGTTCTGTATGTCTACATATTTTGTATTTTTTTGTGTTGTTTATGGTTCTTGGTTTTTTGCTTGAATACAGACAAGGCATCATTGATGTTTGATGTCAATTTTCCCATTCAAATGAACTGATGTTTGGTGACAGTCATTGCATATAGTTGTCTTTTGTGTTTGAGGTTTGGTGCCATCTAGTTGTTATTGATGTGTGGTGGCATCTTGTTTGATGTCAATGCTCCCATTCAAATGACCTCATGTTTGAATACAGGGATGGCATCTAGTTGTCTTTCTTTTTGATGTGTTGAACACAGTGATGTCATCTAGTTGTCTTTGTGTTTGGTGTTTGGTTCCATGTAGTTGTTATTAATGTTGGTGCCAGTTTGTTTCATTGCTTTCATTTAGGTAGCATTTTTTTAGTTATTTTGGATGAACTAATGGCCTCCTTAGAACTTGTTTGCATTTGCTGATATAGTGTCATCCTTACTATTGTTTCCAGCTCTCATGCTTACTATTGGTGATGACAAAGGGGACTTGTCTTGTCCGGTTTGCCACTTCTCTGCCTTTTCTCTCCTTTTAAATTTGTGTATTTCCTTGTTATATGATGCTTATATTTTTTTATTGGATTCCAATATTTGTTTGTTATATGTAGGTATTTGATTATGTTCGTCCAGATCGTGATACTTACCATGAGAAGTAAAATCTTTACTCCCGGGTTGATGTGATTCCTGTTATAGAAAAGGAATTGTCTGCTTCTGATTAGTCTTCGTTGTCATCTTCCTTTCTTCGTCGTGTTATCTGGTTTGGCCATAATATGAGATTGCCCCAACAACTTTTGAATCATTTCATGATTAATGAACTTAAAACCTCAAAAATTAGGGAAATGTGGTTTAAATTGGAATCATCCCATCCTTGTCGGTTTTCAATGTCTGAGTTTGCTGTTGTAACTGGTCTGAAATGTTACTCTGATCACCCTGTTGACATCCCTTTTGTCGATACCAAAACTGTTTTGGGTGTAGATGAAATCAAGTTTGATGATTTGGTGGCTCTTTTCTGTAAAACACCCAAAAATTCACCAAAGAAGTTGCTTATTGCATATATATTGATAATTGATGGGGTTTTGTTACCCCATAGGGATAGATGTGTTAGGGATCAGGTTGTGGCACTTGCTTATGATGTTAGTCATTTAAATGATTATCCATTGGGTAAATTAGTTTATGTAGAAACTATTACACATTTACACCCTTGATGAAGGTCGACCGTTTCTCTGCACGTAAACTCGCTAAGCTTGCTAAGAAGACTCCCAAGAAGTCTAATAAGCAGAAAGTTCCCAAGGCAAGGTCTGGCTATAATCTTTTAGGGTTTCCACTCGCTTTGCAGGTTTGTCCTCTCTTTCAATCTTTGTCCCTATATTTTTTCCTCTGAAGTTAATGTATTGTGTTTTTTTTATTTTTTATCAGTTTTCTTACATTTGTCTTTTTTTATGTTGTTTTTATCCTAGGTTTGGATCTTGTAGGCTTTTCCCAAGATCCCAAACATCATTAGCTATACCTATGTGCCAGATGACAATGATAAGTCTTACCTTAAATGGACTTTGCCATCTTCTAAGAATATCACTGCTCGCCTTATTCAGCTTGGGTTTGCTAAGACTCGCATGGTATATTTTACCTTTTTTTTTTTTTCTGTTTTCCAGTTTCATTTTGTTTCTCTTTGTTATCTATTTTTTCCTTATTTCATATGTTGATTATGTTGTTTATTATGGCATGGTGACACTTTTGTTTTCTTTTTGCACTTGAAGGATACTATCTATCCCACTTATGGCGAGTATTTGGACTGTCATTTGATGTGTTTATCTGGTGAGAAAAAGGACTCAAAGGTTGATGCATACCTTGATTGGTTGACTCAAAAAGCTTCTGGAAGGGCACCTACCCCAGCATATGAACCCGTTATCGATCTGACTCACCAAAATATTCACTCCCCTGGGCTTTTTGATCAAGTGGTTCCGTCTGCAAGTCAGAATGTTGTTGCTCTCTCTCCTAATTCTGTAGCTACACGCACACGCTCTAAGGTGTCCTCTCCTGCTATTGCGCTTGCATTGTCGGGTCCATTTAGGAAGCGGAACAGCTCTATGTCTCCTTCTGTTGTGTCTGACCGACAACATGATGGCTCCTCTAATGTGCTTGAATTGGCTGGTCCATCTAGGAAGCAGAAGAGTTCGATGTCTCTTTCCGTTGTTTCTGACCGACAACAGACGAAAGGTGTTGCTAATGCTAGAGGATCCATACCTGTGTCTGATCTACAGAAATCTGTCTCACATGTGTGTCCTGCAAAGGTATCTTGTCACAGTAAGAAACTTAGTCTTAAGCATGCAATTGCTGCTGCTAAGTTGAAGGAGGTTGCTTCTGCTAAGTTAACCGAGAATGCTTCTGCTAAGTTGAATGAGGCTGCTTCTACTAGTGTTGCTAGATCATTTGGAGGTGTTCCAGTGTTTGAAACTGGATAGTTGCAGAAGAAAAGAGTTGAAGTGCACGCTGGTGACAAGGACATGGGTGTTGGCAATTCTGGAATCACCCCTCTGGATACAGAATGTCTACCCCGAATTACACACTAGTTGGCATAGATTGGCGAATGTCTTATGCGTGCTGAGGCGAGAGTTATGACGGTGAAATCATCGGTCAATGCTATGTATTCCAAGTTTGATCGTGTCCAACTAGACTTTGATTTCTTACACTCCAAGGTTGAATCACTACATACTAAGTTCGATTCCCTTCATTCCAAGCATGATTCTCTTGAATCCAAGGTTGATCTCATCATCTCACTTCTCCAGTCCAACCAGGGTGCTTCCAAGAACCCCCCTATTGTTAAATCTGGTGATATTGATGCATCTATTGTGGATTCCAAGCTTCCATGCTCTGATAATGAGCCTCCTTCCCGTCCTATTATTCATATTTTTTATCCTACCTCACAAAACTCCCCCTCCCAACTGCCCTCTGATCTTCCCAAGATTAAAACTTCTCCCAAGCCTAAGGTTTTAGTTGCTCCGACTAGAAGATCTATTAGGGTTGGCAGAGTTGCTGCTTCGTTGGGGTCTCCCTACACTCGAGGTTTGAAGAGGCATGCAATGCCAAAGAGGCCTAAGCATTCGTATTTCGAATTGGAAGATCGAAAACAGTTTTATGATTGGATCAATTCTGATGAGTAAGTGGTTCTCTCTTCTTTTATTTTGACATGTTTTTATCCTTTGTTTTTTAACATATATACTTGTAATGATTTATTATTCATTTTCTTTATTCTTTAATTTGCCTTTTTATTGACTTGGTATGTTTTTATTATTTGATTTTTTTTGTCTTTGTTTGCGTAGGGATGATTGTCCTCAGATTCAAGGCAATGAGATTTTGATGGACAAGGCATTCTTCTCTGAACTTGTTGGGAAGCATTAGTGGCTTCGTGATGACGTATGTATCTTGTATTATAACATTTTTCATTTTTTTCTTTTTGTTATCCGTTGACATATATATTAACTGTCGTCATTATTTATGTGTGTTTAGCATATAGGAGAGGCATTGTCTCACTTTAGGAAATATATTGCTGACAATGGTGAGAAATACAGTGGGATTGTGATAATGGATTGGGTGTGGTCTGCAAAGTTCACCAATGGTTTTTTTAAGCGGTATAAGATGGGAGTGTTGCCTTTTACCTCTGGTTTTTTCGGTTATGTTCACAGGTTGTTGCCAAGATTTTGTGGGAAGTCTTGGGTTGCTGCAAACACTTTCTATGCACCTTTCAACATCCAAAATAAACACTGGTGGCTTTGCAAATTGACTTGATTCAAGGGAAGGTGAATGTGTGTGATTCCAGTGTGTTTATTTACTCTGTGGAGAAGCTGCAGCCACATCTGGAACCTCTCTGTGTTATGCTTCCTGCACTTTTGAAAGAATCGGGCCGGTTTTCACATTTGGGAGAAACCCTTGAATCTCCTTTCAAACTTGAGAGATTCCGTGATCTTCCACAAAACAGTGATGGGTATGTGCATTCGTTATTTGATAAAGTCACATAACCTTTTATTGTTTGAGTCTCATTTAAATTTGTTGTTTCTGATGATGCATTTTCATTTGGTTTTACATTGTGTTTTTTTTAGGGGTAGCTGTGGTGTATTTATTATCAAAGCCATTGAAGAGTTAGCTTTTGGTCAAAATATATATGCATTTCATGACGACCATGTTCAAGCATGTCGTGAGAAGCTGGCTATCGAGCTTTCTAAGAAGTGTTGGACTGTCTGTCCTCTGTAATCTGTTTTATCTGGTGTTATTTGTTTTGGACACTCGTATTGACGGCTATTATAAGCAGTGTAGAGCTTGCATGCTCTGATTTTGTATCTATTGTATCTAGTTGACATTACGTAGGACTTGATAACCCAACAACACTTAGCCCTTAGAGCTTGTATGCTCTCATTTTGTCCCTATGACAACTTTGCGTATTTTATGGTATCTACCACTTGTTTAGTTGTTAAGAACTATTGCTTAGAGCTTGCATGCTCTATTTTCAATCAGAATTCCATTTTGTCTACAAATTCCGCACTCGGTTATTGTAATTGCATTGTGGAATCAATATCGCAGTCCTTTATTTTGGTCAAAATCACAGTCCATCAAGTTTTGTCACAACTTGAGCTGTGAAGCGCCTCACTGTTATCGCAACATGTTCATCCCTCAAAGTCGTTCAGATGCCAACAATTAGTGTATAAATTCATATTTGACTTAACATATGCATTCATTTATAAGTATAAACTGTATAAATCCATGTAACTTCAATGACTATATGCCAAAAACATGGTCACCATGTATCTACTAAGACCTTATTATATTGTCCTATAAAATTTCATGTTTCATCTTCTATGTATGAGCTGATCGATGCTTTGGCGGGGCATGTTATCTTGTTATGGCCTTTCTCCTCGCAAGTACCACACTTGTATGTCACGTTCCTCTTTTTTCCGTTCACCAAACGACAGAATCTTGCATTTTTTTGGCCTGCCACTTTTCTTCCGGACTGGTGGAGGAAGACATTTGATGTTTCTGATTTCGTCTGGGACATACCAGTTGTCCTCACAAGGCACCGGGTATATGGTTTCTTGGTATGCCAAGCATCAAGACTGAATCTTGTAGTATTCACTTACAAAATCAGTTATATTTAGCTTCGTCCGCTGAATTGCAGCAATAGCATGGACACACGGCATATGATCGACATCAAATACCCTGCAGTTGCATGTCCTTCGCCCCAAATCAACCACTCCGGGAAATTTTCCCCCATCTACTTGATATTGTGTCTCATTCAACACCTTCACTTCATACCTACCTGGCCGGTCATACCTTGCTTGTAAAATCTCTTTCCCTTTAGGGGGCAAATCAGTGTTCTTTGATGCTGCTTCTCTATGCTCAGTGAACCAGTCTGCCATTTTGTTTCTGATATACTGAAACAGTGCAACAATGGGGTATCCTTGAGCTTCTTTCAATATTGCATTTATATACTCTGCATTATTTGTTGTCATAATATTGTACCTGTCTCCCTGGAAGTGTGCCCTTGCCCATTTCTGAAAAATCTGCGTCCTCCAGGTATTTGCTAATCTCTTTGTTGATGTTGCATATGCTTTTGAAGTTGCTTTCAAATTCCCTTATTGTGTAGCTTTCTGATGCTTTGGTGACAAATTGGTTGACCCCTCGGTTTTTGAATCTTGCCTTTATATTATATTTCAAATGGCGTGTGCATATTACATGCTTTGCTGAACTGTATACTTCATTCACAGCTTTGTTGATGCTCGGGTGCCTATCAGATGCAAATACTAGCTCATTTGAGTATGGTATCATGAGAGCCAATATTTGGATGAACCACTTCCATGCGTTGTCGTTCTCTGAGTCCGCCACTCCAAATGCTATAGGGTACACATGCTTGTTAGCATCCTGTGCGGTTACTGAGATGAGAACCCCTCGGTATTTTCCATGTAAAAACACAGTATCTACCATGATAACCTATATAATGCATATTATAGTTGTTACATTATTTTATTTATAAAATGTTTATTATAACAATTTATATAGTTTTTACCTTTCTCATTGTTTGGAATCCCTTAATGGAAGCGCCAAATGATAGGAATGCATACTTGAACTGGTTATATCCATCAATCTCAAGGCATGCATATGTCCCTGGATTTACTTGTTGCATAATGTGGAAGTATGAAAGTAACATTTCATAGTTTCCCTCTGGAGTCCCTCTTATCATGTTTTGTGCTTCTTCTTTTGCTTTCCAAGCCTTCCAGTAGCTCACATCTTGCCTAAATTCCTTTTGCATTGCATTCTTAATCTGCATAGCATCTGACCCTTTTGTCACCCCTTCATACCTTCATTCATTACATATAGTAAGTAAGCAATACTTTTTCTAGAGGTATATGCAATCAAATTTGCACAAAACTTCTCAATTTTGTAGCCAAACTTAAACACAACTTCTTTTTTCACCTATTCTAGTAGTTACTGCAGTAAATGTGTTTTACATATGCAAATATATTGAACAGTTGATGACAGATAGTAGTAACTACCATGATTTTTTATAGATTATACCTGATCTTCATCTTTTCTGCTATAGCTTGGTATGATGGTTTCCGTCGTTCCTTACACGTAGCTGAGAATGAACATGTGTGCTCTTCGTTCACCCTTCTAACTTCAAAGTAGCTTGAATTCTTCAAACATGTAGCTAGCATTGTCCACTTGCATTCAGCATCAATACAAACAACCTTGTACTTTTTTTTGTTGATCTATCCACTCGAAATTGGAAGTTCTCCTTAATTGCCATGTTAGCCCACTGCATTCCTTAGATGATTTTTTTACTCAAAAATCTGCCCAACATTAATGAAATCGAGCTCGTCTATCTCATTCTCACTGATGGCTTTATTTCGATATTCGTCATTGTATGCTCCTGTATCTTCCTCTGCAAAACTAGTAGTAGCAAGAGCCAAGGTGTCATCAACACTTGTACCTTGAATGCACTCATCAGAATCAGTCACCACACTTGTTTGTTGAACTGAATTTGTTATATGATTCTCATTCATCCTTTTCTTTGCTAATACATTCAACGGAAACGATAATTCAACTTGAGGTGCATCATTTATATCCATGAAAGCCCTTAGATCGTCATCTTTGCTGATTATAAACGGATCTTTCAACTTTTGCAAAGGATGCAAGTGGCTTAACTTGACCTCATATGAAGATAGGCAAATATCAAATCTACTACCAATCATCTCTGTCAATGATTCCAATTCAATATTTTGTTTAATGACAAATGCCTTAGATACAATTTCACCAACATACTCGCAATACCCATTTGTCATCCTCAACTCTCCTCCAAAACAGACTTTCAGAATTTTCAAATCCATATTTCAGCACCTGGTTGGAATGAATTCAGAGATTCCAATGCCACAATCAACACTAGATTTTGGATTCAACATCAAATTATGTATCTAGACAAATAGATCGACAATTCAATATCCTATTATCCCTCACATCTAGATTCCAAATAACAAATTACTCTCTATCGGTTAACAGGAATTAAAACCTGGGCTATTGAATTGATCATTCAGATTTGCAATTGATAGTCAGACATTCAAATTTAGGTTGAAATTTATGCGTCATACCTTGATTCCTACAGTGTGTGTCAATTCGTTGCTCCTGATTTCTCGCAATTGATTCCTGAATTTGAGATTCCTTGCATACTGGTTCTCGTAATCGACTCCTTGATTCTTTGATTCCTCACAATTGATGACTGACTCCGAAATTTCTTGCAGTTTTGTTATGGTTGTTTCATCGACATATTCAGATGGAAATTCGAGGTGGACTCAGGAGATGAATTCACGTGCTGGATTCATATTGATATTCGGTTTTTTTTTGTAGGAATCTATGGTTGGAAACTTGATTTCAGTTCTTCAATCTTTAGATCTGGTTGATTTTGTGATCTCCATCGCATCAAGTTTGATGAAGTTTTGGGAGGATCGCTCTGAAAGTGAGGGAGATTGGGGACGCGCGCGTGGCCTGGTATGTTTTAAGATGGGGGTGCTATGCTACCTAATTAATTTTGTTTCTATATAGCTAATTACAGCTTCATAATGAGCTAGTTGCCAAAAAAACCCTTCAAAATATTAGACTAATATTTTATTGAATTGCATAATATTATTTTATGTTTAAAATTTATTTTAAAAAAATCGCGCCATTGCGCGGGAACTATACTAGTTTATTGTTTATGGAATTAAGATTATGAAACATGTTATAGATAGAATCCTTTCTAAATTTTTTCCACCAAAAGGAACTTATAAACTAAATTTTGATGGGTCCCTCTCTGCTGATGGTAAGGGCACTTATGGCTACATCCTTCGGGATTTCGTAGGTTCTCCTATTTTCACTGGCAACGGACCATCACCAATCAGTTCGGTTTGTGGCTGTGAAAGTTTGGGTCTTTGGAAGGGACTTCTGGCTGCAAAAGAACTGAAAATAACCAACCTTATCATTGAAGGAGACAACTTAACAATAATAAAAAGTCTGAAAGGTTTAAGGAAGCCTACTAGAGACTCTGAAATGATTGTCTCGGACAGTCTAGTCTCACTGGGCTTCTTTGGTTCTGTTGAGATTCGTCATGTCTTCCGTGAGGCAAATCTGGTGGCTGATCGCTTGTCACGTACCGCTTCTGCTTCTAACGGATTCTTGACTCCTGATGATTCTCTGTTGCGTAGTCTCATCCGCAAAGATGCTCTTGGCTCATAGAGCTCAACTCTATGGTCAAATTTTTTCCGTTTCAAAAAAAAAATAAAAATAAAAGAATCCTTTCTAAATTACTAGAGCTTGATTTCGGCATTATGGTGAAATTTAAAATTGAAAAAATTGTAGTAGGGAGGCAAGAAACAATTAATTAATCATCTTTTATAGCGGTGAGGATCATCTAGTCCGTAATCGCGGTCCCTTTTATAGTCCACCTCCTCTTATTGGTTTAAAACAATTATACAACAACCCCATTTATTAGGAAAAATAATAAAATAACTCGGCATATCCAATCAAGCGATACGGACCATAATATTGGACCACAATTGAGGACTAGAGGATCTCCACCGCTCTTATAGTAGCTCGGTCGGTAAAATAGGATGAGGGAGGAGCTTGTTTGATTTGAGGGAAGCTTTTGAGCCCGATAAAATGGGCTAAGCCTATGCATAACCCTAGCTCGATCTAGAAATTCAACATCCTCCCGACACATATCCTTTAATCGAAACCATAATGGAGTTTTCGAAAACCACCAAAATAAACCAAAAATGGAAGAAAATTACTATAACAATTTGTTCCTCGACGCATCTCAACGAAGCTTAGCGTGGTTTTTGAATCTATATCTATCTATATAAACTCTTAATTTAGAAGAATTTAGGATGATGTGTCAAGCTTAGAGGAATTTTATGAGTCTCGACCGATAATTATTTTTGCCATTTTTCTTTGATTTTCTTTAATTTTATTTTTTTTTCTTTTTCCTTTAATTCTTTATTTTTCTTTAATTTTACTAACTATCTATATAAACTCTTAATTTAGAAGAGTTTAGGATGATGTGTCAAGCTTAGAGGAATTTTATGAGTCTCGACCAATCATTATTTTTGCCATTTTTCTTTGATTTTCTTTAATTTGAATTTTTTTTTTCTTCTTTTTCCTTTAATTTTTTTTTTTTTAATTTTACTAACTATTGGGCTTAATTCAAAACATTGATCTTACCCTAAATTATAATTTTAGCAGTTTTTTTTCTAAAAAAACATCTATATAAACTCTTAATTAAGAAGAGTTTAGGATGATGTGTCAAGCTTAGAGGAATTTTATGAGTCTCGACCAATCATTATTTTTGCCATTTTTCTTTGATTTTCTTTAATTTGAATTTTTTTTCTTCTTTTTCCTTTAATTCTTTTTTTTCTTTAATTTTACTAACTATTGGGCTTAATTCAAAACATTGATTTTACCCTAAATTATAATTTTAGTAGTTTTTTTCTCTAAAAAAACAATGGGATTAATTCAAAACATAAAATTAATAATAAGAAAATATAAAATTAATATTAGTAATCTACTTCTATATATATATATATATATATATATATATATATATATACATACTACTTTAATCGTTTTCTCAACCCATGAATTTAACTCAAAATATTTAATTATCTGAACTTTTACAATTATGTTATAATAATAATTTAATATTTTAGTAAGATTTTATTTATAAAAAATCGCTCAATGACGCGGGGATCATACTAGTTTGAGTTATTTTGATAAAATTTTGTTGAACTTATTTGTGTCGTCTTTAGGTCTTCATCGGGATTGTAAATATTTTCGAAAGTATATTAAAAAAAAGAAACTTATATGCAATTTATTTATTTGTATCTATAGATTTTAATTAGATATATATTTGGTATATCTTTTTTAATCATGGCAATAATTGTTTTGAGATTATTTTTTTTTTAAAAAAAGCTCTCTCTTCTCTCTAGAATATATACCTAGAGGGAGCTCTAATCTCGGCTCCGGATGTCTTACTCCGGCTCCGGCCGCTTCAGTCCGGCTTCGGCCTCTTTCGACCCGTTGTGACGCCATCAAACTTTTGTTTCGACGTGATTCACTGATGAAGACCATGAAGTTTAAAAACCCCAATTCGAATATCCATCTTCGCAAGTTGATAAAAAACAAATTTAAGATGGGGCTTTTGTTAATTTTCGGTTCTTATTCCCAAATTCATTACTCTCCATGTCTAATTTGATCATCCAGATCTCGTAACTCAATCCTCATTCTCGCAAGAGACCAATCTACACCCAAATCCGGGGCTATAGGAGAGGGGCTTCTTTCTCCCGCCCATAATGTCGGTCGGTGGCGCCTCTGTATCCCATTGCTCCGACCTGGAGCGCTATGCCACTGCCTCCCCTTCGCCGCTCGATTTCTCGCTGATCGGGAGCATTTCTATCATCCAATGGGTTGTCCGGCATTACTGGCGGTGCCCGGTGTCGCCCCCCTCAGACCGTCCTCGGCGGTGCCTCTACCTTCTCGACTGGGTGCTCTGTCCAGGCAACGGCGAGACGATCTGCCATTCTTGGCGTGCAAGGTTCAAGTTTGGCCTTGCACACCAAGCTACACAAATGTTAATTAAAAAAAAAAAACGAACTTGAGGTACATAATTACACACACACAATAAAACCGTCCGAAAGGGCTTAATTTAAATCCCCGCAATGGCTTGAATTTCGCTCAAAAGAGCTCGAATTAAACCCCGTTAGGGCTTGACCTGTCATTCGAGGTGCGATGTACTGAAGCTGTGTGCGACTTTACTTTGGTGCAACTAGACCTTTCTTCATCTTTCTTGGGGTTCTGACAGTCGGAGTAAGGACTGGTTGAGGTCGAGGTGGTGTTCGGGCCAACTCCATGATCGGAAAAGAGCTTCGTGGAGGTTCGTCTTCACTATCCATAAGGATTCCTAATGTATCGTCGGCCAGAGGTGCTCTTTCAAGACGATACTTGGTTTCTTCCATAGTCTACCTACCCAATGTGATAGATTTAGTACGTCTAGTTTCGTCTTTTGTAAGGCGCGCTTCCACTTGTTATATTGCACCTTTTATGTATTCAATTATGGGTGTGTTTGGATTCCAAATGCATTATGTTTATAATGCAAAATGATAAGGCATTGTTTGGTTAACACAATTTTTAAAGTATTTAAATTATGATGTTTTTGTATTTCACGATGTATTAATTATAATGCAATTATGTTATCTTGATTTATGTGATTATTTTATTAAATTACGGTTTTATCTCGATTTTTACGAGATTCTTATTTTTACAACAAAAAACTCACATAAAACAAAGTAAAATAATTGCATTATAATTAAAATACAATGGAATCCAAACCCACCCTATATGTTTTTGACGTTTTTTTTTTTGTTTGCTGGCTATATAGCTTACCTCGTCGACAACGTATTTAAAAAAAAAAAAAAAAACAGCAATAGATGTTCCCATTTCTAACCTATTTCTCTTCTGATCTTCTCTCCCAAGCAGTCAAGCGGAAGCCAGGAGAGACGGAGGAAACCCTAGTCTTTCTTCCATTCTTGGCTTCTTCGTTCTCCGTAAGTCGTTCTTCTCCCTCTTTATTTTCTTCTCGCCCCGCCGATTGCATTCTCCGCCATCATCGATCTGGTTCGACGTTCCCGTAACGGAAAACGATTCCAACTTCAGTGCTGCTGAAGGCGCCGAACCTATTTTATTAAGTGCCACTGTGAAGCTCATTGCTTTCTCACCAGCCCCTGATTTGATCAAATTACAACCCTAATCCCCATAAACTGTCTTCCTCTTCTGCTTGATCTTTTCAGTGTGTGATTGAAAAGCTCATCTCTGTATGTTGATTAGGGTTCAAAACATCTAACTGTAACATTTTGAAATTTATTTGAACATGACGACGAAAATCAGTGATTGTGAGTAGGAGAGAACAAACAGTATGCATCAATTTGGTACTTAATCGTGTATACAAGTGATCTTAGTTTCAAATTGTTTTACCTGAGAAACCATATTATGCATAATGTTAGATAGAACTTATGCAGTTAAGCCCATGGATTCAGAGTTTAATGGTCTCTTTGTTTCCTCCCGGCTTTTGTTTTTGTGCAGATCCTTGTTTCGTACTTTCGTGCCTCCAGTAAACTCAAGGATGGGTAGAGATAAGAAGTCTGCTACAATATTCATTAGGCTTGTATCTTCTGCAGGTACGGGATTCTTCTATGTAAAGAAGAAGAATCCCAAGAAAATGACTGAAAAGCTCGAGTTCAGGAAATATGATCCCCGAGTGAATCGCCATGTTCTGTTCACGGAAGCAAAGATGAAATGAGCGGAAAAAAATGCTTATCCCAAATTGGAGGCCTCTTCAAATTGATCTGTCAACAGGTCTTTCTTTATGCACCTCATTTCCAGTTGCTACAAATGTAGATTGTTTCGAATTTTGACTAGTGGCCATAAATATATGCTTGGTTTTGCTGGACTAACGATTGTCTTAAAATTTTGAGTTTCGAATTCATGCCCTACTTATGCTGTCAGTGTGTATGACTTGTCATAGTTATGCTTTGAATTGGAGTTTGTTCAGGAATCTGTATTATGGTTTGCCTCCGGCGTCCTAAATTCCACATGCCTCTGGATCCCAAAAACACCACTGGCAATGTCGAGGCAAGCAGTACAGAACCTTCTGATTGAGCTGATATGTGGTGGGTAATTTCCAGTTTTCTTGCTACAAAGGATAGTGATTAGTGAGATCATCTGCAACAAAGGATGGCGATTAATGATTAAGCTACAAAGCTTGAACAAGTTGCTTAATTTAAAGAGGATGGTTACCACATTAGTCTTCAAGCGCACTGTGAGACCGTGCAGACGCACATCAGAACTGGGCAGGCATTCAAGAGAAGCCGATAAAGGCAGATAATCTCTTGTAAAAATCCGCCGTGAAAAATATGGAGTATTGATCTTCCTAGTTTCTGAACAACAATCTGCTTGTACAGAGAAAAGTTACTGAGAATGGGAAGAATTTCTCCAAGCATGAGTTTCAGTGGTTGTGTAGTATAGTCGTCCCAAACCTTTTTTCAAGAGAGGCACACAGAATTCAGTCTTCTTTACCTTTCATAGATAGTATGACAAAGACGATTCACAGACCAGGATAGATATGTTGGATGATTCGAATCAAAGGCTAAATTTGGAGGGAAGCCGTTTTAGTTGAATTAAGTTTTTAGATGTCTTTCTTAAGTTTAATGCATTGAAACTAGGGTATCTTTTTTTTATATGGGTGTCTAAGGTGTTATGGACGAGTACTCATGTGCAAACAGACGAATAATCATGAGAAAACAAATGAATAATTTCTGTGTACATGATAAAACATGTGTACACTATAAGAGATGTGTACACCGAAATCAATCTCTCACTGTGTGTGTATATATATAGTGAGAGATTGGTTCAGGGTTTTAAACCAAGCGAATCTTCGATTGGAACCCTAACAATCACGAAGTTTTAACTAACTTTCGATTCCAATACTTTTGCGCCGACATCATAGATTCGCGGGGGGCGAATGCGCTAAGGTTTTCTGTGTACATGATAAAACATGTGTACACTATAAGAGATGTGTACATCGAAATCAATCTCTCACCGTGTGTATATATATAGTGAGAGATTGGTTTAGGGTTTTAAACCAAGTGAATCTTCGATTGGAACCCTAACAATCACGAAGTTTTAACTGACTTTCGATTCCGATACTTTTGCGCCGACATCATAGATTCGCGGGGGGCGAATGCGCTAGGGTTTTCGGTGGCAGCCGACGGCGGGGGCTGGACGTAGTTGGCGATGGGCTTGGAAGAGCGGGAAGAAGGAGGAGGTCGGTAGTAGTTGAGATCTCGCTCGGATTGCGCGACTTCTGTTATGTCAAACAGTGACCAAATTCGGGAAATTATTGAATAATCTTGTAAAACAATTAATCAAAGGTTTGTTGTATCAGTACAGGATTTGATATTTTGTTTTAAAGGATACAGAATTGGGAACATAGTGATTCAAATGTATGTGAGGTGTGGGAGCATGGGGAACGCCTGGAAGGTGTTCGATAAAATGTCTTAGAGGTGTTCGATGGAAAAATCTCACTTTGTGTAATGATGATTAGACAAATCACACTTGGATACAATGAGGTATGACAAATTCCATTCAGGTGACATGAGTGTTAAATCAAATGGTTTAGAGGTTTTATACCAAATGGTTAAGGGTTTTAAACCAAGTGGTTAAGGGTTTTATACCAAGTGGTTAAGATTTTTATACCAAGTGGTTCAGGGTTTTAAACCAAGTGGTTCAACACATATAAATAGAAGTGGTTCACGAAGTAAATAATATTGGTTCGTAAACCATTTTATTTAAAAATAATAATTAAAAATTAAGCATTAAAAGAAAAAATAAAAGAAGAATGAAAACTTCATGAATCACTTCTTTATAACTTCATGAATCACTTCTTGTTAACTTCATGAACTACTTCTTTGTAAATTCATAAACCACTTCTTTATAGGTTCATAAACCACTTCCTTATAGCTTCATGAACTACTTTCTTATATGTTCATGTACCACTTCTGTATAGCTTCATAAACCATTTCTTTATAGCTTCATGAACCACTTTCCTTATAGCTTCATGAACCACTTCTTTATAACTTCATGAATCACTTTCTTATAGGTTTATGAACCACCTCTTTATAGGTTCATGAACCACTTCTTTATAGCTTCATCGACCAATTTGACCAAACAATTGGAATTCCCGTTGAACTTACCGATTTGTGTTTTTACTTCTACACTAGGAGAAAGCAATGCTGAAGCAACAAACCCAGGTGGTGATTCATGAAAATTAATACAATCTTCAAGTGAGATGTGTCCATCCAGCACGAGCGTCCGAAGAAGTTTAACGACAAAGCTGTGGAACTTCAACATCTTAAACAAATCATCTCTCAATATCAACACTGGCTCAGGCCACTAGGTGAGTAACATAGACTCATTGCTAGTGTTGTTGTACATACCACTACTTCAAACATAAATCACCACCTGAAGATGTTCTACTGTTTCACTAAACGAATCAAAAAGCCCACAACCCATAGGGACGTAGATATGCTATTTCAACATGCGTTCTTTAGTGGGTAAGCCATATCTGGTAATTTTCCATAAGAACATTCTTACCTTATGAGGAACATTTAATTTTCAAATCCATTCGCACCCAAAATCAATGGCTGATGCCCCATTAGGAACCAATAAGACAACCGATTTTGTCGAGAACCACCCATTTGTATCGGGCCCCCAATTAATAAAGGCATTTCAAGAAAGAATGAACATGTAAGATTGTTTGTTGTATTTCTTGGATAACTTGTTGAGGTAAAATGCCCGATAGTTCAGACTGTAATTTGTTTTGTAAACTCAGATATTGGCTAGAGCACATGCAATATTAGTAAACGAAAGCAAAAGAACACAACAAGATTATTTACGCGGTTCGAGTGTAAACTCTACATCCACGAAGTCTCAAGAAAGAGAGACTCATGCCCAAATCCACTAGTTCTTTTTAGCGATTACAGATAAGGTTGCATGTACAAACTCTATAATACAGATCAAAGCATAACAAGCAGATACAAGGTTCATGCAAGAGAAAGAAAACGATCTAGAAGGAAAGAAACGAAGAACTCTCTCAGATCTGGCAGTTGGAAGCCAGATCTATCGCCGAGAATCACTAGAAGAGCAAGGAACACGAAGCCTTGGTCTTCCTCGTCGTCTTCAACCTCAGATCTAGTGTCCTGGATGGAGGATACGCTCTAGATCGGAGAACTTCGTCATTGATCGTCGTCGGAGAGCCTTCACAGAGAAATCCTAGCTTGCGCCGATAGAACTCCTCTCTCTCTCTCTCTCTCTCTCTCTCTCTCTCTGGCTTACCTCGAGCTCCAAACTGATGAAATGAGCAAACCCTAGAGGGCTTATGCTTATATAGACGAGCTCATAACTGAAACGTTGCGTTTCATCAAAGCAGCTCTCTCTAGTAAGAGCTCATGAGAGATGGGCCGAGCTTGTGGGCTTAAAAGGCCCAAAAGACAGAAACATACAAATATAACATAATACGAAGAATATAATGCAACATATGTATGTATATGATGTTATGCATAAGTTTAGCCCAAGTATTAATAAGTGTAACATGTAGGCATATATAGAATATATTATATACCAGTATATGACCCGGAACCCAAAGTTTTCGGATTAATACTTCAAGTCTATAATATACTCTATATTTCTCTTACTATGTTTCCTTATATTTACTTAGCCTATTTACCAAAGTTAGTATATGACATCCATTATCTATAGCGGGATAGTGTCGAGATTAAGAATGGACTTTACAATTTTCCCTCTAAATCTGAATACTCATCCCTAGTAATCAAAACATGGTGGATTGTAATCGGTCCTGAGTGAACATCTTGCCCGTCATCGACTCAATACTACATGTGTTACGGAGGAGGTTCTTCGATGTGAAGAAAATCCATGCAGAAGCAAAAATTGTTAGAAGGTACAACTTTAGTACCAAAGTCAGCTAGATCCTCTATCCAATTGAGGATGAAATGGAACCTAACATCTATATGTTTGGTTCTCTCGTGGTACATAGGATCCTTACAGAGGTATAAAGCACTCTGACTGTCAATGAAGATAATGGGCTTAAAGTTTTTCCTAAGTATCTCTCCAAGAATACCCTTTAACCAGATGGCTTCTTTTGTTGCCTCAGTGGCAGCCATATATTCAGCCTCTATGGAGGATAACACTACAACTTTTTGTTGTTGCGATTTCCAAGAGATACAGTTCCCATCTCATGTGAAGTAATAAGTTGTGGTGGACTTCCTATGGTCCTTGTTACTAGCAAAGTCGGCATCTACATAGCCATAAATCTGATCAGAGGAAGTGTAGGTTGTAAGCTAGACACATGTTTCTAGTTCCAGAGATGTGTCTAAGGAGATATTTCATAGCATTCCAGTGATCCATTCCGGGATTAGACATAAACCTGCTAAGGACACTTATGGAGAAAGCAAGATCGGGACGGGTGCAGAGTATGGCATACATCACTGATCCTACGGCTACGTCATAAAGAATCTTAACCATTAGCTGGATATCGGAAGACTTGGTGGGGCAACCTTTCTTTGTAAGCTCAAGGTGCCCTCCTAAGGGTATGGTTGTAGGCTTGGAGTTGGTCATGTTGAACCTTTCTTAGACCTTAAGGACATAATCATCTTGAGATAGCCAAATGGCTTTCTTAGGGCGATCCCTAATGATATTGACGCCTAAGATTTTCTTAGTAGAGCCTAGGTCCTTCATGTCAAAATACTTTTGTAGATCAGTCTTTACCCCACTAATTAAAGCGAGGGAACTACGGATCAGAAGTATGTCATCAACCTATAAAAGGACATAGATTGCATTCTTACTGACATGATGAATGTAATAAAGATAATGATCATAACTGCTTCTACGAAAACCTATACCTTTGATTACCTTATCAAACTTAAGGGCCCACTGCCTAGGGGATTGTTTAAGACCATAGATGGATTTCTGGAGGAGACAAAGATGGTTGGGTTTGGTTTTATTTATGAAACCCTTAGGATGACGCGTGTATATAGTCTCATGTAAGTCCCCATGGAGGAAAGCAGTCTTAACGTCCATCTGCTCTAATTCCCAATCATACACAACAACCATGGATAGAAGGAGACGCATGGTTTTATACTTAACTACGGGTGCGAATATATTGTTATAGTTTAGACCTTCCCTTTGTGTGTAACCCTTAGCTACTAAGCGAGCTCTGAACCTAGGAGGGTCTTTAGGGCTTAAACCTTCTTTTAACTTGAAGATCCACTTAGAGTCTCTGAGTCTAGTCTTAGGAGGTCTAGGAACTAAAACCCAAGTACGATTATGGTTCATGGAGGCTATCTCATCTTTCACAGCCTTCCACCATTCAGAAGCAATATGAGAATTGGAATCAACAGACTCAAATGAACTAGGGGTTGTGGGGTGCCTAACTATGTCAGCAGTAAGCAAGGCATACTCAACAATATAGTTAGCATACTTCCTATTGGGAATACTAACCCTAGGCCCCCTATCCCTAGTCAACTGCCAATCATCCAAATTAATATCATGCAAATAAGAAGAAGGGAGGGAGGAGAAACCAAAGAAGTTAGTTAGCAGGCCATTTACATCACGAGAAAAGGAGGGAGATGCGTGTAAAGAATCAAAAAGTAAAGGCTCTGGTTCTGATGGATCCCCATCTTCTTGTCCATTTCCATCTTCTGCTTGTGATGACCGTGGTGTTGTTTCTTCAATATCCATGTCCTCTGTAGTGGATTCTCTTTCTTCTTCTTGTCCCCCCTGTAATGTGGAGGGAATGGGAGTTGAAGGTGCTAGAACAATGTCAAACTGTAGGCCTGCTACTTCATCCTCATTAGCTAAGTCATCACTGAAAGTCCTCTTGTTCTGTTGTTCAGTACATGTGGCTTGGGAGGTGGTGGTTAGTGCACTTTTAAAGGGGAAATCATGTTCATTAAACATGACACATCTAGCAACTATAACTTTGTATCCCCTGGTCTGCATAAGCAGCACTCTATAACCTTTAACCCCTTCAAGGTAACCCCCAACAAGATCCTCTTTTTGGCTCTAGGTTCTAATTTTCCCTGGGAAACATATGCATATACAGAGCATCCAAAAGGCTTCAAGTAAGTCAGGTTAGGGGGTTCCTTAGTCCACGTCTCCTGAGGTGTCTTAAAATTTATGACACTGGTGGGGGATCTATGGATGAGGTATGCAGCTCTGTGAGCAACTTCACCCCACAAACTTAGTTTTAGGCCAGCACCAAACAACATACACCTAGTCTTTTCCAATAGAGTTCTGTTCATACGCTCTACTGTCCCATTTTGTTGTGGTGTGCCCGGGACAGTCAGATGCCTTTTAATCTCATTTGTTTGACAAAAGGAATCAAAATCAGTATTACAGAACTCAAGGCCATTATAGGTTTTTAGGCATTTCAATTTAAAATCAGATTGATTTTCAGTCATGTTCTTCCATGTTTTAAATGCATCAAAAGCATGGTTCTTAGATTTAAGCAAGGTGATCCAAACTTTCCTAGAATAATGATCAATAAAGCTTATAAAATACTTCATGCCACTAAAAGTATCAAATTGGGCAGGGCCCCGTATATCAGAATGCATGTATTCAAGAAGATCAGAAGCCACATAAGTTAATCTAGGAAAATTAAGTCTAGCAGATTTGCCAACAATTCTCACAAAAATCAATATTTGCAGGTTTCTTAGGCAAAAGACCATGTTTATGCAGATGCAGCATGCTAGTGTTACCAATATGACCTAATCTTTCATACCAGATCTTAGTATCAAATAAGCTCATGACATCTGAATGCACATAATTAATCTCAGCAGGTGAAGCATGAATATAAAACAATCCTTTAACCCTTTTGCTTTCATAATAGCCTTACCATTGCAATATACAGTTATAATTCCATCTTTAGACTCAATATTGCAGCCAAGTAATTCAAGAGAAGATTCAGACACCAAGTTTCTTCTAAACTTAGGCACATATTTCACATTAGTAAAGACTCTTACCACACCATCATGCATAAGGGAACAAATCCCTCACCCTTTATCTCTAAAGAAGTATCATCTCCTAACATGACACCACCAGAAATGTTTTCATTTAAGGTCCTAAACATGTTTTTATTAGAAGAAGCATGCATGGTACATCTAGAATCAACAATCCATGTATCCGGTGAAGCGGATTCAGCACACATAAACAATTCAGCAGGATAGTTATGCATAGATTCAAGCACAACAACAGAGAATTCAATTTTATTTTTCTTAGCCAATTGTTCAGCCCTTTTCTTTTTCCTGTCGTCCTTAACCTAGTGTCCACCATTACCACACTAGTTACACTTAGAATTAGGATCAGATTTATCATAATTATCAGGTTTAGGATTATCCTTCTTGTCCTTTTTACCTTTCTTTTCAAACTTGTTTTGCTGGGTAAACATAACTTCATATTTATCTTGTTTATCAGTTTTGGTAGAGAGACCCTTAATCTTGAAAACCCTTATAATCTCGTTTTTCTCAATTAGAGCATCAATGATTTTATCTTTAGATAACTCATTCCTACTGAACTGGATAATATCTTTGAAGTTCTCAAATTTGTCAAGTAAAGAGTTAACCAAGAGGATAGTCTGATGAGTGTCTTTGATTTCATCTTTACAACATTCTAGTTATCGGGTCATTTTAAGGAACTTGTCAAGGTTGTCATCTAAAGTCAGATTCACATCCATTTTAAAAGTAAATAACAGACACAACAAGGAAATTCTAGAGGGCAAAGATTTAGTAAGAAATAGCTCCTCTAGAGCGGACCAGAGAAGATAAACGGAAGAGAATTTTACCACCTGGCGAGCTATGCCCTCAATTAACCTTAGCATGATTTCAGAGTGAGCTTTGAGTTCAAGCTCAAGATCAGCTTCAGTAGGTTGAGCTCCCTCCAGATGCTTTGCCTTCTCTTCTGGTGTGAGACCAGATCCACCTTCAGGTTCATCAATCTTGATGCCTGGGTAGAGTTTCTTTGTGAGAGCCTTAGGGTACTTTATTGGATGAGTGATGGCCTTCCAGCAGCCCTCCTTGATCAAGATAGCTCTCATCTTGACTTGCCCCATGGAAAAGTCGATGACTCCATCGAAGGGTTTGATCTTCAAGGAGTTATCCATCTTTTGGTACCTGTAAGAACAACAAAAGATGTTAGTATGTACTAAGTAGCAGCGAAAATGACAAGATATGAGAAGTATCCCACTAGATCCTAGAAACCGAAACCCTAGAACCTAAGAGACAACCCGTGATACGTTAGACAAGGGAAGAATGGCACCAAGCGATGATGCTCTATCTAGGTCCACCCATAGCCCTACCCCTGAATCTAGTCCCTGAAGCCAAGAATGACTCAGGGGTTTTGAATCGCGACACTCAAGCTCTAGTATCACAGAGCTGGCTTTGATACCATAATGGAAACTCATATGCCAGCTAGAGCGCAAACAATATCAGTAAACGAAAGCAAAAGAACGCAAAAAAAAAAGATTTTTTACGCGGTTCGAGTGTAAACTCTACATCCACGGAGTCTCAGGAAAGAGAGACTCGGGCCCGAATCCACTAGTTCTTTTTAGCGATTACAAATAAGGTTGCATGTACAAACTCTAGAATACAGATCGAAGCATAACACGGATACAAGGTTCATGTAAGAGAAAGAAATGATCTAGAAGAAAAGAAACGAAGAACTCCCTCAGATCTGGCAGTTGGAAGCCAAATCTATTATCGGGAATCACTGGAAGAACAAGGAACACGGAGCCTTGGTCTTCCTCGCCGTCTTCAACCTCGGATCTGGAGTCCTGGATGGAGGATACGCTCTAGATCGGAGAACTTCGTCGTTGATCGTCGTCGGAGAGCCTTTGCAGAGAAACCGTAGCCAGCGCAGATAGAACTCCTCTCTCTCTCTGGCTTACTTCGAGCTCCAAACTGATGAAGTGAGCAAACTCTAGAGGGCTTATGCTTATATAGACGAGCTCATAACTGAAATGTTGCGTATCATCAAAGCAGCTCTTTCCAGTAAGAGCTCATGGGAGCTGGGCCGAGCTTGTGGGCTTAAAAGGCCCAAAAGACCGAAACATACAAATATAACATAATTCCAAGAATAAAATGCAACATATGTATATAATGTTATGCATAAGTTTTGCCTAAGTATTATTAAGTGTAACATAACATGTAGGCATATATAGGATATACTAGTGTAGCTCCCGTCCCGTGCACGGAGAATACATTAATAATATTGTAAATAATCTAGATAGATTCTAATAAATAAAAAATAATAATCTAATTATAATTAATTTTTTTCACCAAAAAATAATATATATATAGGTATAAATAAAATTAGTTCGACATATTATATATAAATAGTTTTTTTTCTAACCTACCGTTAATTAAATCTCATGTAATATAATAGATAGTTGATTTTTAAAAATATTTTACTATTCGTTTTTTTTATTTAATATGTAGTACATATTTATTACATTAGTTTACTAAAATATCTATGCATGAATAGATTGTGGCTACATAGTTTTAATAATTTATTTTGGCCTAAAAAAATTATAGATATAAATAAAATAACAAAGATTAAATAGTTAATTTTGATATAAATAATTCTCTCCACCAAAAAATAATCTAGATATAAATAAAATAGCATCTATCAAATACTACATATTTATCTATTAATATTTTTGGTAAGTATGATGATGAAATATTTTTTATTTATGTTTTTGTCAACTAACTAAAAGATATATAGATAGATTGTGGCTTATATAACTTTCTATAAACTATGACACCATATTATTTTATTAAATTTTCCCCTCGGATCAACCACAACGCGCCACATAAGATGCTATGCATCGGTTTTAGTATATGTATATAGATAGATAGATTCCCCTCAGATCAATCACAACGCGCCACATCGGAGTTTTTTTTTCTCTAGGATTAACCACAACGCGCCACATAAGATGCCATGCATCGGTTTTAGTATATGTATATAGATAGATTATATACGAGTATATGACCCGGAACCCAAAGTTTTCGGATTAATACTTCAAGTCTATAATATACTCTATATTTTCCTTACTATGTTTCCTTATCTTTACTCAGTCTATATACCAAAGTTAGTATATGCCATCCATTATCTATAGCGGGATAGTGTAGAGATTAAGAATGCACTTTACATGTTTGTATCCCAACTCTTGGCAAGAAGGATGTAATGACTAACCTTAGTATTCAGGTGGAGATATCTCATCGTAAAAAATAAAAGAAAGCAGATGGGCATTAACTACCCAGCTATCAAACCAAAACTTGATCATACACCCGTCATAAATACTCCACTAGAGACCATGGGTGAACAAATGTTTGATATACATTAACTTAGCCCACTGTCAAGAAGAGGATTTTCCCCTATAATATTCCATTCCAGGAGAGGGGATGTTTTTAGATATTTTTCGATAACAACCCGGACTCGCACATAAGTAGACTCTGTTAGAATCTTCCAAAGAAGTTTCATCTACAAAGTAGTACTTATAATTTCCGCCTTATAGATACCCAAACACCATGTGTGAATATATATATATATACAGGGGCGGCCCCAGGGAGGGGCGCGCGTCGACAGCCGCCCCACCTTTCGACCCACGGGCCCCCGGAGTTTAGAAAAAAAAATAGTTTATTTATATATATGGTATTTTTCTAATAAGTAACTTAGAATGGATATTAAATCAATTAATCCACTTAGTTCACTTTGTAAATGGGAAGGAGAAGAAATCAAATGATACTTAAAAGGCTTGGGTTCGATTCTCCACTGATTCCCTTTTATTTCTTGTTTGAATTTTTTATCCCACTTAAACAAATCCCCTGCTTCTGTTACCTTTTTCTTTATTTCAATTTTTTTTCTTAGCTTCATTTTGTCTTTCGTAAATAATTACAGTGAATTTAGATATATTACCTCTTCTATCTTATTAATTATGACGATGGGAAATAATTTATTTATATTAAAAAAAATTAATTATATCTTTTTATTTAGCATATCTTGGATAAAAGGCTTGGGTTCGATTCTCCACTGCTTCCCTTTAATTTACTATCTGCACCCGAAATCAAAGTTTTTTTTTTTAATAAACCCTACTTGAGTCATAGGTATGTGACTCAAGAGGCGCAACTGTTTTTTCCTATATACAAACCCTGCCCCTCTTAAGTCACACATCTGTGAGTCTGTGACTCAAGATGTGTAGGATTTATTTAAAAAAAACAAAAATTTAGATATTGGGTGTAAATAGTAAAAAATTTGGGTGTAAATAATATCACCCAATAGATATTTGGATCCTATTTGACTATAAATAATAAATGTATATAAATAAATATACACATGTTGATAAGTTGGTAAAAGTTGAGGTGCTTGAATCGGAGAGAAAAAGAAAAAGAAAAAGCGAATTAAAGAAAAAAAATCTCAACCGTCCATTCTCCAACATAAATTCCAGATCGTGGGACAAACTCGAAACCCTCTTTCGCCGTCTCTCTCTCTCCCAGACTCCCACCACAAACGCATCTCGCAAGTAAGATCGCTCAGCTACGAATCTCTCTTATTGCACTCTTCCATGGCGGATCTCTAACCTAATCGCTTTCCGTGCGTTGTCTTTGGTGTGAATTTCTGTTTTTGTTCGCAGAGCGGGAAGGAGAGCCATGTTTGGGAGACCGCCGAAGAAGAGCGACAACACCAAGTACTATGAGACCCTCGGCGTCTCGAAGAACGCTTCCCAGGATGATCTCAAGAAGGCCTATAGGAAAGCTGCTATTAAGAATCATCCCGATAAGGGCGGTGATCCTGAAAAGGTTCGCTCTTTATTTACTGCGAAGTCTGCGATTTGATTTTTTAGGGTTTGGTGATTTGTTGTGTTAATTCGTGTGTTCAATTGGCGGGATTCATCCTTTAGGTTTGATTAATTGACCGATCTAGTCATGTGTATGTGAATTATGATTTTGATCCATAGCTAAGCATAATTGCGTTGAAATCATAACTGTGATTTTACCTACCAAAACTGATTGTACGAAATTGAGTTAGATAGTTGAAAGAACATGTGTTGCATACGGAAGCTGATTGTACAAAATTGAGTTAGGTAGTTGTGCACTGCTGTCGAAAATAAAGTAATGTTTTGACCTTGGGATGGATGCGAGTATGAGTGTAGCATTGCTTGTTACATCCGTGTGTTTGAAATTGGATCTGTATATGTTTATCAAGCTATAAGACATGGTGTGTAAAATCGAATCTTTATAAGTTACTTTAAGTTGATGTGCTTTTACTTGTAGTTCAAAGAATTGGCACATGCATATGATGTTTTGAGCGATCCAGAGAAGCGTGACATATATGATCAATATGGTGAGGATGCCCTTAAGGAAGGGATGGGAGGAGGTGGGGGTGGACATGATCCATTCGACATATTCCAATCGTTCTTTGGTGGAAGTCCATTTGGGGGTGAGTTTGCTGTATTGGTATTTGCTGTGCCATTGCTGATTTGGGGAGTAGTTCTGTTTCAGTGCAGTGGTCATGATATTGACACCCATTTTGTACTATTTTTCCTGCAGGTGGTGGTGGTGGTGGTAGTAGCAGAGGCAGAAGGCAGAGAAGGGGAGAGGATGTTGTTCATCCTCTTAAGGTCTCTCTGGATGATCTCTACAATGGGACGAGTAAGAAGCTATCCCTCTCCCGTAACGTGCTTTGCTCAAAATGCAAGGGGTGAGCTTTTTCGACTACTTGAACTTTTGTTTTTTGCATTGTTCTTGTTATTTGGCTTAAATATGTTGGTCTTTCTTGCAGTAAGGGGTCAAAATCGGGGGCATCAATGAAATGTTCTGGCTGCCAAGGTTCTGGGATGAAAATTTCTATCAGGCAGTTGGGTCCTTCCATGATTCAACAGATGCAGCATGCCTGCAATGAGTGCAAGGGTACTGGTGAGACCATCAGTGATAAAGATCGTTGTCCTCAATGTAAGGGTGATAAGGTTGCGCAAGAGAAGAAAGTTCTAGAGGTTGTTGTTGAGAAAGGAATGCAAAATGGACAGAAGATCACATTCCCTGGAGCAGCAGATGAGGCGGTATAGTTTTCCCATATTAAAACAAGATTTTAAAAACCACAAGATCAGTAATTTCATATAAATTCGCGCGTAATCCATTTAGCTTATATTTTCTGTTGACCTACCTTCTTTTCACTTCTTAATGCAGCCTGACACAGTTACCGGTGATATAGTGTTCGTACTACAACAAAAGGAACACCCTAAGTTCAAACGAAAGGGCGATGACTTATTCTATGAGCACACTTTGACGCTGACAGAGGCACTTTGTGGTTTCCAATTTGTGTTGACCCACTTGGATAATAGACCACTACTCATCAAGTCTCAGCCTGGAGAAGTCATTAAGCCAGGTACCTTTTTTATACCTTCGGCTGCAGTGTCATAAACTGATTTAGATGGGCGTGCTTGCAAATTTGATCTGGATAAATAGTGAACGTTTTTGCACAAATGTTACTTTAAGAACTAAAAAATTATGTCAAGGTTCTCAAATTTTGTGGTTTTTGTATATTGATTTTTATCCCGAAACCTGAAAATTATCCTTTGTTGGGCTTTTATATAGATCAATTCAAGGGAATAAATGATGAAGGAATGCCCATGTATCAAAGACCCTTCATGAAGGGCAAGTTATACATCCACTTCACAGTTGAGTTCCCCGACTCATTGTCATTGGACCAGTGCAAATCACTGGAGGCAGTTCTGCCGCCCAGGACCTCAACCCAACTAACTGACATGGAATTGGATGAGTGTGAAGAGACCACTCTACAAGACGTCAATATTGAAGAAGAGATGCGTAGGAAGCAGGCACAAGCCCAACAGGAGGCATACGATGAAGACGACGACATGCACGGAGGTGCTCAAAGAGTCCAGTGTGCTCAGCAGTGATATTCCCCCACATCTACCCATGGTGAGATAATTTACAGGTGAACTACAGGACACGACTAAGATGCCGATAATCACCGTGTGGAAAATAAGATGTTTGAATTACATCTATGCAGAATCATAGAGGATTGTTACTAGTGTTTACAAGACAATTGTGTTATTAGCTGGGTGAACTTTCATCTGCTTGAAAAACCTATCAGCTTATTATTTGTTTGAACAGATTTTAATTGCATTCAATTATGATTATTAATTGTTCAAGACAGGAAATTTTCAGCTTTTTTTGTTCAGTTGAAGCTCATTCAAGTTGGTGGTTTGGCGTGTTGATTCATTCATTGTTATGGCATTTTTCAACAAAGGCCAGGGTCATTTTGTAAATGTTAATCTTTCTATACTTCCTAAGGGCATACAATAACAATCAAATTTTGCTAAAATTTTAAATCTAAAATAGATTAGAATATAAGAATAATTTGGTTCATCATGAAGGAAAGGGTTACCAAACGACGAACCCATAGAACGAAGAAGGATGAGTTGAGTTATTTTTGCTAGTTTTCTGTTTTTCCGACAATGAGACGCCAAATGATCTCTCAATTTTTTCCATGTTCTCCGAAACTTCATCGATTTTCATGTGACATGCCCGATTTAATTTCTTCCGCCGTTGTTTCAGTCTCTCGATTTATTAGATAAAGACAAAAGGTAAAAAAAGAAGAGAAAATCCAAACCCATCTTCTTCAATTGCAACTTCTAAACACTTGGAATCTCAACTTGTTTCTTTTTTAATGGACTAAATGTCAATTTGTTTTAAGCAACTTGTGGTAAGGGTCATATAGCCTCCATTAAAAATGACATAAGCCTTTGACAACTAAATGACACCCAATAAACTTGAAGTCAGCTTCAACCCATTCAAAACCCCCCCAAATCCATCCCCCTTGCAAACCTCCTGGAGATCATCCCCAAAATCTTCAAACATCTAAATCTTGCCATCCAAATCACCTTTTCTCCCCGAAAATCGGCACCCGAAAATGAGCAATGCAACACAGTCTATGAACCCAGAAGGCATCCAGTCTAGCAATGACAGCCAATATGGAATCATCCTCTACATAGCCTTCCTCATCATCCTCGTCATCATATCCATCATCTCGATCATATGGAACCGAATGCACTTAGGTGCTCGCCTAGGCTGGTCATGGTGCGGAGGAGAAGGCAACCATGATTATGATCAGGATGGCTATATATCCTCCGATATCGAACAAGATTCAATCACTACAAGGGAGAATGGGGTAAATGAGGCCACCTTAAATGAGTACTACCCGAAGTTCCTTTGTTCAGAGGCTCACAAGGTTGTCTATGGCAATAAGATGGGTGTTTCGACAACCTCTTTGTGTTGCTCCATTTGCTTGGGGGAGTACAAAGATACCGAAATGCTAAGACTTTTGCCTGGATGTGGCCACTTGTTCCATCAAAAGTGCATTGACCCTTGGCTTACGGCGCATTCTACTTGCCCGGTTTGTAGGAGCTATTCGGTTCCAAATACTCCTCAACTGGCAAGCTCGCCAGGGAGCTGACTTCTGGCGTTGGCTCTGATACCATATACACGCTTTCAAACCAATTCCTGCTCAATCAAGGCTTCGGGTGTGTAAGATTCGTGATATAGTTAGTTTTCATGCTTATATTGCGCGAGTGCAAATCCTTTGTTGTGGATCATCGTCCACCCAACAGATTTGATCAAGAAGAGTTCACACATTTTTGTCTGTATATGTAGGACAAAGTGTACAGTTTCAAGGGTTTATTGGACATATATGGACATAGGAGTTCTTTGTTGTTTAGATAGATTCTTGCTTTTGTTCCCTCTTCCAATGATTTTAAATGAACTTCCTCAATTAGGTTTTGTTTTAAGTTCAAGTGATCATTATGGTAGTTACATAACTTACATATATATGGCTTATTTATTTCAGTCACACCCTTTTAGCAAACCAAGTTGTTTGCACCATGATTGTTACATTGCTTTACAATAATTAGAGTTAAAAGTATATATCTTATAGTTCATAACTAGGGAAGGCAAATAGGTAAGATACACATCAAGCATCAGCACATATATATATATTTTATGCTTGTATAACACCATTTTCCAATGGGCAAATTGTTTAGTACCACGGATTGATCATTGTGCAAAACTAAGTGGTCCGAAGGAGGTGACGATTAGTTCTCTATAAGAGAAGAATCCTGAAAACAAACTTTAAAGAAGCTAAGAATCATTACAAAACATCCTTCCTCCAAAATCCCAATTGTCAACCTTCAAAAAGATCAATGGTGAGGGCTAATGTAAGCTCAAGTAGCAATGGATCTCAGGACATGGACTACACTAGTTCATATCCGGCTCACTATGTAGTGTCGGTCTTCGTCTGTGTTGGGTTGATCGTGCTAGCGGTGACCTTCATTTTGATCATCTGCAGGCATATTCAGCACCATAGAAGCCGAGTCAGGGGGCCTATAACGACAAGTGTGGTTTTCGTACACCCGGGGCTAGATGAGGCCGCTCTTAGTAGGCTCCCTAAGCTGCCTTACTCTCAAGCAAAGGTAAATCTTAAGGGAGATAACAAGATTTCTTCTTCGAGTTCGTTTTATTCGTGTTCCATTTGCTTAGTAGACTACAAGGAGAGTGACTTGCTAAGGCTGTTGCCTGATTGTGGCCATGTGTTTCATTCCAAGTGTGTGGATCCATGGATTCGGTTGCATCCGACTTGTCCGATTTGTCGGAACATCCCTCTTGGTACTCAATTGGCAACAATCTATCAGTCTCTTGATCAAGAAACAAGTGTTTAGGAATGGATTCAACATAACCTATTTGTACATGTTCATTTCTTGATGTCTCAATGCCACGTGTCAGTTCATCCTTCATCGTTCGCGAAAAATCCTCCTTTTCCCTTTCTACCCCTTTAAAAAAAATTCAACACTACACAAGAGTTATATTCTACTTCTCCGAAAAGCCCAGCCTAAATCATCTTTACGGATAATCACTTGATCAAAATCCCTACAAATAGGCCAAGAAGTCTATTGTATATGATTACATTCTCTATCTTAGCATCATTCCTTTACTATGTCTTTTAACAGCTCCTAATCCTCCTACACAATGTAAAACCATTTAAATAAATTAGATCAAAATTGGGGATGCAGGACCCCGGAAACCTTATAAATTTAAAATTAGGATTAAAGTATATGAAATTGCAACTTGAAGCTACTTGGATTTTAAATAACCTGAACAAATAAACTAACTCAAACCTAACCTAATCTAGTAGTACGTATGTATAAGTAACCATGAGTGGTTGGCATTGAAAAGAGAAAAATCTATGGCAAGGAATACAATTGGTAGTGGTTGATGGTGCATTCGATCTACTTGTCAGCAATAAATTGTCTTCTTTGTACGTTTGAGCCAGCTCCCTTGGCAAGCTTGTCAGGGAGCTGACTTTTGGCACTGACTCTGATACCATGTTATCAACCGATTCTTGCTTTAGGCCAATCATATTCATGATATAGCTAGTTTGCTTCATTCATGCTACATTGTGCAAAACTAAATACATATCATTGTGCGAGTGCAAATCGTTTGTTTTAGATGTTATTGTTCATACATTTTTGTTTGTACATGTAGGACAAAGTGTACAATTTCAAGGGTAGTTTATTGGACATGGATCTATATATAGGAGTTCTTTGTTGTGTAGCTTCTTGTTTTTGTTCTCCCTTTCAATGATTTTTAATAAAATTTGTTAGGACATGGTCATGGTTGTGCTTATTTATGCATAGATTATTGTCTGAAACTTGCTTAATTAATCAAGTTGCTGATAACATACCTTTGCTTGAAGTTGAAGTGATCTTTAAAGTAGTTTTGGTAATTTATGTACAGGGTTTTGCATTTTAAATAGTAAACTTTTTATCCACAGCAAGCAAATTGAAACCCTAGCCGCAAATATATAGTTAAACCTACCTGTGTCTCTCTCAACATTTAAAAAAAAAATGGCATGTCATAAACTTCAGGATCTCATTCCTGAAAATATCTATCCAATTTTTTTTTTTTTTTTAATCCTCAATAAAATAAAATGTCAAAGTCAAATTGTTACAGCTTTGATGTGTTGTAAATTTGCACCCTATTTCTTACTATAATCAGTAAAATACATCTTATAGTTCATAACTAGGGAAGGTCATTAGGTAAGATACTCATCACTCATCAAACATCAGCAATTCAGCATTTTTGTGCTTGTTTATATCTATATATATACCAACCAAGTTTTATGTGTAGCATCAATTTCCAATGGGCAAATTGTTTAGTACTGAAATCGTCAAAACCCATGCTAGTCACTATGGAGTACGGATTGTTGCTCGCGCCAACCCAAGTGATCCGAAGAAGCTAGCTAGACGACGAGTGTTTCTCTGCATAAGACAACAATCAATCTTGAAAACAAACTTAAAAAAATAACAAGTGATTGGCAGTTTACTACCCTAGATAGGAGCTCAAGTTGTGCACCTGAAATGGCCTCCCCCAAGCCACCCTTCCCCACTTGCCCCTTTCGGTATGATCTTCGGATCACTACAAGTTCAATTGACCAATCTCATCCGAAAGATCAATCAATGGCCATATGGCTAACAATATGAGCTCAGCTAGCAATGACTCTCAACCTCAGGTGTCGAAATACACCACAAGTTCATATTCATACCCGGCTCACAATGTAATGTCGGTCTTCATCAGTGTGTTCGTGATCATGCTAGGGGTCGCCTTCATTTCGTACCTCTGCAGGCGCATTCAGCTCCTCAGGGGGCCTATAACGTCGACAAGTGGTGTCCAGGATGCGGTGTTGAGACATCCGGGGCTAGATGAGGCCGCTTTTAGTAGGCTCCCTAAGCTGCCTTACTCTCAAGCAAAGATGCATCATCTCAAGGGAGATAACAAGATCTCTTGTTCCCATCAAAAAACAAGATCTCTTGTTCGGTGTCGTTTGATTCGTGTTCCATTTTCTTAGGAGACTACAAGGAGAGTGACTTGCTTAGGCTGTTGCCTGATTGTGGGCATGTGTTTCACTCCAAGTGTGTGGATCCATGGATTCGGATGCACCCGACTTGTCCGATTTGTCGGAACTTCCCTCTTGCTCCTCAATTGCCAACAATATATCAGTCTCTTGATCAAGAAACAAGTGTTGGAATTGTTTAGGATTGAATTGAATAGAAACTAGCTATATTTGTACATGTTATTTTTGTAGGTGTAGATTGTTTTGCAAATTGGTTGTATGAGCTTAATTGTTTCTTAATTCCATTTCTTGCCTTTTTTTTTTCAATCCAAAAGACTTATAGACGTTTTTTTTTAATAAAAGATCAACCTAAATCATCTTTACAGAGAAAATTATAAATAGGGCTATGGGGGTCGATATCCCGACTTACTAAGAAGTCGATTGTATGATAATATTCTCCACAGTAGTGAAAAATAGAGGAAATGGTAGTAATTAGATAAAAAAATTGGGCCGATTTGCATAATTAGACCATAAGGTAAAAAAAATGGGCCAAAATAACCCTTCATGCGTTGGAAAATCAGAATCGGCATGAGCAGGGAGGTGGCGAGGGAGATGGTGTGGGAGCAGCTTCACTCTGGGTCATGGCAGTCGGTGCTGCCTGTGGAGGATGGCGGCGGCGGAGCGAGTGAAGGGATTAGGGTTTTGGAAGAGAGGACGATCTACCATGAACGGGAGGTGGATTGGAGGCGGTGCATTTAAAATGCAGCATTGTAATTTGTAAATCAAATACTCCCCAGAACCACTCCGAAGATCTATCATTGTTGTTGAGAAGAAGAAGAATCAATGGACACCACTAGGCAGTTGTTAGTTTCCGGTCCCATGATCGGCATCAACCTGTCTTTCTACCTGATTCCGGTGATTTCAGTGATGTTCGCCGGCCACCTTGGCGAGCGTGAGCTCGCCGGCTCCAACCTCGCCAATTCCTGGTCCACCGTCTCTGGCCTCGCCCTCATGGTATCGATTAAGTTCATTCCACCCCTCCTGCTTAAAGTTGGTTCCTTTTATTTGATTACTTGATTCTTCTGTCAGTGTAGAGATCATCCAATCACTTGTTTGGTGCAGTCATTGTCAAATTGCCTGTAAATTTCACATCTTTTTGGTTGCTTCAGTTCAATTGCGATTTCAATTTGCTTGTTCAGGTTGGATTAAGCGGTGCATTGGAAACGCTTTGTGGGTAAGGGTTTGGTGCTCAATTGTTAGGGATGCTAGGGATTTACCTTCAATCGTCTTGCATTATTTCAATCTTCGTCTCTATCATCGTAGCTATCTTATGGTGGTTTACGGAACCAATCCTTATATTACTTCACCACAGCCCTTCAATTGCAGCTGCAGCTGCTCTCTACATCAAGTATTTCATACCAGGAATCTTTGCCTATGGTTTCGTCCAGAACATCCTGAGGTTTCTCCAGACGCAATCCGTGCTTTTCGTTCCCTTGGCTTGTTCCCTGATTCCGTTTGTCCTTCATATTGGCATTGCCTACGCATTGATTCATCACACCAGCCTCGGATATAGAGGAGCTCCCTTGGCAGCCTCGATTTCGTTATGGATTTCTCTTCTCATGTTGGTGTTTTATGTGAAATTTGCCAAGGCTTTTAAGCATACATATACCGGATTCTCCCGACAGTCCTTTGGATATGTCTTTACAAACTTTAAATTGGCCTTGCCTTCTGCTGCTATGGTTTGGTAATGCTTCTCTTAGCTCAAAAGTCCATATTTTTTTTTCCTTGTTTTATGAATGATTTTGAGTTTTCATTGCAGCTTAGAGTATTGGTCTTTTGAGATTCTGGTGTTTTTGGCAGGCTTAATGCCGAATTCTGAGACGACTACTCTGATTGCAATCTGGTATGTGGAATTGTTTACTTTTCGGTTCATACCTCTTGATTTTCGCCTATTCTCAATGATTTGTACATGTTGATTGTGATCAGTGTGAGCACGGAAGCGATTGCTTACATGATCACATACGGCTTAAGTGCTGCAGCAAGGTAAATCAGCTAGGGATGTTGAAATAAAGTCTGATCATATCTTTTGTATTGAGACTTGAGAGCTGAAATGAAGTCTGATCATATACATCACAGCACAAGGGTGTCGAATGAGCTTGGAGCCGGGAACCCCACAAATGAAGGGCGAGGTGTTAGACAAGGAAGAAACTGAGAAGATAGAAGATGACAAGAACACCACAAGTTCAACCACGAGCAAAGATTCCACGGAAGCCGCCACTGATAAGGGAAGGAAAAGGAAAAGGGCAACACCGGCGAAACAAAACTCAAATCCTGTTAAGGAGGTGGAGAATAGCTCAGGGGGCAAGCATAACAGTGATTCCAATGGCAACTTCGTCAAGACTGTGGGGTTCAGACCAAATGGAAGCCGGAGGAAAAGCAAGCCTTGTCGAGCTGCTGAAGTTGGAGTTAAATGCAAATGACAATAGGGTGCCTGTCGAATTTCTCGTGTCTAGTCACCCCTTTTTGTAGCAGCTAGATAACTGCTAGCTAGCAGGAGCAAGTTTTCATCGGCTAATAGTTATATGTCCTTTTTGTTACATGCTTGCATTTTCATCAGTAACGGATCTAATGCTTGTTCTTAATGAAATTTCTTCCTAATGCTGATTTCCTCTCATCTTTGATTTTGGTATAACTGTATAAGCCAATTAAGCTCCTTTCTGCTATACTTATTATTTAGCATTTTCACATGATACTTCTGTTGCTTTCTTTTTGCTGCGACTCACATAGATACCTTACAAGTTAAACACTTTTTATACAAGAATCACAAGTTACTTATAAAATTATGAACTTGGTAGGAGATATATAGACTAGTGGTAGGACAAATTTGTGAACCTGGTAGGATAAAAATACGATATTAGTATGATAAAAATGTAATCACCGAAATTCCTAAGTGTATAACTTCACACTAATGGTAGGATAGTTGTACACGAATGGTAAGATATATTTGTACTATTGGCAAAGAAGTAGAATTAATATTGATCAATCCACAAATCCCAGACTAGTAATCATTGAGGCGTGAATTGACCCTAATCTCAATTACCAATCCATAAATCCCATTCTCAATCCAATTTCTATCAATTAAAATTCATGAATCCAATCTAATTCAATGCTAGAACGACTGCATTAGAGCCTCTACCCTTGGATATAATGTTACCTAGGTTTCCTTCATCTTCTGTTGTAGATTGAAAACCCTCTACCCTTGATTGTTTTTCTGAAAAATGTGGAACATAATTTGCTACGTTTTCTAGCTTGATTTTCCTTGAAAGCTATTTAAATTGGTATGATACATGCACAAAAATGGTAGGATAGATGAAAACTAATGGTAGGAGAAAACAACGATATCGGTAGGATCAGAATGGTAGGATTGATGGAAACTAATGGTAGGAGAAAACAACGATATTGGTAGGATCATAATGGAAACACAATAATTCCTGTATAACTTAACACTAATGGTAGGATAGATGCACACTGATGGTACGATATATTTATACTATTGGAAAAATGTAAATGCATAATTGACTTTACGAAAAAAATTTACTTCCACATGAATCTCAGAAAAGCAAAAGGAGAAGGCAGGCTCCAAATGCAGAGACTGAAGTTATATGAGCCACAGATGCAAAAGCTATACATGGATATATCGTGTGTGATGATGAATCTCAAGCTATGGTCCCTATCCTGGATAAAGTTAGTGCTGCACCGAAAGACAAGATCCAAGTACTGAATATTGACACTCAAAAGTACCCAGTCATTGCTGACAAGTTCATGATCATCATGTGGAGAAAGAAAATTGAGTAAAACCTAGTCTGGAGAGATTTATGAATTTGTCTTACCATGTTCACATATTTGTCCTACCACCAATGTATATATTTCCTGTCATGTTCATAATCGTATAAGTTCAAAGAGATTTATGAATTTGCCCTAACATGTTCGTAAATTTGTCCTACTATTAGTATATATATTTTATGTCAAGGTCATAATTGTATAAGCTTAGAGAGATTCATGAACACATACTCCGGATTAGCCTATGTGAGAGTCGAACTCACATCTTTGTGTGCAAACACAATGCTCTACCAATTGAGCTAATAGACTATTTTCAATGGGTTCTTATGATCGTCTAGGCATCAAGAAGTGATAATTTCGCAGGAAGCAAAAATAGCGCTTGAATTTGTAATCTTAATTTTCAAGTTATGCAATTGATCAAAAAGAGAGAGTATAAATTACGAACTCTCTGCAACTGGTCTCATGAAACCGTCACCTCGGGGTAGTTCTGTTATAAGAAAAAGAAACAACTACAAAGGATAGGTACAAGATGACTTACCCATCGCTGCCAGTGCCACCACCAAACTTGTTGCACTTTTCCTGGAATGGAAAGACAGTTGAACACTATTGGCAGGCCAGAACTGTACTATTGGTAGGATGACAACTGTATCGTTTCTTCGGATGCACGTGTGCCTTTTCCCCCTTCCTTTCCGCCTCTCTGCTGCTCTGCCTCACTTTTTGCAGGGCATGTTGGGGTGTTTGAGATCCTCCTCTCAAGCTTATATATGTGCTTGGGGAACACTCATCAATGTAATGATTGCATTTTCCCCTCATAAATGCTCCCCCCTTCCCCCCAATGAAGAACCCCGTTTTGGCGCCAAAATTACACTGACAACCTGTCAAAACAGCTACGGTCAATCCGTTCCAAATTTCTCCAAATTTTCAGGTATGGTAAGACATTTTAAGCCTATTGGTAGGATAACTATATGCTATTGGTTAGATAACTGTACCATATTGGTCAGACAGATGCTCTCCATCTTCCCCCAATGAAGAACCCTATTTTGGCGCCAAAATTACACGGACATCCCGCCAAAATCGCTATGGACATTCCCCTCCATATTATCTCCAAAATTTCAATGTATGGTAGGATACGTTTCTCCTATCGGTAAGACACCTGTCGGCTATTGGTAAGATATTTGTCCTCTATTGGTAAGCCAACCGTTTCCAATTCCCAAAAATGAAGGTGATGCTTTGCCCTCAACTTTCCACTCGTCTCCTATGTTGGCTCCCTTTTTTGCAGAGCATTTAATAAGGAATGACACCCATCAATCAAGATTTTCTAAGGGTTGATTGACACCCTTAATTCAATCATTGAAATTTCCCCTCATAAATGCCCCCCATTTTCCTACTTTATTTGAGCCACATACCATGTCTAGCACCCCCCTCCTGATTTCTGTTTTTTCAAATGATGGAGCTACAGTGCTCAACTCCCCTTCACCTGCTACCTCCACTGCCGGTGGTATTTTTGCATTTGCAAAAATACATCACTTTCTACCCCTAGCTAATTTTTTAGGTACATGTCTAGTTTAGCAATTAGGCCCCCTTTTTACTCTAGTTTAGCAAATCGGCCTGAAAAATATGAGCATAAATCTTAGTAACATCCTTCTTTTACTACCTTTTCTTTTTATCTCCTCTTTTTTTGGCGATACAAGGTAAGAATTTGAGTGGAGGATCTACCATCCAATCGCGTCCTTTCGAACGAGAACAATCTTTATAAAAAAAAATTCATGTAAAAACATTTAAATAGTTTCAAGTTAAAAGTATATGAAATTGTAACTTGAAACTATTTGGATTTTAAATAACCTGGATTAATAAACTCGCTCACAACCTAACCTAATCTAATGAGTGGACGTTGGCGTTGAAAAGAGAAAAACATATGGCAAAGAATACAATAGGTAGTGGTAATCACTGAGGTTCACATCACTTTTTATCATAGAACTTGATTGTCGTATGCAGAAGTTTCAAATTTCGCCAGATACACAGTGTGAATACAAATTTTACATATATGAAAAATAACTTACAAAAGTGATGCATTAGTTATCACGATTCATCTCTGTTTTTCATAAATTTTATTATTTTTTAATGTCTACTACATTTTTTAACTAATTGAATTTTTTTTTTAAAAAATCAACAATACACAAATCGATACAAATCAATATTATCTCTACCTAGAAAACCTAAAACGACCTAAATTTTGATATCCGAATTAAGGGCTAAAACGACCTAAATTTCGAAACGGATGAAGTATTTTTTTTTCTAACATAACTTCTCAACCACTTAGCTTTTTTTTTTATTAAGTAAAGATTCGAGATCAGCCATACCTGATTCTTGAGAAGCCGATGAATCGGCAGGCGAAAGTCGCCTAAACGTACAGTAGAACATACAACAAGTGCTAAGAAACAATCAGAAGTAAATCTACAACAAGACGGCCTAAAAAAACTACTTTCAACAGTTGCGGACGACGGCGAAGAACGAAGCCAAGGACACTGAAGAGTAGCACCGTGGGTCAACGGTACATGACTCTATCTCCTGTGGGTAGTACAGACGAAACTCCAAGGAAGTTCTTTCCCATAAACAGAGTCGCCCTGAAAGCACCACAACGACCCCAGCCAGTCCTGACTCCAGACTTCACGCCCCCAACTAAGCAGAAGGTCTTCTAAAACATCAAAAGTAGAGCCACCCACCTACTCGATCAGCAAAGACGCCAAAAGGATTTCGCCAATCGAAGTTTGGTCAAGCCCTTTCGGGATTTCTCAACCACTTAGCTAATTAAGCTTTTACTATGTAATAGTTTTATAATATCCATGTTTATTTTTTTCCACACGAATTCAAATTTTGCATTTTGAGCTCTTTTTTTATGATTGTGGAATCCGCAGTCACAACCCACTGTATTTGTGGGAATGTGATCGTTACACATCGAAAATATGGAGATTTGTTTTAACAACATATAAGATTGACGGATTACTCATTTCATTATCATTTGATTTTGAGATGTAAGCTCTCAAATTTATGTGTTGACGAAATTTTAATTGTGCTCACAATAATCCCTTTTCTAAATGCACTTCCATCTATCCACACATGTTGAGTTGGGACTATTTTGGAAATTTTTTTTTCCCTTCCTGCTATGGGAATGGCCAATTCCAAAAGGTTTCTCTAAAAGTAGAATATGAAATTGACTTAATTAAAAGTTGGCTTAATTGTGCCACATATTTTAAAGGAATTTGAATATCCCAATTTTGAAAACTTTATTTGCAAGGAGCAACAACAACAAGTGTGGCTAAATAGTTCCATTCCAATTTCAATTCATTTGTGTTTTGATTTCCTTTTCACCATGAAAATGACATCCACTAGTTCTTGAGTTTAAAAGGTAGCAACATTAGTGGATGGATGGGAGTCTTGTTTTGATTTTTTTTTTCCCTAGGGTGAACCAAGTCTACTTGAAAAGTAGTGATTAATCCAAGATCCGGTTTGATATTTGCACGGCTAAAATATCACCAAATACATCGATACGACATTGGTTTTCAGAGTTGGTAGACATTCTGCTTAAAACAGCTTGTTGACATCGACTTTTAGAGTAGGTAGACATTTTACTGACTGAAGTCGAAAATTAGACACCGATTTTCAGAGGTGGTAGGCATTTTGCTTTAAAAATAGCTTGTTGACATCCGCTTTTAGAGTAGGTAGACATTCTACTGACTGACTCCAAAAATTGGTGTCGTGACGGTACACATGACGATGTTTTGGTTGTGCATAGTATCCATCCAAAATACTTACTATACAGTTGGTGCTTTGAAGTAGTAAAAAAAAACACACAGAAACAACCAAATTCATCTTTCAAGTTTCAATCTTTTTAACTTTGTACTACTGTCAAAAAAGAGGCCATGAAAGAGGAAAATTTGCTTTTGTTAGTCCTCAAAATTTTACATTTTCACATATCTATCTACCCTCCATTCACTGGAGAGGATGAACAAGCATCAGCCTTACAAGCACTTACCCATCTGACAGTCTCTCCAAAAACAGGCTTATTTGCCAACCCCATCTACATTACACTATCTCACCGAAAATTACAGAACAAAAGGGGAAAATGCACATTCTAAGAGTGCATAAACCAGTTTAGAAGTAAGCATCATATCTATATCAGACTCTCTTAGCCGGTCTCGGCTTCTCTTGGCATAGAGGCTGCATCAGCTTCGGGTTGTGCTTCTCGTGGAGCTAAGATCTCGGTGTGGTGGAACTCTATCTGAAGCCGGTGATGGAGAGGCGCCGATCCAATCCTTCCCTTCTTGATGTCATCTTGCAGCTCTCTTATAGGAATCGCAGCCAAGAAACGCTTTATGTACTCCTTGCAAGCTTCCTTCCCTTTACACACAACCGTCTCTTCGTCCTCCTTGTGGTTCTCGGATCCCTCCAAATCGCCTTTCACCAATCCTTCCTCGGCTGCTTTCAACTCAGGCTTGGGCGAGGACGATGATTTCTCTCTGTCCTCTTCTTCGGAAGGCTGGCTGGGAACTCTACGGATTGTTGCGTCTTTGTCGAATTTTAGCACATAAGCTTGGTTGCAGCCTTCATACAGTCTCTCTCCCAGGGTGTCGATGACGTAATAAGCGTCAGTGTCGACCTTGAGCACGAAGAAATGATCGTTCCAGCTGACGATAAAGATCAGTGGATCAGCATCTTTCATGGCGCGTTCAGATGCAGTACGAGTGATCTCGTCCCATATGTTGTCGAACGACATGGCGCCATCAAGGAATCCTAGACCCTCCTCGTCCTCCACTCCTTCCGGGTGGAAGAATCCGATGAAGGATGTTTCTGCAACCACGGAGATGGGCCGGATTTCAGCCTTCAGAACAGTCTCAAGATCAAAGTGCTTGTCGGGGAATTGGGCCATGTAATCCTCAACCTCACAGAGGTTCCTCCACTGGAGAGAGCCTTCTCTAATGAGGCTGTCGAGCTCGGATTTGATGGGCATTTCTCCCCGGTTCGAATGGAGCCAATCAGTGATGACTGCAACCAGAGCAGTACACGCGCTCTCTCCAGCCGCCTTCCCGTTCCTTTGATCAATCGAAGCAAAGAAAACTTGAGTTTGAAGCTTCATGGATCCGTCCCGGCTCACAACTTCCTTGCACTCCCAGCTGCCAACGGCAAAACTATCATCCCCGAATTCTGAGATTGAAAGGGCTTCTTCTTCTGTTTTACAATGCTGCAAAATATCAAGCAAGAATATATAAACCGAGTGCCTCGACAGAAAAGAGAGCGTAAAACGCAGAAAACATAGCAAGATAGATATGTACCCGAGAGGACAGTTCATCGGAGGAGCTAAGCTGATACCGATCAAAATCAATGTCATCGCCGCCTCTTTCACCGTATTCCTTCTTCAACAGTGGTTCTCCTTTTGAGGCTTTCACTTTCGGCGATCTAAAACTCAGCTTCCTCTTTTTCCATGTCAAGATTCCGAGCTTCGGGCTAAGCTTCAAGGACTGTTCAGGGACCTCTGAAGGTAAGTTGTCAGGATATAATGAGCCCATCTCTGCCTGATAGTTGCTGTAGTAAACAAAATCATCGTCCTCGCAACTTCGTTTTAGATCAAATCCTCCCCCAGAAAAGTTAGCGGAGACCAAAGTCCCGTAGCCAGACGAGTTACGAGGGACACTGTCAGAGTCTTCCTTGTTTTCCTCAGACACCTCATCACTGTAATCTAACGAGTCAGTGTCGAATGAGTCATTGTACTCCGAATCCTCACTTCCGGTTGAGAATTTGCTATCGCTGTTGGCTTCCCCGGCATCTGCCTTCTCCGATTTCTTTCTAGATGAAACGTACTCGGCCAGGCTTTTCATTTTCCTTAAACCCTTTCTTGGAGTAGAATGCTCTTCGTCATCAACAATCACAGGAGCTCCAAAACAGGGCGACAAAGGAGCAGTTAGCGGCATTGTCAGCGATCTCTGTACCACTTTCGCTGGTTCTTGGTTAGTTCTCAGTTCCATCAGATGGACAGTTAACTGCATCACACCATTAGACCTTAAACAGTAAAAAATCATTCGTATATTGGAATCATCAACACAAGTGGATGAAAGGGAGCGAAATAAGAACATACACAAAGCGAGGGGTTACACTCAACACCACCACTGGAATGCATCAAAGGGACACTGATCTCCAGCTCTTGCTTGTCAGCACTAGAAGCAAACTCAGCAAGGTTCAACGCTGCAGGTCCCGCAACCATGACCTTGTTTTTGGATCGCCGATCTGATCCCTGTGTTCAAGCCAGGAAATTGAAATTCAGAAGGTAAAAAGATACGTTCACACTTCAAAGATTACACAAAACTAACCACTCCAGCCAATAATTTGGATGTAGTTATTGAGATTACAAAGTCAAAATACCTAATTCATAACTTTGACTATCCAACAGAGTAGTTGACAAAGCAATTTAATACAAAACATATCCTAAATTGATAAATTCAAAGGTCCTCAGTAACATAATTTGTGATGAAACTTTGAAAAATCCATTTTTCTACAATCATAAATCACTATAACAGCTTGATTTTCAACACTATCAACTCAAAACAACAGACCATAAAAAGATCAACCTGTTTTTTACTTCTGTAAATCCATTTTCCAATTTCAACTGGTTTTTAAACCACACGCTAAACACATGATAAATAAAGAAATTGATCATCATCATCATCATAATAATAATAACTGGTTTTAGAAACGTTTAACATACATGCCTGAAATTTGAAAGCGAAATTCGACAGATTCTATTCTACTAAGCATATGGATATCTCCACTGCAAATCATGGATGACCAAGCACACTAAAGAGCATCAATACCAGACCAAATGGGCGGTACCTCATTTAATTTATTTTACTTTTATTTTAGGAAGGGGAAAAAAAGAATCAAAGGCTACAACCATGGCCACAAAAAAGTCAAACTAGTTGGTTGTCTTGAATTTAATGGAAAATTTGACCATTCAATTTGAGAAAACCCCACAAAAATAATCCAAAAGCAAGCCATGATCAGGTCCTTTGAAGTTTGAATATCAATCAAGCAAGCAACTTTATGACAGATGAATTCAGAGAGACAACAGAAATGGTGAAAGAATGGATAAACTCACAATGAAGACGAAGAAAACGACTTCGTAAGGGCTCAAAGAGCCGTCGATGGAAGAAAAGCTACAAGCGGCGGTGAACTCCTCGTCCCACAGAACGACGCCGTTTGGGGCTAAAGGTTCCTCTTTTGTGCAATTCCTCTTCACCTTCCTACCCAGCGCGCCTCTCAATCGGTTCCCCTTCTTCGAGCCCTTCCACCGAATCTCCGCCGTCAATCGACTCTTATCCCCATCCCCGCCCCCAATTTCCCCCAGCCCCTTGAGGCCGCGGACCGTGATCACGGCCTCAAACTTACGGGACTGCGTCGGGAGCCATGGCCTCCACTTGATCACGTTCACAACCATCAAAATTCTCCGAATTGGGTCTCAATTTGGGTTCGAATGGGTTGAAATTGAGATTGAATGGTGGAGTTTGACACAGACAATGATCTTATAGTGGGTAGGAGTTGACTTTTATGGGGTAATTCCGTCTGTGGGTGACTCAAATGGCAGAGCGAAGGAGCAGTTGATTACTGTGGGGATCGTTTGGATTTTTTTTGGAAACAGAGAGAGAGAGATTGGATTTTGTTTGCAGCAAATGAAAGAGGAGAGAGGGGATGAATATCACAATACACACGGATCGAGTCAGAGAGACAAAGGGGGCCGGTGGGTGGGGATAAAATATGGATAACATTTATAGTCTCTAAATTTTTGAGAAATTTATATACGGAGTATATGAGTTTCTAAATTTGATTTTCGTTTTTTGTAGTCATTAATTTTGGAAAAAGTTATGAGTGGATATTTAAATTTGTTTTTTTTTTTGAGTAAAATTTGTTTATTTATTTATTTTTGAAGTAAGATAAGAATTCGGTTCTCCAGACGAGCCTAGAAAAACTGAGAGACCGGACAAGCCGGTAGATGAGCTAACCATCATGTATAACCGAAAAAAAAACTTGCAGAAGCAAATGATATAAAGAAATAATATTAAGCAAATGACAAAAATAAAAGGCAGAAATAAACGTACAAGTCATCTTACACCGAAACAACAAGCTAGAAGAACAAACAAATTGATCGCCCAAAGGGAAGACACACACAGAGAACTCTAGGGGAACCTAGCGGACATCTCAGATTATGGACTCCAACGGAGCCTTCAGATATCAATCACACTTCCACGACGTCTACGAACATAGCAAATCGTCCACCGTTCACATGAAGCCTGCATGACAACAAGAACAACAATGCACATCAATCCACAAGCCCAAATCCTAACCAAAACCATTGCTTATTCAAACCCCACAAACCCATCTATCTTAACCCCTCAAGGATGATAACAAGATCATAATAGGTTGCACAAGGCAAGCCAAATTAGAGACGACAAAAGGAGAAAAAATAAAACAAAAATCAAAAGGAAAGGATAAAGGCTAGCAATGATTGAATTTGTATTTTTAATGAAGAAAGAAGCGTTAGAACTTAGAACAATGCAATCACCCAAGGCCGAAACAACTGTAGACAGGAGGGCGGAGCCGATGATGTCCCTTCGGAGGCCGGAAACAAGGGCGGAACAGAGAAGGACCGCCGGAGAACCAGCAAGGCGAGGGGAGGAGCAGGTGACGGTTGGTGACGGAGACCAAGGTGGTTGTCGTCGGAGGCAGGGCCCGGAGGGGGCTGACGGGGCGACGGTGCTCTTAAGGAGGTCAGAGAGAGACGATGAAGATCAATGTACAACGAATGAGCCGAGGGCAACGGGAGCAAGGATGGTGGTGGCTGCAGCAACAACCGAGGCCGACGGAGGTGGAAATCTGGGTTAATAGCGGTGGTGGCGGGAAGGGAGGGTGAGGACGAACCATGATGGTGGTGGCTTGCCGTCGAGAGCAAGATGAGGCCCGGGAGTGTGGTGGCGGGATGGGCAAAGGCCAAGGGTGGGAGGGTCATGTTTGGCGGCGCCGGCTAGAGAAGCGCTCTCATTGAGAGCGTTTCAAACCTAGCGGGCCTTAAAGAATAAGATCAACTAATTATGATATTTTTAAAATATGTTTGTTTATATGAAAGTATCATAAACGTTTGAAATGAAATCAAATAAGAAATAAATTCCTAAAAGCTAAAATAATCCCTAAAATAATGTTCTTAAAAAAAATCTAAAAATAACTATCATAAATAATTTATTAAAGAGGAAATTAAAAATAGTTGGAAGAACGAATTTATGAGCACACCATTGTCTTCAATGTCGGAATCCATGGTGGCGCCTTCTTGGTAGCATTGAGGAGGGGATCTTGGAATCTTGAATGCATCAAAAGGGGCAGCAGATCCAGACCAGCTGACGTAGAGCTAGGCATCACCGATTAGGACAGCCCGAGGAAGAAGATGCCAGAATCGAGGCTAATTTGTTCGAATTGGGTGAGAGCGGACGAAGAATCGATCTCAATAACCAAAGATCTATCAAAGTCTCAAAACAACTGAGCAATTTGTTCGAACCCGAAGGGCTTGAAAAAAGAATAATCGGACTCCATGACATAGAATAGAGCGATGGGGAACATATTCGAGGAGGGAGGCAGGCGGGGAGGCCGGAGCAGTGGAGGGGAGTCGGACACAAGAAGACAGCCCCGGGTGGGAACTTCACCATAGCCCAGAGGGAGGGAAAGAGGCGGAGCCGTGGATGGGCAAGCCCGAAGCTTGACCGACGGGATAGAACATCGATGGTTTTAGGCCTCCGAAAAGGTGGTTTATGTGTTAGATGTAATATAGGCCCAAAGACACAATAGTCATTATGTCATGATGTACACCTCCTATATATATTACACTATAATGATAGTGAAGGCAACCCCAACGGGGATTATTTACTCTAACATGGTATCTGAGCCTCTAGGGTTTCATCTAAATTAACCCTAAATTTTTCTTGATCCCTTCCCCGCCGCATCTCCTACCGTCGCCAGCCTCCCCCCCTGAACTTACCTCTCTCCTCCCTATATCTCTTGACCTCGTCTTCTCTCGACCTAAACTTCGCTCGCCGCCTCTACCTCCCCTCGTCTCTTCTTCGCCTCCCTCCCCACCCCCACCCCACCCCACCCCCCCACCCCACATCCGGTCGCCGCCTTCTGCACACCATCACCGGTGACCTCTTGCCAGGATCCACCACCGCATGTACGCCGAAGGTACCCACCCGCAGTCTTCATTGCCTCCTGCACATTCCTCGCTGAACTCGCAGCACCCGGGCCGTACCTTTGCCCTCCAGATCCGGCCGCCTCTGCCCACCGTCGACCATCACCGAGCCCAGATTCGGATTCCCCGAGCCCGCACCCATTTCGATCACCTACACCCCTCTTCTGCCGACTGTAGCCCCGGCAGAACACAACAGTGCCTACAACAGTCCCCGGCCCTTCGCATCTTGTTCCTTCAAGATTCGACAAGAAACTCACCCCTAAATATCTCTTTTTCTAATTTCATTCCCACTTTTGTTACTCTCTCGCCTCTCCATCCCGTCGCTGCCCAGATCCGGCCTACACAGCGCAGCCAGTCACCCACAGACACCCGCCGCCCTACATACCCACACATACATGTCGGTCACAAAAAAAAAAAAAAAACCCAACCTCTTACCATAGTTGATGCCCCACCGAGTCAAGTACGTATGGCCTTCTACGATCACCAACAACCTCTCGTCGGGATTATCGTCCCTCCAAATCATTTACAGTGGGGGTATTCCCCCATTGGAGACCATCCTCAGGGCTACCCGACATCTCCAACGAGGCCATACCCGAGCCAACAGGGACTCCTTGGGCCCTCTCTGTACCATCTGGATCAGGCCTTAGCAGCGGGATCATCGTCATCGTCCGGACACAGGCAACCCGCCATCATCACATCTACAGGCGTGTCACCTGTCGATCTGAACTGGTACATAGATAGCGGAGCCACTGCGCACATGTCGCACAACCCAGGTATAATTTATGTCCCTACTTCTAAGAGTCTTTCTACCTCCATTATTGTCGGCAATGGTGAAAGCATTCCTACCTTGGGTCTTGGGTAAACTACATTACCAACTCCTACCACCGGCCTAAGCCTTAACAACATCCTCGTCTCCCCTGGCTTAATAAAGAACCTTGTATCCATTCGTTGTCTCACCACAGACAATAATATCTCCATTGAGTTTGACCGCTTTGGATTTGCTATCAAAGATTTCACAACTGGAGCCCCGCTCATGAGATGTAATAGCGTTGGAGAACTTTATTCTGTCACCAAAAACATACATCTTGTCATCTCTCCTACATCAACCAATTTATCAGCAGTTGCTCGTTCGGCATCTCTTTGGCATGCCCGTCTTGGTCACCCAGGTTCCCCTGCTTTTCAGTGTCTTCGGTCTAGAGCTATTCAATGTGATCAAGGGCCGAAACCTACCAGTTGTCCTGCATGCCAACTCGGCAAACATTCTAGGTTGTTGTTTAGTAATTTTGTCACTCCTGCTTTTGCCCCTTTTGACATTCTTCACGGTGATCTATGGGCATCTCCTATTGTTAGTCATGATGGGTTTCGTTATGTGCTTGTACTTCTTGATGCTTTCTCTCATCATTTGTGGATCTTCCTCCTCAAGTACAAATCTGAAGTTGTCTCTCACTTCATTGCCTTTCATTCATATGTTCGCACCCAATTTAACCTCGATCTCTATCAAATCCTTTCAATGTGACATGGGCGGCGAATTTAACAATAATGCCCTCAAATCGTTCTTCTCCACTCATGGCATTTAGTTCAGATTCTCTTGTCCACACACTTCATCTCAAAATGGGAAGGCCGAACGAATAATCCGCTCCCTCACCAACTCTATGAGAACCCTTCTTATCCATGGCCATGTCCCCTTGACATATTGGCCTTACGCAGCCGAGACCACATGCTATCTTCTCAACACCACCCCGCTCTCCATGGTTGCATACACAGATGCTGATTGGGCTGGTTGTCCCGACACCAGACGATCTACGTCAGGATATTGTGTGTTCCTCAACGACTCTCTTGTTTCTTGGTCATCCAAGAGACAACATGTTGTCTCCCTCTCTAGTGCTAAAGTGGAATATCGTGGTGCTGCCAATGTTGTCGTTGAGTGCTCATGGCTTCGCAACTTACTGCTTGAGCTCCATTGTCTGCTCAGTCAAGCGTATGTTGTGTATACAGACAATATCAGCGCTACTTACCTTGCTCACAACCCGGGTCACCATCAGAGAACCAAGCATGTTGAGATCGACATCCACTTCGTTCGTGAGAAGGTAGCTATGGGTCATGTGCGTGTCTTACATGTCACGTCCCCATTTCAGTATGCTGACATCTTCACTAAGGGTTGCTTATGGTAAGTCCTCCATATCTCTCTTTATCTTTCCACATGTACTCCTCTCGTGTCTCTCGAGTCTTTGCTTGTGGTAAGTCCAAGACAGCGGAAAACACAACCAACTTTGACACAATCGAAGAGGACAATAAACACTTGATAAGCAAAAACATTGAAAATAGAATACACTCATCCTTGATTTTGGTAAATATAGAGCGGTTATATCTGAGAATCTATATGGTCGCTCTATATTTACCAAAATCAAAGATGACACCAATTCCAAAGGGATGGTAGTCCCTGCAAAACTATAAGTTCTCCTCTATGTTACCTAGTTGGTGTTTGATGGATAGAAGTGAATACACAGACAATTATATGACCCCAAATCCAAAAAAAAATATTAAGGAAATTAACAGATTAATGAGGCAGTGGGACTAAATTACTGTAAAATACAAATGAAGTTGTTTATGTGGACAATATGGCTAATAAATTATGTGTTGGTTGGATAGATCTTCGTTCCTTTCAGGGTCGGGCCTGAGGCGATGCTCAACAGGCCGTCGTCTCATACCCAATTTGTATAGGGGTCCATAAAATTTATTTTAATTATATTAGTATTAGACAATCCCTATTATCACATGAAAGTATAGTAGCCCAGTTGGTTAGGGTAGGATGTAAAATTGGTTATTTTGACCATGAAGTCTAGGGATTGAAACTCCCCTTGTGTCCGATAATTTTCACTTTCGTTGATTTTTTTAAAATTTAAATTCCCATGTTTTTTTGCGTTTGATTTTTTTATTTGACTTCCCCCAGTTGGTTAGGCGAGGCCCAATTGATTTTTTTTTATTTTAACTTTCATTTTTTTATTTAACTTTTCTCCCCAGTAATTTTAACTTCCATTGATTTTTTTTTAATTTAAAGTCCCGTGCATTTTTTTTGTTCGTTTGATTTTTTTATTTGACTTCCTCCCGATTGGTTAGGTGAGGCCCAGTTGATTTTTTTTTTAAATTTTAACTTTCGTTTAAATGGTTTTTGCCTTTTTGAGTTTTTGGTGTGAGAAAACTATTTAAAAACCATTTATTCTACCGTAACTTATGTATATACATATTATATAGTAGTGGAGGTCAATTTTAAATTTCGCCTCAGGCTATCAAAAACTCAAGTCCGATCCTGGTTCCTTTCAAAATCATGAGATTAGATCCTGGTGTGGTTTGTTTGGGTTTTTCTCAATGTTGTTAGGATCGATATTCTAGATCGGATCGATGGAGGTGCAGTAGAATCGGATCGTAGGATCGTAAGATCCTACTACATGTTTAAATTTTTTGATAAACTAATTACAAAATATTGCATATCACTTATATGTAAAGTTAAATAAATGCTCAATAGCTATTAACCACTTTATTTGTCTATCCATATATGAAAAATCTACACATGTGTATATAACAACCCAAAAAATTCGAGCAGTGAGTCATAATTCTAGATTTTTTATATCCCTAAATAGAGAGTGAATCAAAACATTATTTTAAATAATCAATATAACTATATCAATCAACATATTAATTCAAATTACCTAAAAAAAATTAAAAAAAATCAAATTACCAAAAAAAATTATTTAAAAATTAAACATATTAGTTCATGCTGCAGGATCTAGATTCTATTCCCGATCCTACGATCCTGTACGATCCTGCTACGATTCTGTACGATCCTGCTGCATCCGACTCTGTATGTGCGATCCAGATCGATTGGGCCACTTTGGATCGTAGAATCGTAAGATCCCACGATCCGGATCTAGATTTTAACAACCATGGTTTTTATGTGTTAAGGCTACAAGTGTTCTCGATGATGCTTTGGACTAATGAAGGTGCAGTGATCTAAGTCGGGACTGGTCGGGATCGAGGTGGTGTGTTCATGACGGCTTTGTTTTTCGAAAGACACTTCCTTGGAGCTCCGTCTTCCCTACCTACAGGAGATTGAGTCTTGATATACAATTGGTGGTGCTACCGTAGTGGTACTTGGCTTGCTCCTCCTCTGTTTCTTCGACTAGTTGGTGTTCTTTTGGCCTTGGGTCCACTTGTAGTGTAGTGGGTTTATGTTGCTCAAAGCGCTCTTTTCTATTTGTTAATTTTATGTTTAGTTTGCAATGTATCATGATGGTTAGTTCGTCTGTAGATTCAACGGCCCATCGAGGATCAAGTAATGTGTTGTCTGGTCTTCGAATCCTTTCATGTATTAAAAAAAAAAAAAGTGGCAAAATCTTATAAGTCTGTGAATTGAAAAATGAAAAATATCAAAAATAATACGAATGATAAGTTATGAATCAATATTAATATAAACTTTAAAAATCACTAAAAGTTATACAAACTATTCCATACTAGACTAATTTTTTTTTAGATCCTTTCCAGTTCAAGTGGGCTTAGCCCACTCTACATCTAGATCGGGTCCATACTAGACTAATTTTAATACAAGAAAAATTCCGCCCAATTTTTTGTTCAATTTTTTACGTGGCAATCAATTGTTCGAATATTTAATGACTTAACATCATATGATTAAATGCCCAAATATAATATTTGAAAAAAAAATACTATGATTAATTTTAGCATCTATATAAACTCTTAATTTAGAAGACTTTGGGATGATGTGTCAATCATAGAGGCATTTTAGAAGTATTAACCAATCATATTTTTTTTTTCCATTTTTATATTTTCTTTAATTCTCTTTTTTTTTCTTCTTTTTCTTTTAATTCTCTTTTTTCTTTAATTCTATTAACCATTAGGCTTAATTCAATACATTTATATAAACTCTTAATTTAGAACAGTTTGGGATGATGTGGCAATCATACAGGCATTTTAGGAGTATTAATCAATCATATTTTTTTCCATTTTTTTATTTTCTTTAATTCTTTTTTTTTTCCTTTAATTCTCTTTTTTTCTTTAATTCTACTAGCCATCTATATAAACTCTTAATTTAGAAGAGTTTGGGATGATGTGTCAATCATAGAGGCATTTTAGAAGTATTAACCAATCATATTTTTTTTTCCATTTTTATATTTTCTTTAATTCTCTTTTGTTTTCTTCTTTTTCTTTTAATTCTCTTTTTTCTTTAATTCTACTAACCATCTATATAAACTCTTAATTTAGAAGAGTTTGGGATGATGTGTCAATCATAGAGGCATTTTAGAAGTATTAACCAATCATATTTTTTTTTCCATTTTTATATTTTCTTTAATTCTTTTTTTTTTTCTTCTTTTTCTTTAATTCTACTAACCATTAGGCTTAATTCAATACATTTATATAAACTCTTAATTTAGAAGAGTTTGGGATGATGTGGCAATCATACAGGCATTTTAGGAGTATTAATCAATCATATTTTTTTCCATTTTTTTATTTTCTTTAATTCTTTTTTTTTTCTTTTAATTCTCTTTTTTTCTTTAATTCTACTAGCCATCTATATAAACTCTTAATTTAGAAGAGTTTGGGATGATGTGTCAATCATAGAGGCATTTTAGAAGTATTAACCAATCATATTTTTTTTTCCATTTTTATATTTTCTTTAATTCTCTTTTTTTTTCTTCTTTTTCTTTAATTCTACTAACCATTAGGCTTAATTCAATACATTTATATAAACTCTTAATTTAGAAGAGTTTGGGATGATGTGGCAATCATACAGGCATTTTAGGAGTATTAATCAATCATATTTTTTTCCATTTTTTTATTTTCTTTAATTCTTTTTTTTTTCTTTTAATTCTCTTTTTTTCTTTAATTCTACTAGCCATCTATATAAACTCTTAATTTAGAAGAGTTTGGGATGATGTGTCAATCATAGAGGCATTTTAGAAGTATTAACCAATCATATTTTTTTTTTCCATTTTTATATTTTCTTTAATTCTCTTTTTTTTCTTTTTCTTTTAATTCTCTTTTTTCTTTAATTCTACTAACCATTGGACTTAATTCAAAACATTGAATATAACTATTGATTATGACACCTCACATTTAAACAATGTTATAATGATATTGATATTATTATTACTGAGTAATTTAAAATATCTATATTTATGTATTATACTTTACATAATATTTTTTAAAAATAATTTTCTGAGATAATTATAAGACACATTTGTTATAAAGTTTTTTTATGATTTTTATCTTAACATTTATTAATATTTTATAATATTTTTATATATAATATTTTAGTTTTAGAAAAACGTGCCATGGCGCGGGGATCGTACTAGATTGTTCTTATAAGTTTAATTCAAAATATTAAACTAATATTTTATTTTTTAAAAATCGCGCCATGGCACGGGAACTGCACTAGCTGGACTTAATTCAAAACATTGAATTAAATCTAGTATAACTATCTATATAAACTCTTAATTTAGAAGAGTTTTGGATGATGTGTCAATCTTAGAGGCATTTTAGAAGTTTTAATCAATCATATTTTTTTTTGCCATTTTTCTTCGATTTTCTTTAAATCTCTTTTTTTCTTCTTTTTTCTTTAATTCTTTTTTTTTCCTTTAATTTTACTAACTTTCTATATCTATATCTATATAAACTCTTAATTTAGAAGAGTTTAGGATGATGTGTCAATCTTAGAGACATTTTAGAAGTTTTTACCAATCATTTTTTTTTTCCATTTTTTTTTCTTTAAATCTCTTTTTTTCTTCTTTTTTCTTTAATTTTACTAACTATCTATATAAACTCTTAATTTAGAAGAGTTTAGGATGATGTGTCAATCTTAGAGGCATTTTAGAAGTTTTAACCAATCATTTTTTTTCCCCATTTTTCTTTGATTTTCTTTAAATCTCTTTTTTTCTTCTTTTTTCTTTAAATTTTTTTTCCTTTAATTTTACTAACTATCTATATCTATATAAACTCTTAATTTAGAAGAGTTTAGGATGATGTGTCAATCTTAGAGGCATTTTAGAAGTTTTAACCAATCATATTTTTTTTTGCCATTTTTCTTTGATTTTCTTTAAATCTCTTTTTTTCTTCTTTTTTCTTTAATTTTTTTTCCTTTAATTTTAATAACTATCTATATCTATATAAACTCTTAATTTAGAAGAGTTTAGGATGATGTGTCAATCTTAGAGGCATTTTAGAAGTTTTTACCAATCAATTTTTTTTTTTGCCATTTTTTTTTATTTTCTTTAAGTCTCTTTTTTTCTTCTTTTTTCTTTAATTTTTTTTCCTTTAATTTTACTAACTATCTATATCTATATAAACTCTTAATTTAGAAGAGTTTAGGATGATGTGTCAATCTTAGAGGCATTTTAGAAGTTTTAACCAATCATTTTTTTTCCCATTTTTCTTTGATTTTCTGTAAATCTCTTTTTTTCTTCTTTTTTCTATAATTTTTTTCCTTTAATTTTACTAACTATCTATATAAACTCTTAATTTAGAAGAGTTTAGGATGATGTGTCAATCTTAGAGGCATTTTAGAAGTTTTAACCAATCATATTTTTTTTTTGCCATTTTTCTTTGATTTTCTTTTAAAAAAAAAATTCTTCTTTTTTCTTTATTTTTTTTTCCTTTAATTTTACTAACTATTGGGCTTAATTCAAAACATCTATATCTATATCTATATAAACTCTTAATTTAGAAGAGTTTAGGATAACGTGTCAATCTTAGAGGCATTTTAGGAGTCTTAACCAATCATATTTTTTCGTTAATTCCTTTTTTTCCTTTAATTTTACTAACTATCTATATAAACTCTTAATTTAGAAGAGTTTAGGATAATGTGTCAATCTTAGAGGCATTTTAGGAGTCTTAACCAATCATATTTTTTCTTTAATTCCTTTTTTTCCTTTAATTTTACTAACTATTGGGCTTAATTCAAAACATTGAATTAAATCTAATATAACTATTGGGCTTAATTCAAAACATTGAATTCAATCTAATATAACTATTGGGCTTAACTCAAATTTATGTACTAACTATTGAGCTTAATTCAAAATATTGAATATAACTATTGGTTGTGACACATCACATTTAAACAAAGTTCTAATGATATTGATATTATTATTACTGGGTGATTTAAAATATCTACATTTATGTATTATACTTTACATGAGATTTAAAAAGAATGAGAATTATAAGATACATTTATGATAAATATTTTTATGATTTTTATCTTAACTTTATAGAGTATATATTATTAATATTTTCGTTTTAAAAAATCGCGCAATGGCGCGGGAATTATACTAGTTTAATTTGCACCCAAAATTGGTATTTTTAACAAAAAAAAATTACATTGAAGACTAAAATGACATCACATCATTAATTTTTCGAACTTCAGTTACAAGTTACAACATTAGCGAAAAGTTTTCTTTATTTGGAAAATCTGCGTGAATTTTGTGTTAAAGCACCATAAATTACAGGAATATATTCTCTAAAAAAAAAAGTGGACGAGCTTTTCAATATTTGGTGCTATTACTTTTATAATAAACTTGCATCGTCATATATTCACATTTCACTTTTCACCTAGCAATATACGGAGTATAACTTTTTGAATATTTTTTTCATTTTTTGTACGAGGGTCTTAGGATAACTTACATAAATGATAAAAACAATATAAAATGTCAATTATTAATTATTTTATTAATCTTTAATAACTTTCTAATTGTTATTAATAGGTACGAAATTATAAAATAAAAATTAAAAAATTAATATTTTATATTCTTTTAACTATTTAAAAAACATGTTGAGAGTAAAGTAACATATTTTACTTAATGGAAGTAGTATTGTTCATGCAACTTGCCATAAATTATATATTTATTTGAGTATAGCTAAGTGTGGTAGTTGAACATGACATGGTTAATTTATGAGTGTATTTATAGAACTATTTTAAATTAATTAAAATTTAGAGACCAAAGTGAAATTTTTTATATAAAAAAAATAGGGTTAAGAAAATAAATAAATAATACTAGTATACTTTGAAAATGGACATTTGTTTAAAACTCGTTTATTAAAATTTATGATTGTATGTACTATGTAGTATATACTAGTATAATACCCGTGCCTTAAAGGCACGAGAGTTTGATCTATTTTAAGTTGACTACCATTTGATATATATATAGGGAAGCTTTAAAATGTAAAAACTCCTTAACGTGTAAAATCCGCTTAACGTGTAAAATTTAATTTTTTTTAAGAAATTATCGCGCGTACGTTGTACAGCTCCCTCTCTCGGCGTCCCGCTACCCCGCACCCGCACCCACCTCGAGCCACCTCCGGCCACCAGCGACCAGCCGCCCTCGAGCCCACCCCGGTGCGCAACCCCCGAGCCCTGGACTGGCCTGGTTCGAGCCATCTGCTGCCCCGACGCGCCCACCTCATCGCAGCACCGTCGAGCCACTAGCAGCCTCGGTTTTCGGCCTCCCACGCCACCCACGAGCCACCTCCGGCCACCAGACCCGACCAGCTCAAACCCCCTCCCTCAGGCGCACCCCCGAGCCCGGAACCCCCATGGTTCGAGCCCAGCCGAGCTCACACCGAGCCCATCTCTCCCGACAGACCTGTTCGACGTTTTTGGCTCGGAATACCTTTGAAATCCCGATTTTGCTCCTTGTTTCCACTCTAATTTGGTATGATTTCTAACCCTAAACTTGTTTATTACAACTATTTAGATTGTTTAAATGATTTAGGTTGAGATTGAAAACCTAGGGTTTGATTTAGGAGCGGAATTTGGGGCTTTTTGCCAAAAGCCAAATTGATTGAAATTGATGATATGGTTGTGTTGTTGGGTTGATTTTGAGCTAATTTCATGTTCATATCATTGTCAAATTGTTTATGGACCATGAGCTAATTGAATTTTAGAATTTTAGATTGCGATATGTTTTAGAATTTGGGGCTTTTTGCCAAAAGCCAAATTGATTGAAATTGATGATATGGTTGTGTTGTTGTGTTGATTTTGAGCTAATTTCATGTTCATATCATTGTCAAATTGTTTATGGATCATGAGTTAATTGAATTTTAGAATTTTATATTGCGATATGTTTTAGAATTTGGGGCTTTTTGCCAAAAGCAAAATTGACTTAAATTGATGAAATGGTTGTGTTGTTGGGTTGATTTGGAGCTAATTTCATGTTCATAGCATTGTCAAATTGTTAATGGATCATGATCTAATTGAAGTTTGGAATTTTATATTGCGATATGCTTTAGAATTTGGGGTTTTTTTTGCCAACAGCCAAATTGACTGAAATTGATGATATGGTTGTGTTGTTAGGTTGATTTGGAGCTAATTTCGTGTTTATAGCATTGTCAAAGTGTTTGTGAATCATGAGCTATTTGAATTTTAGAATTTTATTGCAATATGCTTTAGGTCGATTAGGTTCTTCTATTTTAGCATAAAAATCATAATTTAGCCTATTAGCTCAATTGGTAGAGCAATGTGCGTTTGCACAAAAGATGTGGGTTCAAATCCCACATAGGTTACATAATAGACAAGAGCGCAACAATCGCAAATTGTTAATCATGCACATTATAATATAAGTTATGCACTTTTTAACCTTAATTATGCACATTTTAATCTTATTTATGCACTTTAATTTTAAAAGCTTATACGTAAAAAAATCGATTTCAAACTTACATCTATCAACCTAAATTATCCGAGAGGTGAACCCAAACTCTCAAAAGTAAAAAAAAAATAAAAAATTAAAACATCGATTTCAAAAGCAGATCTTTTGTCTTATTAATGCACATTATGATCTTACATTTGCACAATTGTATTCTTAATCTGCACAATTGTATCTTACTTTTGCACAATTGTAGTTTAAATTTGCACAATTGTATCCTACTTTAAATTTGCACAATTGCACAATTAAAGTTGCACAAATGCACTTTACAGTTGCACAAATCCACTTCACAGTTGCACAAATGCACTCCACAGTTCCACAAATGCACTTCACAGTTGCACAAAAGGTATAGAAAACGGGAAAAAGTGCATGTACCCATAAAATTAGACATATTTACCAATTTACCCATAAATTAAACATATTTCAATTATAAATTTTTATAATTGAAATAGACACATTTACCTATTTACCCCATAATGAATTATTTGTCTGCACAAAATAAACCTATATTTGCACAATAAGATGTTATATGTGCACAAAAGCAAGTTATACTTGCACAGCAGAAAGTGTTACCACGAAAAAAAAAATTCTGGGCAAAAAAAAAAAAAAAATCAGGTCCGAGAAGGGGGGCAAGGGGGGCACACGCATGGGCAAGGAGGGCAGATATTCTACTAATAAAATTAGGTCCAATAGTAATTAAATTAGGCCCAATAGTAATTAAATTAGGCCCATTAGCAAATTTTACACAATAAGCATATTTTACACTTTAAGGACTTTTTACATTTGAAGTAAACCCTATATATATATATATATATATATATATATATATATGGATTTATTATTTAATATATTATTTTATTTAATATATTTAATTATATGGATTTGGTTTTGAAATTCATGAAATTTTTAGAATTTCCGTCCTCGAGCGATTTAATTATTTAAAATAGGAAACACATATTCAAAAATCTCAACAATAAAAACCGACCAATAAGAAAAGGGGTAGCTGATTAAAAAAATCAACTTTAATTAATTATGGGCTAATAGATTTAGTATTATTAATAGATAAATGAATAGATTAATAGTTGTGTTTTTCCATATTTCAAAAATTTCGGTCTTCCATATTACATGTTCGTTGTATGTAGACATTATGGTAAATTAATAATTTCAATACCCAATAATAAAATCAACCAAGATTTGACGAAGGTTCAATGTATGTGGACGATTAAAATAGATCACAAATTAACATACAACATATCAATTTAAATAATATTTTAGTATGAAAAATAGGAAAGTAATATTTTTAAAATAGAAAACGGATAGTTTAAAATTTTAGCAATAATATTGACCAATAAGAAAATACCATTTGAATAAAAAAAATCAAGTTTAATTGTGGGCGTGACACGTCAGAAAAATGCTAGCAGAATTAGTATTATTAATAGATAGATAGATAGATATGACTCATATGACTATTTTAAAGGAGTACAACTTTACAAACACCTATAAATATAAATATAAGGGAAAATGGCAGAAAACCACCTCTTAAAATTGAAATTGTAGAAAACCACCCCTTAAACCCATTTTGTAGGTAAATCACCACCCACAACCTTTTTTCCTCTAGGTTTCCGTTTAAAATGGTGAAAAGTCATTTTTACCCCTCTCTTTTAATGTTATTTTAATGAGAGAAAAATGTATGAATTGAAATAAATTAATAAAAGGGGTGATTTACCAAATATACAAATATGAAGGCCAAATTAGCCAAATATACAAGATTTTTGAAAATTTGCAAAACTATACACAACCCTTGCCCCTCCTATGTGCCCCTGCGCCCCCCCTCCAGCGTGCCCCGCTGTGCCCCTCCACGTCAGCATTTTTTTTTTTTTTTTTTTCGCGCGTCAGTGCTGACGTCATCGTCGGAAATGCTGACGTCAGCAATGCTGACACCGTTTACAAGGAAGGTTTTTTTGTGTTTTTTATTTCGCGTGTCAATGCTGACACCGACGTCGGGAATGTTGACGTCAGCAATGCTGACACCGTTCACAAGGAAGGTTTTTTTGTTTTGTTTTTTTTCCGCGCGTCAATGCTGACGCCGACGTCGGGAATGTTGACGTCAGCAATGCTGACACCATTTTACAAGGAAGTTTTGTTTTTTTTTTCCGCGCGCCAATGCTGACGCCGACGTCGGGAATGTTGACGTCAGCAATGCTGACACCGTTTACAAGGAAGGTTTTTTTGTGTTTTATTCGCGCGTCAATGCTGACACCGTTTACAAGGAAGTTTTTTTGTTCCACGCGTCAATGCTGACGCCGCCGACGAAAATGTTGACATCAGCAATGCTGACGCCGTCTACGAGAATGCTAACGCCGACGACAATGACGTCGGGAATGCTGACGTCAGCATTGCTCGCACCCTCTACGAGGATGCCGACGCCGACAATGATGACATCGAAGATCAATACATTTGACGTATTAAGTCATTAAATACGTATAAAAAACGATGTCAGCACTAAAAAATACGTATAAAAAATGATTTTAAGGAGTCAAGGATACATATATACTTACATATATAATATCAAATTTAAAACGATGTCAGCACTAAAAAATACGCATAAAAACTATGTCAGCACTAAAAAATAAACCAATTTTTAAGGACTCAAGCATACATATATACCTACATGTATAATATCAAACTAAAAACGATGTCAGCACTAAAAATCATTAACATAAAAACACTAATATCTACCTCCTACGTCAAATTTGAGAAGCAAACAGTATAATTCAATCTCTAATTTGAGAAGAAACATGTACCTACTACATAGCAGCAAGCAAACTCCACCACTCAAGACATGTATAAATGTAGCAATTTATTATCTATTTTGATATATATATTGAGTGTGCACATATGATATTAAATTGTATGCTTCATTATCATCTAAATATATACAACAGATATGAATTTTTTTTCAAAAATAATTTCAGAACACCAGCAAATTAAAAAATGGTACTATATATGTAAACTTACATTGAATTTTAACCATAGAAACAGATAATTAACAATAAAAGGGAAAGGCACAAGTACAGAAGATAAAACCCCATTCCATTTGTGTGTATGGAGTAAACCAATTTGCCCTTTTACCCTCCAACCTCTCTCCTTTAGCTTGCCTTACACAACGTGAGAGTCTAAGACAAAATAAAGAACAAAAAAAGGGGAAGATGAACATTGAACAACACAGCACAGCACACAGTGTACTGAAGCATCTGCCTGCTAAAGGGGGAAGATGAACATTGAACATTAAAGTGTTGTCAGCGCTGACGGTTCACCATAAAATACTTGCAAAGGCAGTAGCTTATGTTGCAACTTGCAACTTGCAACCATGAAATCCTTAATTTGGAAAATAAACCGGAGAACAAATTTAGATTTGCTAACTATTGTCCCTTTAACATATACTGGGGTACCATCAATCATAAAAGCTCTTTTTTCTATATTGGCCCAATTAGCGAAATATACACGTTTTTGTATAATTTACAAAAGTATACATTCAAGGGTTTCATGGTTGATGGTACCCCAGTATATGTTAAAGGGACAATAGTTAGCAAATCTAAATTTGTTCTCCGGTTTATTTTCCAAATTAAGGATTTCATGGTTGCAAGTTGCAAGTTGCAACATAAGCTACTGCCTTTGCAAGTATTTTATGGTGAACCGTCAGCGCTGACAACACTTTAATGTTCAATGTTCATCTTCCCCCTTTAGCAGGCAGATGCTTCAGTACACTGTGTGCTGTGCTGTGTTGTTCAATGTTCATCTTCCCCTTTTTTTGTTCTTTATTTTGTCTTAGACTCTCACGTTGTGTAAGGCAAGCTAAAGGAGAGAGGTTGGAGGGTAAAAGGGCAAATTGGTTTACTCCATACACACAAATGGAATGGGGTTTTATCTTCTGTACTTGTGCCTTTCCCTTTTATTGTTAATTATCTGTTTCTATGGTTAAAATTCAATGTAAGTTTACATATATAGTACCATTTTTTAATTTGCTGGTGTTCTGAAATTATTTTTGAAAAAAAATTCATATCTGTTGTATATATTTAGATGATAATGAAGCATACAATTTAATATCATATGTGCACACTCAATATATATATCAAAATAGATAATAAATTGCTACATTTATACATGTCTTGAGTGGTGGAGTTTGCTTGCTGCTATGTAGTAGGTACATGTTTCTTCTCAAATTAGAGATTGAATTATACTGTTTGCTTCTCAAATTTGACGTAGGAGGTAGATATTAGTGTTTTTATGTTAATGATTTTTAGTGCTGACATCGTTTTTAGTTTGATATTATACATGTAGGTATATATATGTATGCTTGAGTCCTTAAAAATTGGTTTATTTTTTAGTGCTGACATAGTTTTTATGCGTATTTTTTAGTGCTGACATCGTTTTAAATTTGATATTATATATGTAAGTATATATGTATCATTGACTCCTTAAAAATTGGTTTATTTCTTATTGCTGACATCGTTTTTTATACAAATTTTTTAGTGCTGACATCGTTTTCATGCATATTTTTGTGTAGGTATATATTTGCTGACATCTATTTTGCAATATAAGAGATGGATGAGGAAAGAGGTCAGCATTGTCGGCGTCGAAAAATTCTTTGTTTTAATTGTTTACCGTTATTCTTTGTTTCTCACTACCAAAAATAAAATAAAATATTCGTTTTTTTTTATGTAGAACACTCCTTTGTCTCTTTGTTCTCCCCCTTTTATATTTTTAATGACTTAATACGTCAAATATATTGATCTTCGATGTCATCATTGTCGGCGTCGGCATCCTCGTAGAGGGTGCGAGCAATGCTGACGTCAGCATTCCCGACGTCATTGTCGTCGGCGTTAGCATTCTCGTAGACGGCGTCAGCATTGCTGATGTCAACATTTTCGTCGGCGGTGTCAGCATTGACGCGTGGAACAAAAAAACTTCCTTGTAAACGGTGTCAGCATTGACGCGCGAATAAAACACAAAAAAACCTTCCTTGTAAACGGTGTCAGCATTGCTGACGTCAACATTCCCGACGTCGGCGTCAGCATTGGCGCGCGGAAAAAAAAAACAAAACTTCCTTGTAAAATGGTGTCAGCATTGCTGACGTCAACATTCCCGACGTCGGCGTCAGCATTGACGCGCGGAAAAAAAAAAAAAAAAAAAACCTTCCTTGTGAACGGTGTCAGCATTGCTGACGTCAACATTCCCGACGTCGGTGTCAGCATTGACACGCGAAAAAAAAAACACAAAAAAATCTTCCTTGTAAACGGTGTCAGCATTTCCGACGATGACGTCAGCACTGACGCGCGAAAAAAAAAAAAAAATTTGCTGACGTGGAGGGGCAAGGGTTGTGTATAGTTTTGCAAATTTTCAAAAATCTTGTATATTTGGCTAATTTGGCCTTCATATTTGTATATTTGGCAAATCACCCCTTTTAAAAGAGTAACGTATTTCCTTAAATTAAAACACATGTTATTATTTATTAAAAATCTTATATTTTTGTTCGGAAGGAATATATAACAGTTAAATTAATATACATATTTCTTTTTAAAAAAAAACATATTAATTGGTGAAGAGAAATTTGCAACTCAAAATATTGGTCCAGAATCGAAGAATAATTTTTATCAGGTCTAATAATAAACAAATTATGGGTGTATTTAGCAACACAAGTAGCATTTTGGGGCTTTTTGGTTTAATATTATGTAGTTTTAAATGAAATAAAGCTAACATTATTTATTAATTAGTGTTTCGGAATTGAATTTCCACCCGCTACTACCTCAAGCTTTTCGGAGCTTTTCCTTTTATATACACAAATCTCCTCTTTTATCAGCTACTCATTCAACTAAGATTACCAAACACATTACTAGCTTAATTTAACCTATTTTTCGCAATAAATAATTCAGCTTTAGCTATCCATTCAACTACTGAAGCTGACTCATTTGGCTCAAGTTACCAAACATACCCTATATATAAATTGGATCAATAGATCAAACTTTTGTAAATTTACACATTTATTTGTTCTTATTCACTTATTTTCAAGATCCGTATGAGAATGGATTGCTCAATAAAGTAATTGAAGAAAAAAGTTGTGAAGAACAAAAAAAAGCAAGAAGCTTGAAATTGTCCAAGAAAAGCAATTTGGTTAAACAGTGTGACCACATTACATGATCGGTAGATTAAGTTATTGGGTGTCTGGCAAAATTGACTACACCACATATTTCTATTTCTATTTTTATTTTATTAAGATAACTTTTTAAAAAAATGAAATTATTAAATAAGTGGAATTAAGTAGTAAGAATGACAGGTAAAGAAAGAGGCATGCTGAAATCCCACAATGTGAAGCTGTGACATCATTATTGATAGACAACAGTTTCATGAAGATTAGGTTTTTGTATTTAGAAGAATACAAGTTCTAAACAACCGGCCCCCTCAATGTTTAATAAATTGAGAGGTCGAAACTCGAAACAATTACAGACGGGCCAGTTCTACATGATGAGAACAATCAAACAAGCTGAAGAAAAAAATAACGGAGAAAAACATACCAAATAAATTAGATCCGAAGAAAAGACACTGATTCATGAAGATTAGTTTTTTTTTTTTTTTTTTTTTTGCATAGGTAAGAATTCGAAATACCAGACATTTAAATTGAAAGGGTGTAAGAAACGCAAGACGGATAGATCATCATGATACAACAACCCACAAACAATGAACCAATCAAAAAAAGCAAAATTGAAGAAAATAACCCTTAAAAAACTATGAACTAAGAAGATGCCCGACTTCAAGAATGATTTTTGCAAGCAAAGACATTCTAATAATCTAATGGTTGTCTATTGTAAAGAAGAAGAAGAAGAAGAAGAAGAAGATCGGCTGTGCGAGAATGGAAGACTCGGTGCAAAAGAAGAGGCTATACAACAACAAATGATAAAACACAACAAACCTAAAGCTAGCAGGTCGGGGACGTAGACTACGGACGAAGCCAAGCACCATCGAGTAATGAAGCCATTTTTTAATATGAATTACAATTTTACTAAACCAACCATGAAAAAAAAAAGCAGCAACAACAACAACCCAGTATATCCCGCGATTAAGCATGGTCTGGGGGTTAGGATGTACGCACTCTTCCCCGAACTAGTCGAGAGAGTGTTTCCGATAGACTCAAAACAATAGGGCATAAACAAAACATGGAAACATGCCAAATAATAGAGAGTGATGTAAAAAGGGAGCAAAGAGCAAAGCAAAAAAGAAGCATAAACAACAGGACCCAACACCCATCCTCAAACTTCTGTAGCTTCTAACCATCAGAAGCCCGAATGCATCTCCTCCAGCGGTCTCTATCCCCTGTCATATCTCCTGAAAGATTCGGCGAGTGTAGATCATGACGAATAACCTCCATCCAACTTTTCTTCGGTCTACCTCTCCCCCTACAGATAGCACCAAGGTCCAAGCTCTCACACCTACGAACAGGCTTAGATATGGGTCTCCTGCGAACGTGTCCAAACCACCGCAATCTAGACTCTGCGTAGTTTGTCAACAATACTCGTCACTCCAACCTTGCTCCTAATAACCTCATTTCTGATTCTATCCAGTCTCGTGTGCTCACTCATCCAACGCAACATTCTCATCTTAGCGACTGTCAACTTCTGTTCTTGAGCTTTAGTAATAGGCCAGCATTCCGAGCCATACAATAAGGTTGGTCTAACAACTACCTTGTAGAATTTCCCTTTCAATTTTGCCGGTACTTTCATGTCGCAAAGAACCCCTAACGCTTTTCTCCATCTCAACCAACCCGCCTGGATTCGATGCTCAATATCCCTATCGACACCCCATCGCTCTGAACGTACGAGCCAAGGTACTTAAATAACTCTTTCCTAGGGACAAAATCTCCTCCCAATAAAACTGATGCATCTGGTTCCCCGACCTCCCCAAAACGAAACCGAACATACTCTGTCTTGCTCCTACTAATCCTGAAATCCTTAGACTCCAGCACCTCTCTCCATATTTCAAGCATGCGAGCCAAACCCGATCTTGAGTTATCCACTAAAACGAGATCGTCAGCAAACAACATGCACCAAGGGACCTCTTACTGGAGAGGAGCAGAAAGTGTGTCCATAACTAGCGTGAATAAAAGCGGACTGAGCGTTGAACCTTGGTGAAGCCCCACATGCACCTCAAAGTACTATGAATCCCCACACTGCGTTCTGACACTAGTCAGCGAACCATCATACATATCCCTGATAACTCTGATATACGACCCCAGAACTCCCTTCTCTACCTAGCATTTCCAAAGAAGCTCCCTCGACACACTGTCATAGGCCTCACATTCTCCTCTAACCAATTTCTGAATTTATGCTGAACCAATTTTTATTTTTAATTTTAATTTTAAAGGAGAGTAGATTCATAGCTTAAAACCTCACATTCTCCTCTAACCAAGAACAGTGTTCTAATCTAAGAAGGAATGGTTCAACAGGTCTAATCCCATTCAAATTCTTAACTTATAAAAAAATATGTATAAATAAATAAAATACAAAGTGTTTTTTTGCTCCTTGCTATACAATCTTGGTCTTTGGATTGGAGAAAGGACAAAACATATCTTAATAATGAAAAGAAGAAGCAAAGCTCAAAGGGTATGGTATGATCATTAAGAGTAGAACAATAAATCTAACCACTAAAAGATCTGGTTAGATCTTCAGGGCTTCCCTGAATCCAATGGCGACGCTGTTTTCTGCACCTTTTGTACCAAGAGGACCCGTCACTGGGTTCCCTTTCTGCATCATGGCTACGAACTCGTTGTAATCTATCCGTCCATCCTGTGAAAAACGAAAGAATTTGCAATTGTAACTAACTACCAATGAATCACACTTCCTAGATTCAACCAAACGAGCACTTGAATGATGAAAGGAGACTTACATTGTCCTGATCAACTTCGCAGATCATTTCTTCCAAGCGCACATCCTCTATACCAAACTCCTCGCAGGCCTGCTGAAGCTCGTCTGCAGTTATATAGCCGCTTCCATCCTTGTCAAAGTAGGAGAATGCAGCAAACAGATGGTCTTCCTTCTCCACCTTGTTTAAATGCAAGGTTGCAGCAATGAACTCCCCGTAATCAATTGTTCCGCTATTATCAACATCAGCCTGTGCTTTCAAGCATTACAGATTACTAAAAATGAATAGAGCTTGCAACAGTCAACAAGGATTGAAGAAAAATTGAATCTTACTGCTTGCATCAGATCATAGATTTCGGACTCCTTGAGGTTTGCACCAACTTTCTGAAGCCCAGCCTTGAGTTCTTCGTATGTGATTTGACCGCTGTTGTCTGCGTCTATCATCTTGAACATTTCTTTGAGGCCAGCTATTTCTTCTTCTGATAAAGTCTCTGCAATGACCTACAGGAAAATGAATACATAAGAGCATTAAGCTTCATGGTTGACACCAATGAGTGTGTAAAATGGCGATGTGTTATATTTGAAGACTTACTCTAAGAGCCATTTTCTTGAGTTTATTCATAGCTCTGAATTGTTTCATACGACTCAAGACCGCGGAATCAAGAGGCTTGTCAGGAGCTACGCCATCTACCTGTACCCAAGGGTGGCCTGCAGAGTATTTTTACCATTTCAATTCCAAAAGGACCGAAACACATATCTAAGGTTACCAACATATGTATGGAGCTCCAAAGTATTGGAAATGTATCGGTTATCTACTGAATATAACATCTCACATAGAACTTCATGGGCAGTCAATCTCTTCCTAGGATCTCGAACAAGCATTTTGCGTACTAGATCTTTGGCATCGTCAGAGATATGGGGCCAAGGACCGGTCTCAAAGTCTAAGTCACCGTGCAGCACTTACTCAAATATCTCTTGCTCGTTATCTACATATATCATCCATGAAAAAAGATGAGGATGATTTGGATGACAATGAGGAAAATGTTGAGGAAAAATCCTATAGATTCAAGACAAACTACAAAGTTAGCACCCTTACCACCCCAAAAAGGAGGCACCCCGCTAAGCAAAATGTATATTATAACTCCTGCACTCCAAACATCCGCTTCTGGACCATAACGCTTGCGCAGTACTTCAGGCGCGACATAGTAGGGGCTACCGATCACATCTGTAAACTTTTCATCTGAAAAGAGATTTGTCTTATCAATATATGAACCATAACAAAAGCAAGAAAAAAAAGATGCAGCGAGAAAAGAGATTTTCTGCCAGCAAACATATTGATTTATGTTCTCAGCCAGTCAAAATGATCTGTAAAGATCAGGCTGAATCTAAAGTTTTTAATCTACCACGCCATCCACACGACTGAAATCAGTACACAAGCTTGTCATCATAGACAGCCAAAAGAATGAGATCAGTACACAAACTTGTCGCCGAATGCCAAAATGACTTTGCAGAAGACTTTGCAAATCCAACCTTTTGATTAAATTCTTTGGTATAAATTCACCTCTATGATGGATAGGAAATGGCGCAATTTTTGGTCCTTCGTTTATTCCTTATCCTTTTGATTTTACAACTACACTCTTGATTTAGCCATTTAGTCTTACCTTTTCATAATCTCCAAAATGATGAATGTGAATGTATACTATAGTAGTTACCAAATGATGAAGATAAAAATGTACCTGGTTTGAAGAATATAGACAATCCAAAATCAATAGTCTTAAGAAGAGAGTCCTCCTCGTGACCAACAAAGAGAAAGTTCTCAGGCTTGAGGTCGCGATGCATAACCCCAAGCGAATGGCAGGCTTCTACGACTCCAACAATCGTCCTAGTAAGCTCAGCCGCTTGTCTTTCAGAATAATGCCCGCGCTGAATGATCCTGTCAAAAAGCTCACCCCCTTTGCAAAGCTCCATCACAAGATGGACCGCGATTGCATCCTCATAAGCTGCCTTGATGGAGACAACACTGGGGTTCCCTGACAAGTGGTGCATTATTTGAATCTCCCTCCTCACATCTTCCACATCCTCATCCGTCAACAGCTTCCTCTTGGCAATCGACTTGCACGCGTACTCTTCCCCAGTCGCCTTATCAATGCAAAAGAATGTGGTTCCGAATTGCCCCTGTCCTAGTTTCCTCCCTAGAGTGTAAAACTCCTTGATGTTCCCTGTCCCCTTTTGGAGAACCGACTCCACACGAAGCCCTGCGCTCGCTACCCTCTTAAACTCGAGAGGCTTCTTCGGCTTTGCTTGCTCTAATGGCTCCACTTCCACCTTGGGTATTGTCATTTGCACAGGGGGGTCATTTTGGGTGGGCAAAGGCAATTCTGGCTCCTTAGGTTGAGCAGGAGTTGGGGTTGGTTCATGGCTCCCATTCTCGCCACTAGGCGAAGATGCCCCATCTTCGACACCTCGAATTCGCCACATTGCAGCTGAAACAGACTGCAAAAACCCCTGCTTTGGAATGCTAGGACCTACACAGGTATTCCCCATCTTTTCTCCTTTCTCTCAACTATAGTCTCAAGCAGTTCGGATTCGATCCAATCACTAATTACCCTAATAGAAATGGATGAACACTAGAAAGATAAGATCTAATACTATCAAAATCTCACTTAGATGTTCCAAGTCCAGACAGAGATAAGATCTGATCTTATAACTTCACAATCTAAATCTACAACTATCAATAAAGTCAACCCTACACATAGGTTAATGGAAATCGATCAAACTAAAATGAATGTGGGTAGATATGATTCAACTAGAACAGAAATTGGGGCAACAAAAAAGGGCCAACAGCGTGAATAAATGAAGCTCAGATTCACTTAAAATGGGTTGATAGCAGGAACCCAGATGGGGAAATTAATTACCCAAGAACTGATTTTTCAAGCAAGAAACATCAAATCAAAGGCAAATGGGAATGAAACCCATGAAATTGAATCCAGAAAGGAAGGGTCACATGCAAACTGTACTCCAACCCAATCAGCTTCTCACAGTTACGGTCTCAGGAGAAAACAACAAATCAAAGTGGAATGCAAATTGGATCAATCTGGGATTCAAAGCAGTAATTTTTTTTTTGAAAGGAGCTAAAAAAAAAAAGCAATTGGTATGAAGCCGAAAATTGAATTGAACTGATTGAGTAAACAAGTAGTAGGACCAGAAGGGGGGGAAAATGATGGCAATGGAGGAGGGGAGAGCGGTATCAGAAAGAAGTACTCCGTATATATTTATCCATTTAGGCTAAAATTACACATAACCACCCTTCATCTTTAAAATTACATTTAACCACCCTTTTTCCTTTCTTTTTTTGACAAGGTAAGAATTCGAGGGTCAGATAGACCTAACACGTCGAGTGGCTGACAAAGTCGGCAGACGGCGAACCGTAAAAAATGCAACCTAAAAAAGAGAGGTGCAATACATGCAATGACAAGCTAACAGATCTAGGCAGACAAATGAACCTAACCCTAATATGCTGGGCACAATATGATAATAGATTTTTTTTACATTTTATGTTTTTTTTAATGAATTAATAAGGATAAAATGGTCATGGGTAAAGGGTGGATAAAGGCAGTCCGGATCCCCTATAATACCTGATGTTACATTTGATGTTATACTTAATTATTTTGCGTATAAATTTACATTAAATTTTTTTATAAAAACTATATTTATATTCTATACACTTATAGTAACATGTTTATAAAATTTTATTACAAAAAAAACTATTATTAAAAATTATGGATAATTAAAAGATTGATTATTTTAGAAAATATTTTTTATATTTTTGTAAAACATATGTTTTAATATAAAAAAAATTATAACCATGTTAATATAAGTGTGTAGAGTATAAATATAATTAAGTATAACCCCAAATGTAACACACAAAGTGTTATAGCCTTATAGCCTATAGGGGATCTAAATTGGGATTAATGGGAACTTTAGTTTAATTTTTAAGGTAACGGGAATTGTTTTGCAAAATGACCTCAATAAGAGGTGGTTTGTGCAATTTATTCCAGATGTTTGTTTTACTTTCTTTCTTGTTTTTTTTTTTGTTCAAAAACTATCCTTTGTCAAACGCTCACTCAACAAAAAAAACAAAAGATCGTATGATTGGCAATTCAGCATAGTGTAGATCTACCCAAGTAAATCCAAGAAAACGCGTTATCTTCTGGGTAAGCTTAATTGGGTGTTTGGGGAAAAAAAATTATTAGGTGAGGTGTAGATCAACTGACCAAGCACACAACACCAAGAAGATGGGTTAGGGTATGTGATACTATATTTTTTTATGATTAGTCTTGCAATAAAATAGTCATATAACAATATTGTCGTACTTTAAGGTTTATTACTATCATTTTGTACTGAGACATGTAAGAGAAATTACATTAATTATGATTTTTTTAAAAAGAAACGAATACTTTTTATTTCATAATTCTTAACATTTTACTTTTTAACACGTTTTAATATTAAAAAAAAAAAAACTAGTATTAAAAATATCAATTTTTGTATATACATATATAATTTTATACTAGTAATAAATATTAAATTATTAAATTATATATTATAATAATAAAATTAATATTTTATATACAAAATATATAATTTTGCAATCAAAGGAACATCAACAAATTACACTGGTGATTCCCCAGTCTGTGTGTCTGAGAGTGTATACAGATATTAAAACTCTCTCAATGAAAGAGCCCCAAAAACTCTCCAACTCTGGGTGTTTGCGAACCCCAGCCCAACCCTTCTCCGATGAACAGTGGCGGCGATGCCGGCACACTACAATCTCCCTCGAGCCTCTCCCACAGCCTTGTCAGTCTGATTGGGTGGATCCGACTGTAACTTCCTGCCGATCCCTTTCTATCGCTGCCGTTCTAGGCCCTCGCCCAGACACCCAATCCACCGTGTCGGCGATTCCTGTCAAATCGAATGTCATATGCCTTTCTCCGCCTTGGTACATCTTGTTCACAGGCCTTGGTGTTGATGATTATTATCACATCCCCTTTTTTCACCTCGGGTTCTCTGGGCTAGGGTTTCTGTCTACAACCTTGACCTGTGTGTCTAAACCCCCCCCCTTGGCCCGGTCCTTCACGGTGGTGGCTAATTGGTTTCTTCAACGGTGTGAGGTCTGCGCTAGTTTTGATTTGCTCTAGGAGGATGAGTTGCGTTGTCTGCGTCTTCTTAGGCGTGATCGATTGGTCTATGTGGTGTATTCCCCAATTTTCACGTCTCCTCCCTGATTATAAAAGGTTGGGCTGGGATTGGGCTCCATACTTTTCTCCCCTCTACCCCTCTTTCCCTCCTATCATTCCTTCTCTGTGTTTCTTTTCTGCTCTGTCCTGGTGTGGAATGTCTTATGCTATTGGTAACAACATGGGAACGGTGCCTTGTGTACCTTCCTTGCCTAACTCCCGAAAGGGCCAAACCCCTCCCCGCGAGGCTAAACATTCAAATCAGGGGCCTAACCCTGCCGAAAACTGTTGCCAGCCAAAGCTGGAGGACAAACGCACATGCCACGAAAAGCAAGCTCTGAACTTGGGGAGTCCCAAGAGCACCAGGTTTATTTGTTTTGGGTTGACGCATTTTGTATTTTTCTGTACTATAAACTTGTCTCTCCCCTCCGACGGACATGATTCCTGTTCGGATGCTTATATGTGGACATCGAATTTCTTGGTGTGGATGTCTTATTTGACTCATCCTAGAAGTAAATGTGTATGTATTTGGTTATATGCACTCTGTATTTGCAGCAGCTTTGATGTGGTTTTGCTACCGTCTCAAGCAAAGCTTAATTCCTTTAACACAAGAATTGTTGGGCTTCTGAAATCCAAGTTGATACTGCGCATCCCTGCTCTGTGGATCCGGGATCAGCCGGTTGGGATCCTTTCCCACCATGAATATCATATCTTTGTATGGCCTAACATTAACTATCACTTTATAATTGAATTTCTTCTTCTATATATTCTTGAGTATCTATGGCCAGCGGGGTTCCCTCCTGATTTGCAGGTCTCAAACTCCATCTGCTTTGGGGGGTACTTCTGCTTTCCATGGCAAAGGTTTCTCCATTTCTATGACTTATAATAACACATGGATCTTAATCAACATCGTCGTTCATCCATGTGTTTGGGCCCCAAGCTCCCTCTCTTTTCAATCAGATATTTCATGGTTTTTGCATAAGTCTGTTGCATGGGTTAACCCAAATCTTGGGAGTAAGGGGGCTGTTAATGGAAAAATGCAATGGATATATGATATTCTAAAGGAACTTGATTACTTTATAGTTAATATGGACAAGTTAGGTTTCTCCGAGAACAACTTTCTAACTCTCATTTCAATACACCGGATGGATCCTTGGCTCTCCCACCTCTTGGGTTTCGATGGTCACCCTCTTTGTTGGTGGTTGACTATGTTGATTATGTTTGATGACCGTCACAAGTGGATTATAATTTGTTCTTGCTTACATAATCTACTTTCGTCGTTTGACAAAACAGGGGTTCACATAGGCTATTCTTGCTTTTGTTTCCCTTTCGAACAAGGCTCGATCATGACCGGGATGAGAATGTTTACTTTTGTCATTCATTTAAAAGGCCTTACGACTCCTTGGTTTTGGGTGTTACTAATGATAAATGTTCTTTGCTCTCTCTCGTTGTGGTTACTTAGTAAAGCAGGAGTGGAAACAGTTGGTGTCTTTGATGATGCTAGGACAAATCTATATCTCCAAAACTATTCTAATTGGCAAAGTCTTCTTGAGCACTTTCTAATACATAGCCACTGTCATACTACATATAAAGGCACACTAGATGAAACACTTGGCGATGTTAGCAAAAACAGGAAGAGTTTGAATTCAAATCTTCTAATGGAGCACCAAATGAGTAATCGCAAAATAGTTTATCAAAATTGCATCGATGAAAGGACTCCGAAACTTAGTCTTTTCATCCTCATTGATGTTTTATGAAGATATGCTCCTGGAATTGTCGTGGAGTTGGAAAGCGAACCTTCTGGACGGAAATAGATTCAATGTGTAAAAACGAGCACATTCAAGTTTTGTCACTGGCGGAAACAAAGTCTGAAATAGGTCCCAACGACAAGATGTGGAAGAATATTGGGTTTGATGAAGGGGTTTGGTCACCTTCCATTGGGTGTTCGGGAGGCATTGGGGTCCTTTGGAAAACGCACCAACTGCCAAATGTATCAATTTCCGTCTCCGTGCACACTCCCCGTATTATTGGACTCAGACTAGAAAGTCTACAGAATGGTTTTCCGATTCTGGCTCTCTTCGTCTATGCACCACCAACTCCGAATGATAAAGATGCTTTTTGGGAAACACTAATAACAATTGTAAACGAGTCTTCTATTCCTTGCATGGTTTTAGGAGATCTTAACGAAATCTTGTGTAGCACTGACAAATTAGGCGGAGCCGCCACTCGAACATCTAGATTTACTCGGCTAATATCCTTCAAAAACGATTGCAATTTATTTGACATACCCACCTTCGGAAACCCGTTCACATGGAGAAAGAATCCGGAGGAAAACTACAACATCCGTGAAAAACTAGATCGCGTACTAGTTCACCAACAAATCATTACAGCGTTCCCCAATATGATAACCCATAACGGTGCCTTCTCGTCCTCAGATCACTGCCCAATTTCTATCTCAATTAACGATGACTCTACCTTCAAAGCCCCGCCTTTTAAATTTGAGAATGTATGGCTATTGCGGAAAGACTTTCGAAATATTGTGAAGCAATCTTGGCGAGCATCCTGCCCTGGCTCAGCTATGTTTCAACTAATGTTTAAACATAAAATACTGAAAAGAAAGGCAAAAGAATGGAACAAAAAAAAGCTTCGGTAACATCTTCCGGCAACTAAAAGAGGTGGATTCTGAGCTCCTGCTTATCCAATCCACGGGCTCAACTACAACATCCCAACCATCTCAAACAAAGGAAAAACAGCTGATTATGAAGCGAGAAAAGCTCCTTCTTTTTCAGAAATCATACTGGAGCCAAAGGGCAAAAACTAAACACCTCAAACTTTCAGACTCCAACACAGCTTATTTTCACCGGGTGGCTTCAGGACGACGTCACAGGAAACAAATTCGAAACATTACCTCCTCGAGTGGCACACTGATTGTGGGAGAGGAGAACGTCAGGAATGAGATAAAAAAGGAATTTGAAAATAGGTTTAAGAAAGAGCCGATAGAGGAAGGGCTTCTGTCTGAACTTCTGAACCTGATTCAACCTTCTATCTCGACAGAAGAAAACAGTTTCCTTATCGCACTTCCATCAAACTTAGAGATCAAAACGGCGGTGTTCAGTATGGTTAGAAACAAGTCCCCAGGCCCAGATGGATTTACAGCTGAATTCTACACCAAATACTGGGATATTGTCGGGAAATCAGTAATTTGTGCGGTTAAAGGATTCTTTCACTCCGGGAGAATGCTACGCCAAATAAACCATATGTTTATCTCCCTGCTACCAAAAAAGGATGATCCAACATCCACCTGTCACTACATGCCCATCAGTTTATGTTCAAATATTTACAAAATAATTTTCAAAATATTGACTGAAAGATTAAAAAAGGTAATCGGGAAACTCATACATCCTCTGCAGGGTGCGTTTGTTTCCGACAGAGCGATACAGGACAATGTTCTCATAGACCATGAAATCTTCCACTCCTACAAAAATCGTAGGGGACGTGAAGGCTGGCTGGCAATAAAGTTAGACATGGAAAAAGCATACGATAGGGTAGATTGACACTTCATTAAAAGTGTGCTCCTCAAATTTGGTTTTCACGCTACGTTTACTTCATGGATTATGGAGTGTATAACATCTGTCTCATTCTCTGTGTTAGTAAACAACGGTCCTACTGAGCTGTTCTTTCCATCACGTGGTATCCGTCAAGGGGATCCTCTGTCTCCTTTCCTCTTTATTTTAGGGGCAGAAATTCTCGCCCGTAAACTCGCTGCTGAAGCCAACATAGACAGATCCAACATTGGCTTCCCAATAGGACAAAATGGGCCCCGAGTTCCATTCCTCTCCTTTGCGGACGACATTATCATCTTCTCTAAAGGGAGTGTGGAGGCGGGGTGCAAAGTCAAATCGATAATTGATTCATATTGCAGAGTGTCGGGTCAAAAGGTCAATTACCATAAATCTAGTTTTCAAGCCACGTCAGGAATACCAAACCACAGGATCCTTGAATTACGTAACTGCCTCAGTATCACAAATGAAAACTCAATAGAGAAGTATCTGGGCTGCCCTATTATTAATGGTCGAGTCACCAGCAGTACATTTGAAGACATCATCTGGAAATCCAAACAACAACTGTCGAAGTGGAGGGCCAATGCGATTTCGCAACAAGGTCGTGCAACCCTGATAAACTCCAACCTTTCGGCTAAGCCGCTGCATGTAATGCAGAATTTCATGCTCCCCGCAGCAATACATAAAGAACTAGACCAAATAAATCGCTCTTTCTTCTGGAACAAGGATTTACAGTACCGGCCGTTAATTAGTTGGGATAGGATATGCAAACCAAAGCAGTTCGGAGGGCTGGGGATTCGCAAATCCGGAGAAATGAATGTCGCTCTTCAGATGAAACTTCTATGGAAAATTCTGGCAGAGCCCGATAACATTTGGGTCACGTTGATCAGACATAAGTATCTGCGTTCTGCTAGTATTTTCGAGTACAAACGATCGGGAACTAGCTCGTGGCAGTGGTCCAAGCTCTCTAATTTAATTGACACTTTTAAATCAGGCCTTATTTGGTCGGTAGGAAACGGACGCACTATAAAATTCTGGACAGATAATTGGATCACTACCTCCTCCCTTGAATCTCGGGTCAGTTGCCGCTTGGGATTCGATCAGAATGAGACCGTAAGTGACTATATTATAGGGGGGAAATGGTGGAGCGAGAAGTTGCACATGGCCCTACCAAACAACATCGTAAGAGAGATTTTAGACATCCCTCTCGCTCCCGGCATCAAATCTACAAGACCGTCTATACTGGTGGCCGGATAGAGAATGATGGTTTACTACGGCAAGCGCCTACAAATTGATAACAGCACAAGCCACTGCAACGCCCGATAGGAATGCTTGGATTTGGAAGATTGACGCGCCTCCAAAGGTCAAGAATTTTCTATGGAAGATTGCACAGAATGGCCTGCCCACAGCCGTGCGTAGGGGTGGGCACGGGACGGGACGGGATTGAGCCGGGATGGGACTCGTCCCGCGAAATTTTTACGGGACGGGATTGACACTTTTTTTTCGGGACGGGATCGGGACGGGATGGTGTCTGGACGGGACGGGATCGGGACGGGACGGGCCTTGTCCCGCATATAAAAATAATAAAATATTATATAAATTTGCAAAGTGAAAAATGCTTTCATAATTCATTATTTTGTATAATATGTTGAATACGATATTCTTCTCAACTATATTATTCAGGATTATTATTATTTTTATTTTTATTATTATTATTATTATTATTATTATTATTATTATTATTATTATAATACTATTATTAATTCATACAATGATTGTATAATTAATTATAATGTTCAACATATTTGGCTACATTATCTTACTAGATCAGGACGGAAAGGAATTGAGACGAGATTCACCAGATATTGTCTCATTATCTATTGATAGTTGGGAAGAATACCATAATTAGCTATTTGCCTCTTGTAACTCTAAATGGGTATAATAACAACAACAACAATAATAATAATAATCCCACGTTATAATTAAAAATAAAATAAAATAATATTACTAATTTTTATTGTTATTATTATAAAATAATTATACTTTACAAGAAAAAAATATAACATGATATAATAATAATATAATAATATAATAATAATAATAATAATTTTATTATAAATTAATATTATTATTAAACTATATTATAATATTATATAATAATATTATTATTATATATTGAAAATTATTATTATAGTTATAAATAATATTTGCTCAAATAATAATAATAATATTATTATTATTATAAACAAATATTATTATTATTATTATTATAAATGGAATATTATGATTATAATTATAATTATAATATTTGCTCAAAATAATAATACTAATAATATGTTATTATGATTCTATAATATTATAATAATAATAATAATAATATTATTATTATTATTATTATTATTATTATTATTATTATTATTATTATTATTATTATTATTATTATTATTATTATATGCGGGACGGGACGGGATTTACGGGATCCCACCGGGATCGTCCCGCGTTTCGTCCCGCATAATTTTTGCGGGACGGGATCGGGACGGGATTCGCTATTTTGTCCTAAATCCCACCGGGATCGGGACGGGACCGGGACGGGATCGGGATTTGCGGGATTTGTGCCCACCCCTAGCCGTGCGCCTATCGTGTAGGGGGTCAGCTGTCCTTGCTACTTGTTCACTATGTAATATGGCCTCTGAAGACGAGGTTCACTTGTTTCTGGAATGTTCTTTTATACGGAAAATATACCAACTTCCGTGTCGAGAACAAACTGAAATTGCACGTTTGATCAGCCAATCGCGGGATTTTAGACCCATTCTTTCCACTCTGGGCAACAGCCTAACCACTGCCACTATGAGTGACCTTGCCTTCAGTTGGTGGACTATTTGGTACACCAGAGACCAACACTTGTTTCAGCAAGCAACAATCCCGCATCACAACTCTGTCGTTCATCAGATTAGATCACACGTGGAAAACTGGAAAAAGACATCCGCGGTTGAGGAAGAATGTGACAACAATATGAGACCCTCACCAAGGAACTACCAAAGGAGGGCTGACAAACAAAGAGCAATTCGCTGGCGTAAGCCTCCGTTGGGTTGGTTTAAACTAAATATTGATGGCTCTTCGTTACCCAACGGTGACAGTACGGCGGGCATCATTATTAGAGATAGGAATGGCAGGTCCATTGCCATTCAACACAAAATACTAGGAAGACAACCGGCCATTACAGCTGAGGCACTTGCTCTCAAAATGGGGATCCAGAAAGCATTACAACTTAACATTGACAAATTACAAATTGAAGGAGACTGTAAGATAATCATAGACCATCTAAATAGGACATCTAAATGCCCTTGGGAAATTGAATTGATCCTATCTGATGCTCAAGTCATGTTATCAACTATGAAAGAAGTAGTTTACTTTCACGTACCTCGTACGGGCAATAGAGTGGCAGACAAGGTTGCACACCTTAGCCACTCTGCCCGAGGTAGTGATATTACAAATAACCCAGGTCTTATTGACCTCATCCGCAAGGATGCTGCCGGGTAGGGCTTGCCCACCCGAATTTTTTCCTAATCAAAAAAAAAAAAAAAAAACAAATTACACTATATTTCTATGATAAACCAAACACTCGAATCATTGGAAGTACGGAATATAACTTACATGTAGAGAGAAGGGGCCTTCTCTCTAGATTTGTTTATCAATTAGCCCCAAATGTATCATCGAAGTCCCTAATTTCTATCCATATGTTGCTATCCTTCCCAAATCAATCTATCCATTGGTCTAATCAGCACCTTCCAGTACAATTTTCGGAACCATCTCCTCCATATGGCCTTCCCTTTGTGTCGTTTCGACATGGTTTCGACTTCCGAGTTGGGCTTCTCATTGGCCACCTTGGTCATCGGTTTCCTCCTTCATAGTCCCTCCCTCAACCCACCTGTAGGTTCTTCCTATCGGTGCACCTATTCCATACCCGGTGTCTCTCATCTCCGGCCAGTAATCCCTCACTGTTATACTCTGCCCTTGGATTGGGTTTTCTTCTCCTCTCCTTGGTGAATCGAAATTTGTCTATCTCCCTCGATGATGCGGGACCATCCCAGACACCTTCGGACTCACCTATACTTGGGGATGGAACTATGATTCGAGCTCGCGAGAATGATGTCATCCTCAAGAGGAAGAAGAAGGCTCCACCATGGGAGAAGGTGCAAAGGTGGAAACTTGACGTTTTTTAGATTCGTTCAGCATTTGACAGCTTTTTGACGTCTCATTAAAATGAGTCGTACGGAGTCAATATTAATCGGATTTGATCGTGCCATATCTTGTCGGAACTATGACGAAGAGATCTACAACTTTTCTGTTGAAGGTTTTTCCAGATTCAACCTAGAGCTTGGCCGAAAATCACATTCTTTGAAGCTGTCACTGTTTTGACGAGAATAAACTAAGTGTTAGAACCTTTTATTGCTATTTTTAGAGATCTTCTTTATTTAAGTTATTTTAAGTAATTTAAGGGTATTTTAATTCATTCCTTTTATTTATTATTTTTATTAGAAATCAGTCTTTTAGGGTTATAAGAAGGCCGTCTCTTCTATTGTAGAACTCACGTACAATTTTATTGAAATTCTCTCTTTTTGTGTGAAACACAAGAGTGCAAGTCAATCGATTCGAAGCATTGCTCATCGATTGCAAATTGGTTATAGATCTTGCTTGGTTTGCTTTGAGTTCATCAACTTCGTGAGAGTTTGGTGATCCTGGTAATCACAAGTCCCCTCCTTGTGCCTCCAAGTTGTCTGCTTGGTTGTGTAAGGTTGTAGAGGCGGGTTTTATAGTCGTTGGTATTTGGTTCCTACCCTCTTAGGAGGCCCGATCTTCGACAATCAAGACACAAAGACAAGAACGGAAGCAAAAGACTCAAGAACACCAACACAATGACTCGATATCGACAAGAGCTAACAAAACGCAGCAACTCAATTAAACAATACCGAACTTGAAATCGACTAGAATGAAGTATGGGTTTGCCGCCGGCGGTCGAGCCTCTCGTTGTTGTCGGTGCTTCCGTCTCCGATTATAGTCTCGTCCTTCGGGCTCTGATGTCCTCTCCTCCCTGGTCAGTCTTCTTCTGTGTTTGGTTTCTGACTGGCGCTTCCTCACTTTCGCCCTTGGTCCTTTGGGACCAAGTTTGGGCCCTTTGAGCCAAGGGCTTTATCTAAATTTAAAAAGCTTGCAATCGCTTTTTAAACCCATCCGAATGGGTAGACTAAATCCCGAAAGGGTTTGATAAAAATCCTAAAAGGGTCTCGATAAACTCCTGAAAGGACTTGTAGGTGCGCTCTCTGCGAGGGTGGTTCTCAGCGGTGTTTCTGGTTGTTCTTGGCGGTCCGAATCTGAGTTGGGGCTCTAGCGTCCGGTGTCGGTGCCGGTGTTGAATCTGAGTTGAGGCTCTAGCGTCCAGTGGCAGTGTGCATCGAAGCGACTCCGTGTTCTGGAAATTTCCTTGGAGTTTCGCCTTCGTCGCCCACAGGGACTCTTAATGTACCGCTGACCAGCGATGTTATCTCCTGATGGCGCTTGGCTCCGTTCTGTCTTCGTTGTCCTCAACTTTTTTGGATTAGGCTTGTATGTTCTTCTGGGGGCTATTTGGTTGCTGCATTTGTACTGCATCGTTTTATTTTATGTTTGTATATTTGACGGTTCGACGTCGGCACTCTCAATGAGACAGGTCTGTCTAGCCTTCGAATTATTACCTTATCAAAAAAAAATCACTCGAACCATTGTAGTGTTGTAATCCATACAAAAGGACATTAAGGGCATCTTCCCTGTAAGTTATAATAGTTAGAGGAAATAACCTACCGAAAGAGAATATTCTATGAAATATTCTCTTTTGACCTATTATACGATTTTGTCGTTTCCCTCGTATGCCAATTTTAGTAGGCTAAACGTCCTATAAATAGTTAAATACTAATGTAATCATGAAATTTTGCATCACATTTACGTCACTGGATCTTATCTTTATTGTAATTTTGATGAATCTATAGGAAAAAAAATTAATGTTATTTTCTAAAAAATATTATTTATCCAATGATAATTCAAATATGTCAAATATTATAGTGATATCGAATAACTCTTAAACATCTTTACAATACTAAAACTTTTATTTTCAATTAAAAATCATAATTATATAATATATAGATTTATAATTGTATTATTTATAGAGTTATATAAATATTAAACAATTATAAATAAATGAAATATAGCATTTGGCCTTCTAAAAAAGAAAGCCAAATTTAGCCTTTCTTTTGAAAATAGGCCAAAACCAAAATTGGATTTTAGCCTAGCGTGGAAGCAAAATTAGACCAAAACCCAATTTTGATTTAATTGCCACCAAACTTAAATTCAAAATCTGTCTTAAGTTTTGTTTCAAGGGTGGGCCCCCACCCTTGAATCCCATGGAGTTGATCTCCGTATACTTGATAAGATTACCCTATAGATATTTATCCAGCTTGGATCTCAACCACTGATTTAATCAATGGTTAAACCCTCCCCCCCTCCTTTCCCCCACCATCCTCATTTTTTTTTAATTTTTTCTTTTCTTTTTTGAGAGAGGAATAGAAAACTCTATTTGGTAAACTCCGTGAAATCTAAAGTGTAACCGACAAGGACTCACATAAACCATCTGATAAGCAAATCCACTGTCAATTTTTAGCATTCTCAAAAGGCTTTTATCTTTCTCCTGTGGAAAAAGGAATCATACAAGTAAAACTAAGCAAGTAAAAAAAAACACAAGGCTGCGAATAAACAACCGGAAACTTTACTAGTTGAACTAGCTAATTGTCCTTTACAAGTCTTAAAAACAGTAGATTAACACAGAATTCGGCATCAACTTCCACAGAAGGAAAGAGCATATACATCCAAATACATAATCAAGGCTCCTTCTGTTTTGTCTCCTGTGTAAATATTGTCAAAAAATACAGTTTCCATGTTTTGCTGAGGGAACTAAGGTATCTAACTCACCTTGACCACAAAACCAAGTTATCTGTGACAAGGGAGAAGGTGGATTCACAGATGACTTGCATTTTGTTCTTGGTGACAGGAAGGTCAGCTTCGTTAAGAAATCATGTCATTGGTCTGGTCAGAAGGTGGAGGTGGATTGTCCTGCTCCATTTTGACAGGTGGGTCTGCTAGATCAACGCCAGTGTTTGGAGCCTATCATCAGCGACAGAGAAAAGTAAAAACTTTAAATACTATAGTGTTGCATCCGGTCAGAGCGATCTTGTGATAAAGCTCAAAAAGCTCACCTTTACAGACGTACTTCCAGTGTTAAATGAAGCATCCATGTCTCTGGGGTGCTCAGTCGTGTCTTTCACGGTTTCCTGAAGGCATAAGTGTTTCGTGCATAGTTACTAGGCAATTCAATAGTAAGTGTGAACTATGGCCAAAACAAACCCCAAAAAAAAACTATACATTCCTAAAAAGAATCCACAAAAACACTAGAGAAACAAATTCCAACAAAACATATACACGGTATTGTTATAAAGATATGAGTAATGGCCAAAAGAGCATACTGGATCTTTAACATCAGGCTCCATAATCTCCCTTTTCACTCTGTTTGGCAAAGGCTTACTGTACAAAAGGATAAAACATAAAACATCGTCAATAAAAATTCAGAAACAAGGATGCATCATTCATGGAGTTCAAGGGAGAAGAAAGAATCATATAGCCAAGATAACAAACACATTACCGATCATCATCAACTTCCATATCAGAATCTGGATCCCATCTTGCATCTGCATCCTCTTGATCTTCATCCGCCTGCATATTTACAGCAAAGTAAAAGAAGATGGTCACATGTATGAGTGATGCCACAAAGTGAGATGCACTGCTAGAGAAATTTTCATTACTTCCTTTCAGTGACACACCACAAGCTACAAAGGAACATTGATGTGCTATTCAAGAACATTTATGAATGTATTCTTATAATCTTATGAATCATTTCCAAACACCCCTTAATATAATTATTAGGTTTTAGATTTTTAGATTCCAGCTTCCTAGTTTTTAGGCCTTTCGCCACTTACCCCTCTTCTTCCATGTTGTTTCCCATTTCAAACATTTTAATTATTAAGACATTTAGTATTAGGAGTTATTGTTTTGCTTTCTCTATTATAAAAGGAGGCCTAGCACCTTGTAAGGCACAGACCGGAATATGAATTGAATGACAGGTTGTAAGGATTCCTCAAAATGGGCTGTTAGCGAGATTCTCACCATCAGATTTGGGGTTCAATTTTTAGTTTTAGCAAGATGCAAAAATCGCACTTCCAAACTTGAGGAAAAGATGATGATGTTCCAAAGATTAAATAAATAAGAAGATTACCTCAGGGAGCTCGGTTTCAGGTGGTCGCTCTTGGAATTGGACACTGGGTGCATGCTGAAGCTTTGAGAGATTGTCAAGAAGCTTGGACCGTATATCATCCAACATTTGGACAGTGTTTTTATTCTCCATGTTGCTAGGAGCGACATGGAGAGTGTAGTCTGGACCAAAGTATTCATAATACTCGTGCTGTGGCATCTTATCATCAACGTCAACGCCAAGTGCAACTCCAGTCTGCTTGAGAAAAGGTAGATTCATCAGCCAGATCCAGCACATTTGGATGAAGTAATATCATGTAGGATTAAGTAATATCATGTTTTTCTGAAGTCACGCTAATATCAATTGAAAGATATTATGCAATATTTGTTAACAAGGTGAATTTAAAACAGTTCGATTTTACTCTTCGTTCGGACAATGACTATTCCTTAGGAATGGGGGCTTTGATCATAGAGCTTCACATATCACGACCTTATCCTTGAGCCAAGACCGATGCCTCCTCAACACAACAAACTTTAGTGTTGAAACAACTTTAAAACGCTTACAAGCATTTCTCAGATAAGTAGAAATACCGGAAATACTCTCGACACCATGCCTAAAAATATCTGCCCAGAAACTATTTTCTTTGTATCAATGAAATGCACCATTTTCTAGTTCATGCATGAAGACGATCACTATACACCACGTAGAAAACACTAACATGAGACTGAGTGTAAGTTGGACAACTTTGGTTCTAATTATTCTCTAAGGAAGACCGGTTTTTGGATCCAAATATTGCACTTTTTTTTATTGATCCTTGCGTAAAACAGAGTTAATAAATGTTTCAAGGTAAATGAGTGAATATTTTCTTCAAAGTTATAATTTTGTCTACCAATGAATTGGCTCTCATCCATCATCTGGTGTTTGAAGAAATAAACGAAAATAAAGGGTTTTTTAAGTGCAATCACTACTCATCCAAAAAAGCAAATGAGAAGCTTTAGTAAAATTGCTTTGATTGGAAGAAAAAGTGCTAAACAGTTCAGATAATGGTAGAAAGTAATGTCTGTTGTACCTCATAACACCAGCATCGAGCTACATTTCTTATTGTATAGCCGCCGCCGCCGAGCAACAACAAAGGCACATTAAAAGATCTCATATATTTAACACACTCAGCATGGCCTCTGATCGAGAGATTAAAGCAACCCAACCTGTCTCCAGACAAAGAGTCAGCACCACATTGTAGGACAACAGCACCAGGTTTAAAAACTTCCATCACTTTGCCCATTATTGGCTTGAACAAGGACATGTAGCTCTCATCATCAATGCCATCATCCAGGGGAACATTAAGGGAGTAATATTTCCCCTTCCCATATCCAATGTCTCGAATGTCTCCTGTGCCAGGAAAGTAATCCCCGAACTTGTGAAATGAGACTGTCATGACCCTGTCAGTAGTGTAGAAAGCCTCCTCAACACCATCCCCGTGATGGATATCAATGTCCACATACAAGACCCGCTGCAAAAGCAAAAAGATAATGACAGCATAAGCAAACACATAGGAAAGATAATGAGAACATAAACAAATACTAGAAAGGCAATTGGAAACTGATACTGAATTTATTTGTTATCCACTGAAATTGAGAATTTTAGCACAAAAAGAATAATGAATAATGAATAATATTTGGCCACATTAAGAAAAGGAAAAGCAAAACCAGCTCATAATCTCACATACCTCGTGTACTTTAAGCAGTTCTAATATCGCCAGCACAATATCATTAACATAGCAAAAACCAGAAGCTTCACACTTCTTGGCATGATGCAGTCCACCTGCCCAATTGATTGCAATATCACAGAGCCCATGGTTCAACTTCACAGACCCACCAACTGAACCCCCAGCGTAAGTCTGACAAAATGAGTAAAGACCGTCAAATACAGGACAATCTTCACCAACATTAAACCTCTTCAACTGCCTCAACTGCTCCTGTTGTGTTTCTGGGGTAATGCTCCTAAGGAAGGCCACATAATCATCAGCATGAAACCTGCAAAGATCCCTGTCTCTAGCAGGAACAGGTTTCAAAACTTGCATATGCTGAAGCAGCCCATAGTGTGCTAGCAGAGCATGCGTCATGCGAATTCTATGTGGCTTCATGGGGTGACCTTGCCCATAATAATAGTTTCCAACTTCAGGATCATAGAAGTATGACACCTTTCTCTTAACACCATCAGGCCCAGAAGGAAGTGAATTGCCTCCGTTTTCCATTATCTATTAATGAAAGCAAAGAAATTATGTCAACAAAAACAAAATATTGCAATCACTTATGAATAATATAAAACCCAAGATCTAAAACAGGTAGATAAATAATTGGACTCTAATGTATTAGGTTTGATCCGGTCTAGGTTTGGTCCAGTTAGTATATGCGACCTGTTAAGCTTCAGATGAGGGAAAAAAACTGCAATTGAAATTGTCAAGCAAATGTCAAATAAATACACTCTCCATCTCAGTAAAGATGTCCTAGATGGAATTGTCAACACTTCCTATTAAATTTCCCTTTCCTCCTACATCATCCAACCACGACCTACACCATCGCTTCATCATCCAGTAACCCTCCCATCTTCTAGAACTCGACGGGAAAATCTAAACAATCGACAGAATCACAAACTCTTGAACTCCATATCTTCTCAAATAAAAAGGACACAAAAGGATTAAAATTTTGTTCGTTTAAAAAATTCCTATTTGGGATCAACGAATCTCTACAAATTTGTGAAATCGAGATTTATATCCTTCGCATTCTCACAGACACAAGTCACAACCCATATCGAGTTCAGATCCAACATGGAGTTTGAGTTTGTACCGAGATTAGGAATATGAACAAAAATTTGATCTCAAAAAAAAAATAAAGATGAAGGTGAAGAGACCATACCTGTAGCGCGAAGAGAGACGGAAGAGGAACGGAGAGTCGCCGAAAGGAGACGACGGCCGGGGTGGGGAAATCGCCTGAGGAATCGTCGTCGACAGGAGACGAAGAGAATGGGGTTAGGGTTTGTCCAAGAGATAGAGTAAAAATAAAGGGGCTCTCAAAACTCAAAAGCCGGTTGAAAATTATAAACGGTACTGGGTATTGCAATTTTCGCAAAGTATACCACACTTTTGCATATTTTGCGTGATGTCCCTAAGGTTTCAATCTTTTTGTTTCGCGCCCTTTCTTGTTAAATCTAACTAGGGTTGGGCGGTGGTAAAAAATTACCGTACCAACATGACTTTGGTACCATGTAGTTGGTAACCTACCGAAATCTTGGTACCAAAAGAAGTCGGTACGGTACACGCCACACGGTATGGAAAACTCAAATACCGTGGTACCGTTGATACCGATTATATATGTATTTTTTTAAATAAAATATTTGATAAATTGTACAAAAAATTTGCGGTGCCATCGGTACCATCGGTAGAAAATCAAATATTTGATAAATGGTACCATCGGTACCGTCGGTACCACAGAGTATAAAACGTAAATTGATTATTGAAATTGGCAATGTTGGTTACCACGGTACCGACCTTCGGTAACCGAAATTTTCGGTACCAACAATATCGGTTACTGACATTAACGGTTGGTACGTGGTACAAAAATTTCCATACCGAATGGTATCGGTACTGATACGAGGTTAGCCGTAGGATGACTCGATCTTCGACAATCAAACAAGAAATTAAAGAACAAAAGCAAGAAACAATAAAGACTCAAAGAAACGCAGCAAGAATGATCCCTTGAAGCTTTCTTGCACTAGATAATCAACACTTTTTTTTACTTACTTTTTTCCCTAGGTGAATTTTATCCTCTTAGGTCCAAGCCTTTGAATTTTTTTTCTTTCTTTGAATTTTTGGATCTGAATTTTTTTTTTTGTTTCTACAGCAACGTATGCAAGAAATTCAGCAAGTATGAAGGGAAAATAAAAAATTATAAAATTTGGTGAAAGAAATTAAAATTCAGCCCTAGAAATAGATATAGGTTAGGTTTTGTTATCTTTAGTAAGTGGATCTATCTAAGCCTTTAAGATATTTGATAGATAATATGGATTATATCCACCAAAAATCAGATTTTTAATATGGCAAAATAAATAGCAAAAGATAGAACAAAAGTTCCAAAGATAGAAAAGTAACAAACTAGGGTTCTTGTGGTGTGAAGGACTCGGCCAAGCTCGACCTATGGGGACAAAGGGATGTCGTCGACTAAAGTGTACACAAAGGGTGTGCACACGCCTTGGTCGACTCCACTGGTCTCGGCTAGACTTTGTGTTTGGGCTAAGCAACCACAACAATCACAAACAAGAAAGGTTAGTTCAATAATCAATTCAAGAACAAGAAGTAAAAGACCACAACAAGAAAATACTTTTTTTTTTGTGGGTTTTGTGTTTATGAACAATAAAAAACACAACTTTGATGTCGGAAACCAAAGCTCTGATGCCAATTTTATACGGGGTAAGCCGTAGGATGGCCCGATCTTCGACAATGAAACAAGAAACTAAAGAACGGAAGCAAGAAACAATAAAGACTCAAAGAAACGCAGCAAGAACATAAAAGAATCGACCAAGAAACACTCAAGATCGACCAAGACTCGACAAAATCTTCAAGAACAAAGGTGTGCTCGAAGTTGACACCAAGAAAGGAAACAAAGACTCGATGAAGATTGATAAAGACTCGAAATTTAATGCAAGAATTGAAAGACACGACCGATAGTGGACTGAGTCGATCTATATAGAACAAGATGAAGCCCCCAGGCCTCCTTAGAGGGTAGGAACCAACACCAATGACTATATAACCCGCCTCTACAACCCTACACAACCAAGCGAACAACTTGGAGGCACAAGGAAGGGACTCGTGAATACCAGGATCACCAAGTCTTGCGAAGTCGATGAACACAAGGCAAACCAAGCTAAAACAGTACCAATAGTTGCAATCGATGAACCACGCTTCGAATCGATTGACTATCACTCATGTGTTTCAACACAAACTGAGATTTTCATTCATTGAGAGACGTATGAGTTACAATGGAAGGATCAGCCGTCTACTTATAACCCTAAGGCTGATTTTTAATGAAAATAATAAATATAAGGGAAATTAAAATAAATCCCTAAATTACCTAAAATAACTTAAATAAAGAAGGTCTCTAAAAATAGTAAAAAAGAAAGTTCCAACACTTAGTAATTCCCGTCTAAAAATAGTGACAGCTCCAATATGTTGATTTTCGGCCAAGCTCTAGGTCGAATAAAAACCTTCAACAACAAAGTTGTAGATCTCTTCGTCCTCGTTCCAACAAGGTATGGTACGATCCAATCCGATTAATATTGACTCCGTACGACTCATTTTACTGAGACGTCGAAAAGCTGTCAAACTGCTGAACGGATCTAAAAACGAACGACCCATCAAGCTTTCACCTTTGGACCTTCTCTCATGGTGGAGCCTTCTTCTTCCTCTTGAGGATGATATCATTCTCACGATCTCGAATCATAGGTCTAACCCCAAGTATAGATATGTCCGGAGGTGTCTTGGATGGTGTCTTGGATGGTCCCGCATCAGGTACGGTACGTGGCACTAAAAAATTTACCATGGTACCATACCGTGTCAGCCCTAAATCTAACAGATCTTGTGATGCTCCGTTAGTTTTCAATTAAAAAAAAACCGGGGAAGGTTGGCATGGGAGGAGAAGCTAGGACCGCTGAATTACTCCACGGTACTGCTCAAGCCGCTTGCCGTCGGGACTCGGGGATGCCGAGGATGAAATTCACCGCCATCGACATCGCTGAAGTCGTGATTGTCGTCGTTGAATCGGTGGTGATGATTGTAACGACCCAGAATTGTGATTTTCGGGTTACGTTTCAAGTAGACCTGAGTAGACCTAGGCTAACCCGCTCGGCCCGCCCGGAGAAAAAGGCGGGCTTGGGTGGAACGATCGGCCAAAGCGGGCCGGCAGGCCCGGCCCAATAGGCCCACCGGACTGGGCTTGGGCTAAGTATGAGGCCCAAGCGGGCCGATAGGCCCGGCCCCATATACACTAATATTATAATATTATACATATAATATACATACATAAATATATATATATATATTATATATAATGATTTTTTTAATCATAATACAAACTATATATTTACACATACATTATAGTGTATATTATATATATATATACGACAATGTGTGTATATATATATATTAATATATATATATATATATATATATATATATATATATTACACAATGTGTATGTATAGTGTGTATGTATATTAATTGTGTAGTATTTTGAATTATTTACTAATTAAAAAAGAATTGATATTACGCGCGTTATCTATACATAGATATAAAAGAAAACCCATAAAATATTTAAAAATAGTATAGATTTATATGTGCTATATCTTTAATTGACTTTGCTTCTTGGATATTAGCTAAAAGGAAAATTTAGTTACATAACCAAATGGCAAATGCTATCGGGTAGCATTCCCCGTCCCGAATCCTTTCTTAGAAAAAAGCCCGTTGGGCGGCCCGACCCGCCAACAAGGGCGGGCTTGGACAAGGTAGTAGGCACAAAAACCGGGCCTAACCCAAGCCCGACCCGGTAAAATGGGCCGCAAAAATAGCTGAGGCCCGGCCCAAGCCCACCCGGCACGGCCCATGCTCAGGTCTAGTTTCAAGGGATAAAACCCTTTGTTCGGATCTTGCAATCGAGGTACGGGTCGAGGTTTCAAACCTCAAAACACTATCCTTTTAAAGCAGGGATTCCGAACCCCAAAGAAATCGGAGGGCCGTTAGGTACCCTCAGCCTGTCCTATAGACTAAGTCGCGAAAATTCATATAAGAGTAACTGCGAAAACGAAAAGAAGGTACAACTTGCCACGGTGAAGCCGGGTCAAAACCAAAAACATGGTAAATACGAGTATCCAAATTATCTAAGTTTATAAGTATGGAAGTTGGTCTTTCAATCCAATAATCGCCAAAAGGGAACCCCGTCATATAGACATCGAGCACTCAAAATTTGCAGAAAATACCTTTAAAAGAATAACGGGGAAAGGAGTCAGATCGAGCCACGCATGCGGGACCGGCAGTCCTCGCTGAGGCCACATAGTATGTGCTATACCTAATAAAGATGCTCTAATGCAGTACGAAAGTTAAACACACTAGCATGCTCCTAGTTATAATAATGTGCAGAAATACTGTAATAGGCCCAAGACAATGCCAAATGGCATATCCCTCTCCTACTCCACCCCCTTTTACATGAGTGGACCTGGCCAGTACGGTACCCATTTCATCGGGGTGGTGCACAAACCACGGAATAATAGCATGCTCAACAATACGCAAAACACATCATCATAACACCGCTTGCCCGATGGTGTTGGGCTATAGTAACATACTCATATAGACTCGATTGACTCAGGGTACCCGATGAGGCTGGGCTACCCTATGACCCTAGCAAAGACTCTAGGACTATCACATATAACGGTCGTTTTGTTTTAAACACACATAGTAACCACATGCTCAGTTCAATGCAATCCTAGCATGATACTACATGGCATGCTTTTATGCATATGCAACACCTAACATAAAATGCAACAACATGTATGAGTGTCCAACCCGAGTAAGCCCCCTAGGGAACTTACCTGAAGATGCAGAACAGCAGGATAATACAAGCAAGGGCCCAAATGCAAGTCCAAAGCAATCCAAAAGCAATACACACCTATCATCAAGCCATTTCCATAAGCCACCGAACCAACATTCATACGCACGAAACCCAAGTTCTCAACATCCTCAAAACCAATCGATGATAAAACCATTTTCCAAAACCTTTCCGATATGATCAACATCAACCAAAATCATTCTTCCAATTTCCTTCGCTCGCCTTGCTCATGCTGTTCGCGATCTCTGCCTCCATTCTTCACCTTCGTTCCGCCATAAGCGAGCCACTCCTCCAGTCTCCAGCTTTGCTCGCCTCGCTCCTGCTGTTCGCGACCCTGCTCGATCGTGTTCCACTTCAGCCTTCAAGTGCTCTTCTTTCTCCCTAATCTTATTTTGAATTATTTTTCTTTCTCCCCGATCTTATTTGAAACTGCAAGGTCTATCTGTGATTGCTACTTTGCACCTTCTCCATTTCAATTTCACGAAGCACTACTCAATTCTCTCCCTATATGTTATCTGTTCAATTTATTTGTTGATTGACTTGTATGAGTTTATAAACGCATATTAGGGCGAATTTATTTGTTGTTTATTTAATTCTTTGCCTTGTTGATTTTTAAAAAATGGAGATGACAAGCTGTTGCTCCAGTCTCCATATTATCCCAGTGTCAATCGGCCATAACAAATTATGCTTTAATTTGTTGATGGGATGGGAGTGAGCCAGGGAGGTGATTACTTGTTGATAGGAGGAAATCGAGAATGCAAATATAAATATAAATAATCACAGCAAACCAGATTCCGTCCCTTGCAAATAATTACAAGACCTCCTCCTGATGCAGCAGCGGGAAGTCGACAACAGGGTCCTCGATCGATCCACGAGGAAGCGTGTCAGCGGATCCTAGGCAGCAGAGAAAATCTCACAGAAGTCGACAACAGGGTCCTCAATCTCGAGTACAGCAACTCGACAAAAGATCGGACAGTCGAACACAGCGCAGCAGCAAGCACAGGGGCTCGTCGATATCGACCAGAGGCTACTCGATATCGAGTAGAGTCCTCGTCGACTTCGGCTTGTCTTGTCGAGTACCTGCACACAGAAGCTACAGCGATGCTAGATCGAAGATCAGTAAATCGAGGTCGACCATGCTTGGTCGAGATCGAGTAAGGGCAGAAAACTTAAAACGAAACGAAAGTAAAAACAAATGCTTTGGGACTCTCGAAATAAACTGTATGTAAAAGACTTCCAAGATTGGGGTTTGCAACAACGATAACCAAGCATGCATAAGGCAGAGATAAACAGATAATCATGTGAATTACATCAAAGGACAAGCTTTCGCCTTTTCCAACAATTAGACAACTCTTTCAAAAAACCCTAATTGTCTCTACTGATTTTATGTTTACAATCCAAGTTGTTAGTATGGATCTCCATTAGATGGGTAATAAACACATAAACAAGTAGTAGATGCTCAAAACATGATAAAGGTCGGATCTTTACCTCAAACACGCATGGCTATCGTCGGGCTCGCCCCAACCCTAGAAGTGGGTGGACTACTCGCTCTTCATCGCAACCTCAGACATCATCGATTGAAAGAAAATAACAACTTGCATTAAACTAAATTCAAAAGACTTTACAATCCCGGCGATCCAACTCTCGTTGAACGCCAAAACCTTAAAACCTTCGAACTCCTAAATCTCTATGTGGAACTACTTCTCTCCTCTCCAATTGAATGAATCTAAAATCAGCCCCATGGGCTTTATTTATAGCCTTCTATTCCTTGCTAATCAAGGATAGAAATCTCTATCTATATCTAAAATGCTTAAGGATAAATAAAAGCAACAAGGAAATTAAATCTAAATATATCTAAATGTCTTTAATGGATAGATTTTCTCCTTCCATGATGTATCTTGATAGATTGGATAGAATCGGCAATCTTCGGGCCCAAGTAATCCCACACCGAGTAGGATTCGTCAAACCGAGGAACGCGGCTTCTGGAATCGTCATCGATCTCGACAAGGGTCTTGTCGATCTCGAGTAGGAAAGTTGGTCGACTGGCTCGGTTTCGTCGTCTCGGCTAGCTGGTCCTCGACAGGCTCGGACATGGCTCACAAGTGTACTCGATCTCGAGTACCCCTTGTCGATGTCGAGTTGGGTGGCCTTGTCGACTAGGTCTTCTCGGGTGGCTCTGCTTGACAGGTTTGGATCTGGGCTCCGGGCTCGTCGATCTCGACTAACTCTTGTCGAGGTCGAGTAGGGTGTCCGGCTTCCTGGTCAGATCGGGTAACTTCTTCTCGACTCTAGGTGGGTGTTCAGAGTCTTGTCGACATCGAGTAGATCCTACTCGATCTCGAGGACGGTGTGGAGTCAGATTCTTCGTCTTCAGCTTCTCGACGTGATCCTCCTCGATCCTGGCAGGTGTCTAGACACGGCTTGTCGAGATCGACTAAGGGTAGTCGATGTCGAGTAGCTTTGTGCTCCGGTTCTTGTCTCTTGGTTTTCTCCCGAAATGGTTCCATATTCTGTGATATTAAACAGAAACTTATGTAGATCTCTATTTTTGACAAATAAGCATATACTACATAAATCCGACATATTCCCCACCCGAAATATGCAAAATGTAAAGAATATGGAACTAAAATATGCATACAGACATGGCTACTTTGGAGACATCAAATCACCCCATACTTAGACTTGCTTGTCCTCAAGCAATAACCAAACAATAACCAAGACCTACAACACATCCTTCAAGTCTTCGCCTTTGTCAAAAGCAACATCTTAAATAGCAGCAATGTAAGACAAGTGAATTTAACGTCATCACACATATATGAGCGATCCATAGGCATAGGCAATATAAATCCAACCTCACAGGGAAAATGTGTTTACACTCAACTCTCGATGTGTTTAGGCTATCAAGATCAACTCTCAACTCAATTCCATACACAGTCTCATAAACATTGCAATTTAAATATAAATCCACTTCGCAACCAATTATGAAAATGCAACAAGAATTATCAGGAGGACTTCGCTCAATAGAAGTCTTCAAAGAAGATTCCATTCGACGGGGTTGTAATGGGGCTTGGTAAGAATTAATAAGGTACGGAATTATTTGTCCATGTGGTGCTTAATACAATTCGGGAATCAAGACTCCTAAATCTCCAACACAACCAAACCATAACTTCTCAGTCATATGCATCCGCCAAACTTTCCAATTTTTCTCAATAAAGCATATAACCTTTCAAGCTTTCTAAATCTCTCCAAAATATGTATCTTGCAAATGAAAGAAATAAGGTAAATTTGGCTCATGCACTTTATTCACAAACATATGTACTTTTTCTTTATTTTATTTTTTTTTGGATTTTTTTTTGAAACGAAAATATAAAATAATACTAGAGGTGCATTTATAATGTGAGCCAAAAATCCTTTTACATAATATGTCTAGCAAGATAAAAATGTACAACCAACCCATATCTCAATAATTTCCATGATCCTTCTTGAAATGCAACATAAGCTCATTCTTTCCACAAATCATCATTCCAACCAACTCTACGTCTTAATTCCCAAATGGGGGTCAGGCTCAATTTGGCTAAGGATAATTTTGTGGAGTTTACAATAAAAGTCTCAGGCTAATGTTCTGGCTTCAAGCAGGGATAATGTAGGGTAGGTAAAGAGAGGATAAAATTGGTTTAAAAGGTGCCTCCATCATTTAATTCTCATCAACATAAACATATAAATGCATTGGTTTTGAATAACTATCACAACATTTAGAGATGCATAGGAAGAATAAGTACACTTAAGAAAGCAGAGGGATTTTTAATGTTCTCCCTATAAGGCCAAAATTCTCACTGGGACAATTTTTGTTGGATTTTAACCTTTAGCTTAGGATCATATGTGCTCAATTTCATCACAAGTTCACAATCCACATAAAAACCATTTTGAGGACTTAGGCTAAACCTTCCAAACATGCCATAGGATTTATATGATCAAGTCAGTCATTATTTATCATCATAGGACATCTAAGTTAGGGTATAAAAACTAAAGCAATGCAAAAATTTAAACAAGCATATTTTTTTTTTCCTTTTATGCAACTAAAAACAAGACTTAAAGTATGACAAAAGACTAAAATTTAAACATGAATGCGTAACATAAAAATTTAAAAATTTTCACCATGTAAAACCAAAAGCAAGAGTAACACATATGATAATGATAACGAGCCCTTCCCCCACCCCATACTTAAAATTTACAGTGTCCCCACTGTATAAAATCAAATAAAAACAAGAGTAAAGGAAGGAACTCACAGGATAACAAATCAGGGAGGGCGAATCAGTGTATGTCGAGTAGGTTTCTTGTCGATCTCGAGGAGCTTCGTCTGCGTCTAGTGGTTTTATGAAGTCAAGGAGCTTCTGGTGGCTTGTCGATGTCAAGTACGTCTACTCGAGATCGAGTAACTTCTGGGCTTCTCCTCCTTGTCGTAGTCGACTTGGCCTTCGTCGATTCTGACTGATTTTCAGGGACTCCCTATTCCACTTTTCGCGATCCTTATATGCTTGCCGACCTAAAAGTGATAGATTGCACAAGAAACAAGACTATCCACATGAAATATTCTAAAAGACATATAAAAAAAACCAAAAACAAAAACCAAAAAGCAAAAAGTTCAAAAGTCCCAAAAATTCACAAAGTTTATATACATGCTCTAGATTTTATAGTCGCTAGGCCGACTTTTCCGTTTGCGCTCAAGGACCATTGGTGTGGGGCCCGCTCATGCTTGGCCCTTCTCCTGGATCATCTAGGTCCTGATGGTAGTATGCAAGTTCAGCTGATAAGCGGTTGCTTGCATCATCTCCTTTCTCTTTCTTCTTCTTCCTTCCAGCTCTTAGTTTTCGCAGATTCTCTTAACATGGTGCCTTATCTCCCCTGAAATCATTGATAATTTTCTTTATGGACTGAGGGGGAGTAGAATTCATACCTGAACTTACCTTTTTGGACCCAAAACAGAAATCTTTGGGCTTGGGGATAATCGAGATCGAGTACTGCTGGTCGACCTCGAGTACATGGACCCCATACTTAGGCTCTTGGAAAGTCAGTGGCTCAGCAGAGGTAGTCGACATCGACAAGGGCTTGTCGAGATCGAGTAGAGGCCTTGTCGAGATCGAGTTGGTCTTGTCGATCTCGAGTACAGTGTTGGCACCTTCCTCCGCTGTTTGCTTGGTCCCGTGGTTGCTGATGCTTTTCACCTCCAGCCAGGAAATTTCCTCTTTTGCAGGGCCAAAAGAGAAATCCAAAACCTCATCGCCTATGGTGAAGGTGAGCGAGCGATTCTTAACACTAATTCTGGCATCTGCAATTGCTAAGAATGGTCTACCAAGAATAATAGGGCTAGTAGGATCTTCAGTACAGTCAATGATAAGGAAATCTGCTGGAACAAAGAATTTACCAACCTGGACAGGGACGTTCTCAACTATACCTGTAGGGATGACTACTGTATTGTTCGCCATGTATAGTTTGGCATCCACAGGTTCTATGCATCCTATTTTGACCTTCCGCCAGATTGATAGAGGCATGATGCTCACACTTGCTCCTAAATCACACAGAGACTCATATTTATATTGTCCAAAACCCAGAGTAACAGAAAACTTACCAGGGTCAGGTCTCTTTTCAGGGAAATGGAGTACTTTGCATTCGCCTGCGATGTCTGAGATGGATCGCTTCTTGCTCAGAATTTCCTTCAGAAATTTGACATATCAAGGCATCTCTTGCAAGGCTTTTGTAAAAGGAATAGAAACATTTAGTTCTTGCAGCATATTAACAAATCTGGTAAACCTACCTGCAGTGGGATCTTTCTGTGCTTTTGAAGGGAAAGGCAGTGGCTTTTTCGGAGCCAAATCAGTTGTCAGAGGTGCTGCAGAGTCGTCGACGTCGGCCAGATGCTTCTCCTCGATCTCCACTAGGGGCTCGTTGATCTCGACTTGGGTTGTCGACCTCGAGTTGCTGGTCTGCGCAGCGGAGTCCGAGCTCAGCTTCTGGTCTGTGTCGAGTAGCGGCTTGTCGAGGTCGAGTAGAGCCTCCTCGAGATCGAGTTGGGTCTGTTCTGTCTCGAGTTGCTGCTCTGCCTTGCCCTGCTGTTTCCCGACCTCTGGCTCGTGTAATTGATGCCCACTCCTGAGTTTGATAGCTGCGACGTGTCCGGTCTTCCCTTTAGGATTTGGTTCTGTTTGCCCAGGGAGCTGTCCGGACGGTCGTGGGATCTGTGCAGCGATTTGACCCATCTGCGTCTCTATTCCCCTTTTCCAGATGTTCAGTTCTCCAAATTTTGTAGTGATGTTTTGGAACTGGTTGTTGATGGTGCCCTGATTCCGACGCATCTCCTCAAGGATCAGCTGCAGATCAGCGTTCTCATTATAGTTTGTAGGAGCCCCATATTTGTTGTCGTAGTTAGTGAGCTTTTCTAGCACACCCCATGCGTCGCTTGGTGGCATCGTCAGATACTCATAGCGAGTATAATGGTTGATTTTATCCTTAGTGACTTGATCAAGAGAGTTGAAGAAGATCTCCTGAATGACGTAGGGTGGCTGTCCATGAGTAGGACAAGATCGCAGCAGTTCTTTGTAGCGTTCCCATGCCTTTGCCAGCGGTTCCCCTTGCTTCTGTTTGAAGGCGGTGATTTTCTGGCGGAGAAGTGCTGTTTTGGCGGGTGGGAAGTATTTGTTCAGAAACTCTTGCTCTACTTGGGCCCATGTGGTGAGAGATCTCGACTTCAGCCCTTCAAGCTACTTCAGTGCAGGTCCAGCGAGAGACCTGCGAAAAGCTTTCATCTTGACATATTCCAGAGTTGTACCTTCAGCAAGAGTACGACACTTGTCATGAAAATTTGTAATATGTTCAAGAGGACACTCATTAAATTTGCCATAAAAAGCATTATTTATAAGCTCTATCAGAAATTGAGTGCGAATTTCAAAGGAGTTATCAGGGATTAGAATCGCCGATTCAGGCACGACGAGAGTTGGATGCATATAATCCTCAGCAGTGGTTGGATATTGGGCAAGCTCAGCTTCTGCTTGCCTTGCGCGCTCAGCTGCTTGTTCCCTCACTGTCCTCTCATTAGCGATAGTGGTATCCTTTGCGGCTAGCTCCCTGGTAAGCCTGGCAATCAACTGTTCTTGTGTTTCAGCGGCCGCCATGATTCTTTTGAGTTTAGAGTGGATGTGTAAGAAACGCTCCGGTTCGTCTAAGCTGTCAAACACAGGCTGTAGACCAGAACGACGCCTACACCTGAAAAGTAACTCAAAGTAGACGTGAGATTCAACTACCTAAGGCGCAAATGATAGCTTCCCCGGCAACGGCGCCAATTTGTTGATAGGAGGAAATCGAGAATGCAAATATAAATATAAATAATCACGACAAACCAGATTCCGTCCCTTGTAAATAATTACAAGACCTCTTCCTGATGCAGCAGTGGGAAGTCAGGATCGATCTACGAGGAAGCGTGTCAGCGGATCCTAGGCAGCAGAGAAAATCTCACAGAAGTCGACAACAGGGTCCTCGATCTCGAGTACAGCAACTCAACAGAAGATCGGACAGTCGAACACAGCGCAACAGCAAGCACAGGGGCTCATCGATATCGACCAGAGGCTACTCGATATCGAGTAGAGTCCTCGTCGACTTCGGCTCTTCTTATTGAGTACCTGCACACAAAAGCTACATCGATGCTAGATCGAAGATCAGTAACTCGAGGTCGACCAGGCTTGGTCGAGATCGAGTAAGGGCAGAAAACTTAAAACGAAACGAAAGTAAAAACAAATGGTTTGGGACTCTCGAAATAAACTGTATGTAAAAGACTTCCAAGATTGGGGTTTGCAACAACGATAACCAAGCATGCATAAGGCAGAGATAAACAAATAATCATGTGAATTACATCAAAGGACAAGCTTTCGCCTTTTCCAACAATTAGACAACTCTTTCAAGAAACCCTAATTGTCTCTACTGATTTTATGTTTACAATCCAAGTTGTTAGCATGGATCTCCATCAGATGGGTAATAAATACATAAACAAGTAGTAGATGCTCAAAACATGATAAAGGTCAGATCTTTACCTCAAACACGCATGGCTATCGTCGGGCTCGCCCCAACCCTAGAAGTGGGTGGACTACTCGCGCTTCATCGCAACCTCAGACATCATCGATTGAAAGAAAATAACAACTTGCATTAAACTAAATTCAAAAGAATTTACAATCCCGGCGATCCAACTCTCGTTGAACCCCAAAACCTTAAAACCTTCGAACTCCTAAATCTCTATGTGGAACTACTTCTCTCCTCTCCAATTGAATGAATCTAAAATCAGCCCCATGGGCTTTATTTATAGCCTTCTATTCCTTGCTAATCAAGGATAGAAATCTCTATCTATATCTAAAATTATATCTAAAATGCTTAAGGATAAATAAAAGCAACAAGGAAATTAAATCTAAATATATCTAAATGTCTTTAATGGATAGATCTTCTCCTTCCATGATGTATCTTGATAGATTGGATAGAATCGACAATCTTCGGGCCCAAGTAATCCCACACCGAGTAGGATTCGTCAAACCGAGTAACGCGGCTTCTGGAATCGTCGTCGATCTCGACAAGGGTCTTGTCGATCTCGAGTAGGAAAGTTGGTCGACTGGCTCGGCTTCGTCGTCTCGGCTAGCTGGTCCTCGACAGGCTCGGACATGGCTCACAAGTGTACTCGATCTCGAGTACCCCTTGTCGATGTCGAGTTGGGTGGCCTTATCGACTAGGTCTTCTCGGGTGGATCTGCTTGATAGGTTTGGATCTGGGCTCCAGGCTCGTCGATCTCGACTAACTCTTGTCGAGGTCGATTAGGGTGTCCGGCTTCCTGGTCAGGTCGGGTATCTTCTTCTCGACTCTGGGTGGGTGTTCAGAGTCTTGTCGACATCGAGTAGATCCTACTCGATCTCGAGGACGGAGTGGAGTCAGATTCTTCGTCTTCAGCTTCTCGACGTGATCCTCCTCGATCTTGGCAGGTGTCTAGACACGGCTTGTCGAGATCGACTAAGGGTAGTCGATGTCGAGTAGCTTTGTGCTCCGGTTCTTGCCTCTTGGTTTTCTCCCGAAATGGTTCCATATTCTGTGATATTAAACAGAAACTTATGTAGATCTCTATTTTTGACAAATAACATATACTACATAAATCCGACATATTCCCAACCCGAAATATGCAAAATGTAAAGAATATGGAACTAAAATATGCATACAGACATGGCTACTTTGGAGACATCATTACTTTAGTTGGCCACTTTCGCTCACCTATCCGGATGATTACTTTAGTTGGCCCCGTAGTGGTCCATGAAGTCCATACCCAAGATGAGATCATCGATCCTCAATGGCATAACGATAAGGTCAGTTGGCCACTCTCGCTCACCTATCCGGATGGGGCACCCTAAAATCTCACGACTCGTCCTAACTTTGGCCTCATCCGCTAGACCAATAGTAAGTGGTGAACCACTCGTGCAGCTCAGGCTCAGTCTGGCCACGCACGCCTCTGCTATGAAGCAGTGAGTCGCATTAGTGTCAAACAAGATAGATAGGCACTCATCATGGAAGAATATTGTACATGCGGAAGTTGGGGCTGAGCGGTCATCTGCGTGCATCTGAAAAACGCGGGGCGGTGGGGGTAATCCTGGTCCTCGGCCTCCCGAGCTCGGACCACGATCATACCCGAACCCTGACGGTCCTACAAAAGATGATCCCCGACCCTGACCTGACCCAAATGGTCCTCTACCTCCACGTCCAGAACCTCTACCTCCTCTACCTCCGCCTTGGCCTCTGCCGGAAGAGTCACCTCGTAACTGGCCCTGACCCTGGCCTTGGGGATATGTCAACAGTGGTGGCTGAGGAGCCGCAGGAAGTCTCAGTGGTTGTGTAGTAGCTGGAGCTCCACGACTCTGAGGGCATGTGGCAGCTTGGTGCCCCATAGTACCACAGGTGTAATAGACAATCGAACGGTCTGGGCAAGAAGCAATGTAGTGGCCCATCTCGAAACATCCATGGCTAGTCCTCACTCTGGCATCTCCTCCATAAGGAGTCTGAACCGGGGGTGCTCTTTGTGCAGCTCCGTGATATCCTCCTCTAAACCCTCCTCTCCTAGATTTGTCATCTCCGCGGGTGTCAGCTGGACGCGCCCTCTTCGCCTCAGGGCGAACAGTAGAGTAGGAAGTCTCACACAGAATACTCTGGTGATCGTACATGAGGATAACCTCCAAAAATCGGTCAAAGCTGACAGCTCCCAAGCTGGACGCATGCAGAAGTACGGGAGGCGGCAATCTCATCGACATCAAACGAATCCGACTCTCGTCCGATGGACATAGGTGATCGCAGTATATCCGCTCACTTTCGAACTAACGAACGATGGTAGCTACAGAAGCCGACCGGTCATAGGTGTCGCGCATAAAAGATACCTCCCTAGCCATCTGTATCCCTGGTGGATAGTACTCCTTCATCATCAGGGATCTGAAGTCGTCATAGGTCCACTCGGTCCGCTGCTTCTTGTAGCCAAAGCACCTAGCATTCGCGTCCTCCCGTAGAAGTCCAGCAGCAAGTCTCTGTCTCTCAGAGACAAGCACAACAACATGGTCAAATAACCCCTCCATATCACGCAACCATCTCTCCACGTCATCTCCGACGCCTCCCGCGAATGTCGGCGAACTACACTGAGCAAACCTCTTGACCCAATCGATGCTCTTCTCAGGGCACGCATCGACCACGGGCTCGGCTGGCTGCTGAACTGGAACCTCTGGCGTCGACGCCGTAGATCGAGCCCCCCCACGTAACTCGCTCAGAATATCATGAAGCGCTGCCTCTAGTTGCCCAATCCTAGTCTATGAGGAAGATGGCACCCGGTCATCAGCTCGCGGTGGCGAAACTCGCTCCTCAGCGCTCTCAAAAGCAACTCGACGGGGGTGTCCCCTGCCGCGACGCGCCCTAACCCCAAGCCCAACTAAGCCACGTCTCGGGTCAACCATACTTGCTACATAACAATCAATATATCACTCAGCACAGAAGCACTCAACGATTCAATATGATCCTCTTCAAGTAGGATCGCCCTCAGGCCAAATTGAATTTAAGACATACAAGCATAGAGACGATCTATGCCGCCCTTCGGGGGACGGCTAACCAGAGGGGAAAATACCTCACGGTCTCCTAACCCATGCTACTCCAACCCTTGATTTCCATGAAGTCTTCACATTCCATCTGTAAAAGAAAGCTAGTATTTTGCCTACCTTCCCCGAATTCTACATCCATAAGGGATGCAAGCATAGAGACGATCTATGCCGCCCTTCGGGGGACGGCTAACCAGAGGGGAAAATACCTCACGGTCTCCTAACCCATGCTACTCCAACCCTCGATTTCCATGAAGTCTTCACATCCCATCTGTAAAAGAAAGCTAGTATTTTGCCTACCTTCCCCGAATTCTACATCCATAAGGGATGCCTATCGCATAGTCTCTACCCCACGAGTTTGCCATTCATAATTGATTGGTCTAGGGTTAGGTCCAATTAAATTCATTTTTCCCCTTGAAAACATTTTGAAAACCACTTGAAAGCAATTTGAAAACCTTGGGCCATTTTCAAAACCGCTTCAACCTACCATACTCGGTTTGCAAAACCTGGCTCTTATACCACATTTGTAACGGCCCGGGATTATGATTCCCAGGTTACGTTTCGAGGGATGAAACCCCTCGTTAGGACCTTGCACCCCGAGTACAGGTTGAAGGTTTTAAAAGCCTAATTTAATGTTTTCAAAGTGGGATTTCATACCCAAATTCGAAAGGATCGTTGGAATCCCCGGGGAAGTCCCCTGTACCTCTCGTAAGTCAAAGCATGGAAAACCAGTAGTCATGCAAATAGCGAAATCAAGTATAGTACAAGAGGGTGCCACGGCAGAGCCGGGTCAAAACGGAGTCTAAAAATGTAAATCCAAAAACATAATTAGAGTCTGGTGAAGCCGATAACTCCAGCGCTCACTCTCCGCCGAACAAAATGACCCGCGCAATAAGCAAACAGCACCAATGGGATAAACATAAATAATACCTAAAAAATTTAATGGTGAGCGGGATTAGAATGATGCCCACCTGCTGCATCCCGGCCCTAAGCACACATATACCGCCTATACCTAATAAAGATGCTTCTAGATGCAAGGCGGAATATTAACACACTAGCATGCTCCTAAGATCAAGTGCATTTTAATAGATAGGGCCCCCGCAAAGAATACCAAATGGTATGTCCCTCTTCTATCTCCACCCCCTTCCGATAGGGCGGAGACTGACTAGCTCGTGAATGCATTCCATAATAATCGGGCGGCGCGCATGCCCAACCCGTATCCACAATAAAGCCCGCATGCAGCTCATAATATAAGGAAGTTCCATGACTCGATTGACTCAGGATAGGACCCGATGGGACTGGGCCATCCTATAACCCTAGCAAAGACTCTAGTTACTTCACATATAACGGTCGTTCTGTTTACATACGCATAAAGAAATAGAATGCTCAACGGTCAATGCAACCTAGCATGATACTACATGGCATGTCGATCATGAATGCAAGCACCTAGTATATCATGCACATAAAGTAGGGAATATCTCTCTATCAATCTGAGTAAGCTCCGAAGAGACTTACCTGGTACTGCAGAACAGCAAAAGGCAATCAACCAGGCAATACGAAATCCGACACGTCACAGATGGTCACCTAACAAGTATAAGCACGTGAATGAGTCTATCTCTAAGGCACACAAAGCATAGAATTATCACACACACAACTTCACAACTTAACACAATAACCGTCACATCACCATTTCCATCATCTTAACTTTATCTCGTACCATATTCATTATAATTCTCCAATTCATCAACTTAAGACGATTCCAATTCATACTTATCCAATTTGCATGCTATCATCTTACAATCTTACTTATCATATAATTGTATATCTTCAACATAATCATCTAACATTTAACCTCACATAATAAATCACCACCCCAATATCATATCTTAAATCTAAAAATATTATCTTATATTTTAATCTCAATTACATACTATTTCTAACACCATTTTCTTTTAAACACTTTTATAAAATATTTTCTAATTCCTTAAAAGCTCAATCATTTTCATTTAATCAAAACATCCCCTTTTAAATTACCAACCCTACCTTACTTTATGTTAATTTACAAAAACCCACCCTCTTATAATTATAGAGTTCCAAAACCCGACCTTTATGTTATTAAAGGTTAAAACCGAATAAGATAGGCCCAAACCTTGGTTGTGTTTTAAAAAGAAAAAGGCCCAACATTTCCCTTTTAAATCTGAAAAAATTGGGCCAAAAGATAGGCCCATTTTCAAACTTCTAATCTGGATCCAGAAGAAGAAGGAAGAAAATGAAGGGGGGAACCCAGTTGACTTGTAAAAAAAAATGAAAAGGGCCCCAGGTGAGTTGACAAGTGAGGTGGACGGTGGGCCTAGCCTTCTTCCTTTTCCGTCGAATGAAATAGGAGAACAGAGCCTCCATTTTCTTTTGCCCAAAAACCGACGGGAAGGAAGAGGAAAGGGGGACATCTGGCGGCGGTGCTCCGGAACTCCGGCCACCCGTTATCGCCGGCCACCCCGACACACACACGGACAGGAAAGGAAAGGAAGAAGGAGGAAGAAGGGGCTCATCGAGGGCCTTTGATGCCGGAAAGCTCGGAGCTCCGGGGAGGTGCGTCCAAGGCGTCGGGGGTCAAACTCTTGTCGGAATCTGCCTAGAAATATGAGAGGGAGGTTAAAGGTGGGAGCTTTTCTCGATTTGAAGATGAAGGGGAGGAAGAGCGAGCGAAACGGAACCTTACCGAGGTAAACGGGAAAATAGAGCGGGAGGACGACGCTGGCGGCGCTCCGGCTGCTCCTGGTGGTTGTGGTGAGGTGGTGACGGAGGTGTGTAGGTGAGGAGGGGATGCGGTGGAGGAAGGGTGTGGGCGGCAACAATGGAGGATGAAGGGCCTGTGCTCTCGGCGCTTTCCTCCAAGGGAGAAAGAAGAGCTGTGTTTGGTTTCCTTGTGTTTGTGTGGAAAGATGTGTTCAAGGTTCAGATTTTATGGACAAATTTTTGGGTTTCCTTGACTGCTGCAATCGACAAAGCATGGGAAAGCGCTTCTCCTCATTTCCATTCTTGGTAAGTCAAAGCAAGGGAAGAAAAAAAAGTATATGTGTATGTTGGGTTAATTAGGGAAAGATTGATAGAGATAGGAAATTTAAAATTAAATCTCAAATTGTGGGAACCAATGTTGAATTTGGATAAGGATGTGAGAAAGATGACGGAATTGGGGTCTCGAGTCGAGTATTTAAATTTCCACCGATTGGTCCTTCAAATCCCGCTCTCTCGATCGCTTAGATATTTAAAATTGAATAGGAAATCGCCGACGGAAGGAATTTTCAAATCCCGAAATGAAAGACGAATTCGATCCTTAAATTAAAAAATTTGGGCCGGAATTTATTTTAATTTCATTTTTAATTTCCTTTTTCGAAGTTTAATATTTTGAAAAATCCGAGCCTTGTTGTGAGCTGAATCTGCCATGATTTACAGTAACTTTTATATCGATATCTGTATACATTGCATTCATTTGGGTTTAGATAGTACAGAATCTATGTAGTTTATGTTTATTTGCGAAATTATAGAATCTACACCAGTTTCTGTTTAATTCGCAGAAATCGAGGCATTTTACAGCAATTCTACAGAAGGTCGGAAAAACTCGGAAAACCACTACAGAAGTCCAAGGTCGAAGGAGCAACGGAACCAATCGAATCGAGCCAAGAACCCAGGCTACTCGATCTCGAGTAGCTCTTGCTCGACCTAGACGAGCATGTCCGAGCACGGCCTTGTCGACAGAGCCTGATCGAGAAAGCCAGACCAACCCGGCTCCGGACCCAACTCGATCTCGACAAGCCCTAGTCGAGATCGACGAAGCCTAGACACCACACCCGGAGTCGACGAGGAGAGAAGTTGCCCGAGAAGCCGAGGACGAGAAGCCGAGCACACCTTTACTCGATCTCGACGAACCCTTGTCGAGATCGACAAGCCATCCAGAGCAAGTCCGAGGAGGAGTCCTCGACGAGACCACCGAGAGCCATCTTCGACGAACCTTACTCGATCTCGACTACGCCTTATCGAGATCGACGAGACCCTGAGTCCAGATCCGAGCTTGCCGAGTAGAGCCACCCGAGGAGACCTAGTCGATGACCCATCCCTACTCGAGGTCGACTACGTCTTGTCGAGGTCGACGAGCACCAGGAACCCGGATCTGAGCCACATCGAGCAGAGCTAGCCAGGAAGTCCAGTCAACGATCCACCCTACTCGAGGTCGACGAGCCCTTGTCGAGGTCGAGTATGCCAGTGTCCAGAAACGCGTCGACGAAGACATGTCCGAGTAGACTTGGGATTCCTTGGGGCCGAAGGAGGAAGATACTATCCAAATCCATCAAGTTCTATCTATGGAAGACGCAATCTATCAAGACATGAAGACTTACCCTATTTAGTTTTATCTTTTCCTTTTAGATTTATTTCCATAAAATAATTTATTTATCTTTTAGCAATTTAGATATAAATTTAGATATAGATAGATATCTTTTTTCCTAGAATAGCTAGGGAATGAAGCCTATAAATAAAGCCCTAGGGGCTGGTTTTTCATTAATTCCGATTCAGAGAGACAATTACACATAGAGTTTAGGAGTTCTAAGGTTTTTAGGGTTTTGGCTTTCTGCGAAAGTTGATTGTCGGGATTGTAAAGGCTTTTGAATATAGTTTTATGCAAGTTATTTCTTTTCATCCATCAATGTCTGTTATTGCAATGAGGCGTGAGTAGTCCACCCACTTCTGGGGCTGGGGTGAGCCCGACGGTGGCCATGTGAGGCGATGCGATAAAGGTCAGATCTTTTGTGCGATTCATCTTCTATCCCTATGAGCATGATTCTTTTGCGAGAGTTGAAGGTGATCCTTGTTTTCATTATTGAAGCGAAAGTGATCTTAATGCAACTTGGATTAATTATGTGAAAAAGGGTTAGTAACAATTAGGGTTTATGCGAAAGCCTCTATTCACCTATTTGTTAATGACTAAAGTTATTTGATGAAAAGCATGATCTTTTATGCCTTTATGTGTTACTTTGCATGGTTATCGTTGTGGTGTTGATACCCTGGCTTTGGAAGTCTTTTAATATATTGAAGTTTATTTCTGTCAGAAATCTGAGTTTTGTTCGAAATTCTGCAAACTTAAGTTTCTGTTTTTAGTCGACCTAGAGGAAGCTTTGTCGAGATCGAGTAGAGCCTTGTCGATCTCGAGTACGGCCAGTCTAGGTCGAGTTGGTTTTTTTCTGTTCTTGTCGATTTTCAGTTTCTGTTTCTGCTTTTCTTGTCGATCTCGAGTAGGAGTTTGTCGAGATCGACGAGCCCCTTTTCCTTGCTTTTCATTTGTACTTTGCTTTGTCTTTTCTTGCTTTGCTTTGTTCTTTGCTTTTGTTTTTCTGCTTTTATTTCTGTTTCTTTCTTTTCTGTGTTTCTGTCTTTCTGCTGCTTCTGTGAGAATTTACAGCTACCTGAGAACTGCTGACGTGCTTCCTCGTGGATTCGATCCTGACTTTCTCTTACTGCATTGGAGGAGTCTTGTATTTATTTGCTGGGGCCTAAGTCTGGTTTGATCTATTTCGTTATATTTCATACTCGATTCACTCCTTACAACAAGCCTTTACATCATCCACCTCTAGAAACAAGTCTCGTCCCCGAGACTAAAATCATTCTATAGTAGGGGATGAAGTTGAAATTGGTGAGTCCAAGGATCACGTCATTGATCCCGTAAGTACCTCATAAGTGCCCCCATGAGATATCATTCTGTCGCTCTTCTTGTTATATCCCTTTATGATGGTCTTTTTGTTCAAAGGCCTACAAATTTCTCGTTTTCCAGACAATCCACAACATGTTTGCAAATACAGCAGCCCACTCTGGCCCCTTTTTTATGTTTGCAAATATCCATTCCTGAATAGATTGACACTCGAAGAAACGCTGGATGCCATACTCGCCTAGTAGCTCTTCCCATTCTTGATGAACAACATCACAGTCACGGAGCACATGGATACCGGACTCGGCCCTTGAGCATCTTGGGCAAGCGTCAGAAGTTGTAAGGTGGCGAAGAACCTTAGTACCATTCGAGAGGAACGCATCGTGAGCAGCAATAAAGACAAAGGCCCGGATACGCTGTTGGACGGGGAGCTTCCAAATTCTCCTCCATTCACCCATAGCACCACCAGGTGTATTGTGACGGATGAGCTGTTGTATTGCCGAGCTGGTAGAGAAGTTGCCTGAGGGGGAGAGACCCCAATACAACTTGTCTCTTGCTCGGGGATCGTTGTTGATGAAGACAGATTGGAGTCTTGTAAGGATATCAGCAGGCAGGTAGGCTGAGAGACAGTCCCAATTCCAAGAGTTGTCCGACCACAACTCCGCCACTGTATATCCGCTGAGCTCTTCAGGAACTTCCGAGATTGCCTTGTCAATCAAAGGTTGTTTCGTTAGCCACGAGTGCAGCCAGAACAGCGTGTTCGTGCCATTTCCAACAGCTGTTCGCAAGTTTGGCGTTAATAGCTCAACACCGTGGGTGATGCTTCTCCAAATCCTTGAAGACCCTGACTTTTTCATGAACATGTCAACGTCCAACCGGCCTTTACAGTACTTGCCCCTAACGATACGACTCCAAAGCGCCGAAGGGGACTGGAGTAGTCGCCAACTCAGTCTTACTAAGGTGGCTTGATTAGTCGCTCTCATGGGCCGTATGCCAAGCCCCTCTTCCTCAGTTGGTGTTGTTATCGTCTCCCAGTTAAGTAGATGGATTTTCCTCTCCTCGTCAGTCGATCCCCATATAAACTGCCTGACTTTCTTGTCGATTGCATCACAGGCATTCCTCGGTACAAAGGTGGATTGCATAGTGTAGAGCGGGAGGCTCGTGAGGACGGATTTTGTCAGGGTCACCCGGCCAGCAAAGGACAGAGTTTTGGACTTCCATCCTTGGAGTTTGGAGGACACCTTATCAAGGAGATAATTATATCTGTCACTTGTCATCCGTCCGCAGGCTGTAGGAACCCCAAGATAATTGCCAAACTCATCCGAGATGGGTACCGAGAGGGTCCTGCTTATCTGTTGCTTAGTTGTAGCAGCAACGTTCATGGAGAACAATACGCTACTCTTAGAGTAGTTAATTTTTCCACTAGAGGCATTGCAGAAGTGTTCCAAGCAATCTCGGATCACCTGCCCTTGCCCCTCAGACGCCTCTGCTAGCAGAACCAAATCATCAGCAAAAAACACGTGTGACAGGGCAACTTCTCCGACTTTAACCGGTTTCCAATCACCTCGTCGTACAGCCTTTTCGATGCTCTGAGATAACCGTTCCAGGCAAAGCACAAATAAATATGGTGAGAGAGGGTCGCCCTCGCGGATCCCCCTAGACGGTTTGAACTTCGGTGTTCGATCCCCATTGAATAAGGTCTCAAAACAGCCCAAGGTCTGGCACTTCATTATCACCTCAATGAGATTGAGCGGCATTCCACACATCAGCAAAGTTTCCTCGAGAAAATCCCATCGAATGCGATCATAGGCCTTCTCAAGATCCACTTTGATGACCATCCACTTCCTCCGACGCCTCTCCGACATGGAGTGAAGAACTTCTTGAATTATCACTACATTGTCAATGATCTGCCGACCCGGTATGAAGCTAGCTTGATTGGGAGCAACAAGATCGCTTAGGATCGGTTTGAGCCTATTGACGACGACTTTGGTAGCAATTTTAAAGATGACGTTGAGGAGAGCGATGGGCCGGAGTTGCGATGGTCGGGTAGGAGTGGGCACCTTGGTTATGAGGACTAGCAAGGCATTTGCAATGCCGTCTGGGAAGTGACCCTCGTTGAGCATACGGAGAACAGTAAGGGTGACCTGGGGTCCAACAGTATCCCAATTCCTCTGATAGAAGATCGTCGGGAAGCCATCCGGGCCGGGGGCTTTATAGGGGCCCATAGCCTTGACCATCTCCCAAACTTCACTTGAAGTAAAAGGCTGCTCAAGGGATTGACGCTGGCTGCTGTCCAGGGGAGGGAAAGAGACGGATTGCTGGAGCCGGCTACCTCATGCTGCACACGGTTCCTCAGAATACAACTTGATGAAGAAATTCCAGACAAGATTACATAACACATCCCGATCAGAGACCCACTCATCTCCGTCATCGAGCAAAGTAGTGATCCGGTTAAACTTTCTCCTCTTCAGCGTTGATAGATGGTAATAACGGGTGTTCCGATCCCCCTCAATAAGAAAGTCGGCTATGGATTTTTGAAACCAAATGGCCTGCTCTTGTGCCAGTACTTCTTGCAGCTCCCTGGATACCTCAATCTCCAAGTTAATGTAATGGCGGGAAGCTTTTTGACAAAGCTTTGCCTGAATTCCTTCAAGCCGTTTCGTGAGCTGTCTTTTCTTCTTGAAGATGTTGCGAAACACGTCCTGGTTCCACTTTTTCAGATCAGCAGCGAGGCTTGATAGATCCTCACAGGCACCCACGTCGCTTCTCCACTGCGTTTGTAGAAAGGGTTTGTAGTTGTCATGCAAGAGCCATGCCGCTTGAAATCTGAATGGTCTATCAGAACTTAAAGGTGAGGGCTCTCCATCTACTCGAATAAGGATTGGGACATGATCTGAGTGAGGTGAAGTTAGGTGATGAACACTAGCATCCGGAAATCTAGCATTCCAATTTGTCGTGCATAGAGCTCTGTCCAATCTAGAAACCCTCCTAGTGGCCGGTGTTCTGCCATAATTCCAAGTATAAGGGATACCAATGTAACCCAAATCGATTAGCTGCAGATTGTCAACCTGTTGTCTGAACCGATTAGACTCGCGGTTGGAGCCCACTGAGGACTCCAGTCGCTCGTGAGGGCCCATGGTCGCGTTGAAGTCGCCAGTGATCAGCCATGGCTTGTTGTTACTTGCAGCAAATTCTTCTAATTGTTGCTAGAGTTCAAGTCGCCTAGCGAAAGCAGGGGAGGCATAGACAGCGGATAGTATCCATGGGTCTTCGCCAATCCTACTGATTTCAACGGTGATATGATACTCTTTGAGGGAGATTGGTACGACAGTGACCTCCGACGTCCTCCAAAGGAGCCAGATTCCCCCGGCAAAACCTTGAGCTTCCACCCGCCTTCGTCCATCAAAGCCAATTCCGTTGCATACATCGTCTGCAGATGACCCACTGATGCGAGGTTCAACTAAAGCAATGACCTTTGGATCGAAATTCCGAATGAGTTCCTCAAGGGCATGCAGAAAGCCATTGCTCGCCGCACCCCTGATGTTCCAGACTAAAAGATTGAGCTTATTCATAAGAGATACCATATGACGGAGGTTGCTTTGTATAGCTTGATTCCCATGGGGATTGATCGATACATAGGCTGCGATTGCTTCCGCTAGGCGGTCAAACGCTTTGTCCGTGGCAGGAGGTAGAGACACCCTGCATAGCATCGGCCGAGTCTCGGTGATCATTGGGCTGAATTCGCAAATTATCTTGCTCGCTAGATTTGGCATGTTCGCTAAGAACGGACCCGTCCAGAGGTCGGATAGTAGAAAGCTCGCCGAACTTTGGACGTGCATCACCTGAACTCTCGGGATTGGTTCCATGGTTGGGAATCGTTTGAGAAAAAGGGGTGGCGTGGGGGTTCGTAGGAGGGGTCGAGGTTTTGAATTGGTTAGGGGTATTGGGGTTTATGTTTTGTGAGAATTGGGGTTTGCTTGTGATGGACTTGTGGGCAGACTTTTGGTCAACGTGGGTGGGCTTGTTTATGGGTTCCTGATTCTGTGTAGATGAATTGGCAGGCCTGGGTTTGGTAGTTTTTTTATTTCCTGGATTTTTGGCCTTATTTTCCTTAGTCTGGTGAGTTACCGGGGAAGATTTTCTCACATCCTTTTCCTTATCCATATCCCTCTCAGGATTCGAAGCTGAGATCTGATCCGCCTCAACCGTCTGGTTTGATTCGGGGATTGGGGGGGATCCCGTGGAGATCGCTTCAGGTCCTGCCTGCTCCTCAACTGAATTCAAAATTTCAAATCGCGAGGAAATCGTGATCGGAACAGATGACTGATGGCCGGCGTTTGCATCAGAATTGGCTTCGGCCGATTGTCCTCCCGAATTTTCTTCTGTGACCTGACGGGGATGGTGCCTTCCTGCATCCCCGACTCCTTTGGACGAGCCCTTTATCGTTGCCGGTTTCTTCCTGGGCTGGTTCCGGACCTACATCCACCCCCCATGTGAACGAGATTCAAGTTGGGATGCGTTTTCTTGTTGAACAAATTTGATTGTGGGTTTAAGCCCGTGTTTTCTTGTTTTAAAAAAAACAAACAAGCAAAGCTCCCTTGCCGAAACAATGAATGTCCATACACATTTGTTGAACAAATTTTGTTTAATTACAAAATTAACCTACTAAAATATAATTTAGTAGAATAATTATAATCGGCACAAATTAGAAATTGAGTTTGACAAATTTATAAAGTTAAACTCGTAAAATTTCATCGTCGGTTTATTCTAGTGGGTCAATATCAAATTTGACTTCTAAACGAAGAAAAAGAAAACGGAGTCAAAACCTTAAATCAAATTTCCTCAAATTCAAACGGTTCTTAAAAAGAACTACGTAAAGACTTGACGCTCTTTTATGAGTTACGTAGAAAGTCCGATAGAAGAAATATTGGATTCAGTCGCCCATTTCAAATCACGTTAAATTTGTTCTCAAAAGAACTACGGGTGATTTGATCCCGTTCCAAACGAGTACGTAGGACACCCGACATAAAGCTCAAGCTCGTCGGGTTCAATCACCAAAACCCAAGAATTAAATCAGTTCTAATACTCTGAACTACGTAAGGCTTGATTCTTTTCCAAGAGATACGTAGGCAACCCGTTAAAATTCGGGTGCAGCCCAAATCACCAAAACCACTCAAGTCTTGGTGTCGATACGACTTCGAATCAAGAGGATAACCAAAAGGGGTCGAACTCAAATTCTAAAAAATTAAATAAAATATGTTTTACAATTATTCGCGCACTTTTGTTCAACAATCACACTGTCACACACACAACCTCCCAACTTAACACAATAACCGTCACATCACCATTTCCATCATCTTAACTTTATCTCGTACCATATTCATTATAATTCTCCAATTCATCAACTTAAGACAATTCCAATTCATACTTATCCAATTTGCATGCTATCATCTTACAATCTTAGCATATAATTGTATATCTTCAACATAATCATCTAACATTTAACCTCACATAATAAATCACCACCCCAATATCATATCTTAAATCTAAAAATATTATCTTATATTTTAATCTCACTTACATAATATTTCTAACACCATTTTCTGTTAAACACTTTTATAAAATATTTTCTAATTCCTTAAAAGCTCAATCATTTTCATTTAATCAAAACATCTCCTTTTAAATTACCAACCCAACCTTACTTTATGTTAATTTACAAAAACCCACCCTCTTATAATTATAGAGTTCCAAAACCGGCCCTTATGTTATTAAAGGTTAAAACCGAATAAGATAGACCCAAACCTTGGTTGTGTTTTAAAAAGAAAAGGCCCAACATTTCCCTTTTAAATCCAAAAAAATTGGCCCAAAAGATAGGCCCATTTTGAAACTTCTAATCTGGATCCAGAAGAAGAAGGAAGAAAATGATGGGGGGAACCCAACTGACATGTAAAAAAAATGAAAAGGGCCCCAAGTGAGTTGCCAAGTGAGGTGGACGGTGGGCCTAGCCTTTTTCCTCTTCCATCGAATGAAACAGGAGAACATAGCCTCCATTTTCTTTTGCCCAAAAACCGACGGGAAGGAAGAGGAAAGGGGGACCTCCGGCGGCGGTGCTCCGGAACTCCGGCCACCCGGTATCGCCGGCCACCCCGACACACACACACGGACAGGAAAGGAAAGGAAGAAGGAGGAAGAAGGGGCTCACCGAGGGCCTTCGACGCCGGAAAGCTCGGAGCTCCAGGGAGGTGCGTCCAAGGCGTCGGGGGTCAAACTCTTGCCGGAATCCGCTTAGAAAGATTAGAGAGGGAGGTTAAAGGTGGGAGCTTTCCTCGATTTGAAGATGGAGGAGAGGAAGAGCGAGCGAAACGGAACCTTACCGAGGCGAACGGGAAAACAGAGCGGGAGGACGACGCTGGCGGTGCTCCGGCTGCTCCTGGTGGCTGCTGGTGTCTCGGGGAGGCGTCGAAGCTTCTGTCACTACTGGTCTCGAGGGAGAAGAGTGAAGGAGGAAGTGACAGAGCTTGGGTTTCCTCCACGGCAAACAGGGGAAAAGGAAGGAGGTGGAGGTTGTGGTGGTGGCGGCGGGTGACACTGGTGGTGGCGAGGTGGTGACGGAGGTGTGCAGGTGAGGAGGGGATGTGGTTAGGGAAGGCTGTGGGCGGCAACAATGATGGATGAAGGGCCTGTGCTCTCGGCGCTTTCCTCCAAGGGAGAAAGAAGAGCTGTGTTTGGTTTCCTTGTGTTTGTGTGGAAAGATGTGTTCAAGGTTCAGATTTTGGACAAATTTTTGGGTTTCCTTGACTGCAGCAATCGACAAAGCATGGGAAAGGGCTTCTCCGCATTTCCATTTGGTAAGTCAAAGCAAGGGAAGAAAAAAAAGTATATGTGTGTGTTGGGTTAATTAGGGAAAGATTGAAAGAGATAGGAAATTTAAAATTAAATCTCAAATTGTGGGAACCAATGTTGAATTTGGATAAGGATGTGAGAAAGATGACGAAATTGGGGTCTCGAGTCGGGTATTTAAATTTCCGCCAATTAGTCCTTCAAATCCCGCTCTCTCGATCGCTTAGATATTTAAAATTGAATAGGATATCGCCGACAGAAGAAATTTTCAAATCCCGAAATGAAAGACGAATTCGATCCTTAAATTAAAAAATTTGGGCTGGAGTTTATTTTAATTTCATTTTTAATTTCCTTTTTCGAAGTTTAATATTTTAAAAAAATCCGAGCCTTTACAATTGGCATACGAAATAGATTTATCTCTTTAATATATAAAGATAGTCAAATCAATATAATGGAATGCTACAAAGGGGTGGTTACCTACTGCAGGACAACAATATTGGATGATCAACATTGAAGATTGATGCTTCTAATTGTTTCTTGCTGCAACTGAGGTTCGATTGTCCGCAAACAATGTTGAACCCATGTACCAAACTGCTACTGTATGGGGATTTTTGATATGAATATGTTGTCTCGGAGTGAAAGCTACTGTTATCCCAAGATTGAATAGAGAAAGTTGTAGGTTCAGATTGAATATTGTTCGAATAGGGAATCCATTTCATATTTTCGAAGTAATGAATTTGTAGCCTTTGTTACTTATGAAAATACAACATTCTTATACTGCGTAAGGGATTTATTATAGCATTTGTTAGTCAATATTCTATTTAATCACTTTTTATTTTATCACGCTTATCGCAAATTTTGATTGAAAAAAAGTTAAAATTGACTAACCCGAAATCGACCCGAAACCGGGTCAAACTCGAATTCGAGTCGACCCGTAATACCCAAGACCCGTTTTACCCGAAACCTGAAGTGACCCGACCCGAATGACCCGATTGACAGGTCTAACTGCAAGTATGATGTACATCATTGCGCACCTTTGATCGTTTTGAACAATCTTTCGCTAAATAACAGTTACTCCTTGAATAGGTAAATAAAGAGCGGCCATTCCGGGGTTCGAACCGGAGACCTATGAGTACTACCCACAAGTCCTTTCCGGTGAGCCATTCCGAAATGGTTAAATAACAATTACTCTGTATACCCTATGCTTAACAAACTTTCGATTTAGATTTTACAATTTAAGCAATAATTTCACGATACAATAATTCTCTCTGTTAATTAAAACTTGTCGTATACTATTTATGCACGCTTTTTTAGAATGATAAAAGTTATATAAAATATTAAAATTTTTGTACATTTGTTTTTATAAATTCATACTCAATTGTAATAAGCATGAAATTATTAAAAAAAATTAAAATTTTTAATATTTTATATAGTTTTTAATACCTAAAATAACGTGCGTGAATAGTAAAACGTTAAGTTTTAATTAACGTAGAGAATACATTATAATTTTAAAATTTTAAGAAAAAGGATGAATGTATATTGTTGGATCTATAAATGAACTGCATTTAGTGAGTTAAAGCTTGAAAATAAATAATGAGTTTTTTAGGGGATTTTGTGAGTGTTCGAATTCAAGGTCCAAAGGTCGACTATTTTACATTTAAATCCGCGCAACCTCAACGTGCATCCGCGAGTCTTGTAAGGTGAAATTACACATATATACCCCTAATTTGAGGTTTGTCCTAGCTTTTGTAAAAATTAGTGGAATGTCCACTTTTTTAATTTCGGATGGTTTGACGATATTGCCATTCCTTCTATTATACCTTCTATTATACCGTCAAAATCCCTACCCCCATTGCCGCACAAGCCGATGCCCCAATTTGTGAAAGAGATAGGAGAGCTTCGCCTGAACAAGGACGAGGAGGAGGAGATCTCGCCACCGTCGATGCTGGATCTTGCCACTGCAGAACATAGGAGCAGATCTCGCCACCGCCGCTCGGGAAAGAGAGATTACAGAACCGTGTTCTCTTCCTCTATCGCTCATCGTCGCCGTCGTTGCCTCATCGTCGTCTCCGAGATTTTCTGTTGAGTCTCCCTCTCTCGAATCGTTCAGGCCACTGCAACCATCATCGGCGGATACAAAGGAGGAGGAGCGGCGAGAAGCATGCTTTGTTTTGCTAATCTGCACAAGGTACAATGTTTTCCTAATTCCCTTCAATTCAACGATTCTCCCTTTCTCGAATCGTTGAGGTGAGTGCCTCCTTTGTTTTGCTAATTCCCTGCAATTGAAGTTCATCTACTGTTGTTGATTTATCCTTTGTTGAAGAAATATCCCTAGCAGTAGAAATCCCCTTCTCTATTACAACTTATGTGCTCTGTGCAGCATTGATCTCCTGTTGTATTTGCTTGAACCAAGCTGATTTGTGACTTTGCTTGAACCAAGCTGATTTGTGTATTTGCTTGATCTCTGTGCATCATTCATCTACTGTTGATTTCAATTCAGTTGTCGACTTCGGTCCCATGGTAACCCTCTTTCAATTCATTGCTTCTTAATTTCGACTGATGTAGAGAGTTGTTGTCATTACTTTCGAATTTCGATTGTTGTCATTGCTTTGCTTGATTTATGTTTCTTGTTGTCATTGCTTTCGATTTGTGTTTCGGTAGAAGTGAAATTAGAGATTTTCGAATTTGCAGCTAATTCCTTCAATTTTGCGTGCCTTGCTACTATCTGCTGAATGTTGCTGCTAATTGCATCTGCATTTGCCGCTCTTGCTGCTAATTGGAAGGGTTGATACATATTATCGAATCTGCATATTTAGATATGAATTTAGGGATTTGTGCTGACATCTTATCTTTTTGTGCTCGAATATGCATATTTAGATCAAAATTTAGGGATTTGCTCGAATCTGAAGTCGATGGACTTGCAATTTGCTCGAATATGAATTTAGGGATCTGAATTTAGGCCTTTGCTCGAATTTGAAGTCTGCATATTTAGATCTGAATTTGGTTTTTAATTGAAAAGATGTAAAAGAAGCCGCTGACATCTTCAATGCCGACATATTTAGATCTGAATTTGGTTTGTAAAAGAAGTTGCATATTTAGATCTGAACTTGCATTATTTAGATCTTCAGCAAGGAATTGCAAATCCAAACCCTAGGTTCTTCGAAAATATCTCGTGCTCAAATTAACAGATTATTTGATTGCAAGTTGTGCTTGATGATGTGTGTCTTTTGCATCTGATTTGATCATTTCTACATATGCATTTATCTGTCAATATGCGCGTCTTTTGCATCTGTCAATATGTGTATTTATCTGTCAATATATGCATTTATCATTTTCATCAGTACAACTCCACAAATCTGTCAATATGTGCGTCTTTTGCATCTGTCAATATGTGCATTTATCAGTTTCATCAGTACAACCCCGTGAATATGCGATTACTTTCTTAGGAATGGGAATTTTCATAAGAAAAAGAAAGAAAGAAGGGTTAATCAGTACAGCTCCACGAATTTGTCAATATGTATATTTATCAGTTTCATCAGTACAGCTTGAGATGCTAAAAGTTGTGCACTTATCTAAATGAAGGAATTTTCCTCTTTACGAGGGATTATGTATTTGATTATACTCTTGGAATGAATTTGAGAAATAAAAAAAATGGTTAATCTGGTACATGACTTAGAACTAATGGTGTGCTGACATGTTGTCTTGGGTGTGCTGACATGGTGTCTTGGGTGCGCTGACATGATCTCTAAGGTGCTTTCCTTTGTAGTATAACTGCTTTAAGCTTTTCTTTATGGCTATTCAGTTTTCTGTTTATGGATGATGCTACCACTAGATTTGGCCTTCCATCACTTTTGTTGATAAGTCTTCAGTTTGTGTTTGTATTTGTTTGTTCCTTTGTAGTATAACTGCTTTAAGCTTTTCTTTATGGCTATTCAGTTTTCTGTTTATGGATGATGCTACCACTAGATTTGGCCTTCCATCACTTTTGTTGATAAGTCTTCAGTTTGTGTTTGTATTTGTTTGTGCAGTACTTGAATACTCTAAATTACTTGTCTAGTGAGGCTTTCTCTTCTGTTCCACCAGAATTAGTCTCAGATCTACAAAGAATGCTTTCTCTTAATGAATCTTTGAGGCCAACAGCAATTGATTTCACAGGTAAAAGGTGGTGAATTATATCTGATTTTGGTCTTTAATTTATTCCAATAAAAGAAAGCATGTGTATAAGATAGCTGAAAAGTGAGAACATATATGTTGACAAATATGATTCGAAATAGGTCTTTTTGTTGATAGTAGCCTTAGTTTAATCCAACATTTTCATTGTGGTTCTTTATGTCTTACATACATTGGTCTGTTGTATGTTGCCATTAGATGGTTCTTGTCTTTGATTGTTGATTTCCATTTTTGCACGTCCGTAGGGTGGGTAATATGGTGGCTCACTATGCTGTCCAGCTTGCATATCTAATTGGGGATGTTATTGTACTTGTTGACCAATTTCAATTTCCACAAGGATCCTTGACCTTGCGGATCTTGATTCCACATAATACGACATCTCGTTTCCTTTAAAAATTGAGGTTTTTTTTTGGCTAAAGGTTGGAGATTGATCATGCGATTTAACTCGTGACTGTCTTGAATATGATGTATGGATGGGCTTGACTGTGTGATATCGGCATTATATATGTCATTGCACAATGTATTGGTTTAAATGAATTTTCAGTACTGTCCACTGGATACAATAAAAGGAAAAACATATATTTCACTAGAATTTTCTGATTCCCCATTGTCTGGGTGGGAAGTGTCTCTTTGGCCCTCTAGATGTTTATTGAATGATCATTGTCTCTTTGAAGGCAGTCTACTTTTTCAGTTTATGTTTTTCCTTGCTTTTTGATGAGGAAGTGGGGGGAAAAGTGGATTAAAACTTTAGGAGGTAGCATGTGAAGACTGAATCATCATACTATCAATACTTGTAATTTTTGCAGAGTTGAGGCTATGTTTTGCACAAAGATTTTGGAATTTTTGTTCACGAATAATACAACATGTGCTGAGTGCAGTAGCTGCAACATTAATATGCTTAGTGACTGCTTTGTTTTTGCTTAGAACTTTGTTGGAAGTTACTTGTGTGCATAGTTGAAAGAAAAGGCACAAAAGGGGCAATTATCTCATTTATCTTTACCCATTTTATATATCATTTGTAAGTATGAGGTATTGAGTTCATGTGAGATGCGATGTTATAAATTTTGGTCCGTTCGTGTGTTTGATGTAGTGTTGACTCAAGGTTTGGTGGGTGTTCGAAATTTCATGTTTCTTATTTATGAAGAGTATAATCTCATGCCTTTTAAATTTTAAAGTTTTTATGTGCATCCAGGTTTTGACCTTAGGAGTAGACTATTCCAGTATGCACATGTGCAGGTTAACCCCCTTACTTTTCAGATGCTAGACGTGTCTGACTTATGAAGCCTGCAAGTTACATTGCATGTATTTATGGTGTTCTATTATGCAAGTTTTAGCCTTGAAAAAATAAGGATGTTTCTAGTGGAAGCTTATCTATGGAATTCCTCTGATTCCCCTGAATACGTTCAATGGCGTCTAATGCATGAACTACAGCCTTCCAAAGGAGTTGTGTTTGATTGTCTTTCAACCTGCAGGCTATGGCGTTTGAACGTGTTTTAGGAGGAAAGAGCTGCATAATAGCTGATCAAAGTGGCCCAGGGAAAACATTGGCATATTTGGCACCAATTGTTCAGCAATTTAGGCAAGAGGAGCTTCAAGGACTGAGCAAGTCCTCATCATGCAGTCCTCGAGCTGTGATTTTAGTACCAACTGCTGAATTGGCTTCTCAGGTTTGCTGGCATCATCATATTTTTCTTCATAGATTGGATATATGCTACAACTTATTTCTTTCATGACTCCTTGATTTTTTTTCCACCAAAAGAAAGGCTTCTTAAAGTTGACCTTATTTCACAATGATCAAGCATTATTGCATTTCGCTTATACTGACAGTGAGTGATGCTTACAATTAGAGATGTTCGTAATCGTAATGGTAATGCATTGGGAGTTGTATCATTTGTCTCACTGTCTCAGTGTTGTGATCTTGTGGTTGTATCAATAGATACATTGTTTGAGGGGATTAAGGGAATAGAGATGGAAACTGATTAGAGATCGGAAGAAGAAGATTTCATAACTCAAAAATTCAAAGCTACAAATCATCTCCAGAGATTCAACCTTTTGTTTTTATGCTGTCATTGCTAGAATAAACTCTTAGCATCTATGCAGTTTCTTTTCACTTAAGTTAAAATCTCCAAGGGGAACTTCTGCAGGTTTTGAAGAATCGTTGATCTTTGTCAAAATTTGGTGTTCCATTTCGGTTTATGGTTGCAACAGGGGGGTTTCGGCCGAAGACACAATTAGAAAGTCTTGAACAGGACCTTGACGTGTTAATAGCCACACCTGGTCGATTCATGTATCTTATAAAAGAAGACTTCTTACGGTTGACAAATCTTACAAGGTACACATTCACGATTCTTCTTATGCTTGCATCAACAGATCTTCAAGATTCGTCCTAGTTCACCTCCCAGTCTATTTTTATTTTGTAATTTTCAACTTTGCAAGTTTTATTATCATGAAACTGAGCAAATTTTCATGATTCTTCTTATGCTTGACATTTGATGATCAATTTTGAGGCTAGTAGGTAAACTTTGTTGGTCACAACCATCAAACCAACTCTTGCACTGAACATTTGTCCTCTTTTATGCTTATTTCAGCAAAGTTTAATCTTAGCTTAGTTGAAAATCACCACACTAGGTTTATTTATATCCGAAATAATCTTCCATTACATTAGTTGAATAACTTTGAAGATTCAGAATTTCTTAAAAGTCCTCATTTGTTGGGTTGGTTTTGACTGAATTGAAATCCTGTTAGATCTTTGTGTTTTTCCCAGTTTTGCACATGAATGAATTGATCTGTTTTGTCATGCTTGTATGTATAGGTTCTTTGTTATTTTTCAATGAAAAATTGGTCGAGATGTTGTTCGAATTACTTTGACATCAATTTTGCTCCTATTTGCATCTGTTCGATTGTGCTGACACGTGCTCTTTTTATGCTGACATGTTCTCTTTTTGTGCTCGAATCTGCATATTTAGATCTGAATTAAATGGAAAATGTGTAATGAATGTCATAATATTTACAAAAGCATTTGTAGCCAATGCTCTTTTTGTCAGAATGTATATGTTCTTTTTTTATTTCTAATTGTGTGTTGACATTGTCTCTTTTTGTGCAATTCAAGTAGATTTATAGGTTCTTTTATTTTTATTTTTAATTGTGTGCTGACATGATCTCTTGTGCAAATATAACATGCTCAATTACAATGTGTAATTAACTTGATTTGACATTTGTATAAAATTCATCTAGTACTTTAAAGTGTGCTTACTTTATTTTTCCTTGTCGTTTTTCGTAATATTCTTGATTGATAAGTCATCTTTTTGAGATTTACACTTGCATAGCTCTTTACTAGACTTATTGCTGAGAGGAATATGTTTTTTCACATTATTTGCTTAAAATTAAGATGAAATAACAATCTTGCTGACATCCGGTGTCAACAGTTTCAATTTGCATAACAGATTGTTATATTTGCATAACATGTTGTTATATGTGCATATCATAAAGTTATATTTGCATAACAGTAACTTATATTTGCACAACATAAACTTCTTATTTTTCAACTTTTTTTAATTCAAATTTCTTGTTTTTTAATTGGATTTGCGACTCTAGGTTGATTTGCGACTCTCACCATGTTCTCATCCATTGTCTCTCCTTTGTTTATCTATTTATTTGGTCGAAGACTCGAAATTGATTTACTAAATGTTGATTTGAAAATAGATAAACAGAAAGAAAAGATAAATGTGCTGACATGATCTCTTTTTGTGCAATTCAAGTTCATGTGTATGTTTTTTTTTTACATTTCTATTTGTGTGCTGACATGGTCTCTTTTTGTGCAATTCAAGTTGATGTATAAGTTCTTTTTTATTTCTAATTGTGTGCTAAAATGGCCTTTTTTGTGCAAATGTGTATACAAATGTGTACTATTTATTAGGAGTTCCTACTCTCTTTTTTTCTCCCTTTTTGGTTGTGGCATGAACATAACTCTTACTTGTTTGTTTGAATGTTATCTTATAATATAATTAAAAGCCTTTTAGCTCAATGGTAGAGTGATGTGCTTATGCGCAAATATGTGGGTTCGAATCCCGCATAGGCTAAAATTTATAATAATTCTAGTAATTTACAAAATTTTCTAATAATTGTTCAATAATAAGATATATTAGTGTAATTTTCTAGTTGCATATTATACGTTTACATTTGCATATTATACTTTTACACTTGCATATCATCACTTTATATTTGCATATTTTAATCTTATATTTGCATATCATCAATTTATAATTGCATATCATACTTTTACATTTGCATACTTTTACATTTCCTTTTGTATGATTAATTCATTCTTTTATATTATTTGTCACATTATTTGCTTCAAATTAAGAGGTACAAACAATGTTGCTGACATCTGGTGTCAGCAGTAACAATTTGCACAACAGATTGTTATTTGTGCATATCATAAAGTTAAATTGCATAACAGTAACTTATATGTTGACATTTAAGCTTAAATGTTGACATTTAGCTTAAATGTTGACATTCTAGCTTAAATGTTGACATATAGCCGTTGATGTGCAAAATCTTTATCTTTTACCATTTCTTTTATTAGATGATTATAGAAGTTTGATATTCTCATCTCATTTAATATGATATCAATTTTGGGAATTATCTTATTTCTAAACTTTATCTTTTATTAAATGTTGACATTTAGGCGTTGATATGCAAAAGTTTTATCTTTTACCATTTCTTTTATTAGATTATTATAGAAGTTTGATATTCTCATCTCATGTAATATGATATCAATTTTGGGAATAATCTTTTCTGTAAACATTCTCTTTTATTATATGTTGACATTTAGCTTAAATGTTGAAATTTAGCCGTTGATGTGCAAAAGCTTTATCTTTTACCATTTCTTTTATTAGATGATTATAGAAGTTTGATATATTCATCTCATATAATATGATATCAATTTTGGGAATGACCTTATTTGCAAACTTTATCTTTTATTATATGTTGACATTTAGCTTAAATTTTGACATTTAGCTATTGATGTGCAAAAGCTTTATCTTTTACCATTTCTTTTATTAGAGGATTGTAGAAGTCTGAGCTTAATATCTCATGTAATATGATATCAATTTTGAGAATGATCTTATTTGTAAACTTTATCTTTTATTAAATGTTGACATTTAGATTAAATGTTGACATTTGGCTTAAATGTTGACATTTGGCTTAAATGTGCAAAAGTTTTATCTATTACCATTTCTATTATTAGAGGATTGTAGAAGTTTGATATTCTCATCTCATGTAATATGATATCAATTTTAAGAATGATCTTATTTGTAAACTTTAACTTTTATTAAATGTTAACATTTACCCGTTGATATGCAAAAGTTTTATCTTTTACCATTTCTTTTATTAGATGATTATAGAAGTTTGATATTTTCATCTCATTTAATGTGATATCAATGTTGGGAATAATCTTTTTTTTTGTAAACTTTATCTTTTATTATATGTTGACATTTAGCTTAAATGTTGACATTTACCCGTTGATGTGCAAAAGCTTTATCTTTTACCATTTTTTTTATTAGATGATTATAGAAGTTTGATATTCTCATCTCATCTAATATGATATCAATTTTGGGAATAATCTTATTTGTAAATGTTATCTTTTATTACATGTTGACATTTAGCTTAAATGTTGACATTTACCCGTTGATATGCAAAAACTTTATCTTTTACCATTTCTTTTATTAGATGATTATAGAAGTTTGATATTCTCATCTTATCTAATATGATATCAATTTTGGGAATAATCTTTTTTGTAAACTTTATCTTTTATTATATGTTGATATTTAGCTTAAATGTTGACATTTACCCGTTGATGTGCAAAAGCTTTATCTTTTACCATTTTTTTTATTAGATGATTATAGAAGTTTGATATTCTCATCTCATCTAATATGATATCAATTTTCGGAATAATCTTATTTGTAAACATTATCTTTTATTATATGTTGACATTTAGCATAAATGTTGACATTTACCCGTTGATATGCAAAAGCTTTATCTTTTACCATTTCTTTTATTAGATGATTATAGAAGTTTGATATTCCCATCTCATGTAATGTGATATCAATGTTGGGAATAATCTTTCTTGTAAACTTTATCTTTTATTATATGTTGACATTTAGCTTAAATGTTGACATTTACCCGTTGATGTGCAAAATCTTTATCTTTTACAATTTTTTTATTAGATGATTATAGAAGTTTGATATTCTCATCTCATCTAATATGATATCAATTTTGAGAATGATCCTATTTGTAAACTTTATCTTTTATTAAATGTTGACATTTAGTCGGCAGTGTAACAGATTTTTATAGTAATTCAAACGTCAGCAGTGTAACAGATTTTTATAGTAATTTTGAGAATGATCCTATTTGTAAACTTTATCTTTTACTTCATTATATCAAACGTCAGCAGTGTAACAAATTTTTATAGTAATTCAATTCATTCTAAAATCAAAATTAGATTTTGGTTGTGCATAATCATTACAAGCTACTAACACAACATCTCACTGCATTTTACATTAGAAGCCATTCAACCAACACCTTATATTGAGCTGAACTAATACTTGTCAGCAGCATCCGATGTTTGCATATGTACTACATAATAGTAGCACAACTAGTATTTCTTTTATACTGATAACTATTAATTTCTTTTTAGTTTCAAAACAAAGAGTAGTAACTTCATAAATTTCAATCTAAATTTGTGCCGAAGGCACAAATTTTACTTCATTATATCAAACGTTAGAAGTGTAACAAATTTTTATAGTAATTCAATTCATTCTAAAATCAAAATCAGATTTTGGTTGTGCATAATCATTACAAGCTAGTAACACAACATCTCACTGCATTTTACATTAGAAGCCATTCAACCAACACCTTAGATGGAACTTAACTAATACTTAACAGCAACATCCGAGGTTTGCATAGGTACTACATAATAGTAGCACAACTGTTCTTTCTTTTATACTGAGCACTATTAATGTCAGCAGCGTTAGCATCTCCGATGTCGGCGTCAGCACTGGCACGGAAAAAGTTAGTGGTGTTCGCAATGTTAATGGTGACAGTGTCAGCATTGTCAACAATATTAGTGCTTACACGAAAAAAAGAAGTGTTGGCACAAAAAAAGCATCTTCGACGTCGGCATCAATAGTGTTCGCAACATCGATGTCCGCGTCATCCGACATCTCCGATGTCAGCGTCAGCAGCGTCAACATCGCCGATGTCAGCGTCAGCCGACATTAACGTCAACGCTAATACGAAAAATGTTGGTGGTGTTCGCAATGTTAGTGGTGACAGTGTCAGCAGTGCCAGCAATGTCAACAATGTCAGTGTCAACGGTGTCAGGAATGTCGGTGTCAGCAACATCGGGTTTGAAATTAATGCAATTTTAAAGCCTCTTATGTCAATAAATGGTAGAGCGATGTGCTTATGTGCAAATAAGATATATTAATGCAATTTTAAAATACAAATGCATTTGCATATTTTTCCCATAAGGTTTTTTAAGCTTGCATAACATAATATTATATTTGCATACCATAATATTATATTTGCATAACATCGGGTTATAGTTGCATATCTGAAAGTGTTGACATGTAATTTTTTTTTAAAAAAAAAACAGAAAAAAAAAAAATCTAGGCGCGCGAGGAGGGGTTTGGGGGCACTGAGGGGGGATCGGAGGGGCAAGGGGGATGGACACTTTTGCAAAATTTTCAAATATATGGATACTCCTCTAATTTAGCCAATTTTGATGGATAATTCACTAAAGCCCCCTATATATTTTTTATCATATCCCACTTGATAAGTTTTTCAAATCACACCACGTAGATGAGTGTTCCTCTCCCTCTTTCCTGATAAAAGATCAATATCATGTAAGATCACGTCTAACTCCACGACTCCGAATAAGTGGAATAATTTTTTTAGGGGGAAAAAGAAAAAGGTCTGAATTGTCCATTTTCAATTTAAATACAAAATTAAGCATTTTTTTTCTAAATATTCAAAAAATAATAATTATTTAACAAAATATTTACACTTTCAAAATATTTACAAAAATATTCATTTTTTTTGCAGGTTTGACAGAAAAACGCGGTCTAAAACTGCGTTTTATCACTTTATGCGTAAGATGACATATTTGAAATTTGAAGAAAACGTGGGAAAAAAATTAACGAAGAAACGCGGACTGAAACCGCATTTCTATCATTACTTTTATTTTAGTTTTATTTTGTGATAATTTTTTTTAACGTAAAAGCGCAGTTTAGAACCGCGTTTTTTTTTTCCATTTTGCAATATGTGGGAAATGGGGAATTAGGAAGGTTTACTATTCATCTTCCTTCTTCAACCTCCCCTCCGCCAAGCCGAGCTTGGACCTCCGGCCTCCACTCTTCTACGACCTCCAGCCTCCTCTCTCCTCTAATCTACGACGTCGTCAACAAGCTCGGCCTCCCCTCCGCCATGGTCGGGACCGTCGGGTCCAGTCGACCTCTCCTTCGCCCATGATTTTGATCTCCGAATTCTGACCTCCTCCCTCCTCCCTCCTACGACATCCGATGTCGCAGAGAGCTCGGCCTCCCCTCCACCATGCTCTGAGTCTCTGAGGTTGCCGAAGAGCTCGACCTCCCCCTTCCCAATTCCCTGCAATTGTAAAATCGAAAACCTTCCCCATTCCCCATTTCCCAGAAATTGCAAAAGCAAAAAAAAAGAAAAAGAAAAACAAAAAATGTGGTTCTAAACCGTAGTTTTACGTTAAAAATAACAAAATTTATAACAAAATAAAACAGGGCTTACTATTTTTAAGGTTATTTTTTCGCCGTTTACACAGTTTGTAACCGCGTAGTACGAGTGCGCGGATCCACGCACTCGTAATGCGCGATTGCGGTTGTTTTTTTTTTAAAAAAAAATAAAATTTGTGATCAGCGCAATCGTAATACGCAGTTGTGATAAGGAGTAAAAAAATAAAAATCCGTGTACACAAATAAAGCTGGATGCGTTTATGTAATTTATGCAAATCTGCAGCTGTGATAAGGAGTAAAAAAATCTGCAGATGTGATTTGACTAGACTACAGATTTACAGTTGTACATGGAAATTTCAAATTAAATCAAACCTCCGCCCTACCTTTTTGCCCTTTTTTTTATTTTTAATTTTGATAAATAAAGAATAAAGAGAACCTGCCTGCTGCCCATATCCTCGATTGTTATCAACTTCACCTTCATTTAGCGTTGCGACTTCTTCGACTTTCTCGATCCCCTTAATGAGATTCTTGACATCGTTAGGGAGGATATCAGAATCCATAGGAGCCATTTCACGTTTGTAAGCTCTCCACACAAGCCGGCGACAATGTCCAGGCTGTGCAGAAACGAGGAAGCAGTCTCAAAAAAATCCTTGGCATGCCGAAGGGAGCTGGAAGATCCGTGCACCCGTGATCCGCGCCTGCGAAGGTTGCGACACCGTGATGCGTGGCTGCAAAACTCAGCTCCATCAGAGATTCCCACTTGTAGTACACGTCTCATCCACGGCTTCATGGTACGCGATCGCATCTGCCTTCGCGTACTCGTACTCCGCAATCAATTTCCCTTCCATACATTTGATGAAAAATTCACCGTGTAAATAGAAATTCCGAATAAAATTAACGGCAGAAACGCGATTTCAGCTTGCGTTTCTTTCGTTAATTTTTTCTCACTTTTTTCTTCCAATTTCAAATATGTCATCTTAGGAATAAAACGCGGTCTAAGACCGTGTTTTTATGCCAAACCTTCAAAAATAAATATTTTTGTAAATATTTTAAAAGTGTGAATATTTTAGTAAATAATTTTTTTTTTTGAATATTTAGAAAAAAAATCAAAAATCAAAGGTCTAAATGTATAAGCTAGTCCCCACCCAAAAAAATGTATAAGCTAGTTGACCCAGTTAGTGATTTAATGTTGTTATTAAAGCACTAAAATAGTAAAATGTACTAAGTATATGATAAGATAACTATTCTGAAATTGTACAATGGTGCTTTTCACCTTTATAATTTTTTTTACAGTAAGCAATAAATAGGATGTACTACCGACATTCATAATCATCTATTAAGATGATGTTCTGGAACTCACTATAACAAGAACCCAAAATAAAATTACAATTCAGCTGAGATTTAGCTAGAAAATCAGCTGCACCATTCGCATCTCCCATAGCAATGATGGAATGTAATGATCTCAAAGTCTTCTCTTAAAGATCTGATTTCTTGAACTATTTGCACGACTTCCCATGGTATATTGTTCACCTGATTAATGGCATTGATAATGATTTCACAATCACTTTCGACTATGACACACTTCTGCTAGGATGACAAAACTAATCCTAACATTACATTTATAAATTCGAATAACTTGACCATAATTGTTTCTTAAAATGCACCCAATATGAGGCTCGCAACCAATTTTCACCGAAGCATCTACATTAATCTTTATGACATTTATTGGGGGGACATTTCCAAAACATTTTATCAGGAGGCCTACAACGTTTAAGTAACTTGGTTTTCACCTATCCCTTACTCCAGCAAGAAATCTTATCAATAGTGCCATAAGGTGTTGATAATACCCGTGTCAGAACTGTTGCGAAAAATAATTCTATTTCTCATCTCCCAAATAGAGTGCCATAAATGGTACAAGTCTGTAAAATCTACATTAAGAGCTCTAGTATTTAGAATATTTTCTGAGATCGACATCACTTGTTAAATGTGGTATAATAAAACATTTTTCCAGTTTAACACCCAAATTTTGTATAAAAGATCTGGTAATCTTACAGTTAAACAATAAATGATTTGTATCTTCTAAATCAGAATTACAAAGAGAACAAGTACTAGAAACTCTATTTATATATATATTTAGACGAACAGTACTAGGTAAGATCATCTAAAATAATTTTCCAAATGAATTTTTGATATTCGGAGGAATGTTAAGTTTCCAGATCCAAGTCGCCGAGATTTTTTTAGTATTCCTTGTATTAAATAGTGAAGATATATATGGATTTAACTGAAAAATTCCCATTATTACTATAAATCCAAATTAACTTGTCTGGAATACCAGTTACTGTAATATGAATATTAACAATCATTTGAACAATATGAGAGGGAAATATACTATTTAATTTATTAATATCCCAAGATTTGGTATTTGTAAATAAACCACACACTTTTAAATTAGGATCACAGTCATTCCGAAAGCATTCTAGGTATTGTGCAATTACCCAAATGTTAGACCAGATATTTATGGTTTTTCCATTACCTACTAGCCAGATCAATCTGACGCGATCTTGGAATTTCACCTATACTTATTACCACCTTATGACAACAAAATGTCTTAAAATACCTACAAGCCTTAACCGAGAGGGGTGATGATCAGATTATATACTTATGAGTCCAAGCGATGGGGGTGATCAGTTTGGCTCGCAATGAATTAAGTTACTGTTCAATCGCCGTCTTAAGAGGAAGTCAGGTGAGGTTGTTATTCCAAGAAGGTTCTTCTCCGATCAAAGACCTTAAGAACTCAACTCCGGGAGTTTTAAGTCAGGGAGATAATCAGAGCTCTTCTTCTTCTCTCTTGAATCAGATCCTTTTCTTTGGGGCCGGATGGGGGGTATTTATAGGGGAACCAAGTGAGCAGCTGGCTGGCGACCTCTTGGTTTATCATGGGACACGTGTAATGCATGCCCTCACGCTTGGGATATAGGCAATACATATGGTGCTATTAGAGGCGAGGTGCTTGAGTCGGAGAGCCATGAGGGACTGGTGGGATCGACCCTGGCTTCTGCGCGGATTTAATACTAAGATCTAAGTCACGAGGAAATACGAATCGAGGATTTTGAGGGCACTGGGTTTGGTCGGGGCTTGACCGAGTACTTTACTCGCGATGAATCTGGTAGTGGGGCCAGGTGTCTTTTGCGTTGGGTGGTCTATTTCTGACATTATATTTGTGTTAAATAGTAGGCCTATTTTCTATGGCATCGTCATATCTCCTTGTAACCGGATCGCGAGCAATATAGGAACCAAAACTATCAAGCGAGTGATGATAGATAGAAACCAAAACTATCAAGCGAGTGATGATAGATACAAGTTCACCTGTGGACGTCCTTCACTGAGACGCCTTTGAGCAACTCGGGATCGCTGAAAGCGCTTTGCGTCGTTACTCAGAAAAGCTAGTCTCCTTCTCTAGAGATGAGGTTGATGTGGCTGGAACAATCGAATTGGCCCTGACATAAGAGACCACGCCAAATAGAAGAACCCACATGATTGAATTCACAGTGGTTCGACTGCCATCCATCTACAACGCTATCATGGGCCGAGTAAGTCTATTTAAATTCCAAATAGCATGCTCCGTTGATCATTTTAGCATCAAATTTCCATGTGCCAACGGAAAGGTGGGCGAAGCACGGAGAGAACAAGCAGAAAGTAGGATTTGCTACTTATCCTCACTAAGAAAGGGTCACAACCGAATATTCACAATTAAGGGAAGCGGTCAAGGATCTTTGAAAGAAGAGGCAGCCGATGAGCGCGAGCAAGAGGCCACATCCGAACAACAACAAGCAGAGCTAGAAGTCCGACCCGAAAAGATGGCTGGCAAAAAGTTGTGTCACCAAAGTCATTGATCGGTGTCATCACTAATAAAGGTGGTGACACTAATCTTGTAAAAAAACTATCACCGAAAAAATTGTTTATCACCATACATGTGTCACCAATGTTGTGTCACCAAAGTCAATGATCGGTGTCACCACTAATAAAGGCGGTGACACTAATCTCGTAAAAAAAAACTATCACCAAAAAATTTGTTTATCACCATAAATGTGTCACCAAAGTTGTGTCACGTTATTGACTGGTGTCACCACTAATAAAGGTGGTCACACTAATCTCGTAAAAAAAAAATTGTCACAAAAAAATTTGTATCATCATATATGTGTCACCAAAGTCATTGATCGGTGTCCTCACTAATAAAGGTGGTGACACTAATCTCGTAAAAAAATGTCACCAAAAAATTTGTTTAATCATCCTACACGTGTCACCAAATTCATTGACTTTGGCTGGTTAATGGTCAAAATAAAAATGGGAAGGAAGGAAGGAAGGGAGTTAAACTAAAAATGGGAAGGAGGGTCAAAAATGTCATTGAAGAGTCTATAAGGCGATGAATAATACTCTAGAAGGGGGGGGGGGATGAATAGAGTATGGACGATTTTCGCAACAATAGAAATTTAGTGCAACTTGTCAAGACCTTGATATAGGCTATAAGGACTTGACAAAGTAAAATCGAATAAGATAATGTAAATGCGGAATATAAAAGACGAACACACGAATTGTTAACGAGGTTCGACACCAACTGGCCTACGTCCCCGCCTAGGGTTATCCAACCCGTAGGATTCAAAACACTTCTTATTTCACTTCTCTTGAGCCTAGGACTTCCTAGAGAAACTTCCCTTTCTCTATACAAAGCCTCAGCGCTTCTATTCTAGCTCTCAACCTTACAAGTGAAATAAAAGCTCACACCACACACCAAGTGTGCTTTGATCGAGTATGAAAACTCTAAGTGTAAAATGAATGACTTGTACAATAAGTGCTAGTGTTTCTCTCAACTCTTAAACAATGATCAACAACTAAGCTTTTTGAGAATGTAGGAGAAACACGACGAATGCTTTAAGATGCTTGTGATTGCTTGAGTGCTTGCTTAGTTAGCTTCCATCCTTCTTAGCCTTCGTCTTTTTATAGTAGGAACACTTGTAGAGTTTCTTGGAGGGAGAACCGTTTGAATTTCAAATTCTTTCCAAGACATTTGAATTCCTTCCAAAACAGATCCTTTGTGTGCCTTCCAAGATGTTCCTTCGCCTTTCTTCATGATGAAGTATGATCAACTATGGATCGATTCTTTCCTTGTATAAAAAGTGAAATCCTGAAAGAGCTTCCATAATGTATCTAGTACATAAAGTGGGTTAGATGAGAAACTCATGTATAAATCGATAAAGCCCAAATCACATATCATAGCCCAATATAAAGCTCATTATAATTTAGGCCCAAAAAGGTTGGCTTCGGATTCTTTCTTGTAAGAGAACAAGTCAAAATAGAGAAATGCATAAGTGATCAAACATTTTAGTCTGGGTTTCAAGACCTTGAAACCCAGCCTTTTGTCTTTCATCATCCTTTAGATCACCTGCACGTTAGTTCTCAAGATCTTACAATCACGGTGGAGTCTTCCGTCATGATGGACATTTTGCAAAAGGGAATATAAAAGTGGACATTTTGTAAAATGTCTTATTAAAAATGGACACTTAGCTAAAAAAATCCTCTTATAATTACGTAAATATTGGATAATGGACATGATCACAAAGAAAAAAGATTTGAAAAGAAAAAAATATCCTCAATTAATATACAACAAATATAATAAACTTTTAGGATTTTGGCAAAAAAGTATCCATCGTAAAATTAAAGAAGTCACTTTATTTAAACTATTTTATCTTTAGTCATTAAGATTGGTTATATTAATTTATTATATGTAATGATATGATTTTATTATTAAATAATTAATTATGCCACATTTTTTATCCACCGCTTTAACATAGACCCACCATATTTATTAATTTCATCTTTTGAAAGGATCTTATCAATTACATATAGTGTTAGTTAAATCAGTGCATACATCTAAAATGATAGCTAATATTACATAGGTTTTTAGAAAGTAGAGGAAATATGGTGGGAGATCAAGGCCTTGAGTCAGAATCCCCATCTGCAGTGTGAGTGGGTTTGAGGGTGGATGAAGATCCAGGGCCTTGAGATTTTAGGAAGAATTCATCTCGTGCTCGTGAGAGACACTCAAATCGGCTTGGGAATTCTTTTGTGGGAATCTCAGTTGGAAGATCAAGGATGAGAGCAAGGCTTTCAGGAAAGAGGCGGATTCGGGTGTTCTTGACCTTGGATACTAGGGTTAGGGTTCCATTTACCCGATGAACAGTAAGGTTGGCATAAAAGATTCGGGTAAGTTGGGGATCGGCAAAATTGCCAGGGTTGAGCAAGGTCCAGAAACAGGTGGATTTGAGGAGGGAAATGCAAGGCAAGGGCATGGTTTGGAGGAGGTTGAAATCGACAGCATCACAGAAGCATAAACGACGGTTGCAAAAGTCCTGTTTCCAGGACTCCTCCACCTCTTTAGAGCAAAACCAATTGGGGGAAATGCCAGAAGGTACCTGGGGAGGCCGAGCAGGAGCAGAAGTGGCTGGAACTTTGCCTTTGGATTTCCTGATCAGAGGTGGTGGAGATGGTGAGTTCTCGCTGGAATCCTCGGAATGATCTTCAGATTCCTCCATTATTTGCTTCCCCTTGTTGGCCGGTATCTTGTACTTCTTAGCAGAAGGTGCTGGAGACGGAGATGCTGATGAGCGCTTCGATCCTACCATTTTGATTTCAGAAACAGAGAGAGTTTTGGAACACGGAGAGGGAAAGAGAATGAACGCAGAGAGAGAGTGAGGGTGGAGTGGATTAGACCGTGAGGAGGGAGAGATTAAAAAGCAAAAAATCTGGAAACAGAATCGTCTCCCTTCTTTTTCAAATTGGCAAGTACAGATTCATTAACTCATTTGAATAGTAAGTAATGATGATCTGATTTTTCTAAACCCAAAGTGTCACATCCACTTGCAAAAATTAAAGAGATTTGGGATAATTTTGAAATGGGAATCAAAATATATGAAAATCGATTTTTGAAAAGGGTAAATAAAATCAAAAGACACTCTTGTTGAATATCCATAAGATACTAACAGAGTTTGATCCAATATAATTTTATTCGGATGATCATCTCGAAACCTTATGAAGTCAAGGCCTTGAGATGTCATTTGAATTCTGAACTTTCATGTAGGGAGTAATTACTCCCCCTAAGAAAGTGCTTCCCTATTAAGCATACCCAACTCCAATCTAATAAAATTGAAACGATCTTCAGGGAGTGGTTTAGTAAAAATATCAGCTAACTGAAAATCAGTGGATATGAAGGATATTGATACATCACCTTTTTCCACATGATCTCTTATAAAATGATGTCTCACATCAATGTGCTTGGTTCTCGAGTGTTGCACTGGATTTTTAGTGATGGAAATAGCACTAGTATTATCACACAAAATATGAATGCCTTTAAGATCAATTCCAAGGTCTCTGAGTTGTTGTGCTATCCAAAGAATCTGAGAGCAACATGCACCAACAGCAATGTTCTCAGCTTCTGCAGTTGATAAGGCTACTGAATTGTGTTTCTTAGAGTGCCAACTTATCAAGGAGGATCCTAGGAGTTGGCAACAACCAGAAGTGCTTTTTCTATCAACTCTGTATCCTGCAAAATCTGCATCTGAGTAGCCTTTTAAGTGAAAGTTACTCTGTTTGGGATACCATAGCCCAAGGTCTTGAGATCCATTTAGATATCTGAAGATTCTTTTCACAGCAATAAGGTGAGACTCTTTGGGATCACTTTGGAATCGAGCACACATACAGACACTGAACATTATATCAGGTCTACTAGCAGTAAGGTATAGGAGAGAACCAATCATACCTCTGTACTCTTTTTGGTTTACATTCTTACCATTCTTATCTTGATCAAGGGAGAGAGTGGAGCTCATAGGGGTCTTTGTTACCTTTGAATGTTCCATTATGTATTTCTTTAGTAGATCCCTGGTATATTTCCCTTGATTAAAAAAGATACCCTTACTTGTTTGAAGAACTTGTAAACCGAGGAAGAAGTTTAATTCTCCCATGAGACTCATTTCGAATTCTCTGCACATAATTTCAGAAAACTCCTTGCAAAGGGAATTGTTAGTAGCACCAAATAATATATCATCTACATATATTTGAACAATCAAAAGATCATTTCCACGAGTCTTGATGAAGAGAGTTTTATCAATCAATCCTCTTTGAAAACCATTTTCAAGAAGGTATTTGGACAATCTTTCATACCAAGCTCTTAGGGCTTGTTTGAGACCATAAAGAGCTTTGTCTAATTTATACACATGATTAGGAAATTCTTCACTTTCAAAACCTGGTGGTTGAGCAACATAAACCTCTTCTTCTAAGAACCCATTTAGGAATGCACATTTGACATCCATTTGACATAGCTTGATACCCATGAAAGATGCAAAAGCAAGTAGTATTCGTATAGCTTCTAACCTTGCTACAGGAGCAAATGTCTCCTCGTAGTCTATACCTTCTTCTTGATTGTATCCTTGAGCAACAAGTCTTGATTTGTTTCGAATGATCTTGCCTGCTTCATCCAGTTTATTCCGAAACACCCATCTAGTTCCTATGACTGATTGGTGTTGTGGCCTGGGTTGAAGAGTCCATACCTTGTTCCTTTCAAACTTATTTAGCTAATTTTGCATAGCAGTGATCCAATCCGAGTCCTTGAGTGCTTCAGCTGGGGTTTTTGGTTTTACAAGAGAAACAAAAGCATAGAAGGCACAAAGATTCTTTAATCTAGATCGAGTTTGTACCCCAGATGATGGATCTGATATGATATCTTGAGCTGAGTACGAAGAGGCATGTTTGAATTTTCGTAGCTTTGGACCCTGATTGTTTGAGATAGTAGCAGGTCTCTCTTAAAGGTCTTGAGAGATAATTTGAGTGTTGGATTCTTCAATGACTGAATCCTGATTCTGTAGTCCCTTCTCAAGGTCTTGAGATAGCTCGTTGGTATCTTGGATTTGTTCTTGCATGTTTCTTTCTTGGTCCTGCTTATTTTCAGCATTGTCCTCTTCTTCTCCATCCGAATCATGATGATTTAGATTGAGATCTGCAAAACCTTCACTTAACACACCATTGTTGCTTTCGTCGAATACCACATGGATACTCTCCTCAACAATTTCGGTGCGCTTGTTATAAACTCTATAAGCTTTGCTAATAGTAGAATAACCAAGGAAGATACCTTCATCACTACGTGCGTCAAATTTCCCAAGATTATCTTTGCCATTGTTATGAACAAAGCAAGTGCATCCAAAAGGTTTGAAGTACGAAATGTTAGGCTTTCTTCCTTTGAAAAGTTCATAAGGAGTCTTTTTCAAAAAGGGACGAATTAAGCATCGATTCAAAATGTAGTTGGTTGTATTAACAGCCTTAGCGCAGTAGACTTTTGGCAAACCATTTTCCAAAAGCATTGTCCTAGACATGTCCTCCAAAGTGCGGTTCTTTCGTTCCACAACTCCGTTTTGTTGAGGAGTTCTAGGTGCTGAAAAGTTGTGTGAAATTCCATATTTAGCATAGAACAAATCAAATTTAAGTTGATCAAATTCTCTACCATGATCACTCCTAATGGAGACAATAGGTATGTTTTTCAAGGTCTGCAACTCTTTGCAAAGTTTAGAAAACTCGAGCAAAGCCTCTGATTTTTCTCTTAAAAAGGTGATCCATGTAAAACGAGAGAAATCATTAATAATAACCAGGATGTGTTGTTTGCCCTTTGGAGATTTGACACGCATAGGTCCACACAAGTCCATATGCAACAACTCAAGAGGGCGAGAGGAACTTACAACCTTTTTAGGTTTGAAGGAGCTGCGTGTCTGTTTGCCTCTTGTGCATGCATTGCATAGATGTTCTTTCTTGAAGTTTAGATCATGCAATCCTCTAACAAGATCTCTTGTTTTGAGTTTATTGAGGGTGTGCATGCTTACATGACCTAGTCTTCTATGCCATAGGCTGGGGTCTTCTGTCAAGACCTTGAGACACTTGAGTTTTGTACATGTAATATGATTAGCATTTACAGCATAAGTGTTGTTGTACCTGTGAGCAGTGAGGATTAGATCACCAGTCTCTTCATTCCTGACTTCACACTTGTGTCTGTCAAAGCCAACTTTGTTTCCTTTATCACACAACTGAGAGACACTTAAGAGATTATACTTTAATCCATCAACAAGATAAACATCCTTAATGCAACTTTCTGAATTACCAATATTACCAATACCAATAATGTTGCACTTCCCTTTATCACCGAGAGTAATTGTTCCAGTAGTTTGTTCCTTAAGATCTTGAAATAGAGATTTCTTTCCACTCATGTGTCATGAGCATCCACTGTCCATTATCCATTTTGTCTCTTTGCTCTTGATGAAATCTTGCAATACCAACATCAACCTTTCCAGCTAGACCAATATATAGTTTTAGATTCATAATGAGGATAGACCATGTTGGGTAGTCTTGTCCCTTTAGGAACCCAAACTTGTTTTATCTGTTCATTAAGTCGAATTGGAAATGTATTTCTAATGATGTAGGGATCTTTTCTCCTATATGGACAAGTTTCTCTAACATGCCCTTTCTTACAACAATGGAAGCAAGTAGGTGAACGCCAATAGCCTTTAGCTTTAACAAAAGTGGTACTAGGTTTCTTTGGAAAATTTTTGTTGTATCCAATACAACTTCTATTAATAGAGAGTTGTTGTTCACCCAACATCTTATCAAGATTAGCTTTAGATCTGGTGAATTGAATGAGTGAAGTCTGCTGGTCTTGACACTTATCGGTTAGCTTTGCCTTCTCTTTCTCTAAATCCTCATTACGATTCTTTAGAGAGGAGAGGCTTTGGCTGAGATCAGAATTTTCTGAGCTCAAGGTCTTGACTTTAATGTCAAGGGTTGACCGAGATGTTTCAAGATTTTTCAATTCCAGCGACATATCACTAATACATTTCTGTTGATCTATCTGATTTTCTTTCAAGGTGTTGATTTCACTGTTGTAAGCATCTTCATTAGAAATCATATTTCTTAGGACTTCAGAAAGAACATCGGGAGGACTAGACATTAGGTTTCTTACCACTTGTTCAAGGTCTTGAGTCTGTGATCCTTCGTGTTCAGCCATAAGACAGAGATTTGCCTGTTCTTTTTCGGTGTCTGTGTCACATGATGAATCTGAGTCACTCCAGGTTGCAAGCATAGCCTTTTTCTTTTGTTCATATTTCTTGAACTTATTTCTTTTCTTCATAGGGCACTCCTTTACGAGATGATCTATCTCGCCACACTCAAAACATGTTAGCACTTTTGGCTTCTTTGACATGTTGGGAGACTTGCTTTTGAATCTAGATGAATCAGTATTTTCACGGTTGGAAAATTGTTTTTTCATCTTCAGAATTCGAGCTAATCCCCGTGTGATGAGAGCAAAGGGATCATCTTCGTCGTCTGATTCATCACTCTCAGATTGTGAGTGATCTTTCTTAGCTTTGAGAGCAATGTTCTTTGCTGTTGAGGGTACTTCTCCATCTTCCTCGTTTAATATCATCTCATGAGTGATAAGTTTTCCGAGAAGATCATCTAATGGTAGTGTAGAGAGATCTTGAGCTTCCTCAATTGCAGTAACCTTGGGACGCCACTTGGTTTTTGGAAGGCTCCTTAGAACCTTTCGAACCTTTTCTGGGTTGGAGAAGGTTTTTCCAAGTAAGTCGAGGTTGTTTACAATTTGAGTGAATCTCGTAAACATCTCCTTTACTGTCTCATCAGGATTCATCTTGAAAAGTTCGTATTGCCTGAGAAAGATATTAATCTTACTCTCTTTGACTTGACTTGTGCCCTCATAAGTAACTATAAGTTTGTCCCAAATTTCCTTGGCACTTTTGCAAGCCGAGACACGATTAAACTCATTAGCATCGAGAGCGCAATATAGTAGATTCATAGCTTTGTAGTTCTTAGCAATGTTCTCAAATCGTAATCAGACTCAGTTTTATCAACTTGCTTTCCATCGACAATCTTTTTAGGAACGTGTGGTCCATTCTTGACCAGGCCCCATAGCTCAAGGTCTTGATCAATGATGAACATTTGCATCAGTGATCTCCAGTGGACAAAGTTATTGCCACATAAAAGTGGAGGCCTATTGGTTGACCTTCCTTGAGCAAAACCTCCATCACCTATGGTAGACATGCTGAAAACTCACAAGATTGTTAAATCAAAACAGTGAGCCAAGCTCTGATACCAATTGAAGAGTCTATAAGGTGATGAATAATACTCTAGAAGAGGGGGGGGGGGGATGAATAGAGTATGGATGATTTTCGCAACAATAGAAATTTAGTGCAACTTGTCAAGACCTTGATATAGGCTATAAGGACTTGACAAAGTAAAATCGAATAAGATAATGTAAATGCGGAATATAAAAGATGAACACACGAATTGTTAACGAGGTTCAGCACCAACTGGCCTATGTCCCCGCCTAGGGTTATCCTACCCGTAGGATTCAAAACACTTCTTATTTCACTTCTCTTGAGCCTAGAACTTCCTAGAGAAACTTCCCTTTCTCTATACAAAGCCTCACCGCTTCTATTCTAGCTCTCAACCTTACAAGTGAAATAAAAGCTCACACCACACACCAAGTGTGCTTTGATCGAGTATGAAAACTCTAAGTGTAAAATGAATGACTTGTACAATAAGTGCTAGTGTTTCTCTCAACTCTTAAACAATGATCAACAACTAAGCTTTTTGAGAATGTAGGAGAAACATGACGAATGCTTTAAGATGCTTGTGATTGCTTGAGTGCTTGCTTAGTTAGCTTCCATGCTTCTTAGCCTTCGTCTTTTTATAGTAGGAACACTTGTAGAGTTTCTTGGAGGGAGAACCGTTTGAATTTCAAATTCTTTCCAAGACATTTGAATTCCTTCCAAAACAGATCATTTGTGTGCCTTCCAAGATGTTCCTTCGCCTTTTTTCATGATCAAGTATTATCAACTATGGATCGATTCTTTCCTTGTATAAAAAGTGAAATCCTGAAAGAGCTTCCATAATGTATCTAGTACATAAAGTGGGTTAGATGAGAAACTCATGTATAAATCGATAAAGCCCAAATCACATCTCATAGCCCAATATAAAGCTCATTATAATTTAGGCCCAAAAAGGTTGGCCTCAGATTCTTTCTTGTAAGAGAACAAGTCAAAATAGAGAAATGCATAAGTGATCAAACATTTTAGTCTGGGTTTCAAGACCTTGAAACCCAGCCTTTTGTCTTTCATCATCCTTTAGATCACCTGCACGTTAGTTCTCAAGATCTTACAATCAAGGTGGAGTCTTCAGTCATGATGGACATTTTGCAAAAGGGAATATAAAAGTGGACATTTTGTAAAATGTCTTATTAAAAATGGACACTTAGCTAAAAAATCCTCTTATAATTACGTAAATATTGGATAATGGACATGATCACAAAGAAAAAAGATTTGAAAAGAAAAAAAATATCCTCAATTAATATACAACAAATATAATAAACTTTTAGGATTTTGGCAAAAAAGTATCCATCGTAAAATTAAAGAAGTCACTTTATTTAAACTATTTTATCTTTAGTCATTAAGATTGGTTATATTAATTTATTATATGTAATGATATGATTTTATTATTAAATAATTAATTATGCCACATTTTTAATCCACCGCTTTAACATAGACCCACCATATTTATTAATTTCATCTTTTGAAAGGATCTTATCAATTACATATAGTGTTAGTTAAATCAGTGCATACATCTAAAATGATAGCTAATATTACATAGGTTTTTAGCTTATGAATTAAAGATACAATTAAAAGATTTATTTTTATTATAGTAACTAAATGTAGTAATTTCATCTTTTGAAAGAATTTCTCAATAATATAGTTAAATCAATAGGTGAATCTATTTTTATAATCTAGATAAAAAAAAAGGGTATAAATTGTCCATTTTAAATAGGAAAAATTCGTTAAATGTCCATTTAAGATACTATGTTTTGTTAAATGTCCATTTTTGTAAGTGGTTTCAGTAGGACAATTTTGCCCCTCTATTCATTATCAAGTTATCAGCTCTTGGATGTTTCGATCGAGACAAGTCGAAGCTTTTAGTTGGCGTCTCATGGAACCGCGCCGCCGATCTCAAGCTCCTTCTCGCCTCCCTCTTCCTCATCAGCTCCATCGCCACCATCCTCCAGAGTCTACCCCCTCACCTCACATTCTCCCTTTTTGCCGACCTCTGCCTCTGCCTCTTCGTTGCATCTGACGTCACATCTAACACCACTGCCTCTCGAGTCTCGTCACTTCAGAACTGCCGAGCTCATCCCTTCAGATGTCATCAACTGCTTCTTCAACCCTATCGGTGCTGCTGCGTACTCATTCATTCTCATGTCGGCCTACCCCTTTTCAGCAAAGGCCACCGGTGGATTGCTGAACATTGATATTTTGATTGATTCGTTCTACCAAATTCTGAAGGTCGAGGCGTCAGATCCGTCGCTGGTAAGGGTTTCTCTTTGCAATTTTCTTTCAATTCTGATTTGGTTTTGATTTCTGTAGCATCATACTTGATTAGATCTCCTTCCCTTTTTCTCTTGTTTTGGGGTATCATACTTGATTAGATTATGAAATATATGTGTGTTATGCATACACACAATTTATGTTGCATTTCATCTCATTTCAGCTTTATTTAGCTTTCCTTTCCCTTTTATTTATAATAATCCAGCTAGTTGTTTTGTCTCATTGGGATCCTCCAATCAGATTCGAATTCACATGCTATATAAGTTGTGAGCAGAAATCCTTTTATGTAGGGTTTTTGGGATCATTGTGAATGAATGAAGGAAGGCTAAAGCATCCGTTTTCTATCTTTGGCCATACTCTTTGCTATCTATTGATGAAACAATCATTGTTCAATGTAATCTTGAGCTGTTGTACTCAGATATTACATGGTATAAGAGCTGCTAGGAGAGATTCTTTGCTCTTTGCTTTAGCATCATTTCCGTCTTTGATTGCTTAGTGATTTATGTTCCATATTCCGATGACTTCAAACTCTAGAGACCAGGATGAGTCCTCTGTTCAGGCTAACCTGGGTGATCCTCTGCACTTATCTAACTCTGATCACCTTGGGGTGCAATTAGTTGATATTTTATTTGATGGATCTAATTACATGACTTGAAGTAGAAGATTCATGATGGCTCTTGGAGCAAAATGCAAACTGGGTTTTGTCAATGGGACCTGTGCTCGTCCTGCAGCTGATTCAACTGACTTACAGAGATAGTTCTTGCTGATTTTATGGTCCGTTGTTGGTTATTAAATTCAATGAACAAAAACGTAGCTGAAGGCTTGATGTTTGCGGACTCCAGCAAGCAGTTGTGGGATGAGTTTGTAGAGAGATTTGGCCAATCTAATGCTCATCTCATCTATCAAGTGAGGAAGAGATTATTTACCATTTCACAGGGTTCTATGTCTCTTGCTGATCTCTATAACACCTTCAAGAAGAACTGGGATGACCTCCAAGTTATAGAAGGCATACCTGAGTGTATCTGTGGAGTTATTGCTCGATGCACTTGTGATCTCAAAAGGAAGATCAATGAGATAGAATCCAGAAACAAGGTGATCCAACTGTTGGTTAGCCTTAATGATAATTATGATGGGGCAAGGAATCAAATCCTTGCTATGGATCCTTTGCCAAACATCAATACTTGCAGCAAGTTGAGACTCGTAATGAAGCATCAAGGGGAGCTCAATCTTCAGTTTCAGATTCTAATGCTCTAGCTGCCAACAGAAATGGAAATTTCTATAAAAAACGCAGTACTTTTCAAACCAACAATGCTCATAGTAGTGTTCCTTTCAAGAAGGATTGGAAGGATCTCAAGAGGATAAAGCAGATGTCTACATGTAGCCATTGCAATATGAAGGGTCATATTATTGATCAATGTTTTAAAATACATGGAGTGCCAGATTGGTTTAAGGAATTGAAGGAAAAGGAAAGGAACAGCTCTGGAATGAGAAGTTCTTCTAATACTGCTGGCTGAATCGGAGGACCTGCACATAATAGTCCTTTTGATGATGAGTATTCAGACAAAGGCGATGCAGATAGGCAGCTTGATTCAGCTATGGTGAATGCAATCTGTCAGGAGATCATGAGAAAGATGAAGGGGAAGGGGGCAAGTGATAGCTCCTTTGCCAACTTTGCATGTAAATTGTCCTTTTCTAATGTAAATATTGTTTTGAAAATGAAGCCATCTCTTGAATGGATCATTGACACTTCACTGTTTTAAAAAACCCTTCAAGACCCGTGACAAGAGGAAAACCTGTCGTTGTTCTTGCCAAAGAATACTCAAACTCACAACTAGTATAGTGTGTAAGCAAGAGGTCGATCCACAGGGAAATCTATCAATTCAAGTGTCAATTCTAATCGCTAGTAAGAATATGGGGTTTTTTTATGAGTAAAAGATCCGCCTTTTATCAAAGCGGAAGCAATGCAAACAAAGTAAATTGATTGTAGAATGCAATAGAGATAGATAGGTTCACTTACAATTTATCACTTCGATTAATGAATTCGATCCTTGTTTCAGCCTCTAGTTCTTGTCTTTTCCTATCAATGTCCTTGTCCAGATCTTAGGTAAATTACTAGTCCTACGAGTCCTAGCAACTCTTATCTCTAAATAACCCTAACACGGTTAAGATTCAATCTAGAGATAGCATTAAGATTATGAATTAACCAAGGTACACATAATATCAAGCTACGAGTCGATATTCAACATGTATTCAACTTCCTACACATCCAATTAGTCCTACGAGTCCTAAAGGGATATGATTGCCACTTGGGTTAAGGTTCGCTACGAGGAATCTGCAAAACCCTAGCAATTGAATGAATCTACTCTAACTAGTTGATCAGGCCAGAGAAAATAAAACACATTCAAGCAATTAAGCACAAAGAAGTCAAAACATTGCAATAGGAATAAGAACTAGATTAAGAAACTCACAATTCAACAATCAAAGATCCAAACTGTAGGCGAAACCTCGAGAGTTTAGTTGCTCATGCTCAACGACGCTCTCAACAATGGTGTAAAGTGCATAAGGTTAGTGAAAGAATAAACTAGAAAAGTCTTAAATAGCTTCTAACAAGTCGGCCAAATAAATAAACTAAAACCCTAATAAGAGTCCAACACTGTGTCGGCGTTTCTGCGGAGGCCGCGGGGCAGCCAACCCAGGCCGCGGGGCGGCCGGCGATTGCGAAATCTTTCGTCAGAGCTACGGGCCGCGGGGCGGTTTCCTTGGCCGCGGGGCGGCTTTTACTGTTCACAGAAACTTTTCCTCTTCGAATTTGGTCTCGATGTCAACACGAAAGTTGTAGATCTCGGAAAGAGCTTTCCAACGCATGGTTATAATAGTCAATCGGACCACTGAGGCCTCCAGAAAGTGCGAAACAAGTTCAGCATGTCTGGCGACAACTTTTGCTGATTTGTTATTCACTTAGGCTCTCAAAATTCGACTCCGCTCCCGTGCTCTTCACTTTTCTTCCTCAACTTGAATCTTTCTTCATCCAAGAGTCTCCTCATTCCTCGTCGGATCCACATTTACCTGAAATTAACCATAAAAGCGTATAGATTCCGACTCCACCAACAAAACGAGTATAAATGCAAATCTAGCTTAAACTATGCATTATGCACATCTAAATCATGCTAAATGCAACCTAATATGCCTACCTAAATGCATGCTATCAACCCGCCTAGACCCCCACCTAAACCCTTGAACTCGCCCCACCGCCAAGGTCGTCAAAACCCACCTAGACTACAAAGACCCGCCATGAAATCCGCCTAGACCCTTAACCCTACCCTATCGCCAAGTACCCGCCAAACGTTTTTTGAAACATTTGACATTGGTGCCAATGATCACATGATTTAAGATTCCCATTTGCTATTGAAAAAAGCAAAGCTATGTAATCGAGTTCACATAGGCTTACCTGATGGCTCGATGAAATCTAACAATGATAAAGGAGGTTTGCAGTTGACAAAGGGCTTGAATCTCAATGATGTATTGCTTGTTCCTGATTTTAAGCATAGACAACGCTGATGTCAGTTGGGAAATTTTTAGATGATAATGACATGATTGATGTATTCGCTAGAACTCACTGCTATTTCCAGGACCTTGGAAGTAAGAAGGTGGTGCTGACTGGCCGCGGAAGCAATGAGTTATACAAGACACTAGCAAAGGGAGCAAGCAAAGAGAATGGTAGTGGCATCTTTAGTAGAAGTTGTAATAAAGTTAGTACAGATCCAGACATTGTTCATGCTAGATTTGGACACACGTCTGTCTCTAAATTAAGACATTTGCAGTTGTTTAAACAGGTTGATCTCAATGGCTTCCATTGTGACACTTGTTCTTTGTTAAAAAATCATAGTTTTCCTTTTGATAGAAGCTTGTGTTTGGCCTCTAGGCCTTTTGACTTGGTTCATATGGGTCTTTGGGGTCCTTATAAAATTGTCGCTTATAATGGTTTTCATTATTTCCTTACTGTGCTTGATGATTACACTAGAGTAAAATGGAGTTTTCTTCTTAAGGATAAGCTACATGTGTTTAAAACCATATGTGATTTTGTTGCTTATGTGAAGAATCAATTTGCCACTCCTATAAAGTGTTTAAGAACAGGCAATCGGACTGAATTTGTTCAAAGGAAGTGCACTGATTTTCTGGCTTCTGAGTGTATTATTCATCAGAAAAGTGAGCCTTACACTCCTTAACAGAATGGAAGAGTGCTGAGAAAACATAGACATCTTGTTGAAACTGCTAGATCAATGAGATTGGATGCTGGGTTGCCTATCAGATTTTGGGGAGAATGTATTCTTGTTGCAACTCACATTATCAACAAATTTCCAACTGAAACTCTCAGGTGGATCACATCATATGGAGAAGCTATTTGGTAAGCCAACCAACTTTGATGAGTTAAAGATATTAGGATTCCTTTGTTATGCATTCGTCCCTCGCATGTTCAAGGACAAAATGGGAACTAAAGCCATGAAGTGTGCTTTCATGAGATATCCTTATGGGCAAAAGGCTTACAAGTTTTGGGATATGGAGAACAAAAAAATGATGATCTGCAGAGATGTTGTTTTCCATGAAAATGCTTTTCCATTTAGACATGACAACATTATTGAGCCAACGGGTAGTTGTGAATCATCTAACTCTGAGCATAGATTGCCTCTTGTTACTCCAACACCTGATATTCAAGAAGTGGTGCATCAGTTTAGCACTTCTTCTTTGCCTATACACAACCAATATATTCCTGATTCAGTTTCATCATCATCTGTACCACATGATCACTACTAGAATACTCAAATTAGACATAATGTGATTTAAATCTGTTAAAAAAAACAACAGATATTAAATTAGTCTGTTATATCAGTTTTTAAATTTGTGATGTTTAAATAAAATAGACATCAGTTAATTTTTTTTACATATATAAAATTATTCGTTCTAAACAAAATTAAAATGTGTGATTTTGAATTTTCTAAGTTGAAACGCGCATAACTTAAAACACTTTAAAAAAATTGTTGGGTTTTCTAAATTTGAAAACCCGCTTAAATATTTTGAAGTACTTGGAAAATTAAAGCCTGCCTTTTATTTCTTCTCTCAACCTCCAAATCACACGTCCTCTTTGGCTCTTCCCCTCTAACCCTCACCGCCATCCGAGAGCACCACCAACGCACCAACCCTCACCGCCATCCCAGAGCACTACCACCTCCTCCTCCTCCTCTTCCATCGTCGAGATCTTCAACGCCACCAGATCTATCCACCCTCTCCCCAAATCCCCCGCCTCTCCTTCCCCTCCAATCTCTAGATTTGACTGAGAGGGTGTCTCCAACCGGAGACAACATTAACTCCTACCGTCGTCACCACCACCGTCGCTCTCTCTGCAACAGGTACGCTCTCCTTCTTCTCTTCTCTTTTCTGCCCTTTCTTTGCTTCACTTTTTGGAATCTGTCGCTAATTCGATTTGGAAATCTTGGATTCTTGGGTTGTGCGATTATTTTTGTAGATCTAGGGTTTGACGTTGTTTCTTTGCTTAGCTTGTTTGAGTAACGATCTCGTTGTTGCAATATGTCACCAAGGTCAATTCCATTGGCCACGGTTACAGTCCAGTGGATTTTGCCTCCCATTAGTATTTCTACCGGCGAAGTGCTCCTCTCATTCACCTTCTTATTGTTCGAATTTCTCCTTTGTTCCGTTTTCATGAATTTGAAATCTGTAATGTTGTTTTCCCTCTTTGTTTGCAGATTTTTCAACTCGAGAGGAAGACATGAGGATTGCAGAGAATGATGAGCACATGTATATATAATTTGGGCTTTACTCAAGCCTTTAGCTTCGTTCACTTGCAAATTGTGAAATGTGTGTATGTCCCTATTTTTAGTTATGAATGCATCTCTTAGGATGGAGTATGATTAGCAACTTCTAGCCACGTTATGATGGTTGAAGTAATGCACTCAGTTTATTAGTTTATAATGACTTGCTTATTTGTTATAATGACTTGCTGATTCGTTATTGCTTGGCACCGTGCTTGGAGTCTCATAGTAGTAATTGTTTCTGAAAGATGGTGCATTTGTTGCTTAATCTTTTAAATATTGCTTCAAAATGATCTTGTTTATGGTTGGGGACTGGATTTTATTCTACCCTCAGTAACACCTGTTTAATCACATGCATTTTGATTTGAGCTAGAAGTTTGAATAATAAGATGTTTCGTTGTTATCCTTTTTTTTTTTTTTTGATTAGGAAATAATTCGGGTGGGCAAGCCCTACCCGGCAGCATCCTTGCGGATGAGGTCAATAAGACCTGGGTTATTTGCAATATCACTACCTCGGGCAGAGTGGCTAAGGTGTGCAACCTTGTCCGCCACTCTATTGCCCGTACGAGGTACGTGAAAGTAGACTACTTCTTTTATAGATGATAACAAGACTTGAGCATCAGATAGGATCAATTCAATTTCCCATGGGCATTTAGATGTCATATTTAGGTGGTCTATGATTATCTTACAGTCTCCTTCAATTTGTATTCTGTCAATGTTAAGTTGTAATGCTTTCTGGATCCCCATTTTGAGAGCAAGTGCCTCTGCTGTAATGGCCGATTGTCTACCTAGTTGTTTGTGTTGAATAGCAATGGGTCTGCCATTCCAATCTCTAATAATGATGCCAGTTGTACTGTCACCGTTGTGTAACGAGGAGCCATCAAAATTTAGTTTGAACCACCCCCAAGGAGGCTTGCGCCAACGAGTTTCTCTTTGTTTGTCTGCCTTCCTTTGGTAGTTCCTTGGTGGTGGTCTCATGACTTTGTCACATTCTTCCTCACACGCGGAAGTCTTTTTCCAGTTTTCCACGTATGATCTAATCTGATGAGTGACAGAGTTGTGATGTGGGATTGCTGCTTGCTGAAACAAGTGTTGGTTTCTGGTGTACCAAATAGTCCACCAACTGAAAGCAAGGTCACTCATAGCGGTAGTAGTTAGGCTGGTGCCCAGAGTGGAAAGAATGGGTCTAAAATCCCGGGATTGGCTGATCAACCGTGCAGTTTCAGTTTGTTCTCGACTTGGAAGGTGGAATATTTTCCGTGTAAAAGAACATTCCAGAAATAAGTGAACCTCATCTTCAGAGGCCATATTACACAGTGAACAAGTAGCAGGGACAGCCGACCCCCTACCTGATAAGCGTACGGCTGTGGGTAGGCCATTTTGTGCAATCTTCCATAGAAAATTCTTGACCTTTGGAGGCGCGTCAATCTTCCAAATCTAAGCATTCCTATCGGGTGTAGCTGTAGATTGTGCTGTTATCAATTTGTAGGCGCTTGCCGTGGTAAACCATCCTTCTCTATCCGGCCACCAGTATAGACGGTCTTGTAGATTAGATGCCGGGAGGGGGATGTCTAAAATCTCTTTTACGATGTTGTTTGGTAGGGTCAAGTGTAGCTTTTCACTCCACCATTTACCCCCTATAATATAGTCACTGACGGTCTCATTCTGATCGAATCTTAGGCGGCAACTGACCCGAGATTCAAGGGAGGAGGTAGTAATCCAGTTATCTGTCCAGAATTTTATAGTGCGTCCGTTTCCTACCGACCAAATAAGACCTGATTTAAAAGTGTCAATTAAATTAGAGAGCTTAGACCACTGCCACGAGCTAGTTCCCGATCGTTTGTACTCGAATATACTAGCAGAACGCAGATATTTATGTCTGATTAACGTGACCCAAATGTTATCGGGCTCTGCCAGAATTTTCCACAGAAGTTTCATCTGAAGAGCGACATTCATTTCTCCGGATTTGCGAATCCCCAGTCCTCTGAACTGCTTTGGTTTGCAAATCCTATCCCAACTAATTAACGGCCTATACTGTAAATCCTTGTTCCAGAAGAACGAGCGATTTATTTGGTCTAGTTCTTTATGTATTGCTGCGGGGAGCATGAAATTCAGCATTACATGCAGTGGCTTAGCCGAAAGGTTGGAGTTTATCAAGGTAGCACGACCTTGTTGCGAGATCGCATTGGCCCTCCACTTCGACAGCTGTTGTTTGGATTTGCATATGATATCTTCAAATGTACTACTGGTGACTCGCCCATTGATAATAGGACAACCCAGATACTTCTCTATTGAGTTTTCATTTGCGATACTGAGGCTGTTTCGTAATTCAAGGATTCTGTGGTTTGGAATTCCTAACGTGGCCTGAAAACTAGATTTATGGTAATTGACCTTTTGGCCCGACACTCTGCTATATGAATCAATTATCGATTTGACTTTGCACCCCGCTTCCACACTCCCTTTAGAGAAGATGATAATGTCGTCCGCAAAGGAGAGGAATGGAACCCGGGGCCCGTTTTGTCCTATTGGAAAGCCAATGTTGGGTCTGTCTATGTTTGTTTCAGCAGCTAGTTTCCTTGCTAGAATCTCTGCCCCTAAGATGAAGAGGAAAGGGGACAGAGGGTCCCCTTGACGGATACCACGTGATGGAAAGAACAGTTCTGTAGGACCGTTGTTGACTAGCACAGAGAATGAGACTGATGTTATACACTCCATAATCCAAGACGTAAACGTAGCGTGAAAACCAAATCTGAGGAGTACACTTTTAATGAAGTGCCAATCTACCCTATCGTATGCTTTTTCCATGTCTAGCTTTATTGCCAGCCAGCCTTCCCGTCCCCTACGACTTTTGTAGGAATGGAATATTTCATGGGCTATGAGAACATTGTCCTGTATTGCTCTGTCGGAAACAAACGCACCTTGCAAAGGATGTATGAGTTTCCCGATCACCTTTTTTAATCTTTCAGTCAAGATTTTGGAAATTATTTTGTAGATATTTGAACATAAACTGATGGGTCTGTAATGACAGGTGGATGTTGGATCGTCCTTTTTTGGTAGCAGGGAGATAAACGTATGGTTTATTTGGCGTAGCATTCTCCCGGAGTGAAAAAACCCTTTAACCGCACAGATTACTGATTTCCCGACAATATCCCAGTATTTGGTGTAAAATTCAGCTGTAAAACCATCTGGGCCCGGGGACTTGTTTCTACCCAGGCTGAACACCGCTGATTTGATCTCTAAGTTTGACGGAAGTGCAATGAGGAAAGCGTTTTCTTCTGTCGAGATAGAAGGCTGAATTAGGTTCAAGAGTTCAGACAGAAGCTCTTCCTCAATCGGCTCTTTCTTAAACCTATTTTCAAATTCCTTTTTTATCTCATTCCTGATATTCTCCTCACCCACAATCAGTGTCCCACTCGAGGAGGTGATGTTACGAATTTGTTTCCTGTGTCGTCGTCCTGAAGCCACCCGGTGAAAGTAAGTTGTGTTGGAGTCTGAAAGTTTGAGGTGTTTAGTTTTTGCCCTTTGATTCCAGTATGATTTCTGAAAAAGAAGGAGCTTTTCTCGCTTCTTAATCAGCAGTTTTTCCTTTGTTTGATATGGTTGGGATGTTGTCGTTAAAGATTGGATAGTCAGGAGCTCAGAATCCACCTCTTTTAGTTGCCGGAAGATGTTACCGAAGCTTTTTTTGTTCCATTCTTTTGCCCTTCGTTTCAGTATTTTATGTTTAAACATTAGTTGAAACATAGCAGAGCCAGGGCAGGATGCTCGCCACGATTGCTTCACAATATTTCGAAAGTCTTTCCGCATTAGCCATACATTCTCAAATTTAAAAGGCGGGGCTTTGAAGGTAGAGTCATCGTTAATTGAGATAGAAATTGGGCAGTGATCCGAGGAAGAGAAGGCACCGTTATGGGTAATCATATTGGGGAACGCAGTAATGATTTGTTGGTGGACTAGTACGCGATCTAGTTTTTCACGGATATTGTAGTTTTCTTCCGGATTCTTTCTCCATGTGTACGGGTTCCCGAAGGTGGGTATGTCAAATAAATTGCACTCGTTTTTGAAAGATATTAGCCGTGTAAATTTGGATGTTCGAGTAGCGGCTCCGCCTAATTTGTCGTTGCTACACAGGATTTCATTAAGATCTCCTAGAACCATGCAAGGAATAGAAGAGTCGTTTACAATTGTTGTTAGTGTTTCCCAAAAGGTATCTTTATCATTCGGAGTCGGTGGTGCATAGACGAAGAGAGCCAGAAACGGGAAACCATTCTGTAGACTTTCAAGTCTGAGCCCAATAATGCGGGGAGTGTGCACGGAGACGGAAATTGATATATTTGGCAGTTGGTGTGATTTCCAAAGGACCCCAATACCTCCCGAACGCCCAATGGAAGGTGACCATACCCCTTCATCAAACCCAATATTCTTCCACATCTTATCATCGGGACCAGTTTCGGACTTTATTTCCGCCAACGACATAACTTGAATGTGCTCATTTTTACACATTGCGTCTATTTCCGTCCAGAAGGATCGCTTTCCAATTCCACGACAATTCCAGAAGCATATCTTCATAAATCATTAGTGAGGATGAAAGGACTGAGATTCGGAGTCCTTTCATCTATGCAATTTTGATAAACAATTTTACCATTACTCATGGATAGCCTTAAGAAGTGATCTAATTGGTTACTGCATTCCAACGTGGGCTGGGAAAACCAAACCATGAAAAGGGCCCAAGCCCAGAGATCCATCCACCCCACCCAGAAATGGGTCTGGTGAGGAAAGAGACCATAACAATATACACCACTATACTGCCAAGGGGAATGCAATCTAGCATATGAGAGTGAGGATTGTGGTAGGCGCCAAGCCTTAGTACTGCAACCCAAAAAATGAATTTTATGCACTTTGCAAATGAAGAAGACAATGGTTGAGATATTTTTCACCATCTTTTTTATGCCCTTTGAGGGGGGTTGTTGAGAATGGCTCACATCCATAAATTCATCCAAAGAATTCAGCCAATTGGATATGCACAACATCCTTTTATAGGACACATATTTGCCAGGAGTAGGTAGAATACTCATCCAAGCAATAACTGATTGATTCCTGAATGTTTTCTTTATAGTTGATTTATTTGGGCTTGGGATGTCATAACTTAAGAGATGGAAAACATCCTTTATAAACAAATGATGGTGAGCAGATAACCATGCACACATAACATGTTGTTTAGTATTTATTAGGTAACACATAGACATTATAATCAAAGAGTGATCTATATGCCTAAGATAAGCATAACCGAAACCAGCTAGCTTACACCAAAGGGCTTTTGGAGAGCACAATTTCGATACAAGTTTAGGCCCACAAAACAAATTAAATGAGCTCGTATCCTCCTTGCAAGCAAGTTTCTTCCACACCGTACTACACAAGCTGAAATTCAGCAAATTATACAAATTTAAAGGATTCCTATTAAATTGATATATATACCAAAATTTGGCATGCCACATGTACTGATTTAAAGACCAACTTATTTTCAAGATATTTTTGGGCAATAACTTAGCAAAGGGGAAGGCTGAGCAAGGGGACCAAACCCAATGCCCAAACCACCAACGTGGCTTCGATGAGCCGGTAGAGACAGCCCGGGGGATGATTAACAAGGCCTTTATGACAGACATAAGATAAACACCATCAAACGTATTGTTTGAAAGCATGGGTGACAGCTGATCAGTTATCTCCACCATCAAGGCAAAATAAACCGGTATGCAAAACTTATTAAAATTCATTAATAAGCAGCTTTTATAACAACCATCTCGGGACAAAGCTTGGAACGAAGCTAAATTACGAGAAAAGCCAAACGAAACCAAGCAAATAGCAATAACACGGGATTTGTTTGAGGAGGAAGAAATAAATTCCACCACCACCGTTTTTTTACCTTTTTCTTTTGATGAAGACTCCATAGATGACAGTAGCTTGCAATTGATAACAAGGGTGGTAGCAAAGCTAACCAGACCATCCAAAGTTGTCACAGATCCCCCAATAAGGAAGCTAAGGACGATGGAGAGCCACAGAAAAGACCCGACAGGCCGGTAACAGCAATAAACCAGTACGCCGAAGAGGAGTTTTGCACACAAAAACACAATACTTTCCAGACATGTGTGAAAGGAGGAAAAATTTAACCATAGGATGAAGCATACCCTTGCAAAAACATATTGGAGAAAATGACAGACGCAAATGAAGAGAAACATTTCATAAGAGTTTGAGGAGATAACAGATTTAAGCTTTCTGAAATTTGCACTACAGTTGGAAGAAGCCACATTCGAAGATGGGATAGCCAATGGAAAGGATTTGTACAAATGAAATGAATTACATGAATGAATAAAGGGGTTTGCACCTAGTTGATCAAAATAAGTGATCAAGAAATATGATTTATTCTTAGAATTCGTAGGATGAGAGCTTACTGAGCAACGGTAAGACGAGGCTCCACCCAAAGCAGAGGGAGATTGAGACCTGCGAGCCAGAATGGATCCCCAAGAGAACAATATATGCAAGTGAGGATATTTAATAAAATCGTTTACCTCACAAACTGAGCAGTGGAAGAGTACCTGTAATGCCAGGACACCATCCGACGCACATTTCAGGCTCATCAAGATGAGGCCTAGCTTCTTTAGTTTCTTTTTTTTCCTGCACATGACTTGGTGGATGTTGCTCTCATCCGGGAGCAAGCTCCCATCAGAGTGATTTGCCTCATGAAGAGGATTTGGGCCCTTGCGGGATTTGGTTGAGGAGAGAAAAGAAGATTTCACCCCCAATGAATTTTTACATTTATCTACTGATGACGACACCAAAGGAAACAAGGCCAAAGCAACTTGTTTAAATGATGAATTCAAACAACAGTGCAACAACCCTTTCGGGAATTTCCGATAACAACAGAAACGGAAGACAAACCTCGACGCCAAGCCAACAATACAACCGGTGGAGCCAACACAGGCCAGCCGCCACCCAGCACTCCGCCACCGGAAACCACCACAAAAACAGCCCCCAAATGCCTGCCGCCACCATGCACACAGCCACCAGAAGCCACTTCGACGCCCCGAACCGCAGCCCCATTTCCTCCTCTTGCGATAATTTTTCGCAATCTTCTTGGTTCCATGGCAAAAGATCGACAGGACCACAGATCTACAGCCAGAAGTTGCCCCAATTTTGAATATTGTCCCTCTACTGCAGCCCAATCTTGTCATCAACAGGTATTAGATTATATGAACCGAGTTAGGGTTCGAGAGGAGAATTGACAGAGGAGAGAGCGCTCCAACGAGCCCCAACTGAGGCGCGAAACTGGGAGAACGGGGAAGGGAACCGGAAATAGGCAGGAAATCAGTCCAAATAGAGGATGGAGGGGACGATGCGATGGAGAAGCAACCGAGATTTGGTTTAGAGGGGAAGGTAAGCAAAAGGATTTCGGGCGCGTGGGAGGCGCGTTCTTCAGGCTCCCGGGGGAGGTTTCGTTGTTATCCTTGTTTGTACAGAAGTTCCCTATTATTTTTTTAGATCATTTAATGTTTCATATTTATCATTAATGTGCATGTAATTTGTTTACTAGCTAGTGCATGGATCTCTCCATGATGATAGGTTGATCCCCATCTCTTTGAATGGCCTTCCTTTGTGCACTTGGTGTAGGATTTGATAATGTTTTATTTATTTGTGTATTATTATTTTAGGTCAAATTTATTGAAGGAGGGTGTTAGAATTTTTCTTAATGTCTTCTACCTAACTCATTTAAAATAGGCAGCAATTCTGATTTTTTTTGTTTGTGCACTGTAGTTTAAGCTTGAAGATATCACGACAATTATGAAAGATTTTGATGAACCAGGGTTCCTTTCCCCCAATGTTTTACACGTCAGTGGCACAAAGTACATGGTAATTCAAGGAGAGCCAGGAGTTATCCGTGGGAAGAAGGTGCACATGACATCCTTTTTTCTATTAACTATCACTATTTTAGTGACTATATACTCTAATAGTTCGCCTTTGAACTGTAGTCTTTGTTGATTTTTAGCAATATTGCTGATAAATCTTGCCTTGTTCTAAATTTTTTATATTATAAACACTTAACATTTTCACTTGCTGAAATCTAAATTGACAGATCAAGTGTTAAATTACCCGTTGTGCAAGTATCTGCATGTTATAGACATATAGTTGTTAATGGTCAGTTTTGCAATGTATAGTTTTGTAAGTATACTGGTAGGTTCTAGTTGTCTATATTTGGTGGAAGTTTCTCTGTTTGCTTCCTTTGGATCTTGTGAGTTATTCTCAATGCCTTTCTCTGTGAAAGCATTTCTCACTTTGTTATTTTCATTTCACATTGATGTCTTCTTAAAATCTAGCATCAACCCGTCTCTATTAGCTTTCTTGGGTCCTGAAATGAGACCCTGCTGTAGTTCACACTTTTCTTTTTTGATCAATTTTCATTTAACTTGCAATTTCCCATTTGATTCGGGCCACCCACCTCTTTTGGAGTTGAATTAATACCTTTAAGATTTATTTTGAGGTACTTGACATTATTTTATTAGAAAGAAATGGCTCTTTTTCTGATGAATGCAAATAGAGTGGCTGACAAATCATCACAAATAGGCCATGTGTCTTTGGATCCACCTAAAGTGTTTTAATATTCTTAATTTTTATAGTTGACGTTAATTAGTTAGTGTTGGATTAATTACATGTTTTGTACTTGAATTTTTCTAGTGTTCCACTGTTCCATTACTTGAAATGTTAAGGTTGTACAACACACCAAATAATGAAAGGAGCAACATGGTTTTCGTAGTAGAGAAGTTTCGCCACACCTTGTTGTGTACATTACCGAGGCTTATTATTCTATATTTTATAGAGATTTGCATTTTTGCAATCTTTCTAGATAATTTTTTTAATGTGAACAATGATATTTTTCCTCAGTCGTGAGTTTACACATCGTGTGAAGTCAATATCCATATCCAAGTTTACTTCCCAAGAAGTTGAATCTCATCAAAATGGTGGTAATCTGGTAGATTCTGCAATTGCCTTTTTTATTGTTTATGTGCAGTAAGTAGGTTTTGCATGTGTCTCTATTTTATTTTGTATGTGGATGATGGATTGTGGTTGTTTGGTTGAATGATATATGGTTAAACAACATTCAAAGGAACTATTTTTGAAGGTTTGTCAATTAGTAACATGTAAAGTTTAGTCTCTCTCTCCCTCACTCTCTTTCTCGCCTTCTCAACAATATAGAGAAGATCCAGGAGTTCATCAAGAATGTTTATGTGGATAGAAAGTATGCTAGTGGAAAGAGCTCTGAGAAGCCTCCCAGAATGTGCTCTGAGAAGCCTCCCAGAAAAATGAAGCTGAAACCCGACATGCTAGCTCATATCACGTATTCCCAAAGTCCTCCATATGATTTTCAATATAAAGAACGAAAGAATATAAAACAAGGTGTTATGCTTACTAGAAAGCCTGGTTCAGATCGCTACCTATATGAAGATGAGGTTTCTAGTTTATACAGTCCAGGTCGTTATAGTGATCATATGACCGAGGAGAGATTCACAATTAAACGGACAAGATACCCATCTACTTCTAGTATATGTAATTAAATCTTTATACTGTTGTATGTTGATTTGGCTTGATCAATTCTATGATTAAGCTTGTATGAGTGGTATGTGCTTGTATGCTTGGGATGTGTTACATTGTGTTTAATGAACAAGTAGTATTGTGGTTTACTCGATCAAATGGTGTTGCCTATCACACTAAAAAAACATTGGATTATACATGAAAAATGAAGTGATATCATACTTTCGAAATCAAATTATTATATACAAACAGATGTTGATATAATTACATAAATCTTTCTATTATTCTAAATCAATGTGTAACAAATGCTTTTCCATTTAAATGCAAACATATACTGATATATATTAACAACAATAACATCATTATAAAAATAAAAACCGATGTATATACCATATTAATACATCAGTTATGCACATATTTCATGCGTTAAATTATTTTAAAACAATAAAAAAAATCACAACTTATACATATGAAATTACTATACACCCAATCAATATAATAAAAAAGATGTCTATTTGGTTTTAATACATTGATTATTTTAAAAATAGTGATGTAAATGTAAAATTTAGGCTTGGTGTCGAAATCTTCAAAAGCTTATAAATGAAAAATCATGGATATTTATCAACAAGTGAATATGTCATAAACAAAATTAAGGGGTTGATTTATATCAATATTCAAAATGAAACAGATCTTATAACTAAGAAAAGACATCAGCTTAAAACTGAGATGAAAAGTTTGGATCTTTTACTACACCCACAAAGAGATCGGAATTTTTTTTTAAAGACATCGGTTGATAACAAATGTCTAATCGGAATTTTCTAGTAGTGGATGTTGATTTATCTCCTGGTGCTAGTACTCATTTTCCTCAAATGTCAGAGGAATTACTTAGTGATCATGTTGCTTTCCCTCCTCTAAGGAGGTCTACTAGAGATGTGGTGGCTCCAAGAAGGCTATAATATTTTGTTTGCCAAAAGAGCAAGAGAACTGGTTTTGTGTCTCAATCTTTTCTCTCTTTTTGTCTTGGCCCTGTGCAAAAGCTTGATGATGAATTCTCAACTTCATTTGCTCAAATGGAAGAAGTGCCAGAGCCTTATAAGTTCTCCCATGCTATCAAGGATCCAAGGTACGTGGATAGATGCAATGGATCTTGAACTCAAGGCTCTTGAGAATAATCAAACCTGGGAGATGACAGAGTTGCCTAATGGGAAGAAAGCCATAGGAAGCAAGTGGGTGTATAAGATTAAATACATGCTTGATGGATCAGTGGAAAGATACAAGGCTAGACTTGTTGCAAAGGGATACAATCAAATTAAAGGGAAGGATTATAAGCACACTTTTTCTCCAGTAGCAAAGTTTGCCACTGTGAGAATTTTGCCAGCAGTAGCCACAATTAAGAGCTAGCCTTTACATCAATTGGATGTGAATAATGCTTTATTACATGGAAGCATAGAGGAAGAAGTGTACATGAGTCCTCCTGAGGGCTATGTGTTGGGGAAACCAGGCCAAGTATGCAAGCTGAAGAAGTCCATTTATGGACTAAAAAAAGCATCCAGATAGTAGAATGCAAAATTATGTGATTTTTTTTTATTAAGCTTGGTTATGTGCAGTCCATTGAGGATTATTCATTGTTCACTATGAAGGTTACAAAAGAAATTGTGATAACAGTTGTATATGTTGATGATCTTCTGTTGACGGGAGATGATGAAAACATCATCAAGGAAACTAAAGATGCTTTGAACAAGGCTTTCACCATAAAAGATCTAGGCTTAGCAAGATATTTCTTAGGCTTGGAGATCATGAGAGATGCCTCAGGTACCTTTTTGCATCAAAGAAAATACATTGCTGATATCTTACAAGATTACAATATGCTTGACTGTAAACCTACTATTTTTCCTCTTCCAAGAGGTCTCAAATTGTCCATTGATGAAGGAAAATTGCTTGTTGATCTAGACTCATATAGAAGGTTGATTAGGAGATTGTTATTTCTCAATCTCACTAGACCTGATATCTCCTATGCTGTGCAGCTAGCATTTGAGTCAATTTATGTGTGAGCCTCGACAGCCACACTTTGATGCAGTTATACATGTTATCAGGTATATAAAAGAAACAATTAGAGTTGGCTTGCACTATCCTTCTAATTCAAGTACAGAAGTGATGGCTTTCTGTGATGCAGATTGAGGAGCTTGCAGATTTTGGGCCAAATCATTGACAGGGTATTGTGTTTTCCTTGGAGAGTGCTTAGTATCTTGGAAAATAAGAAGCAAAATAAAGTTGCTAAGTCTTCGGCTAAAGCTGAATATAGAAGTGTGTCAATGACTTCAAGTGAGCTGGTATGGGTGGAAGGTGTCTTATGTACTTTGGGAATACAGGTTCCCTTACCTATTCCTCTCTATTGTGATAACCAAGATGCTTTACACATAGCTGAGAATCCAGTGTTTCATGAGAGGGCAAGATTGATTGCCCCTTTGTTAGAGAAATATTGCAAGCTGGATTTGTTCATCCCAAGCATATTAAAAGTAGCGCACAATTGGCATACTTACTCACTAAACCTTTGGGAGAAAAACAACACCTTCATCTCTCTTCCAAGTTGGGACTTATTGGTTTCACAGAGGTCCCAACTTGAGGAGGGGATATGAAATATATGTGTGTTCTGCATACACACAACATCCATTTATGTTGCATTTCATTTCATTTCAGCTTTATTTAGCTTTCTTTTCCCTCTTATTTGTAATAATCCAGCTAGCTTGTTTGTCTCATTGTGATCCTCCAATCACATTCGAGATTCAGATACTATATAAGCTATGAGCAGACATCCTTTTCTGTTGGGTTTTTGGGATCAGTGTGAATGAATGAAGTAAGGCTTAAGCAATCGTTTTCTATCTTTGGCCATACTCTTTGCTCTCTATTGATGAAACAATGATTGTTCGCTGTAATATTGAGCTGTTGTGCTCAGATTTTACATAGATCTCCGCGATATCATATACTTGTCTTTCGTTTATACTTCGTTGTTGGGTTACATTGCTTTTCTAAAATGCAGATCAATGTTCTTTTGACACCTATCAAGGATTCCAATGCTATATGTGGTAAGTTGGTGATGCCGCATATACTACATGGGCTATGCACACCACCTGTTTGAGAAAATGCCTGAAGTGAAATTTAAGCTTTAGAAGATGCACCACCTGTTTGATAAAATGTCCGGGCGGGTAGTATGTGATTACGTCTTTTGAATGCGTATTTCCTCGTGTGTTGAAGTAGCCTAATATCAAGGTCATGTCACAAGGTCATGTCACTTGCTGTTTCAATTACTCTGTCATACCGATCAAAATTCATTTTTCTTGTTCAAGAAACTTTGGTGAACATGCCAACAGACACTGTAACCAGAGCACTTTAAGTTCTTATTGGTAGGGGTGGGCGCGGGATGGGGGTCGTCCCGCGTCTCGTCCCGCATAATTTTTGCGGCCGCCGGACGGGATTCACTACTTTTTTTTCAATTCCACACGGGCTTTGTCCCTCACGGGACGGGACGGGTCCTGTCCCTCAAATAAAAAACATTATAAAAAAAAAATCTAAAATTCAATATTTTTTGCGGTTTTCAAAGGCATAACATATATAGATTTATAATATTTTTATATTTTACGATTTTTCTTATATATACACACACTAGACATATTATACATATAATTACACAATATAAAAAATATATGGAAAATATACCTAAACACACTGTAAACACAGTGTGCATGTATATACACGGTATGTAATTAAGTGTGTATGTAAGTGTATATTGTGTATATATAAAATATATAAGTACTAGTGTCAGTCCCGTGCCTAAGGCACGAGTATTTTATTAGAATTTATCGCAATTCATAATATTGATGGTATTTGATTAGAATTTATCGCAATTGATAATATTGATATAGTATTATTTATAATGTTGAGAAAATATGTTTGTAAGTAAAAATTACAAATGATCAAGCTTACTAACATCTTCCAATTTAACATTTGGAACCAATGAGAAACTTCCCCAAAAGGATAAACAATTTTTTTTCTCTTAAAAGGCTAAACTATTTTAGTTGTTCCCTCCACGAACATTACAAGTTCATTGGCAATTTGACAGTTTTGTTTAAAAAACTCACTTTTTCATTGGCGTTTTGATAATGAGTTTTGCAACTAAATATAGGAGCGAGGAGACTTTGATAGGATCAGTTTAAATGGTGGTCGATCATACACAATTACACATAGGCTGACTACTTTTCATCTTAGCTTCCGGGAGCTAACCCACAACTATCGGCATTGGTAAATAGCATCTCGAGATGGGCAAAATTAAAAGAATGTATATTTAAAAAAGAATTAAGTGTACAACTCAGAAGCAGGCTTGCTTGGTAAAGCAATATCAGTGGTGGTTTGTGAGAAGGAAATTGGTTGACTCATTGTCAAGCACAACACAATGTAGGCCAGATGGTGGAATTATAATCTCCTAAATATATACAAGCAAGCAGATGAATGATTATGATTTCCATGCTCTTTAATTCAATGAATTAAGGAATGTTTTTTAATTCCAGGTGAAAGTTTTGATTCAAACCAAACCTTGCGTATTCAACTCCAAGACAAAGGGGCTGCAAAAGAATGACAGAGACTAAAGACTTCCTAATATACTGATTCAGGAGAGTTGACCATGTAAGGGGGTTTGTATCAATCTGCAGTACATACATTTTATACACATGGTTACATACCGGAACTCCCATAGCAATCTTCACAACCTGGCCTTGCAGTGGGTGCAAACTCTAAATCAGATGTATTCAATCATGCTATTCATACAATGGTCAAAAGGATAATTTTCTGGATAGCGCATTAACTTGGAGATCTTGACCATTTGCATCTGCTTCACTAAAAAGGCCAGAGATATTCCAAAATTCCCAAATCAAGAAGGTTGAATAATTCTTCTACAAGTGCACATGCGAATGCATACAAAAAAATAAAATTCTGATCGTAGAAGCAGGGGTATACATGCAGAGTTCATATAATTGACTTCACATGGACATGAGCAGCTATAGAAGCTACATATTAACGACAAAGAACAAAGTACCACAACTTCCAACTTCCAAGAAATGCGCCTGAATAGAGGATCTTCATGTGACTTCATGTCTGTCACTCAAGTTAATGATTACTGATCACAACAACTCTTTCTCTAGCAAAGCTTATCATCCAGCAGAACTGATGTTTTTCCACCAGCAACCACACAATATGGAAACTTCAGTATGTTGTAGAGTCATTAAACCATGAAAGATAAACTTTTATCTTCCATGCTGTTAGAATTATTTGATATAATTTGTACATAATGAAATATACGTCCAAAAGATAAATAACCTAATTTCCGTAATTAAGGAGTTAATTCTTATACGTTAAGAATTAAGTCATAATAGGATAAATAATATATATTCGTTATATATTTATTTATCTAATAAATAAAGGGATAAATAGGAGAGACTTCTCTCCCCCTAATCTCTAACTGAAATCCTAGAGAGTCTGTTTGTCAGACGTTCTCTCAGGAAAGAAAACCCACGTCGAATTCTCTCATTCGTGGAGAGAATCTCCTTCCTCTCCAATTCTCTCACATGGTGTGTAGGCTCTGTGAATCGTAGGTTCTCCACTGCTTCCGAATCTCTAACGAGATTTAGGGCTATGGAGGTCTACCCAGTGATCAAATTTGAAGGCAGAACGATCTAGATTCCGCTTCCGCTATTCGAGGTAATCCATTTATCCCTCAAATTCTAATATTGGTATCAGAGCTGTAGGCTCAAATTGTCTTTGAATTTGTTTAATCGATGGAATAACAACATGAATTAGGTTTTTAGAACTAAATTCAAAGTTGAAAATTCCAATTTTTTCCCACTTTGCCGTGTTCAATGTTGAAACTAGGCTACTGTATGTTTTTTCCTTTGGAGAATTATATGCTTGATTTTTGTGAGGAGCCGCACCTCCTATGTACCCAATTTTGCACTACTCCATCTTCAACCTCCGCCCCTGCGGCTTCAGCCCCGCCTGGTTCTCCGTCCACTCTCCATCAAATTTCTATTCTTGCATGTTTTGTTTAGATCTGGATTTCGTTTCCGTCTTCGAGATATACGTGCTTATTGTTGTTCAAGATCCTGATTTATTGCTCGAAAATTGGGGATCTCGTCCTTTTGGCTTTCGCAATTGGGTTCAGTTTTTTTGAGAATTTGATGGTTGAATTCGAACAAGTTGATGCTTGATCTTGCTTGCTTTGTTGTGAGTGTGATCTATGATGCTTCAATGGTTGATTTCATGGTCGATTTCATCCGGAATTTCAGATCTGTTTTTAAGGTTTTTTGTTCTTCGTGAATAGTGAACCTAGATCTGAAATTCGAAGGGTTTTGTTCGAATTGGTTGAGAACGACGATGGATTTGAGATCCTCGACCTTGAATCCCCAAAAGCCCCAAGAAATCTGAGCAATTTTGTTCGGTTTTTCGATTGCGATGAACGACGGGGTTCGTTACTTCTCCTGGGCAGTTCTCGCCGGAGATCTGAGGTTTGGAGGCGCCTTGCACGCCACCGTGCTCCTCCGTAGGAGCACTAGGAGGAGGCGGCGTCATCGCCTTGGTCTCACCGGAGGGGAACTCTCCTGGGCAGTGGGAGGCGGAGATGGAGGGTTCTTCGAGCTCGCATCCATGGCCAGTGGGAGGTGAGAAGATGGCCAGAGGCGACGCAAGGGCCAGATGGCGCCTGTGATGTTGCCCGTCCTTCGAGGGCGCTGGCAGCGTCTGGCGCCACCGCCTGTATAAGTCGTCGGTGATTTGTCCGAGCTTGCCATGGCGGCTGGAGCTCTAACGGGCTTAGTCGGGGTTGGCTTCGGGCCGAGCCGGGCTGCAATGACCTAGAGTCACGGGCTAGGGCGGGCTTCGGGTCGCGCCTGGGCTTGGATCCTTATGTGATGAGTTGGGCCTAATTCGTTTGGGCTTACCTGATCTGTTTTGTAAAAATGGCTGAGCATATTTTCCATTTGGACTTGCTGTTATATTTTGAACATGATGGACTGTTTCGAATTTGTTTCGGATATAGACTTGTCATGTTTGACTAAGCATCGGAGTTGTCTTGGTCGGGTTCGGACCCGGAGTGAGACATTGTGGGTTGTGTTTGATGAATTGGGCTTAGCCCGATTCGGTTCGAACGCGAATCATCGCTTTTATATGACCAAGCTGTGATTAAGTTATGTGAACTAGGTCCGTTGAAACAGTTTTTCGGTTATGTTTGCTCTCAAAAATTTTGATCGGATTATGTGTCTGATTGAATTTTTGATAGAAGCGAGCGAACTTTAAAGTTATATGATATAACGACCTACGTGGCCCTTTATCTAATAACGAGCGATGATGAGTCCTAACTCCTAAGTTATGTTCATACGTTCACATACGGACTGAGCTCTCTAAAATTCTTTTTCAAAGATATTATTTTTCAAGGATGTTTAACCTTGGTTGAATATCGTTTTACTTGAAAATTGAGCGGATTTAAATAATTCAATCGTGAGTTGTTTAAAATTATTTGAGTTAACGGACAGTTATTATGTATAACTTATTAACTTAAAATGGAAAATTGACTTTATGTAAGTTAATTGAAATATGAGAAATAAATCTTTTATGTAAAGATTGTATAAGAGATAGGCATTTGGGGTGCATCTCTGAACCTTGCGAATATTTTTTTGTTTTTACTACTAACGTGGTGATGTGCTTGAAATTATGAACATACACTTAATTTGTTTAAGTATGATTGCAAGGTAATCGAGCAAGTAATTCATTTGTTAAATGGATGAAATATGTTCAGTAATTTTGAATAGCGTTTTTAAACGTAATTCCAAAAATCTGAATAAACCCTTAAGGGGCGAGGACCTATATGTCTAGGATCCTGAAAGTCGATAGTCCTAATGAAGACATGTTATCTGACTTTGCTCAATTAGACTGGATTTGTTCCAGTGTATATCCATATGTTGGACATACAAATAAAGTGAGCTGATGTTGAGTACTTCGGGTACGTCAACAGTAATGTAGTTCCCTATAAAATTAGAAAATGAGCAGGTGGACTTGATGAGAGTTCAACTCTTGAGTCCTAGGCTTTAAAAATGATTTTCTAATTTGTAAAGCTCACTTTGATTTTCTCGGATTAAAAGAGTTGTAAAACTGAATTGCATGTTTCTAAGGCATTTTCATGCTAAAGAAAATTGTTATTTAGTGTACTCTGTTTCACTTAGGGACATGGTCCCAGTGGGAGCAAATCTTTAGACTGACTCGCACAGTTCGTAAGATAACTTTAAACATACGATGTTTAGAAATCGTTAGACGGACGATTATGTCGTCATGAATATGTGTTCTAACGGAGTTGATTGCATGCTATCAGTATGTTTTTGCTTCGAAGGTCATGGTAAATGATGATATGTGTTGGTTTGTGTTTCGTGCATGAACGGTAACATGTTTCTGGTCAATGGTGATAGACGCGTAATATACTCATTTCACTGATCTGAATCAGAAGTTAGCAGAACTGAGATTACATCGATTTATATCGTAGTAATAAAAGTTTAGCTTTCCTGAAAATGTCAGGGGCTTCTGAAGTTTCCTTACAAAGACCATGTGATGTCATGATGCTAGTAATGAAACATTCCTTGAGATCTTATTGGATTTCGTTTCCAATGTTATGATCAGAAGTTTGCTGATTTTGTTTCAGTAACAAGAGGTTAAATTTGTCACTTTTGTGATAATGGTTGCAAATATGATTTGTAACTTATACATAATCTGGTCATTGGAAGTGAGCAAATCATTACTAGGTTCAAATGATGAAGTTGCGAGCTACTTGGTTCATGTTGATCACTAGGCAACTAGATCAGATGATATACCCAAGGATTGGTGCTGAACTTCGAAGTTTAGCAGAAGCCAATCGTATAAGATGATGTCAAGTTCAGATCTTGACATTTTCTAATCCTCACTGAATTTTTGTAATTCATGAGAAGTGTCACTATGGAAGCATAGTTTAACCACTTTGCAAAGTGATAAAGGGTACATGAAATGCATACTCTAAAAGGTATTCTACTAGCGAGTGGGAGAATAGGTTCCACGGAACCTGAGAAAAGACAGAGTTGTCAGAAGAGGATGTTTCCTTATCTAAAAATGAGGTGACACACCTTGGGGTATGTCCAGGATGATCATTGTGGGATTGTCCAAAGAGATTAGATGCTTATTGCATTAAGCACTTTTCTTGAGGCTTCGAGGGTAATCTGTTACTTTAACAGATCACTACATTTTTTGTAGATTGCGTTCTACAAAATTTAGAAGCTTAAAGCACAAATTCTTTTGTGCTGTTTGAATTTCATTATCTCCTAAGATCAATATGGATCTAAGGGTGTATAAATGGATGTTGATATACAAGGTGAGCTTGTTGGTTAACATATATCCATGCTTTCTCTCACATTGAGTGATGGAGAAATCAGATAAAATTCAAAAAGGTTTTATGTCTTAAATTCTTCTGTTGACTGAAGTTTCACGAAATGGTCAAATCCGAGCACCAAGCATTGGTTTCTGCTAAGTGCGTATTATGCTGATTTGTGGAATAGTTCATTTGTTGGACAATCCTTGGTCAGTTACTTCCTGAAAATGGCACATGTGTCATGTTAAAGGCTAAAGTCATAAGAGGATCTCTGGAGATGTACTTATGATTGAGGGTCACTTGGTGAACCTTAAGATTTAGAATAAGCTTAACAGCTAGTTCTTGAAAATTTTAGCCTTATCTGTTTAGTTGCATCAAATCCATTTGGATAAAAGGTAACATGTAGAATGTGGGTACTAGGCACGAGGCTAGGTACATGATCACATTCTTAAATCATCTTGGAAATGCGAACTTCTAAGATTGATGAGAGCAATCTGATAAGGAAAAGGAGTTTTCGTAGCTTAGGGATTCTTAATCATGATTGTGAGACGGTTGCTAAGACAACTTAGGATGAGTTTTGATTGATGAAACCACGGCATAGCCTCTGGTAGTTTAGTCATTACATCCTCCTATGATAGTTGTAATACAACTCTTGCCACATTAACATTCAAGATATTCTGGATCAATCGTGATCTAGTGTTCCTGAGAATGTTCAGAGCTAAAGAAGTTTCGTTCTTGGCTCACAACTTGTTGAACAAATGTGTTTCGAGTTCAGGATTTTCATCTAGAACGATTGTGAGCATATCGAAACCACTTTAGAGTGGGAGTTGTTTTGAACACGAGGTATCTCATAAACACATTAGATGTGGCTGCTCCAAAAGTATCCAGATGAGACAACACCAATCACCACTAGAGTCTGTGATTTGTTGGTAAATCTAAGACACAACTAGAGGATGGTGATGACAGATAATGAGTCCATGGAAGAAGCCATGTTTCGAACTGGTTTCTATCCTGCCTAGACATAAAGCAATGAGATAATTGGGTTCTTAAAGCTTTGTAGGCGAGTGATCCATTGAGAGTTATACCCTAGATCAAGAGAGTTAGGTTGGAACCTTCTCTCTACTTGGTTAGATTGTGTTCAATCAGACCGATATCGATGAATGGCTACAAAAGCTTGTATTCGTTTACAAGTTGACCTAGATAGCAAAGTTTTTCCCAGTGGGAGGACTTCTGGAAATTCGTTTTCTAGATTAGTTTCTGCTAAGGTTTTGAGAAAGACGCTAGTCTTGTACTCATACCTATGTAAGCATTGAAATATGAATCTAGATGACAATGATAAGATGTTTTGTACTTTGAATCATTGTAAGTATGTCATATTGGAAAGTTTAACTTTCTGATGCACACTGATAGCCAACTATGTTGTGATTCTAGCATGACAACTTTGATACAATTGTCAGGTGAATTTGTTACATAGAAATTGGGTAGTTGTCTATGAGGTTATTTCGTATAATCTTAAGCATGTCATTCTCATATATGGAAATGTGTAAATGGACTTATGTAGGAAGTGGATTAAGTGAGGAACACTTGAGAAACTGAGTGCAATCTCGCATTCTGTTGTATGCTGAGATGAGACAATCGAACAAGTGTTTGTTTACAAACTAATTCGAGTCTTATGCACTGAACACGGTAAACGATTGCAAGAGCACTCTTGTAGACTATGTATTGTGTTATGGTGGATGATATCTATGTCCATGTTGGAACATAGATGTGGATCTTAGTGATCTAAGGGAGGAGAAACTGATGTATGTATCAACATCAGTCCATAGTTCTTATCTCCAAGGAGAAGAGACGTTGATGTCTAGCAAGAAACTGTCTTGCTTATCCTTCCACCGCGGAAGCTGAGGTTCTTACATCATCAGTAGCTTCCGAGGAGATTATGAAAAAGGATTCTCCTGAAAACACAAAATTTGGTTGTGGCAAAATATGGTGAGCGGATGTCATGACTATGGGTTGTGACTGACCATTTTTGTCAATACCAGGATTTCCAAATGATATTGGAGATCAAATGATATTCAGATCAAACCCTGTCTAGTCAGAGAGACGTTGTTCAAGAACAACGTTGTCAAAATATGTTTGACTCTTGATGGTAATGCGAGCCACCTCTCTTATTTGAGTTTTTAGCAAGTGGAAGACTTTGGTCTTAACTCATATGTTGTGCCATTGATATAGTGAAAACTGGTGATGTAAATATGAAATATGTTACATGTCACTAAACCATAATTTGTTCTCTCACACGAACAAACGTTCCTATAAGTGTTCGTCACTGGAGGTGTAAGGTATCTCAATTCTTATGGGAATGGAATGAGATGATAACCGCCTTGACTGTCTTTGGATGTCAAGATGAAGTCTCTCCGGTTGGGAAATACTGAATGGGTAATTTATAGTAAGTCATTCATATGACTTGCAACTATGCTCCTGCGCCCATTGGTTCAAACAAGCAAGGTGTTGTAGGGTAAGATGGTTCTCAAGTTTACGTGACTATGAGATGAACACCTTTACAGGTTGAGTGGACAACACTTTAGAGAAGCGCTCCCTATAGCACACTGTCATACTAGTGTGTGCTAGTTGACCCTATGAGGTGATAGATTGATCTCATCTCTATCACTGTGTGAGCTAAGATATGTACACATCAAAACCCTTAGTGACTAACGACTTGGGTTACTGATTGTGGTGGTGATGCGCTACTTTGGTTGTGTTCCGATGACCATGAGTGATGCGGTCTAAGTGGGGCACTTCTGGGAAAGTGGTCATCATTTACTTGAAAGTGATGTCAATGCGAAAGGAAGGTATTATGAGTAGTCATTGACGAAAATGGGATTTGCTGGATCCGACAGTTACGTACTGTTGTGAATCGCCATTACAGTTGAACAAAACTGAGAAGGGATCCAGTTTTGTGTATCAATTAGTCCGATGAAAGATAATCCTAGGGATGCAGCAATACTTTTCAACTAACGTTGTGACCTAGTCCATAGCGGGATTTTCATGCAGGTAGTATTGCCGGGTCGCACGGCCTATACACGACGAGTATGAGATTGAGTTTTGGAGGAACATAATCTTTTGTGTGAGTGGGAGATGTTAGAATTATTTGATATAATTCGTACATAATGAAATATACGCCCAAAAGATAAATAACCTAATTTTCGTAATTAGGGAGTTAATTCTTATACGTTAAGAATTAAGTCATATTAGGATAAATAATATATATTCGTTATATATTTATTTATCTAATAAATAAAGGGATAAATAGGAGAGACTTCTCTCCCCCTAATCTCTAACTGAAACCCTAGAGAGTCTGTTTGTCAGACGTTCTCTCAGGAAAGAAAACCCACGTAGAATTCTCTCATTCGTGGAGAGAATCTCCTTCCTCTTCAATGCTCTCACATGGTGTGTAGGCTGTAAATCGTAGGTTCTCCACTGCTTCCGAATCTCTAACAAGATTTAGGGCTATGGAGATCTACCGGGTGATCAAATTCGAAGGCAAAACGATCTAGATTCCGCTTCCGCTATTCGAGGTAATCCGTTTATCCCTCAAATTCTAACACCTGCATGAGCCTCCAAGCCAAACCTGACGAAATAGAACAGCTGACAATTATAAAAAAGATAATAGCAATATATACACGGTTGCTAAATCTTTCATTTCCATTATTGCCATTCTGTAAGTCATACTCTAGAAGGAAAATAATTACAGCAGTGCTCATTTATGTGCCCAACACAAAGTACTATTTTCAAGTCAAATGAAACTATCATTACAAATCAGAGGAAAGAAGATGAAGATGATCGAAATACTAGCTCCTTGGTTGAAACCATATGGAAAAATTACATGTCAATTACTGAGCAGCGAGTGAGAACTCCCCTTTCCCTTGTTATTTACTTCCGAATTGAGAGGAGCTCAAAGTTGTGAATCTGGTCATTGCGGGTGCTTCTTGTTGTGTCTGAAGCACGAGCTCTTGATGTGGGCCATGTATCAAGATCCTGCTGGTGTCTCTGGGTCGTTGTAGAAAGGTTATTGTTGGTAGAGGTAAGCCTGCTTGTGCGCGGATTACTACCAGGGTCTCCGGAGGATGTTGGTCGGCTGCATGAGGATGCAGCTCTTCTGGAGGATTCACTGAGTCTAGAAGCATTCGCCTTCTTAGAATCGCGCTGCTAAAAACAATAAATCTATACATCAAGACCAATATCTAATGCAGGACCTCTTAATTATAAATGGATAGAGCGGTTTCTTTGAAATTACCACGTTTCTTGATGTTAGTACATCTTATGCACTTCTCTGTTTACTACCAGGGTCTCTGGAGGATGTTGGCCGACTGTTTTATAGTCACCAGACATCGGACCCAAGGAGAATTTCTTTATGTTATTTGATTCCGCATAATTTCAAATATTATACATTGTGAAATGTGAGTGTAAACGTTATTAACTCGACCTTAGTTTAAATGAAATAAAACCATGTCAGGTAAACGTTACCAAATAATGAGAGAGATAATTCATAGAGATGCACTTACAATCATTTGCACTTTCCTGGAACAATGTATTTGAGGTGTAGGTGCTAGTACCTAGCATGTGTATTGGAATTATCAGTTTCCACAACCATCTCAAAATTTTCATCCGTAGTCTGCCATAAAAACGGATTAGAATTAGTGTTTTTTTGTGCTTCACCAATTCATCAAAATCTAATACTCAAGCAATAAGAGACCATTAGGCTAGCCAATCAGTAACTAAAAGGCAAGGAGAATCTAGAATATATCATGGAGCAAGCACACACTTCATTCTCCACTCTAAACATGGAGATTTAGGTTTGGAGAGCAAAGGAGATTCAGACCATAAAGTCAGTTGATCAATCAATTGATCGAAAAGCAAACAAACATCAAAAGGGAATATATGGGCAACAGAGTGAAACCTAGGGATAAAGAGGATACCTTCAACATGTCCATAAAAGGAGCAAGCAATGGGGGGTAATCTTCTGCACAAGTTGTTACACCACAAATACCGCTTCATTGAGTATAACCGAATCTGATTAACAATATCAATAATTGTCTATTTAAGCTCCAGGTAAGTAATTTAAAAATTCAAATACACACTGCACAAGTACACAGAGTCGAAATTAACAGTCACTCACGGAGTCACAATCCGACGATTCAGGCATTTAGTGGTAGAGCTCGACGGAACAGTGGTGGGATTTAAGGAGGCAGTGGTCCAGTGGAGGTATGAAGTCTCATATTCAACCGCATTTTCTAACAATACAAAAGAATTTTCAGCATTTTCATAACACTAACTCAATTCTTAAAATTATCTTAATCTCTTCTAACTCCACCAGCTTTTGTGGAATACAACAGCGAACCTAAAAAAAATAGAAAGAAGACAACAAAAACCTATAGATCAAATTCCTAACTCCATCAAATAGGCAAGATTAGGAATAAATGAGGAAAAAAATCCAGATCTTGCACATCTGACCAACAATGAATTGTCAAACTCTAGACGAACTTCACATTCCCAAGTTTAAAAGGCCACACCATTCATAAAGAATGTCTTTTTCCATACAGAAATTAAGAGACGTTAAAATTTGGTTTTCTCTTGTTTCTCCGGGGAAAAAAAATTGAAAATATAATGTACCTAATCACAAATGATAGATCAATGATATGGTAGATAACATGTAAAATTCAAGAATAGACTCAGATGTATACATGTTCCTAATAGAAGATTCATGGAGTCATAGTATGGTAAGAACCTGATTTCCACTCAAATGAGAATCTCACAATGAGGATTTGTGCAGGAGAATCTCCTACGTTTTCTGACTCTGTATATTGATAAATTCGAAAGTAATTACAACTGACACTTAGAAGGACTTAAATAGAAAACTACAAAGGCTTAACCACTAACCCACTAACTCAGGCCACTAACCCATCAGTTGAAAAGAATAAGGCCTAAGAAGTAGGAGATTACTAACTTTACGAAAGTTAGAACTAACTTGACTCAACCGCCCTAAAAACTAACTTAATGACATTACTGACATAATAAACTAACTTAATTAACAGTTGATTTCCTTCTCCTCACATATGTGATTACTGGCTTGCTGGGTGGACTCGTATCATTACACCCCTCCTGAAAACTGGACTTGGCCTCAAGTCGGAAATCAGGAAACTGTTGCTGAATGGTGTCATAATCCTCCCAACTGGCCTCCTCCATAGGACGATCCCTCCAACGGATAAGTATTTGCAAGACCTGGGTGTTCCCAAACTTAGACCAACGATGACTCACAACCTGCTCGGGCTGAACCACTAATTCAAAGGCATCATTAATGGGAGGCGGCACCGAGGACGGAGTGGTGAATGAACCATGGGCAGAACGAAGCAACGAAACATGAAAGACCGGGTGTATTTTGGATGCTGCTGGGAGTTTTAACTCATAAGCAACAGACCCAATTCTGCGAAGCACTTTATAAGGACCAAAAATTCTTGGTGATAATTTCTGGTTGGGACGACAAGCTAAGGAGCGCTGCCGATATGGCTGGAGGCATAGAAGGACCAACACCCCTTCATCAAAGGACAGGTCACGCCTATGACGATCTGCTTGTTGCTTCATGCGGGACTAGGGTTTACTCAGATTGGCCTTGAGAACCTGCAGCATTTCGTCTCGTGTCAACAGTTGTGCCTCTAACTCCGGTAGACGAGTTTCCCCACAAACGAAAGGTGGGATGGATGGTGGTTCACGCCCATAAACCAGCTGGAAGGGTGTAGTACCGACCGAAGAATGAAACCCTGTGTTGAATGAGTGTTCAGCCCAGGGCAAAAACTGACTCAAATGGTGCGGTTGTTCCATGGTGTAGCACCGTAAATACGTCTCAAGACACCGGTTGACCACCTCCGTCTGACCATCAGTTTGAGGATGCTAGGCGGAACTCATTCTCATGGTTGTTTGGCTAAAGGGGAAGAGCTCCGTCCAAAAGGCGCTAAGAAACACCGGATCTCTATCGGAAAGTATGGACCGTGCTATCCCATGAAGGCCAACAATCTCCTTGTAGAAAATATTGGCTACAGATTTTGTCGTAAAAGGATGGGACAAACCTATGAAATGTGCATACTTGCTGAGTTGGTCAACCACGACTAGAATAACAGTCCAACCACCTGATTTGGGAAGGCCGGTGATAAAGTCAAGAGAGATATCATCCCAAACTCGGTCTGGTATCGACAAGGGTTGCAAGAGGCCTGCTGGAACCAAGGTCTGATATTTTGCCCGTTGGCAAATAGCATAATTCTGAACATACAATTGGACGTCCTTCTTCATCCGAGGGCAATAAAAATCAGCAGACAGGCGCTACAAGGTTTTGAGAAATCCTCCATGGCCAGAAGCTGGAGAATCATGACATTCCGACAGAAGCTTTGTACGCCATTGCTCCTTGTTTGGAATGACCAATCGACCCCGAAAGTACAACCTATCATCGACCAATTGGTACTCTGGAAATGCTGATGTGCTGCTGGATTTAGCAACTATAATATCCCTCGTGAATGGATCAGCTTTCAATGCGGTTGTCCAATCTGAAAACTCTCGTGTGGCTGGTATTGCGAGAGCTAGAAAATCAGCATGTTGAGGTTTGCGAGACAAAGCATCAGCACCATAATTATCCTTTCCTGGCCTGTACTCGATCACAAAATCATAGGGCAACAATTTGAGCAATAAACGTTGCTGCTCAGGAGTGAGGACACGCTGATCAAGGAGGTACTTCAAGCTGCGATGATCAGTTCGGATAACGAATTCGGCCCCGAGCAAGTAGTGTCTCCATTTTTGCAAAGATAAAACCAAGGCTAACAACTCCCGATCGTAAGTAGATTTGAAGCGGTTAGAAAAGGACAGACCTTTGCTGAAATACGTGATTGGATGTCCTGACTACAGAAGGATCGCACCCACACCCTCAGATGAAGCATCACTCTCAACGGTGAATGGTCGAGTGAAATCTGGCAGGAGTAGAACTGGAGCCGAAGACAAGGCAAATTTAAGAGATTGAAAAGCGGTCTCTGCTTCGTTCGACCAGTGGAATGCACCCTTTTTGGTGAGTGTAGTCAAGGGTCGTGCAATTAGTCCATATCCCTGCACAAACTTGCGGTAGTAACCCGCGAGACCCAAAAAGCCTCGGAATTCTCGGACAGAGGCGGGGCTAGGCCAAGACAACACTACATCGAATTTCTCTTCATCCATGGAAACACCTTAGGCAGACACCACGTGACCCAGAAACAAAATTGTAGCTTGCCCAAATAAGCACTTGGATGGTTTGACAAAAAAAGCCATGATGATGAAGAAGCTGCAACGTCAATTGTAAGTGTTGAGCATGTAATTCGACCGAACGGATGTACACCAATATATCGTCGAAGAAAACGACAATAAATTGACGTAGATAAGGCCGAAACAAATCGTTCATTATCGCCTGAAATGTTGCCGGAGCATTGGTGAGTCCAAAGGGAATTACTAAGAACTCATAATGACCCAAATGAGTCTGGAAGGTGGTTTTGTGGATATCCGTTGGTTGAACTCGAATCTGATGGTACCCGGATCGTAGATCGATCTTGGAGAATACAGAGGCTCCATGAAGCTCGTCCAGGAGCTCGTCAATGTGGGGAATTGGGTACTTGTCAGGTACGGTAATCTGGTCCATCCGACGGTAGTCGACACACATTCTCCATGTTTGATCTTTCTTCTTCACTAGCAACACTGGGCTTGCGAAAGGGCTAGTGCTCGGACGGATGAACCCGCATTCCAACAGGGCTGCGGTTTGTCTTTCGATCTCCGCCTTTTGGTGGTAGGGATACTAGTAGAGGCGGATGTTGGGCGGTTTGGAGTGTGGCAGTAGAGGGATGGTGTGTGTCTGGGCTCGATGTGGTGGAAGGGCCGTCGGTTCGTTAAAAACTGAAGAAAACTGTTGGAGGATAGCGGTAATGGCTGGTGGTGGCAGGGAGGGAGATAACTCAGTGGATAAGAGTTGGAAGGAGCTAAGGACGGACAACTCTTGGTTAGGTTTAAGGCCTTGTAGTTTGTGGCGGTGGCCTTGAGAATCGAAGACTATGAACATGTCTTCCCAATTCACAAGGACGGTGCCAAGGGTGGCCAACCATTTGACCCCCAAAGCCAACTCTGCGTAGCCCAAAGAAAAAAAGATAAAAGTCCCGTCCGATGGTGATGTCATCCAACTGAATTGAGACACCATGGCAAATCTTGTGGCAAGGGATAACATCTCCATTTCCAATCGTAACTCCAAAGGCCTGGACCTCCTTTATAGGCAATTTTAATTCCTCGACTAATTTTTCGGAAATAAAATTGTGAGTGGAGCCACTATCCACGAGAATGAGCACCTGTCGGTTACAAACGGTGGCCCTCAACTTCATGGTGGTGCCGGTGGACTGGCCTGAGATCTGGTGGAAAGCAATTTCGGCCGATCCGACATCGTTGGCCTAATGATGCCGTTCAAATATCGATGACTCCTGGTGACATTGAAGACAACATGAAGGTTCCATTTGATGGTCCTCGGCCTTAGTTGTAGTTTGAATCTTCTTGGCCCTTGCACGCGTGACAGGACCATCAAATGGAACTTTCATGTTGTCCTCAATGTCACCAGGAGTCATCGATATTTGAACGGCGTCACCTGATACTCAAACGGTTGGGTGCCCTCTTCTTCACCACACATAAGAGCCTCGTCAATTTCGCCCGAGCATTCCAAGGTGGCGAAAGAGGATTTGCACTGGTGTCCCGGCGAAAATTTATCGCCACAGCGATAAATTGTGAGTGGAGCCACTATCCACGAGAATGAGCACCCGTCGGTTATAAACGGTGGCCCTCAACTTCATGGTGGTGCCGGTGGACTAGCCTGAGATCTGGTGGAAAGCAATTTCAGCCGAACCGACATCGTTGGCCTGATACTCAAACGGTTGGGTGCCCTCTTCTTCACCACACATAAGAGCCTCGTCTATTTCGCCCGAGCATTCCAAGGTGGCGAAAGAGGATTTGCACTGGTGTCCCGGCGAATATTTATCGCCACAGCGATAACATAGCCCCTTTTCTCGCATTTGTTGCCTCTCATAATCGGTAGGTTTGGCTATCGGTGGTGCCTGGCCGGTAGGTCAGAGAGGATTGGGATTTGGAGAGTAGTATGTTTTTGGACGTTGGAAAGAAGGGGACGGAGTGGGCCTGTTATGGGGGGAAAAGGGTTTTGGACTTTTAATTTGGCCCATTTTGGACTCAAATTCCAAGGCTAAGGAGGCAGCCTTAAAGACTGACATAGGTTTATGGATTCTAACCTCCACCTTCAGTTCCTCTTTCGGTCCTGAGAGAAATGCACCGAGCAAGCAATGTTCCGGCCAATCCTTCACTCTTGCTGATCGCTTGGCAAATTCTTGTCTGTAGTCTGCCACTGTGCCTACCTGCTGGATGGAGCATAAGAACTCATCAGGATTTTGGAATTCAGGAGGGTCGTAGTGCTCTTGAAAGGCCCGAACAAGGTCCTCCCAAACCAAGAGTTCCTCTTCACCATTGATCCAGGCGTAGAGGTCGAGGGCATCACCCTCCAAATGCATCGAGGCAACTTCAACCTTCATGTGTTCTGGGATTTGAAAGTAGCGGAAGTATTTCTCGGCTTTCAAAATCCACCCCCTCGGATCCCCACCTTCGAATTTGGGGAAGTCAATCTTCACCCGAGGCCGACGGTGTGGTTGTGAACCTCTGTGGTAGTCTTCATCCTCATAGTGATCGTCCCACCAACGGTTACGGTGGCGATCATATCCCGAACCGCGATTTACCCGGGACATATTGCGATGAGAGCTTTCCGGGCTGCCGTCATGGGTATGACGTCCCCGTCGTGGATCGATGACTGAGATTTTTGCGGAAAGTGCTTGTATGGCAGCGGAAAGGTCTTGGTTGGAGGGAATTTGGTTTGTGGAGGATGTTTAAGGCGGAGGTGAAGGTGGTGGTGGTGGTGGTGGTGGTGGCGGCGGCGGAGGCGACGGCGGCGGCGGTGGGGGGTTCATGTTGTCGGTATTGGAACCTGAACAGAGGATGGTCATTGGAAACCTGGCTCTGATACCAAAATGGTAAGAACCTGATTTCCACTCAAAGGAGAATCTCACAATGAGGATTTGTGCAGAAGAATCTCCTACGTTTTCTGACTCTATATATTGATAAATTTGAAAGTAATTACAACTGACACTTAGAAGGACTTAAATAGAAAACTACAAAGACTTAACCACTAACCCACTAACTCAGGCCACTAACCCATCAGTTGAAAAGATTGAGACCTAAGAAGTAGGAGATTACTGACTTTACGAAAGATAGAACTAACTTGACTCAACCACCCTAAAAACTAACTTAATGACATTACTGACATAATAAACTAACTTAATTAGCAGCTGATTTCCTTCTCCTCACATATGTGATTACTGGCTTGCTGGGTGGACTCGTATCATAGTATGAGAAACTCCAGATAGTTACGAATGCTATACAGTATACCTGGCAAGAAGTTCTTTATTTTAGAAATGGTCAATAGTTGGGTAATTAACTACCGACCACTTCTGAAATTGCATCCACGTTCAAGATTCTTGAAACCATACCTTTATTTTAGAAGTGGTCCATAGTTGGGGCAAGAAAAATCAGCTCCACCTACTGGAACTTGTAGTGTTGGTACATAAAAAGTGCATCCATTTTCAAGAATCTTCAGTAAGATTCCATTTTCAAGAATCTTCAATAAGATTCCTTTCCTCAATGCGACATGTGTCTTTCTTCAATTAATTTCTGAAAGATTGATAGAGATTCCCCAGGGTTTCCTTTAGAAACTAAAACATTCATTGGCTTTGTTCTAAAACCAACAGTTTTACAATAAGATTTGCTTGCAGAATCTAAATATTGAACTATCTCAAGAAATAGCTGGATCTGATCATCTGAAATTTCTCCCTAAAGAACCAGGGAAGAATAAAGATTAACCAGCAAGACATCACTATAAACACCAGTAAATCATAATGAAATAAGTGAGACAGTGAGCAGTCATTAGAAAATATTCATTCAGGACTGAATGATAAAAAGCCACATGTTGAAGAAGATCACCAAATCTTACCATCTACAAGCTACAAATCAGATCTATTGGATTCCATTGCCATATTAACTGAAGCATTTAAGGTACTCAAACTGAAGAAATCTTCAAGTAAATTAAAGCATTTATTTCTTTTCATTACATATGAACCAAAATACAACCTATAAAAACACCCAGTTCCTGAAAGGTACTTGCTTAGATCTCCCCACTTTGTTCCAATGCTGTTGATCTTTCATCAGTTTGTTCTTCCCATTGTTGATTGTTCTGAATCACACCCTCATCAAACAACAAAAGAACATTAAAAAGGCACTAAAGCAATAAATCTCTTTACCCAATCTCATGATCATATTAAGCATAAGCACGTTAATCTTATCATTATACTTATTTCCTGCTAACCACCCCTGATGCAGAAGAACTCAAGTTGACTACCACTGTTGACAAGCTTGGGGCAGTTCTTGCTATCCATTTCAATTCACATAATTGAGAGATTGCAATGACAGATCTCCATAAATAAGTAGTTATATTAAGGTTAGAGAGGCTCACCGGGAGGTCAAAGGCTCGAAGAAACCAACTTGTACTATTGTGCATAACTAAAACTGAACATCTGCGTTGAAGCTCGGGCTTAACAATGAGAGTAAAGCTTGAAGATCCTTCTTCTATGGATGAGTTTAGGATACAGAAGCCTGAAAAATAAGTGCAATCCCTCAAACCGCCGACTCATTAAGTGAACTGAATTTCCATTTCTAAGTGGAACCCTAAAAAAAACAAATCTAAAATTGAAATCGAAAAAGGAAGTTACCATGGTTGAGAAGGATGAGAAGATCACCCCCAAATCGTAAGGCGGAACCCTAAAAACAATCCCTCGGCGAAATCATCATCCCATGGATGAGACCAACCATGTAAGAGCTCGCCAATCATCGTCCACCTCGATCAACCTCTGTTGCGTTTGTCGGAGATCGGGAACCTCTGTGATGGCTCATCGATGGCCAAAACCTCGGGAGTGACATCTTGGTACCTCTCCAGACTCTAGTAGTTGCTAAATTAATAAATTGAAGATGGAATCCATCAATCCTCTGACTAAATTGATAAACCACCACGGTCGCCAAGATGGAGATCGTGGTCGTCGGAAAACAATCGCTCGTTTGTGAATTGTGGGTGACATGGAAAAATTAAACCAACGTGGCTGACAGGTTTGAGTAAAAAAATTCTAAAAATAAATAGAGAAGTTCTGAGTAAATTATATCTGGATTGAGGAAATTTTGTGAAGCCACCTAAGAGTGAGATGCTTATGGTTTTATGTTTAGTATAGGTATATGTACAGTACGTATAAAATACAAAGTATACAAAGTGTATATATACACTGTATGCATGTATATATGGGTCTCATGTATATATATACAATGCAGTATATAATAATAATAATAATAATAATAATAATAATAATAATAATAATAATAATAGTAATAATAGTAAATTTCCGCTAGGGCAGGCGATCGGCCTCCGCGATCAGGCGACACGTTCAGAGGTCGTTCCTCCGGCGGTTATTGGTGGTCGGAGCAGGCTCTTCCGACGCCGATGCAGGCGCATCTGAGGCCGGAGCCTCCTCTCGGTGGCGGGTACGACTTTGGCGAGCGTTGTGGTCTGTATGTGTTCAGCGATTTCGGGTCAGTCGTGGTTCTTCGGTGATGGCTTCGCCGACTCATCCTGGCACACGGAATCAATGTCCAGTCGTTGCCTCTCTCCTTGGCGCTTTGGATTAGTCTCGTCGGGGTCGTTGCGTCTCTTCAGGTTTGCCATTGTTTTTTTCCGTGTCTGGTGTGTCAGTTTTCCGGTCGGTTGTGCATCAGTTTTCCAACCCGTCTTCGGTGGCTGTTGTTGTGTTTTTGCTGTCCTTCATTCCGGGAGTGCTCTCGGGGTCGTCGTTGCGGGGTCACCTTGAGGTTGCACTGGTTTGCTGTTCGTTGTGTTGGGTGTGTGTCGATCTGTTGCTTCCGGGTTTGTGTGTGATTGTTCTGTTCAGTCCGGTGGAGTCTGGTTTTGTGAGCTCTTGGTGGTGTGTGTCGGTTTTTTGTGTGGGCTTTTTTGTTTGATGTTGCGGGTATGTCTCTCTCGCAATCGGATGAACGGTTTCATTTCCCTTTCCGAGGGCATGAAGGTTGTAGGGATGGTCGTCCAGCGGATACCGGTCTCACGCCGAAGTATTTCGTTGATCACCTTTCTAGGCATTTCAGTACGCCGGAGGCCGTGGAGAAATATAAGAGAGTCATTTCTTCAAACAGGTTTGTTTATGAACTGCTTTCTGCCAATCTTGAACAGGCTGGTCGTTGGTTATGTGGCATATGTTTGCGTAATCATACGGTAAGGATGGCGTGCAAGCATGGAGGTATAGGGATCCCTACTGCCGGGTCGGGGTGTAGTGCTAATGGTGAGTCGTTTGTCATCTATGGGATTCTTAGACCGGATGCTTCTCCATGTTCGTTGCCTCCTGGTCATCGGGACTCGCTTGATGTAGCTAGCCTGAGGGAATTGGCTTTTAATGAGCACTTGTTTGAGCGTTTTCTTGAGCGAAAGTTTGTGACCTCCAAAAGTATCCCCTACAAGCTCCGTCTTAAGTTTGGAAGGATATATCTTGAAGCTCTCTCTAGAGTCATTGCTCAGCCTTCAGATCTTTCTTATTGGGTTCAGTTATTTGTTCTCCCGGCATGTGTGCTCAATATGACTGCTTTGCAGGGCCGACCTAAAAGTATGAATATTGGAAGGAAGAGGGATCAGGTTGCATTTATGGCTACTGCCTTGGTCTTGTGGAAAGAGTAGGGAGGGATGCAAGCTCTAGTTCAGAATGTTCTCACCCCTAATGCCTCATACGACTCTGGCTTGGTAAAGAAGAAAAAAGATATGTCTCAATTTGAGTTGAATGTAGTTCAGTGTAAACGCAAAATGGGGGATGGTCATTATGCGGCTGCTATTAGGGTCCTCACGTCCTTTGGGATTGCTCCCGTCAATGACAACACAGTTGCTGAGCTCCTTGCTAAGCATCTTATTTCTCATCCACCGGTTGTTTCAAGTGATCCTCTCATGGTGTCGGCTTTGCCAGTTAGTAAAGAGTTAGTCCTTAATCGGATTAGGAGCTTCCCCAAGGATACTTCTTGTGGGAGAGATGGTCTTCGAGCGCAACATCTCATTGAGATTCTGAGTGTGGTTTGTGACGGCATTGCTAGTGAGCTTCTTAGAGCTATCACAGGTGTTGTTAACCTTTTTCTGTCAGGTGCTTGCCCTCGGGTACTTGCAGAATTTGTAGCGAGTGCTCCTTTGACACCGTTGTTGAAATCGGGTGGGGGTGTTCGCCCTATTGCAGTAGGTTCTATTTGGAGGAGATTGGTTTCCAAATCGGCTGCTTCTATCGTCACCAAGGAGCTTAGCAGTTATTTGGGCACACACCAGTTTGGCGAGGGTGTGTCGGGAGGTGGTGAAGCTATTCTCCACTCCGTTAACAGGCTTTTACTAGATAAGGGTATGGATAGTGGCATGTCCTTGCTTCTTGTGGACTTCTCTAACGCTTTTAATCTCGTCGATAGAAGGGCTTTAATTCGGGAAGTGCACACCCATTGCCCTTCCATTGCTCCATGGGTTGAATTCTGCTATGCCCAACCTGCTCGTCTCTATTGGCAAGATGTTCCTTTACGCTCTTGTCAAGGTGTGCAGCAGGGTGATCCGCTAGGTCCGCTTTTGTTTGCTCTAGTTCTGCATCCGCTTTTCACCAAAATTAATGTCTCGTGTGCTCTTAACATCAACGCTTGGTACTTAGATGATGGTACCATATCAGGTGACACCGAGGAGGTTGCTAAGGCTCTTGAGATTGTGGTTAGCGAGGGTCCGAGTTTGGGGCTATTCATTAACATTCAGAAAACTGAATTATTCTGGTCGACTGAAGATCCGCGGAGCCATGAAGTTGGTATGTTCCCATCTGACATTTTTAGACCCAAATTGGGAGTGAAATTGTTAGGTGGGCCAGTCAGCAACAATGCTACATTCTGTAATAGCTTGATTATGAAGAGGGTTGACAAGGCGATAGAAGTTCTTAAGGTTGTGAGGAGGCTAGAAGATCCCCAATGTGAATTGCTTCTTTTACGAAATTGTATCGGAGTCTCCAGATTGATGTTTGCTCTTCGAACTTGCCCCTCTCATGCTCTCCCCGGAGCTATACAGTGTTTTGATGATGATCTTCGGGCCTCCCTTGAGCATGCAGTTACTGCCGGTGGCCCAGGGTTTGGTCCGTGGCAGTGGCGCCGGGCTACACTTCCTTTAAAACTTGGTGGGTTTGGTGTGCTCACGGCTGAGGATGTTAGTCATTTTGCTTTCATCGCATCTCGTCTCCAAACAGCTGATCTCCAGACATCCATTTTGAGCAAGTTAGCGCCATCACCTTCCAAACATCCTGACATTAGCCCTGATAGTGTTCTCACCCAAGCTATCTCGAGGTATGTCGCTTGTGTTGGTTCGGATATTGATGACTTGTTTGTATCCCCCGCCCCCAAAAAAATCATGTCAGTATTGGCGGTTCAATACTTCAAGTTCATTGATGACAACTTGGTGTCTACACTCAATCCGACATCAAGGCAGCTGCAGGTTTTGCAAGCAGTGAGAGGAGAAAGAGCACATGATTTTTTGTTGACCACTCCCATTGAGGGCCTTGCTCAGACCATGCCGTCTCGCTAGTTTCGTTCTGTCCTCCAATACCATCTCTCGATTCCTATGTTTAGTGGGTATCCGACCTATCCCAGTTGTGAGCTGGATAAGATGGACCCCTTTGGAGACCATGCTCTACATTGCAGTTGAGGCATCGAGACTAAGCACTGACACAATATGGTACGAGATGTTTTGGCAGACATTTGTTATAAGGTGGGTATCGCAGTTCAGAAGGAAGCGCGTATTGGTATGACCAGTGATGATGGTGTTGAGCTGCGGCCACGTGATTTGTTGGTTTATGGGTGGGACAAAGGTAGGGACACTTGTGTCAATGTGGTTGGGGCTTCGCCATTTACAACTAGAGCTAATGATTCCTTTGTACCTAGCAAGGCGGTTTCCCAAGCGACTGAAAGGAAGGAGAAGAAGTATGTAGTTATTTGTGCTACTAAAGGGTATTGTTTCATGGCATTTGTGTTCTCTACTTTGGGGGAACTGGGAGATGATGCTATTGGCTTTATGAAGCGGGTTCAATTGGTTACGAAGAGTCATGGGGCGGGGTCTAATAATGGTGATTTCTTATTTTATAGAGTTGGATTTACTATTCAAAAAGGGGTTGGAGCTCAATTTGTTACGAGACTTCCAACTAACTTTGTGTAATTCATTTTATTAATAATAATAACTAGTGTAAGCCCCGTGTCTAAGACACGGGTATTTAATATTTGGTTTTTTTTATTTTACAATCTAATAACAATATAAGTAATTTAGAGATGATAGTGGTAGGGATATGTTTAAAAATTACACAAAAGAATTTAATAATCTATAAAGACGATGAAATAATAAAAATAATAATGGTTCGTTAGAAATTTATTTATAAATCCTTAACCGAATAATTTCTAAACAATAATATAAAGAGAAGTATTATCACAATGTAAGATCAAGATGGCAATTGATTATACATATATAATAAACTTTATTAGATAGCTAAAGTATTTTTAAAAAGGTTAATAATAGTGGTTATATTAAAAAAAACTATTTATTTTATAATAAAATATATCATATTGTTTTTTCTATAATTATATCATTTTCTCTGATTTTATTAATAAACTAAATAGTTGTATATGTGAAATTAGTTTAATTTCATGAATATTTAAAAATATTTTAGTGGGGTTAGTGGGGTGGTTAGTAATAAACTAAATAGGTGTGACAGTTACCATGAAGATGTGGCAAAAATTAACAACGTGGATGAAAATTAGTGGTCCACTTGGAGATAGAAAAAGGAGTGGGAGATGTGGAATCCTTCGTATCGTGACATGTGGAATGGAGCCTCCTCGTGAAGCCACGTAGGCGGGAGGTGGTTCTGTTTTTAGTATTAGTATAGATAATAATAATAATAATAATAATAATAATATACGGGACGGGACGAGACGAGATTTGTGGGATACGAAATTCTCGTCCCATTTATTTTTGAGGGACAAGACCGGGACGAGATTCACTAATTTTTTTTTTCGAATTCCACCGGGATCGAGACGGTATCAGGACGGGTTCGGAATTTACGAGAATTATGCCCACCCCTACCTATTGGTGATCAACTTTCAATGGTTTGTTCTTGCACGGTAATTTTCCTTTTCAAGTACTTGAGCACAGATAACATGTGTTTTTGATGTTCAAATCCCGATGTTTAAATTGTAAAATTATACATAAGCAACCAGCACACCAGAATACATCAATACAGCATGACATAGATTAGAAAATCCATTTTTTAAATAGTAAAATTACACATAAGCAACGGCACACCAAAATACATCAATATAGTAAATTGTTTCCACTCAGAGATAATATAACGTGCAAATATCACATCAGAATATCTTCAAAGCAATGGGTAGGATATTAGCTCGATCAATTGGGAATGAGTACGTAAGGGGATGTCTTAATTTCTGATCGATGTTAGAACTTCTCTTAACATTTTACCTGCAAGCTGCGTTAACAATCGGTTCATGCAACAAATTGCTTAGTTAGCATAACAGGTGAGTTGTTCTCATCGCCATATCTTTTTGCCTACCATCTTAGCTCCTGCAGCAACTAACTTAAAGGGCGAAGCTGCGATTTCAGCGGCATGGTCAAAGGTTTTCGAGATAATATTTGAGCCAGAGGAATCATCGCTGTCCAGAGTTACAGACCTACTAAATTTTTTTTGTTGGTAAATGTTTGCGGCCGCCTGGAATAAAAAAACACAAATGACGGATGATGATCGATGTATGAGGAAGCAAAATGTACGGTAGAACTAGAAGGCTACAAGCAGTGGTAGATCGACCTGATCGCACACTGGGTCATACGAGTAATTAAATATTATAACCCTTCAATATTGTTGTTTGACTTTTTTGGTATATTACTATATTTTTCAAAAACATTATTCTCCCAATCTATATACGGAGTAATATCTATCTATTCTATAAGGTATAATATACTCCTTCTTGAATAGGTAAATAAAGAGCGGTCATTCCGAGATTCGAACCGAAGACCTATGGGTACTACGTACCCACAAGTCCTTTCCGGTGAGCCATTCCGGAATGGTTCTATATAACTTCATCCGTTATGAAAAACATGTCATTTTAGAATTTAAATCTTGTTAAGAAAAACATATCGTTTTAGGTATTTTTGTCATCCACCTTATAAAATTGTCCTTGTAATGATTAGATAGGTGTTAGTTGTAGTTTTCAAAAAAGTTAAAAAGTAGAGTAATAATTAGGGGTATAAATGTATTTTTATTTGTTTTTGTTTAAGTGTGCAGATTTATAAAATGACAAGTTTTAATCAACGGATGGAGTACTAAAATAGACACCTAAAGACTCATTTTGTGTAGTTTGCCTATGTTTAATTTTCTGATGCAATTTGACCCAAGTTTATTAGACAAAGACATTATCTATTTTATCTACTTGTCATCCTATGTCTCTATCTCATATATATATATATATATATATATATATATATATATATATATATATATAGAATACGGATCAAATGTTAACAACTCTTACGGTGTTAAATGTTAACAAATCAATATTCGGCGAAATTTATCAAATATTCATCACAGTAACTCAATTATTCATCAAAGCTTTTCGACAACATTCAAGAGATTCATTTCAATTAATAATTATTGCCAATTAAAAAAAATTATCACCCAAAAAACTCAAACCCTTGCGCGTGTATTGCGCGTATATATATATATATATATATATATATATATATATATATATATATATATATATATATATATATATATATATAGTATGGATCAAATGTTAACAAGCCTTATGGTGTTTTGTGTTAACAAATATTAACCATTGATTTAGTGTAATTCAATGGCTGAGATTAAACCGTTATTTTTATTAATTTAAAAAAAAGGAAAAAAAATACACCCCCAATTCTCAAATTAGACGCGTGTATATCAATTCCAAACCCTAACCACCTGCCAGTTTAAAAATGGGGAAGCGATAGATCCCAACCATGGAAGCGTCGTTCAAGCACCATAGCACCTTCGAGACGTTTGCCATGGCCGCACCCTTGGCGATAGATCCCTCCCTCGCCTCACCGCACCCCCCACGGACTCCCTCGCTCGGATTCGAGATGGTGGCCAGCACCGGCGACGGCAGATGCTTCAGCGAAGAGATCGATGGTGCCCGTTTTCTCCTCTCCTCTACTCGCATCGCCGTACCCTTCGTCTCCTCTCCTCTACTCGCCTCGCCGTCCTCGGATTCGATATGGTGGCCTCCCTCGCTCGGATTCACCTCGCCGTGCCCGTATTCTCCTCCCCTCTACTCGCTTCGCTGTTCTGTCGCCGGATCTCCTTTCCTCGCCTCGCCGGACAGGCACTGTAATGGGGTCGGACTCTCAGCCATGGGCAGGGGTGAGGCGATTGCCGAGTTTAGAGGATTGTTCTTATGTATTTGATCAATATTCGGTAAGTTCATAGTTTCTATTCGTTGATAATACAGAATTATTCTTATGTATTTGATCAAGAATAAGGAATTATTATATATAGATTAGTGGCTGTCGATGATCGATTCTCCTGGTTATTCGATCAAGAATAAGGAATTATTCATTTGTATGCAATAAATATTCGATTGAATGAGACAGGTCATTCGTTACTATTTAGTTATTATTTCATGTTCAGAGTCAATATTCGGTAAATTCATAGTTTATATTCGTTGATAATACAAAATTATTCATATGTATTTGGTTAATTAGATGTGGGAAATCAAGAATTACATTTACATACACTTTCAACCCAGCGAATAATTACTATCAATTTAGCGAATAATTACTATCAATCTAGCGAATACTATTAATCTAGCGAATACTATTCGTTAATAATAAGAAATTATTCATTTGTAGGTGGGTAATTAGATGTGAGTTTCTTGAAATTCAAACTCTGTTTAAAATTGGCAATGAATTTATCGAATATTCGACGAATTCATAATCATTATTCATTGATAATCTAGAATTATTCGGTAATTTGTTTGTTATTATTCATTATACACACGGTGCAAGCAAAATCTCATCCTCCCTACCCAAAAAAAACGTTAGCTTAAAAAAAAACCAACGCACGCGCTTTCCTTAGGCAAGTTGCCTATAAAAGTGATGGAACCTACTATTTTTTTATTAAATAAAAAAAGAAAAATCTCAATTAATCTCACCCATCCATTTCTAATCAATCAATGGCCTAGATTTGTCAACACAAAACACAGTAAGGGGTGTAAACACTTGACCCAACCTCTATATATATATATAATGACATATTATTTATTAAGCGTAGCCGACATATTATTTCACAAGTGTCAAAAGAAAAAACAATAAAATTACCTGGGCCTGTGAGATTATAGTTTCAGTCGATCCAATGAACTGTGTCCATAAGCTCTTGCATTCAACCGGTGTCAATATGGTATCTTGTGGAGACACCTGTACAAGGGTACAGTTTATATATATAAAAAATTAACTCAAGGAATGTGTGTGTGGAGAGACAAAAAATCTTTTACAATTTCAAAGGGAGAGACAATCCACACGGCCAATTTATCGCCAAATACACGGTGACGGTTGCGGATCCAAAAACTGTAGTATTTTGGTCAGCCACGGTTACTAAAACTGTGAGAAATGAAATGGCGACGGTTTTGAAAACCATCGCAATAAGTACAGCTACGGATGCTCAAATCGTGTTAATTTTGAGAAAACCGACTGAAAAATAATGAATAGGAAGCACTAGGTGCCATCATTGATTCAAAACAGGAAGCATACGGTTTGGGCATCCGTAGCCGCATTTATTGCGACGGTTTTTAAAACCGTCGCCATATCATTTCTCACGGTTTTGGGATCCGTGGACGGCCAAATTACCACGGTTTTCAGATCTGCAATCGCCACCGTGTATTTGGCGATAAATTGGTCGTGTGATGAGCAAAACTGATTTCAAATTAAAGAAAAAAATACCTTATCCCAAACAGTCGAGACCAGAAAGTCTCCTGAGTCCTTTATGGATGACAAAAGTATATCTTCAATGGTGTCAGACTCTTCATCCAAACGAACAACAGCCACAACCGACAACATTTTCCGACACTGCAATAAGATGAGACTAGCTAGTTCAGAATGAGTGTTTGTTGTGTATATATGGATACTTAATTAGATTTGTTGTCTTTTGGAGGGTACAGGGGCCATTTTGAGTATACGGTTTCCCTTTTTCATGAGACCCTGAATTTGGTCTCATCTTTTGTATATCTGGTGTTATCACCATATCTATATATTTACCTTCTCAGGAAAAAGTGTGTGTATACACACACACGGGCTTCAATTGCAATAATCGGAGGGAATTATTACAGCTAGCGAGGAGCGTACGTGGTGATTAATTACCTTAGTTCGAGCATCTAATGCGATTTTTTTAATGTCTTCATTGCCATTCCAAACCCGGGGAATGTTGTCTTCGTCATTACTAAATGCCTTTGAGAACCTACGTACATGTTTGTGAGACAAAGTAAAAATAATCAAGTAAAAGAACCATGGCAAACAACGGAGTAGCTAGCTATAGCATCTTAATTAGTATTAGTTGTCATGACAAACCGAGAGTCCATGAGTAATAGAACGAATTTAGCCGTGTCTCTTGTCTTCTTCTCCACTAGACTTCTGGCATAGTCTCTTAATCGTTGCATCATCTGGTTATGGGTTGGCTCATTCAAATCAAACCCATAAACAGATTCACGAAACTCTAACTCCACACCTTTATTTTCCTGTTTAAGGAGCTTCCTAATGGATGGCCAACTCTCACTTGTACCGTCTCTCAGTAATGATTCTATCGGGTTCCCCATTGTTTCTGAGAGTTTTTTCTGCAAGGCAAACATACGTACGTACAATAAAGGTATATTTTTTTTTCCTGATTTTGTTTTCAAGTACCAAGTACGTGATCGGATAGTTAATTTGCGTGTAAAGGCCGGATATAATAATTTCAAACGAAGAACACTTTAATTAGAGTTAATTAAGTTGTAAAAAAAAAACATTAAATACTATATTCATCTCAAAATGTAACTTACTTTATTTGTGATACATTTTTTTTTGAAACTAACAACTTTATAATTAAATATCACATTTTTATAATTTTTTTAAATACTTTATAGTTTTTAACGTACATATTTACAACTAAAATGACTTATATTTAAAACGATAAATTACTGCAATTACTCCGATAAGAAATGTTTGGCGTTAGGTGATAAAATATGATCAATAATGTACGTTTGATGCTTTAGGTTGGAGTATTAGTTTATTTTTGGCTGTTTCCGTTAAGAAAAATACGTTGTTTTAAGGAGAAAAACCTTTTTACCATTTTATCAATCTATTTTTTCTTTAATCTTTCTTCTTCTTTTCTTTCTTCTTTTCTTTATCCCTTTAAACCAATCATATTTTTTTATTTTACTTTTAACATATTGACTAACTATTAGGTTTTATTCAAAATCTTGATTTTAATATAATCTAATGCTTACTATTAATCTACATGTAAATCTTTATATATTATAAATATTTAATCTACATATATTACTTAATATATAAGCCTTTATGATGATGTGGCACATCGCATTTAAACAAATTCACAATATTATTATTTTTCTGAGTGATTTAAAGTATCTATATTTATGTATGCTATTTTAAAAGAGATTTAAAAAAAAATTGTAAGATTTAAAAGGTAAATTTATTGTGAGATTGTGAGATTTATAAATCTTTATATACTATCGTAATGGAGTCCATCTTGAATGAATTTTTTACACTATTCTCTTAAGAGTTTGTTTTATAAATTTAATTCAAAAAATATTAAATTAATATTTTATTTAATTGTATAATACTCTATATTAGTTTAATTAAGACTTTTTTGTTCTTCTAAAAATCATGTCATCATGCAGACTATAACTAGTATTTTTTTTTTTTGAAACAAGGAAAGGATTTGGATGTGTCAGACCCTACTGATCCACCGGACTATAAATATTAAATATTTTAGATCTAAAAACTCAATTCAACACAATTATATATAAAGACAAAAACTATTACCTCGCAACGTGCAACAATCTCGTCTAACTTTTTGTTGTAAAGAGATGATGAATTTTCCTCAATCTTACGACTGAGTTTTTCTCTGACATCTGAAGCATCCCAATCAGTTGCTTGTTGTATTAAGGCATCTGGAAGTGGATAACAAATTAACAGCTTCACAACTTTAATGTCTTGGTATTTGAAATGTCGTAATAAATGACGGATGGATCAACCATCAGCCCTAAAATACTTTCCTCCATTCTACAAAATATGTCACTTTACTATTTATATACGTATTTTTAAAAGATAAAACTATATAAAATATCTAATTTTTTTAATTATTTTTTAAACAATTTCGTAATTATTATTAATAAGTGTTAAAAATTAAAAAAAATAAATATTTTTTTTATATAGTTTTTACCATTCTAAAGAAGCGTGTGTGAATAGTAAACGACATATTTTGCCGAACGGAGGGAGAATATATTTGTATACGGAGTTGGGAATGGGAGAAAAATAATCAAAATTTTATGTGTGTGTGATGGTTACAACAACTTATAGAATGTGGTTAACCTCTGCTAAAATTAGATAATTAAATAAGGGGAAATGAAATAATTTTTTTATAAAAAATGAATGAAGAAGGGTAATAACTAGCTAATTAGAATATTAATCAATGAATTTTAATTTAAATATGGAGTAGATTTACGAGATTAACCATTACTTTAAAAACAAACTAGTGTTTTTTCGTTCGTAAATGTTTTTGAATTTGAATTTAAAATCATCTGTACCCGATTAACTTATAAATTTCTAGGTAAAACTTAAATTAACAAAATTTATATATTTTTATATATAAATCAACAAAAAAAAAACATAAAAATCATTTATAATTAATGTAATTACATCATATTTGGTCTTGAGTTTTTTTTTTATATAAATAAGTATGCCCAATATTTATGACTTTGAATTTTCTTTATTCAATTTATATTTGAATTTGTATATATTTAACGATGACCCAACTATTAAATTCTCAAAATGTTGCTTTCAAAAAAAATTCTCAAAATGAAATTATTAAGATGCTTAATTACCTCTTTAATTTGATGGATCCAAACGTTATATAACATTTGATATATTCAAGTGATACAATTTAGATCCCCTATAACACTTATTGTGTTACATTTGGTATTACAGTTAATTATCTCAGGTATAAATTCACATTAAAAAAATTTTAAAATTATATTTATACTTCATACACTTATATTTATAAACTTTAATTATTAAAATATATGTTTTTAAAAAATAAAAAAATATTTTCTAAAATAATCAATCTTTTAATTATCCATAAAATTTAATAATAATTTTTCATAATAAAATTTTATAAATATGTTAATATACGTGTATAGAATATAAATATAATTTTTATAAATTTTTTAAATGTGAATTATACTCAAAATAATTCAGTGTAATACCGAGTACAAGATTTTATAAAAAATCTTATTAATAGGTAAACACTAAAAAAAATTGTGAAATTTTTTTAGCACCCGGTCCCCGGCCCTTCTAAAAATCTGGCTCTTCCACTCAGGGGCGGATTCAAGGGTGGACGACACCAGGCCGTCGCCAACCCCGATCCGGAAATAAATATAAGAATATATGTGTTATGTAAAAAAAATTAAAAGGTAATATACAAGTATCTTTAGTGGCTTAGTGGTTGAGCACATCCTATTTTAAAAAGAATCCAACCAACGCTTGTTCAAATCCCAATAGTCACATATTTTCATTTATTTTTTTGTCAATCCATTTTCCATTATTTTAAAATTCTTATTTTTTTTTGTATTTTATAATTAAACAATAATAATTTTTCTTATAAATTTAAGGTATTCTCTTAACATATATATTTTTTAAAAAAATATTTCTTATAAAAATATTATAAAAATTATCCATACAAATTGTGCCCATTCACATATATATTTTTAAAAACAAATATTTCTTATAAAAATTATACATACAAATTGTGCCCACCCCGAAAAAATTTCTGGATCCGCCCCTGCTTCCACTGATTATAGTTTCTAAGTATAAGAGAGGGATAAATTAACCCCACCCTAAATAGAGAGAGAGGATAAGAAATACCTGCACATTGTTTGTCGAACTCATGCATACAAGACACCTTGCAGTTATGGGCAGATGCTGCAAATCCTTCTCCTTTACTCAATGCTTTCTCCATTTGAATTTCAAATCTTTCATTAGCTTGATAGACTAGATGCTCCAACAAGGTATCATAGATAGGACGCACAACCTGCATGTGTATAATCTATATTACTCTTGGATAAAAAAAAAACAATGGACTAGATTTGTTTAAAAAAAAATGTTAACTATCTAGTATTCATATTTAACTTTAAATATGAATACTATTTGGTAAATTTTATATTACTTGTAACTAACAAGTTTTTATTCAAATTTAGATAATTGTTCATAAATCATACATAACCATTTAAATAAGAATACTTGACAATTTAAATGTGAATAAATCATCACTTTATTAAATAATAAACCGGCACTTTATTATTTAAATAAGAATACTTGATAATTCCATGTTTGTGAATATTTAATAATTTAGATTTTCATAATTGTTTCATTAAATATGAATATATATTAATATTGACATACTCAGTGAATAATAGTGGGAGGTTACCAGCATTAATTATTTAACCAACTAGTATTCATATTTAACGTTAAATATGAATACTATATAGTAATTACTAGATTAAAGTGTGAGTTTTTTCAACAATTTCAAGCCTTTAATTCTAGTAGATCTAATGACTCAAATTTACTCCCCTAAAATAAGAGCAATAAATTGAATATATGACATAATCCACATCAACTTCTTGGGTCCAGATCTTCTATCCTATTTGAAATTTTTTTTTTTGGTGAACAATCCCATTTGAATTTAACTTAATACAAATTATATATAAATGGGAAGCTTAATTTGTACGTAGTGAACCGGCCGGCCAATTACCTGTAATAGGTTTGACAGCAACTGATGGCGTTTCTCATTACGAACACCTTCATGAAAATACAGTGCCTCCTTATCGTACCTACAAATATATTATATATATGACGTACGTAGTGTTGGTTGATTCTATTGATATATATATATATATATATATATATATATATATATATATATATATATATATATATATATATATATATATATATATATATATATATATATATATATATATATATATATATATATATATATATATATATATATAGTGAGGTTAAAGTAAAAAATGGGCTTAAGATGAAAATTTTGCTTAAAGTGAAAATGGGTTAAATTTTGTTTTAAAAAAATTGAAATCGGGCCAAGCCCTTCCTTCCTCTCCCAAAACCCTTCCTTCCTCGCTGTCTTGCCGCTCATCTTCTCCCTCTCCCCGACTACCCGCCTCCGCCGGAACCGTCATCCCGCCTCCGCCAGAACTGTCATCCCGCACTCCACATACCACCTCCTTTCTGGTGCACCTGCGCCACCATCCCGCGCTCCGCAGAATCACTCCTCACCGGCTTCTCTCTCCTTTTAAAGCTCCGACGATGGCACCTTCGACTCGAATCTGATTCTGCCATTGTAAAGCACATCCTCAATTCCAACCTTGATAACTACAGCAAGGTTGTATGTGCCTTCTGTTTCTCTTTAATTTCTTTCGTTTCAAATTTACTTTTATTTTGTAAAATTGAATTGCAACTTCTGAAAGGGAAGAAATCAATGTTTTACTTTCAAATGATTCAGCGGACATGATACTTGCATTTGTAAAATTGAATTGGAACATCACTAGGAGATACTTGCATTTCAAACTGAGGATTCCTCTAAGTGAATTGCATTTGGGGCTTTTTTCCAAAAGCCAAATCGATTTAAATTGATGATATGGTTGTGTTGTTGGGTTGATTTTGAGCTAATTTCATGTTCATATCATTGTCAAATTGTTTATAGATCACTAGCTAATTGGATTTTAGAATTTTATATTGCGATATGTTTTATAATTTGGGGCTTTTTGCCAAAAGCCAAATTGATTGAAATTGATGATATGGTTGTGTTGTTGGGTTGATTTTGAGCTAATTTCATGTTCATATCATTGTCAAATTGTTTATGGATCATGAGCTAATTGAATTTTAGAATTTTATATTGCGATATGTTTTAGAATTTGAGACTTTTTGCCAAAAGCAAAATTGACTGAATTTGATGCTATGGTTGTGTTGTTGGGTTGATTTGGAGCTAATTTCATGTTCATAGCATTGTCAAATTGTTTATGGATCATGATCTAATTGGATTTTAGAATTTTATTGCGATATATTTTAGAATTTTGGGTTTTTTTTGCCAACATCCAAATTGATTGAAATTGATGATATGGTTGTGATGTTGGGTTGATTTGGAGCTAATTTCATGTTCATAGCATTGCCAAATTGGTTGTGAATCATGAGCTAATTGGATTTTAGAATTTTGTTGCGATATGCTTTAGGTTGATTAGGTTCATCTATTTTAGCATGAAAATCATAATTTAGCCTATTAGCTCAATTGGTAGAGCAATGTGCGTTTGCACAAAGATGTGGTTTCAAATCCCACATAGGTTACATAATAGACAAGAGCGCAACAATCGCAAATTGTTAATCATGCACATTATAATCTTAGTTATGCACAATTGTATCCTACTTTTGCACAATCTTATCTTACTTTTGCACAATTGTATTATTAGATATGCACAACATAATGTTACATTTGCAAAACATAGTGTTATATTTGCACAACTTAAAGTTATATTTTGCACAATATAATGTTATATTCGCACAACATTATATTATATGTGCACAACGTAACATTATATTATTAGATATGCACAACATAATGTTACATTTGCAAAACATAGTGTTATATTTGCACACCTTAAAGTTATATTTGCACAATATAATGTTATATTCGCACAACATAATATTATATGTGCACAACGTAACATTATATTATTAGATATGCACAATATAATGTTACATTTGCAAAACATAGTGTTATATTTGCACAACTTAAAGTTATATTTGCATAATATAATGTTATAAATGCATTATATCATCTTATTTGTGCACATTATCATTTTATTATTGCACTTTATAATCTTATTCATGAACGGGAACACAAAAAAAGCAACCATAAATAGCTTATGCGGGATTTTGAACTCGAACCTTTGTGCATGGGCACATCACTATACCATTTTTTGAGCTAATAGGCTTTTAATGACACATGTTGCATTAAAGTACAAAACTGTCATAAAATAGCAGTCCATAAAGAAAATTTTTGGTATGACACATTATGAAAATGCACATTTATTAATAATAACATTTATTGTATTATTTGTTCACTTTATATTTTGTAATCTCGTCTTTTTCCCTTTTTAAAATAAAGACAAAAACTGTAATGTAACATTCTTGTTGTATTTTTTTTAATATTATAGTTGCACCTAACAATATTATTTCAAATAAAAATTAAGGGCTAAAATCTGTAATTTTCATAATTGAAATAAGGGTAATATTCGTATGAATGGAAAGTTTGGGGGGCGTGTGAAATTTACCCCATAATTAGGGTCATTTAACCATTTTCCCATTTACTCATAAAATTAGGCCCATTTACACCAAAATTAGGCTCATTTATTCATTACTCATTTAATTAGGTCCATTTACATCCAAATTAGATTATTTTCACTTTAAGAGGGATTTTCATCTTAAGCCCCATTTTCATTTGAACCTTTACACACACACACACACACACACACACACATATATATATATATATATATATATATATATATATATATATATATATATATTTCCAAGATTGTCACCAAACATACACACACATGTGTGTGTCCTTTGTTCTGTTCTGTTCTGTTCTGACAGAATGGAAGAACATTTTCTTCTTCCCTAAATTGTCTGCTGATCATTGTTTTTGTTAACAGCAAATTCTTACTATATTTTATCAAAGGCAAGAGTACGCACAATGTATATCAATCAAGACAACCCACCTGTACGTTGGTCGTTGGATTGAAAAAACCTTAGTCTATCACAAAAAGGAATTTGGATAATTAAGTAGATCGAAGACAAGTAATCAATAATCAGTATCATCAAAACTAAAATGAAATCAAGCCAAAGCAACACACACACACCCACACATATATATATATATATATATTATTAACACAAAGAGAGGGAGGGGGTACGGTGTGGGGAATTCACTCTATGCTTTAAATATATAACCTAATTCACTAATTGTCAAATCAGATACAAACATAAGGACAACATTAAGCTAGCAATAAATAGTACGTAGTTCATATATATATATATATATATAGGCCGGAGCTTACTCTGAAAGAAGGACCTCCAACATTGAGCTTAGCTGCTCTCCAAAACCGGAAGCTACCTTGCCTGATTTCGTTGTAGCCTCTAGCGCTAACCAACGCTATACATGTGAACAATAGTTAATTCTTGATTAGTAAGTAATAGCTAGGTAGATAATCTAGATATATACCTCATCTGCACGAAGATGGCATAACTTCTCATTGGAAATCTCCTCACATCGAAAAGAAGCTACAACTACCTATCAACGTACATACAAATCACACAATTAAGTATCAAGCTCCCCTCCCCATATAAGTACGTATAAACTTATGAACCGCACGCATGCACGGGACCTTGAGATTAGGCAGGTCAAGATCTTTGTTTTCTTTAATCACTCCCCATATTTGGTGAGCACTGTATGAAAATCCAGAGGCTGGAACCCTTTCTTTGGTATCACCAGCTAGCCCTTCCGGAGCAATTGAATTCTGGAACTGATTCTTAAGTTCTGCAACCTGGAGATCGTTTGAGTCAATATAAAACATACAAGATCGTACATCCAAGCGGATTGCCAAGTAGCTCGCTAGCTAGAAAATTGATCGCTATCAAAGGACGTACTTACTTGGGCTATGAATTCTTCTTTCTTATACTTATAGTTAGTCAGGCCAGTCACCTTAACCTGAAAACTTACTTCTCTTGGTAAAAACATCTCAAAACAACGACAACAACAATAACAATGAACTCATTATAAAACTCAGTCCAAGTTGAGCCCACCAGAAACACACACACACATTATATGCCTCTTTATTTATTTTCTAATTGATGTTTTCTAACTGATTTGTATAGAATAATTGAAAGGAAGAAAAGAAAAACATAGAATATAAAGAAAGAGATGGCGTGTGAAGGAAGCTAAACCCCTAAAAATCAAAATAGATAAATTCATACCTATTATTTATATTATAAAAATAAATATTATTTTATTTTGATCTTACCGATCTAATGAATATCTAAACTAACTAACGGCGCAAGCGACTTCTCCTTCAGTAATATATAAATATAGATTGATATGATGTCCCTAATAATTAATTATTTATGGATTCAGTATTTACAAAGAAAGCCATATAAGAACTTACATTAAAAAAATCACTGAGCTTTGAGTCTTTACATCCTTCGGGCTTTTGAATTTCATCCCATATCTGCAAGATATATTATTAATTAATTAGCATGAATATATCTTTTTTTATTTACTCTCACAATTAAGAAATACTCCGTATAATTGTTCCCTCGAACAACATGCAGGTAGCTAGACCGCGTAAAAATATGCATATCTCACCTGGTTAAGTTCGGCCTTCAGATCATTCCCTAATATCTCTATAGGAGTCTTAAATATAATAGGAGATGAAAATAAGTTAGCTAGGACAAACAAGAAAAATATTTGGTAAATAGTACAATCTAATCAAAGGAGATGATAAATAAATGTGTCGATCCCAACCTCGATTTGGTCACGAATTACAAACATAAGGGTAGTTTTACGAGGGGTGAATAACTTTGTCATAACCTACATTAAGCAAAAACAGCACATGTGTGATCAGCTACCCATTCGAATTGAATAGTCGTTAATTAATTAATTAATTAAAATTACAGTAGTATTTTATATACTCGGTAATTTTAAATAAAGAAGACTTGTAAATAAACAAAGGGAACCTCGAAAACAGTTCGAAGAAGGGGCTTGTTGGCACCATGCTCTCGTCCAAGATCATTGCACCACCTGCACCAATCAAAGTGAAGAATTAATGATTAAAAAATTTCTTCTGATACATTAACGGAGTATTTTCCTCGATGAAGAAATTAATGCAAAGTTTATTACACCTTAATCAACAGTTTTAATTCGGTTCTAGTATTTATATTGGGAAAAAGCGTTACCGGGCCTCTTTCCCGACTATCATTGCCTTCGATGTCCAACACAATTGTGAAAGGCTCAACTTCATCTGCCTTCGCTATCCAAATGCCTTGTGTTGTCTGATTCCTGTATTTGTGGGCAAGGATGGAGACGGAGATTCCTATATAATATATATAGGTAATTTGTTGGGGGAGGGGGGTCATATGACCCACAATCCCCTTGGCTCCGCCTCTGTTTGTGTGTCTATACACACACACACACTATTTGGCCACTTTTTTTTTTTTTTTTTTTTTTAAATTTTAAACTTAAATAGTTTTTATACTAAAAATCAATGCTAACCTTCCTGTTGCCGCATTCATCATGTCGAATTTTGTTTGGAACAGATGGTTTAACAGTGTGCTTTTGCCTGTCATCCATCAGGTAAACTAACCAAGTAAACCTTTGTGCAAAATAGTTTTTTCAAAACAAATAATATAGATATAAATAAAATAACATCTATCAAATAATTAATTTCGATATTAATAATTCTTTCACCTAAAATATAATTTAGATATAAATAAAATAAAACCTACAAAATATTGATCTAATAATATTTTTAACAACAAATAATTCCATTTTATTTTCTAGGTTACTCTAGGTTTTTTTTAATAAAAATATCAGAAAAAGGGTCATTGATCGAATGAAGTTTAATGGGATACGAAGAATTGAGATTACCGCTGCTCTGAGGTCCCATGATGGCGACAACGGCATAGGAGAGGTCACACTTCGCCAGATCCATCGATTGAATGAAACTGTCGAGGCCGGCGACGTTAAAAACCCCATCTCCGTTGATCAATTGGGTTTTGTTGTATTCTTCTGCCATAGCTCACCAACGAACGGAAGGTAATAGACAGAATGTTGTTAATTGTACTATTGGAGTGGTGGAGTTGTCCTGCGTTCTAGATCTCTTTTATAGTCTTGTTCAATTGTTGTTCTTTTCTTTACTCCTTTTCTTTTTTTCCCCTTCATTTTAAAACCAGCTAGTTAGAAGAAGGTGGCATCAAGTTGATTAAAATCCAATATTTTGCTCAAATGAATAGCAATACCTACCTACCAATTAAGGTCCCGTTTGGTATGAATGTAGTAGTCGGAATGAGAATGAAAATCAGAATCTGAAAAAAAATATAAATAAAATTGGAATCCGTCATTACCGAAGTATGTTTGTTGGGTATTATGTCGAAATGAGCTATTGAAAAGTCAATCTTCAAATATTGGATATAGCATGAAATTGTCTGATAAAGGGAAGTCACAACGAAGTACATATTTTATTGAAAACCATGAAAGAAGGTAAATTTAAAGTTACTTTTGACATATGCATGATAAGAGGATGAATGACTTTATTTTTCATACATTGTTAATTTGTTACCTTATCCTTAGCCATGCCTATGCTTATTTTGCACCACAAAAGCCGTATTATGAGCCTTACATTATTATTGCTCCAAATTATTTAAATATTGCCCATTCTTTACCTTATTTCCTTATCCGGGGATCATGTTGAGAATATAAGTTAATTATGGAGACTATTGTATGATGTTTGTGTTGTTATTATCATTATTGGAGTTTGGCAGGAGAATGATATTTTATGGAAAATTTAATGAGTGAAAGAAAATCCGGTCACCTCAGGAGATAAAGGTAGATCGACCATGCATGCTTTGAGATGTTAGTTCCGCGGGATGGGACACCAAGGTGAGAAGTCCAAAGCACTAAGTATCCGGGGCTATTCATGACACGCATGTTTGCGACTTGCAAGAAGGCAGTGCTAAGGGTAGAGAGGTAAAAACATTATAGTGAAAAAAGCATTGAGCGATTAGAGAAATGTGAGAAATCAAAGGAAGAAGGAATGTGGTATGAAAAGTTTGGAAATTACTTCATTTCCCCAGATCATTAGCACCACATGGCAAAAAATATCCCACCTTTTACCAATCTACTCCTTTTCGAGCTTAATTAAAGTCCTCTTGATTATTACTGATTTGTCACATGAATTATTTTTGCATAACCCTTCTTTTATGTATAGATGTTGCTTTTATTCATAGGCATGAATTTGTGACATTAGTACCATTGCGAGGATGGTAATTGATTGTAGGGTTATATAAAAATGGATATATGATGTTGAGAGTTTAACTTCTTCCTCTGTATACCGATTAAAAATATTGCTTGAGGACAAACAAGCTTAAGTATGGGGTGTTGATATGTGCGCTTAATTTGCCATGTTTTATGCCATCTTTTATATCGATTTTTGTACATATTTTATATTTCGGGGTTAGAATAATGCAGGAATTGTGTAGTTTATGCTTATTTGCCAATTATGGAGATCTACACAAGTTCTTGTTTAATTTCGCAGAAATCAAGACATTTTACGAGCAATTCGGAGAAGAGGAAGGAACTGTCAAGACACTCGATATCAACTCTCTACACTCGATATCGAGTGAATGAAGACCAGAAATCGACTCAGCGGAGAAGGACATCACTCGACGCAGAGGAGTGGATATCGACCTAATCTGGTCGATATCGAGTGGACACCCAGTTGATTATCACCCTAGAAGCCGATTTCGAGTGTAGCAAGGATTCGGAGCCAAGGACGAGTCGATATCGACCGGTTTTGATTAATATCGAGTGGATCAATAGAGCAATCTGAGTCCGATTTCGAGTCCAATTCCAAGTGGGCTTTACTTGCCTTGGAAGAAAGAGATTTTCTATCTAGTTTGGAAGACATCTATCCTATTTAGTAATTCCCATATTTAGCTAGGGGAATTTTATTTGTTTTATTTATTTAATTATGGAACATTTATCATTAGAGTTAGATAAATAGAAAGTAGATATAGATACAATTGTTCTATCATAGAATAGCTAGGGTTTTGCATTATAAATAAAGCCCTAGGGGGCTGGTTTTTATTCATTCGATTCCACAAGCAATTGTGCACCATAAAGATAGAGAGAGAGAGAGAGAGAGAGAGAGAGCTAGAGTCGAGTAGAGTTGGAGCAAGGAGAGACATTGTGGCTTTGTTTAGTTGTAAGCTTTCGTTTATTTTAACGCAAGTAGTTATTTTCTTTATATTTTTTATGTTTGTTATCATGATGAGAAGCGAGTAGTCAACCTACTTCTAGGGTCGGGGTGAGCCCGACGATAGCCATGTGAGTTTATGTATCAAAGGTATGACTTTTATTGCGATTTCATCTTCTATCCCTATTTGCATGATTCTTCTACGACAGTAATCGGTGATCTTTATTTGTATTATTGAAGTGAACGTGATCTTAATATGAGTTTGGATTAATTATCAAGAAGGGGTAGTAACAATTAGGGTTTATGCGAAAACCTTTATATTCTTAATTGTTAATGACGAAAGTTATTGTTGTGAGCTAAATCTGCCATGTTTTACAGTAACTTTTATATCGATTTCTGTATACATTGCATTCATTTGGGTTTAAATAGTACAGAATCTATGTAGTTTATGTTTATTTGCCAAATTATGGAATCTACACCAGTTTCTGTTTAATTCGCATAAATCGAGGCATTTTACAGCAATTCTACAGAAGGTCGAAAAAGCTCGGAAAACCACTACAGAAGTCCAAGACGAGCATGTCCGAGCACATGCCTTGTTGACTAGGAGCAATGTCGAGAGCCAGACCAACCCAGCTCCGGAGCCCTACTCGATCTCGAGGACCACTAGTCGAGATCGACGACACCTCAGCGCCACGCCCGGGGTTGACGAGAAGAAGAGCTGGTCGACAAGCCGAGGACGGAGCCGAGGACGACCAGGCAGCACTCGCTGCCAGCGACTCGACCCGCTGCAGCGAACCGCTCGCTGCCACGGAAAAACTCGCTGGCAGCGGAATGCACCAAGCCGATGGAGAAGCCAACTCGCTGCAACGGAAGAGGCAACTCGGGGAAGCGGAAAGGAAGAACCCTACTCGATCTCGACTACGCCTTGTCGAGATCGACGAGACCCTAAGTCCAGATCCGGAGCCCATCGAGCAGAGTCACTCGAGAAGACCTAGTCGGCAAGCCAGTCTACTCGAGGTCGACTAGGGCTTGTCGAGATCGACGAGCGCCAGTGAGCCAGGACCGAGCCACATCGAGCAGGATCTAGCCGAGGAGTCCAGTCGACGAAATATCCTTGTCGAGGTCGACGAGCCGTGGTCGAAGTCGAGTAGAGCCGATTCCAGAAACTTCTCGATGAAGACCTGTCCGAGTAGACTTGGGATTCCTTGGGGCCGAAGGAAGAAAATTCTATCCGATTCCATCAAGTTCTATCCAAGGAGACAAGATCTATCAACATCATGAAGACTTACCCTATTTAGTTTTATCTTTTCCTTTTAGATTTATTTCCATAAAACAATTTATTTATCTTTTAGCAATTTAGATATAATTTTAGATAGAGATAGAAATCTTCTTTCCTAGAATAGCTAGGGAAAGAAGATTATAAATAAGGCCCTAGGGGGCTCAGTTTTATTGATTCCAAGACACACAATTCAATTTCAGAGACACAAGTAGTTCCACAGATAGAGTTTAGGAGTTCTAAGGTTTTTAGGGTTTTGGCTTTCTGCGAAAGTTGATTGCCGAGATTGTAAAGGCTTTTGAATATAGTTTTATGCAAGTTATTTCTTTTCATTCAATGTCTGCAATTGCGATGAGGCGTGAGTAGTCCACCCACTTCTGGGGCTGGGGTGAGCCCGACGGTGGCCATGTGAGGCGATGCGATAAAGGTCAGATCTTTTTGTGCAATTCATCTTCTATCCTTATGAGCATGATTCTTTTGCGAGAGTTGAAGGTGATCCTTGTTTGTATTATTGAAGCGAAAGTGATCTTAATGCAACTTGGATTAATTATGTGAAAAGGGTTAGTAACAATTAGGGTTTATGCGAAAGCCTCTATATGCCTATTTGTTAATGACGAAAGTTATTTGATGGAAAGCATGATCTTTTGTGCTTTTATCTGTTACTTTGCATGGTTATCGTTGTGGTGTTGAAACTTTGGTCTTGGAAGTCTTTAGTATATTGATTTATTTTTGTCAAAAATCTGAGTTTGGGTTCGAGAATTTGCAATTTAAATTTCTGCATTCTAGTCGACACAGAGGAGAGTTTTGTCGAGATCGAGTACTGCCCTTGTCGATCTGGAGTAGGGGTTGTCGAGATCGAGTTGCCCTTTCCAGGTTTGCCTATCTGCTATGATTTCTGAATTTCTGTTGTCGACTGCCTTTGTCGATCTCGAGTAGCTGTTTGTCGAGATCGACGAGCCCTTTGCTTTGCTTTTAGTTTCTGCTTTGCTTTTTTATTTTCTGTTTTGCTTTATTCTTTGCTTTTGTTTGTCTTTTCTGCTCTTGTTTCTGTCTTTCTGCTGCTTTGCCTGTGAGATCTGTTGCTACCTGAGAACTGCTGACGTGCTTCCTCGTGGATTCGATCCTGATTTTCTCTTACTACAATGGGAGGAAGTCTTGTATTTATTTGTTGAGACAGGGAAGTCAGTCTGATCTATACTTTATATTTATTTCATACTTGACCATCCTCCTGCAACAACAGTTATTTGATGAAAAGGCATAATTCTTATATGGTTATTGTTGTGGCATGTGTTGTGGCATAATTCCTCCCGTTGTAGTAGAAGGTAGTCAGGATCGTATCCACGAGGAAGCGTGTCAGCGCCTGCCTTTTGAGTTCCAGAAACTCACTGATTTCAACCAGAAGAACGCTCGATATCGACTACTTACCTCGATATCGACCAAACTGTCAACAACCTGTAGAACGCAGAAAACAGAAATGAAAACAGAAAAACCCGACCTGTCGATATCGACCTAATACCCCTCGATATCAACTAGAAATTTCGACTACAGTAACTCAATATCGACTGGAAACAGAAACTTTTCGCCGAACAAAACTCAAAACTTGTGAAATAAATCAATAAACTAAAACACTTCCAAGATCAGGGCCTCAATACCACAACGATAACCATGTAAAATAACACATAAAGGCATAAAAGATCATGCTTTTCATCAATTAACTCTCGTTATTAACAAATAGGAATATAGAGGCTTTCACATAAACCCTAATTGTTACTAACCCTTTTTCACATAATTAATCCAAGTTGCAATAAAATCACTTTCGCTTCAATAACACAAACAAGGATCACCTTCAACTTTCCCAAAAGAATTATGTTCATAGGGATAGAAGACAAAATTCCATGAAAAGATTGTACCTTTACTGCATCACCTTAAATGGATACCGTCGGGCTCACCCCGACCCTAGAAGTTGGGTGACTACTCGCTCTTCATCATCAAGAAAGACATCAAAGATTTCAGGAAAATAAATTACATTAAATAAACTAAATAAAACTTACAACCGATCGAAGCCAAAACGTCTCTCAACTCTCTTGCTCCTCCTCACCACAATCTCTCTCTCTCTCTCTCTCTCTCTCTATATATATATATATATATATATATATATATATATATATATGTAACTCTTGTGGCTTGGCTTGGATTGAATGAATAGAATCCAGCCCCCTAAAGCCTTATTTATAGTGTTTATTCCCTAGGAAATTAAGAAAGAACAACTATATCTCTATCTAAATCTATCTATCTAATGCTTAAAGATTGAATTTGGAAATGTTGAAATAAATCTAAAAGGAAATTATATCTAAAGTGGATAAATCCTTCTTGACTTTGATAGAACTTGATAAATCTCCCCTTGAGTTGATAGAATATCTCTTGCTTAATGTGGAAGAAAGCCAACTCAGCACTCGGAACTCGGACTGCTCAATTTTGGCTATTGTAGGTGGGTTGATATCGACCAACATAGGTCGATATTGACCTCGTCTTCTCAGCTCCGTCTTCTGACACTCGATCTCAGCTTCAAGAGGATTTTCGACCAGATTTTGACTCGATATCGACCAGTATAGGTCGATATCAACCTGTGCCTTCCTCTTCCAGCTTCCTGGGTCGATTTCTGGCCTCCAGGGGAATTTTCAACCAAAATTAGGTCGTTATCGATCAAGTCTGGTCGATTTCGACCTCTTTTGTTTTTTCCAGCATGCTGCTCTGTTCTTGAAACGCACTTTCTTGAGTCTTCGTTCGTCGGATGGACGCATATGAACATGTGTTGGAAAGCTCTTTCCGAGGGCTACAACTCTCATGAAGACTTCAAAGGTTGATTCAAAACGATGAATGGCGAAAAGTAACATTTTTCTCCAGCTGCACCATCCTTAACTTCTTCATGACTTTCCTTTAAGCTCCAAAGTGCGCCCGATTTCTGCGAAATATAACAAAAACTTGTGTAGACCTCCATAATTTGCAAATAAACATACACTACACAAATTATGTATTAATCTAGCCCAAATGTGTGAAATGCATGCAGAAATCGATATAAAAGTAAGTGTAAAACATGGAGAATTAGGATTACATCAGCATGCACTACTAGAATTTTGTTCATAGACAGCGGGTATAAACCGATGTTAATAAAAAAAAAATCAACGTGTTAGTGAGTGGTGTTAAAAATCCAAACTCTATCACATCGGTTTATGACTGATGTTTATAATGATTTATAACATCGTTTCTTTTTGAAATATCGACTTAAATCCATGAATATAATTACATTTTGATTGATTCACCTACTATTAAAACATTATTATTTTGTATTTCTAGCTATCTAAAGATATGTAGAGCAACAACAAAATTCACATTAATATCGATATGTTTTCCAAAAACAATGTTGTAACATCTTATTTACATCAGTTATAGATGATTCATTTCATGTTTATTAACTTTTCCTTTGTATTTTGTCTTGTTATTTCGTTTAAAAAATAGTATACAACATTCAATATTTATAAAGACAATGTTATATGTATATATTTAAATCAATATATTTTAAAGAAATGATGTCTAAAAAGATTACAACATCATTTTCTTTATGAATAACAATGTATAATTTCGCAAAAGACATCAGTTTTATTAATTGTTTTGTTGTGTTTCAATACATTTTAAAATCGCTTTTTATTCTATTAAATGATGTCTGATTGCCGATTTGTATCTATATGCTTGTATCCATTAATAAGCTACTTCTCAAATAATCAAAATATGTCAAAGCATTCAATAATTTTCTATAGTATCTGTTCACATTATCTGCATGCACATATTTTCTGTTTAGTATTACACAAACAGAAAGAAAAGATAACGACTCTAGTTGAGTAAGCTTCTTCCATCGCCCGAGCATAATTACGGGCATACTTCATTGCTTGAGCTTCATCATCGTAAATCCTCAAAACATGAGTAGAATCATCGTTTCTGAACAAAGCAAAGTATGTGTGAGTTATTGAGGAGTAATAGTTAGTATTGAGCAGAATCATCGTTGTCTACTACTCTTGATTTCATTTCTCTTGGCATACAAATTCTTTTATCTTCAAAAATTAATAGCAAAACACAAAACCAAAGAGATTAGTAGGCTATTTAAAGGAGAGTGTTTTCAATACCTCAACGGTATGAGACTGAATGCTACAACAAAGGAGATTGTTGCTATTTATGAGAGTGTTGTTACAATTGCAAGTGCAGTCATAGATGCAAATGCTACTACAGGAAAGGAAAATGTTGGTGTAGATGCAAACAGATTGATAGAGGAGATGAAGCATATCCATACTCAGAAGGACAAACAAGGTGAAGGGATTAATCAGCAAGAAAAAGGGAAGGAAAAGTAGGACAAAAATAGTTGGGCGACTCCTCTTGAACGCAAGACGTGAAGGGCTACTGCTTCTGCGAGATCGGGAAATAAAACAGACACACACTATAAGAATGAACGAGAAAATGATTATTTCAAAACTGCTCCTGAAGAAAACAAAGGGCAGAGCAGAAGCTATGACAAGCATATATCCATGAACTTACCAATTAATGGAGACCTCAGTTATAGAGGCAAGTGCCACACCTCCAACAAACTCGATGATTTGTCAACTTAAGTTTGGGCAGCAAGCGATCAAGCACCTCTAGCTTTCCACAAAGTCTAACTATAGGTGGCAGAAAATGCTTTCGAATCAAAATATCAACCTAAGATAAAAGAGAGATTCAGAACATTAGAAGAGTCAGAATTCATCTTGTATCCATTTAAGATGGATTTATCCACTGAAAAACTAAAAAGTTTAGAATGTTATGAAGACGACTACAGGCAAATGGAACTTATATGCTTTATTTATTTAGCTCTAAATGACTCGAGAAGATAGCAGGCCATAAAACACATGAAACATTTTAGTCTAGATAAAAGTGATCTCAATGAGAGAACTACAAATGCACTGATAGTGGACTAGAAATAGACACAAAGTGGAGCCCACATGCAAGGGCTTATACATACCAAGGAAAAAGTTAATATAATGACACAAAGTGGAGAAAGAGTAGATAATGTGAATAAGAGTCTTATCATTAAAAAGAAAAAAGCTAATAGAAATATGCATCAACAATCAGCATAGTGACTACAGTCTACAACACAATTAAGATAAAATACATGAAAAATACGATCGAAGGGCTTAGGAAAGGCAAAATACCTGATGAACATAACCAATAAAGTGTGATAGAAACATGAGCGCTTTAGTTAAGTAATTACCTGTACTTAACAAAGGATGAGTACCATCATTCCTGGTAAAGCAAAGCAATAAAGAAGAAAAATATGATAATTTCTTAACATTTCAAAGAAGAAGCTGGCTCAGAATAAGCTGCCTTTAGTTGTAGAGTATAGTTGGAAATTGCCCCTGTTGCACATTGGTTTTTATGTCCAGAACTGTCATGGCAGGCTCTTGAAAAAAGACCATTGCATGTTTTAATCAATCTGCTGACATACCATAGCTTATAAACAACAAGAAATGTACACCAAATCATTTAGCTTCTTTTGCTAGCCTATACATCACAGGAATAATAAAACTTGTTCGAACAGATGAATAGAGAAACCCTAACTTATGAAAAGAAATGTAGGTACATAACTAACCATAGCCATCTCTAAACGGGAAAGAAGTACTGGTTTTCTTTCCTGGGTTATAGGTTGCAGTTTTCATTGAGGCATCACAAGATCAAAGACCCTTAGCACTATGAATCCAACGAATATATTCAATAGTGAAAACAGAAAGCATGTTGACTAATATCTTGGGATTCAGTGAAAGACCTTGAGCTCAAATGATCATTTACAGAAACTAAGAATAACAGATTTGAGTAGTCATGGAGGAACATACATATAAACTATATAGTTAATGACACAATGCTCCAAAACGAATGTTTAAAACAAATGCATAAATCATTAACCTTTCCAATAAAAGAAGATTTTGCTTTCTTGAAACTTAAAGTGAGCTTCTCTTATTCTGGAGCAAGCTTCTTATAGTGCCCACACCTATTAAAAAGAAACAAGATTAACGTTAGTGCACCTTGTGATCATGAAAGTTGAAGAGCAATTATGAAAGCAGGTTTATATCAATGATATCATGGAGACTTGATCGAAGAGATTGATGTAAAGGCCCGGATTTTTAAATAATAAATTTTAATAAGTAATAAAATAAAAAGGGATTTAGGTAAAAAAAAAAAAGAGTCTGGCATATAATTATTTTAGATGGACGTTCATTCAGATTTATTTTCGCTTTCGCTTGCTAAAATTTGAAAGTATAATATAATTTTATTATTTGATTCAGTCGAGAATTCGATTTAAATTTGAACTTTAAGCTCTATATCTTTTGAGTCGGGTTAAAGTCGAGTGAGCGGGTTTCATGATTTATTTTATTTCTTTTCCGGGTATTTTCCTTGGGATCATATTCCTTATGTCTTCCACCTCAAATGTCTCGGTCTTTTATCCCTATTTCAATTTTAAAGTTATTATCAATTGTGGTATGATTTGAATAAGGATCATTTTGGTGTTTGGGCAATTAGAGAAATTTTGACCACTTTTCATCTCTCCCTATGCCTCACTCTATTACACAGTGGTTCATCCATAGAACCCCCTTTCCCCTTTCTCTCTGTAAGTGCCAAGAGAGCCTTGCTTTGCCTGCAGATCCCACGCCAAATGCCAACCCATTGCCTCCTGTTGATTCCAGTAGAGCAGGCCTCCTGCAACACCCAACCAAATCCCCTTTTCATTTCATCCTAAATGCATCCCTCCCCATTCTGATCTAAACCCAGCTCTCTCTTCACCTTGCTTGCAAAACTCAAACCTATTTTCAATTCACCCTCTCCCTCTTGCATTACTGTCCTCTGCAAGGATAGAACCACAAAAGGAACCCCTTTTCTCCTCTCCTCTTCCTCCCATTGTCCTTCTCCTTCCTATTAATCGACTGTCACCCCCGGATCACCGCCCTTGTGATTCATCACCACGTCTCCACCATCAGTGCTCCTCCTCACTCCCTTCTTTCCAATCGCTGAGCCGAGCACATCTCTCAAGCGCCCCTGAGCGAATCTCCAGCACCCGAGCACCTCCCTGGGCGCCTTCGAGCGCTGCCCGAGCACCCCCACCCCCGACTTCCTCTCCCTCCCTGTTCTCGCAACCCCTCGAGCACCATTGAGCGCTGGCTGATCCCCGTCGAGCGCCACTAAGCCCAGCGCCACCTCCCACGCCCAGCCGAGCGCAGTCCCGAGTCTCCTCTGAGGAGCTCCTCCTTCGTCCAAATAGCAGTCTCCTTCCCCGAGGTCCGACAACGCCAAGCCGAGCACCCCGAAGCTGCCCGAATCGCCGCCGACGATACCTTCTCCCCCGATTTCCGTCCAGAAACGCGGTACCCTCTTCTCCTCCCCTTTCGCTCTAAATCGATGCAAATTCGCAGCTTTAAGCCTTTTACTCTCTCCCTAGGCCAAGAACAAGGAGGTTCCATCATCGTCGGAGTCGAATCGCACCAGTCGGCCCCCTATTCCGGCGAGAGCTTCGACCTCGGTGAGTGTTCGATTTTCTCTCCTTTTACCGTGATTTCATTTTGATTGGGTTACTTTTGGTCGGGAAACTCAGTGAGGGTAGTCGGAGTGGGGGCTGGAACACCGCCGAAGCCTGGATTCTTCTTCCTCTTCCTCCCACTTCCGTCGTTCAGAGCAGCGCCTTGTTCTGTTTGGGGAAGAAGGGCCTCAGACCCGATTTCTCCTTCTTTTCTTATTTTGTGGGTTCGGGTATGGATCCGGGTTGGTTTCCGGGTTGGGCTTCCTTCTTCCAGGTTTTGGGCCTCTGGGTATCGGGTTGGGGAGTGGGATATTGGGCTTTTTGGGTTTTGTTTTATAAAGTGTCAAGTTGTTGTTGTGTATTAGATGTTATGACTTTATATTATTCTAACGTGAGGTGTGTTATTATTGTTGTTATATTATTTTAGACTTATAAAAGTATATTTATGGAAATTTTATGGATTATAAATGTATTTGGAAATGATAATTTGGGATAAGTATTGTGTAATGATTTAGATATATGATTTTTGGATTTTTGGAAATGAATTATTAATAAAGTAGTTGATGTTAATTAAATATATTGATGATAAATTATTTTAAAAGGAATTTTCATGTTTCGGAATTGTATTTTATGGATTTGTGTGTGGGAAACCAAAATGCCGGAATTCTTTCTATAATATGATTTTGGGAGATTTGTTTCAAGGTAAATGTTTAATGTCGGAATTTAATTATGTAATGATTTTGAAAATGAACATGCCGGGATTGTGTTAATAAAATAATTTTGGTTGATGTTGATCGAAGCGGAAAGGTTTTACTATCGATTGGTTTTGAGGATGTTTGGAACTCGGGTATCGTGTGTATGAATGTTGGTCCGGTAGCTTATAGAAATGGCTTGATGATAGGTGTGTATTGCTATTGGATTATACTTTGGACTTGCATTGGGCCCTTGCTTGTATTATCCTGCTGTTCTGCATCTTCAGGTAAGTTCCCTAGGGGGCTTACTCAGGTTGGACATTCATGCCTGTTGTTGCATTTTATGTTAGGTGTTGCATATGCATAAAAGCATGCCATGTAGTATCATGTTTAGGTTGCACTAATTGAATGAGCATCTGCTTACTTTATGCGTTTGAAACAGAACGGCCGTTATCTGTGATAGTCCTAGAGTCTTTGCTAGGGTCATAGGGTAGCCCAGCCTCATCGGGTACCCTGAGTCAATCGAGTCATGAACTTCCTTATATTATGATATGCATGCGGGCTTTATTGTGGAGCGGGTTAGGCATGCGTGCCGCCGATTATGATGGAATGCATTCACGAGCTGGCCAGTCTCCGCCCTATCGGAAGGGGGTGGAGGTAGGAGAGGGATATGCCATTTGGCATTGTCTTGGACCCTTTACAGTATTTCTGCACATTATTATGAACTAGGAGCATGTTAGTGTGTTTGACTTTCGTACTGCATTAGAGCATCTTTATTAGGTATAGCACATACTATGTGGCCTCAGCGAGGACTGCCGATCCCGCATGAGTGGCTCGATCTGACTCCTTTCCTCGTTCTTCTTTTAAAGATATTTTCTGCAGATTTGAGTGCTTGATGTCTATATGACGGGGTTTCCTTTGGGCGAATCGAAGAACCTGGCTAATTCTCTGACTTGGTATAAATGGTAATCATTCGCTTATGTTTTGGTTTTGACCCGGCTCTGCCGGGACACATTGTATCTTAACTTGCTTCCGCTTTACTTTCTGTCGAATTGAATTTTGCGGCATAGTCATAAGACAGGTTAAGGGTACTCAACGACCCTACGATACTTTTAGGGTTTGAAATCCCTCTTTATTACTGACCTTAAAAATGAGTTTGAAACCTTGGACCCGTACATGTATTGCAAGATCCGAACAAGGGGTTTTATCCCTTGAAATGTAACCCGGAAATCATAATTCTGGGCCGTTACAATTGACATCTACAATTTGAGATGCAGCTCATCAAAGACCAAAAACTAAGGTTACTTATCCGCGCGCAGAGTTAGAAATCTATCTATTTGCTTCATCAGATTCAAACAAATACATACCTTATGCCAACAAAAAGTAGCATTTAGATTATATGTTGCAAGATGGTTTAAAGGTGTCAAGAAGTGTCTTTATAAAGATATTAACCAAAATACTCCATAGAAAGACAAAAAAATATGGAAAGAGATTAAAGAAACAAAGTAAATATGATGAATCATAGGAAACCTTGCAAGATATAAAATAGATTAAAGAAACAAACTAAATATATGATGAATAAACAAACAAAGGAATAGATAAATATAAGTCAGTAACCTTTGAAGAATGCTTGATACGCCACACATCTTAAAAGAATAACAAATATAAAGTAAGTAAAAGAGAAATAAAAGTATATTTGATGCGCGACATGAAAAAAAAAGTTACAGTGGAATGGTATTGCAACTGAGCAACATGAAAAAAAGCCATAATCTTCTTTTTAAAGTTTGCTTGTGATTGCATCTATATTATAAAGTGGTTCATCAAACTTGCATGCTGACTCACATCACAGGAACTACTGAATAAATTTAAGAGAACACTGAAAAAAAAGATAAATTACATCATGATTTGATCATCTTATAAATTTCAATCAAAGAAAAAGTTCTTAAGGATCAATAGTTCTTTTCCACTTCTCAGTGTTATAACAACTTTTGCCTTAGTATTTCTAGCAAATGTATTGAGCCAATGAACACACTAAATGAGAAACTCAAATAATAAATGTAACGAAACTACAAAACAAACTCCACGCATTTGTTTCATAACAAAAGACATAAACATGATTACATCAAGCACATAAATAATAGTCTGCTTCCAACTGACAGCCTCCACTTTCTTTAAGAGAGCAAATCTTCTAACTGAAATCTGCAACCTTTTATAACAAAACAAAATCTGAAATAACATCTATCAATCGCAATACCTCCTCAAATCTAGAGAATATACCACGAGTTGTGTTTGGTTGGGGGTTTCAGGTAATAAAAAAAACCAGGTCGATGAGTTTGGTTGATTTTAATCTAATCGAGGTATAGGCCAATTCTAACCCACCAGGTGTCAAGAAACTCGTTCCAGGAGAAAAACAAAACAAGATAAATCAAGAATCAAATTCCAATCCAAACCTAAACCTGTTCAACCTTATTCTTACTTCAACACCCTTAAATTTGACCAAACATAGATGAAACAGTCTTAAAAAAGAGGGAGACTGAATATGCTACAACAATCAAAATTCAATTTTTTTATCAGGACTCGAAAACCCTATCAACCCTAAACCCCTGAATCCCCAATTTCCATTGTTGGATTCGAACTAGAAAACCCTATAAGCCCTAAACCCCCAATTTCATAGTTTCCTATAAAAGTAAATTCACTTACCAACAGAGCAAAAGAGAACCCGCGAGAGAGAAGATGGGAGCCCTTGCCATGGACGCGAAATCAGTGGCTGGAGATTTATCTCCGCAATTACTTTAGATTCATCTCCGCAATTACTTTTTCTCCGTTGGTGGAGTGTTTTGATCTTGATCTTTCAAGGATAAAGTGAAAATGGGAGAAAAATAGCCAGATCTAAAAATGAAAGAAAATAGCTCTAGATCTGAGGGCATGAGGAGAAGAATAGATAAGAAAGAGAGGATGACGATGAGTGGGTGAAGATATTAAGTAGAGAGAGAGATATGCGCCTGTTTTAGAAAGAGGGCGGGGGTTATAAAAATTTTCCAAGGGTCAAAATTTTAAATTCGCGCTTTTCTAAAAATTTTAAATCGTGTTTTTAACATTTCTTGACAAAAAAGACCGATGTCTATATTTTTATTGATATCGTAAATTTACAAACCGATTTTAAATAGATTTTTAACATCATGCGTTTTTCTGACCGATGTTAATCATCCGATGTCTATGAACACAATTCTAGTAGTGATGAGTCCCTGATCTTGGTAGTTTTTAGTTTATTGAATAAAAAAACCCCAAATTTGTGATCTTTTCCGCTCATGCATCTTCGTATCCATCATATATTCTTCGGACACACTTTTCCGACATCTTTTATTTATTTTTCTGCACGTATTTCGACTTTCTGTTCTTCTGCATCTACAGTCGAAATCGACCAAGGCAGGTTGATTTCCATTGTGAAGGTTTCAGGTAGAAATCGACCGACACAATTGATATCGACTCACTCTGGTTGATATCGAGTGGTCTCTGAGTCGAAATCAAGGCTTTTAAGGGACTAATCAGGCGAGCGCTGACACGCTTCCTTGTGTATTCGATCCTGATTCCATACCACTACAACGGGAGGGTTTGTTGTATTTTATTTGCTTGGACATCGGAGATCGGTTTGAGATTCATATTTCTTATTTATTTCATAACAAGTTTCCCTCCTAAAAGCCGACGAGGGGGTGTAAAAAGGTGTGACAAGAAATATGATAAGGGTGGTATGAAATGTTAAGGGTGTGGTAGGAAAAAGTGAAGGGGACCTTGCCAGAGTTGTTTGGGAAGTCATGTATTGATGTAGACATTGTGTTGGCGTCTTTAAACCTCAAGAAGAAGCATTGGGTAGCGCTGGAGATCAACCTCTTGTAGTGGACAATGAAGGTGTACCATTCTGACGTATATATCACGGGGGAACAACAACTGTCAAACCTTCTGAAGTGTGTAATGTTGTTGCAGGAGTAAATCGAGTATTGAAATAGATATGAAATAAAGTTCAGACTGACTTCCCTGTCTTAACAAATAAATACAAGACTTCCTCCCGTTGTAGTAAGAGAAAAGTCAGGATCGAATCCACGAGGAAGCACGTCAGCAGTTCTTAGGTAGCTGTAAATTCTCACAGAAGCAACAGAAACACAGAAAGGAAAGAAACAAATAAACCCGGCAAGGGCAACTAAAATAAAAGCAAAGAACAAAGCAAGAAATAAAGCAAAGCAAAGCAAAAACGAAAAGCAAGGCAAAGGGTCTCGTCGATCTCGACAAGCAGCTACTCGAGATCGACAAGGGGCAAATCGACAGAAACTCCAGAAATTGACAAAAGACAGAAATTTTACTCGACTAAGACAAACCCCTACTCGAGATCGACCACGAGCTACTCGATCTCGATCAAGCTACGTCTAGGTCGACAAGAAACAGAAAATATAAAATTGCAGATTTTCGACAGAACTCAGAAATTCGACAGAAATAAACTTCAATATATTAAAAGACTTCCAAAGCCAGGGTTTTAACACCACAACGATAACCATGCAAAGTAATACATAAAGGCATAAAAGATCATGCTTTCCATCAAATAACTTTCGTCATTAACAAATAGGCATATAGAGGCTTTCGCATAAACCCTAATTGTTACTAACCCTTTTCACATAATTAATCCAAGTTGCATTAAGATCACTTTTGCTTCAATAATACAAACAAGGATCACCTTCAACTCTCGCAAAAGAATCATGCTCATAGGGATAGAAGATGAATCGCACAAAAAGATCTGACCTTTATCGCATCGCCTCACATGGCCACCGTCGGGCTCACCCCAGCCCCAGAAGTGGGTGGACTACTCACGCCTCATTGCAATCGCAGACATTGATGTATAAAAAGAAACTTGCATTAACTAAATTCAAAGCCTTTTACAATCCTGGCAATCAACTTTCGCAGAAAGCCAAAACCCTAAAAACCTTAGAACTCCTAAACTCTATGTGGAACTAACTAATTGTGTGTCTCTTGGTATTGTGATATGGAATGAATAAAACTGAGCTCCCTAGGGCCTTATTTATAGGCTTCATTCCCTAGCTATTCTAGGAAAGAAGATATCTATCTATATCTAAATTTATATCTAAATTGCTAAAAGATAAATAAATTGTTTTATGGAAATAAATCTAAAAGGAAAAGATAAAACTAAATAGGGTAAGTCTTCATGTCTTGATAGATTGCGTCTTCCATAGATAAAACTTGATGGATTTGGATAGAATCGACTCCCTTCGCGCCCAAGGAATCCTAAGTCTAGTCGGTTTGTTCTTCATCGAGAAGTTTCTGTAATCGGCTCTACTCGACTTCAACCACGGCTCGTCGACCTCGACAAGGATGGTTCGTCGACTGGACTTCCTCGGTTAGATCTGCTCGATGTGCTCGGACTTGGCTCACTGGGCGTCGTCGATCTCGACAAAGCCTTGTCGATCTCGACCAGAGTGGTCTTGCCGACTGGGCTTCCTCGGGTAGGCGTGCTCGACAAGAACTCGGACTGGACTCAGGCGCTCGTCGACTTCGGCAAGATGTAGTCGACCTCGAGTTGGGTTCTTCCTTTCCGCTTCCGCGAGTTGCCTCTTCCGCTGCAGCGAGTTGGCTTCTCCGTCGGCTTGGTGCATCCCGCTGGCAGCGAGTTTTTCCGCGGCAGCGAGCGGTCCGCTGCAGCGAGTCGAGTCGCTGGCAGCGAGTGCCGCCTGGTCGTCCTCGGCTTCGTCCTCGGCTTCGTCCTCGACTTGTCGACCAGCTCTTCTTCTCGCAACCCCAGGCGTGGCGTTGAGGTGTCGTCGATCTCGACTAGTGGTCCTCGAGATCGAGTAGGGCTCCGGAGCTGGGTTGGTCTGGCTCTCGACATTGCTCCTAGTCGACAAGGCCTGTGCTCGGACATGCTCATCTAGGTCGAGTAAGGCCTACTCGAGATCGATTAGCCTTGACTCTCAGACTGGTTCCGCTGCTTTGACCTTGGACTTCTGTAGTGGTTTTCCGAGCTTTTCCGATCTTCTGTAGAATTGCTGTAAAATGCCTCAATTTCTGCGAATTAAACAGAAACTGGTGTAGATTCCATAATTTGGCAAATAAACATAAACTACATAGATTATGTACTATTTAAACCCAAATGAATGCAATGTATACAGAAATCGATATAAAAGTTACTGTAAAACATGGCAGATTCAGCTCACAACATGTAACTGACCTCATCCCATTTATGATATATAAATGTACACGAAGGTGTTTGGGTTAGGTTCAACAACAGGGTACCAACACTCTTCACGTTGCGATGTAGGAAGGTGGTGCCACTGAACAAATAATCGTAAGTCCACTTCGACCTTTTTTACCCCTATATACTTAACAAAACGCAATCTCATCCACAATACCTTATGGCTGCAAAGGGGATTATGGAGCATTAGATATTCAGATCATTGAACTCATATCTGGGTTAGTGATAAGTTTCTTACTATTTCGTTTGGTTATTGATGCGGAGGGAAATCAAGTATGAAAATAAATCGAAATATAAAATCAAAACTGGCTCCCTGTCTCAGCAAATAAAATACAAGAAACCTTCCTGCTATAGTAGTAGGGTTTTCATGATCGTATGCACGAGGAAGCTTGTCAGCGCTCGCCTTTTAAGTCCCAAATCGCTCTCGAATTAGACCAGAAGAGTACTCGATATCGACCAAAGTAGTCGATATCAACCACATGTTGTGAGCTGAATCTGCCATGTTTTACAGTAACTTTTATATCGATTTCTGTATACATTGCATTCATTTGGGTTTAGATAGTACAGAATCTATGTAGTTTATGTTTATTTGTAAAATTATGGAATCTACACCAGTTTCTGTTTAATTTGCAGAAATCGAGGCATTTTACAGCAATTCTGCAGAAGGTCGGAAAAGCTCGGAAAACCACTACAAAAGTCCTACTCGAGATCGACAAGGCCTACTCGAGGTCGACGAGCACCAGTGAGCCAAGTCCGAGCACATCGAGCAGTCCTAGCCGAGGGAGTCCAGTCGACGAACCATGTTACTCGAGGTCGGCGAGCCTTACTCGAGGTCGACTAGAGACGTGTCCAACAGCTTCTCGACGAGGACTTGTCCGACTAGACTTGGGATTCCTTGGGGCCGAAGGCGGAAGATTCTATCTGATTCCATCAAGTTCTATCATCAAGGAGACAAGATCTATCAAGACATGAAGACCTACCTTAATTAGTTTTATATTTTCTTTATAGATTTATTTCCTTAAAGCATTTATTTTTCTTTAAGTATTTTAGATATAATTTTAGATAGAGATAGATATCATCTTTCCTAGAATAGCTAGGGAATGAAGGCTATAAATAAATCCCTTGGGGCTGAGCATTAGGCATCTTATTCGAATCATTCAAGACACACAATTAGTTAGTTCCACAGAGAAGTTTATGAGTTCTAAGGTTTTTAGGGTTTTGGCTTTCTGCGAAAGTTGATTGCCAGGATTGTAAAAGGCTTTGAATTTAGTTAATGCAAGTTTCTTTTTATACATCAATGTCTGTTATTGCGATGAGGCGTGAGTAGTCCACCCACTTCTAGGGCTGGGGTGAGCCCAACGGTAGCCGTGTGAGGCGATGCGATAAAGGTCAGATCTTTTGTGCAATTCATCTTCTATCCCTATGAGCATGATTCTTTTGCGAGAGTTGAAGGTGATCCTTGTTTGTGTTATTGAAGCGAAAGTGATGTTAATGCAACTTGGATTAATTATGTGAAAAAGGGTTAGTAACAATTAGGGTTTATGCGAAAGCCTCTATTTGCCTATTTGTTAATAACGAAAGTTATTTGATGGAAAGCATGATCTTTTATGCCTTTATGTGTTACTTTGCATGGTTATCGTTGTGGTGTTGATACCCTGGCTTTGGAAGTCTTTTAATAAATTGAGTTTATTTTTGTCGAAATTCTGCGTTTGTCTTTAAATTCTGCAATTTACAGTTTTCTGCATAGTTACTCGATACAGAGGAGATCTTGTCGATCTCGAGGAGGACCTTTGTCGAGGTCGAGGAGAGCTTAGTCTAGGTCGAGTTGAGTTCTTTTCTGTTGTCGATTTCTGAAGTTTCTGCCTTTACTATTTCTTGTCGAGATCGAGTACCTCTTGTCGAGGTCGAGTAGCCTTTGCTTTTGCTTTACTTTTCGTTTTTGCTTTGTCTTTGCTTTATTTCTTGTTTTTCCTTGTTCTTTGCTTTTATTTTAGTTGCCCTTGCCGGGTTTATTTGTTTCTTTCTTTTCTGTGTTTCTGCTCTTCTGCTGCCTTGTCTGTGAGAATTTACAGCTACCTGAGAACTGCTGACGTGCTTGCTTTATTTCCTGACTTTCTCTTACTGCATTGGAGGAGTCTTGTATTTATTTGCTGGGGCCTAAGTCTGGTTTGATCTATTTTCGTTATATTTCATGCTTGATTCACTCCTTACAACACCACACTTTCAAGTTAACTGCAAAACAGAAGCAATAGAAACGAAAACAAGCAAAAACCAGTCGATATCGAGTGAACAGTACTTGATATCGACCAACTTACTCGATGTCGACTACTACCTTGTCGATGTTGAGTGCTCGACGGTGTAAAAATGCAACCTTTGCAATGAAAGAAAGGTAGAAATAGCACCGAATTTGTGGGAATTAATTCAATAAACTAAAAGCTCCTAGAATTAGGGTTTCAACGCCACAATGATAACCATATATAAATCATGCCAAAGGTATAAAAGATCATGTTTTTCATCAATCAACTGTCGTTATTCACAAGTAGGAAGATAGAGGCTTTCACATAAACCCTAACTGTTACTAACCATTTTCACATAATTAATCCAAGTTGTATTAAGATCACTTTCGCTTTAATAACACAAACAAGGATCACCTTCAACTTTCGCAAAAGAATCATGCTATTAGGGATAGAAGATGAAATCGCATCAAAAGATTGTACCTTTATCGCATTACCTTACATGGCTACCGTCGGGCTCACCCCGACCCCAGAAGTGGGGTGACTACTCGCTGTTCATCATAAAGAAACACGTCAAATTAATAAGAAAACTAAATAGCATTAATAAACTAAAATAGATCTTACAACCGATTGAAGCCAAATCCCGGTCTCGCTTCCTCCAACCTCTCTCGGCTCCAACTCTTTCTCTACTCTATATTATTGGGATTGTGTGTAAATTGGAATGTCCTAAAACTCAGCCCCTAGGGCCTTATTTATAGTATTCAAACCCCGCTATCCAAGGAAAGAATACTCTATCTATATCTAAAACTATCTATCTAAGGACATAAGATAAAGTTTGATATATAAAGGAAATAAATCTCTAAGGGAAATATGTCTAAAGTGGATAAATCCCTTCTTCTCTTGATAGATCTTCATATGGATGGATAGAATTCCACATATCTTCACTTGCAAGTAATCCTCATGGCTCAGACACCACTCGATCTTGTCTCGGATTGATTCTGGATAGTACTCGACGTCGACCAAAGTACTCGACGTCGAGTGGCGTTGTCTTCTCCTCATGTGCACTCGAGCTCGAGTAGCTTCTGGACGCTCCACATGTACTCGACATCGAATAGATTACTCAACACCGAGTGGCTCTGGGCTCCTCGAGTGACCGGCTTACTCGACTAGTGAAGTTCTGGCCTGATGTATTCGACATCGACTAGGGTTTGTCGACTTCGACTAGAACTGTGTCGAATGCATCTTCTTGTTCTCTGCTCGATTTGTCCGGGTTCAACTGCGCCATGTGTAGAACTGTGTAGAACTGTGTCGAATGCATCTTTTTGTAGTTGTCTTCGAGCTATTCCATGGTTTCCTTCCTTTCTCCGAATCGCTATCAAATGCCTCGATTTCTGCGAAATTTAAACAGAAACTAGTGTAGACTCCATAATTTGGCAAATAAGCGTAAACTACATAGATTATGTGTAATTCTAACCCAAATGTATGAAATGTATGCAGAAATTGACATAAAAGTTAGGGTAAAACATGGCAAATTAGGCTCACAACAAACACCCCATACTTAAGCTTGCTTTTCCTCAAGCAATACTTTTAATGGTCATACAGGGGAAGAAATTAAACTCTCAACATATAGATTCATTCTTATATAACCCTGCAATCAATTAACATCCTTGAAAATGTACTAATGTCAAAAAATCCCTGCCTGTGAATAAAAGCAACATCTACACCCAAAAGGAGGGTTATGCAAAACAATTCATAAGTGACAAAACAACAATAATCAAGAGGACTTTAATTTAGCTCAATAAGGAGTAGATTGGTAAAAGGCTAAAGGTGGGATACGTTTTGGCCATGTAGTGCTAATGATCCGGGGAAATGGAGTAATTTCCAAACTTTCATACCACATTCTTTCTTGCTTTGATTTCTCACCTTTCGCTCATTCGCTCAATGCTTTTTTTCAATATTATGCTTTTACCTCTCTAACCTCATCACTGCCTTCTCGCGAGTCGCAAACATGGGTGTCATAAATCGCCCCGGATACTTAGTGCTTCGGACTACTCACCTTGGTGTCCCATCCTGCTGAACTATTATCTCGACGCAGGCAGGGTCGATCTACCTTTATCTCGACGCAGGCAGGGTCGGACTACTCAATTTGGTGACCGGATTTTTTTTCCACCTTGGTCGATGTCGAGTAGATCTTCTGTTTCTTTGTTCAGGATTGCCATGATTTACTACACCTAGGCCTCCATGGCTCTCTTCTCTAGTTCATCGGGAGTCATATTTCTTACCTTAGGCTCCCCGCAAGTGATGTACCTGGGTAAAATTGATTTGACCTCCTCCATAGGACTTGTATGCCTTTCAATTTCTTTGTTCAGGATTGCCATGTTGAAAGTAAGCACTCTCTTCCTTACGCTTATGTTGGCATCCACCGTTGCTAAGAAAGGTCTTCCTAGAATAATTGGACAAGCAGGGACCTCTGCTATATCAATAACTAGAAAATCAGTAGGGACAAAGAACTTACCTACGTGTACTGGTACATCGTCCACCATGCCTGTTGGGATGAATACAGTGTTGTTTGCCATATACAGTCGGGAATTAACAGGCTCTAAAGCACCTATTTTGACTTTGGACCAGATTGATAAAGGCATGATACTAACAATGGCTCCTAAGTTGCATAAAGCATTAAACTTGTATTGACCAAATCCAATAGTTATGGAAAACTTACCTAGATCTAGCCTTTTCTCTGGTAAGTTCATCTTGCTGCATTCCTCTGCGATCTCAGTCATAGACCGCTTCTTGCTAAGGATGTCTTTGAGGAACTTGACATAGGATGACATTTGATGAAGGGCTTCTTTAAAAGAGATGGTGACATTGAGCCTCTGCAACATCTTCACGAACCGTTGAAACTTCTTCTTTGCTGGGTCCTTCAAAGATTTGGTTAGGAATGTCGGCGTTTTCTTCTTCGGAGGTGCAGGAGTGAGGTCTACATTGATTGGAGGTTGGTCGACATCGAGTACAGGCTGGTCGATATCAACTGAAGTAGTCGACTTCTGCGCAGGTGCTGAGTTCTGGTTGACGTCGACTAGGAACTCCTCGACGTCGAGTACATTCTGGTCGATATCGGCTGGTTTGGTTGATGTCGAGCAGTTATCTGCATCTTCCTCCTCTGTGTTCTGTTCGGACGTTTGCATATGTCGCCTACTCCTCAGGTTCATGGTAGATTTATTTTTAGGATTTGTTTCAGAAGATCCAAGGAGCGTACCTGATTGTTTGGGGATTGATGAAGCCAATTGACCCATTTGGGTCTCCATAGTTTTCCTCTAGATATTAATTTCCCCAAGTCTAGAGTTGATGCCGTGCAGTTGAGTGTGGGTGGAATTGATTGATTGCTTGTTGTCGGTGTGATTCCTCCGCATCTCCTCGAGTATAAGCTGCAGGTCATCTTTCTTACCTTCCCTGTCAGGGTGACCAGGAGCTCTTTAGGGCGGGGGGTCTCTTTGATGCTGGGGCTGGTGATAATGGCTTCAGTTCTGTTGCAGATGTTGTCCTGAGTAGTGTCCCCCAGCATAACGTGCCTCTTCATGGGTTTTCGCTATAAGTATTTGATCGGCATGTGGGAACGCAGTAGTGTTGTGCCTCACAGACCCATATTCCAAACAAGGTTTATCTTTAGACAGAAGTTTAACCTTCTTGGTGAGACGACATACCTGATCATTGTGGAACTGTTCCCTGACGCCCAGATCAATTTCCTTAGGTGGAACATATAAGGGCATAGACGGGGCAGGCCTTTCATACCTTTCTTCGGAGGCCGCGGCAGTCCCATATGTGTTGTCATAATTTGCCAGCGTCTCAAAGGTCTCCCAAGCACGCCATGGGGTGTACTCTAGATACCCATAAGCAATGTAATTGTTGATCCGCTCCTTAGTTGGTGCATCCAGACATTTGAAGATGATCTCATGGATCACATAGGGTGGTTGTCCGTGCGTAGGACAAGATTTCAACAGCTTTTTGTAGCGCTCCAAGACTTGTGCTAACGTCTCTCCTGACTTTTGTCTAAAAGTCATGATTTGTTGTCTGAGCGCAACTGTTTTGGTATGAGGAATGAACTTGTTAAGAAACAAGTCTTGTAGTTCGTTCCACGTGCGAATTGATTGTGAAGACAAACCCTCGAGCCACTATGAAGCTACTTGTGGAAGCGACCAACGGAAAGCCTTTAGTTTTAGATATTCAAGAATAGCGACATCTCCAATAGCTTCACATAAATCTGGAAAAACCGTAACACGCTCTAAAGGGTATTCATTGGGTTTCCCGTGAAATTGATTCCTCCTAATTTTAGAAATAAAAGAATGACGAATTTCAAAGTTAACGCGCAGGAGAACGATTGGGGATTCTGGAACTTCCAGAGTAGGGTGCAGATGTTGTGAGCTGAATCTGCCATGTTTTACAGTAACTTTTATATCGATTTCTGCATACATTTCATTCATTTGGGCTAGAATAGTACAGAATCTATGTAGTTTATGTTTATTTGCCAAATTATGGAATCTACACCAATTTCTGTTTAAACTTGCAGAATTCGAGGCAATATACAACAGTTTTGAGAAAGGATATCCGAGTAGTGCTGGTCGAGTAGAGCTGATCGAGGAAGCTAAAGACGTAGGCAAACCGACTCCGGAGCTTTACTCGATATCGAGTAAGCTACTCGATATCGACAAATACCCTGATGCCATACCGGGAGTCGAGGAACTGTGCCAAGTCGAGAAGCCGAAGACCTGGAGACGCCGAGCAGCATCTACTCGATATCGAGTATCTTACTCAATATCGACAACCTTAGCAACGCCTATCCGAGCCAGTCTCGGGGAGCAGTTCCTCGACCAAGACCAGCAACGCAGAAGTCGACACAGTTACTCGATATCGAGGACCCCAGAACCACACTTCCGAGCAGGATCGATCACCAGCTACCCGAGATGCCCAGCCAGCCGAAGTCGACACCAACTTTAGTCGATATCGAGTAGAATTAGTCGATATCGAGGAGCGCTTTCTGGAGCCGTGTTACGCGGTGAGTTGTCCGACGCGGTTTGGGCTTGCTTGGGGCCGAAAGAGTCCGAGTTTGCCGAGATCTATCCACATCTATCAAGGCATATAAAGATCTATCAACACATGGAATATTTACCTACTTTAGATTTAATTTCCTTTTTGGATTTATTTATGTTATTCCATTTATTTATGTTTAAGCTTTTAGATAAAGAGATTTAGATATAGATATAGTTGTTCTTTCCTTGATTAGCGGGGTTTGAGCACTATAATTAAAGCCTTAGGGGCTGAGTTTTAGGTATCTTATTCCAACACACATTCAATTCAAGTAAGTAGGAGTATAGGAGAAAGTTTGTGGCGAGCAAGGTGGAAAGGCGAAAGCAGATTTGGCTTGTTCGGTTGTAAGCTTTCTTTGGTTTATTTCAATGCAAGTTAGTTTCTTTTGCTTATTGATGAGTTTCTTGATAATGAAGAGCGAGTAGTCCACCCACTTCTAGGGTCGGGGTGAGCCCGACGGTGGCCAAGTGAGATGATGCGGTAAAGGTTTGAGCTTTTTATGCAATTCGTCTTCTATCCCTATGAGCATGATTCTTTTGCGAGAGTTGAAGGTGATCCTTGTTTGTGTTATTGAAGAGAAAGTGATCTTAATGCAACTTGGGTTAATTATGTGAAAAGGGTTAGTAACAATTAGGGTTTATGCGAAAGCCTCTATATTCCTATTTGTTAATAACGAAAGTTATTTGATGTAAAGCATGATCTTTTATGCCTTTATGTGTTATTTTGCATGGTTATCGTTGTGGTGTTGATACCCTGGCTTTGGAAGTATTTTAGTTTATTGAGTGCATTCCTCCGAAATCTGAGTTCTGTGTTCGAGAAAGTTGCATTTAATGTTTCTGTCTTTGTCGATCTCGGGGAGTTATAGTCGATATCGAGTAGCACCTTGTCGATATCGAGTAAGACTTTGTCGAGATCGGGTTTCTGTGTCTGAGTTTGCTTTCTGTCGTCACTGTGGTTTGTCGATATCGAGTACCCCTTTGTCGATATCGACCAGTTTCTGTGTTTACTTTCGTTTATGCTTTTCTTTATTATTTCTATCTTCCTTTCTGTGTTTCTGCTTTTTCTGTCTGTGAGATTTACAGCTACCTGAGATCCGCTGACACACTTCCTCGTGGATCGATCTTGACTTCCCACTACTGCATAAGGAGGGAGTCTTGTAATCATTTGCAAGGGACGAAATCTGGTTTGTTTTTATTTATTTATATTTTATTGCAAGTCTCAATTTCCTCCTACAACAGCAGATACTCCTTTGCGTTTGCAGGGACATGCTGAAATTGTTCCTCGAGCTCTCGTCGGGCATTAACTTCGCGATCCACCCTTGCTTCCCACATTTGCTGATTCTGTTGATATTCCGCCTGTCACTGGGCGTATTTTGCTTCTCTGGTGGTGAATTCCTCAATCCGTCTATGGAGTTGCTCAAGCTCCCGAGCTGGTGTGAGCTGTACCTCGTTCTCATTGTTGGTTGTCGACATCCTCCTTAGCCTTTGCTGAAGGTGGAAGAAGCATTCTTGTTCGAGAATTAGGTCAATAGGTGTGTGATCAGTTCTTCGCATGCACCTCTAAGAAAGAAATGAAAAGAAAAGAGTAAAAAGGAACAAAAAAGGGCGCGATTGATTACTTCCCCGACAACGATCCAAAATTTGTTTAGGAGGTGGAATCTATTATGCAAATATAAAGTTATATAAAAGCAAACCAACTTCCTGAACTACGCAAATAAAATTACAAGAATCCCTCCCGCTGTAGTGGTAGGGTATTCTGGATCGTATCCACGAGGAAGCGTGTCAGCGCTCGCCTTTCTTGTTCCAAGATGCTCTCGAAATCGACCAGAAGAGTACTCGATATCGAGTAGAGTACTCGATATCGACCACTATTGTTGACTAAACTGCAGCTGCACAATAGAAGACGAAGAAAACAAGTAATGTCGAGTAGGGGTACTCGATATCAACAAGATCTGAAGTCGACGTCGAGTTGTGAGTGTAGAAAAACGTAACCTTTTGCTGTACAAATAAAGACAGAGGAAAACACAATTGATAGAATTCGAATTCAATAAACTAAAACCTTCGAGAGTCAGGGTATCAATGCCACAACGATAACCATGCAAGAATAATGCAAAAGATATAAAAGATCATTCCTTTTCATCAAATAACTTTCGTTATTAACAAATAGGAAGATAGGGGCTTTCGCATAAACCCTAATTGTTACTAACCTTTCTAACATATTTAATCCAAGTTGTATTAAGATCACTTTCGCTTCAATAACACAAACAAGGATCACCTTCGACTGTCGCAGAAAAATCATGCAATTAGGGATAGAAGATGAAATCGCAATAAAGATTTTACCTATGGTGCATTACCTTACATGGCCACCGTTAGGCTCACCCCGACCTTAGAAGTGGGGTGACTACTCGCTCTTCATCATCAAAACAAACATCAATAACATAAAAGAACTAACTTGCATTAATATAAAAGAAAGCTTACAACCAATCGAAGCCAAATCCGCTCTTGCCTCTCTACCTGCAATCGGTCAAAAGCTCAAAAGAAACCTCTAAATTGCCTAACAAGTGTTTTTTCATTTGCTTGAGAGAAGAATGAATGACTAAAAACCAGCCCCTAGGGCCTTGTTTATAGTGTTCAAGTCCTTGCTAATCAAGGAGAGACCAATCCTATCTATATCTAAAATTACCTATCTAAAAGCTTAAGATATAACTTGGTAAATAAAATAAATAAATCTCTTTAAAGTAGAAATAGGACTTCCTAATATGGATAAATATCTTTAACTAGATAGATCTTCACTCCTCTTGATAGAATTTCACATGCCTTCACTTTCAAGTAAACTCAGTCTCTCGGACTCCACTCGATTTCGACTCGGATTGCTGCCAGCGTACGTGTACTCGACACCGACTAAAGTGGTCGACGTCGAGTAGAATTCTTCTGCTCCTCGGACTGTGCTCGATCTCGGATAGGATTCGGACTCTCGACATGTACTCGACATCGAGTAGTCCTTGGGCTCTCGAGTGGTTTGCTTCTCGACTGGTGAATTTCGACCAAAGTTACTCGATATCGACTAGTCCTGTCGAGTGCCTTCTTCCTTTTTTTCTGCTCGACATGCACTGGCTCAACTTCTGTTTGACCTTGGACTTTCTGTAGTTGACCTCGAGCATTTCCATAGTTTCTTTCCTTCTCCGAATTGCTATAAAATGTCTCGATTTCTGCGAAATCAAACATAAACTAGTGTAGATCTCCATAATTGAAAAATAAGCATAAACTATATAGATTATGTACTATTATAACCCAAATGTATGAAATGCATACAGAAATCGATATAAATGTCAATATAAAACATGACAAATTAGGCACACAACATCTGTCTAGTAAGTTTCCTTCTTTACTCTTGTTTTTAAACAATGAGGACACTGTAATCTTTAAGTATGGGGTGGGGGAAAGGCTTATTTATGTGCATAGTTATATCATTTTTTTCACATTGCTCATGCATGGTTACTTTGGATTTCATATTTTATCTATGTGCTTAATGTTATTTTCCAATGTTTATTTTTTATCACCCCCATTGAAATTTTTTTATTAGTGTCTTGGAAGCTTAAATGAACTCGATGATGTAAAATTGGATTCGATAGAGATATATCATGAAATTGCCTAGTAAAGGGAAGTCACAATGAAGTGCATTATTTTTATGAAAACCATGAAAATAGGTAAAATTTGAAGTTGCTTTTGAGATATGCATGATAACAGGACAGAGGACTTTATTTTTCATATATTTTACCTTATATCCTAGCCTTACCTATGCTTATATGCATCACAAAGCCATATTAGACTAACTTCAATGGTTGTGTGTAAATGTCCAAATGTGTATTTTTTAGACATTTTTAGCTCCATTGGTTGCTTTTGGGGTGTGCAAATGTGCTTATTTGAGCATGTAATGTTCAAATTTGAGCACATCACCTCCCCCATGTGCAAAAACTTTTTCAAAAAGCAAGACAATTTTATTGTTGTGTTTTTTATGATTTTTGTTTTCTTTTTTTGTTTTAAATTAATTGTATTTGAATGATGTGTAAAAAATACACATTCGATCATTGGAGCAAAATACCAAAAGTAAGGTGCATTTTTACACATCTTGTGCAAATGTATACATTTTAGGCAAAACCATTGTGGATAGTCTAAGACTATCTACAATGGTTTTGTTCCACATGTTCTAAATATTGCCTATTTCTTTACCTTATTACCCATCCGGGGAGTATGTTTAGAAATTGATGTCATATTATGGAGATTATTACATGGTTGTTGATACGTTTGGATTACCCGATCCTTCGCATGTGGGCTCAAGATCAAGAACCACGCCGTATATTTGCACGATCATGCAATGCTCTTTGATATCTCCCGATTTGAACAAATTAATCAACAAATTAAATAAATAACGATGAAAGGAGAAGAGAGAAGCGAGGGTGATGCGTGTGCGAAGCTTGGGATGCACGAAGCCTGTGCGCGAGGATACCCGGGACAATGCTCGCTGGGAGCGAAGTTGAAGACGAGTACGCGTGGAGGGAGAGCGATGCCGCGGGACGAGAGCCAGGACGCGGGTGCTCAGGCACCAAGTGCCGAGGACTGCAAAGCCGGGTCTGGGTCTCTATCCAGTGACGGTCTTCTCTTCGTCTTGCGACAGAATCCGGGTTAGGGTTTGTGTTTGGTGTTGCTGATTGCAAGGTTTGTGTTTGGATTGTGTAAGAGCCGAAGGTAACCAAGAACATGTAAGAACTTGAGAGCTTTTGGGATTGATAATCAAGGAACCTTTTAGCCAAAAGGTTTCCTCAATTCGTATTTCAATCTGATTAAATCAAAGTACATAAGTTTGTTTAAATAGAAAACTATGAACCAATTCTATCATGCAAGATAGAGTTTTTTTTTATATAAAAGATAGAATGAAATTCCTAAAGATAAGTAAACCTAGGAAAGATAAAATTTAGTGGACAAGAATTACATCTAAGATAGATATAATTAATTCCACCTTATTAATTATAATTTGCATAAAATAATGAAAGTAATTAAGTAACAAAGCCGGCCCATACAAGAGGACTCGACAAGCCCATGGTCTCACTCGACATAGCCCATGCTCCACTCGATATGTGTGTAGACCGAGTGTCACATGTGTGCCGAGTGATATGTGGTCATGGAGGGTGTTGACGAATCTTCATGAGCTTCGTTTGTGGACGCAAGCTCAACTTTTGTGCTGGTGGTGTAGTCTTGAGCAAAGTGATCCAGGGTGGCCTGAACCCTTGCTCCATTGTTCCTTGGTAACGGACAAGAAGTGCTCTAGTTGTGTCTTGAATCTTCTTAGCCTTTGCACGAGTGATAGGACCTTCGAATGGCACCTTCATGTTGTCCTCAATGTCACCAGGAGTCATCGATATTTGAACTGTATCAGTTATTGTGTTGTTATCATAATTTTGGAGTTTGGCAGGAGAATGATCATATTATAGAAAATTTAATGAGCGAAAGAAAATCCGGTCACCTCAGGAGATAAAGGTAGATCGACCATGCCTGTGTTGAGGTGTTAGTTCCGCAGGATGGGACACACATGTGAGGAGTCCGACGCACTAAGTATCTGGGGCCATTCATGGCACCCATGTTTGTGACTCGTGAGAAGCCAGTGTTGAAGTTAAAGAGGTAAAAGCATATAAGTGAAAAAATTAAAGAGTGAATTATGAGAGGATGAGTGATGTGGAATATCATATGAAGGGGGAAAGTGCATCAAAGTCATAAAGCAAGTTTGAAGAATTCTCCCCGGATTTAGCACTGCATTGCCCAAAACTAGCCCACCACTTTGCCTTTTACCCTTTCTTCACCATGCCCATAAAAGTACTCTTGATGATTAATGCTTTGTCACTCATGAATTGTTTTTGTATAACCCTTCTTTTATGTGTGATGTTGCTTTTATTCACATGCATGGATTTGGTGACATTAGTACCTTTTCGAGGATGGTAATTGATTGCAGGGTCATATAAGAATGAATCTAAGATGTTGAGAGTTTAATTTTGTCCCTGTATGACCATTAAAAGTATTTCTTGAGGACAAGCAAGCTTAAGTATGGGGTGTTGATGTGCACTTAATTTTCCATGTTTTGCATCTACATTTATATTGATTTATGTACATATTTTTATATTTTGGGGTTAGACTAATGCAGAAATTGTGTAGTTTATGCTTATTTTCCGATTATGGAAGTCTACACTAGTTCTTGTTTAATTTTGCAGAAATCGAGACGTTTTACGAGCAATTCGGAGAAGAGAAGAAAACCATCAAAGCACACGATATCGACTACAGCAACTCGATATCGAGTGGAAGCTGAGCCAGAAATCGAGCAGAGCAAGGATAGAAACTCGACTTGACACAAGGAGGTTGATATCGACCCATCTGGTAGATATCGAGTGATACATGCTCACCAGGAATCGACCGAGCCACACGAGCTGCACTGAAGAGCTCGATATCAAATGTATCTGGTCGATATCGAGTGAGACCCAATCGATTTCTACCCCTTAAGCCGAGATTTAGTGAATCAGCAAAGACAGGTCGATATCGACTGCACTTGGTCGATATCGAGTTAAGCCCAGTAGCAGTCCGAGTCGATTTCGAGCCCTAGTCCGAGAGAGAGAGAGATTTCTTCCACGTGAAGCAAAGGATGTTCTATCAAGTGGGAAGATATTTATCTACTTTAGTAATTCCCTAATTTACCAAGGCGGAATTTAATTGTTTTAATTGCTTTATTTATCAAACATTTATCATTAGGATTTAGATAGATAAATTTAGATAGAGATATAATTGTTCTTTCCTTGGATAGCAAGGGTTTAACACTATAAATAACGCCCTAGAGGGCTGGTTTTTATTCATATTCCAACACACAATTAGTTAGGCAATTAGAGAGATAGCGAGAGAGCTTGAGGCCGAGTAAAGTTGGAGGTTGAAATACGTTTTGGCTTTGTTCGGTCGTAAGCTTTCGTTTATTTCAATGTAATTAGTTATTTCCTTTAATTATTTGATGTTTGTTACCATGATGAGAAGAGAGTAGTCACCTTACTTCTAGGGTCGGGGTAAGCCCGGCGATAGCCATGTGAGTTTATACATCAAAGGTATGATTTGTAATGCGATTTCATCTTTTATCCCTATTTGCATGATTCTTCTACGAAAGTAGTAGGTGATCCTTATTTGTATTATTGAAGCGAAAGTGATCTTAATATAAATTTAGATTAATTATGTGAAAAGGGTAGTAACAATTAGCATTTATGCGAAATCCTCTATATTCTTAATTGTTAATGACGAAAGTTATTTGATTAAAATGCATAATCTTTTATACTTTGGCATAATTCTTGCATGGTGATTGTTGTGGCGTTATTTCTAGGTTATTTCTGTTCCTCATCTTCTCATTCATCCTATATTCTTCGGACGTACTTTTTCGACAACCTTTTATTTATTTTTCTGTGTATTCCAGTTTCTGCATACTAGTCGAAATCAACTAAGCCTGGTCGATATCGAGTTATCTAAGGTCGATATCGAGCGCTTTGTGCTCGATTTTGATTCTGTTGTTTCTGTTGTGCAGGTGTGAAGGTGAAATTGACTAACACATTCGATATCGTCCTACCTTAGTCGATATCGAGTGGTCTCTGAGTCGAAATCAGGGCGATCCTGATTTCCTACCACTACAACAGGAGAGATTCTTGTATTTTATTTACTTCGACAGGGAGTTGGTTTAGTTTATGTTTATATTTATTCGACTAGTTTCCCTCCTAACATGTAACAATTCAAACCCTTCGGCATGAGGGCATGCGTTACACGTGTTCTCTGTCAAACCACGAGGTCGCCAGCCAGCTGCTCGCTTAGTAGCTCTATAAATACCCCCTTGGAACCTTAAGGGAGGGATCCGATTGGAGAGAGAGGAAAAGAAGAGCTCTGTAATTCTCTCTGAGATTAAATCCTCATAGTCGAGTTCTTGAAGCCTTTAATCAGAGAAGAATGTCTCTAGAACAGAACATTATCTAGCAAACTTCCTCTAAAGAGGACGATTGAACAGTGAACCTTGAACGCGAACGAAACATTATCGCAAGGATCACCTTGTCTCCAAAGCGCCAACTAATAGCAAAGAACTTATATAAGCACCCTCCCTAGGTGGCTCTGCAGGTAATAAAGGACATCTGTTGTCACCTTGAGGTAATAAGTATAGGTGAAATTCTAGAAACGCTTGATTAGCGCCGTTAGTGGGAACCTTTCACGACGAGCGGTTTCTCGTAGAAATACGTTTTTTTTTCTTATAGTTTTTTCAAATCTTTAAATTCATGGTTTTTGAGTTCCTCACGAGAATACCGGTTTTACTCCTTGCACTAACCCTCTGTAAGAACCATGATCTTCACGCTATTTGGTGAGGAATTCGGGAATCAACATCACGGTGAAGGTTGGACCAACGGATTAAACCTCAATGATCCTCCCAACGAGAAGGGTCACCCTCGGCAGGACGGGACCATTCCCCAAACGACCTTTCTGGAATGGCGCTTCTCCTCCTCTGTTTGATCAATATGGGACATGTGTGGGGGGGGGGGGGTATCCCCCATAAAAGTACTTCGCATGTGGCTACCATCAGAATCCATTCTACGGACAACCCGCAAACATGGTATCCCCTCAATTTGACCCTTACATCTATTACCAGCAGCAGGGCCCAGCCCCTACTAATACTTTCAATCATTTCTCCAACCCAGCCGGTGACCTGCCAAATCCCGAGCGATATCACGACAACAACAACACCAATAAAAGAGCCAGCGATAACAACGCCTTGGACATTTCTTTGCGATCTAATTCTTTGGGGGCACCTGAACCGATTCACAAAGATGAACCGACATTCCCCTCCACCTTCTACAAAGTGATACGCAAGGCTCCCGTCCCCAAGAGATGAAAGGACGCATCGATATCGAAATATACACGGAATTCCGATCCCAAGGATCACTTGAATCAGTTCACAATGTCCATGGTAATGAATGAAAATAGTGATGCTATGTTCTGCCGGTCATTCCCGTCCACCTTAAACGGAGTTGCCTTGACATGGTTTACTACCTTGGCCCGATCATCCATAAGCAGTTTTGCCCAACTGTCGACTATCTTTGTCGCCCATTTTGGCAGCACCTAAACGCAAAAACGCACTAGGTTGGATCTTAACTCCATCAAGCATGAACCCTCTGATTCCATGGGGAGTTTCTTTAGCAGATTCACCACCATGGTCATACAAATCCCGAAATTCAACCAAGAATCCGCCAGTACCATCCTGATGGGCAGCTTGACTGATGGTGATTTCAAGACTTACTTGTTCAAGAAGGAGCCCCGCAACTATGATAAACTGTGCAACCTTGTAACTCCACAAATCCATGCCATGGAGGTTGCGGGTTCAAGCTCGCGATCCAACGAAACAAAACCCTCTTTGTTTAAAAAAATAGCCAACAAGTTTCAAGGGAGAAGAGGACCGGACAATCAGCCATGCAACAATCCTCGCTGGTAACACCCCGTCGCTCCATAGCAAGTACCTCATAACGAAGTGTAGTACAACCAACAAGCGGGTCTAAACCCGCTCGTTGCCCCCCACAAACGCGATGATGGCGCACCCCCAAATGGTGCACCCCCTGTCTACATAATTCCACCGGCCCCTCCTCTCCAAAAAAAATGTGCCTCTACAAATTTGCGCACCCTCGACGGCTCCTAGTCCACCCGTAGCATCACCGCGACAATATAACCCTCCTTACGCACCAAGGGGAAGAGGAAGGGGTGGATACCCGCGAGGCCACGGATGACGAAACGGAATAGGCTTCACCAATATCAGCACCACTACCCACATCGTCATACACAAGGACTAACTCATCACCCGCACAACGAGAGCCCTACACGCGTCCAGCCACTGATCCAAAATCAGAAGCAATCAACTAATCCCACACTAGGCCCCAACGAGCCTCTAATATAAATAAACACACGGCGCTATCGAGGCCGCACCAATATCTTACCGTAAACAAAATACCAAGTTTTGAGATGGCTTCGAGAGAAGTCTCCTCACTCACCTTTACCATGAATATAATGACATTCCCAAACCCTAGGTTCATTAGAATGATCCTTCGCGAGAACCACTTAATCAGACTTCTCCTGCCATACATCTTTGTAAAATTCGGAGGGTCTCGTATCCTCCCCTCTAAACCAAGAGTTCTTGGTATTGGTTGAAAGAGATGAGGGAGATTGGTTCTCCCTATTAGAGGGATGGAGAGAATTCACAAGAGTCAATAACCTAAGAATCGGCTCTTGCCCCACGTTTGAGTACGTATGGGGACTCACACTTCGAAATAGCAATAGAACAACCAGGACTAGAAGAAAACAGACATATCTCCTACGATCTTCTATGTTACGAAGAGGCGTAAAATTCCCCGGAGTTCTTCAACTAAGGAAAAGTCATTCTAACAAGATAAGTCGCTAGCCTTGATCTATACCGCGATAAATAAAATCAAGTTTTTTCGTTGATTTTAGAGTAACCAGAGATTCTAGAATAAATAACGAATAGTGAAGCCTTATTTATGTTACATCGTGGTTTAAGCTATAAAACTCTTAATAATAGGAGATTGATAAGGGTATCACATGCAAAAATAAAAATATAAGCGAGCAAATCAACATAGAAATTGCGGAAATAAAAGTTGAAATATACAAGAACCAAAACATATACCGAGACGAAAAAGATATAAGCATCACGGGCGAAAATGATCCAAACCAAACGTGGTACACCAAATCCCAAAATACCAAATGTTTTCAAACAAAAAAGCGCAGATAAATACTTCTTTAGACATCAGCCGAAGGGTCGTTCGTCTAATCGCAAGAGGCGTCAGTCCCTTGGTTTTCAACCAATGGAGCAGGGGTCAAAGGGCAAGGCCTCACTCTGGGTCACTAAGCATCATATCGCTGACTTCGTAGCTACGCGCGAATACCGTCACCGAGATGAGTAAAACGGTTGACGCTCTGAATATCGCCATCCTCCACCCCTTTAACAAAAGCCTCAGTCAGATGGCCGTAGAGAATCGCTTCACCATCCTTCTCAAGGAATTTGTTCAGCCAGTCCTGGCCTCCATCAGTCAATAGATAGTCGCGAAGAGTGGCCTTGGTCAGGACGACGTCATCGCTAGACGTATAATGTTCCAGCTCCCCCTTCTCAACAACAGCTCGTCACGAGCTTGCTTGAGCCCGACCTCGAGCTCATGAACTTGATTCTCCAACCTCCCCACCTGCGATTCATACTCAACATTTTTCTCTCTAAGATCTGAAGTTTTGACTTGTGATACGTCAAGCTTTTGATGGTACCCTCTTGCATCTCTGCATCTTTGATTTTCACTAGTCGGACCTGCAAAGCTTTTGTTCTCCTTTTTCAGCTCCCTCGCACGATCGCTATATCCTCTCAATCTTTCTGTAACCTCCCCCCATTGAATATTTCTCTACAGAAGCACGAAATAAACAAAGGCATAAGATAAACAGGAAAGCAAAGAATCGCGACCAAAGCAAAAAAGTAATTGGCGAAGAAACATACCCAACCCCTCGTTTTTAGCCCTTGATCCATTAACTCTTCATCCGTAAGGTGATGAAGATAATCCCTCTCGACCAAACAACTCTTCGCGGGGAGAGTCAACTTTATGTAGTCAACAACAATAAATCCGGGTTGCCGATACCTAGATAATGCGATCCCCGACCTCGTAATTGGCTCATCCGCCAAGATTCTACCGGGCGTTTTCTCCCCCACTTTCCTTTTCTTAGACTGGTGGATGAGATTCTCGTCATCTCTAAACGAGCTATTTTCCACCTCCACAACTTGATTTTCGCGGTCTTTTTCCCCGACAGGTCGGGAATCGCGTGGAACTATTTGCAGTTGCTGAGCATCATCAGCTTGCGACTCTGAGGCGATTGTAGGTTTGGCTATGCTTTTCCTTTTTTTTTTCTCACGAACACCCACGGAGAGCTTTCCAAGATCCAACATTTCTGAAAAAAGAGAAACAAAAAATCCGACTGAAATAAAGATATTGCCCTAAAAGCTCAAGATAGAACCCGTAAACCGCTATCAAATAGAAGAAAATTTTGACACCCACCCCGAGGATGCAGAAGGCTAAGACCGGCCATCGCTAGGCGAACAATGGTTACTATCTCTTTGTATTTACGCTTTCCTAGACAACTACCGCGAATGAATGCGGACTTCCACCTCTTAGTCGTAATAGTTTTGTTCTTGGAAGGAGGTTGGTAAATACCGGGAGTAATATTAAACTTCAGAGAACCTCCAGTGGAATCGCGGACAAGAAAGCATTTTTTCCTCCACCCGGACTTACTCGATAACCTATCTATAATATTCCCACTCAGGGAAGCAGACACGATCTCGTCACTACCATGTCTCAGTGACAGAAAAGTAAAGAGATGATCTAGCATAGTCTTTTGCTTAATGGCGGTGCTTCGCATCATATAAGCAGCCATATATATCCAAACATTGAAAGCAAGCTGCACAGGGCACACATTTATTTGCGTAAGAAACATAACGTAGAGTGGGGGCAGGGGAAGACGGAACCCCTGGAGCAAACTATCCAAGTGGACAACGACGTGGTCTAGGTATGAATTCAAACAACCCCCTTTCGCGGAGGCCAAACCTATTTCTATCCCAACCGGCCATGGAAAAATACGGGACACTATTTTAAGGTGAGAAGGGTCCAAAATTGATCTCTCCCTTCTGGTCTCATCCAAATAAGGGGCCACACGTTCCTTAAAGATAGAAGGAACATGTTGAGAAGGAGAAGGGGTGAAACCCTCATAGAAGCTACAGTTCATGGCCTTTTCAAGTATATAAGCTGACACCGCAAAGTCCCTAGGTACTGTGTGAACAATTTTCTGTTTCTTTTTCTTCTTCAACACGCGAGACGGACCTTCCCCATTATCCAAGTCGTTTACAAATTCAGATATGTGACAATAATCCAGGTTGTCCTTCGAAAGAGGGCGTTTGATGGTTCCGGCCATGACTTCTTTCTTTGTCCTCTTCGGGATCGTAATTTCCTTCCATTTTCCTCTGCGAGGCATGGCTATTGGTTGAGGGGGGTGAGCAGAAGGCAACGTAGCTTCTGAGTCATCCTGAGTCGCAGACCTTTGAGTCCTCGAGGAGCTAAACCCCTCTTCTAAACAGCCCACGCTCCTATTTGGACTATCATTCTGCATCGACCTCGCTAGTATATAAGACTCCTAAGAAGAAAACCCCCTGAAAAGACGCGAAAAGAATAAAGCAACAAAGGAAAATAGTCTTTTCAAAATCGCAATCAAATAAAAATGGCGCCAAAAGCCCCTCACAAGAGCCATGTTGGTGCCTCATGCGCCCTACTAAGGGACGATGAAAAGACGTTTTTTCACAAAGGATGACGGCTAAAAGTGTCTTTTTGTCTCCTCCGTAAAGTTTTACCCTTCCCAAGAAAGAAATTGAATGGTTTTCTCCAACGATATAGTAACCTCCATATTCCCAAAATCCTCACCCCCATCAGAGTTCCACCATCGATCAGACCCTAAAAGACACTATTAGGGTGGCCCCAATGAATAAAGAAAGTGGAAATGGGGAATGAGCCGCCAGAAAAACTGCTCTCTCAACCCCACAACCAACTTGCTCCTCCCTGGGGAAGGCAATTCAACCACCCAGAGAACTTTTCTCCCCCGAGAAACTCTTAAAAATGAAAAACCGAGGAGAAAGAGCGAAACAAAAGAAGGAAAATAACCACTTACTTGATAAACGAGTGGAAGCAAAACGTCGACAAGCAAACCAACCAAGAAAAGGCCCCCGATGAATTCCGACAACGCTTCTCCTACAAAGTGACGCCTAGGTTTCCTCTCTTGCTCTTGTTTATCAGGCTCTCAGGAAATGCAAAGTGAAGGAAAATAAAGGAGAAATCCCTACTTAAAAGTCTCCGTGGGACCGTCTCGTAAATGGGCTTTACGGATATTGGGCCTACACAAAGCCCATCCAGAGTACTCATTGGGCAAAAAGGCATCGCTTTTGTCGAGATATGATCGCAAGTGAACTATCACATGGGATCTAGCTCCGAGGAGATATGATGATGCCCTAGAAAATGACCCTCTTAATTAATAGGGATATGATGTCATAAGTAAGTCCCCCAAACGCAAAAGATATGCTGAGTATAATATCATCCATCGTGAGCCCCCAATTAATTTGGACCGTGATCAAAGGACTCCCCTACGAAGCTACACGTAAGATCATGGTCAGGGCTCCGGTGCTTGCAAACATGCCACCCTCACTAAACAAATAAAGTCCCCACATCCTCTCATCCTACTAACAAAGGCAAGCGGCTCGCTGGCCAAGCACCTCTTTGTTGACGTCGCCACGTGTAACAATTCAAACCTTCTGGCATGAGGGCATGCGTTACACGTGTCCTCTGTTAAACTACGAGGTCGCCAGCTAGTTGTTCGCTTAGCAGCTCTATAAATACCCCCCCCCTTGGGATCTCAAGGGAGGGATCTGATTGGAGAGAGAGGAAAAGAAGAGCTTTCCAATCCTCCTTGAGATAAAATCCTCGAAGTCGAGTTCTTGAAGCCTTTAAACAGAGAAGAACGTCTCTAGAACAGAACATCATCCGACAAACTTCCTCTAAAGACGACGATTGAACAGTGAACCTTGAACGCGAACGAGACAACATCAGGAGGATTACCTTATCGCCAAAGCGCCAACTAATAGAAAAGAACTTATATAAGCAGCCTCCCTAGTTGGCTCTACAAGTAATAAAGGATATTTGTCGTCACCTTGAGGTAATAAGTATAGGTGAAATTCTAGAAACGCTTCAGACACTGACATCTACCACTATACATCAACCGCTTCAACCTTGTTGACAACCACCATTTTCCCTCTATTCCCGAACCCCGAAACACTAAACTAGAACCACTGACTTCTCTTCTGCGGACGAACCTGACTCTACTATCCTATAGCAGTGTCTTGACTATAAATTTATTTGGTCAAGAAACCCTCTCATCATAAGTTTTTCTCTTTTTTAGGGTTGGGATGATCCAAAAAATAGTCATGTGTGTTGATTAATGATGAATTGATGATTTCTTCGCCTATATCTATTTCGATATCTATCTCTGTGTGCTTAAATCTTTGGATGAAAGTCTACGGATGAATATGATTTGCAATTTGAATTGACAGGGGAGAATTGTGGATTAGATTGCATGATTTAGGGTTTTGATAGGAAAGTTGAATTATATATCCTAATCAAGAACACATAAATTGAGATTGTTGATTGAATAAGTGAGAGCGAATTCGACAAACTTGTTAGGTTTTGCAAAGGTTGAAACTTTCCTATTGATAAAGGCTGAATTTTGATTGCAATTCATTAATGATTGACATGCATGATTGGTGCGGGCCGAACTGATGATGTTATAGTGTCGTTGGCGCTCAGTCCCACGAAAAGTAATAATATCCTAACTTAATGCTTAACCAAAAGATTAGTCCAACAGACAAGTAAAGAGTCGATCCCACAAAGAAGACTATTCGTGTATATTTCTATGATGATTCCTCAAGATAATAGCAAATAGGTTGTAGCAAACTAATGAAATAACAAAACAAACTAAATAGAATAATGGTTCCAAGGTAGTTATAATATGGTAGAAAAGCGCTTCACCTGTAATTTTTGACAATGGTTGAAGTTCATGATCTTTGGGTTGATTTCAATATTATTTATAAGGTTATGCCAACTCACCTAGGCTCGATTGTTCTGCAAGGATACAATCACTTATTCAACGTGGCATCACTAAAGAATAGCATAAAGAATCGAGTACTAAGGTCAATTGACACATCAATTCAATGCAATTAGGAATTAAAAGGAACAACTCAATTACCCCTAATTTCATCTACTCGGCATAGATCAATTGTTATCATCCACTACAAAGGCAGTCGAAATATCATTGGATCAATGAGTTTGTTTGCTATGAAGAAACCAACAACGGATTCATAGCATAGATGCAATTTCTAACATGGTGATCAATCATAGAAAGGAACAAAAATATAAACAATGAAGAACAAGATGATAAATAAACTTATAAATAACTAATTGAAATCAAATCCTCATAATTCATCCAACCATGTCTTTGAATCACAGGCGAAACTATGAGTTTAGCAACTCCTAGTCAAATTCGCTCTTATTCTATCAATGTGTCTAACGACACTCATCTCTCTATTTGTCGTCTCCCCCTCTTTCATAAGATAGAAGAATAACTTAAATAGGGTTGTGCAAAACCCTAGGGAAATAATAATAATAATAATAATAATAGTAGTAGTAGTAGCCATCGGACTAATTAAAATCGGCATTTGCTGAATACGGGGCATCGGTGGGCGCCGGTAGAAAAGGGCGGGCGCCATCCCTCTAGCTCCGCGATTCTTCCTTTGCTTCGACGTTGTGATCTCTTGCTCCCTTGATGCTTCTTCCTTGGCCTTTCCTATGCTCCAAAATCTATCTTTAAGATCTCCCAAGTCTCCCTTCAAGCTCGGATGATAAAACTGTAGAATAACTATATATACTAAAAAGGCGTAGATTCTGAACTCAGATACTTCACATGAAATATGATGGAAATAGAACAAAACATATGCAATATGAATACTTAAATGCAATAAAACCTATCTATAACGCCTATCTAAAATATGCATTATCAATGATTATTGTTGTGGTGAAACCAGAATCCTAGAATCTCTTTAATATTGATTTAAGTCTTTTTATTCAATAAACTATATTTCATAGTTTTTATTGTTTTAGCTTAGTTTAGACAATAGAATTAGCACTGACAATCTCTATGCTGACGAATCTGACTCTGCTATATTCTAGCGGGGTCTTAATCTTAAAAATTTGTTTGATTGTCAGGTGATCAAGAAACTCCTTCAATAATTCATTAATCGAAACAATCATTCTAAACATAATCAAAATGATGGATTCTATTTTAATTTATTTTTCGCACCGAACTCCTAAAAGGCTTTGGCAAGGCCCTGAAAATAATTAATGAGTTTTTTTTACGGGGGATTTTGTGAGTGTTTGGATTCGAGTGGCCGACTCACAAAATCCCGTAAAAAAAATTCATTAATTATTTTATTCGCCATGTTAATGATTTATAAATTGACTTTATTAACACTCCGTATATGTTTCTTCTTGACTTGCCATTGATTTGACAGAAAGTTTGTATATATGAATTTGAGTTAATTTAAAACTGCGGGTTAGGAGAACGTGACTAAAGAACTATATAGTGTATGTCACTTGTAAATATATTTATAGATGGTATACCAACACATATGCACGTTCCTAACATTAACCTCGAAAGTCAAACACAAACGCTTTCAAGAGGAATCAATCCGTTCTTACCAACTACTCAACTAAGCTAACTAAACGTTCAAATTTATCATTTCCCACTTGATATGTTTTTCAAATCACACCACGTAGATGAGAGTCTTTCTCCCTCTTTCCTGATAAAAGATCATGTAAATCAGTAAATGAGAACACGTCTAACTAAATCTATCAAAAACACAATCCGACCCGGTCAACCTGATCCGAACGTCTGAAAATTTTCTGACCCGTACCAGAAAATTTTGACTCAAATTTTTTTTTTTGACCCGAACCCGAAAATCCTAAAATTTTTCAGATAATTTGAGTTTCGACCCGGTGACCCGATTAACTCGGTTAATTTATTATTATATATGATTATTTTTTTTATGAAGATTCCAATTTATTACATTTTATAATTACAATCACTTGATTTTTCATTGTCAAATCAACTTTTATATTTGTTTGAATTGTGTAATACTCCGTCCGATCGATAGTATTTGATTTTTTATTTCTCAACAAACTTTTTAAGAAGATATAAATCCTAAAAAATATTAAAAAAATTATATACTTATTACTAATTGCATGAAATTATTTGTAAAAAAATAATTAAAATTTTGATATTTTATATATTATTACATTTTATTAAAAAAATACAAATATTTTTTTTAATAAAATGTAATAATATATAAAATATCAAAATTTTAATAAAAATTTTTAAAAAAAATTATTTGAAATTTTGATATGTATATACATTATTACATTTTATTAAAAATTACGAGAAATAATAAAAATAAAATATTTTAGATTAGATATAGTATATAATTACAAGCACCAGAACTTATGAACAACGTCTTTAATTTTAAAATTTTAAAGTTATCGCAAAATTACAAATCATAATTTTTTAATTTAAAAAAGAAAAAATTGTCAAATCCGAAATCAACCAGAAATGACACGAAACCCGATCAAACCCGTGTTCGAGTCAATCCAGAAATACCCGAAATCCATTTTACCTATGACCCGAGGTAACTCAATCCGAACCCAATTAAAATGACCCGTTTAACAGGTATATGTCTAACCCCTCGACTCTGAATAAATGGAATACCTTTTTATGGGGAAAAGGATATGAATTGTCCATTTTAAATGTAAATACAAAATTAAGGAAATGTATAAGTTGACCCAGTTCCTTAATGTTGTCATTAGTGCTACAAGCTTACAACTCATAATTTGACAATCATGAACTCATGTTTACCCAAATAGATATAGACCCAAATAAAAATGTTGGGATATATTATTTCTATTATGTGCGCTTATATATATATATATAGGTAGGCGTGGCCACGGGTCAGACCCGGCGGGTCGACGGGTTTTACCCCACCCGGCAACCCGGACCCGGCGGGTCGTTGACCCGTACGACCCGGCGGGTCACGGGTTGACCCGTAACCCGTGGCCACGCCTATATATAGGTAAAGGTTCAAATGAAAATGGGGCTTAAGATGAAAATACTCTTAAAGTGAAAATGGACTAGGGTGTGATTTTTTTGGGTCGCGGGGTGATTAAAAAAAAAAAAGCCCAATCTGTATCGTTCCAAAGGAAGAGAATAGACCGCCTCCGTCTTCCTCCCATTCACTCCCTCCCTCTCCCGATTCTGAAACCTCACAGCCATGGCAGTTGGCGATGGCGTCGCCCCTCGCCGACGCTCGTCATCCTTCCGTCGTCCCTCGTCGTCCTCTGATCTGGTCTCGCCCTTTCTCGTGCTTCCTCTCTCGCCCTAAGTCGCCCTCGCTTATCGCCTATATCGCGCCTTGGCATCCTCTCTCTCAACTAATCTCTTCGAGCTTTCCTGAATGGAGAACGAAACAACAATGGCGGAGGAGATGGCAGGTCGTCGAATTCAACCCCGATTTTGCCTCAAGTAAGTGCAGTGCAACCAATGCAGGTACTTCTCTCCAATGCTTTGATTTTTTTATCATTGAATTAAACGTCTAATAATGCTGAATTTGCGGCTTTCTTGTGTCTCGGATGATCGGGTAAGGATTCCATTTGGTAGGGCTAGGCTGAATTTGTGCTTAATTGATTGAATTATTGACTGCTTTGCTTGCCTGAATATTGCAATTTGTTTTGTTGTTTTTTGCCAATCGATGTTACTTCATGAATACTGATTTGGCTTGATTGGAATGGATTGGAAAGGTTGTAGCTTGAAATTGCTTTGATTGTCTTTCATTAGCGGATGAATTATTTTTTCTGAAGATTTTATGTGGATTTAGAACTGAACTCACTGCTGAAAATGATATAAACTACTTTGAGGGCAATTTGTTGATAGTTTCACATGCTTTATTACTTATTGTGGGAAGCGTTGTGCCTACGCACAAAGATGTAGGTTCTGACTGACTTTTGCATTGTAGTGTATTCTGACTTAAGTACCTAAATAGCTCTGTTCAGACGTAGCATAGTTGCTGATTAAATCATCTAACAATCAGGTAGGTATTATGTTCATTTGTTATTGATTTTAATTCTAGAGCTTGATTAGTTTCTCACTAAGTGCGGTTTGAGGACCTTGCAACTCTGATGGCAAATAGGCAGTGATGTTATACATTGTCTGTTCATGTTTCTTACGCAATCTGTGGTGTGTTAAGCATAGCCCAACTCCCATCTTACCTGGTTGGTTGTGTTGAGAATCGTCAACGCCGTAGGTTGAGTATTCTAGTATGGGGGAGAGAGAATAGAGAGATGGGTGTGTTTGATCCAATCATGGTGTGTTAGGCACAGTAAACAAGATGAATCTCTAAGAAACTGTCATGCTCACCTTCAATTCTTTGTTTGTGCAATTTAACATCATCATGGTTCCTGAAATGATTAACTAAAAAGAGCTTAATGCCGGGTGAGAATTGAAGAATAGAATACCAAGATTCCAAAAGGAAAGGAATTATAATTTACTTGGAGAGGGTTGCATTAGTTTCTTCAAACATAAATACAGGTGGTTCATCCATTAAAACTAGGAAGACTTTGGCATTTGCAGTACTCAAGTTTTCTGATAAACTAAACCAACTCATCAGAAACAAGGTAAGAGTAGTGATCAGTTGCATATTAATTCTATAATCGATCTCTCTCGATCAACAAATTAAAGAGCGAAATGAAATGCAACTAATTTGTATATAGGAGGAGCTAGCATAACAGGGCTCTCCCTGCCTTCTTATACAGTAGTTAATTAAGTATGCAGTATGCTATGAGATGGAGGATTGCCATACTAAAATCAGCTGCTGCTCGCTCTAAATTGTGTGAATACATAAGAAAGACAAGTGATATCAATTCACAACCCATAAAGTATATAATTAAGATTATAAAGTGCATAATTAAGGGTATACGGTGCATTTATAAGATTATATTGTGCAAAAATACTTGAACACTCAGACAGATATGCTGGTGATTATTGGCATCCAGAGCTCCTGCTTGGTAAACATATATATGGTGTGCCTAGTGCTTGTACTTTGATTCTTTGGCTTTTCTGCATTTAGAGGTTTGATAAGCAACAAAACTTATGTTTTTGCTAAAGTTGTGGTGTTGTCTACTTCTCTTTAATGCTATGGTTGCGTCTGATAGCAGCTAGGCAAGGCCCTAAATGTGATCAAGATGTTTGCTGAAATTGATGGGCTAATTAGGTAATTGTTGACATCAAATCACTTTCGAGTTTTTATTTGGGTGAAATTGGGAGATTGGGAGGTAAGCCTATTGCATTGCAAGTGATATGATCAGGAGGAAAATGTATCCTTATGATCACATACTTGGAACCTGGGCATTACAAAATTCCTCCTAAAAATGAGAGTTTTTATTTTGTTGTTGCTGTTGCTGCTGTCATTGAAGGAGAGCAAAAAGTGCCCAGTTTTGATTTAAAAATTCATAACTTCTTCCATAGAGCCCCAATTCGAGTGGTTTCAAATCCCATAGTTTTCTAAAAAGGTTATCTACGTTTTCCTTCATAAAAGTTGGCTTGAAATTAGCCATGAATGCTTCTGTTGTTGCTGCTGTCATATGAAGGAGAGAAAAATAAAATGTTGTTTTAATCATGGATTTTTTCTGAATTTGTAAAATAGATGTTCATCAATCAGGGCTAATGCAGATTTAAGATTATAAAGCCAGAAACCGAAATCATACGTACTCTATGTTTTTATATTGGCAAACAAGGTTCATTTAGTGTTTTTTTTTTTAAGTGGATGTTCGTTTAGTGTTGAATTAATGGATTTCATGTAATCTATTTTTTTCAGTAGTATGATTTGATTTTTATGAGGACTGAAATCAGATTTTTAAGAATCTATCTTTCAACACTGTAATCTGGATTTTCAGCACTACAACTGACTTTTTTTAGCACTGAAATATGATTTTTAAGCAACTATATGTTTCATCATCATTGTAATTTGAATTTTAAGCATTTAAGAAATCTGATTTTTATAAGCACTAAAACTGATTTTTAACCAGGGGAACATCATTGGCTATGAGGGTTTCGAATTGGTTTATAGGCCAACGTTGTTTAATGGAGCCCAAACGGGCAACCTTGCTTAGATTAAAAAGTGCAAGACTAATATTATGAAGTGCACAAATTAGATTAAAAAGTGCAGGATTAATATTATAAAGTGCACAAATTAGATTTGTAGTTTAGAGAGAACCAAATTAGAATTTAGTTTGAATGTTCAATTTTAGAACCTAAATGTGCAATTTTAGTTTCAAAAAGTGCAAGTACAAAACTGAAAAGTGCAATTTTAGTTTCAAAAAATGCAAGTACAAAACTGAAAAGTGCAATTTTAGTTTCAAAAAGTGCAAGTACAAAACTTAAAAGTGCAATTTTAGTTTCAAAAAGTGCAAGTACAAAACTGAAAAGTGCAATTTTAGTTTCAAAAAGTGCAAGTACAAAAGTGAAAAGTGCAATTTTAGAACACAAATGAATTTTTTATCAAGCCTACATTAATGTTGTTAAATGGAGCCCAAACGGGCAACCTTGTACAAAGGTGTGGGTTCAAATCCCACTTAGGCTATCTATGGGTTTTTCTTCTTTTCTTTCCGTTTATAAAGTGCAAAAAATGGTTTGTGTGATTCATGTAGTTAAGTTGATTGATTGTTCTATTGTGCAAAAATAAGATACAATTGTGCAGATTTAGAATACAATTGTGCACATTTAGAATACAAGTGTGCATATAAGAATTATTAATATTATAACGTGCAAAAGTAAGATTAAATTATGCAGATTTAGAATAAAAATGTGCAAAAAACAATTACTAAAAAAGAGTGAAGGAATTTGTCGGATATTATCTCAATCAATTGTGCAAAAGTAAGGTACAATTGGGCAGATTTATAATACAATTGTGCACATTTAGAATACAAGTGTGCAAAAATAAGATACAATTGTGCACATTTAGAATACAATTGTGCAAAAGTAAGATACAATTGTGCATATTTAGAATACAATTGTGCAAAAGTAAGATACAATTGTGCAAATACAAACTATTAAAATTGAGCAATTTAGCCTATGTAGGAGTTGAACCCACATCTCTGCGCATAAGCACATTGCTCTACCATTGAGCTAATAGGCTTTTAAAGCTTATTCAGCACAAAAGGATTCATTAACAACAACAAAAAAACAGATTTTTTTTTCCTATTTTACACCAAACTTGTATTAATTTCCAGCTAATAAACTTACAGAACAAAACTGAAGTTCAGCACCTAATTCGATCACATCGGCAGATGCATCACAATGTATGAACAACCCATGACAAGCTGAGCATTTACCGAGTGACTGACTGAATCACACCAGCAGCAACTGTTTTCCCGCCTTCCCTGATTGCGAATCTCATCCCTTGTTCACAAGCAACGGGCCTAATGAGCTCCACAACCATTTTGATCCGGTCTCCGGGCATAACCATCTTTGACTCCTCGTCCTTGTCGTTCATAACTTTTGTCACTTTGCCTGTAACATATGTGGTCCTCCTGTAAAATTGTGGTCTATAACCTGAAAAAGGGGTGAATGTCTACCCCCTTCCTCCTTCCTTAACACGTACACAATGGCAACCAACTTTGTAACAGGTGTAATACATCCAGGTTTTGCCAGCACCATCCCTCTCTAGATATCAGCCTTTTGGATGCCCCTTAACAGAATCCCAACATTGTCCTCTTCAAGGGCCTCATCCAGTATCTTCTAAAACATCTCTACTCCCGTTACTGTGATGGTGCTGATAATCCAAAAGAAATTCAACTTTTAGCTTTCCTTTCATGCAAAATTCACAACATGACAGATTAAACCACACATTAGAAAACATATACCAACAGAAGTTGGGGGATTACAGAAGGTCTTGTACTTCCCTAGATTTTTTTTATGGCATATTCACAAAGCTAACATATTCCTTCAGAAGCATCTCAATGCAAGAACCACACAAATATAAATCATCTAGTCAGAGTCTCAAATGCAATTCATGTTAGCAACATTTAATTTACAAAGCTCGAAATCCCCAACTTCATAGTTTATTAGTTTACACCAATAGCATTACATAACATGAGAAATTGAGAATCTCACAATCAGCCAAGTTCTCTAAATCAACCAAATCAAACTTTTGTAAACCCCTAAATTTATACAAGTCTGCATAACCATCCTACAATCAAGAAACAATGCAGCAGAAAGAGAGAATTGAAATGGGGAAATGATTGAAGAATACTTGCAAGAGGATTAAACCTGGAAAAGTGGAAAAACTCATCGGCAATCGACAGAGCAACTAAACAAAACCCTAGCTTCTCGATCGAAGCAAATCACACTGAAAACCTTAGTATTGGCCACCACCGAAATCTGCAACATTAAAAAGCATATGCGATTGAAGCAATACTCAAATGAATCAGAAGAAGAAGAAAAAAGCTACAATTTCTAAATGTTGGTGCCGAATCTGCAGGGTAGAGCTGGAGGAGGAGCAAAGCCGATATCTAAAGGGGGATTTGAGCGCAGAGGCAGAGGCGGAGGCAGAGCAGAGCCGGACCAACCAGTATCGAAAGGGAGATCATTGAAACTTCCAGGAATCGGAGGCGGGAGTGGATGTAGCTGAGAAGGCGGAGATGCGACCGACCTTCTGGGAGACCTCGGCTAGGGTTCCGTTTGAAGCATTTCGACGGAGGGAAGGAGGAAGGTTGGAAGCGGTTCACATCCATCCGTTTTTGTTCTTTTTCCTGTTTTTTCCGGTTCACACCGGTTCAGTTATTTTTTTTTAAAAAAAAAACCGGACGTGCGTGTTTTATACCTCATTTTCACTTTAAGCAATTTTTTCATCTTAAGCCCCTTTTTCACTTTAACCTCACCCTATATATATATATATATATATATATATATATATATATATATATATATATATATATATATATATATATATATACTCCCTCCGTTCAACAAAACTTGACGTTTTACTATTCATGCACGCTTTTTTAGGAGCTAAAAACTATATAAAATATCGACTTTTGAAATATTTTTTTTAACAATTTCGTAGTTATTATTAATAAGTACAAGCTTGTTAACAAAATTTTTTTAAAAAATGAATATTTTATATAGTTTTTATCAATCTAAAAAAGCGTGCGTGAATAGTAAACAACAAGTTTTGTTGAACGGAGGGAGTATTAAAGTAAAAATTCTTTTATTACGAACTCTACTTCTTTATTTTTTCTACTTGTTTAATTTGTCTACGTGTGTTCTTACATGCTTGTCCTTTTTATGTAAAGAGCGGGTGGCTGGCGGGGGGAGGGGTTGTTCCGGATGAGGCTTGTTGAAATAGGTGGTGTAGGAGGGGTGAGAATTCGTCAGAATTGGGTGGTGTGGATGGGTTGATAACAACAGGGGTGGGTGGTGTGTCGAAAGGGAAGGTCTGTTCGTCGAAAATCACATGGCGCGAAGTGACAACCCAATTAGTATCCAAGCAAAGATAACGGTAGCCTCGATGGTGTGGGGAGATTCCCAAGAAGACACATTTAGTGAAACGTGGGGATAGCTTGTGAGGGGCGGTGGCACTCATGTTGGGGAAACAGAGACATCCAAACACTCTAATGTGATCGTAGGAAGGGTAGCGCTTGTAGAGTGCCAAGGTTGGGATGGAATTGCCAATGGCTTTGAATGGAAGGATATTGTGGAGATAGGTGGCCATGTGAAGCGCCTCAACCCAAAAGGGGAGGGGAAAAGAGGCGTGATGTAGGAGTGTTCTGGTTTTGTCATTGAGAGTGCGGAGAATGCATTCCGCTTTGCCATTTTCTGGAGAGGTTCGGGGGCATGAGAAGCGGAGTGATATCCCATTTTGTTGACAAAAGGAGCGAACAAAATTGTTGTCAAACTCTCCTCCCATGTCACACTGAATAGCCTTGATGGGCAAAGTAAATTGAGTGCGGACAAATGTGTGTAAATTGACAATGTGACTTTGTGTTTTCGATTTGTGACGTAGGGGAAAACCCCAAATAAAATTGGTGAAATCATCAAGGACAACCAAATAGTATCGAAAACCACTAGCACTTGAAATAGGAGATGTCCACAAATCACAATGTATAAGATCAAAAGGTGCGAATGAAATGAAATGAGAAATGCTAAAAGGGAGACGCTTGCTCTTGGCGATTTCACAGGAAATGCAAACGCCAAAGGCTTTATTACAAGAAATTAAATTGCTAGTGCGGAGACATTGAAGCATGTGGTCGTCAGGATGGCCAAGCCGAGCATGCCACAAGTCAGAGCGATGGGCGACAAAGGCGGTGGGGGCGGTGGGAGACGATTGGCGAGCTTTGGAGATGGGGTAGAGGTCGCCAGAACTAATGCGGCGCATGATTGGGGTCCCCTTACGAAGATCCTTCACAAGAAAACCAAACGGGTCAAATTGGATAGCCACGTGATTATCAACGGTAAATTGACGAACAGAAATAAGGTTTTGAACAAGGTCAGGGGCAAGCAGGACTTTGTTGAGGCGAAGGGGTGGGGTATTGGGAAGAGTTGTGTGGCCCGAACCGACAATTTTAAGAGATTTGCCCTTTCCGACATAGACAGACGGTAAAGTGCTAGAATTAAAAACAGTTTGTAGGTTACCTGGTGCATTCGTCATGTGAGAGGAGGCCCCGGTATCCATGTACCAGTTGTCGTCCGGCTGCTGAAGTCCCATGGTGGAGAAAGCGGCGGAGAGGTTGGTGTGCATGGGGTGCGACGGAGGCTGCTAAGAAGCGTACATCGTCGGGGATAGGGCCGGCTGCTGTGGCTGACGCTGCGGGAAGACCAAGCTTGGTGGGGGGTGTCCCGCCCACGTCGGATAAGGGCAGGGCGGCGGAGCGGGGGACCAGGGCTGCTGCGGGTGCTGCTGGTACCAGCTGCCCGGCGGCTGACAGGCCTAAGGTCGTTATGCCAAATCAAAGTAAATTCCTAAGATGCAAACTATAACAAGTATAGTAGGTAAGTTAGGGTCGAACCCACAGGGAAACAGAATCAATTGTAAAAGCAAGTATTATTACCCAAAAGTAACCGATTCAAGGGGGAGTTTTGTGTGTAAGCAATGGTGACAGAACAAGTTGCAAATAGAGGTTGTGAATATATGATGGAAAAGTATCACACCAGGTAATTATCCGCACAACAATTGAGATGGTTCATCATCGCATTCTATGAATCTCAAGTTCTAATGTCCAGTAATTGTTCTCAATTCAGATCGTGTAATAGCTTTTAGTCCTACCAGTCCTAAAAGCACTTATCACCAAATTACAAGGGAAAACCTTCACCGAATAATAAAGCGATAGCATTCAAGCATGAATTATAATGAGATACAAGCGATTCTAACAACCCGTTAAAATAGCCTGTAATCGAATCTCCTTCACAATCTACCACAAGCAACCCGCGTATGGTGATTGTGTTTGCTACAATGAATCTACAACCCCAAACCTGTAATTGGAAACCCTAGCAATATGACTAGTATCGATAAACCTAGGTGATCAGTCCAGATTAACCAATAATAAGCAATCAAGCAATAAGCTCAGGAGATCGAAACAATTAACAAAGGACGAACAAGAGTAGAATACTCACAACCAAATCAATTGAAGGCTTCAAAGAACCAAGTGTAACAAAGGAGAGTTAGTTCTCCATAGGGTTTGTGAGATGAACAAAAAGGGAAATTACGTCTCTGGAAAATAACCCAATTCTCTACTTTTGCCTTCTCGGCCTATATAAACTAATTAAATCGGGTTTAACATCCCGTAAAAAATATAAAAATATAATATTAAATTAATAAGATAAGGGAAACTCGGATAGGAATCCGACTCCAGGGACCGACGCGGGCGCGCCAGCCTTTGACTTGCTTTTTTTCTGTCTGGTGAATCGACGCGGCCACTTCCTCCTAGCAGCGTGGGTGCGCCGGGTAGCAGCGCGGGCGCGTCGAGTGCAGCGCGGGCGCGCCAGACTCAACAGTCTTCCAGCTGCTTCCGAACTTCTTCACTTCAACTCTTCTGTAACTTGCATGATTTCTTCAACTTCTTCAACAGGTTCCGAATCACCAAGTTCATAGAAATACCTCTCACAATGACATGTAAATGATGACAAAAACTACTAAATGCGCTATGGAATATATCGCATATCAAATTCCTCCATACTTAAACCTTTACTCGTCCCGAGTAAGCATAGAAGCTAGCCTACTCTCACCATAAATCTCAAAGGTTCACAGACAGTACAAGGAAAATGAACACTAAGTACTAGTAGTTTCCACCATCTCAACAATCAGCACAAAAGACAATCAAAATAGGAAATGAGACTTACAATTGTATCTCAACCATCTACACCTTATAGCTCCCAGTGGCCTACCCGAAAACCTCCTTATCACTCCACTTCTTATGTCGCCTTCGCCAAGAGATCAATCATAAACACTCAAAGTAAACGCTCATCTTACCAAGGCGCCCTTTCGGGTTTTCACCAAGCCACTCATATTTTTTCCAAAGATGGTGCTCACATAAACATTCTCACTTCCCTCAAGTCTCATATTGCCAAGCCTAAGGCTCGCCAGACTACCTGCTTTTTGCCTGAGTCGCCCTTTCGGGTTTTCAACTCATCCCAGGATTTTGATTGCTTTCTTTATTTTATTTTATTTTTTTTTCTTTTTATATAACAAGTGCAGAATCTGTACACAAATAATGCGGAAATGAAATATTTACAAGATGTGTGAATCCTTTCCCTCCCCCATACTTGAATGAAGCATTGTCCTCAATGTGAAAGAAGACAGAAATAAGTAGGGAGAAAGAGAAACAGAAAGACTCACTAAGGGGGTGGATAGTGGCGGGAGTAGTCCTCTCGCATGCGGCGCAGCTCTTCCCTCATCTCTCTGAACTCGCCAAAGCCTTCTAGGATGTCGGCCTGCTGGTGGAGAATCTGGTTCGTTACTGTCGTCAAACTCCCCACGTCTTGGCGCAGAAGGCCAATCTGATCAACCAGGTAGCCCCACTGGTGAGGCTGCTGATGGGCATCCTGAAAAGCTTGTTGGGGCCAAGGGGCCCACTGATGTGCATCCTGCTGGCTCTGAAATGTCGGTTGAGAATCCCAACCGTGAGACGGGGTCTGATAGGCAGGCATCTCCTGTTGTGGGTTCTGTGTGAAACCCTGTGTATCTGTCTGAACAAAAGCCTGCGGAGCCACAGGCGCATCCTCCATCGTGGCAGCTCCAGTTGTGCCACTACTGCTACCCACCTCCAGGCGACGCCTTCTACCCAGAACTGAAGTCGGAAAGTAATCGGCCTCAATGTACCAATCAGCCCAAGTCTCAGACCACGGAAGGGGCTTAGGGAGCCTGAACTGATGCTCCTTCTTCTTGCCCGTGCACCAAATGGCTCCCCCATCCGGTGCAGTATCCAGCATCAAACACCTCCGCAGATACTCCTCTGTATAGGTCATTGCTATGACCTGCTCCTCCAGCTCCTCCAACCCATTTTGCCCAACGCCTGCAGCAATGGCTACCCGAGTAATAAGTCCGCTCTGGACCATTTCTGGTCCAGCGGCACTGCGATCCTTTCTGACTCGGTCGAGGCCATCGAAGAAGAGCCTAACCCAGTCAGGCGTATAATCTGCAGTAGGCACAGCGCTGTAAGCAAACCTCAGGTGCGTCAAGGAAAGCTTTGTATCTGTGATCAGCCCATAATATGTTCCAGAAACGATCTTGCACAACATACGGAAGACAGGATGAGTAATCCTGCTGTTGTACTCGTTACTGGTCAAGAATTCCTCTCCAGACACCGCTCTAAAGAATGCAACAAGGTCTGCGTCGGTCGCGGCTGTTACCCATCCATCAGTTGGGGCTTTAGTGACTCCCAAAGCTTTTCGCAACTTTGCTGCAGAAGCCCTGTAGGTAGTGCCATTGTATCTGAAAGCAACCCCTCTAATTCTGTTCTCCCCAAGGTAAAGCTGATATGTTGCGAGGAACTGCTTGCACAGTTCCGGGTAATCTACCGCTCTCCATTCCAAAAAGTCACTAATACCAGTGTGAGCTAGACACTTCTGCATACAATCTAGCATCTGAAGTCTCTGAAGTGTCTCTCTATGCAAATACTTCGTAGAACTGACACAGCTAACCTTATTGTAAATAGCCCATTCCTCATCAGACATTTCTAACCCATTATCAGATCGACTCGCCTCCTCCTCCGATGAACTCATACTCGATAGATAATAAGACTAAATCGGAATCGAAATAAGGACAACGGGAGTAACTCACGAAGAACAGCGGAGTCTCGGCGCAGGGGGCAGACCCGGGTAAGTTGGAGCACAGAGCGGGCGCGTCGAGGAGCAGCGCGGGCGCGTCGGGTGGCAGCGCGGCCGCGTCGGTTGTGCCAGCCGTTTGGTGGTTTTCTCTGACAGGCGCGGGCGCGTTAGGGGTGGCGCGGCCGCGTCGGCGATTTCTGCAGATCCGGAAATCTTCGAAAGCAGCTTGTCGATGTGGAGCCCGCCGATGTCCCTCCGGTGCCGGTTTGTAGGGGTCCTGGTGGGGGCTCACCGGTGGCTGAGTGCTTCAGGAAAGGACGGGGACGGGGTGTGGTGGTCCAGGTGGGGGGAGTGTTTGTGGGTGTGAGGGATGTGTGAGAGTTGTGAGAGAGATTGAGAGGGATGTGTGCTGTGAGGTAAGAGAGTGTGGGGAAAAAGGTAGGGTTTTGATGATAGTATGGGCTTGAAGCTGGCGGGCTGGCCCGAAGTGGGTTTTCCAGCCCGTGGTCGGATTTTTTTTTTTTTTATTTTTTTTTTGACGAAAATTAACACTGCGGGTGCAGTGGGTCCGAAATGCGGGTGCAATTCGTCACCAGAAACTCCGTCTTTATTACCTACAAGTTAGAATAAAATCGAGTTAAGGGAAAGAACGCAATACCTTGGGTTGCCTCCCAAGCAGCGCCTTTGTTTCAAGTCGCTGGCTCGACTAACTGGCCCTTGATTGGCCTAGGTTCCTCCACCAGGGTCACTAACACCAGTCATCTCATTGACAAATGCGGGAACCCTTGAAAGGTGTAACTTTCTGTCCAAGCTGTCATCCCACACATAGTGGTTCGCTTCTCTTCGAATCTTCTCTGTCTGGGCCTTGGTATGATCCGGAGGAAATTCCCCACAAACTAAATAGTTCACAATGTCTCGGTACCAAGGGTTTACAGAATGAAGTCCTAGAACGGACTGAGATGGGCTGAGAAGTAATGGCGTGGGCGCGTCAGGGAACGACGCGGGCGCGTCAGATGTCAGCGCGGGCGCGCCATGGAGCAGCGCGGGCGCGTCAGCTGTTGACGTGGGCACGCCAGACTCCGGCGTGTTTTTGTGCTCGATTCTGTATAATGTGTCATCCGGAAACGTGCCTAAGATGGGTTTCTGTGACTCCGGCTTGTCCTCCTCATTCACCAATCTGCATAAGTGGTCAACCACCAAATTCTCCGCTCCTTTCTTGTCCTTAATCTCCACATCAAGGGTGCAAAGATGACTAGGGCGTTGTTTGAGTTCAATTTCAGGTGCCTGCACAACAGATGGAACAAGCACTTCGCTTGGAGTCAGTAGATTGGGGCCAATGCCCAAAAGAGTAGGGGACTTACCTTCTACATCCATCTGGGCTACTAATTCCTGCATGTTAGATGTAATTGAAAAATCTGTATAGGACTCGTCAATAGCATTCTCAATAATTGACTGCAACTCATATTCCCTAGACATATCACATATATCTTGAGCTAATGGTTCAATCACATCAATAGAGCACAGAGAATGGTCATCAACAGGATGTTTCATAGCCTTGTATAAATCGAATTCAACCTTTTTTCCATCAAATTCCATTGTTAGTGTCTCAGAGACACAATCAATTTTTGTCCTAGCTGTTTTAATAAAAGGTCTACCTAACAGAATAGGCGCATCATGCTTATCATGTTCCATATCCAGGACAAAGAAATCTGCAGGAAAAATCAGTTTATCGACCATAACCAAAACGTCCTCTACTACTCCTTTAGGGTATTTATGAGACCTGTCAGCTAGTTGCACAATTACTCCAGTTTCATGCAAAGGTCCTAAATCTAGCGATTTGTACAGTGAGTAGGGAAGCACATTTATGGAAGCACCCAAATCAAGCATAGCTCTATCAAATTTTACATCTCTAATGACACAAGGGATAGTAACCATACCTGGATCAGCGCACTTTTTTGGCATTCTCCTCTGAAACACAGCGGAGACTTGCTCACTTACTTTCACTTTCTTTTTTCCTTTCAGCTTCTGATTTCTCCTCACCGTGCAAAGCTCCTTCAAGAACTTGGCGTACTTGGGCACAGTTTTTAACATTTTCAGCAGAGGAATGTTCACCTGACACTTGCTAAATGTCTCAAAAAGCTCTGAATCATCGATTATCCTCCTCTCTTTGAGAGCCTCAGCGAACGGAGGTTTTGGTTTCTCCGACCCGAGAGGGGGAAAATTCGGTCGGACATATGTATCGACATAGGGCTCGGTTTCAGGCGAGATCGGACTCGACGTGGGCGCGCCAGAACTCAGCGCGGGCGCGTCAGGGGTCAGCGCGGGCGCGTCAGACTGTGGCGCGGGCGCGCCAGTGTTGGGCGTGGCCACTTCAGTGTTGGGCGTGGCCACGTCGGAGACCTGCGTGCTTTTCTCCTCTTCTTCCTGACTTTTCAACTCTTTTCCATTCCGAAGAGTTATAGCACTGACGTTTTCCCTTGGATTGACCACCGTTTGAGATGGTAGACCCACTGACGTCTTCGCCTCTATTCTCGTGATTGCTTCAGCCATTTGCCCCATTTGTTTCTGTATATCTTTTATGCTCGATTCAGTTGTCTGAACATGCGCAGTGAAGTGCTGTGTCAGGGTATTGAGCATGGACTCAGTAGAGGGAGTGTTACCCTGCTGCCTCTGATTGTAGGGAGGTGGCTGTTGCTGTTGTGATTGGTTCGGTGGATCCCTCCATCTGAAATTTGGGTGATCCCGCCAACCTGGGTTGTAGGAGTTTGAGTAGGGGTCATGCCTAGGTCTCTGAGGTCCATTTCCACCTAAAACACTTACTTCAGCGGTGTCTTCCTGGAGTGTAGGACACGCATCAGTTGGGTGGAAGTTATCGCTGCAGATTCCACAAGCCTTGAGTTGTTGAGGAGTCCCTTGCAGAGTGAGCCTCTTAACCATTTCCTTCAATTCAGCAATATCCTTGGCTTGGTTAAAGTCTACCGAGTTGACCCCTTTCTTTCTGGTGGACTTCCCAAAATTTCTAGTCCCCTAAGCCATTTCCTGAATCTTCTCCATAGCTCCCTCTGGCGTGGCATTCAGAATATTTCCTCCGCAGGCGGCATCAATCATCCTTCTATCAGATTCCAGCAATCCCCCATAGAAGTATAAGACTAGGTCCTTCGTGCTGTAGCCATGGAAAGGGCAATTAGCGCAAAGCTTCTTGAACCTTTCATTGTAATCATAGAGGGTTTCATCATCTTCCTGCTCTATATTGCTGATTGCCTTCTTCAAGGTGTTCTCCTTCTTAGCAGGGAAGAATTTCTCCAGGAAGGCCTTGTGGAGCTTAGGCCAAGTATCGATGCTCCCTGTAGGAAGGCTGTAGTACCAGTCATCCGCAGCATTGACCAGCGTGAACCCAAAAGCTCTCATCTTTATCTGTGCTTCGGTTATATTGGCTGGTTTCATGCTCATGCACCCATTATGAAACTTCCCCATGTGCTTGATGGGGTCTTCTCCAGCCAATCCATGGAATTTGGGCAGTTGATGAATCAACCCAGACTTTAGCTCAAAATGGTTGTCATCCCCTATAGCAGGGATTGTCACAGCAGGTGCCTGCTGTGTGATGTTTGATGCTGTCAGCTGTCGCAGCGTCTGATTTACATTATCAGCCATTGGATCGGGTTGTTGGGAATGTTGGTGTTGTTCTCTAAGGCGGCGGTGGTATATCCTGTCAATTTCCCAATCAAAATCAACAAGATGGGGATCAGTAGCACGAGTGCGAACCATGCAAGAGGTTCGCACCCAAACAGGTAATAAGACAAACAACAACAAAGATAAACCGTCTCCCCGGCAACGGCGCCAAATTTGACAGGCCTAAGGTCGTTATGCCAAATCAAAGTAAATTCCTAAGATGCAAACTATAACAAGTATAGTAGGTAAGTTAGGGTCGAACCCACAGGGAAACAGAATCAATTGTAAAAGCAAGTATTATTACCCAAAAGTAACCGATTCAAGGGGGAGTTTTGTGTGTAAGCAATGGTGACAGAACAAGTTGCAAATAGAGGTTGTGAATATATGATGGAAAAGTATCACACCAGGTAATTATCCGCACAACAATTGAGATGGTTCATCATCGCATTCTATGAATCTCAAGTTCTAATGTCCAGTAATTGTTCTCAATTCAGATCGTGTAATAGCTTTTAGTCCTACCAGTCCTAAAAGCACTTATCACCAAATTACAAGGGAAAACCTTCACCGAATAATAAAGCGATAGCATTCAAGCATGAATTATAATGAGATACAAGCGATTCTAACAACCCGTTAAAATAGCCTGTAATCGAATCTCCTTCACAATCTACCACAAGCAACCCGCGTATGGTGATTGTGTTTGCTACAATGAATCTACAACCCAAAACCTGGAATTGGAAACCCTAGCAATATGACTAGTATCGATAAACCTAGGTGATCGGTCCAGATTAACCAATAATAAGCAATCAAGCAATAAGCTCAGGAGATCGAAACAATTAACAAAGGACGAACAAGAGTAGAATACTCACAACCAAATCAATTGAAGGCTTCAAAGAACCAAGTGTAACAAAGGAGAGTTAGTTCTCCATAGGGTTTGTGAGATGAACAAAAAGGGAAAATACGTCTCTGGAAAATAACCCAATTCTCTACTTTTGCCTTCTCGGCCTATATAAACTAATTAAATCGGGTTTAACATCCCTTAGAAAATATAAAAATATAATATTAAATTAATAAGATAAGGGAAACTCGGATAGGAATCCGACTCCAGGGACCGACGCGGGCGCGCCATGTAGCAGCGTGGGCGCGCCAGCCTTTGACTTGCTTTTTCTGTCTGGTGAATCGACGCGGCCACTTCCTCCTAGCAGCGTGGGTGCGCCGGGTAGCAGCGCGGGCGCGTCGAGTGCAGCGCGGGCGCGCCAGACTCAACTGTCTTCCAGCTGCTTCCGAACTTCTTCACTTCAACTCTTCTGTAACTTGCATGATTTCTTCAACTTCTTCAACAGGTTCCGAATCACCAAGTTCATAGAAATACCTCTCACAATGACATGTAAATGATGACAAAAACTACTAAATGCGCTATGGAATATATCGCATATCAGCGGCGCCCGCCGCTGTTGCCGCCTCTGTCGCATCCTCCGCGCTGTTGGGGTTGTCTGGGTTGGTTTTGGGGAATTGGGTTCGGGGCTATGAAATCCTTGGAGGAAACAAGGAGATGGGAAGGACCCTGGGGGCGTCCCTGACGGCTCTCCTCCATGGAGAGCATGCTGCGAGCCACCATGAAGGTCGGAAGTGGCGCTGTGTTGCTAATCATGCCACCGACGACATCAAATTTGGTGGAGAGGCCGTTGATAAGTCGAAGGACAAGGCGTTCTTCGCTAACCTTGTGTCCAACATCGCCTAGTTGATCAGCGATGGCTTTTATGACGAGGCAGTAGTTATAGACAGTGGAGAAGCTTTCCTGACGGGTGTTAATGAACTTACCCTCAAGATCTGCTGCCCTAGCGGATTGATTGTAATGGAAGAGGCTTTTTATGCGGAGCCAGACATCTCGAGCGATGGAGTCTGGTTGGAGGACAGTAATCAGGACGTCCTCAGAGATGGTGGCATAGATCCATCCAAGAACGATGGAGTCAAGGCGGTTCCACAGGGGCTCAGGGACATCAGTCGGACGACCAGAGGCGTCGATGTGGGTGATGACGTCGTGAGCCTTACAGGCGGTTTGGAAAAGTTCCACCCATGTGTGGTATTGGACCTTTTTGAGATCAAGGGTTAGGGGAATTTGATTTTTGATATTGGTGACGGATTGAGCGGGGTGAAAGGGGTTTTGTGGGGGTGGCGGAGGGTTAGGGTTGGGTGAAGGTGGGTCAGGGTTGAGGGGGGTTCCATCCTCGACGGAAGACATCGAAGAGAAAGGGGATAGGCGGCGGCGGAAAGAGGGGGTGGGGGAGTGGTTGTGGTGGCTAGGACGGCTAGGGTGGCGGCGGCCTTGGGGGAGGCGGCGGCAGGAAGGGGTGGCGGCAGCGGCTAGGGCGGCGGCTAGGGCAGCGGCTACTTAGGAGCGCGGCGGCGTAGCGGCGGCGGCAGATCGTAGGTGTGAAACGAAAATTTAAGGTTTCACACAAGGCTTGATACCATGTAAGTGTTTGGAGAACTGAGTCCTTAACGGATCTGAGAGGCCAACTCATGTATATATATCAATGGGTGAAAACCCTGAGGGTACAATCGTAATTGTACATGATATGGACATATATAAATAATATAATGCTAACATTTTATTCATGTTTTATCTGATTTGGACACTTTCATAGGTACAGGTCATACGGAAGCTCTCTCTTGACCTAGTCGAGGAAAGAAAGCGTACAATGAGACTCTCCAGTCTCTGCTCTAAACGGGACATACTTGACTTGTTGTTACTGTTGTTGCTGTTGTTGGCTAATGTTGAGCCTCGAAACTCAAAGCCCTGTGAAAGACCCCCCCCCCCCCCCCCCAGCTTGCCAGTCTAGCCTAGTCAGTTACTCGCCGATTAGCCGTTTAGGAAATTGTTTCATTCGAAAATCCAGGAATAGTAACTCCTTCACGGGAATCTTAGCACCCCATAATCGCCGAAATTGTTTCATTCAAAAATCCAAGAACACTAACTCTTGATGGGAATCTTGGCACCCCATAATCGCCAAAAAGCATGTTAATTTGACACTACGAGGATCATAGATGGCTAGAGATTACCATGATAATTTGACAGGAGGAGGAGACTGATCCATAATTGCGAATGTGGTTTTTATTCTGGATGATAGCGTATTTTGAATGAATATTGTAGTGTTTTGGTGTAATGTGTTGCAGGAAAAGTACGTTATGAATCCGATAGGAACGTGGTAGGATCTGGCGGATCCGTAGTGAACTTGTGGCATACAATTTCTGAACTACCATGATAGTGCATTAACTTAAGTACGATCACTTGCATACATACAACCATGACAATAGTGCGCAGAAAAACAATATTGTAGACCCACCCCCACTAAGTACAACCACCCAAAACCACTCGTATACCGGTAGGAACATTATGTCCATCCCGCGATATAGGAGCATGGAATTATAAGGTAACTAAGGTCGATCCACTAAATACAACCATCCAAAACATGAATGTCCTTAGGTGTACATTACTTATGAGGCCGGCCACTAAGTTAATTATTGAGTGCGACATAGCTTCGACCCATTTCCCTCGTCGCGCGATGGGTAGCGTGCTATCTTCGACCTCCCCGACCTACGCTTCATGTAATGGTCCGGATATAAATATCCAGGTTATGTTTCGAAGGATGGATACCTTCGTTCGGATCTTGCAATTCAGGTACGGGTCGAGGTTTCAAACCCCAAAAGATCAGTATTTAAAGTGGAGATTTCGAACCCCAAAATAATCAAAAAGATCAGTATTTAAAGTGGGGATTTCGAACCCCAAAATAATCGAAGGGCCGTTGGATACCCTTAACCTGTACTAAAAACCTAAGTTGCGGAAATTCATTTGGAAAGAATTGCGAAAGCGGAAATAAAATACTACTTCCCACGGCGAGGCCGGGTCAAAAGCGTATCAACAAAATATAGAATCAAGAAATCCTTTAGCCAAATTAGCGGAGTTAGACAAGTTGTTCGCATTCGCCCAAGAGATTTTCCCACGCCATAGAAGCATAGAGCAAGCATACTGCAACACAGACCTAAAAACAATATGTGCGGGCGGGGTCAAACCGAGTCCTACCCAACGCACTCTAGATCCCACAAGCAAGCATACACGTACTCTAATTCATAATAAAGATGCTCTAATGCAGTGCAAAAATTAAACACGCAAGTCATGCTTATCATGATATATAAAATAAATGTTAAAAGACAGTAAGACGCCCGAATAATGTTAAGTGGCATATCCTTCTCTTACCTCCACCCCCTTTTTCATGAGTGGAGCCTGACCAGTACGGTACCCATTTCATCATTTTTGTGCACATCATCAAATCATATCATATCATATCATATCATCATCATGCTCATCAAACTCATGTCGGATGGTGCTAGGCTATCATCCAGGGTTTCATCTAAATTAACCCTAATTTTTCTTCTTTCGATCCCTCCCCCGCCTACTGCCCTACTGTCGCCGGCCCTTCCCTGCCTCCTGCCCTACCGCCGCCGGTCCTCCCCCGCCACCGGTCCTCCCCCACAACCGACGCTGGCCCTCCCCTCCCTCCCTTCATCCCACCTCTCTCTCTTTCTCTCGCCATGGCTGACGCCCCCAAGCCTTCCACTTTCTACTCCGCTCTTGCCGTTTTCAATGTCAAATACATTATCCCCCATCATCCTTGATGCTAAAAAAGGGTCCATATCCTTCCTGGAAAGAGCAATTTCGTGTTTCCACTCGTTCCCACAATGTTCTGGATCACATTGACACTTTTGTACGTCAAACTTCCGCAAGGCATTGCTGATGACCTATGGAACAGGGTTGATGTTGTCCTCATGCAATGGATCTATGGCATTGTCACCTAAGATCTTTTACTTACCATCTTGGAGCCTAATATAAGTGCCCAAACCGCATGGACGAAGATCGAAAATCTCTTCAACGACAACAAGAACTCGCGAGCGATCTATCTTGAGCATCAACTGACGAACGCCAGCCTCAAGTCCTTTTCCTCTGTCTCCTCCTACTGCAAGCACATGAAGGAACTTTTTGACCAACTATCGAATCTTGGCTCTCTTGTCACCAACGCTCGTTGTGTCTTTCACACTATCTACGGCTTGCCTGCTGAGTACAACACCGTCGCCACCATGATTCAACAAACGGATCCTCTCCTTGATTTCGGCAAAGCTCGCTCCCAATTGATCCTTGAAGAGAGTCGCCTTGCGGGTCAATCGGCGCTTCCTAAGGCGCCTTCGACAAAGGCCCTAATTTTGTCCGGCGATCTCAAAATCTCCCCGTACACTCCTCGGCCCCCGTCTCCTCCCTCCAACCCCGGCAACAACAACCCTCGCGATCGTGGGCGTGGCTGCGGAAACCGCTTCCGGGGTCGTGGTCGCGGCTACTACCAGCAGCCCTCGCAGTGGGCGCCGCCGGACTCTTGATGCCCTCCTTCCTGCTACCCCGGTCCCAACGGGTGGCCTCCCTCCGACTGGACACCTCCCCCTAGCCCGTACCCTGGCTCCCAGGGCATTCTCGGCCCAGCACCCTCCCGTCGGCAGGAGCATCAGGCCATGATTGCCTCTCTCGCCTATCAATCGACCGACTTGGCTCAGGCGTTCAGCTCTCTAAGCCTCACTCCACCCAACCCGAATTGGTATATGGACTTAGGAGCGGCATCTCACATGTCTCACAACTCAGGTATACTCTCTTCGTCTACTTCTAAGAACATGTCTTCGTCAATTATTGTCGGAAACGGTGCCTGCATTCCAACTTTGGGTTTAGGGCAAACCACACTCCCTACACCCAGCAGCCTTATTCACTTAAAAGATGCCCTTGTCTCCCCTAAACTTATCAAAAAGCTTGTATCTTTTAGGTGCCTTGTCACCGATAATAAAGATTCTATTGAGTTTGACCCTTTTGGTTTCTTTGTGAAGGATTATCCCTGGCTGATCACTTAGCGTCCATCTGGTACGTCCACGACACTGCTACACTCGGCATCACCATCTCGCCATCGTCGTCACCGGTCTCCTTGGTCTCTTACGCCGATGCTGATTGGGCGGGTTGTCCTGACACCCGTTGCTCCACTTCCGGGTACTGTGTCTTTACGAATGACTCTCTGATTTCCTGGTCTTCTAAACGTCAACTGGTGGTGTCCCGCTCCAGCATTGAGGTTGAATACCGCGGAGTGGCCAACGTCGTCGCCAATGTTCCTGGTTACGGAACCTCCTCCTTGAGCTTCATTGTCCCTTGTCTCGTGCCTCCAACGTTCATACGGACAATGTTAGCGCGACGTACCTTGCTTACAATCTAGTCCATCATCAACGGACAAAATATGTGGAGATTGACATCCATTTTGTTCGTGAGGAGGTTGCCTTAGGCCACGCACGTCTCCTCCATGTGCATTCGGCCTATCAGTATGCCAACATATTCACAAAGGGTTTTCCACGTCAACTGTTCTTGGATTTCAGATCCAGTCTCACTCTTTGGTCACCTCCTGTTTCGACTGAGGGGGTATGATAACAATAATATTGTATAGGTTAATGGGCCTAAGAGCCTCGTTGTAATTTATCATTTGTGTAACCTATATATATTCTTTAATGATATGATGCCAACCCTAGGGGAGGATTTATCCAATCTAACAGTTAAATCCACTCAATCGCAATGTGGCGAGTCTTGTAAGGTGAAATTACACATTTAAACCATTTTATTCCCCATATTAATGAGTTATATATTAAAGGCAAAATTACAGAAAATCACCCTTTAAATATGGGTCTTTTCACTTAACCACCCCTTAAATTCAAAATTACATAAAACCACCCTTTAAATGGTATTTGTTTACAACTCACCACCCATTCAACTATTTTCGTTACTTTATCATTAAATATATTATATTTTAATATTTTTAAACTCAAATTTGATTGTAAATATATTCAAATTTTGAATTTAAGGGGTTGATCATATTTTAGGGATTATTTTATTTATTTTTAAAAAATAAAATAAATATAGCCTAGAATTATTATCTTAATTTAGGGTTGAAAATGTTTATAGAATTTTAAAATATTATGGAAATTACTCTTATTTATTTATCTTTTAAATAAGAGTAATTTACATAATGTTTTAAACATTTATAAACATTTTCAAACATAAATTAAGATAATAATTCTAGGCTTTATTGATTATTATTTTTAAAAATAAATGCAATGATCCCTAAAATATAATTGGGCCCTTAAATTCAAAATTTTAATATATTTACAATAAAATTTGAGTTTAAAATATTAAAATATAATATATTTAATGATAAAGTAACGAAAATAGTTGAATGGGTGGTGAGTTGTAAACAAATACCATTTAAAGGGTGGTTTTATGTAATTTTGAATTTAAGGGGTGGTTAAGTGAAAACACCCATATTTAAAGGGTGGTTTTCTGTAATTTTGCCTATATTAAATTGACTTTATTAATATATATATATATGTGCTTCTTGTTGAGTTGCACATTGGTTTGACAGAAAATTTTGGATAATTTCAGTTAATTTAAGACTGTGGGTTAGGAGAACATGACTAAAGAACTATGTCACTTGTAAATATATTTATAGATGGTATACCAACACAAATGTACGTTCTTAACATTCACCTCGAAAGTCAAACACAAACGCTTTTAAGAGGAATGAATCCCCACTTACCAACTACGTACTCTCAAGTCTCAACTAAACTAACCAAACTTCAAATTTATCATATCCCACTTGATTAGTTTTTCAAATCACACCACGTAGATGAGTGTTCCTCTCCCTCTTTCCTGATAAAAGATCAATATCATGTAAGATCACGTCTAACTCCACGACTCCGAATAAGTGGAATAGTTTTTTTATGGGGAAAAAGAAAAAGGTATGAATTCTCCATTTTCAATTTAAATACAAAATTAAATGTATAAATGTATAAGCTAGTTGACCCAGTTCTTTAACCGTTGTCATTAGTGCTACAAGTTTACAACATAATTTGACAATCACAAAGTCATGTTTATAATAAGATAGCTATTACTCCTAAAATTGTACGTCCTTTTCACCTTTATAAAAAATTTACCCAAATAGATCGAGACCTAAATAAAAATGTTAAATATTTTATTTCTATTATGTGCACTTACATGTTTCAAATAGACATGGGCAAACGAGGTTCGATCTGCCCAGTTCGGCCTATCCGTATGTTATTGCGGTGGGATATGGGCAAGGGGAGAAGTCCAGACGGACTGTTAAACTTTATCCGCGTCGGAAACGGGTATGGGATTGGAAACTCAGATGTACCGGTTACGGGCCGCTAAGCCCATAACCCACTATTTTTTTTATATATAAAATAAATATATACTGTATTAAAGAAAAAAATACAATTAATTATATTGTGTAAATAGCAAAATCTGTATGATTTAAACACTGAAAAGTGAAAACAGTGAAAGAAGAGCTACAAAAGATCATAGCAAAGGAAGAAAAGAGCTGTTAAAGAAAAAATACAATTAATTATGCTGTGTGAAGAGCAAAAATCTATACATATACATACGTACATATATAAGAGAGAGAGAGAGAGAAACGGCTCTTAATGTGGAAGGGAGGGAGAATTATGAGCCATTAGATTTCTTTACATCAAGGCTAAGGCTACAATTAAACAAGAGAAAATTTGCCCAACGGGCCTATTTTTTGGGTCTAAATGAGGGAGTGTCTCCCACCCTTGTAAAATTAGGGTTTTGTCCACCAAAAATTTTCTGGACAAAATTACCCCTCTAATCTTATATCTCTTTCATCGTTTCAGCACCCAAAGAAAAAACCCCAATCTTGCTCAATCTTTATCGATCTATCGCCATCTACTCTCTCAAAATTCTCCTGCCGGCTCTCGATCTCCCTCAATCTCTGATCTCTCGCTGTCCCGACCGGAGACGCCTCCACGACGGCGGAGGGTGCAACTGGCGGCGATCTAGGACGGAGGGTGCAACTGTCATGGCCGAGCGGATCGAGGACGGAGATCTGAGAACTCAACCTCCTCCTCCGATTCGCCTCCTCCGATTCGTCGCCTCCTCCGATTCGCCATGTCGCCTCCTTCTCCGATTCGCGCTCCGAGCCATCAATTGCCGCTCCATAGTCGTTGAGGCGGATCCCGACCTCGTGGCCATCGATTGCCCAGATCCGGACGTTTTTTTTTTTCTGGATTGATGGAGTTCATCGATCGGTTGTCTGCAACCTGTTTTGCAGCAAATCAGCGGTGAAGACGATCGACGCGAGGATGGAGATAATCATGAACAAGAGGAACGCGATGCAGAAGTTCCTCAAAAACGACGCCGTTGATCTTCTTCGAAGCAATCTTGATCGCAATGCCTATGGAAGGGTAATTTCGTCCTTTTCGCTCTATTTAATTCCCCTGGAATTGCTTTCTTGAATGGCTTCATTCTCTTTTTGAGCGCATAGTGGCGTTCTCTGGACGCATTGCTTCTTTATTCCCCCCGAATATCTAATGAATGTTTTTTTAGTGGAAAAAACAACAAAATGTTAATTAATTTCAGCAATTTTTTTTGTCTTGCTTAAACTTTTTCTTGTGCTGAAATGTTGAAATTAATTCTTATAAAATTGTATAAGCTGCAATATATTACAGACAAACATATATTTCAACATTTCGGCATTTTTTTGTGATCTGAAATGCTGAAATTAATTCACTGTTGGGGTCAAAGTCGGATATCAAATGTTGTTTATGCAATTTCAGCATTTTTTTGCCTTGCTGAAACTTTTAGATAGCTTATTTTTACTCTTTTGGTGAGAACTCTTAGTTTGGTCCTTCTTTTTGCTGAAATTGCGTTAAAACTAGAATTAGCTTAAATTGTTGTTGAACTTGCTTTAAATCTCCTTTAAAAGCCTCTTAGCTCAATGGTAGAGCGATGTGCTATGCGCAAATACGTGGATTCGAATCCCGCATAGGCTAAATTTTATATCCCGTAACACGATTTCAGCAACAATTTCAGCATCAACAACGTTGCTGAAATCGGGGTTTCAGCAACAACAACATTGCTGAAACCGTGGGTTTACCATCAATAACGTTGCTGAAACAGAGGGTGAAACAGGTGTTTCAGCAACCCAAGAAACGTGGAAAAAACAAGGTAAGATGGAGGAAAAAAAAACCTCAATTTCAGCAATTTCGGTTTCGGTAATTTCGGCAACGTGGAAAAAAAGAACTCAATTTCAGCAACTTCGGTTTCAGCAGTTTCTGCAACGCGGGAAAAAAAAAAAAAAAAAAAAAAAAAACTAAATTTCGTGGAATTTTTTTTTTTGCTGAAAACAAAAATTTCAGCATGATGAAAAATTCGGTGGACAAATCCCAAATATGGAGAGGGTGGGAGACGGGTTCCTAATATAGCCTAATTTCGTGGTCTGTATGGAAATTGCCCCATTAAACAATGTAAATAGAAAATTAAAGGAAAAAAGAAAACAAAAGAAACGGTTATTTTTTAGAACAAAAGAAACGGCCCATACATTACATACGTAACTTTTTTTGTTTTAATTTTCCGATTGTTCCTTAGTAGGCAAATGAATTTATGATCTTCTTGAATTTGAACCAACTGTAGAGTAGGCAATTGAATTTTAATAAAAACCGATTTGAGCATCTCGTTTCATAATTCATATTGATCGAATGAAAAACATATTAATATTTTGTTATTATAATTGAATATTTAGAATGCCACATGTGAATATTTAACCTATTAAAATTGAACACTTGTTTAATATTTCAAAAGGAATAACAAACAAAAATAGGTCGTTTGATATTGAATGGAAAATATATGAATATTTTAATTATTAGAAGTGAATATTTAACCCATAAAATTGGAACACTAATTTTTTTTTCAAAAGAAATAACAATAAAATAATATTAATTCAAAATTATGGATATATTTAGTTGAATACATCCTCAAAATGGGTTTACGAAAAACTATCAATTGGACAATGATCATACATCTGCCGGTTATTAGAAAATTGGGTGAAGCAGTAATAGGGAGGCAGTTAGTTATTTAGTTTGTTTTAGCTTTTTATCAACCATTCATTCTTTTTCATCTAATAGTTCACAATCACATTTCTTCCTCGGTTTCACCATATGAATCGTTTCACCGGAAAGTCCCCCTATATATATATATTGTTAGTAAATACTAGTGTAAGTCTCGTGTCTAAGACACAGGTATTTTAATATTTGGTTAAAAAAATTTATATTTTACAATCTAACAATAATATAAGTAATTTAGAGAGTATAGTGGTGGGGATATGTTAAAAAATACACAAAAGAATTTAATAATCTATAAAGACGATGAAATAATAAAAAAGAAAAATAATGGTTCGTTAGAAATTTATTTATAAATCCTTAACTGAATAATTTCTAAACAATAATATAAAGAGAAGTATTATCAAGATGGCGATTGATTATACATATATAATAAACGTTATTAGATAGCTAAATTTTTTTAAAAAAAAAAGGTTAATAATAGTGGTTATATTAAAAAAACTATTTATTTTATACTAAAATATATCATATAGTTTTTTCTTTATTTATATCATTTTCTTTTATTTTATTAATAAACTAAATAGTTTTATAGTGTGAAATTAGTTTAATTTCATGAATATTTAAAAATGTTTTAGTGGAGTGGTTAGTTAACTTAGTGGGGTAGTTAGTAGTGGTGTGGCGGTTACCATGAAGATGTGGTAAAAATTAACCAAGTGGATGAAAATTAGTGGTCCACTTGGAGATAGAAAAAGGAATGGGAGATGTGGAATCCTTCCTATGGTGACATGTGGAATGGAGCCTCATCGTGAAGCCACGTAGACGGGAGATGCTTTTGTTTTTAGTATTAGTATAGATATTAAAAGAAAAGAAAAAGTGTGATTGATTTAAGGAGATAAAGGGAAAAAAAGAAACATGATTGATCGGAAGGGAGTAAAGAGTGGAGAGCGCGTCACGTAAGCACAAGGTATACTAAATTATGTGTGTGTCTATACACACACACACACACATATATATATACAGTGGCGGCCGCAGGATCCTCCGAAAGGTGGGGCGAAATTTTCTAGTGTGTACTGAGATATTGGTCTTGAACAAACTCCTTTACCTAAGCCACAATTTTCAACTTAGCAGTGGATTATAGAAAAGTAGGCTTACATTTGCTTCGTTGCTATGATAGTTGTTTCTCGTCATTCATTGGAAATTCAGGCATTTGTCATATTTAGGAGTGTAAACTTATCGAAATTCAATCATGTTAAATTCAAGGCTTTTGCATATTAGCTAGGATTGTAAATTTACCAACTTTATAATATCTTTTAGTTCCCAAAGACATGATAGAAATTGTGATTTGAATATGTCGGTTACGAAAATACAAATATTGCATAAAGCTTCACAAATTCAATTCACAAACCCCAAATGCAATTCATAAATTTCATTCTCAAAATCACATACACAATAATTAAAACACAAAATTTATTCTCAAAATCAAAACTCTAATGAAAATTTGACAAAATTTATTCTCATAATCAAATCATAATTTCACCAATTTTATGGGGTTTAATTAGTTTATAGCTAGATAATTTGTATATAGTAGGGAGCTCGAGAAGTGGGAACATAATTAAATAAGGGGTAGAAACATAGAGAGTATGTGCAAGTTGAACAAAGAATAAAAAAAAATTTGAGGGAGGCGAAATTTTTTTTAAAAAAAAATAAGAGGCTAATTTCACCAATTTTATGGAGTTTAATTAGTTATAGCTAGATAATTTGTATATAATAGGAAAGTCGGGAAGTGGGAATATAATTAAATAAGGAGTAGAAACAAAGAAAGTGGGGTGTAAGTTGAACAACTAATTAGTTATAGCTAGATAATTTGTATATAAAAGCTATTTTTAGGAAGGTGAAATTTATTTTAAAAATGAGGCTAGTGGGACTTGAACCCCCAACCTTTGGTCTAGCATTAGTTTCCTTCATTCCGACCAACCAGCTAAGCAAAGTACACTAATTGTATCTATATTCATCCTAGTTTTACTTATTATAACACTTATATATATTTAAATTATTTTTTATTTTTTTTTCCAAACCCCGGGGCACGTGGGTCGAAGGGTGGGACGGCCGCGTACACCCGTCCCACCCTGGGGCCGCCTCTATATACATAGGCGGAGCTAGGCGGGGGCAAGCGGGAGCATTCGCCCCCCCCCCCCCCTTTGTAACGGCTCAGAATTAAGACTTCCGGGTTACGTTTCAAAGATGGTATCAGAGCTGAGGTTGTGCAATTCGGGTACGCAAGGGTCGAGTGTATGTTTTGGAAAACCGCCCATGAATTTCAAAGGATTTGAAAGGATTTTAAGAAGGGCAAAATGAACTTAATATGACTAACCAAAATTGGACTAAGTAGTGAACTTGACTTATTATAAAATATGGAAAACCGACTAAAGAGGGGATCGAGTGGGTAGAAAGACGTTAGACCATCCCTATTGGATGTAGTTGGAAATGGGTAGCCAAAATATTAGCTTGTTCTTTACAGATGGGTCTGGAAGACTCCAAGGAGGTCATTATGAGTGTCACTAACTGATTCTGTGTTGAGTGCTTGCTATGCTAGATATCTGATTGGTATGCCTAACAATTAAATGTGTATTGATTGATCTATCCGAATGGGATAGTGGGAGTACCCTTGTTTCTGTGTGGTCAAACCCAGCTTGTGTGGAACAACCCCTTCCGCTATGTTAACCACTTTTTCGGTTCTATCGAATCTTTTCCTGTATGTCATTATCTTTCATGGGAAATCGGGTTGATAAACACATGGTGTCGGGGATCATGGTTGGATATTAAGTTGTCCGAGTGAGTGTTGGAAGTTTTGATGTCACTTTGAATCAGAAGTAAGGTGTTTTTGTGGATGTGTTTCCTTATTCTTATGATGGTTAACAAGTGTCATCTTGCCTTAAAGAGTCGTATCGGAGTCCAACGGGAAAGAGGGGTGATAAGTCAGTCGGGAAAAGTCAATGATTGCCCTTAGGGATCTCTGTCCAGTTGTAATGATAACTCTCTCTGAATTGCATGATATGATTTTGTAATCTACCGCATGTACCTTGCAAATGATCATTAGTAAGAAGCTGCTTATGTTATGCCTTGCCTTCTGTCATGATTTAATTGTTTAAGCTCATGTTGTGGTTAATTATCTTGCTCACGTCTCGTGTTGTGTCTTGCCTTATATCATGTTGTATGATTACGTGTTTATTGTTACAGCATGTTTACTTGGCTTACTGATCGTATGATTCTACATGTACTACTCTTTGACCGACGGATTAATCTTTAATGTGAAATTGTGCTTACATGTTTGATATTCATGATGACCATTGTATGGATACGTGTTACAATTGGATGCCAACATGCCTTATGCAATATGTAATTCCCAGTACATGCTAGATGATGACGCGTCGATGCTTATTATTCCTTTTGTGACAAGAATCTATAGCATGCCCATCTATTATGTATTCGTCAGATTAACTACTGTTGATTATTTGTACTTAACATTGTTGTGTGATAACTTGCGTTGGATGGGGGACTATGTGGCATAATTGAGTGTTGATGAATGCATGCTTTTATCTTAGTATGTGTTTATTTGAGCTCATGCCCCGTATTCTAATCATATTGCCCATTACTTAGACTCGTATTATGCATCGTTTAACTTTTCTCATGCTTCTATATCGTGGAATATGATTGAGTGATTTCATACACGTCGTCATGATTAGTTGAATGCATGTATCGTACGTTATATTGAGCTTTTAGCATCATGTAGGATCCTCGGTTGTGACTTGCGCGAACTTGTATCTTGCCTACGTTGTTGCTGATTCTCTCTCGAGCTAGGTTCCTCATAGTGTGGTTATTCCCTCTTTCTATTGCCATAACATGTCTTACTCATCCTGGCTAGATGATGTTAAATTCGATGACCGACTTGCTTTCTGAAATGGTAGGTTCTAGCATGCTTACATGTTCTCACTCAATGGTATTCCTCTATTACTATATGACATCTTCTTGTACTTGCATGGACGTATGGCTTGACACCTCGCATGATCACACACCACGTTATATTATGATTTCGCACACGCATGATGCATGAATGTTATGATGAATCTAGTCAAATTACCTTGATTGTTCTCATGTTCGATATGTGTCAGTAGTATCATGTAGGGCTTATGATTTCCAATATGACCCGTCAAATGATCACGTGTTGTACTTGTTCTACGATTGATGACTATCGTACCGTTTTATGTGCCCTACGACAGTTCATTCCTAGCATGATTATGATCTATCGTCGTGATGTTCTATTTGTTACTCTGTGGTGATCCCTCTTATTTTCATGGACATTATGATGAACTCCTTTAAATGATTCTTGACTATGATCATGCCTTATCATGTATCGCTAGTATCATGTATTACTTACGCTTTTAAATGTATCTCGTCGTATGATTACACGTCATTCTCAACCTATTATATGATCCTTGTTATTAGATGTGATAATTGTCATTCTGCTCTTATGTATCCTCGAATAACGTTTAGTTTGATTTTATGATGTACCTCGCCATGCTATGTTTGACCTCATTTGTTGACGTGTATACCATGCTCGTTCATTTTTCATATACATGATACTTGCCATCCTCGTTAAACCCTGCATGACCATTACTGACTTCGCGTAATTTGCTTGAAATTAGTAGGCATCTCTGCTTTCATGGAATAATAAACTGTTAGCTCGTCTCACATGCATTAATGTAGAACTTGATTGTGTCTTTTGGAAGGAATACGCATGTTGTTCTCCTTGAGATAGGTACATGTTAGTGTGGGTTATTGTAACTGATATGCTCCATGATGAATTTGTGTTACTTGTCGCAATTATAATCCAATACACTTTCATAAGGGCATCGTTGCTATTCCCGGGTCGAAGTCTTGTCTTTAGTCTTGTCGTTTTAGCCTTGGTCTATGTTTGGTTCCGAACGGAACATTGGGTTGTTCGCTCTTGTCACTCCCCTATCTTTGCTAACTTGGAGTCATACGCAATACATTGGATGAGCCACCGCATGGAAGAGGGAATGGGAAGTTAGATAGTGATAGAGCAGCGCGGGTGTCATTTGTTCGAATTGCTAATGACTTGCAAGCGAGGGTGTCATTTGTTCGAATTGCTAATTTTTCTGAATTTGTTGGTGACGATATTGCACTAACCTAACGATGAGATTTACGTGTTGTTGTGCTGACTTGGTAATGATTGTTGCCTGATTGTCTGTTGTCTATGATAGTATGGTTTTGCGCCTTATAGTTCTAATGTGCCATGAACCATGATGCCTTGATGTGTTGATACTCTGAGTTGCTAAGCATGAGCTAAATTACTGTACCTATAAAAGTATGAACTGCAAATGCCGAAAACCTGAATTGTTTATCTTCTGAGGTGAAGGTTCGATAATATAAGAACAATGTAATAAGAAATACTCTAGAAGGGGGGTTGAATAGAGTATGCCCGTTTTTCGCAGAAAGTCTCAAGACTTTTGGAGCTTGTACCAAAACCTTTGAGATAAACCTGAATCACAATGTTAAACAATTCGAACCAAGTGCGGAAATAAGGTAAAGCAAATAAGTAAAGAACACGAGTAATTGTTTACGAGGTTCGGCACAACTTGGCCTACGTCCTCGCCTAGGGTTCTTCCACAACCCTAGGATTCAAAGGCTTTATTGATTCGCTTAGCTTAGGATCCTAATAGCTCACCGAGAAGCCTCTCTCCTATACAATTGCAATCTAGTCAACTCACGTTCCCTTGGAGTCCTAGATCAATCTAGAAGAGCCCCACCTCTCTCGGCTATCTAGTACAATCCTCTTACTCTCACAAATCAATAGCCTAGTGCAACTTCCCGAGTTATAAACTCTCGAGTAACACTATAAATGAATATATCCTATAAGCTCACAGTGACTCTCAAAGGCTTTGAAATAAACAACAAACTCTTTGAGCGCTTAGCAGAGAGACACTTTGGAAGACAAAATCGCTTGATGATTGAAAACTCATGTAGCACTTGTCTCTTCTGTCTTCTTCCTTCTTTCCTTTATATACGAGTGGAATGGAGCCTGAGGATCTTCACCAACGGCTCTAGAATCAGACTTGATCTTCAATCTTCTATATAAGGACACTTCGAAGCCATGATCCGTTTTTGAATAAGATCTCCTCATATGCACCAAAGGAAAGAGATAATCTCAAATATACTTCCTGAAATGGTTAGTCCAACATATACATATAATATAACGGAAGTATATAATAAGATATAATAATATTCGGACAAATAATATAGGTTTTGTATTTCATCAACTGTTAATGCGCCAAGGCCTTTGACACAAACATCCTGTCAAGGCCCTTGAAACATTTATTCCATTTTCCATCAAGGGAGGGAGTTATCAATCTCCCCCTTGATGAAAGACAAAACCTGTGCATCCCTGCAGCTTAGTCAAACAGATATATCATAAGTAAAATCGGACTAAATACCTGCAAGGGTTAGACAAATGTTGGATCAAATTTTTAAAGCATGCAAAAACCATCCATCCGAAAACCATAAATAAAAAACCAAGGTCTTCCAAGACCTTTAAGCAGAGGTTTTCAAAGTCTAACGATCATCTCCCCCTTTTTGTCTTTCAACAAAGGGTGGAGGTAAAAACAGTCACCAGAAATTCACCAAAAGTTTTGAAAATGTTTCCAACAAACCAGCAATGTATCAAGTTTCAGGGGTGGGATAGGGTGGGTTAAGGTTTAGGCTTAGTCATCCGGAGCATCATCAGTGAGCCTCGTCCACAGTCCTTCCAGCGTCTTTGAAATCCCGCTCATCTCCGTCATCATTTCCTTCTGCAGCTCCTTAATATCCAGGCGAACCTCCTCCAAGCCCAACTCTAGGTTGTCCATGCGTTCATCGAAAGCTGGAGCAGTGGGAAAGGCTTTTGAAGGAGTGGCAAGACTCAAGATCCCTTGGGGAGACCGAGTGATGCCAATCTTTTCAACGTCTTTAGAGTTGAACTTACCCGTATGACGCAGCTGTTCTTCATTTTTGACATCAATTCCAGAAGCTTTGAAGATAGGAGTCAAAAGGGTAGCAAAGGGGAGGGGAGAGCCTTTTCTGGCATGAGCAATGGTTCCAAGGATAGTGTTGGCCAGATCAAGATCAAGGCCATTTAGGATGCGGTAGAGCAGGACCATAGCATTGTCGGTAAGGAGTGAGCCAGAGTTGAGACGGGGTAAGAGGCATCTAACAATGATGTTAAAAATTATTTTTGCCTCAAGGGTTAGGGATGAGTGGGTGAGTTGTTTTGAGGTGCTGTTGGATGCTTCGGGTAGGAGATATTTGGCTCGGGCTAAGATGATGCAATTTTCTTTTGAGAGGTGGATTTCAGCGGGTGGAACAGGTGTAGGTAAGCCTAGGAAATCCGCAAAATCATTGGAGTTGAGAGAGATTCTAACCCCTTTGACGACAGATTCCAAAGACCAACCATCGGTGTCGTTTTTGGCTTTAAGGTTAATGTAGAAGAGTCGGGTAAGTTGGAGGTAGTAGACAGTCTCAAGGTTAAGAAGAGTCCAGTCTGGGGATTTTTTTAGGAGCTCAATGCAAGGTAACTTCAAAACTTCAAAGAACTCAACATCTAAAAAATCAGAACAACTAATCTTATGAGTTCGAAACTCGTCTACCCACTCACCAGCAGTGTCAGCATCTTGAAACCAAGAGGATGGCAAGGATTGATTTACCTGGATATAGGCCGGGGGGTCTGCATTCTTTCTGCGCGCAACTGTTGGAGCAGCTCTCTTGACAGGCGCTACAAGACTCTTACAGTGCCCTTCCTGGTGCGCTTGGGGGATGGAGGCTTGACAGAAGCAGGGGCTTTCCGCTTCTTCGGAGACGGGGGAGGAGGAGGAGAAGGAGAGGGAGATTCTTCCTCCTCTTCCTCAAACCCTGATGAAGGGTTTATTTTCAAACAAATAAATTTATAAGATCGAAACCCCGCTATAGTATAGTAGGGTCAAGTTCGTCCACAGGGAGAAAGTCAGTGACTCAGTTCTAGTTACCAAAGAGTAAGAAATAGCAAGAAGAGATGACAAATGTAGAGATTTTTTTTTTTGGGTTTTAAAGTTGCTGAATTTTTGGAAGAAAATCAATAATATGAAAGATCTAGGGCATAGGGATCACCAAAACGATAATCATACAAGCATTGCAATGATTCAAGTAAAATTCATGTTTTTATCTATTAAATAGGTCAACTTGCATCAATCCTAGCAAAGAAATCAATTTATTTTCACAAATTAATAAACTTTACTATCAATCTTAATTAGGTTATCAAACTTTCGTTTCAAAATCCTAATTACTATCCAATTCACAATTCAATCTTTCAATTCAATTGCAAAAGGGAATTTTCCCAATTTTCATTGAGTACTTAAGCACATAAGATAGATAAAACCAATCAATTCATCAATTCGTAGCAAAATTGCAAGCATAACTATCGTTGGGATCACCCCAACCCTAGAAAAGGCGACTACTCACGCATAAACATGGTAGACATTGCAAAATTCATGAAATAAATAAAAATCAGAAAATTAAATTGCATAAAAACCTGAGAATAATGTCAACAAAGCGTCACAAAAGCCTCACAAAACGTTCTTCAACTTTCGCCAAAGAAATCGCTTCAAAAGGCTTTCAAATCCGCTCACAAACGCTCTAAACGTGTGCTGAGAATTCTAAAAGTGCTGAAAAAGTGATCCCAGGAAGAAGAAGATCTTCCTAACCCTAAAAATCCTATTTATACTTAATATCCCATAAACTAAATTAGGAAATAATAAATATATGAATTTTATCTAAAATCTATTTAAGGAAAAGTGTAAAAATAATTAAATCCGGGTAAATAAGCTCCGCTGGGACCCATACCGAGGCTGTGAGGGTCGGTACCGACCCCCCTTAGGGTCGGTATGACCACTGTTGGGTTTTCTTGTCTCGTCCTTCCAGATTGAGCCTCGGTACCGACCCCCCTTAGGGTCGTTATGGGGTCGGTATGACGGTAGTCCATCTCGGACTTAGAGAAATGTCCGTATCTCCTTCGTTATAACTCCGATTGCTTCCGGTCTTTTTCCTATGCGCTCTAAATTCCCTTCCGCATCTTTTCTCTCTTAAAAATTTCTTCAAAAATAGCTTCCAAAAATCTGTAAAATACACAAAAGCTAGTGAAGACATCTATTTCTCATGAAATATGAAAACTTATACAAAAGACAATAAACCCAATGCAAATCTTATGAAAATGATTCAAATTGACATCAAAACATATGGAAAAATATGACTAAAAACATGCACATCAAAATACCCCATACTTAGACTTGCTTGTCCTCAAGCAATAACCAAGCCATAACCAATACCTACAACACATCCTTCAAGTCTTCGCCCTTGTCAAAAGCAACATCTCAAGTAGTAGCAAGGCAAAGCAAGTGAATTTAACGTCATCACACATATATGAGCGATCCATATGCATAGGCAATATAAATCCAAACTCACAAGGATAATGTGTTTACACTCAACTCTCAATGTGTCTAGGCTATGAAGATCAACTCTCAACTCAATTCCATATACAAACTCATAAACATTGCAATTTAAATGTAAATCCACTTCGCAACCAATTATGTAAATGCAAACAAGAAACATCAGGAGGACTTCGCTCAATGGAAGACTTCAAAGAAGATTCCATTCGGCGGGGTTGTAATGTGGCTTGGTATGAAATAAATGGCATGGAATTATTTGGCTATGTGGTGCTTAATGACATTCGGGGATCAAGACTCCTAAATCTACAACACTACTCAACCAAACCATAATTCTCAATCATATGAATCAACCAAACTCTCCAACTCATCTCAATGAAGAACATAACCTCTCAAACTCAATAAACCTCTCAACAATATGAATCTTGCAAAAGTAACATAAATAAATAAATAAATAAGGTAAATTTGGCTCATGCACTTTATTCACAACCATATAAACACAGACTAGACTTCTTCTCTATTTTTTTTTGCTTTTTTTTTTCTTTCTTTTTTTTCCTTAATTTCGTTTTTTTTTGAAAAACGAAATAAAATAACATAAATAAATAAATAAATAAAATAGTGCATTTATAGGGTGAGCCAAAAATCCTTTTACAAAATATGCATAGCAAGATAAAAATATCAAACCAACCCATAACTCAATAAATTCAAGAAACCTTCTCACTTGAAATCAAACACAAGCTCATTCCTTCCACAAACAATCATTCTAACCAACTCTAAATCTTAATTCCCAAATGGGGGTCAGGCTCAATTTGGCTAAAGATAATTTTGTGGAGCTTATAAATTAAGGTCTCAAGCTAATGTTCTGGCTTCAAGCAAAGATAATGCAGGGTAGGTAAAGAGAGGATAAAATTGGCTTAAAAGGTGCCTCCATCATTTACTTCTTATTCACATAAACATATAAATGCATTGGCTTTGAATAACTATCACAATATTTAGAGATGCATAAGAAGAGTAAATACACTCAAGAAAGCAGAGAGATTTTTTATGTTCTCCCTATAAGGCCAAAATTCTCACTAGGACAAATTTTGTTGGATTTCAACCTTTAGCCTATGATCATATGTGCTCAATTTCATCACAAGTTCACAATCCACATAAAAACATTTTCAAGGACTTAGGCTAAACCTTCCAAACATGTCATAGGATTTACATGATCAGGTCAATCATTAAGTATCATCATAGGACATCTAAGTTAGGGTATAAACTCACTAAAATATAAGACAAATAAAAAAAAACATGCATTTTTTTTTCTTTTTCGACATTTTTTTCATTTTTTTTTTGGTGGGTTTTTCAGATTTTATGAAACTAAAAGCAAGACTAAAGTGACTAAAATATGACAAAAGACTCAAATGCATAAAAACTTAAACATTAATGCATAACATAATCAAAATAAGGTGCAACACATAAGACATGATCTAAAACACATAAAAATGACACAAATAAGTTTTCTGAGTCCCCCACCCCATACTTAAAAATAGACAGTGTCCCCACTGTCAAAAGCAAAATCAAAGTAAAAGGAAAAAGGATCAGAAACTCACAAAAGAAATTCAGAAGCTGTTGAAGACATCCATAAGCTCTACGGAGAAGGTTGTGGTGGTGGGAATGGATGCTGGTTCGCCAGAGGGGGTCGGTACCGAGCCCCGGGGGATCGGTACAACCTCGGTACAGTCCTGTTTCTTGCTCCGATCTCTGTTTTTCACCCGTTTTCACCATGGTCACCTCTCAAGACATGCATGGTTAGTGCAATATGTTCTATCCAGCTAACTTACCTATCCTAGAGTTTAAAAATAAAACTAAAATTTAAAAAAAGAAAGGAAAATAAAGTGGGTTGCCTCCCATAAGCGCTACCTTTAACGTCGTTAGCTTGACGTGGTTACCTCAACTTCAATCCGGATCGGGAGGGGGTGGTGGATCCGGTGGCTCAGCTGGAGGAGATGGTGGTGGAACGTCCTTGGGTGGTACATCATAATAGGCCCTCAAGTGACATGGACCTTGCTCATTCGTTTTGTTCTTCCTTGGACCATCTTTAATAGCCTCACGAATAAGCTTGAACCTTCCTGAGTGGACGCTCCAATCTTCCACCCATTCATCTTTCCTTAGAAAGCACCCAGCAGGTGTGCTTTCCTCGTATTTAAACCTCTTCCTCTTCATTGAATTGGCTTCTTGAGCTTCCCCACCGTCATACACAAATAGTTGTATTTCGTTGTTGAGTTCGGTGTACAATGGCGGAGGGGGAAGATATTCCTCCACCTTGTCGTCTATCGCCTCATCCTCAATGTGCCACTTCGCGAGAACCCCATACTTAAATGCGAATGTCGATTGCTCGAAATCGTCGAGAATCACTTTCACCTCGAATGACAAAGGTGGCGGTGGACTAGTAGTAATAGTAAAGCACACTTGTTCATCATGAGAAAAGAGGTTAGGGATCATACCTGAGCTTACATGTGGCTCGGTAGGATTTTGAGAGTTTTCTACAGGAGGTTCCTCTTTCTCTTTGAGCACTTCTTCCTCTTGTTGGGGTTCCTCACATGTCTCCTCCTTAAATGTCTCAATACCAACATGTTCATGATGAGAAGAGAGGTTAAAGACCATACCTAACCTTACTTGTACCTCTGTAGGATCTTTGCAACTCTCTTCTTCCTCCTTAGGACATGCAATCGAATTATCAAGAGCCTGAGTAGAGTTAGCACAAGTGTATGTTGACTTTGTTGGGATAGGCACCAACTCATCCTCAGGCTCTTCTCCACCTACAAGCTCGCAAAAAATAATGTTATCATATGAACCAACCTCATACCTATATGACATCTCTATCGGTTCTGAGGCTGCGACTTGTGAAGGTGATTCTGGCAAGTCCTCCTTCTCTTCAGCCAAATCTCCCAATTGCGCTTGGATACCCTTCAATTGGGAACTTATATCATCGCGAAGCCCATGGAGTTCCTCTTTGAGCTCTTGTACCCATGATGGTGGTTCTTGGTGCTCAGAATACCAATATGATTCTTCCGGAGGCGACTCCCATTGCTCATAAGGAGGAGGAGGAGGAGGTTCCTGATAGAGATTCCAGGGTTGGGAGGGCTCATACGAGTCCATCTAGTCATGTTGAGCATAATACCTCTCTGTTGGATGATAGGAATCATATGACTGCTGGGCTTTGGTTGAATCATCGGAGGACTTCTTTGCTTTCCAACTATCAAAATCAATGAAATCTTCATCCTCCTCATCAACCTCGGCTAGATAGCTCGCAAACTCCTTTTTCCTTGCTTGTCGTCTTTCTTGTTCAGCCCTTGTTTCAAAATAATCATATGCATACTGCATCTTGTACCTAATCTTGAAAACTCAAACAAGTGCACATATCAAATAGCAAGGGTTTGGCACCAAGTTGGTACTGATGAGGCGGGTGGTGGGAGGTGGGATGTTCGAAAAATAAAAACTAACTAAAATAGAAGAAAATAAAATAAAATAAAATAATATTTACAAAAGAAAAGAGATGGGCTATTCCCAAATTCTAATAGTAACTAAAACTTTGGCACAATTGAAATCTCCCCGGCAACGGCGCCAATTTGATGAAGGGTTTATTTTCAAACAAATAAATTTATAAGATCGAAACCCCGCCATAGTATAGTAGGGTCAAGTTCGTCCACAGGGAGAAAGTCAGTGACTCAGTTCTAGTTACCAAAGAGTAAGAAATAGCAAGAAGAGATGACCAATGTAGAGATTTTTTTTTTGGGTTTTAAAGTTGCTGAATTTTTGGAAGAAAATCAATAATATGAAAGATCTAGGGCATAGGGATCACCAAAACGATAATCATACAAGCATTGCAATGATTCAAGTAAAATTCATGTTTTTATCTATTAAATAGGTCAACTTGCATCAACCCTAGCAAAGAAATCAATTTATTTTCACAAATTAATAAACTTTACTATCAATCTTAATTAGGTTATCAAACTTTCGTTTCAAAATCCTAATTACTATCCAATTCACAATTCAATCTTTCAATTCAATTGCAAAAGGGAATTTTCCCAATTTTCATTGAGTACTTAAGCACATAAGATAGATAAAACCAATCAATTCATCAATTCATAGCAAAATTGCAAGCATAACTATCGTTGGGATCACCCCAACCCTAGAAAAGGCGACTACTCACGCATAAACATGGTAGACATTGCAAAATTCATGAAATAAATAAAAATCAGAAAATTAAATTGCATAAAAACCTGAGAATAATGTCAACAAAGCGTCACAAAAGCCTCACAAAACGTTCTCCAACTTTCGCCGAAGAAATCGCTTCAAAAAGCTTTCAAATCCGCTCACAAACGCTCGAAACGTGTGCTGAGAATTCTAAAAGTGCTGAAAAAGTGATCCCAGGAAGAAGAAGATCTTCCTAACCCTAAAAATCCTATTTATACTTAATATCCCATAAACTAAATTAGGAAATAATAAATATATGAATTTTATCTAAAATCTATTTAAGGAAAAGTGTAAAAATAATTAAATCCGGGTAAATAAGCTCCGCTGGGACCCATACCGAGGCTGTGAGGGTCGGTACCGACCCCCCTTAGGGTCGGTATGACCACTGTTGGGTTTTCTTGTCTCGTCCTTCCAGATTGAGCCTCGGTACCGACCCCCCTTAGGGTCGTTATGGGGTCGGTATGACGGTAGTCCATCTCGGACTTAGAGAAATGTCCGTATCTCCTTCGTTATAACTCCGATTGCTTTTGTTCTTTTTCCTATGCGCTCTAAATTCCCTTCCGCATCTTTTCTCTCTTGAAAATTTCTTCAAAAATAGCTTCCAAAAATCTGTAAAATACACAAAAGCTAGTGAAGACATCTATTTCTCATGAAATATGAAAACTTATACAAAAGACAATAAACCCAATGCAAATCTTATGAAAATGATTCAAATTGACATCAAAACATATGGAAAAATATGACTAAAAACATGCACATCAAACCCCAAGTCCTCACCGGACCCCGCTTCATCTCCTTCAGGTTCCTGGTCCTCTCCAGATCCCTCTTGCTCTTCTTCTTCATCTTCTTCAGGCTCCTCCTCGGATGGAACCTCCTCGGCTTCGGCTTCCTACCGAATCCGCTCAGCTTCTTCCTTGGCCAGTTTCTTAGCAAGTTCGGCCTCCTCATCGGCCTTTTCTTCCTCAAGGCCTCCTCCTCGGCTTCCTTGGCAGCATCTCTTTCCAGGAGGGCGTCTAGATCATCTTCCTCCTCATCCTCGTCTGGTTCCTCAGCCAAGATCTTCCTCTTCCCTTTCTGTTTAGCACTGATCGGCTTCTTAGCAGAGCGCTTTTGAGAGCCCTTGGGAACAATGGCCGAGCTCTCGACGATGGTGCTCTGGACGACAGTTGGGATGATAGCTTGAGGAGCGGGTTCAGGTGTGGGAGAGGTAGCAGGGGCCTGACGTCCCTTGGGGGTGGCGCCAAGTCGTTTGGGTGTGACAGCTTTCTTGGTTTTAGGTGCCATGGAGGAAATCGGTTAGGGTTTTCTAAGAACAGATGAGAGGTTTAAGAAGGAGAAGGTGAAGGGATTTAGCTTAGATCTGAGTGTGGGTTGTAATCGGGTACAGAATTGGGTTTAAGTAGAGGGAGTGATGAGACGGGTTTAGGGTTCCAAGGAAAGAAATCATTACATTGCCAAATTTAAAAGGTTTTCAAATTCAAATTCAAATATCCATTAAAATCGGACTAGATAACTAAAAAATCTATTTCCAAAAATAAAATATCTTTAACGGTTTAAGGAAATTACTAAATGGACAATTTTTGAAATCCGATTAAAACAAATATAATTGATTAGATATCTAAAAAGATATTAACCAAAAATATATGATCCGATAAATGTATTCCACCATTTAGTTCACACACCTTGACATGGTTCTCAAGGGTCTTGATACTAAGTAGAATTTATCTTTCGTAAAGGGAAAGCTCCCCCTACGAAAGTGCATCCTTGTTAAGCATCACAATCTCTCGTCTAATGAAGGTGAACCTGTCCTCTGCCAAAGGTTTAGTAAAAATGTCAGCCCATTGATAATCAGTAGAAATAAAAGATATGGATACATCACCTTTTTCAACATGATCTCTAATGAAATGATGCCTTACATCAATATGTTTGGTCCTTGAATGCTGAACAGGATTCTTAGTGATGGAGATGGCACTTGTATTGTCACACTTAATTGGAATACCTTTGAGGTTGATGCCAAGATCTCGTATTTGTTGGGCTATCCAAAGGATTTGGGAGCAACAGGCTCCAGCTGCAATGTATTCGGCTTCTGCAGTGGATAGAGCAACTGGGTTTTGTTTCTTTGAGTGCCAACTGATCAAAGATGCTCCTAAGAATTGGCAACATCCTGATGTACTCTTTCTATCCACCTTATAGCCTGCAAAATCTGCATCAAAATATCCAATTAAAGCGAAATCCCTTTTGCTTTGGGTACCATAGTCCAAGTTCCTTAGTGCCATTGAGATATCGAAAGATCCTCTTCACAGCCACGAGGTGAGATTCTTTAGGATCAGCTTGAAACCTAGCACACATGCAAACACTAACATGATGTCAGGTCTACTAGCCGTGAGATATAATAAAGATCCAATCATTCCTCGATACTCCTTTTGATTGACACTTATTCCAGTCTTGTCTTGATCTAGAGACAATGTTGAGCTCATGGGAGTCTTGGCTGCCTTGGATTGATCCATCTTGAACTTCTTCAAGAGATCCTTAGTGTACTTGCACAAAGATGTGTTAGTAGCACCAAATAATATATCATCAACATAAATTTGAATAACCAAAATGTCATTTCCTTTGGTCTTTGATAAAAAGAGTTTTGTCGATCAACCCCCTTTTAAAATCATTTTCTAAAAGATATTTTCACAAGCGCTCATACCAAGCTCTTGGGGCTTGTTTCAAACCATAAAGCGCTTTGTCAAGTTTATAAACATGATTGGGAAATTCTGAGCTTTCAAAACCTGGGGGTTAAGCCACATAAACTTCTTCCTCTAAGAAACCATTGAGAAAAGCACACTTGACATCCATTTGATATAACTTTATGCTCATAAAAGATGCAAATGCTAATAAAATGCGAATGGCTTCAAGCCTGGCTACGGGAGCAAAGGTCTCCTCGTAGTCTTCCTCTTGATTGTAGCCTTGAGCAACAAGCCTTGCCTTGTTCCTCACAACCTTACCATTCTCATCTAGCTTGTTTCGAAATACCCATCGAGTGCCAATGACTGATTGATGCTTTGGCCTAGGCTTCAAGGTCCAGACTTTGTTCCTTTCAAATTCATTAAGCTCACTTTGCATAGCAATGATCCAATCTGGCTCCTCAAGTGCCTCATCTACCTTCTTTGGCTCAATAAGAGAAACAAACGCGTGAAAAGCACAAAGATCTTTAAGTTTAGAACGAGTTTGAACACTAGAAGTAGGGTCAGAAATGATATCCTTTAATGAGTGTGATGAGGAGTATTTGAATTTCCTTTTGCTAGTCTCAGCTCCTTGATTCGTCACACTGGTAGGATTGACTTGTAGTGCATCTGACTCCGTGGTCTTGTTAAGTTCAGCTACAACAGTTTCTGACGTCTCAACACTGTTGGATTGGACACCAAGGGCTTTGGACGCATCTTCAACACCTTGGGCCAATTCTTTAGTGTTGAGAATCTGTTCCTGCATGTTCCTCTTCTCTATGTTCTTGGTAGTAGCATCATCACCTTCCTCGTTCTCTTCATGGATATTAAGATCTATATCTGCAACACTTTCACTCAAAGCACCGTAATTGCATTCATCGAAAATAACATGTATACTTTCTTCAACTACCTGGGTCCTTTTATTGAAGATTCTATAAGCTTTGCTACTCGTGGAATAGCCAAGAAATATACCTTCATAACTACGCGCATCAAATTTCCCAAGGTTATCTTTTCCATTGTTATGAACAAAACAAGTACAGCCAAAGGGTTTAAAATAAGATATAAGTGGTTTGCGGCCTTTGAAAAGTTCATAAGGAGTTTTCTTTAAGATAGAACGAATAAGACAACGATTTAAAATGTAGTTAGCTATGTTAACAGCTTCAGCCAAATAGGTTTTAGGTAATGCATTTTCTAAAAGCATAGTCCTGGCCATATCCTCTAAGGTGCGGTTCTTGCGTTCCACAACCCCGTTTTGTTGAGGTGTCCTAGGAGCAGAAAAGTTATGGGAGATGCCATATTTAGCACAAAACAAATCAAATTGAAGTTGATCAAACTCCCTACCATGATCACTCCGAATAGACACTATGGGCTCATTTCTTAAAGTTTACAACTCCTTACAAAGTTTTGAAAACTCAAATAAGGCCTCTAATTTTTCTTTCAAAAAAGCAACCCAAGTATATCTAGAAAAATCATCAACGACAACTAGCATGTACTTTTTACCATTGGGAGATTTGACTCGCATAGGACCACATAAATCCATATGTAAAAGTTCAAGGGGTCTAGAAGAACTTACAACCTTTTTGGGTTTGAGAGAGCTACGTGTTTGTTTACCTCGTGTGCATGCATTGCACATGTCAATACCTTTGAAGTCCATCTCAGGTAGCCCTCTTACAAGCCCTTTGGACACAAGCTTATGTAGCGTATGTGGACTCACATGACCTAGTCTCATGTGCCAGAGCTTTGGATCGTCCGTCAAAGCCTTTAGACGGGTTAAGCTTCCTTGTGCCACTTGATCAGCATTTACGGCGTATATATTGTTGTAACGATATGCAGTCAGAATAACTTCACCTGTATCTTCTCTGCACACTATACATCTTTTCTTGTTAAATCTGACATTGTTACCACTATCACATAACTGAGAAACACTAAGCAGATTATACTTTAAACCATTAACAAGATAGACATTTTTAATATTATGGCTGGAATCACTTCCAACACTACCAATACCAACGATGTCGCATTTCCCTTTGTCACCAAGAGTGATTGTTCCCGTGGATTGCTCTTTTAGATCATGAAAGAGAGAACTCTTCCCACTCATATGCCTTGAGCATCCACTATCAATAATCCATTTGTGTTCTTTCACCTTGGTGATTTCCTGCAAGACAAACATCAACCTTTGTGGCTAGACCAATAAGCAAATTTGGATCCATTGTTGGGGTAAACCATATTTGGTAAAATAGTGCAGTTTGGGACCCAAACTTGTGTTATCCGTTCTTTTCTCAAATGAACAGGAAATGTATTGCGAATAATATATGGATCCTTTCTTCTATAAAGGCATGTCTCTTTTACATGTCCCTTTCTCGCACAGTGGTGACATATAGGAGAGGTTCTGCTTCCTTTTGCCTTTACAAAAGTGGTAATGTGTTGCTTCTTTAAAAACTTTGGATTGTAACCAATACTACTTTTGTTTAGAGAGCTTTGTTGCTCACCCAACATCTTATCGAGAGTGCCTTTGGATTTGGTAAAACTTATGAGGGCTGTCTGTTGGTCTAGAATCTTATTATTCAGGGAGATCTTCTCGTTCTCTAAGTCATGATGCTCATTTCTTAGAGAGGAGAGATCTTGCTTGAGTTCAGATTTCTCCGAATCAAGGGTCTTGACTTTAATGTCAAGACCTGAATAAGAAGCTTCAAGACCTTTGACCCTCATAGACAGATCCTCAATAGTTCTTTCCTGGTCCACAGTTCTCTTAATAAGAATGTTAGTTTGGGCAATAAGCTTTTCTTCATTGGCAATCATATTGGAAATGAATTCTGATAATACCTCTTTTGGACTTTCCATAAGTTCTCTTACAGTAGCTTTAAGCTTTTCATCGTGGGATTCATCTTCTGAGGCCATAAGACAAATGTTGGCCTTCTCATCGTCGGAGTCAGAGTCGGAATCACTCCAAGTAGCTATCATGGCTTTCTTCTTCCATTTGTCACCTTTCTTGGGCTGGCTCCTTGTCTTTTGAGGGCAGTCCTTCACAAGATGATCTGTTTCACCACATTCAAAACAAGACAACGGTTTAGTCTTCTTTTCATACTTGTTGTATTAAGGCTTACCTCGAAATTTTGAAGACTCTGATCCATCCTTGTTGTTGAATTGCTTCTTCATTTTAAGAATTCTAGCAAGGCCTCTTGTGATAAGAGCAAAAGGATCATCCTCATCGTCATCCTCATCTTCGGAATCAGATCCATCCTTGGGCTCATCCTTCTTAGACTTGAGTGCCAAGTTCTTAGTGCTAGCTGGAAATTCTCCATCGTCTTCATTAAGGATCATCTCATGCGTGATCAGCTTTCCAAGAAGGTCATCAAGGGGTAGAGTGGTGAGGTCCTGGGCTTCCTCTATAGCTGTTACTTTTGGACCCCATTTCTCCTTTGGAAGGCATCTCAGTATCTTCCTTACTTTCTCAACGTTGGTAAAGCTCTTGCCGAGAGAGTCAAGGTTGTTGGTGATTTCTGTGAATCGTGTGAACATGGCCTTGATTGACTCATCAGACTTCATCTTAAAGAGCTCATACTTTCGAAGGAAGATGCTAATCTTGGTGTCTTTTACTTGGCTCGTTCCTTCATAGGTAACGACCAACTTGTCCCAAATCTCTGTAGCTGACCTACAAGATGAAATACGGTTAAACTCATCAGTGCTAAGACCACAATAAAGTAAGTTAATAGCCCTGTAGTTTTTGGAGATGGTTTCAAGATCTGCTTGGTTGTATTCAGACTCCTTCTTTGCAACTTTGGTGTCATTTGGTCCATCTTTTTCTAGAAACTTCGGACCATTCTCTATAATGTTCCAAAGCTCTAGATCTTGGTCAATGATAAACATCTTCATCAAAGATCTCCAGTGGACAAAGTTGTTTCCTACAAAGAGTGGCGGTCTGCTTGTGGACCTTCCCTGTGCAAATCCTCCGCTTGCTTCACCAGACATGATCGAAAACTCACAAGATTGTTAGATCAAAAACAGTGAGTAAAGCTCTGATACCAATTGAAGGTTCGATAATATAAGAACAATGTAATAAGAAATACTCTAGAGGGGGGTTGAATAAAGTATGCCCGTTTTTCGCAGAAAGTCTCAAGACTTTTGGAGCTTGTACCAAAACCTTTGAGATAAACTTGAATCACAAAGTTAAACAATTCGAACCAAGTGCGGAAATAAGGTAAATCAAATAAGTAAAGAACACGAGTAATTGTTTACGAGGTTCAGCACAACTTGGCCTACGTCCCCGCCTAGGGTTCTTCCACAACCCTAGGATTCAAAGGCTTCATTGATTTGCTTAGCTTAGGATCCTAATAGCTCACCGAGAAGCCTCTCTCCTATACAATTGCAATCTAGTCAACTCACGTTCCCTTGGAGTCCTAGACCAATCTAGAAGAGCCCCACCTCTCTCAGCTATCTAGTACAATCCTCTTACTCTCACAAATCAATAGCCTAATGCAACTTCCCGAGTTATATAAACTCTCGAGTAACACTATAAATGAATATATCCTATAAGCTCACAGTGACTCTCAAAGGCTTTGAAATAAACAACAAACTCTTTGAGCGCTTAGCAGATAGACACTTTGGAAGACAAAATCGCTTGATGATTGAAAACTCGTGTAGCACTTGTCTCTTCTGTCTCCTTCCTTCTTTCCTTTATATACGAGTGGAATGGCGCCTGAGGATCTTCACCAACGGCTCTAGAATCAGACTTGATCTTCAATCTTCTATATAAGGACACTTCGAAGCCATGATCCGTTTTTGAATAAGATCTCCTCATATGCACCAAATGAAAGAGATAATCTCAAATATACTTCCTGAAATGGTTAGTCCAACATATACATATAATATAACGGAAGTATATAATAAGATATAATAATATTCGGACAAATAATATAGGTTTTGTATTTCATCAACTATTAATGCGCTAAGGCCTTTGACACAAACATCCTGTCAAGGCCCTTGAAACATTTATTCCATTTTCCATCAAGGGAGGGAGTTATCATGAGGTTATGATGCAACTTGCTATCTTGACTTGATTATGTGCATATATGATGATTTGTAATAATGATTGAGCATGATGGTAAATTGAGACTTGTTGACATAGTTGCAATAATTGATTATGAACCCATGATGCTATGTTTATAAATGTTGGTTGACCTGATGTAGATCTTATGTGTGATGATTCCATGATTGTTTCTCCTTTAAACCTGTGGGTGAGGTCATTTGGTAGCGTGGTTGGAGAGTGGTGAAAGAATTTTGGGGCGGTGATCGAGAAATTTTATAGAGAAGGTGTGACTAACGGGGCATGTCACTTGTGATACCTTGGGAAGTGGGGGAAGTGTAAGAAATAACCTTAAGAGAATTAAGGATATAGTATGAGAGGGTGCTCGGGTGTGATGTTAGAGATAAGAGTTGGTTTCTTAGAGGTGGATGGTGTGTGTGAGAGTTTGGGGGAATGAGGGCGAGATTTGAACATCGAGATGAATTGAGATTTCTTTGGGGGGGGGGGGGTTGTCCGAGTTGACGTTGGCGAGTCTAGAAGAGGATTAGTCTTGGCCTGAGTGTGGAGATGGGCGAGTGGGGACTGTGTTTTTATTGGACTAGTGTAATGTGAGGATTTTCTTGATTATGTGATTTATTTATATCTGATGGCATGATGTTAGATAGCGACCATGATAAAACCTGATATGGAATGACAGTACATATTGATACGCAATGTTGAAATCTAATTGTTAGTGGCAAGTGTTATCATGATATATTGATGCTTTGCTATCCCGTTATGTTATTTTAGAAGCATGATATGATGTGTTGTGACATGATATATGAGATAATGGTGTCTGATGACTAAATGATCGTTATATGGTATTGTAAGGAGTTGAAATGATGTTTTGTGAGTATGTTAGCATTTGATGCTTGGTATATGGTTAGATCTTTCCTTTTACTGAAGCTTAAATGGCATGACCTTGTGCGCTATTGTGTTGACAATTAGTATTAGTCTGTTGACCTTATGATGAGATTCTGCTATAACTACCTTTATCCTGCTAATGTTTGAATTGACATGCTAAATCTGTTGTGGCAATGCGGAATATAATTAGGATAAGTTGATAAGATGATTTGGGGAGTTATGTGTTCATTAAGTGAAAAACCCTGTTCTGATTGGTTCTACTTGTATTGCGACGTTGAGATGCGATCGTGAGATTTGAGGTGTACTGACGCACTAACTCCATGACGCCTAATCCATTGATTGCTCGACATGTGTTCTTGCGTGATATGTTATGAGAATTCGACTATGCACTTGTGATGCCTTCAGTATGATGTAGATATACCTTATGACTTTGGTATGATATCGAGATGAGGGTTATTATTTTGGCATAGATGAATCTTATGACCTTTAGTATGATGTGGAGATGTTGATGTGACCTTGTGACACTGTGTTGGCATATGTTTAAGACTTGTCGTATGATGCACTCATTGAGGATCGATTGGTTATGTGGTTATGCATTGCTTATGGCTTGTGAATCTTGTTTGAATTGAGACGGGTAGATTGATTTGATTCTGGAAACTAGGAAGAGAATATGGGATTAGCCCTTAGAGGTGGATGATTCCACCTCCGAGCTTCTGAATTTGATTGATTGTTATGCGGGAAATTGATTGGGTTGTTGAAAGATTTTGACGAAATCTTGATTTGAAAGGATTTGACTGGTTTTGGTGGAAAGTTACTTAATTAAACGTTGGATTTGAAGAGATGAACGGTTTTGAAAAGGATTAGCTTTGATTTGTAAGGAATAAACGTTACCGAGAGTTTCAACGATTTTGAGGCCAACCTTTTTCAATTGTGGAATCCCCTTTGAAACTTTTCAAACACGGGCAACTCTATGATACTTCACGAAGTGGATACAAGCATTTTATAAGGGCGCTTGTAGGGTGCTTGCTAAGACCTAGTGATGACATTGTAGAGCTTTTAGAGTTGTGGTGCTTCCGAAAAGTCGAAGCGAGGATGTGATAGGGGCGCTTATTGCATACTTGTCAAGGCCAATTGGAGATGTCACGATCGTGACTAGGATGTTGTGAGAATCCCGAAAGACGCAACCGAGATGATTACAAGATCCTTGGACATGGTTCTTGGACTCATCGATTTCAAACTTCATCCCCTACCATGTTTTAGTTTTAGTCTCGGGGACGAGACTTGTTTTTAGAGGTGGATGATGTAAAGGCCCGGATTTTTTAATCATAACTTTTAGAAGAAAAAAAAATGATGAATTTAAACCGGATATTTTAAGGAAAACGTGTCCTCAATTTAATAAATAGAACCCGAAACTCTTAAAGCGGATTCCGGCTAAATTTTGAAATTATGCAAAATAGATTTTATTTCGCTTTTATATGACGAGAATTTGAAATGATGTTCGGATTTCAATATTAAATTCGAACTGAAAAATTCAAAACTTTATTTTGACCGAGTCAGGATATGATCAAGAGAGCGGGTACGAAGATTTATTTCTCGGATATTGAATTTTATTTGGGACCACTCCTCTTTGTCTTCTTCCCCTTTTTCCTTCCCCATTTCGATCAGTGAATTCTGAATTCAAACAAATGAAGACAACCATCCTTACCCTGTGTTTTTAGACAAACACCCACCTTGACCCTTCTTTCCTCCATCTGTGTGCACCCTATACCTGAGAAAGAAAAAAAAATAAAAAATAAAACAAAGGCTATGCACATCCTACACCTATAGCTCATCCTACCCCATTCTAATTTCTAAAGCTAATCTATCTTTCATTACCACAAGACACAAAATCCCCAAACACCTCTCCTGCATGCTTGCCCAACCCCCTCTGATTTCCTTTGCCGCCGGCCACCCACACCACCACCACCGGTTCTGTTCAGGGCGTCACCTCCGATCCTCTTCCTTGAGCACTCCGAGCGCTGTTCCGCTGCTCACCAGCGCCTCCCTAGCCTTCCTCCTCCGTCGATCTCGTCTGGTCACCCCTGTTCTCGCCTTCCTTCTCGCCTCCCCTGTTCGCAGTGCGTGAAGGAGCCTCGTTCATCCAAGACTGAGCTATCTGGAGCCATAGCACTGAGCCACCCCTCCCAGGAGTTGAAGACGCCGGATAAGGAGCCAAATCGTCGGCCGTCGGAGCCCCAAAGTGAGCCGCTTCCACCCCAGTTTCCGATCGAGGTTCGTTCGTGGTTTATGCTCGATTCCTACTTGAATCTCCTCAAAACTGTCTCCTCGCTCACCTCTATTCCTTCCTAGGCCCTCGAGTCGCTGTCCCTTGCGTCCTCGCAGTCGGAAACCCGCCATTACAGCCGGAGCTTCCCTCGGAGCCGGAGTCGCGTCGATCTCGGTAATCCCTCTTTTCTTCCTCTCCTTCCCTCGCGTTTGAATCTGTGTGTGGGGGTGAGGTCGGATTTATGTGTCGGTCGGGTGGGCAGAGTCTGGGCCGGAACGGAGCTCCGGCGAGCCTGATTCCTCTTCTTTTCCGTTCGTTCCGTCGCGTCTGTGCCCAGTTCAGAGGAAGAGGATGATCCCTCCTACTTCAATTTGGGCCTATTTTGTCGGGTCATGGGCCAGATCCACTCCCAGCTTTTCGGGTATCTCAGATTGAGTGTGTGGGTATCCGGGTTGGGAGAGAGAGGGATCCGGTTTTCTGTTCCGGGTTGGGCCTATTGATTTTGGATCATTCTTTAAATTGGTTGGGCTGATGAGTGTTGAAAAAAAAAATTGTTCCTTATATCCTCATATATGTTATATTACATGCTGGTATTTAAGTACTAATCGTATTAGTATTATTATTGCTACATTATTCGATTTTGGGAAAATAAATTCTGAAAATTTTATGAATTATAAGATTATTTTTATAATGATATTAAGTGAGGATTTAATATGAGGTTTTAGAATTGGAAAAGTAAATTAGTATTGTTGTTTTATAAATGTAAGTTAATAAAATGGATTTGTTTTGATGATTTCTTATATTTTAAATATTATTTGGAGTAGGTTATTAGATGTTGTTTATAAATGGGATTTAAAGTGAATGTCGGGACTATTTCTATAAAATGATTTTGGTTGATTTTGATCGTATCGGAAAGGTTTTGGAAAATGGTTTTACTATCGATTGGTTTTTAGTATGTTGAGAACTTGAGTTTTGTGTGTGAATGTGGTTCAGTAGCTTATGGAAATGACTTGATGATAGGTGTGTATTACTTTTGGATTGCTTTGGACTTGCATTTGGGCCCTTGTTTGTATTATCCTGCTGTTCTGCATCTTCAGTTAAGTTCCCTAGGGGGCTTACTCAGGTTGGACATTCATGTCTGTTGTTGCATTTTATGTTAGGTGTTGCATATGCATAAAAGCATGCCATGTAGTATCCTGTTGAGGTTGCACTAATTGAATGAGCATTTGCTTACTTTATGCGTTTGAAACAGAACGGCCGTCATCTGTGATAGTCCTAGAGTCTTTGCTAGGGTCATAGGGTAGCCCAGCCTCATCGGGTACCCTGAGTCAATCGAGTCGTGAACTTCCTTATATTATGAGATTCCTGCGGGCTTTATTGTGGAGCGGGTTAGGCATGCGTGCCGCCCGATTATGATGGAATGCATTCACGAGCTGGCCAGTCTCCGCCCTATCGGAAGGGGGTGGAGGTAGGAGAGGGATATGCCACTTGGCATTGTCTTGGGTCCTTTACAGTATATTTACACATTATTATGACTAGGAGCATGCTAGTGTGTTTGACTTTCGTACTGCATTAGAGCATCTTTATTAGGTATAGCACATACTATGTGGCCTCAGCGAGGACTGTCGATCCCGCATGAGTGGCTCGATCTGACTCCTTTCCCCGTTCTTTTTTTAAGGTATCTCTGCAGATTTTGATTGCTCGATGTCTATATGATGGGGTTCCTTTTTTTGCGAATCGAAGAACCTGGCTAAATCTCTAACTCATTATAAATGATAATCATCAACTTATGTTTTGGTTTTGACCCGGCTCTGCCGTGGCGCTTTGTATCTTAATTTTGCTTCCGTCATGCTTCCGTTTGAAATGAATTTCGCGAGTTAGCCCCTAGGACAGGTTAAGGGTACCCAACGGCCCTACGATATTTTCAGGGTTCGAAATCCCTCTTTATTGCTGACCATAAAAATGAGTTTGAAACCTCGACCCGTACCTGGATTGGAAGATCCGAACAAGGGGTTTTATCCCTTGAAACGTAACCCGAAAATCATAATTCTGGGCCGTTACACCCTTCATCCGACAAATTACCTATATTTGTTCTACTCGTCGATAGCTTCGTTTTGATATATTATAAGCCTGAATCCGATAACCGAGTAAAAAGTTATGAACATTTGAAAGTTAAACACAAATTAATTATTTCAAATGTCTTTTAATAAATCATGATGCTTTTATATTTTACTTAATTTGATATTTTGGTAATGTAATTCAACCTAAGTGCTTCGAAACAAGAGGTTATAATACTAAATTTGATAATTATATAAGAAATTATGCAAGTTTAAAGTTTGTATTTCTTGTTATACATTATTGCATGATAAGAGAACAACAAGTTGCATATGAATTTGTGGGTTTTAAACGATATATTTTTAGACGAAAAGAATGTTATAAATTAAAACGACATCGTTTTCTTTTTAAAGAGAAAAATAACTATATAGCAACTAATGACATAGTTTTAAACTAAAACCCTGCAATTTTTAATAAAAAAACATTGTGTTTTGAACTAAAAAAATCTTGTTTTGAACTAAAATATATCACCGTTTAATGTAAAATATTATAGTTATGCTTCTTTAAACTATAGAAAAATCTACCGAAAAATGAATAAACAATTTGTATAAAACTTCCCCCCCCGATAAATTTCTGGCTCCGTCCCTGCCTATATATATATGGGTTGGTTCGGGTGAGAACATCCCTTAGAGTGGGAACTAGGAACAATTCTGGGTCATCGATTTTGTCGAAATTAAGAGTTAAGATTAATAGTAATTTTCTTTTTTTTTAAGAAGAAAATCAGATGAGCCCCACAATCAATCCACTCACGCGCATGAACTCCCCACCCTATCTTTTCACTCTTTCATCTTTTTTTTTTAATGTACGCTATTAAATTAATTTTTTTTGCTTTGTTTTTTTTATAGATTTTTTTATGCTTCGTTTTATTTAGAGAAAATAACATTGTTATCAAAATATTTGTGCAGAAATTAATTTTTTTGCTAAACTGAAATTAATTTTATTATTGGGTTAAATTAGAAAGATTATATATATTTAAGGAGACTATTATTCGGTTAAAGTTGATATATTATTCGATTAAATTGTATACGGATCTATTAGTTTTGGAGATTTTATAAGAATAATCAACAAAATTGTACATTCTTGGGTGAGAGTAACCAAAAATTCATGTATAAGAGGACATTTGAAAAAAATTATATATGACTTAATAAACATTAATCGGTTAATTTTGAGAGATTATTCGGTTAAATATAGAGATTATTCAATTTATTATAGAGATTATTCATATATAAAAGGAAAATTATTCGATTAGTTTTGAGAGATTATTCGGTTTAATTATAGAGATTATTCGGTTAAATTATAGAGATTATTCAATTTATTATAGAGATTATTCTATTTATTATAGAGATTATTCATATATAAGAGGAAAATTATTCGGTTAGTTTTGAGAGATTATTCAGTTTAATTAAAGAGATTATTCGGTTAAATTATAGAGATTATTCAATTTATTATAGATATTATTCATATATAGGAGGAAAATTATTCGGTTAGTTTTGAGAGATTATTCGGTTTAATTATAGAGATTATTCGGTTAAAATAATAATTAATAAACTTGTACATTATTCGGTAAAATCACAATGAGTATTCATAAGTACGAGGATGTTTGAAACAATTATATATAAAGATTATATATTACTTTATGGGTGATTTTTATGAAAATTATGCATTATTCGGTAAATAAAAAACCATTATTCGTAGATAAAAATGCATTTTTTTAAAGTTTAAACCAAACTATGGAGAATAAAGTAATTATATATATATATATATATATATATATATATATATATATATATATATATATATACACAGTAGTTTTAAAAAATGGCAAAATGCAGTAAGAGAAATTTGTACTCAATATACCACAAAAGTTAACCTTTTGCAAAAATGTCTCTCCCCCATACAAAATTAGCTGAATGTCAAAAAGCAACATTTATTTGCAAAAATAACAAGTCACCTTTATCCATTATAGTGGGTTAAAATTTTTTGCCGGAGTTTGAAATTTTGGAGGTGTATTTGGGAGAGATTTAAGGCAAAGCAAAGGAGAGAGAGGAAGGGGGAGAGAGAGACAGAGAGAGAGTTCACAACAGCCGAACAGGAGAAGGAAGAAGGGGAAGTGGAGGCCTGAGGCTAACGGCGGCGGGGTGGAGGGCGGCGGTCATGATGGCTCTTCCTCTTCTCTTTCTCTATTTTTTTTTTATTTTGTGAAAGGGGAAATGGAAATGTGTGGAGGTCGGGTAGATTGCTGGAGATGGTGGGAGATTTGTGAAGGAAGGGTGGTGGAGATGGATGGAGGGGGTACACTCCGGCCACATCGGCTCTTTGCCTCGCCGCACACCAAGGTGAAGCGGAGGGTTGAACAGTGGAGGGTTGAACAAGGGTTAGTCTTATATTGGCTAAGAGATCGTAGTCAGTGACTAGAAAACAGTAGTTACTGGCTAGTAATAAGAGTAAATCATAACATTTTTTTTTTTTTTTTTGGCACGAGTTTGAAATTTTGGAGGTGTGTTTAGGCGGGATTTAAGGCAAAGCAAAGGAGGGAGAGGGAGGGAGAGAAAGAGTTAGTTCACAACAACCGAACAGGAGAAGGAAGAAGGGGAAGTGGATGCCTGAGGCTGACGACGACGGGGTGGAGGGCGGCGGTCGTGGTGGCTCTTCCTGTTCTCTTTTTTTTTTTTGGATTTTGTGAAAGGGGAAATGGAAATGTGTGGAGGTCGGTCGGATTTGTGGAGATGGAGGAAGATTTGTGGATGAAGGGTGGTAGAGATGGATGGAGGGGGTTCACTCCGATCACGGCAGCTTTTTGCCTCGCCGAACACCAAGGTGAAGCGGAGGGTTGAACAGTGGAGGGTTGAACAGGGGTTAATCTTATATCGGCTAAGAGATCGTAGTCAGTGGCTAGACAACAGTAGTTATTGGCTATGCAACAGTAGTTACTCGCTAGTAAGCGTAAATTGTAAATTGAGATCAAGATACGATGTAGACCCAACTTTACTTCGAAATATTTTTTTACATACACATATATAAAGTGGGTTTCTATAGATAGATAAAATTAAATTAAGTTCAAAAATAAATTTATTTTTTAATTTTAACAAATAAAAATGGTCAAAAATTAGTTTAAAACAATTAAAGTGGGTATCATTCTCTCCTCCTCTCTCTCTCCTACTTGGTTACCTTCAACCGGTTGGGAAGGTGTCCAAAATTTTTGGAAAAATGACATTTTGTCATTCCCATGCAAATTATCCCCCTTATGGTTATTTTTGCAAAGTTGGGTTTGATTTGGTATATTGGTGCAAATCATCCATGCAGTAATTTTATTTTATTGTAATTTTACCAAAAAAAAATGGCCAAGAAAAAATTACAGTAACTTTAAAAATGACAAAATTATACTCCCTCCGTTCGGCAAAACTTGTTGTTTACTATTCACGCACGCTTTTTTAGAATGATAAAAACTATATAAAATATTCATTTTTTTTAAAAAATTTTTGACAAGTTTGTACTAACTAATAATAACTACGAAATTGTTTAAAAAATTATACATATTATATAGTTTTTAGCTCCTAAAAAAGCGCGCGTGAATAGTAAAACGTTAAGTTTTGCCGAACGGAGGGAGTAGAGTTTAAAATACTCCGCATGTGCCAAGAAACAAACTTTTTTTTTTTAAAAAAAAAGCAATTTGAAATGATGAAGGATGAAAAACACTATACACGGCACTCAATCCTCCTATATCTTAAAGCTTAGACCTTTAGAGAGCAGTGAGACTATCCACGTGGAGCATCCTCCAATTTTTTTTCCATCTTTCCGTTTTTGCCCTTTTCTTCCTCTTTCTTTCTCCCGTTCTCTCTCCCACGATGTAAACTTCTTTCTTTCCTTCTTTCATACCTGAGACGGAACCGGACCCTCAAGCGATGCACCGTCGTCCATCTTTTCCGCCCATAATCCCTTTCGAAGAAAACACGATGAGTCTCGGGTACTGCCCCGACGATCTCCATTTCCAAGCCGCCGACTTGGCAAAAAATGGCGCCAGAGCGACGCTAGGGTTCGATCTAAAGGCCGCGCCTGTCGCCGACGGCCATGAAGAGGATTCTAGGGTTAGGGGTTAGATCTAGAGGCCACGCCTGATGCCTCATCCATCCACTAGTATTTGTTTGATTTGAAGATGTCATTTTTTTCCCAAAAAATTAGGGTTTAGGGGAACAATCCTCCTCAGTATTTTAAAGTTCATGTAAGATTTATAGGTTTCTTCTTTATTAATGTTTAGGGTTAATCAACTCCGATCCGCTTGATTTGGAATCGAAGAGCATGACGAGGACTACAAGCCTAATTTGGACGGGGAAGATGAAGATGCGGATGAATTGAGTTCTTCAGTCTTAGGGTTTCAAAATGACGACGATGATGAAGATTATGTCAATAATGGAGGGTCCAAAGTTCGATCTTGTAAATTGAGTACGCAGTTTAGCCATTTGATTCGAAGTTTTCATTTTTTGCTTTCCAGTGTTTGAATTGGATGGTTCAAGTTTGACATTTTGCGTTTGGGCCATTAGTTATAAATTAAGATGGGTGTAAAATTGTTGTATTTCTATCTCGGATGCTTGATTTAATTGGACCAGTCTACAGAGCAATGGATTCTTTTGTTGGGGTACGGGAGAAAACAAGTGTTCTTTTTGCCTATGTAAAATGATGATTCCAATTGTCTTATTAATTTGCTATGTAATTTTCTTTTATGCTCATATCCAAACACTAGTGGCTTCTGTTGTGATCAACAGTGATTCATTTTTTTTTAGTTTCGGATAACTTTTAGGAGGGAACATGTTTTCAACAAGAGAAGTATCACTGCTATTTTCCATTTGGTTTATTCTTGAATTTACTCTAAGAAAATAAGGCCATGTGGTTAATGAAGGTATTGTCGATTATATCTTCATAAAAAATATCTGGTCAGCAACTCATCCCGTTTCTATTCTGTTTAGGTACACTATTGGGAGACAGGTTTTTCCTGATGTATTTCTTAATGACGTAGCTAGCCCTGATGAGAATTGATTGCTTTTAAGCTTGAAACTAGCAGTTGATGTATTGATGCGTTTCCATTTAATTGTTTATTTATTCATACATGTATTTTTCGCACTTAAATGGAAATCTGAATGTTCATTACAGCTTTCACATCTATTATATGCTTATAGGAGTTATAGCGTATGTATTACTTAATGTTACTTTCTTCTTTATTTATGTGTGTCTGTTTCAAGTAGGTGGCTGAAAGAGGGGGTTGGGTGGAGTAGACATGTGTATTATCTAATAATATTCTTTAATAACAAATGAAACTCAGCTTAGCTATCTCCCTTCCTGTCGATTTGATTACATTGTTGTATTATTTGGTAAAGGTAACTATGAGAAGGGTAATTTTCTCTGCCAATTGTGAAGAGAATATGTACTACTGTAAATATAAGTTCAGTTGTTTGAATAATATGTGCTTTTCACACAAGAATGGTTTGTGTACGTTGGCTGTAAAGATGTGTGACGACTCTTTACGTGCATCATAGTTTACAAGTAACTGATTGGATCTCTTTGTGAAGTAAGTTCACATGGAAAAACTTCCTTTCTATTGACCACATTCTGTGTAATATATGAAAAATATATTGGAAACTTGTGCATGTAGTTAACTTTCTTGAATTTGTTTCTGCCTTTCTCATTTCTGTCCTCTTCCTCTTCTTCATCCTGAAGATTTTTTTGTTCTTAAGGTTGGGTTCTAAACTCATATGCAGCTTTCTAATTTTCGCATATCCCTTGTGCCAAAGGAATTGCTTATTTGTCCCCGACCTTTCCCACTATTTAAAAGTGTTGGGTGGGACAAGCTCTATCAAACAGAAGCTGCATTCATTCCACAAGTAAATGATTAAGTGATGATTTGTAGGTAATCTATGGATAAACTATGGGAATCTTCGAAGCCAGTACCTTCTGCGAGACAACCACATCTGTTGGATGAGGATTTAGATGTGTAAGATCAGGAAAAAGTAAGTTTTCTTGAACTTAGTTATTGTTATCTTAAATTCCAATATTTCTCCATCTTTTGTAGTCTATGCTCTTTATGGCATCTTGTGTTTTTTACTACACAAACAAGAAATTTAGGTGACTCCAATTTGGTGCAAATTAAGTACCCTATGTATTTGTGAACTTGGTACCATATTCATGCTTGTGTTTTTTACTGCACACGTCACGGGTTGTGGAAAATTCTACAGATGTGAAATAAAAATTAGAGCTCTCATATGTTTAACGTGATATGGGGGAAAAACAATTGAAATGAAATATTTGCAAAGTTCATTCTTATAATTTAGATTTGGAATACCGTGATCGAAGTTAATTCCTAATTTGTGGATAATTCCTTTGTGATATTTTGTTTTTCAAAATTTCAACATCATTTCAAATTAATTCAAATTAATTTCAAATTAAAAGATTGCAACCGCTTGATTTTGTACCTAAAAATTAGCTGAGATTTTTTTTTGTAACCATGTTTTTTAATCCATTTAATTTAATATTAGTAGTTAGTTACTAATTTCCAACCACGTTTATTCAGTTATTAAAAAAAACCACTCACGAATACCTTCATCAAAAAACAAAACTTACAATAACTGCTCTATATATTTGCTCACTGATTTTTCTCAATTCTTATTTTCACTTTCTACCTAGGTAAGTAGCTCATCTCTTCCCGTTTATCTATATTGTTATAAACGTTCACTCTCTCATGTTTTTCCTCTTTATATCTTTCCCCACGAACGTTCACTCCTTTCTGTCTTACGTCTCTTTATTTCCCTTCTTTATCTCTTTCGTCTCTTTAAACATGCTTCCCAGGTCTGTTTTTTTTTATGGGTATCATTTTTGTTGCGGAGTTTTTCTTATTGAAGCATTTGCTTCTTACCCCCAAATTGGGGAGTCTAGTGTTCTTTCTATTTCTCATTACAATTTCCTCGAACAAGATGGATTTGCATCGGTCTATCCAGATTCATTTCCCTGGGATGGGAATGTCGTGAGTAGGCATGTGATTCAAGCTATGTTAAATGTCTGCAATGTTCCCGAGTGTCTTCAAACTCTGTATGCAATCAATCACATAAGTGATTACATAAATGAGTGCATTTTTACATCAGGGTTTGATATTCAACGCGACTTAGTGCCGAATATTACAATTGTTGTTGACATATTTAGTGTGCATTTGGTAGATCATTCTGGTCATCTGCTTGAGGTGTTGCCTATTGACATTGACCCATTGCCTGATGTCAATGCTTTCTATGATATTGACATTGATGAATTCGAATTACCTCCAGATTGGTATTTTCCATGTATGAAATAACGTAGGGAATTGCTAATGGAATATGTGCCTGTACCACAACCTGCGTCAATGGAAGCTGTCAATTCGCTCCCTGTGGGATTGTTTTTAGAAGCAGCTGGTCAGTGCACTATATGTATGGAATAGGTGGATCCCACAACCATGCTCACCCGAATGCCATGTGGCACCTTTTCCATGAGGTTTGCATCCGTCATTGGCTCCAGGCTCAACACTTTTGCCCAATGTGTCGTTCTAAGTTTTCGATGGCTACCAACGATGCTCCTTGAGTTGTTGAACAATTGAAATGTTGTACAAACTAGGTTTAGGTTGTAAATACACGTGAATGTTTGTTGTCGGTGATCAGTAATATATATTACTTGATTTTGTGTTACCTTTTAGTTTTGTAATGTTTGTGTTACTTGATTCCAATATTTCTCATCTTTTGTTTGATGCAAATTAGGCACCCTATGTATTTGTGAACTTGGTACCATATTCATGGTTGTGTTTTTAACAGCACACATCACGGGTGATGGAAAATTCTATAGGTGTGAAATAAAAAGAAAAACATCTACCCACGTTTCAAAATAATTTTAAGTTGGAATTTAAAATTAATTTGAAAGATATAGAGACTTAATTTGTTAGTAAAGCATATCTACCCACGTTTACCTCTCAAAAACAAGTATCTACCCACGTTCATAAGTTTTTTTATCTTTCTTTTTAACCTTTTCATATATATTAGCAATATTAGCAATTTAACCGAAAATAGAATTTTTTCCACTAACTTCATGTACTTCCCACTAATTGAATTTGGTAGTTATTTATTCTGCTAGGGGATTTGGTAGTTTGTTTTTCTTTTTTACCTTCATTAAACATATCTACCCACATTCTTTTTTAGTATAGAAATTGAAGTTATCTTAATTTTCTACCCACGTTCTTTTTTAGTATAGACATGAAAGTTATCTTAGTTTTTTTTATTAGTATGGAAGTTACTTAGTTATCCCACTCCCTCACTCCCCCACTTTTTCTTATACACACATAAAACCTGGAAGTTACCTTCATTTTTCTTTATTAGTATGGAAGTTAGTTATTTATCTCAATCCCCCCACTCGCCTACTAAGCTCATAACGAGGCTTCCAATCCGAGGAACAAAAACCACAAAGAAGGTATTATATTTTTCCTAGTCATTTCTACATCAATTGAAGGTATCCTTCTACCTCTTTTTTTTTTTGGAATCATTGTTCAATTGTATGACTTCTTGAACTTATATTTTTCAGTTGATGCTCAATCGATTTCCGAACATCCATCCCAGAGTGCGAAGGTACGTTTACTTAAGTTTTTTCAGCAAACATGATGTGTTTCGAGTGAAAACATTTCGATATTTGTGTTGTTAATTTGAATTCGTTATTTGGTTACATGCTACTATTGTAGGAGGAAATCGAGTTTAAAATATAAAATATAAATCAAACCAGATTATGCCCACGCAAATAATTACAAGACTTCCTCCCGATGCAGTAGTGGAAAGTCAAGATCGATCCACGAGGAAGCGTGTCAGCGGATCCTAGGCAGCGTAGAAATCTCACAGAAGTCGACCACAAATGTCCTAGATCTCGAGTACAGCAACTCAACAGAAGATCGGACAGTCGAACAACGCAGCAACTCTCGACAGTTTTGGTCGAGATCGACAAAAGTTTACTCGAGATCGAGTAGGGTCTTCGTCGACGTCGGGTTGTCTTGGTCGATCACCTGCACACAGAAGCTACGACGACCTGGGTCGAAGCTCAGTAACTCGAGATCGAGGAGTGCTAGTCGATCTCGAGGAAGACAGAGAATAAAAGCGAAATAAAGTAAATGCAAAGGCTTTGGGAATTCGAACTAAACTGTATGAAAAGGACTTCCAAGATTGGGGTTTGCAACAACGATAACCAAGCATGCATAAGGCAGAACTAAACAGATAATCATGTGAATCGCATCAAAGGATCAAGCTTTCGCCTTTTCCAACATTTGGACAACTCTTTCAAGAAACCCTAATTGTCTCTACTGATTTTATGTTTATAATCCAAGTTGTTAGCACGGACCTCCATTAGATGGGTAATAAACACATAACAAGTAGTAGATGCTCAAAACATGATAAAAGTCGGATCTTTACCTCAAACATGCAGGGCTATCGTCGGGCTCGCCCCAACCCTAGAAGTGGGTGGACTACTCGCGCTTCATCGCAACCTCAGACATTGATTGATGAAAAAAAAACTTGCATTAAATCAAACAGAGCTTACAACCAAAGGAAGTCAATTCCGCTCTCGCTTCACCAACTCCTCTTGGCCACTCACTCTCTCTCTCTCTCTCTCTCTACAACTCCTACTAATTGCTGTGTGATTGAATGATCCCTAAAATCAGCCCCAAGAGCTTTATTTATAGCTTTCTAATCCTTGCTATTCAATGATAGAAATATCTATCTATATCTAAAACTATATCTAAAAGGCTTAATGATAAATAAAAGCAACAACGTAATTAAATCTAAATAAGGGAATTATATCTAAAGTAGGTAAGTCTCTTCATGTTGATAGATCTTGACTTCTATAGATAGAACTTGATGGATCTCGGATAGACTCGGCTTCCTTCGGCTCCAAGGAATCTCAATCCGAGTAGGATAGATGAAAACGCGTTACGCGGCTTCTGGAAGCTTCCTCGATTTCAAGTAAGTCTACTCGATCTCGAGTAGAAGTGACGTCGACTGGGCTGACTCGGCGTCTCGGGTTGCTGGTCCTCGACAGGCTCGGACATGGACCCTTGGGCGTCCTCGATCTTGAGTAAGCAACTCGATCTCGAGTTGGGTGGCTCATCGACTAGGTCTTCTGGTGTTGTCGAGCAACCTCTCTTCGACATGGCTCAGGTGCCGGCTTCCGGGTTCCTCGATCTCGAGTAGAGTGTAACCCGGCATGTCTTCGTCTTCGGCTTCTCGATCAGCTCCTCCTCGACCAGGCACTCCTTGGACATTTTTGGTCGATCTCGAGTAAAACTACTCGATATCGAGTAAATCTCTCAGCTTTCTGCTCTGTTCTTAAAACGCACTTTCCCGAGTCCTCGTTCGTCGGATTGACGCATATGACCATGCGTTGGAAAGCTCTTTCCGAGGGCTACAACTCTCATGAAGACATCAAAGCTTGATTCAGAACGAAGAATGGTGAAAAATGGCCTTTTCTCCAGCTGCACCATTCTTAGCTTCTCCATGAGTTTCCTTTAAGCTCCAAAGTGCGTCTGATTTCTGCAAAATATAACCAAAACTTGTGTAGACCTCCATATATTGCAAATAAGTGTAAACTACACAGATTCTGTATTATTCTAACCCAAATGCATGAAATGCATGCAGAAAACGATATAAAAGTAACTATAAAACATGGCAAATTAGGCTCACAACAGCTACAGGTTTCAAAGGGCACCACCCGTAGATACCATCAACACCTTAGATGGATCCTCAAAGAAAATTTGGACAATTAGGAGAAGGATTACCATTCTTTGGACAACGTCTTATCGAGACTCTAAGGACTTCGACGGAATTCAACTTATTATCATGGATGAAGTGGTTATAAACATCGAAATGTTTTCACTAATGTAGTGTATAAAGAGGTTTTTCACAACGTATAGTTTGTAGAAACTTGTGTTGAGGAGATATGCATGCAGATGTTATGGCTCAGTTGATTATTATTTGCGTGCATTGTGGTTGATTTATTTTACTTTATCAAACCATGTTAAAATAATTTATGTGTCGCTCCTTCTTGTATCATATTAGTCGAAGGTAAGGTTCAGTCGAATACTATGTTTTATACATCATTACTATGTTAAAAATCCCGTGCGTAGCGCACGGGCTATAGGCTAGTTAGGTTAGAAAGTGAGAAAAAAAATAAAACAGAAATTCAAATTTAATCTCTACCCTTGATTTCATCCAACTTAATGGCTCAGATGTGTTCCTAGTTCTGACCCTCAAGGGTGTTCTCATCCGATCCATACTATATATATATATATAAAAATTATCACCAATAATAAATTGATAATAATTTAAAGTTTTTTTCAGAAAATTAAATATAAAACCAAGTAAAATGCGTAAGACAAATAAACAATTATAAAAATAAATTCTTTTATTAAATATTATTGGGATTTTATATAGTTAAAAATTTACCCAAAAGAAGAAAAAATCTATCTGATTTGGTAAAATGAATAACCACTTAATTTCGTTTATAATTAGATGAAATCTTCCATTGAAATATTTAAAGGAAACTATTTTAACCTTCATACTTTAATAAAAAATATAATTAATATAAAAAAATATGTAGTATAATTATAAAGAAACCGCACAAAAGTGCAGGCAATAAGACTAGTAAAATACTAAAATATAGGCTTGAAGTGACCTCTGGAGCGATTCACATACGTGGAATTTTCTGGGTTAAAACATGATTATTTTTGCATATGTGTTATATTATAGATTAAAATGGTATTATCTTTTTGGGCACATCAATTGATAAGCTAATATAGTTAGGTAAAAAACTTAACTTTGTGCCCGATGGTGCTATTGTTAATGCTGCTCAGCGTAAGTGTGCGAAGTATCGGGATTTGCTCACGACTGCTAGTTATGGTTTCCTAACCTTCTCATTCTCTTCATTGGGGGAGTTAGATACGGATGTTGTTGTTGTAATGGCCCAGAATTATGATTCCCAGGTTACGTTTAAAGGGATGAAACCCCTTGTTCGGATCTTGCAATTCAGGTACGGGTCGAGGTTTCAAACTCATTTTAAGATTAGTAAAAAGTGGGATTTCAAACCCTAAAATCTCGAAGGGTCGTTGGGTACCCTTAACCTGGCCTAAGACTATATCGCAAAATTCAATTCAAATGAAAGTAAAACGGAAACAAAGTTCGGATACAAAGCGCCACAGCAGGGCCGGGTCAAAACCAAAATATAGGCGAATGGTTACCATTTTACCAAGTTAGAAAGTTAGCCAGATTCTTCAGTTCGCCAAAGGATTTCCCGTCACAGAAGCAAGGAGCAAGCAATGATAGGTACCTAATACTATCCACGAAGTCCGACCCGGTAATCGCCTGCGGGTTCTCTGACCGCGCTGAGGCCATATAACATGCCTATACCTAAATAAAGGATGGCTAATGCAGTACGGAATTTAAATCACATAAGCATGCTTTGACAGTTATAATATGCATAAAAACTGTAAAGGGCCCAAGGCAATGCAAAGTGGCATATCCCTCTCCTACCTCTGCACCCATTCCCGTTAGTGCAGAGCCTGGCCATTCGGTGCTATAGCATAGCAATTCCTCGTGGTGGTGCACAGACCACGGAATAAACATCAACATAAAGTCACCAAGCTTGCCCGGTGGTGCTGGGCTATAGTAACATGCTCATATTGACTCGATTGACTCAGGGCACCCGATGAGGCTGGGCTACCCTATGACCCTAGCAAAGACTCTATGACTATCACAAATAACGGCCGTTCTGTTTCAAACACACATAGTAACCACATGCTCAGTTTAATGCAATCCTAGCATGATACTATATGGCATGCTTTAATATGCAACAAAACTACACATCACATGACACATCAGGCAGAAGGTCCAGGTTACTGAGTAAGTCTCGTAGGATACTTACCTGAGAATGCATAACATCAAAATAAAGCAAACAAGGGCCCAACTCCCAAGTACAAGTCCAACCGCAATCCAACAGCAACACACACCTATCATCAAGCCATTTCCATAAGCTACTGACTAACATTCATACGCACATAGCCCAAGTGCTCAACATCCTTAAAACTAACCGATAGTAAAACCATTTTTCCAAAACCTTTCTACTACGATCAACATCAACCAAAATCATTTTTCCAATCAAACCCATTGATAAAATCATACCAACCATATTTTTCAAACCCTTAAATCCCAATTTAAGTCAACTCATATTCAATATAATTTCTCAATCATATTTGTCCAAATCAAATCTTATTCTAACGAAATATTCCGGCACTTGAAAATGTTTTCCAAAACACTCTTTTTGAACACAAGTTCAAATAATACATCTTAAATCTCCAAAAGTTATAGATTTCACGTAACCCATAACAAATCAATTTATCTAAATAATTAAATAATTAATATTTAAAATAAATAAATAATATCATATAGGTAGATATAGCATCACATATAACGACCCAATATTATAATAACATAATATAATAACACCATCAACAAAAGCTTAACAACCGAACTTGAACCCGGACCGACCCACATGAAAGAAAGAAAGGAAAGAAGAGGAAGCCCAAACCGGAAATGGAAGAACCCGACCCAAGAAGAAAAGAAGGGTGAGACTCGACCCAAGCCCTCGAAGCCCTTTCCTCGCCGATTTGCAGCAAGAGCGCCGCCCTCGAGCACCGGAGTCGTTCTCGGCGTCACCACTTGTTCGAATTATGATTCTCAGGTTACGTTTCAAGGGATGAAACCCCTTGTTCAGATCTTGCAATTCAGGTACGGGTCGAGTGATAAAGCTTATAAGAGCGCACTTCCAAGGGTCAATAATCGAAAATGAGAGAATGGAGTCCAAAGCGACCTTGGGGCGAAACGAGGGAGAAATAGCGCGTCCGAGGCTCCGACGTACTCCGTGGTGATAGAAAAAGACTCTTCTGAGACTAGGGAGGAGAGAAAATGAGTAAAAGAGGGATTTTGCAGGATTAGAAGCGAAAACAGAGAATCAATTTGTTTACCTTTTCCGGAATGAAACAGGACGAGAATAAGGGGGGCAGCTCACGGTGGCGGTGGTGGCTCCGGCAGAACAGGGCCGATGAGAGGTTGCTCACGAGGAGCAGAGAACTCGGAGGAGGAGGTAGAGCCCCTGGACGAGTGTGGGTTGTGTTTTAAAAGGGAGAAACTTGGAGAGAAAGGGGGGGATGGGGATGTAGGTGAAAGGAAATGGGTGTGTGGAAGTTCTGGGCACCAATTCAAATAAAAGGAGAGACTTCAGGGGGTGTTGATTCTCTTCAGATTTGGCATGGGCAGAGCCTGATTTTCCATTAGCATTTTGCCAAAATTGGAGGGGGAAAGAAGCCCTGAAGGGTTGAAGGTGGAGGCAGTGTCTAGCTAAGAATTGGAAGGGAAAGAGTTGTTGCTCTGCAGGCAGATGCCATGGACCGAGAGAGAGAGAGAGAGATAGAGATAGAGAGAGAGAGAGAGAGAGAGAAGAAACTAGGGAGGAGAATGGTCCTTACAAGACCCAATTTCATAATACCCGGAACCCGCTATATCGACGTTATCTCGGCCCGCTTAAAATTTTAATAAAATTTTCCGAATCTAAAAATAAATAATGAATCTCAATATAAATTCCAATCTCAAAGTAAGAAGGCCGGAATAAAATCTGTTGGAATTAAACTTTAAAACGATGCCGGAATCATTCATAGTGATTTTAAATCGGAAGTTGTGCTCGAGGACAAGTTTTTCTCAAATTTTATATCTCAGATATAAAATAATATACTTTAAATTAAAATAGTATTAAAATAATATTTCGGTCTTTACATTCATCCACCTCTAAAAACAAGTCTCGTCTCCGGGACTAAAATTATTCTAAAGTAAGGAAAGAAATTTTAAATTGGTGAGTCCAAGGATCATGTCATTGATCCCGTAAGCACCTCATAAGTGCCCCTATGAGATCCTCACAGTATCTCGTCGTGATCATAATACTACCAATTTGTCGTAATAAGGATTTGATATGGGGCCCTATCATATCCTTATCTCGACTTCTCGGTTTATATCATAACTCAAAAACATCGTAAGGAAATCCAATTCCGAAAGTTCCATAAAGTGTTGTAATGCGAACAAGGCTATGAAATTGAAATTGAAATTCTTGAAATTCTCAATAGTGCTTGTTCCCTTAAAATCCCATTTAGTCCTGATAAAACCGTTCAAATCTTTAAACCCTATGCTAATCAACCAAGTCCAGATCTCGAGAGATGGAACCATCCACCTCTAAGGGATAATCCCTTATTTCCTTCCTAGGTTCCAAATTAAGCAACATCATTCATAACTCAACAAGGATCGTAACCAAAAGTGTCGTCTACTCAGCATAATATCATAAGCCATCTCTCACGTGGCAAGCCTCAAAATCTCATCATCGTCTCAACCATCGCCATAACATGATCGTCTAACATAAACATAAACATGCCAACAAGGCTCAAGTACCAAAAGGACAACAAGTCTCAACATACTAGAAGTCATGAGTCATAGCAACACATGTACTACCAAAAGTATATCGAACATCATCGAGCATGTCATCACACAAGCTGGGAGAACCGATCTTCAGCATCACCTCAACACAGAGTCTGCATATAAAATAAGCAATCATAAGCACATCATCATAGAGACACGCATCCATCCCAAAATAAAAGACCACTAGACTCACCACTAGGGTCACGAGGTCAAGGATAGGTCAACACTCGGCTCGACATAAGAGCTCAAAAGCTCGTCTATGACACCCCAGTAACTCGCTCTCAGGCTATCTTCAGCCTCCCAGGTGGCCTCGTCAGGGCCCCTCCTAGACCACTGAATAAGAAGAAGATGTACCTCCTTGGTCCTCAACTTCTTGACTCGACGGTCAAGTACTCGAACCGAGGTCACTACGTACGTGTGGTCAAGCTCAATGTGAAGGTCGGAATAATCTAAGATACATGACTTGGGTCAGGGATATACTGTCACAACTGAGACACATAGAACACATTGTGCACGCCGGCCAACGATCTCAAAAGGTCCCACAAACCAAGGGCTCAACTTGCCCTTCATGCCGAATCGACGAACTCCTCGGGTCGGCGATGCCCTAAGCCAAACGTGTGATCCCACCTCAAACTCGAGCTTTGTTCGTCGACGATCTGCATACTTCTTCTTTCTGTCCTGGGAGACCCTCATGTGCTCTCGGATGCGCCCAATCTGATCAACTGTCTCTCGGACCACCTCGGGTAGCGAAGCTGTGGTGTCGGCCGGCTCATCCCAACACACTGGCGACTTGCATCACCTCCCATAGAGAGGCTCATACGGGGCAATCCTAATCGACGAGTGGTAGCTGTTGTTGTAGAAGAACTCCACCAGTGGCAGATATCTGACCCGACGATCGCCCCACTCTAGTACACAAGATCTCAAGAGATCCTCCAAGGTCTGAATCGTCCGCTCACTTTGATCGTCTGTCTGCGGGTGGTAAGCTGTACTGAAATGCAATCTACTCCCCAATGCCTCATGAACCTGTCGCCAAAACCTCAATGTGAACCAGCCATCTCGGTCTGAAACGATATGCTTTGGAAATCCGTGGAGTCTCACAATGTGCATGATGAACAAATTTGCTAATCTCGCGACGGGCCAAGTCTCCTAAATGGCTATGAAATGAGCCGACTTGGTCAATTTGTCGACCACAACCCAAATGGCATCAAATCCTCGGATGTCTCTCCACAGCCCAGTGACAAAGTCCATGGAGATGTCTGTCCACTTCCACTCGGGAACTAGAAGCGATCGCACGAGCCCACATGGCCTCTGATGCTCGATCCTGACCTGCTGGCAAACCTGACATCTTGCAACAAATCCCGTGATGTCTTCTCGCATCCTCTGCCACCAATAGGAGTTCCTCAAGTCATGATACATCTTATTCGTCCCTGGATGGACTGAATAAGGACTTCCGTGGGCCTCCTGCATGATCTTCTGCCTCAAGTCTGTGGTAGACGGCACTACAATCCTCCTCTAAAAGGTAAGTAACCCATCTGGTCTCTTTGCAAGCTTACCGGCTCGTCCCTGAACCATCTGTTCCCGCAAAGCTGCTATCTCGAGACACTCTACCTGCTCTCTGCGGATCTCCTCTGTCAACTCTGACTGAATCTCTAAAAAGGATAACTGGTCGTGCTCTCTCTAAATCCAAACCTCTATGCCACATGACATCAGCTCTGCCTGCAAGCTTTGCTGTGTCGTCAGTCGAGCCACGGTCACCTCCTGATGAGTCTTCCGACTGAGCGCATCAGCCACCACATTGGCCTTCCCTGGAGGATAGACAATATCCAAATCGTAGTCCTTCAGGAGCTCTAACCAGCGCATTTGCCTCATGTTGAGCTCCTTCTGTGTGAAGATATACTTCAGGCTCTTATGATCCGTCATCACCTTGCACGAGGTGCCATATAGGTAATGCCTCCAGATCTTCAGAACATCGACAACTGCAGCCAACTCCAAATCATGAGTCAGGTAGGTCTCCTCTTCGGGCTTCAGCTGGCGTGAAGCATATGCAATAACCACGGGGATATCATCGATGAAGACGACCACGAACCGGTCAAGATATTCTATGAACACTCTGTTCATAAGCTCCATGAAAGCTGCGGGGGCATTGGTCAGCCCAAATGGTATGACCACAAACTCATAATGCCCATAACACGCCCTGAAGGCGGTCTTCGGAACATCCTCTGCATGAACTCAGATCTGATGATATCCGGACCTCAGATCAATCTTCGAGAACACCACGGCACCCTGTAGTTGATCCATCAAGTCGTCGATCCTTGGAAGCGGGTAGCGGTTCTTCACCGTCGCCCGGTTAAGCTCGCGGTAATCGATGCACAGTCTCAGCGAACCGTCCTTCTTCTTCACGAATAGCACCGGAGCTCCCCATGGTGATGCTCTCGGACGAATGTACCCCTTCTCTGCCAGCTCCTCTAACCGCGCCTTCAGCTCTGCCATCTCAGTCGGCGTCATACAGTAAGGTACTCGGGAGATGGGCCTGGTGCCCGGCTCTAGCTCGATCGCAAAGTCCACCTCTCTCGGCGGCGGCAGTCCTGGGAGATCATATGGAAAGACATCGGCGAAGTCACGAACTATCAGCACGTCGGAGATGCTGGGCCGATCTCTATCCACCTCTAGGGCATAACACCAGAATCCCATGCAACCCTAATCGAGCAATCTCAAAGCTCTGACGGCGCTAATCATCGCCCCATTCCTCTTGGGGTCACTACCCCAAACCTGGTGCTCCGAACCATCCTCGGCCAAGATAGACACGGTCCTCATCCGTAGATTGATGATCGCCCCATAGTCGTCCATGAAGTCCATCCCAAGAATCACATCATAGGTCTGCAGTCCCAAAACGATGAGGTCGGCAGGCCACTCACGCTCACATATACGGACAGGGCATCCTAAGATCTCTCGACATGTCGTAGCCCTAACCCCATCCAGCATACCCACAAGATAGGTCGGACCTCTCGTGCAGCTCAGGCTCAGCCTAGCGACGCACAACTTTGCTATAAAGGAGTGAGTAGCACCTGTATCGAACAGAATAGACAAGCAAGCACCATAAAAAAGTATAGTACATGAGGTGCTCGGAGCGGACCGGTCGTCTCCTCTCATTTGAAATATGCGGGGCAATGGGGGCAATGCAGAACCAGAACCTCCCGACGTCTATCCTCTCCTATATCCTGACCCAGATGGCCCGACTAACGATGTTCCTCTACTAGAATCAGATCCGGACGATCCACGACCTCTCCCAGCTGAACCTCGACCTCGACATCCTGATCGACCTCCGGATGATGCACCACCTCTCCCCTGCCCCTAGGGATATGTCTGGGGTGGGGGCCGAGGAGTGGCGGGGAGTTTCTGTGCTGACGGTTCCGGTGGGGTCCTACCACCCTGAGGACAACGGGCTGCTTTGTGTCCCATATCTCCGCATGAGTAGCATCTGATGGAGCGACTCGGACAGTCCCACTAGTAGTGTCCTGGCTTAGAACATCCAAAGCAAGTGACGCTCCGGACGCTAACATCTCTCCTGGCTGCTGGGGGTGCGGAATACGTCGGAGCCCTCGTCAAACCTCCTCTGAACCCTCCTCGAAATGCTCCCTGTGATCTCCCATCTCCTCTAGGGTCAGCCGGTCTCGACCTCTTCGCCTCAGGGCGAGAGGGGGCATAAACAGTCTTTGTGAGGATCTTCTGCTAAGCGTACATCTAAACTACCTCCAGGAAGCGGTCAAAGGGCACATCTCCCAGGCTCGATGCATGCAGGAGAACGTCTGGTGGCAGCCTCATAGACAACATGTGGATGCGGCTCTTGTCGGTGGGGCAAAGGCGAGCACAATGGACTAGCTCCCTCTTGAACTGACAGATGATCTCAGAAACCGTGCGGGAGGGGTCGTAGGCAGCACGCATGAAGGTAACCTCTCTCATCGTCTGTGTTCCTGGCGGACGAAACTCTTGAAGTAGCAGGGTATGAAACTCGTCATATGTCCACTATGTCCACTCGTCCTTACAGGCTAGCTAGCGTAAGAAAGCATCATCTCTGAGAAGACCTGGAGAAAGCCGCTAACGCTCGGAGATGGGGGCGCCAATGAAGTCAAGTATGATGTTAATCTACTGCAACCAAGCCTCTATATCCTCTCTGGGTCCTCCCAAAAAGTGCGGCGGGCTGCAATGGCTCAGTGCTTGAACCCAGTCGACGCGCATCCCAGGGCGCGCGGCGACGACGTCTAGCCCTACCGGCTGCTCGATGAGAATCTCTCTCTCAGGCTCCACTGGCTGTCCGGTGGGGATCTCGACCTCTGGTGTGTCTGGTGGAGGATCCACGACCAATCCTCGCAGCATCTCAATCAAGGCCGCCCTATCCATCTGTCGCATAACCTCCTCTGGCTCAGGAGACGGGATGTCAGCGTCTCTATCTATAGCAGCAGCCTCAACTCGTCGAGGTCGTCCTCATCCTCTACCCACTGGGCCTCCACGCCCAACCGCCCCACGTCGTGCGTCAACCATACTGATGCATATTTAAGGTCTAATTAACACTCAGCAAAGAAGCACACGGAGACGGTTTTAATGATCTTCTTCGGAGAAGATCGCCCTCAGGCCCAATTGGAATATAGGAAAACACATCAAGCTACCTAATGCCGCTCTTCAATGAGCGACTGACCGGAGGGGCAAAACCTCACGATCCTACCTAACTTGCCACTCCAACCACCTTGTGCAATCTCCTTGGAGTCTTCCGGTCCCTCTGTAAAGAGCAAGCTAGTATTTTGCCTACCCATTCCCGGCTACATCCAATAGGGATGGTACTACCGCCCTTCTACCCTCTCGTTCCCCATTTGGTTGGTTTTCCTTATTTTATAGCAAATAGTGTTCATTACTTAGTCCGATTTAGGTTAGACATCTTAAGTTCATTTGGCCCCTTTAAATCCTTTTCAAAAGTCCTTGAAATTCGTGGGCGGTTTGCAAAACCTATACTCGACCCTTGTGTACCCGAATTGCAAAACCTCGCTCTGATAACAACTTTGTAATGGCCCAGAATTACGATTCTCGAGTTACGTTTCAAGGGATGAAACCCCTTGTTCGGATCTTGCAATTCAGGTACGGGTCGAGTGATAAAGCTTATAAGAGCGCATTGCGCACTTCTAAGGGTCAATAATCGAAAATGAGAGAATGGAGTCCAAACCGACCTTGGGGCGAAACGAGGGAGAGATAGCGCGTCCGAGGCTCCGGCGTACTCCATCGTGGTCGAAAAAGGTTCTTCTGAGACTAGGGAGGAGAGAAAATGAGTAAAAGAGGGATTTTGCAGGATTAGAAGCGAAAACAGAGAATCAATTTGTTTACCTTTTCCGGAATGAAACAGGACGAGAATAAGGGGGGCAACTCACGGTGGCGGTGGTGGCTCCGGCGGAACAGGGCCGACGGCAGGTGGCTGACGGGGAGCAGGGAGCCAGGAGGAGGGGGTAGAGCCCCTGGGCGAGTGTGGGATGTGTTTTGAAAGGGAGAAACTTGGAGAGAAAGGGGGAGATGGGGATGTAGGTGAAAGGTGATAACTACCTCCCTTGATGAAAATCGGAATAAGTTTCAAAGGCCTTGACAGTATGTCTGTGTCAAAGGTCTTGGAGCTTTAACAATGTTGATGAAATACAAAACTTGTTCTATATATTATTATGTCCGAATATTATTTAGTATTATATACTTCCATTATATTATATGTCTAACTAACCTTTCAGGAAGTATTATTCGAATTACTTCGTTCCTTATGGTGCATATTGAGGAGATCCAATTTGGAGAGATCATGTCTTCGAAGTGTCAAAAAATAGAAGATCCTTGGGCGCGCCATGATCCGAACTAGCCGTTGTTGAAGATCCTTAGGCGCCTTGTTGCTTCTTTATAAAGGAAAGGAAGAAGAAGAAAGAACACACGTGTTGAACACAAGCTTTCATTCATTCAAGCGAGATCTGTCTTCCAAGGGTACTCTCTGCTAGCGCTCAAGAGTTTGTTATTTCTTTTCAAAGCCTTTGAGAGTTACACTGTGAGCGTATAGGAGAGAGGCTTCTCGGTGAGCTATTAGGATCCTAAGCTTTGCGAATCAATAAAGCCTTTTGAATCCTAGGGTTGTGGAAGAACCCTAGGCGGGGACGTAGGCCAAGTTCGTGTCGAACCTCGTAAACAATTACTCGTGTCCTTTGTCTATTGCTTTACCTTATTTTCGCACTTGGTTGGATTGTCTAACTTTGTGATTCAGGTTTAATCTCAAAGGATTTTATACGAGCTCCAAAAGTCTTGAGACTTTCAGCGAAAAACGGGCATACTCTATTCAACCCCCCTTCTAGAGTATTTCTATATTACCTCGTTTTATATTATCGAACCTTCAATTCGTATCAGAGCTTTACTCGCTGCTTTTGATCTAACAATCTTGTGAGTTTTCGATCATGTCTGGTGAAGCAAGCGGAGGATTTGCACAGGGAAGGTCCACGAGCAGACCACCACTCTTTGTAGGAAATAACTTTGTCCACTAGAGATCTTTGATGAAGATGTTCATCATAGACCAAGATCTAGAACTTTGGAACATTATAGAGAATAGTCCAAAGATTCCAGAGAAAGATGGACCAAATGATACCAAAATTGCAAAGAAGGATTCTGAATACAACCAAGCAGATCTTGAACTCGTCTCCAAAAACTACAAGGCTATTAACTTACTTTATTGTGGTCTTAACACTAATGAGTTTAACCGTATTTCATCTTGTAGGTCAGCTAAAGAGATTTGGGATAAACTGGTCGTCACCTATGAAGGAACCGACCAAGTGAAAGACACCAAGATCAGCATCTTCCTTCGAAAGTATGAGCTCTTCAAAATGAAGTCTGATGATTCAATCAAGGCCATGTTCACACGATTCACAGAAATCACCAAAAACCTTGACTCTCTCGGCAAGAGCTTTACCAACGTTGAGAAAGTGAGGAAGATATTGAGGTGCCCCCCAAAAGAAAAATGGGGTCCAAAAGTAACAGCTATAGAGGAAGCACAGGACCTCACCACTTTACCCCTTGATGACTTGCTTGGGAAGCTGATCACGCATGAGATGATCCTTAACGAAGACGATGGAGAACTTCCAGCGAGCACTAAGAACTTGGCACTCAAGTCTAAGAAGGATGAGCCTAAAGATGGATCTGATTCCGAACATGAGGATGACGATGAGAATGATCTTTTTGCTCTTATCACAAGAGGCCTTGCTCGAATTCTCAAAATGAAGAAGCATTTCAACAACAAGGATGGATCAGAGTCTTCAAAATTTCGAGGTAAGCCTCAATACAACAAGTATGAAAAGAAGACTAAACCTTTGTCTTGTTTTGAATGTGGTGAAACAGATCATCTTGTGAAGGACTGCCCTCAAAAGACAAAGAGCCAGTCCAAGAAGGGTGACAAATGGAAGAAGAAAGCCATGGTGACAACTTGGAGCGATTCTGACTCTGACTCCGATGATGAGAAGGCCAATATTTGTCTTATGGCCTCAAAAGATGAATCCCACGTTGAAAAGCTTGAAGCTACTGTAAGAGAACCTATGGCAAGTCCAAAAGAGGTATTATCGGAATTCCTTTCCAATATGATTGCCAATGAAGAGAAACATATTGCCCAGACTAACATTCTTATTAAGAGAACTGTGGATCAGGAAAGAACTATTGAGGATCTGTCTATGAGGGTTAAAAGTCTTGAAGCTTCTTATTCAGGTCTTGACATTAAAGTCAACACGCTTGACTCAGAGAAATCTGAACTCAAGCAAGATCTCTCCTCTCTAAGAAATGAGCATCATGACTTAGAGAACGAGAAGATCTCCCTGAATAATAAGATTCAAGACCAACAGACAGCCCTCATAAGTTTTACCAAATCCAAAGGCACTCTTGATAGGATGTTGGGTGAGCAACAAAGTTCTCTAAACAAAAGTGGTATTGATTACAATCCAAGGTTTTTAAAGAAGCAACACATTACCACTTTTGTGAAGGCAAAAGGAAGCAGAACCTTTCCTATATGTCACCACTGTGCTAGAAAGGGACATGTAAAAGAGACCTGCCCCTATAGAAGAAAGGATCCATATATCATTCGCAATATATTTCCTGTTCATTTGAGAAAAGAACGGATAACACAAGTTTGGGTCCCAAAAGGCACTATTTTACCAAATATGGTTTATCCCAATAATGGATCCAAATTTGCTTATTGGTCTAGCCACAAAGGTTGATGTTTGTCTTGCAGGAAATCACCAAGGTGAAGGAACATAAATGGATTATTGATAGTGGAGGCTCAAGGCATATGAGTCGAAAGAGTTCTCTCTTTCATGATCTAAAGGAGCAATCCACGGGAACAATCACTCTTGGTGACAAAGGAAAATGTGACATCGTTGATATTGATTTAACAAGAAAAGATGCATAGTGTGCAGAGAAGATACGGGTGAAGTTATATTGACTGCATATCGCTACAACAATATATACGCTATAAATGCTGATCAAGTGGCACAAGGAAGCTTGACCTGTCTAAAGGCTTTGACGGACGATCCAAAGCTCTGGCATAGGAGACTTGGTCATGTAAGCCCACATACACTGCAGAAGCTTGTGTCCAAAGGGCTTGTAAGAGGGCTACCTGAGATGGACTTCAAAGGTATTGATATGTGCAATGCATGCACACGAGGTAAACAAACACGTAGCTCTTTCAAACCCACAAAGGTTGTACGTTCTTCTAGACCCCTTGAACTTTTACATATGGATTTATGTGGTCCTATGCGAGTCAAATCTCCCAATGGTAAAAAGTACATGCTAGTTGTTGTTGATGATTTCTCTAGATATACTTGGGTTGCATTTTTAAAAGAAAAATCAGAGGCCTTATTTGAGTTTTCAAAACTTTGTAAGGAGTTGCAAACTTTAAGAAACGAGCCCATAGTGTCAATTCGGAGTGATCATGGTAGGGAGTTTGATCAACTCCACCCATAACTTTTCTGCTCCTAGGACACCTCAACAAAACGGGGTTGTGGAACGAAAGAACCGCACCTTAGAGGATATGGCCAGGACTATGCTTTTAGAAAATGCATTACCTAAAACCTATTGGGATGAAGCTATTAACACAGCTAACTATATTTTGAATCGTTGTCTTATTCGTTCCATCTTAAAGAAAACTCCTTATGAAATTTTCAAAGGCCGCAAACCACTTATATCTTATTTTAAACCCTTTGACTGTACATGTTTTGTTTATAACAATGGAAAAGATAACATTGGGAAATTTGATGCGCGTAGTGATGAAGGTATATTTCTTGGCTACTCCACGAGTAGCAAAGCTTATAGAATCTTCAATAAAAGGACCCAGTTAGTTCAAGAAAGTATACATGTTATATTTGATGAATACAATGACGGTTCTTTGAGTGAAAGTGTTGCAGATATAGATATTAACATCCATGCAGAGAACGAGTGTAAAGGCTCATGTTTAAAAATATTATTTTATAAATTATAATTTAACTTCAATATTAAGATTGTGGGATTTCGCCAATTTTTAAAACCTCCGTCCTCGATCAAAATGATTTTTTTTATTTTATTCGAAGCAAATCCCGACATTTGAACGTTGTTAGAATTTAATAGTGGGATTTTATAATTTAATTGTGGTATAATTCTTGCAAATTTTAAAAATACCGGGTTGATTTTATAATTTAACCCAATTTTTCTAACCCTAATTGAAGATGTATCTATACCCTTTGGAAATGCTTAGCCGCCATCCTCTTGTTGCTCTTTTCCCCTTCGTTTCAGATCTGAGTAGGGAGCAGCTCTCCTTCACTCATCTTCCTCGGCTCCCATGGCTTCCTCCGTCTCTCTTTCTCGTTTTCTGTCGCCCCTGCTCGGCCTCCTCCCTCCCTTTCTTTCACCTCTAGCGGCCACCATTTGGAGAGCTGTAACCGAGCTTTCGAAGCACTGCTCGTCCCTTATCTCGCGTCTCTCGCCATTGCTGCTACTGGAGCCTTAAGCTTTCCTCCGGGCCTCCCACGTATTCCCCGTCTGTTCGATCTCCCTTCCTCTTCCGAACTCGCTGTCTCCCCCACCAAATCTCAGCCTCCTTCCCCGTTTCCTTGACCTCCAGATCCGAGATCTCTCGTAGCGGAATCAACCCTGAACATCGGAGCTCGCGCCGCCTCCTTCTTTCCGGAGCCCGTACATTACTGACGAGGAGCCAAGTCCTCTCTCACTCTCATCCTTTTGTCGAGACCAACGCCGGTGGCCATCGAAGCTGCGCATAGGATCGATGACGCCGGCTCCTTCCCTCCCATGTCGCTTAAGGTGGTCGGATTTAGAGCCGCTGCCCTCATCTTCACCTCTCGCCTCCATCTTCTCGCGCCATCTCCGTCGTCGATGACCACCGACGGGTGCTTTCAAGGCTGTTGCATCTTCATCAACGCTCCTTCTCGCCTCCAGAATCCGAGCCGCCGCCGGAACCGACGCCCTTGAACCCGAGCCCTTCCTCTGCTCTCCGACCTCGTCGTCCGTCGGGATTCTGGGTATACCTCCTTGGACCCCTCTGGGCTTGATTTTGTTTGATTTTGAGCGGCCTGAGTTGGGTTGATTAAATTGGTTTCGGATGGATTGATTGAATATGTTTTGCTACCTTATTGTTGTTAATTTGGTCTAATTCATTTACTCACTTGCTATTGTTAATTGTTATTACTAGTAGCTGGATTGGTCCGTTTTATTGATCAAATGGGTTCACTAATTTTTTTTTGGCCAAATTGCAGAAAACCACCCTTTAAATAGGCTGTTTTGCGTGAAACCACCTTTTAAAATGAAAATTGCAGAAAACCATCCTTTAAAGCTGTTTTCTTTGCAAAGTCACACCCATACCCAATTTTTGTTAACTAAATGTTAAAGTGCATGAAAATCAATTATATCCCTTATTTTTATTATTATATTAATTTAACCAATCGGTATTAATTAATTTTTACCTTTTAACATGTTTTTCAAAAGTAATTTTTTTAATAAAATATCATTTTTAAATATAATTTCACACTTATTAGTAAAAACACTATATAAAAAATTGATATGATTTATGTTTTATATATTTTAAAAAGTGTACTCCGTATATTAATAAAGGGTTACTCAAAGAAAATAAATTTTTAAAAAATGATATGTTATATAGTTTTTATTATTCTAAAAATATGTTCACTATTCCACATACATTTTTAGAATAATAAAAACTATATGAAATATTAATTTTTTTAAAAAAATATTTTCTTCAAGTAGCCTTAGTATTACACATTTTTTTTATATGTATAAAACATAAATTACACATCAATTTTTTATAGAGTTTTTTTGTACGTATGAAATTATTTTTAAAAAAACAACATTTTTTTTTATATTTATAGTGTTTTTTGCTTTTGAAAAATATGTCAAAAGTTAAATATCAACTAATATCAATTGAAATGAGTAAAATAATAATAATAATAATAATAATAATAATAAGGGGTATAATTAAATTTCCACACATTTTAACATTTAATTAACGAAAATTGGGTGATGGGTGTGACTTTGCAAGGAAAACAGTTTTAAAGGGTGGTTTTCTGCAATTTTCGTTTTAAGGGGTGGTTTCACGCAAAACAGCCTATTTAAAGGGTGGTTTTCTGCAATTTGGCCTTTTTTTTTTATATATAAAATTGGCTTTGGAATTGGCTTGGACTTAGATATGAGATTTTCTAGCTTAATTTATAAAATGGTGGTTAGTTATTTCGGACAAGTAACATTATAAATGGGTTAATTCAATGAAATAAAAGATCTATGGATAACTTGTTATTACTGGAAGCTTTTGTAGTTATAAAATGAGGACAATTCAATTTATACTAGGATTAAGTGGCCCGAACTATAATGCCTGAGTAGTTGGAGAAGTTGTGATGTTGATCTAACATTGGAATTGATTGCTTGAATGATTCGATTGGGTTTTGTATTTGAATTGATAAATTGTGACTAGTTATGCTCAATGTTCTTGATTAGTAAAATAAGAGTTAGTCAATACTTGGTTGAGCAAATAAGATATTTTGAGAACACGCTATACTTGTAAGTGATATGTGGTCTTTAAACCATTTCGGAATGGCTCACCGTAAAGGACTTGTGGATAATAGTCATAGGTCCCCGGTTCGATCTCCGGAATGACCGCTCTTTATTTACCAATTCAAGATATGTGGTCTTTATGAGTTGACCTTGCTTGAAGTGGTTTTGCTACAAGTGGGCTTATCCTTGTTACTCTTTGAATATGAACGATATTGCGTGATCACTTGACTTATAGATGAATAACTATAGATTAGTTACATGAGAATTCAGACAATTAGCTTCTTCTGATGTTTTGAGTAGGTATGGGTTGTTGGGTATTGAGGCTTTAATAATTGATGAACTGCTTGAGCAAATATTTAAGGAAAATCTAAGCTGGAACTGAAGTAAGTTGCTTTGAGTAATGATATTGGTAATGCTTGAGCTAAGCTTCATACTTGATGAGAATAAGGTTAATTGAGAATGGTGAGAATGCGAGGTTAATTGAATAAAATATTGTTGGGTCTAGTGTTGACCTGAAAGCATGCTTGTGTGTTGAGTAAATGTGTATTGATGAGTTGTTCCTTGTTTATTACTTGCTAGTGCGATTGGATGATTCTCTGAGTGGCTTGTGGACCGATGGATGATTATCTAAGTGGCTTGTTTGCTGGTTAATTGGATGTGAAGACTTCAGGTAAGTTCCCTAGGGGGCTTACTCAGGTTGGACATTCATGCCTATTGTTGCATTTTATGTTAGGTGTTGCATATGCATAAAAGCATGCCATGTAGTATCATGTTTAGGTTGCACTAATTGATTGAGCATCTGTTTACTTTATGCGTTTGAAACAGAACAGTCGTTATCTGTGATAGTCCTAGAGTCTTTGCTAGGGTCATAGGGTAGCCCAGCCTCATCGGGTACCCTGAGTCAATCGAGTCATGACTTCCTTATATTATGCCTGCGGGCTTTATTGTGGAGCGGGTTAGGCATGCGTGCCCCCCGATTATGAATGAATGCATTCACGAGTTGGTCAGTCTCCACCTATCGGAAGGGGTGGAGGTAGGAGAGGAATATGCCACTTGGCATTGTCTTGGGGCCCTTCACAGTATTTCTGCACATTATTATGAACTAGGAGCATGCTAGTGTGTTTGAATTTCGTACTGCATTAGAGCATCTTTATTAGGTATACCAAATACTATGTGGCCTCAGCGAGGACTGCCGGTCCCGCATGAGTGGCTCGATCTGACTCCTTTTCCCGTTCTTTTTTTTAAGGTATTTTCTGCAGATCTTGTTTGCTCTTTGCTTTTGTGACGGGAAACCCTTGGCGAATTGAAGAACCTAGCTAATATTCTAACTTGGTAAAATGGTAATCACTTGTTTATGATTTGGTTTGACCCGGCTTTGCCGTGACATTTGTATCCTAGTTTCGCTTCCGCTTTACTTTCGGTTGAATTGGATTTTGCGACATAGTCTTAGGACAGATAAAAGGGTACCTAATGGCCCTTCGAGGTTTTTAGGGTTTGAAATCTCTCATTCTACTAATCTTAAATGAGTTTGAAACCTCGACCCGTACATGTATTACAAGATCCGAACAAGGGGTTTTATCCCTTGTAACGTAACCCGGAAATCATAATTCTGGGCCGTTACAACGAGGAAGGTGATGATGCTGCTACCAAGAACACAGAGAAGAGGAACATGCAGGAACAGATTCTCCACACTGAAGATTTGGCCCAAGGTGTTGAAGATTCGTCCAAAGCCCTTGGTGTCCAATCCAACAGTGTTGAAACGTCAGAAACTGCTGTAACTGAACCTAACAGGACCACGGAATCAGATGTACCACAAGTCAATCCTACTGATGTGACGAATCAAGGAGCTGAGACTAGCAAAAGAAAATTCAAATACTCATCATCACACTCATTAAAGGATATCATTTCTGACCATACCTCTAGTGTTCAAACTCGTTCTAAACTTAAAGATCTTTGTGCTTTTCACGCGTTTGTTTCTCTTATTGAACCAAATAAGGTAGATGAGGCACTTCAAGAGCCAGACTGGATCATTGCCATGCAAAGTGAGCTTAACGAATTTGAAAGGAACAAAGTCTGGACCTTGAAGCCTAGGCTAAAGCATCAATAAGTCATTGGCACACGATGGATATTTCGAAACAAGCTAGATGAGAATGGTAAGATTGTGAGGAACAAGGCAAGGCTTGTTGCTCAAGGCTACAATCAAGAGGAAGGTATTGACTACGAGGAGACCTTTTCTCCCGTAGCTAGGCTTGAAGCCATTCACATTTTATTAGCATTTGCGTCTTTTATGAGTATAAAGTTATATCAAATGGATGTCAAGTGTGCTTTTCTTAATGGTTTCTTAGAGGAATAAGTATACGTGGCTCAACCCCCAGGATTTGAAAGTTTGGAATTTCCCAACCATGTTTATAAACTTGACAAAGCGCTTTATGGTTTGAAACAAGCCCCAAGAGCTTGGTATGAGCGCTTGTCAAAATATCTTTTAGAAAATGATTTTAAAAGGGGGTTGATCGACAAGACTCTTTTTATCAAGACCAAAGGAAAGGACATTTTGGTTATTCAAATTTATGTTGATGATATATTATTTGGTGCTACTAATACATCTTTGTGCAAGGAATTTTCTAAAATCATGTGCAGTGAATTCGAGATGAGTTTGATGGGTGAACTCAACTTCTTTTTGGGATTACAAGTTCATCAATCCAAGAAAGGGATCTTTGTCAACCAAAGCAAGTACACTAAGGATCTCTTGAAGAAGTTCAAGATGGATCAATCCAAAGCAGTCAAGACTCACATGAGCTCAACATTATCTCTAGATCAAGACAAGACTGGGAAAAGTGTCAATCAAAAGGAGTATCGAGGAATGATTGGATCTTTATTATATCTCACGGCTAGTAGATGTTGTAAGCTGAATCTGCCATGTTTTACAGTAACTTTTATATCATTTTATGCATGCATTTCATGCATTTGGGTTAGAATAATACATAATTTGTGTAGTTTATGTTTATTTACAATATATGGAGGTCTACACAAGTTTTTGTTATATTTCGCAGAAATCGGACGCACTTTGGGGCTTAAAGGAAAGTCATGAAGAAGCTAAGAATGGTGCATCTGGAGAAAAGGCCATTTTTCGGTATTCATCATTCTGAATCAAGCTTTGATGTCTTCATGAGAGTTGTAGCCCTCAGAAAGAGCTTTCCAACGCATGGTCATATGCGTCAATCCAACGAACGAGGACTCAGGAAAGTGCGTTTTAAGAACAGCGCAGAATGCTGAAAGCGACAGAGTTGCTCGAGATCGACCAAATTGGTCGACATCGAGGAAACCTTGCTCGACATTTGCTCTAGAGAAAGAGATCGAGCACGAGATGAAGGCAAAAGTTGGTCTACGTCGAAGAAATTTACTCGACATCGAGGAATTTTGTCGATATCGAGGAAATCCCAGTGGCCGACGTCGAGTAATCCGAGTCTTGTTAAGTTTCTATCCCGAATCCGATGGTGATATTTTCGAGACCGAATTCTATCCGATTCTATCAAGATACATCATGGAAGAAGAAGATTTATCCACTTGAAGACTTTAGATATAATTCCCTTATTTAGATTTAATTATGTTGTTGCTTTTATTTATCTTTAATGCTTTTAGATATAGATTTAGATAAAGATAGATGTTCTATCCTAGAATAGCAAGGAATAGAAGGCTATAAATAAAGCCCTAGGGGCTGGTTTTTCATCATTCAATTTCAGAGAGAACAAGTAAGTAGTTAGTTAGAAAGAGAGAGAGTTTGTGGCGAGCAAGGTGGAAAGGCGAAAGCGAATTTGGCTTGTTTGGTTGTAAGCTCTCTTGGGTTTATTTAATGCAATTTAGTTCTTTTTCTTCAAAGATGTCTGCTATTGCAATGAAGAGCGAGTAGTCCACCCACTTCTGGGGCTGGGGTGAGTGTTGTTGTAGGAGGATGGTCAAGTATGAAATAGATATAAAATAAAATTCAGACTGACTTCCCTGTCTCAGCAAATAAATACAAGACTTCCTCCCGTTGTAGTAGAAGGTTGTCAGGATCGAATCCACGAGGAAGCACGTCGGCAGTTCTTTGGTAGCTATAAATTCTCACAGACAGAATAGCAGAAAGAAGACAGAAACAAAAGCAGAAAAGACAAAGCAAAATAGAAACAAAAGCGAGGACACAGAAGCTACTCGATCTCGAGTAACAGTCCTCTATATCGACTAAGGAGGTCGACAACAGAAAATCAAAAACGAAAGCAAAACAACTCGACAAACAAATCAACTCGATCTCGACCACACCTACTCGAGATCGACTAGGGCAAGTCAAGACAAGTTCAGAATCGACGACAGAAACTCGACGAAGACAACAGTGTGCTCGATCTCGACAAAGCCCACTCGAGATCGACAAAGGCTTCCTCTAGATCGAGTAAAAGACAAAAACTTTAAATTGCAAAATTGAAACTAAAACTCAGATTTCCGACGAATATAAATCAATATAATAAAAGACTCCCAAGACCAGGGTATCAACACCACAACGATAACCATGCAAAGTAACACATAAAGGCACAAAAGATCATGCTTTCCATCAAATAACTTTCGTCGTTAACAAATAGGCATACAGAGGCTTTCGCATAAACCCTAATTGTTACTAAACCTTTTTCACATAATTAACCCAAGTTGCATTAAGATCACTTTCGCTTCAATAATACAAACAAGGATCACCTTCAACTCTCGCAAAAGAATCATGCTCATAGGGATAGAAGATGAATTGCACAAAAAGATCTGACCTTTACCGCGTCACCTCACATGGCCACCGTCGGGCTCACCCCAGCCCCAGAAGTGGGTGGACTACTCACGCCTCATCGCAATCGCAGACATTGAATGAAAAGAAATAACTTGCATAAACTAAATTCAAAAGCCTTTACAATCCCGGCAATCAACTTTCGCAGAAAGCCAAAACCCTAAAAACCTTAGAACTCCTAAACTGTATCTGTGGAACTACTTGTTTCTCTCTGAAATTGAATTAATAAAAAATCAGCCCCTAGGGCCTTATTTATAGTGATCAAACCTCGCTAATCAAGGAAATAATCATCTATCTATATCTAAATCTATATCTACTTTGCTAAAAGATAAATAAAATGCATAATGGAAATAAATCAATAAGGAAAAGATAAATCTAATTTAGGTAGGTCTTTATGTGTTGATAGATCTTGTCTCCTTGGATAGAATTTGATCAACTTTGGATAGAATCTTCCTCCTTCGGCCCCAAGGAATCCCATCTCGACTAGGACAACTCCCGACGACGCGTTTTCCAGGACTGGTCTACTCGACATCGACAAGGGCTCGTCGACCTCGACAAGGATTGTTCGTCGACTGGACTTCCCGGCTAGCTCTGCTCGATGTGGCTCGGACTTGGTTCACGATGCTCGTCGATCTCAACTACTCCTTGTCGAGATCGAGTAGGGATGTTCACCGACTAGGTCTTCTCGGGTAGGTGTGCTCGACAAGCTCGGACCTGGGCTCTGGGCGTCGTCGATCTCGACTAGGGCTTCTCGAGATTGACTAGGGTGTGGCCTTCTCTGGTCGAGCAGGTCCTCCTCGGCATGGACTCGGACTGGCGTTGTGGGGCTTGTCGATCTCGACTAGAGCTTGTCGAGATCGAGTAGGGTTGTTCGGCATCCTCGTCCTCGGCTTCTCGGTCAGCTTCTCTCCTTGTCGACTCCGGGTGTGGCTCTGGTCTTTGTCGATCTCGACTAGGGTCTTGTCGAGATCGAGTAACCTCCGGAGCTGGGTTGGTCTGGTTTTCTCGATTAGGCTCTGTCGACCAAGGCTGTGCTCGGACATGTTCGTCGAGATCGAGTAAGGTCTACTCGAGATCGAGTAGTCTGGTTTCTCGGCTCGATTCGACTGGTTCCGTTGTTGCTTTGACCCTGGACTTCTGTAGCTATTTTCCGAGCTTTTCCGACCTTCCTTAGAATTGCTGTAAAACGCCTCGAATTCTGCGATTTAAACAGAAACTGGTGTAGATTCCATAATTTGGCAAATAAACATAAACTACATAGATTCTGTACTATCTTAGCCCAAATGAATGAAATGTATGCAGAAATGGATATAAAAGTTACTGTAAAACATGGCAGATTAGGCTCATATCAAACACCCCATACTTAAGCTTGCTTGTCCTCAAGCAATACTTTTAATTGTCATTCAGGGGAAAAACTCAAAACTCTCAACATATCAGATTCATTCTTATATGTCCCTGCAATCAATTACCATCCTCGAAAAGGTACTAGTGTCACAGATCTATGCACGTGCAAATGCATAAAAACAACATCTACTCACAAAAGGAGGGTTATGCAAAACTTTCATTCGTGACAAAGCATTGATAATCAAGAAGACTTTAATTTAAGCTCAAATAAGGAGTAGATTGGTAAAAGGCTAAAGGTGGGCAATTTTTGGCAATGTGGTGCTTATGATCCGGGGAAATGGAGTATTTCCAAACTTTCATACCACGTTCTTTCTCCATAACATTCATCACCTCTCATAATGCTTTTATCAATAATAATGATTTTACCTCTCTAACCTCAGCACCGCCTTCTCGCGAGTCGCAAACATGGGTGTCATGAATGGCCCCGGATACTTCGTGCTTTGGACTCCTCACAATGTATCCCGTCTCTCCAAACTATTATCTCAGAGAGCAGGGTCAATCTACCTTTATGTCATGAGGTGATTGGATTTTCTTTCACTCGTTAAATTTTCCATATATTTCAAACAATTTCCCTCCAAACTCCAAATATGATAAACACAACAAACATATAACTTCTCCATAATGTAACATCATTCTCAACATAATCCCCGGATAGGGTAAAGAATGGCAAATATTTTAGAACATGTGGAGCAATATATGAAATAAGGCATAATATGGTTTTTGTGATGCATAAGCATAGGTAAGGCTAGGATTATAACAATATGAGCATTATATGGAAATATAAAGTCCTCCATCCTCTTATCATGCAACATGTCAAAAGCAACTTCAAATTTTACCTCCTTTCATTGTTTTCATCTAAATATGCACTTCCTTGTGACTTCCCTTTACTAGGCAATTTCATGCTATATCTCTAATGAATCCAATTTTGCATCGTCGAGTTCAATATAAGCTTCCATGACATTAATCCATAAATTTCAAATGGGGGTCATTTTTCTCAAATTTTGGAAATCATGCATATAAGCACATAAATTAATAACGCATTCCAAAATAGCCATGTATAAGCAATTCAAAGAAATAATGCACAAGTAATAAAGTAAATATGCATAATGTAAGCCCTTCCTCCACCCCATACTTAAACATTACAGTGTCCTCACTGTATAAAAACAAGGGTAAAGAAAGGAACTCACTAGACATGGGTGCAGGGCCTCAATAATATCGAGTGGAAGCACCTCCTGGGCCGAGTCTGATTTTAGCTTGCATCTATCCATGGACCTGAAAAATGTAGAAGACATATACTCACAATAGAAAAACTAAAAGTTCAAAACCAAAAAACAAAAAGAAACAAAGTCTCAAAAGTCTAAAAAGTCTATGTACATGCTCTAGATTTTATAGTCGCTAGGCCGACTTTTCCATTTAGCTCAAGGTGGCATTTGCAGAGCCCATGTATCTTGGGCCTCAAATAGGACTCCATTCTTGTCCATCAGCTGTAATCCTCCAGAATGGATCTTGTTCACCACGAACGGTCCCATCCGCTTCTTATTGAATTTGTTCGGGAACTAATGATCCTTTGATTTAGAGACATAGAGCTTGTCTCCAACTTTATACTCCTTGGGCTCATCATTGGATATCCTACACAATCACACATACCAAGGCAGACCTCTCCCATGTATAGATAAATCTTTAATGGAAATATGAGAAGAAATATTCATACCTTGGCTTACCTTCGTAGAGACGGAATCGGGGACCATTGTGTTTGGTCGATCTCGACTAGGACTAGTCGATCTCGACAAGGATGCTGGTTCTGGTGGTGGTCTGCTCGAGGATGCGGAAGTCGATGAAGGACAGGGCTTATCGATCTCGACAAGGCTGGTCGTCCTCGAGTAGGCTTCTGCTCCTAGTGGCTGCAGCGTCGAGGAGGAAGGATCTGGTGGAGTCGAGTGGTGGTCGAACTCGACAAGGGTGGTCGAGATCGAGGGCGATCCTTGCTCTGGTGGTCTCAACGTCGAGGAAGCAGGGGCTGGGCTCCCCGAGTGGTGGTCGACATCGACAAGCCTAGTCGATATCGACGAGCCTGGCCCTTCAGTGTTGCTGCTCGACGATGCTGGTGCGGGTGGAGGCTCCTTGGTTTGGTCGAGGTCGACTAGGGTCCTTGATGTCGAGCAGTCTTGGTCGATCTTGACCCCATACTTAGTTCCTGTCAACGCACCCAAAAAATAATTGATCCATAACGACTTACCTTGGTCCGTGTCGATTGGATTCTCTGTGTTCTCTTGGAGGATTGCCATGATCTCCTCCACCTGGGCCTCCATGTCCCTCTTTTCCAGCTCCTCGGGGGTCATATTTCTGACCTTGGGTTCCCCGCAGGTGATGTAGCCAGCTGAGATAGATTTGACCTCTCCCATTGGACCTGTATGCCTTTCAGTTTTATTAAAGGAATACTCAATTACCTCATCGCTGATGTTGAAGGTGAGCACTCCTTTCCTTACGCTTATGTTGGAATCCACCGTCGCCAAGAATGGTCTTCCTAGAATAATTGGACAAGCAGGATCTTCTTGCATATCAACAACTAGAAAATCAGCAGGGACAAAGAATTTACCTACTTGTACTGGCACATTGTCCACCATGCCTGTTGGAATGACCACCGTGTTGTTGGCCATGTAAAGTCTAGCATCCACAGGCTCTAGGGCACCTATCTTAATCTTGGACCAAATCGTTAAAAGCATTATACTCACACTAGCTCCAAGATCACATAAGGCATTAATTTTATATGGACCAAACCCAATAGTTATAGCAAACTTACCTGGATCCAGCCTCTTCTCCAGTATGTCCAAATGGCTGCATTCCTCTGTAATTTCAGCCATCGATCGCTTTTTGCTCAGAATCTCCTTCAGGAACTTGACATAGGATGACATTTCATTGAGAGCTTCTGTGAAGGGGATGGTGACGTTGAGTTTCTGAAGCATCTTGATGAAGCGCTGAAATTTCTTTTCTGCCGGGTCCTTTAGAGATTTTGTGGGGAAAGACAGCTTCTTTTTCTGATTCGGAGCCAGAACAGACGTCGGAGATGCTGCAGGCTGCTCTATGTCGACTAAGGGCTCCTCGACATCGACTAGGCCCTTGTCGATCTCGACCAGTTTGGGTGCAGTCGAGTTGCTGTTCGGCGTAGACGAAGGTTCTTGAAGCTTCTCCTCGACATCGAGTAGACCTTCCTCGACATCGAGTAGGCTCTGGTCGGCCAGCTGTTCTCCGTTGTTCTGCTGCTTTTCGACCTCTGGCTCTTGTAATTGATGGCTGCTTCTGAGTTTTACAGCAGCGACATGTCCAATCTTTCCCTTAGGATTTGGTTCTGAAGATCCAGGGAGCGCACCTGACTTTCTGGGGATTCCTGCTGCTAGCTGACCAATCTGTGTATCAACTGATTTCCGCCAGATATCAATTTTCCCAAGCCTAGAGTTGACACCTTGCATCTGAGTATAGACGGAGTTGAAAGATTGCCTAGTTTCTGAGTGGTTCCTCCGTATTTCCTCCAGGACTGTCTGTATATCATCCTTTTTCTGGTCCCTTTCCGGATGTCCTGGAGCTCTGTAGGGCGGGGGATTCCTAGGGACACCTTGGTTCCATTGTGGTTGCTGAAACCTTTGGTCCCCCATGTAGCGATTGGGACCCCCTACGTAAGCTACCTCCTCATGATGCTCTGCCATCTTGACTTGTTCTGCATGTGGGCACTCAGGAATGGTGTGCCTTTGCGATCCGCATTCAATACAAGGCTGGTTGACAGAGAGATACTCTACTTTGCTAAAAGATAAATAAAATGCATAATGGAAATAAATCAATAAGGAAAAGATAAATCTAATTTAGGTAGGTCTTTATGTGTTGATAGATCTTGTCTCCTTGGATAGAATTTGATCAACTTTGGATAGAATCTTCCTCCTTCGGCCCCAAGGAATCCCAGCTCGACTAGGACAGCTCCCAACGACGCGTTTTCCAGGACTGGTCTACTCGACATCGACAAGGGCTCGTCGACCTCGACAAGGATTGTTCGTCGACTGGACTTCCCGGCTAGCTCTGCTCGACGTGGCTCGGACTTGGTTCACGACGCTCGTCGATCTCGACTACTCCTTGTCGAGATCGAGTAGGGATGTTCACCGACTAGGTCTTCTCGGGTAGGTGTGCTCGACAAGCTCGGACCTGGGCTCTGGGCGTCGTCGATCTCGACTAGGGCTTCTCGAGATTGACTAGGGTGTGGCCTTCTCTGGTCGAGCAGGTCCTCCTCGGCATGGACTCGGACTGGCGTTGTGGGGCATGTCGATCTCGACTAGAGCTTGTCGAGATCGAGTAGGGTTGTTCGGCATCCTCGTCCTCGGCTTCTCGGTTAGCTTCTCTTCTTGTCGGCTCCGGGTGTGGCTCTGGTCTTTGTCGATCTCGGCTAGGGTCTTGTCGAGATCGAGTAACCTCCGGAGCTGGGTTGGTATGGTTTTCTCGATTAGGCTCTGTCGACCAAGGCTGTGCTCGGACATGTTCGTCGAGATCGAGTAAGGTCTACTCGAGATCGAGTAGTCTGGTTTCTCGGCTCGATTCGACTGGTTCCGTTGCTGCTTTGACCCTGGACTTCTGTAGCTGTTTTCCGAGCTTTTCCGACCTTCCTTAGAATTGCTATAAAATGCCTCGAATTCTGCAATTTAAATAGAAACTGGTGTAGATTCCATAATTTGGCAAATAAACATAAACTACATAGATTCTGTACTATCTTAGCCCAAATGAATGAAATGTATGCAGAAATAGATATAAAAGTTAATGTAAAACATGGCAGATTAGGCTCATATCAGTGAGCCCGACGGTGGCCATGTAAGGTGATACGGTAAAGGTACAATCTTTTTATGCAATTCATCTTCTATCCCTATGAGCATGATTCTTTTGCGAGAGTTGAAGGTGATCCTTGTTTGTATTATTGAAGCGAAAGTGATCTTAATACAACTTGGATTAATTATGTGAAAAGGGTTAGTAACAATTAGGGTTTATGCGAAACCCTCTATCTTCCTATTTGTTAATAACGAAAGTTATTTGATGAAAAGTATGACCTTTTATGCATTTATGTGTTACTTTGCATGGTTATCGTTGTGGTGTTGAAACCCTGATCTTGGAAGTCTTTATGTTTATTGAGTTAATTTCGTGTTTACATTCGTTTCCGTTCGAAAAGCTTTGCATTTTAGTTTCTGCACAAGTCGATCTCGAGGAATTTTTACTCTACGTCGAGGAAATCTTGTCTACGTCGAGGAAATTTTCTCTACGTCGAGGAAATCTTGTCTACGTCGAGGAAAGTTGTTCGAGATCGAGTTGAGTTCTGTTGGTTTTCGTTTTCTGTTTCGTTTTGCTTTCTGTTTTTACTCGACAGTGTTGGTCGATTTCGAGTACTTTACTCGAGATCGAGGAACTCTTCTGGTCGACTTCGCTGAGATCTATCTGCTACCTGAGATCCGCTGACGTGCTTCCTCGTGGATCGATCCTGACAACCTTGTACTACAATGGGAGGAAGTCTTGTAATCATTTGCTGAGACAAGGAAGTCATTCTGATCTATACTTTACATTTATTTCATACTTGACCATCCTCCTGCAACAACAGTAGACCTGACATCATGTTTAGTGTTTGCATGTGTGCTAGGTTTCAAGCTGATCCTAAAGAATCTCACCTCGTGGCTGTGAAGAGAATATTTCGATATCTCAATGGCACTAAGGAGCTTGGACTATGGTACCCAAAGCAAAAGGATTTTACATTAATTGGATATTCTGATGTAGATTTTGCAGGCTATAAGGTGGATAGGAACAGCACATCAGGATGTTGCCAATTCTTAGGAGCATCTTTGATCAGTTGACACTCAAAGAAACAAAACTCAGTAGCTCTATCCACTGCAGAAGCCGAATACATTGCAGCAGGAGCCCGTTGCTCCCAAATCCTTTGGATAGCTCAACCAATACGAGATCTTGGCATCAACCTCAAAGGCATTCCCATTAAGTGTGACAATACAAGTGCCATCTCCATCAGTAAGAATCCTGTTCAGCATTCAAGGACCAAACATATTGATGTAAGGCATCATTTCATTAGAGACCATGTTGGAAAAGGTGATGTGTCCATTTCGTTCATTTCAACTGATTATCAATGGGCTGACATTTTTACTAAGCCTTTGGCAGAGGACAGGTTCACCTTCATAAGACGAGAGATTGGGATGCTTAACAAGGATGCACTTTCGTAGGGGGAGCTTTCCCTTTACGAAAGATAAAATCTACTTAGTGTCAAGACCTTTGAGAATTATGTCAAGGTTTGTGAACTAAATGGTAGATCACATATATCGGATCACATATATTTGGTTAATATCTTTTTAGATATTTAATCAATTATATTTTTATCGGATTTCAAAAATTGCCTATTTATGTTATATTTTCTTTCCGTTAAAGATATCTTAATTTTGGAACTAAATATTTCGGCTATTCAGTCCTATTTTGATGGAATAGTTTCAATTTTTAATTTTGAATTGGAAATGTTTTCAAATTGGCAATGTGATGATTTCTTTCCTTGGAACTCTAAACCCATCAAATCAATCCACCATCTCTCTCTACTTAAACCCAATTATGTACCCGATTCCCTCACAATCTCTAAACCTATCCAAACCCTTTCACTTTCTTCTTCTTCAACCTCTCAACCTGTTCTAAGAAAACCCTAGCCGATTTCATCCATGGCACCCAAAACAAAGAAAGCTTCCACACCCAAAAGACTTGGCACCACCCCCAAGGGACGTCAGGTCACTGCCACCTCTCCCATACCAGAACTCACTCCTCAAGCCATTGTCCCCACTGTTGTCCAGAGCACCATCACTGAGAGCACGACCACTGTTACCAAGGGCTCTAAAAAACACTCTGCTAAGAAACCCCTCAGTGCCAAACAAAAAGGGAAAAAGAAGATCTTAACTGAGGAGGTGGACGAGGAAGAGGAGGAAGATGATCTCGACGCTATTCTGGAAAGAGATGATGCCAAGGAAGCCGAAGAGGAAGCCTTGAAGAAGAAAAAGGTCGAGGAGGAGGCCGAGCTTGCAAGGAAACTTGTCGAGGAGGAAGCTGAGAGGATTCGGAAGGAAGCTGAAGCCGAGGAGGTACCATCTGAAGAGAAGCTTGAGGAAGAAGACGAAGAGCAAGACGGATTTGGAGAAGACGAGGAAGCTGAAGGAGATGAAGCGGGGTCCGGTGAGGACTCGGGGTCTGAGGAAGAGGAGGAAGAATCTCCCTCTCCTTCTCCTCCTCCCCCGTCTCCAAAGAAGCAAAAAGCCCCAATCGTTGTCAAGCCTCCATCTCCCAAGCGCACCAGGAAGGGCACCCTCAGAAGCCTTGAGGCGCTTGTCAAGAATGCTGCTCTAACAATTGCTCACAGGAAGAATGTCGACCCCCCTGCCTACATCCAGGTAAACCAATCCTTGCCCTCCTCTTGGTTTGAAAATGCTGAGACTGCTGGTAAGTGGGTAGATGAGTTTCGAACTCGTAGGATTTGCTGTTCTGATTTTTTTGGATATTGAGTTCTTCGAAGCTTTGAAGCTACCTTGCATTTATCTTCTCAAAAAATCCCCAGCCTAGACCCTTCTCAATCTTGAAACCGTTTACTATCCCCAGCTTACCCGCCTGTTCTACATAAACCTAAAAGCCAAACACGATGTCAATGGTTGGTCTTTGGAATCTGTTGTCAAAGGGGTTAGAATCTCTCTCAACTCCAATGACTTTGCAGATTTCCTTGGCCTACCTAGCCCATGTCCACCCTCTGAAATACACCCCTCAAAAGAAAACTGTATCATCCTTGCCCGAGCCAAGTACCTCCTACCCGAAGCATCTAACAGCACCTCAAAGCAGCTCACCCACTCATCCCTTACCCTTGAGGCAAAAATCATTTTTAACATCATTGTTCGATGCCTCTTACCCCGTCTTAACTCTGGCTCGCTCCTTACTGACAATGCCATGGTCCTCCTTTACCGTATCCTCAATGGCCTTGATCTTGATCTGGCCAACACCATTTTAGGATCCATGGCTCACACAAGAAAAGCCAAGAAAGGAACTCCCCTCCCCTTTGCTACCCTTTTGACCCCACTCTTCAAAGCTTCTGGAATTGATTTCAAAAATGAAAAACAACAGCGTCATATGGGTAAGTTTGACTCCAAGAGCCTTGAAAAGATTGGCATCACTCGGTGTCCCCAAGGGATCTTGAGTCTTGCCACTTCTTCAAAAGCTCTTCCCACTGCTTCAGCTGTTGATGAACGCATGGACAACCTGGAGTTGGGCTTGGAGGAAGTTCGCCTGGATATCAAGGAGCTGCACAAGGAAGTTATGACGGAGATGTGCGGGATAACCAAGATGCTGCAAGGTCTGTGGACGAGGCTCACTGATGATGCTCCGGACGACGAAGCTTAAACCCTACCCTACCCTATCCCATCCCTGAAATCTGATACATTGCTGGTATTTGGAAATAATTTCAAAACTTTTGGTGATTGTTTTACCTCCTCCCTTTGTTGAAAGACAAAAATGTAAAGACCGGGAATTTTAGAATATTAAATTATTAAAATAGTGATTTATATTCATTCCGATTTCTAAGATTTGGGAGGTTTAGAATTTCCGTCATTGAGCTATTGGTTTTATTATAAATATTTCAAAACGAGTTACGACATTATTTAGTTGAAAATTTTAAAACATGCTTTATCCCGCTCATATATGCGAAAATTTGAGATAGTATTTGGAGTTCTTTATTAAATTCGAAATTGGAAATTTAAAAATCATTTTGAGTTTAGTCAGGATTTGTCGAGCGAGCAAGTTTCGAGTCCATTCCGCTAATTTGAATTCTTTGAGTGGGACCATATCATTCCCTAATTTCTTTTCCTTTTCTCTTTTCTCTCTCTCTTGTGCTTGCCGTTGAGGGATTTCTCCCCTGCCTTGCAACCAACAGCTGCAGTTTGTCCTTATGCACAAATTACTCCCTTGCATCCTACAGGCTACAGCTATCAAAATTGTTGTTTTGTGGCAAATCTTATCCTATAGCAGACTACTCCCCCCGCCCTCACCTCCTCCTCATTCAGTCCTGCAAACCCAGAGGAAACACACTCCTTAGTCCTCACCCTCATCTCTTCATTTTGTGCCTTTGAAACACATATCAGCGACCTCCAAGCACCAAACCGAGCCACCTCTTCTCGCCTATTGCAGCACCACCAAACCTCCATGAACCACCACCCACCAGCACCACCTTTCTCCGTTTCGCTTTCCACCGGAAGTCTCCTGCTCAGCCGCCACTGTCACCTTCAGGGAAACCCAACCTCGCTCTTCCCTGATTCAAACCGAGACGCCAGAGGCCTCTTCCTCCAGCTCCTCTTCCTGTGTCCGAGCAGCAGCAACAGGCGATACCAGCTCAACCTTCCCTTCCTCCGACGCCGACGAAACGCCAGGAGAACCACCAGGCCGCCGCCGAGCCCCAACGCCCTTCTTCTTCCCTGTTCTGGTTCAATCCGCTCGGTAAGCACTCGCTCCTCCTCCTTTCTCTCTTGAACTCAATAAAGGCCGACCTTTAAGCTTCTTCCATGCTCCCTAGGCCAAATCGTGCCCCGGCGAAGGTTTTCCGGCGAAGTTTTCGACCCTCGGTGAGATTTCCTTTCCTCCTTCCTTCTTGGCTGATTTTGTGTCGGTTTCTGTCATTGAGTTCGGGGGAAGTCATGTGTGTACGAGTCTGGCCGGGAAAGAGGTCGTCGGCCGGCCTGAGTTGTCTCCCTTCTCCTCCGTTTTTGTCGCGTCTGTGTTCTCCGCAGGAAGAGAATGACGTCCTTCCTTTCTTTCTTGTGTTATTGGGTTGGGCCGGGTCTGTTTGAATCCGGGTTATATCGTTTCCTCAAACCGGGTTTCAGATTGGGGAGTGGGCTTCCGGGTTGAGAGTTGTGAAAAAATTTCACATTTTTAACCAATAGGATAAATCAAAACAATTTATTTTTTCAATCCATGCATGCATGCATGTATGTATGTATGTATGTATGTATGTATGTACGTACGTACGTACGTACGTACGTACGTACGTATGTATGTATGCATAACTTCATGTTAGTACTAAAATATATTAATTGTGTCTTTTGGGGTTGAACCTAGGGTGCTCGATCATTTGAAAAAAAATTAAAAAGTTTGATTGGGTGTACAAAAGCTAGGGTGTTCATTTGAGAGAAAAAAAAGTTTTAGACAATTATGTAAGAAATAGGGTGTTGTTTTTTAAGAATATAGGAAGTTTAAGTATCATATTGTAAGAACAAAATATTTCTACTTAAAGGCCATACCATTATAGCCCAATATTACCTATCCGATCCCAAAAAAACCCTAAAGACGAATTCTAAACAAATGAACGCCACGTCATCCATCCTCTCCGCACCTTTAATTGTTTGCTCGCTGAACTAATGGAGCGTCTCTTGCCGGAGGCGAATGGATGCAAACTGCCAGCGCCGCCGCTCTAGTCTCCGAAGTCGAATTCGTCCGCGTTTGATGTCGCCGCCCTCGTCTCCCTTCTCCTCAATCCTCTGGCACCCACAACCACCACCGCTTCCTCCTTCTTTCTCTCCCAACCGCCTCCCTCCTCCTTCCTCTCCAATTGTCCGAAACCGCGCCACCCTCTTCTTCCTTCCTCCCCCCAATTGGCCAATGGTGTCGGAGAAGTCTTCCTCCTCCTTATTCCCCCCTCAATTGTCCGAATCTGCACCTTCGCTTGAGAAGGAATCGAAGTCGGGAGTTGCTGAAATAGACGAGGGCTCACCGAAATTTCAAAATTGGTTATGGGAATCTACATAATAAACACATGGGGAAGTTTTTAGAATGGATTTGGTTCAGTTTCGAGTGAGATTGGAGGGGTTGAAATTTTACCCATTTTTACAGACGGGATCGGAGGTTGAAGATGATGAAGCTGAACCGGTCTTGTTCACTCTTTTTCTTTTTTCAATGGGTTCATTTCAGTTAACCAACTTAGACCACATATTATATATATATCATATAATCCACTTATATATATTGGAATTTATTTATTTTATTTAATTTAAAACTTATAAATTAAATACTTAGAATAATAAGGGGTTTTATCACTTTAAATAAATTCTTATTATTTTACTTAAAATAATAATGAAAATTATTCTAAAACTTACAAATTTTTAGTCAAAATTTATGTTTAAAACATACAAATTTTATTTTCTCAGCCTTATTTATCACATGCAAAAATAATGGTGCTAACAACCCTTTAATTTATTAATGAACAGAGTTTAAACAAGCCCAACTTTTTTTATATACATTTACATATGTGTGACATAGATAAAAAAATTGAGAGCTCTAAATAATTTTTCTCAACCTTATTTATCAAACACACAAAAAAAAAATTAAAATTATAGGCTTTAGGATATAGGGTAGTATAGGAAATATGAGTAATAAAGAGTAATACAAAAAGCTGCATGCAATTATTACCCTTCTCTCTATTTTCATTTTTTTTTTTTGTAATATTTGACTTACTTTTGACCAGAAGGATGTTATAATTTTACCCCCGGGTAAGCTTACTAGAGGGTAAGTGTATCATTGTCCCAAACGGAGGGAGTATGATTACATTCACAGTGATCAATTTTCTGCATGATTATTTACCAATGTTTCCTTTTTGCTAACTTTATTATTTTATGATCATTTTAGACCCCTATTGAGCAATTAGAGATTCAACTGAAGGAGGACATTCAAAAGGTAAGGCTGTTCTTTTTTTTAAAAGAAAAAAATTATATAAAAATTGCAGTCTCACGTTCATACTTGCTAATTAATTACAATGATTTCTTGTAGATATGGGATGGAATTCCTATGCCTGAAGCCCTTAAGAACACATCTTTGAATGCTTTTTTTAGGGGTGGGTACAAATCCCGCAAATCTCGTCCCGGTCCCGTCCCGATCTCGGTGGGATTTCGAAAAAAAATAGTGAATCCCGTCCCGGTCCCGTCCCGCAAAAATTATCCGGGACGGGACGCGGGACGGCCCGTCCTAATCCCGCAAATCCCGTCCCGTCCCGCATATATAATAATGCGGGACCATGGTGGTGAGGAGGGTCTTTCCATGTTGTTGGTCGACTTCCAGAATGCTTTCAACTTAGTTGATCGTGTGACCATGTTACAAGAAGTTCGCCGTCACTGTCCGGTTCTATCCCGATGGGTGGAGTTTTGTTATTCTAGTCCTGCCCGACTGTATTATGGGGAGCATAGCTTATGGTCTTGTCGAGGGGTTCAGCAAGGCGATCCTTTAGGCCCTCTGCTTTTTGCCTTGGTGTTGCATCCTTTGGTTTGCAAGATCAGAGATTCTTTTCACCTGAGTCTGCAGGCTTGGTACTTAGATGATGGCACTATTGTTGGGGACACTTTGGTTGTGGGGAAGGTCTTGGATCTGATTATGGAAGATGGTCCCCGCTTTGGCCTTCATCTTAATGTGGATAAGACTGAGGTTTTTTGGCCTACAGAAGACCCTAGGAGTTGGCTTCCTGGTGTTTTCCCCCCTTCTATTGCTCGGCCATCGCGTGGTGTCAAAGTTCTGGGTGGGCCTGTTAGCGTATGCCCAGTCTTCGGCAGCGATCTTGTGGCGAGGAGAGTGACTAGGACCATAGAGCTTATGGGTTCTGTCGCGAGGGTTGATGACCCACAGTGCGAGTTGCTTCTGCTCCGGGCTTGTACGGGTATTTCTAAACTTTACTTTGCCTTGCGTACTTGTTCCCCACATGTCTTTGGGTCAGTGCAGCTTTCTTTTGATGTGGCCCTACTTTTGATGATGCTTGTCGTTCTTTTAATGAGACCACGGGTTCTGATCTTCTACGCGATCCTAGTGAAATCGCTGCCCCTAAACTTATGAAGAAACTGGCAGATATATATTTCGCGAAGGTTGCTGCTACATCAGACTCTGCTTTCTCATTGACTCCGCGACATGTGGCATTATGGAAGTCTCAGCAGGGTGCTCACTCATCTGATTGGTTGCGTGCAGTTCCTATCTCTGGGTTGGGGCAGACTATGAATGGAAGGACCTATTGTAGTGTGCTTAGCTATCGACTGGGGGTTCCATTGTTCACGGTGTCCAGGCCTTGTCCTGCTTGTTCTCGAGTCTTTGATGGTGATGTCTATGGTGACCATGTTGTGTCCTGCGCAGGCTCCGTGGGCATTAAACATCGACATAACCTTGTGCGCGACACTTTATTGGATATCTGCTACAGGGCAGGGATTTCGGCTGGTAAGGAGGTCGATATCGGCTTGGTTGATGGGCATGGTAAGCCCCTTCGTCCAGCGGATTTGCTCCTTTATTCTTGGGACAGCGGGAGGGATGTGTGTGTCGATCTGACAGGATCCTCCCCCTTGACTCAGTCTGGGATGGCTGACTTTGTGCCCGGTCGCGCTGTTGTTACTGCTGCTCAGCGCAAGTGTGCGAAGTATCGAGATTTGTGCACGACGGCTGGTTATGGTTTCCTACCCTTCTCCTTCTCTTCATTGGGGGAGTTAGATACAGATGATGTTGCCTTGCTGAAGCGGATTCAGAAATTCTCGATATCTCAGGATGTTGGGGCTCGTGTTGCCGCTTATATTTTTACTAGACTTAGTTTTGTTATTGCTAAGGGAGTGGGCGCCCAGATAGTATCTCGGTTGCCTACTAATTTCTTGTAAATATTTTCCTTTTATAATAATAATAATAATAATAATAATAATAATAATAATAATAATAATAATAATAATAATAATCTATACTCCCTCTGTTAATTAAAACTTGTCGTTTACTATTCATGCACGCTTTTTTAGAACGATAAAAACTATATAAAATATTAACTTTTTTTTAAATTTGTTTTTATAAATTCATACTTAATAGTAATAAGTATGATATTATTTAAAAAAATTATTAAAAAAGTTAATATTTTATATAGTTTTTAACACCTGAAAATGCGTGCGTGAATAGTAAAACGTCAAGTTTTAATTAACGGAGGGAGTATTATATATTATGTTACACATTTGTATTACAGTATATTATACTCCGTATATAATATGTGTATATTCATACACTAATATATTAAATCACATACACACTAGCTTATACAGTGTGTACACAGTACATATATCATATATGGAGGAAATTGCACTAAATAGTCCAAAAAACGGGTCTATTTGCACAAATAGCCAAGGGGTTGAAAAAATGGGCCAAAATGACCAGGCTATTTCTTGCAAATAAAAAGGCCGGTCATTTAGAACTGTTTGTAACCGGTTGCAGAAGGTCACCAGGGAGTGGTTCACAGGCAATTTGAAGCGAGAGAGACGGACGAAAACCAGAGCATCGCCTCTTCCTGTTCGGAAGCCGTCGGAGCCTCCTTGTTCTCCGATGCTGAAGTCCGGCCGAACCCGACACGAGCCTCCTCTCTCTCGCTTGCCTTCCCTCTCTTTCTCCTCCCTCCGTCGCCTTCCGTCGGCGCTGCCGCAGTCGGAGCTTCCCGGTCCCTCGCCGTCTCGACCTCGTTGAAAGCCCTAATATTTGACTACGACGACGTCATACTAGAGTTCGAGCAAGCACTTGCATCGCTAGGCTTGCAACGATGTCTTCAATTTCTTCAGCGTCCGCTGCCCTTCCTCCCACTCTTCCTCTCCCTCTCTTTCTCGAATCTTTGAGGATCTCCGCCAAATCAGGTAACCTCGCTTTCGCGATTCTATCACCTTTGATTTATTGTTTTCTCATCTTTATTTCCTATTTCTGTTTTCGGACTCCTATTGCGCTGAATCGAGATAGATCGATTGGGCAGTCAATCACCTTCTCCAACAGATGAGCTTTCCTATTTCTGTTCTCTCATCTTTATTTCCTTTTCGTGTAACCCTAAATCGGATTTTCGCCGTTGGTAACATACCGTGGTTGTGCTTGGTTGGGCAGTCAATCACCTTCTCCAACAGATGAGCTTCCCACGCCCCCAAAGTTGCATAGCTTTCTACAGGTATGTCAAATGACCCAAGTTGAACAATTCCTCTTTTTAATATCAGTGCAATTGAAAATAGGTTCTCAATGATAGTACATTTCATAATCCTTAGTATGCGAAGTTGCAATCTGATTTTTTTCCCCCTAGCAATTGAAGTTGCAATCTGAATAACAGTAGATTTTGTTGGGTATGTTTCATAAAATTAGATAATTGTTTATTCTTCCATTTAGGCTTGATAGACGGGTCTTTCATTTGAACTGAAATAGGTGGTTGCATTTTATTCTTTCAACTCACAATTAATCCCAAATTGAAATTAAACAGAAGCTTGAGTGCAGGGTTGAGTAGTGCGGCAACCACTCCCACTTAATCCATCTTGTTTTAACATTGTGGCTCCCTTGCCTTCCGGAGTTGGATGGATTAGAGTTGTTAAGATTTTCCATTATCTCCTACAACTATTTGATTCCATCTAAGGCCTATAAAAAAAGAATCGAACAGATGACAGAAAACACAAGCTTTCTAATTCATTCATTTTCTTTCCTCTCCTAAACACATTGAAGCTTTGTTTCCTTTGTCGACAGTGGTCATTGCTCCCAAACTGAGAGTTCCACCTCTGCCTCGCCGAGTGTACGGTTGGGTGGAGGGTAGAGTTAACCCTGGAGTGAGTCTCGCCTCGATGATATACACCCGTGTCAGGGCGATATTTGCTTTAGTGCAATAGATTCGGTTCTACGACTCTACGATTTCTTATTCTTTGGCATATTTTCCAACAGATTTCAAATCTGATTTTTTGGTTTTCTGCTCATGTTGCTTTGATTCTGTCCAATCATCAAGCTTTTCTCAAGTAACATTTGCTACAACATAATCAGACTACATTTTGTCAGTGTTTATTTGCCTGCAGTACGCCACTTTGTTCTGTGTTGATGGTTATTTGCTGGTTTTGTGTTGATCAGGTAAACATAAGTCATTCGCGAACAATAATGAGTTGGCTGCTTATTCACTTAGAGTTAACAAGATCGAGTATATATGTCGTGTTTGCTATAGCATTGTATTTCATCAAAAAATTCGACCTCACAAATGAGTTGATTTTCTAGGCAAAGCTTCAGTCATTAGGCTGTAAGAACCTTCCTGATTTTTGTGGGGATGTGTAACCCTATGATCCTTTTTAAGGTTTTGCAAAGAAAGACATACTACTATTTACAGTTACTTTGTAGATATAAAAGCTAGCCCTACTGTGAGTTTATATAGTGGAAACTAAATGATTTTGTCATGTTAATATTCATAGTTTTCTAATGCAATTTTTTTCATATTTATGTATGCATGTATGGCTATTGCAGTGCTTTGTCCAACTTTGTCAATAAGGGAGCCGATGGTGGTATCACTGCCCTACATATGGCTATTACAGTGCTTTATGTTCATCTATTTCTTTTCTTTTCTTGTCTTTGATAAACATATGGAATCCTTTTATGGATAATTTTGATGCTTGAATGGAAACTTGGTAGAGCATTGTGTATGCACACAAAGATGTGAGTTCGACTCTCACATAGGCTTATTGAACATGGTAGGAAATATATACACTAATGGCAGGACAAATTTATGAATCTGGTACGACAAATTTATGAATTATGAATATCTCTAAACTTATAAAATTATGAACTTGGTAGGAAATATATAGACTAGTGGTAGGACAAATTTGTGAAACTGATAGGATAAATATACGATATTGGTATAATATAAATGTAATCACCGAAATTCCTAAGTGTATAACTTGACACTAATTGTAGGATAGATGTACACGAATGATAAGATATATTTGTACTATTGGGAAAGAAGTAGAATTAATATTGACCAATCCACAAATCCCAGACTAGTCATCATTGAGGCGTGAATTGACCATAATCTCAATTACCAATCCATAAATCCCAATCGCAATCCAATTTCTACCAATCAAAATTCATGAATCCAATCTAATTCAATGCTAGAGCGACTGAATTAGAGCATCTACCCTTGGATATAATGTTACTTAGGTTTCCTTCATCTTCTGTTGTAGGTTGGAAACCCTCTACCCTTGGTTGTTTTTCTGAAAAATGTGGAACATAATTTGTTACGGTTTCTAGCTTGATTTTCCTTGAAAGCTATTTAAATTGGTATGATAGATGCACAAAAATGGTAGGATATATGAAAACTAATGGTAGGATAAAACAACGATATCGGTAGGATCAGAATGGTAGGATTGATGGAAACTAATGGTAGGAGAAAACAACGATATTGGTAGGATCATAATGGAAACCCAGTAATTCCTGTATAACTTGATACTAATGGTATGATAGATGCACACTGATGGTACGATATATTTATACTATTGGAAAAATGTAAATGCATAATTGACTTTACGAAAAAAAAATTACTTCCACATGAATCTCAGAAAAGCAAAAGGAGAAGGCAGGCTCCACAGGCAGAGACTGAAGTTATATGAACCACAGATGCAAAAGCTGTACATGGATATATCATGTGCGATGATGAATATCAAGCTATGGTCCCTATCCTGGATAAAGTTAGTGCTACACTGAAAGACAAGATCCAAATAGTGAATATTGACACTCAGAAGTACCCAGTCATCTCTGACAAGTTCATGATCATCACAGATTTGTCCTATCACCAATGTATATATTTTCTGTCATGTTTATAATCGTATAAGTTCAGAGAGATTTATGAATTTGTCCTAACATGTTCGTAAATGTGTCATACCATTAGTGTATATATTTTCTGCCAGGTTCATAATTGTATAAGTTTAGAGAGATTCATGAACACACATACTCCGTATTAGCCTATGTTAGAGTCGAACTCACATCTTTGTGTGCAAACACAACGCTCTACCAATTGAGCTAATAGACTATTTTCAATGGGTCCTTATGATCGTCTATGCATCAAGAAGTGATAATTTCGCAGGAAGCAAAAATAGCGCTTGAATTTGTTATCTTAATTTGCAAGTCATGCAATTAATCAAAAAGAGAGTATAAATTACGAACTCTCAGCAACCGGTCTTGTGAAACCGTCACCTTGGGGTAGTTCTGTTATAAGAAAAATGAATAACTACAAAGGATAGGTACAAGATCACTTACACATCGCTGCCACTGTCATCGGACAAACTTCTTGCACTTTTTCAGGTATGAAAGGACAGTTGTACACTATTGGTAGGACGGAAATATTCTATTGGTAGGATGAGGACTGTATCGTTTCCTAGAATGAACGGGTAACTTTTTCCTCGTCCTTTCCGCTTTTTGCAGAGCATGTTATGGTGTTTCAGATCCTCCTCTCAAGCTTATATATGTTTTTGGGGGACACCCATCAATGCAATCATTGCATTTTCCCCTCATAAATGCTCCCCCCTTTTCTCAAAAGAGGAATCCTGTTTTGGCGCCAAAAGTACACTGACAGCCCGCCAAATCAGCTACAGTGAATCCCCTCCAGATTATTTCCAAAATATCTCCATGTATGGAAAGACAGGTTTAGCCTATTGGTAGGACCAATTAATTTTATTGGTAAGATGGGCAGTCTACTGTTTTATGAAATGAACGGAGGATGCCTTTTGGTGCCACATGTCACTGACACCTACTAACAGCTACAGTATCCCTCCCCTTCACCTGCAACTTCCTCTCCCGGTTACCTTTTTTATTTGCAAAAATAGGCCACTTTCTACCCTATGCAAATAATCAAGGCCATTGGCTATTTGTGCAAAGTTTTTTTTTTATATGGCTAGTTATGCAAATTGGCCTCATATATGTGTATACACACACTGTAAATCTGTAATAGTGTAGCATATGTGCAATGCTACTGCATTGGTATGCATATACACACGTATAGTATATGTGTATGTATATATATGAGGGTATATTATATATGTGTATGTCTATATATGAGGGAACCGTAAAATATAAAATAAAATGTAGATATATATTTGTTACGTCTTTGAAAAATCGCAAAATATACATGAAATTTTTAATTTTTCTATAATCTTTTTTATTTGAGGGACAAGGCCTGTCCCGTCCCGGTCCCGTCCCGTTCCGTGTGGGACAAGGTCTGCGCGGGACTAAGAAAAAAAGAGTAAATCCCGTCCCGGTCCCGTCCCGCAAAAATTACGCGGGACGGGACGCGGGACGACCTCCGTCCCGTCCCGTCCCGCGCCCACCCCTACTTTTTTTATTGTAAGCTCATGCTATACGTTGTTGATTCTAAATTAATCATTTGTACTCATATACTAGGTCTTTTTAACAGTAAAATCTTTCAGGTTAAAGTTTTTGGCTTGTGTAGCTATGAACAGAAAGAAGAGGAATTCAAAGAGCAAGTATGTCCCCTTCTAAGATACAACTGTTTACCCTTCCTTTTTTTTTTAATTGTAATTTTCCCCATATAAAGGTTTAAACATGCGCGCACACACCTGTTTGAGCTCTATTTTCAATCAACTGGTTCTCGTAGAATTGTATTGATTGATATAAAATCCTTCTTAGGGTTTCACTCCTCATAATATCAATATATATAGGTTATAAGAGAGTAGGACTAAGTCTGAGCCAATAGATCCGTACACTATACAATATATAATCTATCAAACTCTCGTAGTCGAAAGTAGAGGGTTCCGAACAGTGAGACTGTATCGAAAATCAAGGAATAATTGACGAGGTAAACCCTTAGTGAAAATGTTGGCATACTGATAGGAGGATGGGACATTTAGAACACGAACATGTCCAAGAGGAACCTTGTCTCAAACAAAGTGGAGATCAAGCTCAATGTGCTTGGTTCGCTGATGCTGGACCGGGTTGTTGGCGAGACAGACGGCAGAAAAGTTGTCTGTATAGACCAGAGTAGCCTTTTGCAGAGGGCAGCGGAGCTCAAGCATAAGATTGCGCAGCCACGAGCACTCAGAGACGACATTGGCAACACCCCTTTACTCAGCCTCAGCACTAGAATGACAGACCACAGATTGACGCTTCGCTGACCAGGACACGAGAGTGTCATTGAGAAAGACACAGTAGCCAGAGGTGGAGCGGCGAGTGTCAGGACACCCACTCCAATCCGCATCAGTGTAAGCAATGAGGTCATGGCGAGAGGAAGGGGAAATTGTGGTACCCATATCCAACGTACCACTGATGTAGTGGATGATCGGTTTCAGGGCCTGGAAATGCGATTCCCTAGGCACATGCGTGAATAGACAGATCTGTTGAACCGCATAGCTGATGTCAGGGCAAGTGAACATAAGGTACTGTAAGGCTCCAACAAGACTCCGATAAAGAGTAGGATCATCAAATAGAGCCCCGGAGTTAGCACTGAGCTTATTGGAGGTGTCAAAAGGGATGGAGACGGGCTTACAGTTGCTCAGCTTGGCCCTTGCAATAATGTCAACGTCATACTTACTCTACGAAAGGAACAACCCAACGTGTGACGCTGCACAAACACTCCCAAAAAATAAGTTAAAGGCCCAAGGTCAGACATCGTGAACTCGGAACTCAACTAGGCAATGATAAACATGCGTAGCTCATCGGAAGAGGCGGTGAGGATGATGTCGTCCACATATAATAATCGAAACACCATATCTTTACCTCTGTGATACATGAAAAGAGATGAATCGAATCGGCTGCCAATGAAGCCCAAGCAAAGCAGATGAGACGCAAAGCGTTGAAACCAAGCCCGAGGGGCCTGTTTGAGCCCATACAGTGAGCGCTTTAGGAGACACACGTGGTCTGATCGATCCGAGTCAACAAATCCCGACGGTTGAAACATATAGACGGTCTCACTTAGATGTCCATGCAGAAACGCATTCTTGACATCCAACTGATGAATATACCAATTTCGCGATAGAGCTAAACTCAGCACCACACGAATAGTAACAGGCTTGACGACGGGGCTAAATGTCTAATCACAATCAATCCCAGCCTGCTGAGCCCGACCATTAACCACAAGGCGATCTTTGTAGCGCTCCAACGACCCATCGGAGTGAAACTTGTGTCTGAAGAACCACATGCAGCGAATGACATTCGCCTTAGGTGGGCGGGGAAAAAGAACCCAGGTACCATTCCTTGTAAGAGCCCTGAATTAATCGAGCATGGCCGTCTGCCAATTCGGGTTGATGAGGGCTGTTTTGTTGGAGGTGGGGAGAGGGGAGAGAGGGGCTGATGTCGGGGTTGTTGGAGGCGATAAGGGGGGAGGACGAGGGGTGGTGGGTGGAGGGCGAGGGGTGGTGCCGGCAGGGGGAGGGTGGGAGGCCGACGGGGTGTGGGTAGGGCAGTGGGAGGTGTGCATGGAGACAATATGTCTTGGCAGAAACACACCCGAGACACTACGGGTATGAGGCCTGGTGGGAGGTAAGGGTGGTGGCGGTGGCGGAGAGGTGTTGGGTGGCGCAGGAATGAGTGCTAATGGAGAAGTAGTAGCACCGGGAGAGCGTTGATTAATGAGGAAGTGCGGGAAGATGTCCTCCAAATCAGAAGGAGAGACGGTGGGTCGGCATGAGGGGAGAGGTGGTGAAGAGAAGGGGAAGCGGAATTCATCGAAAGTGACCTGACGCGACCGGATTATCCGATGTCTATGGAGACCAAGGCAAAGGTAACCGCGGTGATCAGATGGATATCCAATGGACACACATGAGGTAGAGCGTGGATGAAGTTTATGTGGTGCGGTGGAGGACTGATTAGGGAAGCATAAGCATCCGAAGGTACGAAGGTGATCATATCTGGGCATGGTGCGGTATAATGCATGAGTTGGCGAGCTGTGTTGAAGGGTAGTTAATGGAATGATGTTAAGGAGATAACATGCCATTGATAAGGCGTGAGGCCAATAGGCAAGTGGGACAAATGCATGAAAAATGAGGGATCGCATCATGTTTGTGATGTTTCGAATGAATCGTTTGGCCTTACCATTTTGTTGTGATGTGTAGGGACATGAGAGCCGAAAAGAGACGTCGTTTGTGGTAAAGAAAGAGTGAAATTCTTTGTTGTCAAATTCACGTCAATTGTCACATTGGAAGCATTTTATGAGTTTATGAAATTGTGTTTTGATGTAAGCATGAAACTTGACAAATATGGGTAACAACTAGGACTTGAATTATAAAAGAAAGACCCATAAAAATGAGTGAAGTCATCAAGAAATAATAGGTAATACTTATGACCATCCTTGCTAGGCACAGGAGATGTCCAAATGTCATTATGAATGATATCAAAAAGAGGAAAAGTGGAGTTCAATGATCGTTAAAACGGTAGTCTGGAATGTTTGCCTAACTGATAGGACAAACATAAACTAGAGCGGAGCTCTTTATTACATTTGACAAGACACTTTGAGCGAAGGAAATCTAGAGTGGCAACGCTTGGATGGATGAGGCGAGCGTGCCAAAGATTGGACGATGATGCCGAGAGGGCGACAAGACGCGACGAAGATGAAGGTGATGGTGATGAGACTGGGTAGAGCTCCACGGTGCTGTTACATCTGAGGCGAGTAACCCCCATAGTAGGATCCTTCACAGAGAAACCAAAGAGATCAAATGAAAGAGAAACATTATTGTCGGTAATGAACCAACAGACAAAGATAAGGTTTTTGACAAGTTTTGGGGCAATGAGGACATCATTAAGGTGTGGGGGTGGGTTGGGGTCTGTAATTGGGTGTGGCCAATGCCCGAAGTAGCAAGGCGGCCACCATTGACGACGATGATAGAGTGTGCAGGACCCTTAAAGGAGATAGAAGAGAGAGTACCTGATGAGTTCGCCATATGTGAGGTGGCGCCAGTGTCCATGTAACAAGTCAAGTCGGGAGGTGTCAGCTGCAGAGAGGAGAAGGCGTGATGCACATAAGTCGAAACATAGGCGACGCGACTTGGATCGGACGACGTCGGATATGCCTGATGACCAGCGGGACGAGGAGCAGGGCCCAATAAGCCCGCTCCCTGCTATATGTTGGGGTAGGGGCACGCCGGAGGGTGCCATGTCGGAGGGGGCCAGCCGGAGTGCATCCAATTCGGATTGAACCCCGACACCGGGGACCAGCTCGGGGTGGAGTTCGAGGGGCGAGAGCCGTGGCCGTGGCCACAACCGTGATGATTGCCACGACCGCATTCGCACTGTGGGGAGGCGTCTTGACCATGGGTGGAGGAAGGAGGTGGGTAGTGGGAGTTGTCCAAGTCCGACGACGAGACCAGGGCGATTTTTTCATTGGCGAAGGCGTCGACGGATTGGCGGTGCATGCGGGTTTCCTCCAGGATCAATTGGGAGCGGGATTTCTCGAAAGAGGGCAGTGGTTTGGTCTGCTGGATATGGGTAGCAGCAGCATTGTATTCAGAGGGAAAACCGGTTAGTACCTGGAGGACAAGGCGTGTATCACTAGGTTTGGAGTCGATGGTGGCCAGTTGATCAGATAAGGTTTTGAGTAGCTGACAGTATGCGGTAATGGACGGGAAAGAGGCAAGCTTGCAACTTGAGAACTCGTGCTCTAGGTAGACGGCACGGGTTGAGTTGTTGTCTTGAAAAAGGTTCTGAATTGTGGTCCACGCAGCCATGGTATTGTCGCCGGTGTCGAGGATTTTTGTCAATAGGTCTTTGGAGATGGTGTTGTAGACCCATTGAAGAATGATGGCGTTGAGTTGGGCGAAGAGATCGTCGTCTTCGGTGGTGGGACGGTTAGCCGTGGAGTCTATGTGATGGAGGATCTTATGAGCTTTCACATGAGAAGTGGAGATCTGAGACCATGTGGTGTAGGAGCTTGATTCTTGATCAAGGATGACGGGTATGCTTTTTTTGATATTGGAGATAGTTAGGGCAGAGTGGAAAGGGGGCTTCGGGTTGTCAGCCATATTGTCGAGAGAAAGAGAGGCGGCGGAAGAGAGAGAGGGCGGTGGGGGGGGGGGGGGGGGCGGTAGGGACGGCGGGGGCGACGGTAGAGGCGGCGGATCGAATTAGGGTTCCGCGAGGAAGAAAAAGTTTGACACCATGTAGAATTGTATTGATTGATATAAAATCCTCCTTAGGGTTTCATTCTTCATAATGTCAATATATATAGATTACAAGAGAGTAGGACTGAGCCTGAGCCAATAGGCCCATACACTATACAATATATAATCTATCGGTTCTTGCCTTTTGCTCACTCCTTCTCTATTATCAAGAAGGGTTTATATCTCTTTCATCAAATTCGCACTATACATGATTTGTCAAAGTCAAATGGGCTCAATGGGAGGTCTTTGTGCAATACAGTATAAGCCTAATGGGTAACACTCAAAACTAATTAGCAATGAGTTTATGATTAGCTAGCCCATTTTATCTTTATATGATGTTCAATCTATTTCATTATTTTCGGCCAATGTGGGATAGTACCATATAATTCTCAGCAATTCCTATTTGCTTAAAGGTTTTGGAAAATAAAAATGAGTTAAGAGTCTTCTTGGATTACATAATGAAAAGCAGCCTTTGTTAAGTGGGCGAGGTTTGGAACCCTTGCAACTATGATAGAAAGTCGTGACCATTGCATTAAAAATGCGATGTTCTAACCTCTGAGCTAAGCGGGCCCAGAGAAATCGATGCTCTAACCTCTGAGCTAACCGGGCTTAGAGAAATCGAGAAGTCCTCCAATCCTCCCTCTCCAAATTAGGAATGACTTGAACAGATCTTCGAATTAGGAATGTATGCAGAGTATGAAAGTTCTCTAAATTAGGAATGGCTTGAACAAATCTTCCATCTCCCCGACTTATTAGGGGAGCATCACCACCCTATCCCGTAATTATTTGGGAACTTCTTGGTTGCTAAGTGAAGTTGCACCTTGTCAAGCTATAAGAGATGGTCTTGAAAAATATGTTTGATCTATTGACGGCTCATATACATTTGTTTCATAGGAGTGTGAAAGTTACGTTTGAATTGTATATATGTGCTGATGTATCGAAACTTTTAAATTAGGAGGGAAACTGACAGTTCTTGTTCCTTTCTTACTACTTAAGTCAATTTGGGAATGTAGCCATCTAGTTTTGTATATATCCATTCAATCACAAGAGATAATAGGCTCAATCTGGCTTTTAGTTCTTGTGTTTGGAATAATTGTCTAGGTCCTTTATTGATATGAGAGATCAATTAGAGAAGGAAGAAAATGCGGAAGAGGAGAAAGTGAATGAGAGAGATGAAGTTGCTTGATTGCTCAACTTTGTAGCAGAAAATCAATCTGTTCAGTTACAGAGAGAGGTTATTTATAGGCCTAGATAGCACTTTCTCTTATTTACACAAAATGTCATGTATTCATCTAGATTACATTTCATTACTCCTCCTCAAGTTTGGTAGTTGAGAACATGTTCACAATTCCTAACTTGCTCAAGTTCTTCATGTACTGATCGTATGATACTGCTTTAGTGAACACATCAGCTGGTTGATCTCCTGTAGAAATGTAACCCAGAGCAATTTCATTTAGAATGAGTTTTATCCCTTACAAGATGACAATCCCCTTCGATGTGCTTTGTCCTTTTGTGAAAAACTAGATTCTTGACTATATGTATGGTTGCTTGATTATCACAGTATAGCTTGACAGGAACTCTCTGACTGATGCTTAGATCTTCCAACGACTTGACAATCCAAGGTATTTCACAGTAGGTAGTAACCATTGATACTCGGATTCAGCTAATGGCATAGCCACATAGGTTTGTTTCTTAATTAGTCCTCCATGAAATCAAGGTATATCCTAACATTACACAAAATCATGTGAGTGATTTCCTGGTCCTTGGATAACTCATACAGTCAGCATCACAAAAGGCACTCAAATTCAGATAAGATGTTCTTGAAAGCAACCTTCCTTGTCCAGGTGCTTGCTTCAACTACCTTAGGACATGTTTGACAACTTTCCAACGAGAATCATTTGGTTGATGAATAAACTGACTTAGAACTTGAACTGCATAACATATGTCTGGCCTGGTGATAGTGAGATAGATCAATTTTTCAACTATCCTCATGTATGCATTAACATCAATCACCTCTCTTGTTCCTTCTAGAGACAGTTTGATTTTGGGATCAAGAGGAGTATTCACAGGCTTAGATTCAGTCATGCCTTCCTCCTTAAGCAATTCTAAAGTGTACTTTCTTTGATTTAGTGACGAGAGGGTTTCTCGACCAAATAAATTTTTAATCAAGACCCCACTATAGGATAGTGGAATCAGGTTCATCCTTGGGAGAGAAGTCAACGGTTCTAGGTTTATTTGGTTTCGGGGTTTGGGAATAGCGGGAAAGGGTGATGAGGATTGATGTCGAGGGATGGAGAGGGAATGGTGGTTGGTGTCGAGTAGAATCTGTGCAGAGTAAAAATAATGAAATAAAAAAAATAAAGATGCAAACTTCCAAGGTTAGGGATCACCACAACAATAAACATATGTGTAGATTATAAATCACATAAAGATGCATGCTTTATATCAAATAACTTTCGTTATTAACAAATAGGAATATAGTGGCTAGCGCATAAACCCTAAGTGTTACTATCCCTTTTTGATAATTAATCCAAATTCACAATAAGATCACTTTCTCTTCAATATAATAAAAAAGGATCGCCTACTACTCTTGTAGATGAATTATGCATATAGGATAGAAGATGATAAAGACATAAAAATTCATAAATTCATATATAAAACAAACATATCTATGTTGGGATCATCCCAACCCTAGATGAAGGAAATTAGAAACAAGACATAATAAAAGAAAATAACTTATCATAAAATAAAACCTAAACTTACAATCGTTCCAAACGTTCCTCAATCAGCACTTCTTTCTCCTCTCGGCTCCTCTATCTACTTACCTTATTGCGTCCGAAGATGACTTGACTTGAATATATGAAAAATCAGCCCCTGGGGCTTTATTTATAGAGCTCAATCCTAGCTATTCTAGAAGAGCAAATCTATCTATCTCTATCTATCTTCCTAAAAGATAAAAATTCCCTTAATAAAATAAATAAAACAAATAGAAAATCCCATAGGTAAAATAGGAATTAACCTGAGAGGATAAAAGTCTTCCAAGTTGATAAAAGATCATTTCCTTAAGATGTAAGTAATTGGCCTTGGATTAGGACCCGATCTGGGCGTCAGAGAACTTCTATAGACTCGATATCGAGTCATCTTGGTCGATATCTAGTCATGTGTCTTCAGCTGTGCTCAGCTTCACTCGATATCTGGTGAGTTCAGTCAATATCTAGTGCTTCAGTAGAAATCAGCACTCCTTGGTTTTGCCCTAAATTTGCTCCGAATTCTGCAATATTAAACATAAACTTGTGTAGACCTCAATAATTCAGAAATGAGCATAAACTACACAAATCTCATGCTTTCCAACCCAGAAATATGAAATATGGATAGAAATCGAAATAGATGTAAGTGAAAAACATGGAAAATTGAGCGCACGTCATTTAGATAAACCCATCTTCATTTTGGTCAACCTCTTTACCCATAAAGTACCTTATTTGTCCCAAATCCTTCATGAGAAAGTGCTTATGCAACTGTAGCTTCAGTGCTTCAATTTAATTTCATCAACTCCCTGTGATTACCATGTCATCTGCATAGACTAATAGAGTTGTGAATGTCTGAGATGTCTTCTTCACAAAGAGAGAGTAATCAACATTTGATTGCACATATCCTGCACCTTTCACAACCTGAGAGAACTTCACAAACCATTGCCTTGGAGCTTGTTTTAACCTATAGAGTGATTTTTCCAGTTTGCATACCAATGTTCCTCCTCTTATATCAAGTGAGTTCTCTTTGTTCATAGACTCCTCCTAAGAGCAAGCTTGATAGTTCTTTAATTGAAGGTAAGCTGGTGGGAGTTCCATATACACATCCTCCTCAAGATCACCATGGAGGAATGCATTTGTGAAATCAAGTTGGGATACAAACCAACCTTTTGCAGCAACAACAGATAACAGAGTTCTGACTGATATCATCTTAGCAACTGTAGCAAATGTCTCACTATAATCAATGCCTTCAATATGTGAGAACCCACAAATAACTAACCTTGCTTTATGTCTGTATAAGATTCCATCAGCTTTAAACTTAAGCTTGCATAGCCATTTGTAGCTCACAACAGATACATCAACAGGCCTAGGTACCACTCTCCATGTGCTTGTGCTTTCTAGAGCATTTAGCTCAGTGATCATAGCTTTGCACTAGTCAGAACTAAGTGGAGCCTCAAAAAACGAAGATGGTTCAGATAATGATGCCACATTACATATGAACTTGTGAAACAAGGGTGAACAATTTTTGTAGGATAAGAATGAGAAATTGGGATAGGGAGAAGTGACCTTAGGACAAGATACAAGTGGTTCTGAACTGGAGACATGACAAACATAGTCCTTGAGCCAAGATGGAGGTTTGGACAATCTTGTAAATGTTCTGGTTTTAGGTTGAAGAGAGAGCAAGAGGGTTTTATGACAGGAATATCATCAAAGTTTGGAGGGACATGTGATGGGGAGTAGTCTGAAAAAGTCTCAGTGGATGTAGGGGGATTCAAAGAAGGATAACTAGTATAATTTTCCAGTCCCACTCTTAAACTCAAGTAAACAAGTGGATTATGATCATAAACCAAATCATCAGAGTAAGAATCAAAATGAGTGGGTTGAATAGATCGAGGAAGGTATATTGTTTTTAATCTGAGAATGCATATCATTAAAAGGAAAAATATGCTCATGGAAGAGCAAATCTCTACTGATCAATGTTTTGTGAATGAGAAGATTATACACTTTGTATCGTTTGAATCCAAACGGATACCCTAAGAACACACAGGGTTTAGATCGAGCATCAGACTTTTTCCTTGGTCCACTTGTTTTGGGCACAAAGTATAGACAACCAAAAACTTTGAGTCTAGTCTAATTAGGCGAGGCATTAAAAAGGATTTCATAGGGTGTTTTATGTTTGAGAGGGGCAAAAGGAAGTCTATTTATGATATATGTTGCAGTCAAGAAGACACAATCCCCCTAAAATTTAATAGCTAAAGAGGGTTGAAATTTGAGAGCTCTAATTGTCTCCAATATATATATATATATATATATATATATATATACACACACTACTACAAAAATGGGCAAATAACCCATAAAATATAATCCGGGCGTGTCTTACCTGGGTTATAAAGCCGCGAAATACCATCAGCAAAATATGATCAAGGTTTATAACCCGGGCATATAATTATCCGCTATATATAGTTGTATATTTTAAGTAAATAAATCGAATTTCAGACGCCCGGGTTATTACATCATAAAAGAAAAAAAAAAACTATCCGGGTTATAACCCTCTTCAAACCAGGTTATGTTGAATGAAACCCTCGTTTCACAAAAGAACTGTACGTCTTAACCTCCTACCTCCAATGTCGATCGATTCAACCTGGAATCTGGCCAGTACGTTGTCTCGCCGTTCCACGTCTCCTCCATTGCTGCCGCCATTGAGCGCTTCTACAGAGGGTAGTTTGATTCCCCACACTCTCTGCTTCTCTCTCGCCTCCGCCACCTCCGGTCTCCGGGGTTGGTTTGCCGTCGCCACCAAAAACGGAACCCTAGCCTAAATCGGTGAGTCATAGTCGATCAGTTTATCGGTAAGATCTACTTCTAGATCTCGTTTTCCTTTCTTCTCATCGCCGGTCAGTTTCTTTCTCCATCTTCGATCTCATTTTTCTTTCTTCTATCGGCCATATATATCACTGCTTTTAGATCTAATTTGTTTGATTATTTTTTAGAGTTAATCTACTCTGTTTGATTTATTCATTCTAGTTGTTAATTGATTTCAATTAGGTAACTATTTCCCATGGATTCATACACTTCTAGACAGTACTATTTCCATGTACTGCAGCTAATGAGTTCCTTCCAATAGCATAGGTTATCGAAGCAGTGTACCTATATCTCTATTCTTTCAATTTCTGCCTTTTCTCTCTGTCTCTCTTATATAGTTATATGTTCAAGAATTTCCATTTGAGGCTTTGATTTTTCAACATGGCAGAACGTTGATGACCTCAATCGACAAGCCGATGTTGGTACGCCCTCTTTTCATTCAAAAGTTGATTGTAACTGTCTCTGGGAACTCTCTATATGCATGCTTTGTGTCTGTTTCACTGTGATCTAAGGGATTTCAATGTTAAAAGAGTCTCACTATTTGAAATCGGATAAGATGGTTTGATAGATTTAATTAACATCTGATATAGATATAGAAAGGGCTTGGACTATATTAAGTGCCAAAGACCTCAACCAAGTTGATCATACTGGCTAAATATTATTGCAGGTACAGCTGTGTGTGACAGACCAAATATCATTTTTCAGGTAATTCTAGCTAATAAATTTTTATTGCTGATATGTTAGAGACGCTAGTAGTTTCCCACTACTGAATTTCCATCCACTCCTTCCCCAAGTACAGAGGGGCTGGAAAATGGAGTTTGTGGCTTAAGAAAGTTCATTTTTAAGGATGAATGAATCTTATCAGGGATTGTTGATTTGACACTATTCCTTGAATAAATTTCATTTTGTTTTTTTGGCAAGAGGAAGGAAGAAATTTTCATTTTTTTTAGGCAAGGGGAAAGAGGTTGGGTAGCTGTGTGTGGATGACCACCTAAGGTAGTTATGATTGGTCACTGTAGTTTTTTTTAATCTATATGATTGGTCACTTATTTGATTTATTTATGTAATACTGCTTTCTTTGATCAAGGAGGGTAATGGTTTCTTTCTTTGTATCTTCGACCATTTCTCTTTAATTTTCTATGTATTGTACATTACATGTTAATTTGATTGGTTTTGTACACCTTTTTTAAACCTATCTTTCATGAAAGGGATTCTGAAGAACTTGCCGAAGTTGAAAAGCAATTGGTTGGTATATCTAACCGATTCTCTTATTTGCTCAACTTTAACGTGAAAGTAGTGTTTGGCCTTCCAATGAAGGCTGTGGTCATTTCTATTCCCTTCAGTGGCTCTTCTTCTCTCAATGTACAATTATAATATGCTCCCCAAGTTTGCTTTTAATGTGATACAATCAATGGTAATTTAGTTGTTTACCTGATATGAAAATTGAAAGTTTGTTTCTCTTAGGGACTTAGAGATCCTACCAATTATTTTATACAGTAGCTGCCCTTCTAAAAGGCTCTTTTACCTAGCTTATTCGGTAGGAATGGGGGGGAGTGAAACTTTCAATATTCAAAATTCAGACGGTCACTTTTATCTAATAAATAATAAATGCTATCAACATATTAAACACAAGAAACATTCCTAAAATGTACAACTAACTTTACTAGACCATTTGACATTATTGGTCAAATAATCGATCTTTTTTTTTTGACATACCTTAAATGTGCAGACTGACAAAATAAGGGAGGAATACGAGGAGGACATGTCTATTCATCAAGTAGTTTCGATGGCATTTGCAAAGAGACCTGATTTAAGGTATGCATTGTTGCTTGCAATGTTTTTTACTTGACACCTATTTACAACTAACACTGTATTATCACTATTAAAAATGACTACAGGTTGGAAGGGCTTCCTCACAAGGTATTGCAATGGTACTTGTGTAGGGATTTAAGGTATGCATTGTTGCTTGCAATGTTTTTTACTTGACACCTATTTACAACTAACACTGTATTATCACTATTAAAAATGACTACAGGTTGGAAGGGCTTCCTCACAAGGTATTGCAATGGTACTTGTGTAGGATGGAGGGTTGGTTTGCTACTGACTCTGATAATATTTCCCTAAAATGTTGGGATGAGGTAAAATTAGGGGTGGGCACGGGACGGGACGGGATTGGGCCGGGACGGGACTCGTCCCGCGAAATTTTTTCGGGACGGGATCGGGACGGGATTGACATTTTTTTTTCGGGACGGGATGGTGTCTGGACGGGATCGGGACGGGACGGGCCTTGTCCCGCATATAAAAATAATAAAATATTATATAAATTTGCAAAGTGAAAAATGCTTTCATAATTCATTATTTAGTATAATATGTTGAATACGGTATTATTCTCAACTATATTATTCAATAATAATAATAATAATAATAATAATAATAATATTATTATTATTATTATTATTATTATTATTAATAATATTATAATACTATTATTAATTCATACAATGATTGTATAATTAATTATAATGTTCAACATATTTGGCTACATTATCTTACTAGATCAGGACGGAAAGGAATTGAGACGAGATTTACCAATATTGTCTAATTATCGATTGATAGTTAGGAAAAATACCGTATTTAATTAGCTATTTGCCTCTTGTAACTCTAAATGGGTATAATAATAATAATAATAATAATAATAATAATAATAATAATAATAATGATAATAATAATAATAATAATAATAATAATAATAATAATAATCCCACGTTATAATTAAAAATAAAGTAAAATAATATTACTTATTTTTATTGTTATTATTATAAACTAATTATTCTTTACAAGAAAAAAATATAATATGATATAATAATATAATAATAATAATAATAATTTTATTATAAATTAATATTATTATTAAATTATATTATAATATTATATAATATTATTATTATAAATTGAAAATTATTATTATAGTTATAAATAATATTTGCTCAAAATAATAATACTAATAATATATTATTATTATTATTCTATAATATTATAATAATAATAATAATAATAATATTATTATTATTATTATTATTATTATATGCGGGACGGGACGGGATTTGCGGGATCCCACCGGGATCATCCCGCGTTTCGTCCCGCATAATTTTTGCGGGACGGGATTCGCTATTTTGTCCTAAATCCCACCGGGATCGGGACGGGATCGGGACGGGACCGGGACGGGATCGGGATTTGCGGGATTTGTGCCCACCCCTAGGTAAAATAGTTTATCCTTCCACTATTCTTTCTATTTTGCATGTGTAAAAATAGTTTGCTCTTTTGGACCACCATATTCTTATGAGTATATAATTGAAGGTATTGATATATTATAGCAGGATACTTCATTTTAAATTTGATTCATGTTATGGAGTTGATGTTATTTAGTCCAATGGCTAGCACTTTTGGTAACATCTATCACGATGTTTCGAAATGAGAAGTCTATAATGGTACTGCTTTAAGAAATTGAAACTCTTATGTGTGCCGGTTTTTTGGTCAGCATTTCAATTTGATTCCATTTTATGATTTTCATTCCATTTAAGAGGGCAAGCTTTATGTACTGCTGCTTCTGTCATGGGAGGGAAGAGCTTGATGTCTCAAATATTTGTACATATTTTCATTCCATTTCAGAAGTTATTGCCCCATGTAGAGAATGCACTTGCTAGCCAAGAAGTATTGAAGGTAAGTCTCACTGCATTTTAGCATGTAATCAGTACATTTTTATATAATTTACTTCATTGGTTTCGTCTTTCTCCCCTTTTCTTGTAAACTTTTAAAGCAATATAAACATCTTTTATTTTTTCTCTTTTCCTATCTTATTTTTTTAATATAATTTTGGTTGATTTATAGTATAAATTAGTAGACCCTTGTGAACTTGTATTCTAGTGATTTTTTACAGTGTTTTCATAGTCTCTAAGGCTCATATTCGGTTGATCTATGCTTTATTCCTTAGGCTAACTATGAGGGGCAACATTTCTATACTTAAGCAGGCCCTTAAAGATTTAGAGAGAAGCATGCACACTCAGATGGATAACAGCATGTTGGTTCGTACAACATGAATTGCAGGTTCATGATGGGGAATTCTGATGCCTATAGTCCTCTATAATGTAAGTTTGACAATATGCTAGGAGGGAACTTAGTTCCCTATAATCTGTGTTTTTCTTCCCCGTTTTTGGGAGTGGGGGCATATTGTCCCCCCATTTAAGTATATTGTTTTTCAACATTTTGATCAAACCTTTCTTTCCATGACCGCTAGTCACAACTTGGTAGGTCTTCTGATAACAAAATTTGGCAACAAGTAGGCAGCTGGATTTCCTGTAAGTTTATCATTTGGCATTCTTTTTCTTTTACTTTTGTTCTCATTTACAAGTCATGTTCGTCTTATGATGTATTTTGGTTGCTACCTGAGCAGCGGCATGTTTACACTTGGAAGCATACAAGAAGACGAGAGCATATTTTTTAGGATATTTAGAAGGGGAGTAATGGTTGAGTTTTGTTGGCTTGTTGTATAAAGGGAGCAACTATCATGTTTTGCTTGCTACTTACTTGCTAAACCGTTGTTGGATAAATTTATCGTGATTTGGTCATTCTCCAGGAACTTGTCTTGGCATAGTTGGCTTAGCTTGATTTATAATGTAAAGCAATTATTTTGATGTGATAAGTGGTTCCATTTTTCTTATATGATCTATTGTGTTTACTGTTTTGTCAAATATAAAAAGTTTTTTCTAGCCGGTTCATTACATGAACCGGGGTAGGAAATCACAGGGTTCTTCCCGGTTTAGTTTTATGAACCGGGGTAGAACCCACTGGTTTCTTTTTTTAAAAAAAAGGCGACTATATAACCCGGACCTACATGGGTCCGGTTTATATATGGTGACATTTGGATATCCAATTGCAATATCCGGGTTATATAGTCCCTATTATATAACCCGGATATGACATATATCCGGGTTATATAGCTACCCAAATAACCCGGACAATCGATGTATAATGTACTGGAATAACCGGATTTCCCAAAGAAAATAACCCGGATATTGGGTCCGGGTTATATAGGTACCCAACTATATAACCCGCTGACCATTAACCCGGACCATATCCGGGTTATAAAGGGTCAAATATCCGGGTTATATTCCCTTTTCTGTAGTAGTGATATATATATATTTCTTTTCAACTCTCCTCTTTTGTTGTAGGGTGGTTGCACATGAGCTCTCATGAATTATACCTTTGAATGACAAGAAAGCTTGAGTTCAAAGTTAAAAAAATCAGTACCTTGTTCACTTCTAATAGTTTTGACATAAACATCAAACTGCTTTTTAACCATAAAAATGAAGGTTTTAAGGTGGCTAAAGGCTTCCGTTTTGGTTTTCATGAGGTAACCCCACACACTACAACTTTTGTCATCCACGATGGTTAGAAAATAGTTGTGACCATTGTATGTAAGAGTGTCATTATGTCCTCAAAGATCACAGTGAATCAACTCAAATACATAATCAGCATGAGATGTACTTAGAGGAAAAGAATTTCTTGCTTGCTTAGCAGCAGGACAAAATGAACACAAGAAATCAAAATCTTTTATTTAAATATCATAAACATGTCTAAGTTTGCTCAGGGGAGCATGCCCCAATCTGAGATGCCACAAGGCATTGTCATCAGAAGTACAAGAATTTGGTAAAAACATAGTAAGAACTGAGAGGTATTTACAGCTGGGTAGAAATTGAATTCGAGGATGGCTTTGCCAAAAACTGGAGTTCTTAATGATGTCCTTCATCTGGCTTTCAGAAACAAGATAGTATAGGCCTCCAAATTCTTTACCAACTACAATCATTCTCCTCTTTACAGGGTCCTAGATAAACAGTTTGTCATCAATAAGATGGACGTGACAAGTCTTGAATTAATCGACTAAGATATATATATGAGTTTGAATTTAAACTTTGGAATATAGAAGGTATGATGGAGATCTAGAGAGGTTAAGAGTTTGACAGTTCCGCCATGAGTAATGTTGCTAATGTTGCCATCAGGTAGGTGAATAACAGTGGAGTTCAACAGAGGAAATGGATTGGAAATGAGGGACAAATCACAAGTCATATGATCCGTAGCACAACTATCTTAAATCCAAATTCTAGGATTCTTAGTAGCACTACAACATAAGAGCTTACCTACCATAGCACTACAACTTAGAACTTTACCTACTATATCAGCATCCGAAGCTTTATCTGTCTTGACTCTTGAGCCATAAATTGTTGCAAGAGGGATGCCATGAGCTTCTGATTTTCCATGGATAAATTTTGAAATGCACGGAGGCTATCAGCTGCATTTTCCTTGTTCTCGGTCAAATTTTCCTTTACATTTTTATCCCTTCCTTTGCTTTCATCTCCAATTTGAGGCCTTTTCTTGCTCTTTGAATGCCAGCTTGGATAGCCAAACATTTCCAAACAATTGTCAGATATGTGATTTCCATTGCAGTGCTGGCATTTCTCTCTTCTTGGCTTGTCCTTATCACCTCTTTGTTTACCCATCAAAGCTATAGAATCACTTTGTTGAGAATGGACCTGAGATAAAGATGTGCTTGTTTCATCCTTACAAGCAACACATGAACTTGACTAGCGGTAGAAAGAGGGGTCGACAACAAGAACTGTCTTCTTGCAGCTCCATATTGATCTTTTAGCCCCATTCAAAACTTCATGAGCTTGTCCTCTTGATCAACAACTTCCAGGCGTTCAGATACATTGCATTCACGATTTCCACAAGTGCTTCTAATCGGAGAAACAATCCCATATAGATGTTGTCAATGTCCCTTTAGTTGAGTGAAGTACTCTGTCACTTCCCCCCCCCCCCCCCCCCCCTCCCCCCCCCCCCCCCCCCCTTGATGACAATCTTGGATTTCCTTCTTGATCTGAAAAATAAATGGACCATTTCTTTGTCCAAAGCTTTCAATCAAGTCATCCCACATGTCTTTTGCAAAATCAAAAACATCCAAGGTCAAATATATTTCTTTCAAAACTGTATTTAGAATACAGAATGAAACAATATCATTGCATCGTTGCCATTGCAACGAGTTTTCAGCAATTTCAGACAAAGATCCATCAATGATTCCCATTTTATTCTTCACAAGCAGAGCCTTCGACATTGCACGTTTCCACCTCATATAATTCTCACCAGTTAGCTAAATTGAAGTGAGAATCGTACCTGAGTTGTCAGAATGATGTAATAAAGAATTTTCTAGATCCATGGCCAAAATCAGATCTCTCCGCCGCTCATTGTTCAGAGTCCACATCGCAAATGATCCACTTGCAGAGATTGCAGCTTGCAGAGAATGCAGAGATCCAAGCGAGCCAAAGTCCAATCGAAGAACGTGATCTGATCAGATCATTCGCTTTGATGCCATATTGATCTAATAGATCAATCAGAGAAAATGAAGAAAATGTGGAAGAAGAGAAAGAGAATGAGAGAGATGGAGTTGCTTGATTGCTCAATTGTGTAACAGAAAATCAATCTGTTGAGTTACAAAGAGAGGCTATTTATAGGCCTAGATAGCACTTTCTCTTATTTACACAAAATGTCCTATATTCATCTAGATTACATTTCATTATCCTTAGCTGAATCAATTTAAGTTGTCTAGTTTACCGAGCCGTATGTATATCCTTGTATTAATTAATTTCCTTGCACTCAACCATCCATATTGAGATTTCCACTTGCATCCCTTTTATGTTGACAATCCAGGTTGCAGAACTTAGATTGCAGTTTAATCATTCAATTGCTCCCGGTGGGCTTGCTGGAGATAGACAAGGTGTTGTACCAGGGTCAGGATTTTCATATAGTGCACAACAGATTTGGGAAGTCATTAAAGATAACAAAGATCTTGACCTTCCTTCTCACACGGTATGGTTTGTAGGGCTCTACTTCTTTTACAAAGCAGTTTCACATGGCATTGGAACTTATATAGTTTATATACTTATCTGTTGTTATGTTTTATTAGGTGATGGTTGCTACTTTTAGATGTGATGAGATTGCCAATGAAAAGTTTTTCCATCTTCTTGGAGATGAGGTATAGTTGATTTTGTTTAGTCGAGCTTTGAAAATGTTACTATATCAAACTTATATTGTTATGAAATAATTGAGTTTTAGCATTTCAATCATTATTTCCAAACCCTATAGTCATATAGCTTTTTGTTGGTAAACTTCTTTAAGACAACTTCTAGGCCAATTGAGTTGATGATGAACAGAAAATGGAAGAAAATACAGTCGATCATGAGAGAGCAGGAAACAGAGCTTTGCTCTTCAATATATATGTGTATGAATGAATGTCTTACAACCATATAGCTCACCTTTATTTATAAAGGAGGTGAGTTAGTTAGGAGAGAAATCATCTTCTGCATCTAGTGCACCAATCTCCTAACATAAACCCTCACAATATTACATCACTCGTCCTCAAGCTAAGAGTGAGAGAATCGATTCTCGACTCCTAGCTTGCCTAACAACAAGGACATTCGATCAACTGAGAGGGTTTTAGTAAAGAGATCAGCAGGTTGTTCAGTAGTGTGGACATAGCTTGTATTGATGTCCTTGCGTTGCACCTTGTCACGAACCAAAATGACAGTCCGCCTCGATATGTTTGGTACGCTCATGGAATACATTCCGAGCAATGTACAAGGCCACTTGATTGTCACAAAAGAGAGCAACTAGAGAAGACATGGTGACAGTAAGATCATTGAACAACCTAACTAACCAAGTGATCTCATAGCAGGTTGCCGCCAATGCTCTATATTTCAGACTCAGTTGTGGACATGGCAACAAATCCCTGCTTCTTGGTGCGCTAGGAAATAAGAGAATCACCAAGAAAGATGCAGAAGCATGTCAATGATCTTCGAGTCATGGGACACGCTTGCCAATCCGCATCACAAAAGGCTCGGAGTTGTAAAGAAGATGAGCTGCTCATGAGGAGGCCCTGTCTAGGAGTTGATTTGAGATAACGAAGAAGATGCTTAACACCCACCCGATGCTCAGTAGTTGGATGTTGCACGAATTGACTAAGCACCTGAACTGAATATGTAATATCATGTCTCGTTATAGTCAAATAGATGAGCTTGCCTACAATTCAACGATACTGAACATGATCAGAAAAAGGTTGCCCCTCACTTGGAAGCTTTTGATGAACATCCAGGGGTGTAAGTAGTGGTTTGGAATTCTCCATGTCTGCTTCACTCAAGAGATCCAGAGTGTATTTTCTTTGGTTGAGATGAAATCCTTTATCTAAGCGATCAACTTCAATCCCCAGAAAGTAACGAAGAGGACCAAGATCCTTGATGATAAAATGCTTGTGCAAATGATCTTTTAGAGACTGAATTGCCTTAGGATTGTCTCCAGTGATGATCATGTCATCAACATACACTAATAGAGCAGTGAAAGATCCATTTGTTGAGCAAGTGAAGATAGAGTAGTCTGAGCGAGACTGGATGCAGGACAACCTGAGAGAATTTGAGAAACCATTGCCTGGGGGCCTGTTTCAACCCTTAGAGTGATTTCTTCAATTTGCACACCAAGGGAGCTGTGGAATAAGAACACACAGAGCCTGGTGCCTTATAGTTCTTGAGAAAAGGACACTCTGGAGGTAAGGTAATAAACACTTCTTCTTCCAAATCGCCATGAAGAAAGTGTTTGTTATGTTCATTTGAGACATAGGCCATCCTCTGGCATTTGCAACAACTAGCAATGCTCTAACAGAAATCATTCGAGCAATCGGGACAAAGGTTTCACTATAGTCAATTCCCTCAATTTGAGTGAAACCTCGAGCCACTAGTCGAGCTTTGTATCTATCCAAAGACCCATCATATTTAAATTTCAGTTTAAAGAGCCATTTACATGTGACTAGAGACTGCAGTTTTGGCAGAGGAACGAGCTCCCAAGTACCCATCCGTTCAAGAGCATCCAACTCCAAGATCATGGCATCACACCATGCTGGATCCTGTATAGCTTTCTTGACATATTTGGGTTCAGTCTAAGGAGCAACGTTGGCAACAAAGGCTTGATATGAAGGAGAGCAGTGTTTATAAGAGAGGAAAGCAGATATAGGGTATGGATGATCCTGAACTGCAGAAGATGATGATGCAGAGAGTGGCGTTGTGGCAGCTGCTCCAACATAGTCTTTCATCCAGGTTAGTGGGTTGTGGGGCCAAGAAGAGTTTCTAACAGGTGCAGGGGCATGATCAAAGGTAAATGAAATAGGCGATGGAATATAGTCAACCAATGAATGTGTTGCAGTGTCAGTGGATATAGGCTCAGAGGATGAAGAAGAGGGTATGGTTTCATATGAGAGGGAATAAGTGGACCAAGTAGAGTCTACAGGAGGTCTAGGTGAGTTAGATGGGGATGATGACTGATCCAAGACAATAGCAGACTCATCAGACAGGTAATCAAATGGGAAGTTGTGATCAGTAGCTTGAGGTAAGGTGGTATGTGGGACAACATTGGTAGGTTTAAAGGCAGGAGAAGTAAAGGGAAAGATATGCTCATGAAAGGTGACATCTAAGTTGATAATAACTTTCTTTGTGTTGAGATTATACACTTTATAGCCCTTCTTGCCAAATGGGTAACCCACAAACACACACGGATATGCTCTGGAATCAAACTTCTTGATGGAAGGATTTGTAGTGGTTGTCACAAAGCAAAGACAACCAAAAGTATGCATATGACAGTATTGGGGAACTTTGCCAAACAAGATCTCATTAGGAGATTTGTGTTGAAGTAAAGGATTTGGGAGACTGTTGATTATGTAAGTGGCAGTAAGGATGCTGTCACCCCAAAATTGCAGAGGCATAGCTGCAGCAAACATGAGAGAACATGCTATCTCAAGAACATATCGATGCTTTCTCTCCACTCTCCCATTCTGTTGGGGTGTGGCTGCACAAGAACTTTGATGAATTATGCCTTTTTGAAGAAGAAAAGAAGATACATACTGATTGAAAAACTCAGTGCATTGATCACTCCTCACAATTTTGACAGTGGAACCAAACTGAGTTTGGACCATGGTGATGAAAGCAGATAGGTGAGCACTCACCTCATTTTTGTGTTTCATAAAAAATGCCCAAACCCCATGACTTTATCGTCCATAATTGTGAGAAAAAATCTGAATTTATTCAAAGTAGGTGTAGCATATGGACCCCATACATCACAGTGTAATATCTCAAAAGTATGATCAGCATTAGAGATGCTACCAGTGTAAGAAACTCTAGTTTGTTTTTCCATAGGGCATACAATGCAAATCTGAGGTAAAGAAGAGGACAGTTTATCATGTAAAGAAGAAATGTGTCTAAGTTTGGACACAGGTGCATGCCCAAGGTGCAAGTGCGAAAGAGAAGTAGTGTCTGGTATAGCAGAAGGTAAAAACAAAGGCAATTTTGGATGGTGAGCAGTTGTTTGAGCAATAGTTGAAAAAGAAAACACCTGTTGACAAGCCTGAAAGGATTTGCAATGAGAAGGATCCATGTAGAACAGTCTGCCACATGGCTAACCAACTGCAATCATCTTCTTCCTTGCTCAGTCCTGAACAACATAAAACTCATCATCTAATTGAATCTTGCATTTGTTTTCAATGATTAACTAAGGAAGGGACAATAGGTTGAAGTGAAAAGCTGGAATGCACAGAACATTTATAAAAGTAAAGTGAGGCAGTTTGAGGTTACCAATATACGTAATAGGATGCATATTACCATCAGGGAGATGAATGTAAGTATTTGGTGTAGGTTTAGGTTGATCAAGTATAGAAAAATTGCATGTTATATGGTCAGTTGCCCCACTATCCATGATCCACAAATTGCCGGTTCTGAAAGTGTCTAAACATAGGGTACCTGCAAGATGAGACTCATGACTCGGGGCTTGAAGAAAGTCTTGCACTGATGATGAAGCCACAGAATTAGCATTGGAGGAATGCTTCTAGTGCCCCCTTTTCTTTTCAGAGCTCCTATCATACCTTCTCTGATCATCAGAACGCGGGGCCTGAGGCTTATCTTTGCTCTTGGGATGCCAGCTTGGGTATCCAATTAACTCCCAACACCTTTCCAGCTTGTGGTTCCCACCACAATGAGCACACTTTTCTCTGCGCCGAGTATCCTCTGTCTGTGAAGTGTTGGAGGTGGTCCCTTGCTTTGCCATCATCGCAGTCATCTCAAAGAGAGAGGTGGACGCCTTTGACCCCATTTCTCCTTGCATCAATAAGGAGTATGCAGTATTAACAGTTGGCAATTGAGTGCTCATCAAGATCTGACAACGAGCAATGTCAAAATTCTCATTCAGTCCCATGAGAAATTTCATCAACTTGTCCTCCTGATCAACATCTTCAGTGTGCTTCTGCAAATCGCACTCACATTTTCCACATTTGCATATCAGAGGAGTAGTAACTGCACTCAGTTGTTGCCATAAGCCCTTCATCTTCGTAAAGAATTCAATGAGCGACAAATTCTTTTGATCACATTTTTGAATTTCTTTCTTAATCTGAAAGATTAATGGTGCATTCTTTTGGCCATAGCTCTCCTCAAGACCCATCCACATTTCCCTAGCAGCGTCGTACTCATCTAGAGTATTATAGATCTCAATTGACACTGTGTTGAGGATCCAGGAGCATACCATATCATTACACCTAATCCATTGCAATCCATTCTCCTCATTTTTGAGATCAACACCTTCAACCAAACACAATTTGTTCTTGACAGATAAAGCTTTAACCATCGATTTCTTCCAACGTCGATAGTTATCTCCAGTAAGCTTTATTGTAGAAACAATCATACCTGAGTTGTCGGAAGGATGAATGAAGAGAGGATTTTGCAAATCTGATGTTGTGATTTGATCACGACGATGCTCCCTTGATCGATCCCCATATCTGTCCGCCGTTTTCTTGAAACACGAACACAAGAAGAACAATCTTTGAAGCAGGCAGCGATCGAAGCAAGAGGAAGAAAGAACTGAAGGTGTGGAAACGAGATTAGAGCTTCACCTACTCTGATAACATGATGATGAACAGAAAATGGAAGAAAATACAGTCGGCCATGAGAGAGCAAGAAACAGAGCTTTGCTCTTCAGTGTATATGTGTATGAATGAATGTCTTACAACCATATAGCTCACCTTCATTTATAAAGGAGGTGAGTTAGTTAGGAGAGAAATTATGTCCTGCATCTAGTACACCAATCTCCTAACATAAACCCTCACAATATTACATCATAAGTTGTTTAAGTCCTTGAATCAGATTATTCAAAACACCAGAGAACTATGACCAAAAAGCATGAAAACACTAAAAAGAGAGCCGAAACCATAAACTGAAACAAGTCAGAAATTTCATGAACTAAGCAACTAGCAAGCCCAGTATATGGTCAAAATCTCCACTCGTGTAGTGTATGTTCCTAGCAAGTAGAAACTAGCAAGATACTTATGCAAATAGGTAAGTACCAATGACACGTCATCAAATATTTAGAGTTCAATGCCAGCTACGAGTTACATTTATATATAGAAGGGAAATAATATCTTGATATCCTCAATACATCAAACTCTCATTTTGGGTTTCAATGTTGCTAATTATGAGTTTTCTTGTACACATAGCGTTGGTTAGCTCTAGAAGTTGCAGCTAAATCAGGTCCAGTTTCCGGTTTTGGAGAGCAGCTAAGTTCGATCTTGGAGACCTATCTTTATGAGTAAGTTCAACATCTTATTGCACTTTGTTGGAATGTAGGGCTTTTTTAAAATCTAAAATCGGAAATAAAGAAAGAGATTGAACAACATACAAGTTGATGAGATATTTATGATTTGCCAATTGTTTTTTTGAAAATATTTGTATTTTATAACAACGATAAAACTAAACTAGTACATTTCCCGCACTATGGTGCGAAATTATATAAAATATAAAATCTCAATAACTTAACATATTAGTATTATAAAATTAAATAATATATATAAAATAAAAAAAAGGCTAGCATTAAATACAAATGGTATATAGTAAAAAATCATTAAATTCGTTATGAAAATCATTAAAAATAATTTATTCTCATTGAAAATAGTGTGTGTATGTGTGTGTATCTGTACAGATATAGATATTTGAAATGAATACCATTGGTTAAAATGTGTAAATATCATAGTTAGATATAGATTAAAAAATTATGTTTTGAATTAATCTCATTGTTTAGAAATTGTGTAAAATTTTCATTAGTTGAAAATTTATGTAAGGTGTGATTGAGTGAAATTCTAAAATTAATTAAGGTTGTTATCACATCTAAGAAAAAATGTTTCTCATTTAATAGTTAGATATAGATAGATAGATTGGTTAAAAGATGTGTAAAAAATTCATTAGTTGAAAATTTATACAGATTAAGTTCATTGAGTCAAATCCTAAAACGGAACTAGGGTGGTTATGCCAATCAACAAAAAAAAAAAATTCTCATTTAATAGTTAAATATAGGTAGATTGTTTACTATATAAAAAAAAGAACTAATATATGATTATTTTTTTTTTCAAAATATTCAAAGAAAAACAAAAAATTACAGAAAAATTTACAAATTGAAAATATTTACAAAAATATTCAAAAAAAAAATATTCAAAATTTGCATGGATCTCAGAAAAAACGCGGTCAAACCGCATTTCATTCATAAGAAGTGATATTTGGAAGAGAAAAAAAAAACAAACGAAAGAAACACGGTTTCAAACCACGTTTTATAATTAATTTTGGGTAAAACATGATTTAAATCGCGTTTATACTAATTGATATTTTATTTTTTAAAAAAAAATAAGAATGAAACGCGGCCTTAAGTCAAGCCGTGTTTCATTTGTGGCCTCGATTTGCAACTCTACTCGTCTTAAGAAATCAATTTTAAATAAGGCTAAAATAATTAAATTATGGGGAATTATTCCTAATTAGACTTCTTATTCGGATAGAAAATCCGAATAAAATTTAATCATGAAAAGAATTGATTAAATGGATATGTGTTTCATAATTGAGATGAACGGATCCGAAGGTTTGTACGTTCGAGTTATTAGTATCTTTGTAAGTATATATTGACATCTAATAAAATTGGGTAAATTTTTTTATCTTAATCATATATTGTTTTATATTATACTGATTACTGAAAAAAATAATTCACTAGACGATCATTTGGCATTGTCGACTTCTCGTTTATTATATATAAAAATAGAGATCAATCACAAGTTGGTGTAGTGGTTATGGGGCTACATCCCATGCCTCGAGGTTCGAAGTTCGAATCCCCGTGGAAACATGGAGACGCTTGTGAGTGGGAGGGTCAACCCCTTAAATGGGCCTACAGTAACCCGATCCAGATGTAGAGTGGGCTAAGCCTACTTGAACTGAAAAAGATAAAAAAAATATATATAAATAGAAATAGATTGTTGAATGTCTCTAAAACATCATCCCTACTCTATAGGTATGACAAGGAGGCCATGTATTTTGATGAATCTGTCCGTGATGCTAAACGCCATCAGCTGGAGTCAAACATATTAGAGGTAACTAGCGTATTGCACGTGATTTGTAAAATTTATTATATTTTATAGAAGATATTATCATAATTTATTTACATTATAGATATATTATAGTATTATAATAATATGGAAACGATATAAAAAATATTATAAATTTGGATAAAAAAATATAATGCTTATATTATATCAATAAATAATATATGTGGAAAAATGTCAATGTCTCACCTTTCTAACAGGGTATGGTTTGAGATTTGAAATGCCCGGGACATGATATAAAAATGTGGCCCTCCACTATTATTTTTTGTTGTGTTAATGAATTAGAAAGTAAGACTAAATAATTTGATAATTCGACTACAAAGTTTAGGTGAATGGAGTTTTAAGAACTTTTGGATGGAGAGCACGTAAAATGTGGAATACCTCAACGGAGGAGCTGCATGTACAAATAGACGATGTAAAATGCAATATGCAACAACAACAACCATATATATCAAAGGAAGTTAACACAATATAAGGGGATACACCTGAAATAAACAAATAAGAAATGGAGGTTGATGTTTCAAAAATCCAAGAGAATACAAAATATTTGAAAGGTGCTAGCTAGTTATGAATCACAACAACTTCATTAATCCACAACGTTGAAGAAATCAAGGCATTGTTGCACAGTTTTGGGTGTATCTGAATCATGTGAATAATCTTCATTTGCAAAAAAAATAAAGTAAAATAGGTGTATTACTTATTAAGAGTACTAAGTACTAATATACAAATACAACAAATAAGTAAATTAAGGGACTACATATTGGTATATTCATGAGTTTCCAAAAAAATTGGATATGTATACAACTTTGTGACATCGCCTAAAGTTGATAATATTATGTCGTCTACATACAATGACAATTAAAGAATACATGTTCAAGAGGTATAAATAGTTTTAATTACTCTATCTTCTATAGTAAAATTAATATAAAAAATTTCTTATTAACCTTTTTATGATCAAATTTTATCGGTTTATATTATATTATTTTAAATTCTAATGTGTGAAAACACATCAGAATTTAAGTGAATCTAGTCTTAATATCTTTTCATCATACTTATATTTGATTATCCAAATTTGGAAAAATGTTAAGCTTAAAACACCACTGAATTCGAATAAAAATTGGTTTTAAATGTTATATGCATTATTGTAAATCGCTCTTAAAAATATTTATTCAAAATTAAACTAATATTTTGTACAAAAAAATATATATATAAATGAATAGATTAAACACATTCATAGAAATAAAAGTATTGCTAGATAAAAAATGATGTGTGAAAATACATTAGCAGCAAATCCGTCACAATTATATCATACAAAATATAGTACAGAAGTGAGAAAGAAAAATAAAATGTATCAATAATATATCTTAGCGGGGAGGAAAGACGTACAATATTGTGGTGGCATAAGGGGAGAGAACGAAGCTTCAAAGAAGCCACCCGAAGGAACCAATAAACTAAACGACAATGCAGTTGTTCGTGAGAGCGAAGGCTGGGGATAAGGATTGTGACTTGCATAGGTTGGGGCAAAGTCATTTTTTTAGGGCACTGTCTATGAGCGTGTAGTAGGTAGACATGACTGAGATTTTGGAGACACGGGCATCCTTTGGGATTTGAGAACTTCTAGAGATGAAGAGAAAAGGAAATAATGGTGGAGTCCGCTTGTCTTTCTTTGATGTCGAAGCTGGATATGCGGAAATTAATGTATTAGGAAGTACGTTATATTTTAGGGTTAGTGGTCGGATCTTTAGAGAAAACAAAACTAAATTGATCACACAAAACAACCAAATTGGATTCAAGAAAGGGAGCAACAATGGAGGTTCATCTCTTTCCTCTCGCTCTCTCACATTCGGAGTTTGTTATGTTCTAACACTCTACCGCCTAACCTCCTCCTAACAGCAATATAAACTGGTGTAACAAAAGACCAAAATACCCCTCTGAATTGCCCTCTATATGAAGCACATATCCTACCCCCCCCCCCCCCCCCCCCCCCCCCCAAAGCTGGACATGGGTGGGAAACACAAGTCCAAGCTTGGAACAAAGGAATTTGTGTTGATGAGCACCCAAAGCTTTGGTTAGAATATTAGCTATCAGTAGAGTAGTGGACACATGTAGAGTTTAAATGAAGCCCTGCTGCACCATCTCCCGGATGAAGTGAGAGTCAATACGGACATGCTTAGTTCGTTCATGGAAGACCGGATTCAAAGCCAAACATTGAGCAGCTCGATTGTCAAAATGCAATTTGATGGGCAATTAAACGTCAATATGAAGATCAGTGAGTAACCCCTGCATCCATACTAATTCACTAGCAGCAGACGACATGATGCGATACTCACTTTCAGTGTATGATTTAGAAACATCCTTCTGTTTCTTAGTTTTCCATGACACTAAAGAGGAACCCAGGAACACACAGTAACCGGACAATAATCTCCCAATGTCAATGCAGTTCCCCCAATCAGCATCACTGTAAGCTTTGAGAGCAAGAGTGGAAACTACTGGGTATGACAAAGTCATATCAAAAATACCTTTCAAGTACTGAAGGAGATATATAGCAGCATCCCAGTGAGGTTTGAGAGGATGTTAAAGAAATTGACTGAGTTGTTGCACTGTGTAGGCAATATTAGGTCATGTCAAGCTTAAGTAAAGGAGCCTTCCAATTAACCTTCTATAACTCTCTGGATGTTTGAAAGGATCACCAACATTAGCAGATAATTTGACCCCGTGTTGCATTGGAAAGACAGCAACCTTACAGGATTCCAATTGACATCTTTTAGAATATCCATGATGTACTTTCTTTGGTTCAATAAAATACCGGAGGAAGAACGAGAAATCTCCATTCCAAGAAAGTAACGAGCCACTCCCAGATCCTTTATAGTAAAAGCAGAATGAAGAGCCGACTTAGTGCTAGCAATTTCAGAACTTGAATTACCCAATAGCAACATATCATCCACATAAACCAAAGCAATTGTGAATTTAGAACCAATTGCCTTGAAAAAAAAGAGTAATCATGCTTTGATTGAGAATACCCCAACCGAATTAAGAACTTAGTCAACTCATGGTTCCATTGCCTGCTAGCCTGTTTGAGACCATAAAGAGATCTATTGAGTTTGCAAACCTGTCCAGGTTTAATCTCATACCCATCAGGAGCCTGCATATACACCTCTTCTTCTAAGAAACCATGAAGAAAGGCATTATTTACATCCAATTGATGCAAAACCCAACCCTTCACTGCAGCAAGTGCAAGAATAACTCTAACTGTTGCCAATTTAGCCGCTGGTGAAAAGGTTTGCTTGTAGTCTTTGACCTTGACTCGGTTGTATCATTTAGCAACCAATCGGGCTTTGTACCTTTCTATACTTCCATCTTGCCTATATTTGATTTTGAAAATCCACTTGGAACCAATAGCCTTCTTGCCAACAGGAAGGTGTGTAACAGTCCAGGTGTGATTTTTCTCAAGTGCTGCTAACTCAATTTGCATAGCATTTTCCTAGTGCTCAATACCTTTGGCTTGACTATATGAACGAGGCTCAAAAGTAGCACAAACATTGACAAATGACTGAATTAAATCAGGAGATAGATGGGCCAAATGCTTAACAGAAAAGGCAGCAAATGATTGACTCTCAGAGACTGAATCAGGTCCTGGCATCCTAGTTGGAAGTCCTGAACATGTGTAATCATTTAGCCTAGCAGGTCTGTGAATCATTCTCTTAGGAATCACATGAATATGCACATCAAAACCTAAAGAACTCTCCACTGGAATAGAGGAATCATGATAGGAGGAAGAACCTGATGGCTCATCACTATGAGAGTCATCAATGATCAAGTTTTCAGGATGACTAGGAGACCCAACATTCTCTCCAGGAGTTAAAGTAACATCAGATAAAAAAAACCCAAATAATATCAGGATCATCACTACTAGGTAAAGGCATACCAATAGAGGATGAAGGAATCATATCAGGCCTTGTACCTTTCCTGAAGGGGAACACATGCTCAACAAACTTCACATGTCTGCTCACTATAACCTTTCTTTTCTTAAGATCAAACAACCTGAAAGCCTTTTGGCCAGGAGGATAACCAAGGAAGACACACTTCCTAGAAATAATGCCAAGCTTATCCCTATAATCATTGGGTTGTAAGGCATAACAAAGACAACCCACAGTTATGAGATTATCCAAGGAAGAAGGAGTATTGTACAGAACCTAATAAGGTGACTTCCACTGAAGCACACTAGATGGCATCTTAATAATCAAATATGTAGCACTCAAAACACAATCCCCCCAAAACTGAATAGGTAAACCAGCATGATGTCTGATAGCCCTGGCAGTTTCCACTAAATGTCTATGCTTCCTTTCAACTTTGCCATTTTGCTCATGAACACCAGGAGCTGACCTCTGGTGGACAATACCTCGATCCATCAACAAATCTGAACATCCTCTCTGTGTGAACTCAGTCCCATTGTCAGTTCTCAAAATCTTAATCTTCCACTGAAACTGTGTCTCAACTAAATTTAAGAAATTTGTGATCACTCTAAGCACCTGCATCTTATCTTGTATAAGATAAACCCAAGTTGTCCTAGAAAAATCATCTAGGATAGTTAAGAAGTACTTAGCCCAACACAAAGCTGGAGTTCTGTAAGGACCCCATAAGTCCATGTGAACCAACTGAAACAAACCATCAGACACAGATTCACTTCTGGGAAAAGGTAATTTGTGAAATATTGTCAATTCACATGTATCATAAACAAAGTTCTTCAAATCAACATCAGAACAAACATGTAAGTGTTTCATTTTTGAACTAGACAGATGTCCAAATCTGACATGTAAAGTATGCAAATTCACTACTTTATTACAATCATGGGAGATTTGATCAATCCCATTCAAGGTATAGCTTCTAGCATCACCAGTGCTCAAGCTCATCAGTTCTTGGGACTTCAAAATGTATAGACCTCCTTCTTCAGTCCCTTGAGCAATCACTCTCCTAGTTATAAGGTCTTGTAACCAACATGATGCCTCATTAAACCGAAATTCTATTCTCTTGGAATGCAACACTTTTTACACGGACAGTAAGTTATGCCTAAATTGTGGAACAAATAGCACATTATGTAACAACAAATCATGTGTAACTTGCACAAACCCTGATTGACTCACAGCAATACTGGTTCCATCAGGCAAACTGAGACTGATAACACTTTGCAAATTTCTCAAACTCATAAACACAGACTCATCAAATGCAATATTATCTGTAGCACCAGAATCAACTATCCATTTATTCTTATCAGATTTATTTGTACCAATAAGAAATGAAACACTCAAGGTACCTGCAAAATGGACTACTGCTTGATTTGCTGAACTATCGAACTGATCCATCTTGGTATTTTCTTTCATCATCTTGATGATCTCATTAAAGACTGTGTTTACCATAGCAGGATCTGGCTTTGAATCACCCTGTCCATCCAGTGGACTGTCATACTTAGGTGTCTCAAGATATGCAGCAAGCTTCCCACCCTGCTTAGGTCTCTCTTCATCACGATGACCTTTGAACCACTCAGGGTATCCTACTAGCTTGAAACAGTAATCCTTGGTGTGACCATCTTTGTTACAATAGTCACATTTCCTTTCAAATCTTGGCTTCTTAAATTCCTTCTTTCCTTGATCACCTACTTTGTACTGATCTTGCCTTGACTGTGAGTACATGTTCACAACATTAGCTTCATAATCCATACTGCTGCTTTGGCCAACAACTAAGACATTGGCGTCACCTTGCATAGTAGAGGTCACTCCTTTGGACCTTTCCGATTGCACATCCATCTGAAAGGCTTTATTCAGCCCTGACATCGGATCCTTTGACAAAACATTGCTCCTAAGAGGTTCATACACCTCATTAAGTCCCATTAGAAATTGCATAACCTTCGCTTTCTCTTCCCTTTCAATTACACACTTTAGCAAAGCACAAGAACACTGACTCACACCGCCACATGTGTAACCTGGAACTGCATCAAGAAGTAGCAGCTCGTCCCAAATTTTCTTCAACTTACCAAAATAGGCTCCAACAGACAGGTTCTCTTGCTTCAAATTAAACAAATCCCTTCGCAATTGGAAGATCAAAGGATCGTTTGTTTCATAGAATATTTCTTTGATATCTTCCCACAGTTCTCTGGAGGACTGCACATACATCACCGACTCAGCAACATCGCTTGTCATTGAATTAATCAGCCAACATCGCACCATGTAATATGCACGCATCCACTTCTCGAAGTCCTTACTGTTCTCAGCAGGTCGAACAACACTCCCTGTGATGAACCCGAGCTTGGCTTTGGTACCCAACGCCATGTGGACTCCGCGACTCTAACTCACAAAGTTCGTTCCATTGAACGGTGTGGATACGAGCTGCATCCCAGGGTAGTCCGAATTTGATAGGAATAACGGATTGTAATGAATATTACCTAAATTCTGCGCAAAATCCCCAAACTGAAAACCAGGGATTGCTCCCATGGCGAATCCTCTGCCAGAAGCTCCTGGCGCCGGGGGTGTGACGAAGGTACCTCTACCTCCTCCAACACCTGAACCTTGACTATGAGGACTCGCACTCGGATTTCCTCTTCCCACCATCGTCAATTCAATTTCAACAATCGGACACCGCAATCGGCCAAATTCACACAAGACAACAGCGAAGAAGCTTACCTTCGCTCTGATACCATTTAGAGAAAACAAAACTAAATTGATCACACAAAACAACCACATTTGATTCAAGAAAGGGAGCAACAATGGAGGTTCATCTCTTTCCTCTCGCTCTCTCACATTCGGAGTTTGTTATGTTCTAACACTCTACCGCCTAACCTCCTCCTAACAGCAATATATACTGGTGTAACAAAAGACCAAAATTCCCCTCTTAATTGCCCTGTATATGAAGCACATATCGGCTAGAGTGATTTTAGGATTAAGTTAGTTATTAGTGATTCAAAATTAATTAGTGGCTTAGTAGGCATGAAAGAGTTTTAGGTTTAGGTTTTCTTTAAATATGTAAACCATTTATCAGATCAATTAGTTACGTGGAAAATACGTTAAACCATAAGACACCGCAATTTTGATAAGAAAAAAAGACGGCTGAATTTATCTTATTTTACATACATATTTGCAGCTTGTGCGTCCTACCTATGATACGTTGATGGGCCATCTGCTCTCTCAAGCTAATGAAGGATTTAAAACTCAACTGGAGAAAGCGTTAAGTAGCGGAGAAGGATTCGAAGCCTCTGTCCGTAATTGCAAGGAGTCTTGTATGCTTCAATTTGACCAACAATGTGCAGGTATATATTCCTTATTGTTTCTCTATCAATATCCTTTGCAAGCTTAATTATAATAGTGTCTCATTTAAATTACCACAAGATTTCTAGAGCCAATCGATTCTTCAATAATCATCTTCATCTTACCTGGTTTATTTTGTTCAACGTATATGTTTTCCAAAAGAAGAGCCAAAAGAATCTCTTTGACTCATCAAAATGGTTGGAATTCCATATGAGACACCATTTTGGAAAGAAAGCTTAATTTAAAATCTATTATATATAGATGCATAGATGGAATTCGAAATTCCATATCATGCGCTCATGCGCTAATAGTCTGACCTAGCTATAAGCCGAGCGGCATCCTAAAACCAATTGGCTATAGGAGGAGTAACCCACTAATATACAAAGACTTCTTTATTCATATTATCAATGTGCATGAGACTCTTTGAGTCTCTTACAAATCTTTCATTTTCTCAACACAACTTGTTACAAGTTTCTTGTCATAAAAACATAGGGCATTTTCAGCATGTAATCTTGTGAAAACAGATTTCGATTTTAAACCCTAATCACATATTGGAATCAAAATATAGCGCTAGCAGAAGGAAGAAAGAGAACACAAGAGTTGGTGACGCGGTTCGGTTTCTCTACTCTGTGGAGCCTCATGAGAGAGAGACTCAAACCCAATAATCCACTAAGTATGATCGAATACGAGTCATGGATGCACAAGTACAGATAAACAAGCACGACAATCCTAGATCTAGCAGCTCGAGTGCGAAACAGATATGGGGAAACACAAAGATAGGAACAAACACTCCCTTTCACTTCATATGGGTACGAAGAGGTTGGAAGCTGTTGAAGACCGAGCTCAAAGGTTCGACAACCTAAGCGAAGCACCGTCTTCTTCTTTCTTCTGGAAGGATCTCCAAAGATCTCAAATGTAACTTGAGGATTCAGGCTTCCAATGGAGAATACGCCGAGGAGAATCAGAATCTCCCTCTAGGGTTTGCTCTCTCTCTCTCTCTCTCTCTCTCTCTTTCTACGGGCAGAAGCAATCAGGTTAAGCAAGCCGAGCTCCTAGGGTTTTCAGAAGAGAGCTCTTATAGTCGGGTGCTCATTAATCCAAATGCAGTGTTTGGATTAACAAGTACATATTCGAGTCGTTGGAGCCTCTTCAAACATAAGGGGTCGGAGAGGAGAGTGTTGGGCTGGGCCATGAACAATAAAGGGCCGAAGAGGAGAGTTGCAACGTTCTTCTTCTTCAGCTTCTTCAAATCTTGGCGCCTAGTCCTCAAGCTCCCGTTCGATTCTTCATCTCCATCTTCAATCACTCGAGCTACCTTAGATCCTAAGATTATATTTTACATTTATCTATATACAAGCTATCCATGACTCAAATTTTACATGCATCTGGATTAAAGTTAGACATTACAATTTGCTCTCCTAATCCAGCCACCATGTAAGGTACTCGATCATTTAAGTACGGATATAAGGGTTTAAGTCTTCGATCTGTCCATCCTCGGCTCAGGTACCTACAAATTAGTGGACATCAAAGATATGAAGATAATTCCAGCATTAAGAGAATTTGTTAGCAGGAACTATCTTCGTTCCAAAATCAGCTGGGTTTTGTTCCCCTCTGATCTTCTTAACCAAAAGTGCCTTTTCTTCAACCCTGTGTCTGGTGAAGTAGAACCTCACATCGATGTGTTTGGTTATCTCATGGTACATGGGATCTTTACAAAGATAGATATCACTTTGGTTGTCCATATTGTGTTCAGGTATGATGTTCTTCTTGAAAATTTCCCCCAAAATGCCTTTGAGCCAGATGGCCTCTTTTGCAGCTTATGTTGCTTCTATATATTCAGCTTCAATGGAAGAGAGAGCCACAACTTATTATTGTTGGGATTTCCAAGAGATGCAGTTTCCTACACAAGTGAAGTAGTAAGAAGTGGTAGATTTCCTGGTATCTTTCTTACCGGCATGGTCTGAGTCCACATAGCCTTGTAAATTAGTACAGATTTGTAAGCTGAATAGATCGATAAGACCAAGATGATTAGTGCCAAGAAGATATCTCAATAAATATTTCATGGCATTCTAGTGAGATATCCCAGGATTTGATATGAATCTGCTTAACAGACTTATAGCAAAAGCCATATCAGGCCTTGTACACAACATTGCATAAATGATAGACCCTACAACAACATCATAGGGAACACTGGCCATGAGTTTCCTTTCATGCTCAGTTTTGGGACAATGATCTTTTGTAAGATCTAAATGCCCTCCTAATGGTATGGGTGAAAACTTGGAGCCTGACATGTTGAACTTGTGCAAGACCTTTTCAATATAATCAACCTGAGACAACATCAGTTTTCTGTTGGGTCTATCCCTAGTAATCATGATTCCTTGAATTTTTCTAGCTTGTCCTAGATCTTTCATGTCAAAATTTTTCATCAAATTTCTTTTAACATCAGCAATCATGATCATAGAGGCACAGACAAGACGGATATCATCCACATACAACAGTATCAACAAGGGAGATTTGGATCCAACACCTTTAATATACAAGAAGGGATCATATTCACTTATAACAAAACCCAGAGAACTCATGCATTTGTCAAATTTGATGTTCCATTGTCTTGGTGATTGTTTCAAACCATAGATGGATTTTTTCAGAAGGCAGACAAAGTCATATTTTGTTTTTATCTATAAAGCCTTTTGGTTGCCTCATATAAAGGATCTCCTCTAAGTCTCCATGTAAAACTGCTATTTTCACATCCATTTGCTCAAGTTCCCAGTTAAAAACAGTAGCAATGGCAAGCAATAATCTCAAGGTTTTATATTTTACCACAGGAGCAAAGATATCTGTGTAATCTATTCCTTCTCTTTGATTAAAGCCTTTTGCCACTAACTTAGCTTTGTACTTAGGTGGTTCTCCAGATTTAACCCCTCCTTTAACTTTAAGGATCTATTTGCAATCAATAAGTTTAGCATGAGAAGACTTTGGGACTAATATCTAGGTTTTATTAATCATCATATATTGAATTTCTTTCTGTATAGCCCGAAACTATTTGCTAGACTCATTAGATTTAATAGCTTCTTCAAAAGTTTCAGGTGGGTTAAATTTTATAATCTCAGCAATGATGTAAGCAAACTCAACAATATCACAGTCATCAATATATCTCCTATTAGGTATGATAGTTCTAGGAGACCAATCTCTAACCAATTGATAGTCATTGACAGAAGCAATTAACAACTCTTGTGTCATTTTTAAAAACTTATCCAAATTATCAGTTAAGGTAACAAATGTGTCCATTTTGAAAGTAAAGAGCCTACAAAGCATCGAGATGCGACTAGGCAGGGATTTGATAAGAAATAAATCCTCTAGGGCTAACCAAAGGGCCCTATGGTCATCTACCTTGACTACCTATCTGGTCACATCATCTGTGAGCCATAGCATAATCTCGGCATGAGCATGTTCTGACATTTCAGGAAGAACTGGTGGTGGAGGGGGTGCTTATTGTACTGAAGGGTCTCCCAGAGGGGTGGATGGTGGAGATAATGGAGCAGCAGCTTTCCAACATTTCTCCTTAATCAAGATGGCTTTCATCTTGACCTGCCACATAGCAAAATCTATCTTTCCATCAAATGGCTTGATTTTGACATATAAGTCTACCATTGTACCTGCAGTAGAGGAAAAAACTAGGGTTAGTTTGCTCAAATGAAAGCTTGAAGTGGTAAACAAGGTAACAGATAGTAAAACTAACAGTAAAGCATAGAGAAAATGATTTTGAAAACGGATACGTTTTGAAAACAAGTGTGGTACGCCGGATGGGAGAGGAACAACGCCCGACCGTGGATACTTTATATGGCCTGCCCAATGTCCACGTCCATAGATCTATTTCCCGCGTCTACAGAGACGAGAGAAAGGAAGAAATGGGACACTCAAGCTCTAATACCACTTTGTGAAAATAAATTTCGATTCTAAACCCTAATCACATATTGGAATCAAAATATAACGCCAGCAGAAGGAAGAAAGAGAACACAAGAGTTGGTGACGCAGTTCGGTTTCCCTACTATGCGGAGCCTCATGAGGGAGAGACTCAAACCCAATAATCCACTAAGTATGATCGAATACGAGTCATGGATACACGAGTACAGATAAACAAGCACGACAATCCTAGATCTATTAGCTCTAGTGTGAAACAGATATGGAGAAACACGAAGATAGGAACAGATACTCCATTTCACTTCATATGGGTATGAAGAGGTTGGAAGCTGATGAAGACCGAGCTCAAAGGTTCAACAACCTCAGCGAGGCACCGTTTTCTTCCTTCATCTGGCAGGATCTTCAAAGATCTCACATTGAACTTGAGGATTCAAGCTTCCAATGGAGAATACACCGAGGAGAATCAGAATCGCCGTCTAGGGTTTGCTCTCACTCTCTCTCTTTCTACGGGCAGAAGCAATCAGGTTAAGCAAGCCGAGCTCCTAGGGTTTTCAGAAGAGAGCTCTTATAGTCGGGTTCTCATTAATCCAAATGCAAAGTTTGGATTAAGAAGTACATATTCGAGTCGTTGGAGCCTCTTCAAACCTAAGGGGTCGGAGAGGAGAGTGTTGGGCTGGGCCATGAACAGTAAAGGGCCGAAAAGGAGAGTTGCAACGTTCTTCTTCTTCAGATTCTTCAAATCCTGGCGCCAAGTCCTCAAGCTCCCATTCGATTCTTCATCTCCATCTTCAATCACTCGAGCTACCTTAGATCCTAAGATTATCTTTTACATTTATCTATATACAAGCTATCTATGACTCAAATTTTACATGCATCTGGATTAAAGTTAGACATGACAAATCTTATTATACTTGACGGCTCACGATGTTGGTAAAGTACGCACGTACGTAGACATTAAGATATGCAGGTCCATGCATAAGCAAGTTCAGGTGGGTCAATGGAACAAGGTCCAAAAAAATTTAGGGCCCAATATCGTGTAAGTTGCATGTATATATACTCTGCTTCCTAAGTAATTTGAAATAGCATGTTGGAAAACCAATTGCAACCTCCTAATCATCCGTTTGACCGCCTCTACTCCGAGTCCCAAGTTCGATCTCCTCTGTATCATTTAGACATATCAATCAGGACATTTTGGGTTCCGGATAAAACGGGACTCGGGCAGATTCGGGTTGATTTGAACTCGGGTTTGACCCAATTTAAGGTCAAATCGGGTCCATTTCGGGTTTGTCAATTTTTTCTTTTTTAAATAAAAAAAATCATGATTTGGTAATTTTGCGATAAATTTAAAATGCTAAAATTAAAGACGTGGTTCTCGTAATTTTTAATAAATATAAAAAAATCATGATTCTAGTCCTTGTAATTATATAATATATCTCATCTAAAATATTTGATTTTTATTATTTCTCGTAATTTTTAATAAAATTTAAAAATGTATAAAATATCTAATTTTCAATATTTTTAAAAAATTATTTCATGTAATTAGTAATAAGCATAGAATTTTTTTAATATTTTAATATGTTTTTAGAGTTTTTATCTTCTTAAAAAATGCGATGAAAATCAAATACTATTGATCGGAGGGAGTATTACACAATATAAATAAATATAAAAGTTGATCTTAAAATGAAAGATCATTGTCTCAAAAAAAAAGAACATGTCATTGTAATTATAAAACGTAATAAATTGGAATCTTCATAAAAAAAATTAATCATATATAATTATAAATCAATCGGGTCACCGGGTCAATCTTGTCAGAATTATCGGGTTAATCGGGTCACGGGTCTAAACCCAGATGACCCGAAAAATTACCGGGTTTTCGGGTTCGGGTCAGAAAAAATTTCTGGGTCTTGACCCAAAAATTTTCGCGTGTACGGATCAGATCGTGTTTTGACAGGTCTAATATCACTGTATCCATTTTTGGGGGCCTTTTAATTTATTTTTTTCCTTCTTTATTTGTATATATTTCCTTTATTTTGCATATGTTATTACTACATATAAGTCTTTTTATTTCTTTTAAAAGCTACAGGTTCCAAAATTAGTTGGTTTTATAGACATTGACAATAAAAAAATGCTTTTATGTATTTTATAGCCTTTTATGCTAATATGATATTTAAAAACAATTTAATTATCATCATATTTGTAATTATTTTGATTTGACTAATCTAAAATTTAATCAAGATATTTGATTTTGTAGATATTTATAAATATTATATCATGAGTATAATGTTTTTTTTTCATTTTTAAGGAAATATTTATCATTATATTATGCATGCATGTGATGTTATTCTTAATTTTTATTCGCTTCTAGATGTCGTTATCAAGCAAGCCGCAGATTGGGATGCTTCAAATCTTGGTGAAAAACTGAGATGTGGCATTGAGTCGCATTTATCATCTCTTCATAGCATGAAATTATCTGAGATAGTTGGTCGTTGTGAGGTATAGTTACCTTTTTGTCTTTATTGCAAACAATTTATGAATTCCTTTAGCTAGGGTTCTCCAATTCAACTCTAGAGACTATAAATGTGCCCTATATCAATTGGGAGTCGAATCAGTTATCAATCAATTCAAATGAATTCATATCCTCCAAGAAACAATAAACTTGTTTAGGTTAAAATTTTGTTTACTTATAATCAACCTTTTGTCCAAATATAATATTTATATAATTTGGTAATGGTCCTAATTAAACTCTCCTTTTTTTGGCTTGCAGAAAAAACTATCAGATACAATAGAGGCCCCCGCAGAATCATTACTGAAATATACTGTAGTACAAGTGAGACTTGGCCTCTCATTAGGAAGCTCCTTAAAAATGAGAGTAACAATGTGGGGTTAGAGTTTCTTGATTCCATTTCTGGTTACAAGTTGGATGCACCAACCTGTAAACGTATGCTGCAATGTTTAAGAGACCATGCTAGAAGTCTAGTGGAGAAGAAGGCAAAAGATACGGCTCAAATGGTTCTTCCTTGAATTGGTAAATAAAGAGCGGTCATTCTGGGGTTTTCCACTCATGAAGGAAAGGTGTGTTTAATTAATAATATATAAAATGTAATTTATTTCCCTCAATTTCTACTTATTTTGCTTGTTTTCTAACCAAAATTAATGTAGGTTCAAGGGTGCCTTTAACCTTGACCAAGATAACATGCCCAGGCGTTGGAATGACGATGAAGACATTAAAAAAATTGCATTAGACGCTAGAATTAAGGTAATTGATGGCTAGTTCAGAATCTAGTTTGAAAAACACGTACACACTACACACATCCATATGATTATGATCCATATATTGATAATTGAGAATTATGCATTTAAACAAATGGTACGATATATACATCTAGCTCGATCAACATAACTCAGTTTCACACGTACTACATAGGTACACAAAAAGGAATATGATCATGCACATATATATTGTTATGCAACATCCACTCCTATCAAAATATATCGTACCATCTTTTTGCAGTCTCTGAAGTTGATGTCCGTTATGGCTGCGATTCGTTTGGGTGAACGCCAAGATAACATTGAAAAGTGTATACGATCATGTCTAAAAAATCGGTCAGCCATGGGATCCAGTACTGATGGCACTACGCCAGATTACCATTCGCGCGACGGACCAAGTTCGTCGCCTGAATTCGGTTTTTCGTCGCATGATTACTCAAGCGACGAACATCCGTCTCCTGAACTGTGGTCCGATGACTTTCATCCTTTCACTATTCAGGCGACGAGCATTTATTTGTTCGTCGCCTGAGACATTTTAGGCGATGGAAAAATTATTCGTCGCCTGAATTCATTGTCAGACCTGAAGTCACCCTTTCACTATTCAGGCGACGAGCATTTATTTGTTCGTCGCCTGAGACATTTTAGGCGACGGAAAAATTATTCGTCGCCTGAATTCATTGTCAGACCTAAAAGGGCTTTCCGAGCCGAGCCGAGCCGAGCCGAGCCGAGCCGACTTCAAGCGACGGATTTATCCTCAAATGTTCGTCGCCCCAATTTGGTTGAGGAATTCTATAAAATATAAAATGTAACTCAGACGACCATCCCATTAGCTAAGTTCGTCGCCTAAAGAAGCTATGTTCGTCGCCTGAATATGAGTGGTTTTTTTTAAAAAAAATTAGGCAACAGAGTTATATCAATTTTCGTCGCCTGAATGTGATTTGTTTTTTAAAAAAAATCGAAAAATGGTTGATGCCCCCTGCTTGCAATTGCACCAAAATTGTGCACATTTTTAGCACAAAAATTGCACAAAGCTGTTTCATCTTACACAACAAACATGGTCAAGTTCACAACCCCATACAAATCCACATACAAATTCACAAATACAAACCTATTCACAAATCCAAGTTCATTACTTAAGAGGAAGTAGGAGAGGAGTGCGAGAGATACCTACTACTGCTGCGCGGACAAGGGCTGAAGAGTCGAAGCATCCTGCGTATCCAAAGGCTCCTGAGAAGGCTGCGTATCCGAGGCTGATCGAAGCCGGTTGCAGATCCGACAAGTGCTGAGAAGGCTGCTGCGTATTCAAAGTCAAAGGCGCCAATATTTACAAAGTCACTATCTAAAGCCATTGATGATCTAGAAGCTTGAATGTTGTGGAAAAAAAGAAGATGACACTACTAGAATACATTTTCAATACCTTTCCAATACCTGCAATCATACTGAGAACACGGGACATAGAGCCCATTCGTGCAACAGTACGGGTCTCCTAAAGGAAGTCATTGGAGTCAAATATAGTTATGGGCAGCTCTCTTAGACCACTCAAATTCATCCCATTCAGTTGTTTTACCATCATAACGAAAGAGGACAAGAGTGAAGTCCTCTGAAAACTATACCATGAAATAAGTATGTGATTTAAGGACACTACTTTGAGCAAATAAATTCCAAGCACAAATATAAGGGGTAACAGCATGGAAAAGAAAACCTTTTTCGCAGCTGCATAAATATTTGCCTTCTGTGCATAACAGATTGTAAAACATACGAGGTACTTGGGCTTTCTCGTGAGGTCCTGCAAAAGCAAGGTCAATAACTAGCTGCTAAGCGAGGAGAAAATAGTAATTGATGCATAGCATGCAAAATTCAGTGCCTGATAAAAATTCATCACTACAGCAACACACAGATGGTGTTAAGGATAAGTGAATAACTTGCATAGTTTTAAATTTCTACAGAGCTTGTTTTATACCTCATTAGGTTTACCCCCATAGTCTTTGGAGATAAAGGTCCGATTTAGGTGCAACGATGGCCGGTGGTAGTCTCTCTGCACCTTTAGGATTTGAAGGAACCCAAATCTTCATTGCAGGTATACACACAGAGGGTAAGATAGGAGAGATAAAGAAAACAGAAAATGAATAGCACTATTGTCTATTTCGACACAATTATTGTGATCAATTCGCCATGCAAACCATATTAGAAAATGTGTCCAATAACAAGGGAAAATGGTCCCCCATTTTAAGCCAAGAAACATGGAATGCCTGGTTGGGCTTTTCATGAAAGTTTTTGGATGTCTGAATCATAAAATTGCAGCTACTGGACAAATTAAAACAAATGAATATAAGTTATTTAACGAATTGATTTTCTTGCTCATACAACAAATGAAGCATAGTTCTGCACAAAAGAGGGTTTATCGAAGCACTGACAAAACTAAAATATATTGCTGATAATAGATAACTAAGAGATGAGAGAGAGAGAGAGAGAGAGAATCATACCTTCTGTGTGGTGTTCAGTTTTTGATCCAGTGCTCTGCTTCCTCTATCAGACTCATAAGTACGGAATGCCTTGTGATCAGGAAAAGCATCTAATAATACATTTAGATGCAATTTCAGCATAACAATCATTTGATCAATCTACAAATAAGTATTGACACCCATAAAACACAATTACATACACATACACAATTACATTCATTTTTGCCGTCAGCGCATTTTCATACAAAGGTAGCATTGTAGCATGTGGACCGACCAGTAATAGGAAAATAGTGAGGATTTTTCATGCTTTAGCAGAATGTGAACTTCTTTCTTATTACCTTAGGTGGATGAATCATAACATTGAAATATCCTGACACAATCCATTGATGGTTTCCTGTAAACAGAGTCCGACCAACCAACCTAAATGTTCAAGAAACAAATAACACTATTCAGCAAAAGTAGCAACACACCATCAAAGAACTAACAAATTCTCAAGAAACAAATAAATGAGAGAACAAGGAAGAAAGCCACACCATTCTACTACCACGTGAACCTGGTTTTCCATCATCTTTTTAACAGGCAAATCAACTCTCTCACCCACATGGGGTCCAAGTTGCTTCGGATAAGCTTCAGAAGATAGAAAACATTTGTCCAGCTCTTCTAATGTTAGTCCTTGGTTTCCAATCTTATTGTTACTGGGAAGAGCAGAACCTAACATGACTTCATAATAACAATCTTCCCATATCAAAAGCCTGAAAAAAGGAAGATAAAATGGTTGTAAACATGATAAATAAGCGACAATCACTCATAGCCCTCAATTCATATTTCATAGATGCCATAGACAAGGTACTTTGGGTAAATTAGGTAATTGCATGCGCAGAAGATCATAGAGTATCTAGAAAGTAATTGGAGAATCGGACAAGAAGTAAAGAAATACACCAAGAAAGTCAAGCTTCGCACGTACTGAAATAATTGATAATTAATTTATGAAACTCTTATGCATGATTCTAACCATAAAAACATTAAGTGAAAGCCAAAATCAAAACTTCAAACGAATGTCATAAGTAGACACATGAACAGTCAATACGAGCTCACTTATGCTTATATATAGCTTTGTTTGAACTTGTTGTTTAATCTCCCTGAATTTACTAACTAGTATCAAAGCTGCCAATCAAATTGTGTGGTTCATTAATGTGGTAACATAATGTGCAAAAGTGGTAACATAATGTGCAAAAGTGATAATGCAATGCAGGCCAATAAGTTTCGGCTCCAGCCCAGGCAATCCATTGATGACATGGTCATTGAGCAGCAATGCCATGAGTGTTTATACGTCTGAGGGTCCCAACTCATAACAAATTTGCAATGAAAGAAGTATGTCGACTAAAATATATAATCTTCACTCTTTTGCACTTACTTATCTATTCTGGGAAGAGCAGAACCTGGCATGACTTCATAATAAAGAATGAGCAGCACTCTTAAAAAGTTTTAGAAATCACCAAAAACACAAGCATTTAACCCATTGCAAACTTTTAGAAATCAGTACTCTTAAAAAGTTTTAGAAATCATGAGTACTTTAGTAGACCACAGAGAGTTTTGATCAAGTGAAGTAATTTTATTCCAAATCTAGTTTGATATTCCACTGGTTAATTAAACCTTCTCTATTGCCATCATCCGAGTGCAAGGCCGAAACCAGACCACTCAAACACTCCACTGAGATTTATTTTTTGGCCAATTTATAGTTCCTCTTAATGATAGATATATTGTTGGCCAAAGAAGAAAATTACATACACTAATTGAAGACATACAGTGGAACACACTAATTTTTTTGCCAATTTATTGAAAGATATACAGTGGAACACGCTTAAATTGATTTGAATGTGACCCAAAGCGCATAGGCATGATTGAAGACAAGGAAATTACACACTAATTTTGCCCAAATAGCCACCAACAAGAGTATACCCATTATCATTATTCACTAAACATAAGTTGATACGGCGGAGGTAAAAACCAACAGTTTCCTTCATAGATGCATAGATTTTATAATACAAAGGTGGGATTCTTAGATAATTTCTCTTAATAGACAAACCCAAAACAAAAAAAACATACATAGACAAACCCAAACCAAAATCAATCCACACACTCACCATTCTTGCTCCTACTTCTGATGGAGTGAGGGCCCTCCGGCCTGTTCACTGGTGCGAGTGTAGCGGAGACGACGGCCTGGTCGTCGAGAGGAGGCGGCACCGGGGTTGTTGACAGAGTGTGAGCATCCTCCAAGGAGAGGAGAGGAGGAGCCGAGGGAGAGGGAGTCGGAGTGGTGTTAGGGTTTGGGGTTGTCGTAGAACCAGTGGCTGAAGAAGAGGGTCATGGAACCTCGTCATGCAGTGGTAGAGGCGTCGGCGTCGGCGTCGGCGTCGGTGCAGACGGGGACGAGGGAGAGGGAGATTTCCTCTTTAGGGTACTCTGAACGACTCGGGCTTTTGGAGGCATTGCAGAGGTCAAGCCGGGTGAGAGATGAGAGGAAGGGCGAGGAGGTCGGCGACCGTAGATGGGAGAGAGGAGAGGCGGTGGGTGACCGGAGATGGGAGAGAGTAGAGGGAGGCCGAGTGAGAGATGAGAGGAACGGCGGAATTTGGGGCTTTAGGGTTTCAGAAGGAGAGAGAAGAGGATGAATAAGAGATTTGGGGGCTAAGAATGGGCCGGCACTCTCATTCTCCATTTATATACTACGCTCTATTCAGGCGACGGATTTTGACCAAGTTCTCGCCTGAATTATCCCGGCAACCACAATCACTAAGTCCGTCGCCTGAATGGAAATTAAGAGGGAAATTTCGAAATTTAAGTGAAATTGAGAGGGAATTCTTATTTTCGACCGGGACGACCACCTACACACAAACTCCGTCACCTGAAATAGTTTGTACTAAAAAATACTCCATAAAAATGACCGTACTCCGTGTCTAGATCTCGATCTCATTCTTCATCTTGATCTCAAACGAAAATTGGATGGTCATATAAAATATATAAATATAACTTATATGAGTTTTTCTCAAAACATAACCTTATAATATTATAATAAGAATTTATTAGTTAGTATAAGGTTTTATTAGTTACTTATATGAGTTTTCCTTAAAACATAACCTTATAGTATTATAATAAGAATTTATTACTTAGTATAAGGTTTTATTAGCAACTTATATGAGTTTTCCTCAAAACATAACCTTATAGTATTATAATAAGAATTTATTACTTAGTATAAGGTTTTATTAGTTAATTATATGAGTTTTCCTCAAAACATAACCTTATAGTATTATTAGGGGTGGAATTGGTACATTACCGATTCTTTTTTTTGTTTACCGTGTACCAACCAATTTGAATTGGTAATCTTAAAATCCGAATCATTACCAACCATCTAAGGGGTTGTACCAACTTAATTGGTTACCAATTAAGTTGGTTGGTACGTGTTGGTAATGATATTTTACCATGTTTTGGGTGTTAATGAAAAAATATACAAATAGTCAAATACAATACAGTTTAATTAAAACTTATAAGTGATTTAGTACAATTCAAGTACCAACAACATAAATAATTAAATTGTTCATGTATTTACGCACTAAATCAAAATAAAAACTTAAATATTACCGACAATATTCAAAATAACATGTTCATGTACTTTCAAATAAAGTTTAGGTTTTAATCTGAACCAAGGTCGAGCTAGTATTCCTCCATTGATTAAAAGCATTTTATGAAAATAACAAATACAAAAAGAAATCAAGTTAATAGGTAATACTTAAAATAAAAAAACAGTAAAACAATATACACTTTTTGAGCCCTAACATAACATAGGTAAATGAACTTAGATCTTAGAGGGTGACCGTCATTAGAGGGATGAAGCCGAATGGTGAAAAACCTAAGGCTAGGCTTTTTTTTTTATCTTTATTTCCCTAATTAAATTTTAGTGTTTTATATAAAAAGTTATGGACTTACATTAAAATAATTAAAATATAAATTAAAAAATCCTAAATATATATTGGTAGGAATTGGTTGGTAATTACAGTACCAACCAATTTCAAATAGGTTGGTAATGGTAATACCAACTTTTCCGTTTCAATTACCGTTACCGTACCGACTTTTGAAACTTGGTTCGGTATACCGTACCAATTAAATTGGTAACCAACTTAATTGGTTACCAATTTAATTGGTTCGGGTGGCACATGTTGGTTCGGTTTTCGTGGAAATTTTTGCCCATCCCTAAGTATTATAATAAGAATTTATTACTTAGTATAAGGTTTTATTAGCAACTTATATGAGTTTTCCTCAAAACATAACCTTATAGTATTATAATAAGAATTTATTACTTAGTATAAGGTTTTATTAGCAACTTATATGAGTTTTCCTCAAAACACAACCTTATAGTATTATAATAAGAATTTATTACTTAGTATAAGGTTTTATTAGTTAATTATATAAGTTTTCCTCAAAACATAACCTTATAGTATTATAATAAGAATTTATTACTTAGTATAAGGTTTTATTAGCAACTTATATGAGTTTTCCTCAAAACACAACCTTATAGTATTATAATAAGAATTTATTACCTAGTATAAGGTTTTATTAGTTAATTATATAAGTTTTCCTCAAAACATAACCTTATAGTATTATAATAAGAATTTATTACTTAGTATAAGGTTTTATTAGTTACTTATATGAGTTTTCCTCAAAACATAACCTTATAGTATTATAATAAGAATTTATTACTTAGTATAAGGTTTTATTAGTTAATTATATGAGTTTTCCTCAAAACATAACCTTATAGTATTATAATAAGAATTTATTACTCAGTATAAGGTTTTATTAGTTACTTATATGAGTTTTCCTCAAAACATAACCTTATAGTATTATAATAAGAACTTATTACTTAGTATAATATATTTTTAATTTATAGCTTAAAAGTATGGTTTTAAAACATTATACATATAGCTTAAAAGATTTATTACACAATTAAATAATTTTAAAATTATGGTTTTCAATTTTTAAATATAACATTGTAAATTATGGTTTTAAAATTTATAATGTAACTTATAAGATTAATATTACATAATTAATTTTAAAAATATACGTAAAATATATTTTTAATTTATAAGATTTATAAAAAAACATTTTTTTTTGTAAAAAAATGTCTAATGGGGTCACTCATTTAAGCGACCAACATTAAAAAATATGTCGTCACCTAAATAATTGCTATTATTTTGTCACTCATTCAGGCGACCAACATAGAGTACACATGTTATCTCCGTCCCCTGAATTTAATTCAAGCGACGAACATTCAAAATATGTCGTCACCTGAATGAGCGACCGACTTTTATCACTCATTCAGGCGACCAACATGGACCACACATGTAATTTCCGTCGTCTGAAGTCAACTCAAGCGACGAACATTGACCTATGTTCGTCGCCTGAATGGTAGTTCTGACAAAAGTGGATGAGTTCTTTATTCGAGCAACCATATATTCTTCCTTTGTTCCTCGCCTAAATATGTCCATCGCTTAAAGTTAATTCAAGCGACGAACTTTGTATAGAATTGGTCGCTCAAATGTGATTTGGGTTGGGGGTCAAGCCCTAAACATTTAGGAGACGAACTCTTCTAAGTTCGTCGCCGGAAGTGAACTCAGGCGACGGAAGCTCATGAGTCCGTCGCCCGAATTGCAATTTGGCGTAGTGTGGATACATAAATGACTCAGAAGATCCTCTTGCCTCGAGCTTTTGGGATGAGGTATATTAATTTGCCATCTGCGCTTGTCTACTCCTGCATTGTTTAGTTTTAGTAATTGGTCTCTAATTAATGTTAACAACCCCGGATGTAGGAATTTTTTTTGGGGGTGGGGGGCTAAATAAAATTCTCATAATTTGCACACACACACACATATATATATATATATATATGAAAAATATTTTTTATAGAAAAAAAATGTGAATTTACTATTTAAATAGTCATTTTTAGTAGGAAAAAAATTAGGAAAAATAAAAATTATCAAAAATTGAGAAATTTATTTTTGTATGTATATTAGAATAAAAAAAACTTACATTTGTTATTTAATATTAATTTTTAGTTGAAGTAAACTAAAATAAACAAAAATTATATTAAAAAATAGTGAGGCTAGGGAGGTTTTAACTCATGACTAATAAATACCCTCCTTACCAACAAAGCTAAGTTGATTCTTTACTCTTTTTATATCCTTAAAATTAGTCAAAATTACAAAGGAAAAAATGCATATATTTTTTTTGTTATTTCTTTTGGGATAGAAGATTTAGGGCATCTCCAATAGATTCTTCATTTTGGACATTTTGGAGTTTTGGGAAAATTTTAAGGCGTTTTTTTATCTAACAGATTCTCCATCTCATTCTAAAAAAAATTACAAAGACTTCTCTAAATCTGTAGCATTCTCCAAAACTAAATCATTCTCCAAATTTTAGAATAATTTGAAGTTGAAGAAAAAAAAAGAATATGTATTTTGTTTTCTCATTTTAGAGAAATTTTAGAGAAGTTGTCGGGAATGGTCTTAAGCCACCCTGAGTAAGTTGAGTCTCCCCTAAATCCGTCATTGGCAGATCATTACTTTGATTCTATTTGGAATTACTCTGGTTATTGGAGGGCAAAAGAAGCTACTATAATTTGGACCTTTATCCGTTGAAGTATTTTGGGTTAATTAAAGCACCCATATTGGGGTGTTTTACAGAGAAGGTGGGGCAAAGGAAGCTACTATAATTTAGACTTTTATCCGCTGAAGTATGTTGGGTTAATTAAAGCACCCATATTAGGGTGTTTTAGAGAGAAAAATAAAGAATTTAACAATAAAATAATAAAAGAGGGATATATTTTGATAAGAAATGATACGATAGGTTCACTACTAAGAAATCCTTAAAACCCAACAAAGAAAGAAGATGGGAGGACATGAGTGAGAGGGGAGGAAAGATAAAAAGAAGAGTTTAGGGTAAGTGGTGGAGCTATTTAATTTTAATTTTATATTATTTGTTTATAATCAAATTAATGTGTTATAGGGATGTTAGTTAAAAATTAAGTTTGATTTTTTAAGGAAAGAGAAAAACAAAAAGGAGAAATAAGGAATCGAATCGGATTTCTCACGTCTAATGGTCCTCTTTTGTTTTTGGTAATAACGTTCAATGGTCCATATTTAAAGGGTATTTAATCTAAACTATGTTGCTATATTAAAAATAAATAAATAAAATCACCTCAGCCCACACCTTTTTGGGAATTTTTTTTTGTTTATCATCCTTGTGGACCTGGTTGCTCCTTTCTCATAAAAGCCTTTTTTAAACTTGTATATTTCAAAAAAAAAAAACATTTTGTTTTTGTATCAAAAAATAAAAAAATACCTCAACTTATAACTTTTTGGGAACTGGTGTTATTTTTTTAACTTTGAATTTCATTAAGTACTTGTTTGGCGTGTCAGAGATTAATCTAGCTTAAAATTAAAATCTGGATGAAATTTTAGCCGTTGTGGATAAATTAAAATAGAAAATTCTTGTTCGACATGACAAATTAAATAGAGTTTTGTAAAGCTCTTTTTTTTAAAATTGCAATTTTTTTTTGTAAGAACTCTTTGAAAAACTCCAATAAACTTGTGTCAAATAGGCCCAAAGTTTGTTTTCCCAAAAAAAAACGCTTTTTTCGTTACTTTTGGAAAAATCTACTTTAATCAATAAATCTATTTGGAGAAATTTAAAAAAAAAATCCATTATTTGCATATTTTAAAAATCGATTTTTCTATCCTATACCCTTGGGGCATAGAATAAGAGTACTAATTTGGAAATATTTCCAAATTTTAATTAGTTTAGCGTTTCTTTTAATTAGTTTTCTATGGTCGATTATTTTTTTGATAGGGAAATCTTTCCAATTTAGGATCTTATCTTATGCCCTAATTAGGGCATAGAATAGATAGAGCGATATATTTATAAGAAAAAAATTCCAAAAAAATAAAAATAAAGTGTAAATAATTGTGGTTTTGATAAATCTATATCTATCTATATCTATATCTATCTATATCTATATTCTATCTATATCTATACTTATCTATCTATTCTATATATATGTATATGTTTTGATGATAAGATTTTATTGTTCCATCAAATGATAAAAAAAACAAATAAATTACTAATTAGTTTATAGACACATAATATAATACGTGGATAAATAGACGAGGTCATTATATGACATGTCTTAAATATATTGGAAACTATTAAATAATCACATTAACCAATAGTGATAATTCAAATCAATAAGGGTTTATCTTTAATAAACAATTTAGTTAATAGACACATAATATGACACGTGGATAAATAGACGAGGTCATTATATTACTTGTCTTAAATATATTGGAAATTATTAAACAATAACATTTATCTGCAACAAATCGTTAATTTATAAACCAAATAATTTATGGAAATATTGCTCACGTACCAAATGATTTTGTTTATCTTTAAATAATCACATTAATTAAACAATAAAAATATTTCAAATCAATAAGTGTTTATATTTAACAAATAATTAATTTATAAACCAAATTAAAAGGTCAAAAAGTAATATTTATATAATTCTTATGATCTCACACAATTTGCGCAGGAATAATAAAAGTCATAAAAAAACCGCGAAGATCACGGGTAATCAAACTAGTAAAATATTAAAGTAGAGGCATCTGGTGCGATCTCGCGTCCATGAAATTTTCTGGATTAAACGGGATTATTTTGTCTTACGTGTAGTTTTCTTGATTAAATTGGTATTATATTTTTGGGCCACATCAATTAATAAGTTAATATAATTGGGTAAAAAATTTATAGCTAGGTAAAAAAACTTATTTTTTTAGATCAAATAATCTATCCAATATAGCCGTATATCTTAATTAGATAGATTTATCTACGATAAAATTGATCCATTAGGTTTTCTACTTTTACCCTAAAAAAAAGTTCCAAATAAATTATTTTAATTTTCACATAAAATTTAATTAAAAAATAAGGTTACTTTACATATATAATTGCACATGACATGCGTTGGGATAGAATGTTGTATCTAACTAAATACATCTCCCATTCGGCAAAACATGTCGTTTATTATTTACGCACGTTTCTGTAGAATAATAAAAACTATATCAAATATTCATTTTTTATAATTTTTTTTAACAAGTTTGTACTTATTAATAATACGAAGTTGTTAAAAAAATTATTTAAAAAACTAGATATTTTATATAGTTTTTATCTCCTAAAAAACGTGAGTAAATAGTAAAGTGACATGTTTTGCCGAACGGAGGGAGTATTCAATTTCGTCACTTTTTTTACAATGGAAAAATAAAACACACACACTAAAAAAAATGTAGTATACTTATATATATATATATATATATATATAAGAATCAATATCAATCACACATTCGGTGAAATAAAGCAAAAATCAAACACTACTATTTTTTTTACTAAACAACGTAACACAATAGTACTCACTAATAAAATATTTAAAATTTACCCTAATTTAACAAAATTCGAAATTCTAGAAATAATATCTATCGATATATCTATTATGTATATATGTATATATTCATTTTTAAAATAAATATTATCCTCATATATTAATGGGAGAAAATAATATTATTATGTAGATATTAAATGTAATTTTTCATAAATAATTAATAGATGTCTTTGATTAAAAAAATGGTACTTACTATTTTGCTTCCTATATGAATTGGGTAGTTCCCTAATTACTACATACATGTATTGTAATCTTTGAATTGTCTATTTTAATCATTAGCTTAAAAAGATAAATAAATACTTAAAAAGTTGTGATCTCCAACAACTCATGTTTTCATAATTAAATAATATTCTTTATATACATCGGCTTTTTTTTTAAAAGATAGTGTTATTTGTTTGGGTATCACAAAAGGATTTAATTAAAAGATATATAACATAAAAGATATCATCTGATTGAGTTTGATATAGTTTCTAATAATTTTAGACAAATTTGGTCAAATAAGTTAGATAAAAGATATGAAATTATTAATTGATATGATTAAGAGGGTTTAGACTACACGAGTAAGCGACACATAAGTGAAAGTAACCTCTTAGTTGTATATTCAATTTCATCTAACATGATTTTACTTTAATTTATTTTACAACTGATTGAATGTTTTATTAAAATATTTCAAGCATAACATTTTTTTTAAAATATTTTAAACAAATTAACATAATAAAATATAATTTATTACAATAAAATATAATTTATTAACAAAGCACGCAAACGTGTGGGTACTAAATACTAGTTAAAGAAAGAAAGGAAACGGTGGGTGCTTTTGAGCATATATGTATTTAAACCATCATATTTATGACGGATACATGGTAGAATATATTTAAGACTTATATATTGTCCCTTTAATTATCAAATTTTGTAGAAATCAATAGTCTTCTAGCCAATGAACGAATTCATTCTATTAGTTATTATCATGCACTTTGTTAAAAACTTATACTCCGTATGTAATATTTTAGATTTTTTTCCCCTTTTCGTTTTGCTGCAAGCTCCAGCCTCCAAGTGATGAAGTTATGCCTCAAGAAAACTTTAGAAAAGTGTCTTACATAGATTATGTATATGTGAACCCATTTATATAGGTTTCTCCTGAGGATACTTTGATTACCCCAGTTAAATGCAAGGTCTTTTGGCAACAGTTCTTGGAAGAGACTGAAAATACCATCACGGTTTACTTGATGATTTACTTTTTATCAAAAAAAATAAAAGGCTTGTTAATATTTAAGTAATTACTTGAAACATTTGTTTCAAGATTTTTAAAAATGGTCGGGAACTTTACATTAAACTAATCCCCACTGGCCGGACACACTAGCTGGCTTTCATTCATCAGTTACGTTACGTTTGTACAGGAGGCAAACATCAGGTCAAAAGAGGCTGGACCGTCTAATTCATCCGAGCTCGAGTCTGATGATGTTACTAATGGTTTGGAGGAGGTCTTGAAATTGGTAGGTGCATTTCTTACCACACCTTATTCGCTACCCGGTACGCTACTTGCCTACTTGGTAGGGGTTCCTAGATAGAAAAAAATGACAACTTAACAGAGCAAAACCTTACTGTATCTTTGAGTGATACCTACGGTCCTTTCTGAATTTTCTGGATTGTTGCTGGTATGCAATGTTATTGTACGGAACATTATTTAAAATTGGTGTGGTGTGCTTGTACTAATTCATTATTTTTAATACTAGCCGCGCGCATTTGCACGCGACATTATCATGTTTTTATAGTATGTATGAGTGCATATCAATTTACTTACTTAATATTGGTTCAAAAAGAAACTATAAGGATAGCAAGATGGACAATGAATTCTACCTAAACTCCATTGTATGCACACATCGCTCAACTTGTATTGACCTTTTTCATGCTCCAATTCCATCAGCAACCATCTTTTTGTCTTCATAGTTGCTTACCTCCTAGAACTGTCAGGGTTCTATCACAAAATGATCATCATCCAAATCACTGTTTTTACTTTCATTATTATCCCATGGAACCATGATTAGAAATAGCGAGCAGAGTCATTTCATCAAAAGTCATTTCAGCAGATCCCACTCGACATTTGTTGTATATTATAACACTAACAAGTATCCCTCATATAGATTTATCACACTATGCATATGAGTAGGAAGAGGGGTGTCCAAACCTTGAGAAGTTTAGTACCATGAAACTACGCTTCAAAGGGTATAAGTAGGTGCAACATATTTCATTGTAAGAATGGGACAGAGGACTTACGAGCATCACAGTTCACGATATCAAGTTAAGGGCTACATTAACATTCCCTTTTCCATTGTAAGAATCAAAAAGGGCTTTGTAATGTTTTACCACACTTATTGCAAAATTGGGGTAAATATATATATATATATATATAGGGGAGCACCCCTTAAGATGAGAACCTAGGAACAATCCTGGGCCATCGATTAGGTTGGAATGGATGGTTAGGATTATTCGGTTGTAATATATTTTTTTTATTGAAAAAAGGAAAAAAGGGGTGGAACGGATGTTTTGTGCGCGTGATGACACCGTTTGGGTAAATCAAAATTAAAAGGGAAGGAAGTTACTAAACCTAATTTCACCCACTCGGCGCTACAAGGCGATTAAGCAAGGCGATTTAACCGTTCCGGCGTGAGGCGAAGTGAACCTGAAACCGTTCCGACGTGGTTCAATGGGTAAGAACTGAACATTAAATCGGTTTTTGAAGTCTTTTAGCCTTAAATTAGTGAAAATTGTGTGTTGATATGAACCATTTGAGGTCTTATAAGTGCCATTGGAATGATCTGGAATGATATAGCTCAACCTATTTATGGGGTATTGTAACTGGGTTATTAGGGTATCGGATATGCCTCGTTTTGTATTTGTTATTGTCGATTGAAAATATTCATGGCAATACCATCATTTATAGATGCTCCAAATATAGTTACTTGAGGTTTAAACAGATGCTACGTACGGTAAATAGATTTGCAAAGTAGAAAGGATATTAAGATTTGTGTAACTATCATGATTGTAATTTGGGGAAATTATCGACCTAGGCATTCAGATTTAATTGGTTTGAATGTTATGGCCGATCGAGGTGGACAAATTATTCGTAGATAATGAAGACATTATTCAGAAATAACTAGTGATTTTGCAAACGTCCTGAGAGTTGAAATATGATTCGTAGGGTCTAAGAGTATGCAGAGAAAATCAAAACTTGATTTGTTCAAACAGAATGGGTTGGTTGTATTATGAAATGATAGAAAAGGAAACAAGTTATTCGTATCAAGTGAAAAGATTATTCGCTTATATATAGTAATTTTGTAAACGGAATGTAAAATATTATTCTGAAAAAGACGACAGAATATTCGGAGAAAGTCCATAGATTATTCACATTTGACAGAATATTCGTAGAAAGTCCATAGATTATTCACATTTAAATAGTAAATTTGTAAACGGTCTGAAAGGTCGAAAAAATATGTTATTCGTAAGTAGATGAATGAGTATTCATAGAAAAGGGCAGATTATTCGGAGGTAGATATGAAATTTTATATGAATGTTGCCTAGCGACCAGCATATATATATAGAGAGATGATATGAAGAGATTATTCGTAAACAATGCGACCTCTGAAATGTTATATTTGGTGTTGTCATGCGTTCAGGAAAGAAGATGGGAGCAAAGAGGAAAGGAGAAGGTCAGAGAAGTGGACAAAAGACTTCTAGTACAAGGTCCTTGTCTGGTGAAGATGCAATGAAAAGGACAGAGGACTCGGACAATAGTAGCGATGACTTTGTTGAGCAACGAGGTAAAATGGAATTAGTGAAATTGAACGAATCCCCAAATCCATACAGTGCTAGATGTAAAAGGGCAAAGAACACCACGACAACAAAAGAAGGTAACTAGTCAATCAAACGAGAACATAAAACAGTAAACCTTATGTGTGTAATGGTTATATTGACATGATGTAAATGCAGGTGATGTAGATGCACCGGTGAGCCTAGAAATTGAAGTTGCAGCTCCACCCACATGTACCTTATCTACCCTTGAAGAAAGAGGAGGTAAGGGGAAGCAGAAGCTACACACAAGGGGAAAGCTGCCGGGGTACCAGCATATGGAGACCCGTTCATCCCCCTGCACTCTTGTTGAGGCATTACAAGAGCTTAAGCAAGCTGAAGGGAATGAGGCTCAAATAAGGGCTTTGCACTACATTGGCTTCGGCGCCCTTCTAGAATTGGAGTTAAAGAGGCAACCGTTGTCACTGGGGTCATGGCTTGTGGAGCATTTTGATCCGAATAAGTGCAGCATAGAATTCCCCGATGGGCGAAGCATTGAGATTACGGATGTTGATGTACACAGGTCCTTGGGTATTCCTTTAGGTAAGAAACCTGTGGTCCTGAGAGGGCAAAATGAGAACAAAGACATACTGGAGACATGGAGGTTGCAATATGATAAGCAATATGCATGCTTGCGACCACAATATATTAAGACAGCCTTGCTGAAGGGAATAGATGGTGGACTTCAATTTATTCAGAACTTAATGGTGTTATTCGACACGACCATGGTGAACAGTCAACAAAGTGGAGGAGTGTACCCGAAATTGGTGAGGAGCATAGATAGTGTTGATTCTGTAAGAGGCCTTAATTGGTGCCAATATGTTCTAACAAGTTTGGTAAAGGCAAAGGGAAAATATGGCAATCAGAAGCAAGGTTCATTTGGAGGGTCCGTGCTATTCTTGGTGGTAAGTATACTTTTTGCAATTACTATGAGATTTATGTTTCACGCGGCGTGCTTGCAATAATATGTCTCCTGTTGAATTGTACCACAACTATTGTATCTAGATAGGGTAGTCCATCAAGGATAACGACAAGTCGCAAGAGAATTGCCGGTATTTAAAGGATGGACTGACAATAAAATCTCAAGTAGAGAAAAGAGCGAGATGGTCAGCGGAGGGTTTGGTAGAGGACGAATAGAAGCACCTATGGACGTTATTGTGAATGAGAACAAGATTGTCTCCAAAGAGGTTAGTACACAACATATGGATAATGGGATAATATAATAATTATCATATTATGAGAGCACATGTAGTTTTATTTAGTGTTTGTGGGTGGTATAGAGTTATATGAGAAAGGTTACGTGGTGGCTAGGTATTTTGCAAACAACGTATAAAGATGGGTCAAAGAAATTTGGGATATTATTCGGTATAGAGTTATAACAGTACTCTGAAATATTGTTGTAGGATTACTATGAAGATCTATTGGCTTCAACTATCGATATGAGTCGAAAGATGAAGGAATTTGTGGGAAAGTTGAAAAACATTCCCATCGAAATGAGACAAGACCCACCAATACTATCATGCTATGAGTTGGGTAAAACGGTTTTAGGACGTGGATATCCAGAGGCAACGGGATTAGACTCCATTCATCCCACACAGGTGGAAAATATACTTTCTCAGGGGACTCCAGGTGTTTATAATGACCCAACCCTCATAAGGAATATGAAGATGATTGACGAAGCATTGAGGGAAAGGGATCAGCTGTTTGCAGACAAATGGCCAAACTTTGATCTAGGGATACCAGGATGTGGTCTCACCATAGCCGATCCAGTAGATGTGGTTATAGATGAAATTAGAAAGCAGGAACGGGCCAATGCAGTGGAGACAAATGTATACACTACATTGAAAGACGATGAGGTAACTTATGACAGGGACGACTGTAAACAACTGAATATTTATTATTCCCAATGCATAAATATAAAATAGAAAGTATGTTATTATGTACATTAAGTTAAATTATTTTGTTTGGATTTTATTGTAGGCAAATATTGAAGGTGAAATTGGTGCAAGCGGGGGCATAGGGACTGACAGTATAAGAAAGGTAAAGTATTCGGCATTATTATGTATTTAAAGGGTGTTGTGTAGTATCATTCTGCAATAAAGGTTCATATATATCATTGTGGATATGATCATGATATGGTTTTGGGTGTAAGGATGTTGAAGAATCGGATAGGCGGGTTTCTGGTAATACCATGGGAGGCAGCATTGAAAAGATAAAATACGGTACCACTGATGTCAAAGAAATATGAGATTAGGAAACAAAGTGATGGTTATATTAGCAGTTTGCAAAAGGGCAATGAAGTGTTTGTCTGAAATTATGATGTTCCTAATAAATATCATTAATGAATGTTTGAATATTATATAATATTAAGCTAAATAGTCATGATTGTTGTAGACTAGTGAAGGGGGCTGGTCATATAGTGCGATTGGTGGAAATCAAGGGGAAGTAAGCGCCCAACAGGTGAGTATTACGTACTAGTAGGTAAAATGTTTCAGTTGATAAATATTCATAATTAAAATCTGATTATCATGAATAGGATAGTAAATGGATTGTTGAAGCATATGAGTATTATAAATAACATTTATTGTTGCGATTGTGTTAGATTCATTATGTCGGCGTCATAGATCAGTCGATAATTGTTGTGAGCTGAATCTGCCATGTTTTACAGTAACTTTTATATCGATTTCTGCATACATCGCATACATTTGGGTTTAGATAGTACAGAATCTGTGTAGTTTATGTTTATTTGCCAAAATTATGGAATCTACACCAGTTTCTGTTTAAATCGCAGAAATCGAGGCATTTACAGCAATTCTACAGAAGGTCAGAAAAGGTCAGAAAACCGCTACTCGATCTCAAGTAAGCCTACTCGACCTAGACGAGCATGTCCGGGCACAGCCTAGTCGACAAAGCCATGATTGAGAACCAAGCTCCCCGAGCTCCGAAGCCAACTCGATCTCGAGGACCGTTACTCGAGGTCGACGAAGCCACAACACCAGATCCGGAGTCCCTCGAGGAGAGCTGCTCGAGAAACCCTAGTCGGCGAGCCACCGTACTCGAAGTCGACTAGGGCTTGTCGAAGTCGACGAGCGCCTGAGTCCTTGTCCGAGCCGGTCGAGCACACCAAACCGAGGACGAGAAGCCGAGCCACCTCTACTCGATCTCGACTAACCCTTGTCGAGATCGACGAGCCGCCCTGAGTCATGTCTGAGCAACCCGAGGAGATCCACCCGAGGAGGTCTAGTCGATGGCCCTAGCCCTTGTCGACGTCGACGAGACCAACTCGAGGTCGACGAGCCTAGGAAGCCATGACGAGCCACATCAAGCACCTGACGACGAATCCTACTCGAAGTCGACCAAGCCTTGTCGAGGTCGACTAGAGCAGTGCCCAGAAACGCGTCGTCGATGACCTGTCCGAGTAGAGTTGGGATTCCTTGGTGCCGAAGGCGGAAGATTCTATCTGATCTATCAAGTCTATCCATGGAAGGCAATCTATCAACAACATGAAGACATACTACCTAATTTAGAATTATCTTTTCCTTATAGATTTAATTCCATTAAAACATTTATTTATCTTTTAAAGCAATTTAGATATAGATAGATATTTTCTTTCCTAGAATAGCTAGGGAATGAAGGCTATAAATAAAGCCCATGGGGCTCAGTTTTATTCATTCCATCACGATTCAATCATTCAAGACACAGTTAGTTAGTTCCACAGAGAAGTTTAGGAGTTTGAGGGTTTTAGGGTTTTGGCTTTCAGCGAAAGTTGATTGCCAGGATTGTAAAGGCTTTTGAATATAGTTTTATGCGAGTTTCTTTCATCAATTCAATGTCTGCGATTGCGATGAGGCGTGAGTAGTCCACCCACTTCTGAGGTTGGGGTGAGCCCGACGGTGGCCATGTGAGGCGATGCGATAAATGTCATATCTTTTTGTGCAATTCATCTTCTATCCCTATGAGCATGATTCTTTTGCGAGAGTTGAAGGTGATCCTTGTTTGTGTTATTGAAGCGAAAGTGATCTTAATGCAACTTGGATTAATTATGTGAAAAAGGGTTAGTAACAATTAGGGTTTATGCGAAGGCCTCTATATTCCTATTTGTTAATGACGAAAGTTATTTGATGGAAAGCATGATCTTTTATGCCTTTATGTGTTGTTTTGCATGGTTACCGTTGTGGTGTTGAAACCCTAGCCTTGGAGGTCTTTTAATATATTGATTTATTTTCCGTCAAAAAGCTGAGTTTGGGTTTGAGCAATTGCAATTTACGTTATTTTAAAGTTTCTGTCTTTTTTCTGTTTCTTGTCGACATAGACGAAACCCTTGTCGATCTCGAGTTGCCCTTTGTCGAAATCGAGTAGGGGCTGGTCTAGGTCGAGTTGGTTTTCTGTTTTCTTTTGTCGATTTTCACTTTCTGTACTCTGTGTCGAGCAACCCTTGTCGACCTCGACAAGCTTGTGGTCGAGATCGGGTACAACTTTCTGCCTTTGCTTTCGTCTTTGCTTTGCTTTGCCTTTATTTCTTGCTTTGTTCTTTGCTTTTGTTTTAGTTGCCCTTGCCGGGATTATTTGTTTCTATTTTATTTCTGCTTCTGCTTGTGTTTCTGTGCTGTTCTGCTGCTGTTGTGAGAATCTGATAGCTACCTGAGAACTGCTGACGTGCTTCCTCGTGGATTCGATCCTGACTTTTCTCTTACTACAACGGGAGGAAGTCTTGTAATTATTTGCTGGGACAGGGGAGTCGTTCTAAACCATATTCTATTCTATACTTGACTTACTCCTGCAACAACAATAATGCAGGAAAAAAGGCCAGTGCGGGGAAATAAGGTAAAAATCATATGGTATTACTTACCTGTTCGACTGCATGCATGCTTTAGCCTCATGGTTTAAGGTGTGTAGGTTTCATTTGATGCGGTTAAATTAAGAATTATTATACATGCTAGGGTAAAGAGCCTGTGACGGAGGATTCATTGACCACGAGAACACCAAGACCAAGACGAGGGATAAAACCTTCAATCAAGGAGTTAAGTCCATATGTGTGCAGGTTTGTTGATCCTGATAGAAAGAACAATAGCGAGCAAACCATGCTAGTTACTGCTGTCAAAGGCCTCCAAATAAGGTTAGTGAAATGCATATATGATAACGTCTTCTAAAATAAATAGAAAATATGTACATTATAGTAGTTTCGTAAGTAAATGTGTTTGCTGGTTTTGGAAAGGAAAATATTATTCGACCATTCAAATGGCTGGGCACATTGTGAGATTGCGTTCAGGCTGTGGACTGATGATTGTGTTGCACTGCTTGAAAGTGAGATTCCATCACAAGTGCTGGATGTGTGGGCATTAAGGTTAAATTATGAAGAAGAGAAGAGGAGTCCCGAGTCTCCATTCGTATACTTTGTCCCACCGAGTGTCACGGTAACCATCAACACAGAAAATTGAGAGTGGTTGAATGTGAACCTTTATTTTCGGATGCTTACTTTATTTGTGTATATAATTGCGAATGTAGAATGGATCGGTGTGCAACCCGGTTGATAAGTCATATGAGGAAAGGTTTGCCATGTTTAGTATGAAGTTATATGAAGCAGCTGTAACCGGGGAGGTCAATTTGTCTCATGTCGATATGGTATGAGTATTCGTGATGAATTTAACTTTAAATATACCATGTAATAGGAGTATGAGGATACATATGTTCAGATGTGTTAGGTAATGAAAAAATTTGAAATGGTGGTCATATCATTGTGCGCAGGTGATGTTTCCAATATGTGATAGATTAGGTCACTATGTGATATGCTTCCATTTGAAGAAGGGTGTAACTGATATCCTTGATGGTGCAAAGGGGCGGGAAACAGATTATGAGAGCAACTACAAAACTGTATTCGAGGAGCTGGTAAGTATTAAATCATGAAATTTAAATTAAATATGTACCTCTGTATAGTGAGCTAGGTTTTGTAAAACTAAAATATATATAATCTGTAATTGTTAACCCATGAATGACCAGAAAATGATGCTGACTCGACTATTGGACGAGGAAGGGGTTAAAGTAGAAGCAAGTAGAACTTCAAAGATCCAAAAAGGCCGGGTGTTGCTTTTAGATTGGAAGAACACCAAGGTTGGAATAGACGCTGGAGTTTATGTCATGAGACATATGGAAACCTACAAGGGTGATGGCGCTTGGAGATGCGGTTTTAGGGCTGGAACAAGAAAGAATATCAATTCATTGCGAATGAAGTATCTGCATTGCATACTAACGGCTGATGTGAACCAAGAAAAGAGTAAACTTATGGACGCATTGAAAAAAGGGAGCTGAAAAAGATGAACCTGATGCTAAGCAGAGGGCCGGTTGATGGAAGATATTTAAATGCCTGATGTAGTCAGTGAATAGGGAAAGTATTTAGTGCACAGTTGGAGTGAATATGTAGGGAAGTATACTTATGCTATCGACTAAAACATAATGTTAGCTTTCTTTCCGTATATGTAGGTTATGTCGGATATTATATAGGAATCTAGGATGCTGCATTCAATATTGGTTACGTTGCTTCTTATGAACACCGTCAAAGCATTTTCTATCTATTGTGGAAACTAATATTTAATTTCCTTGAATCCAGTGAACAGATAGTATTCGTATGAATTTGGAACATTATTCGTTAGTATAGCAAGGTTTGTGGAAAAAGTAAAGATTATTCAGAGAAATTGTCCATATTATTGTCACATTCCAACACCGTATTCAAAAGGTAGATGTATATGCGAATAATGTTAACAATTTGTACGAATGAAAATAATTGGGACATTCAGTATGGGTGGACTGGGGAGTGGAGAACCATTCCGGAATGGCTCACTGGAAGGGACTTGCGGGTAGTACCCAAATGTCCAGGATGTATTTGGATAATGGCGATATGCTTTATTCGTAGGAATTTCGAAGATTATTCATAGAAATTTCATACCTTATTAGATGGAACATCAAGCTAGGGGTGCTGTGATGATGTATTTCGATAATAGGGAGTACTTTATTCGTAGGACTTCTCAAGATTATGCATAGAAAATCCATACCTTATTCATTATAAGATCAAGGGGTACCGTTAGGATGTATGTGGATAATATGGAAATACAGTATTCGGAGAGTTGAAAAGGGTGTGGAAATTAGGAACATTATATCAGTAAGAAAAAGGGTTAGAATGGATATATTCCACCTAGTACATGGGAAGAACAGAGGTGGGATCCTATTATCCTAACACACATTATATAAAGCTTAAAAATTCAAGCAACATGGGGATTGTCAATTTCTCATATACAACACTAAATAGATGGGAATACGGTAAAAGTACGATAGGTCTGATGAAACCAAATATGAAAGGTGCAAATCACAGTAGGTGTAATGAAAGAAATATGAAATGGGAAAAACATATTGCATGTTGGGCCTAGTCACTGTCATCGTCCCATTCGTCCTCATTGTCCGCCTCCACTGGTTGGGGACTTTTACCCTTCAATATCGCTCTGCAATTCCTCTTGTCATGATAAGCCATTTTACCACACCGTCCACACTTCCTCAACGTTGACTTCTCAGCTTTCTCACTTGCTTTTTCCAGCGAACTCTTCAACCGTGTACCCTTGTTCTTTGCTTGAGGTGGAGGGTAAACAACAATTACATTGCATATGTTGATAGCTGCTACAATTTGGTGTTGAACCTTGGTGAACACCTTCAATGTATAAACAGACGATGCATGTCTCTCTAAACGAAGACGGGTTTCATACACTGGAACCTGTGTATCAGACTCCATGTCTAGCTTAGCTTGTGCATGCCTTTAGCACTATCAAAATGCATCATCAACTCCACTAGACTGAAGTGACGACTAGAGTAACGCCCAAAGAAACTGTTAGCTGATTCTGATATTGAGGTAGTGCGTATTAATCCACCCATTAAGAAATCTCTGAAATACGCCGGTATCCAGTACTCTCTTTGATTGTTGTCTGTCAATGAGAACTCGGTCAACATCTCCTCCCACATCGCTTCAAACTCTTCCACCGTTATCTTATTACTCCATACTGCTTTACTGAGTTTCTTCCGAAATCCTTGTATATGGCAAACTTCTTTCGGAACCTAATAGTTATGTCAGTGCAGAAACAAGAAATCAAATGAAGTTCAAACTACGAACATCAATAAATAGACAAATAATATTATTCCTAGATGAAGATGAATATGAATCTTACAATTGCTTAATTTTATATATTATTCCTAGATGAGAATATCAATTCACTGCGAATTAAGTATATGCATTGCATACTGCTGGCTGATCTTACAAGTGCTTAATTTGATATATTATTCATAGATACTCATGGTTTGAAACAATGATTTGTTGATGGATCTTCACCACATTTTGAACAGTAAATTTATATAACATGATTTTCATATTCACAAAGGACCAACTGATCCAACAGTAGATAAGGGTAAAACGTTACCTCCCTAGGTACTTTCATCATGATATGCCACATACAAAAACGATGATGGGTATTTGGGAACACACTTTTTATAGCCACCTTCATAGCCGGGTCTTGATCGGTGACAATGACGGTGGGATATTTGGTCATAGCTTTCTGAAAGTTCTCAAACATCCACTTGTACGAGGGGATGTTTTCCTTCAACAATAACAAATGTGATGGATTTATGGTTATTATCGAGTCCGGTAAATGGTGCAAAAACCATACTATATCTATAAATTACAAGAAAAAAGGAATTACACGGAAAGTTAAGAACAATGCATACCTACTGTCCGGGAAAGTACCTGAATCATTATATAAGGTGAAATATTATATGCACATAGGTCATACTTACTTGTTTGTTCTATAGGTTGAATCGAATGACACAACGTCGCCAAAAGCTGCATAGTTTGCTCTAGCTATTGGATCACACCAGAACAAACTAACCAAGCGCTTGTTCTCATCAACATCGTACGCAAAAAAAAAAGCCAGATGATGATTTTTGCTTAAGCGTAAACCGATCAATTACCATCTGCGCATCAGCACCAGAAATGTAAGCCATAATATCACGCTTGAAGTTCTTCAAATCAGCCAATAGAGGGCCAACATGGCCATGACTATTTTCCTTCATCAGCCGATGGGTCATAGCTGGACCCAAATTTGCCCTGGCACATTTTATCATGAAACGCTGGTGCCCAAAATCCAACTTTCGATGGGCCTTCAAAAACTGGTTCGATGTCTGTTGCATCAAGGGGTGTGTGTGACGATCTTCCATATGAGTTATAACGTATCCATCACGACCTTTGAATTTAAGAATAATGTGGGCATTACAGCCAACCCGGTTGGAGTACCTTTTGCGCTTCCCAGTACTTTTACTTGATTCAGCATATCCTTCCCTGTGACATATCATGTACTTGTGGTTAACTGTCCCATCTGAGTGATTACGTTGAGTCGCTTTACGAGCATCAAATCCAACTATGGACCCATATTTTTTATAAAATTCCATGCCAGCTTCAACGGTGGGAAACTTCATTCCCTCGTAAGGCTTGTAGGATTCATCACACGTCGGGACCCAATATTTAGTTTTTCCGGGTGACTCTGACTGAACATACCCAATTAGCACTTCATCGGTCGTCGCTTGTTCAAAGATAAAGTCCACAGCTTCAGCCTCTTGTACACCATCCCCGTTGTCAGGGTCCCACTCCCTCCCATTATCAGAATCTGTACATTGTATAACATGTTCATTAGCCATGTAAACCACAATGAACACCAAGTAAATAGGATACCTAAACTCACAATACAGTCCATTATTACTAACAATAAACATGTATATATATGAATCTGACCAAAAAAAAACATGTATATATATATGAATAAACTAATCCATATTCGTTGTAATCGTATGGTTTGGTTGTATTCTGTAGTGGGAGAATAAGGATTGAATACTCATGTGAAAGACACGGATCGACTCAAAACACCAACTGTGTACACCCTGAATATATGTGAACCATTAAACACCTTGTCAAAACAAATGAATTAGTTGAATTCATAAAATCACCATTAATTTGGAAACACCTAATTAACCAAAACAACAACGTACTGGTTTGGGTACAGTACGGACTAGGTAATTAATTGAATCAGATGTATTTGGAAAATCAAAACACACGGACCGATTAATTTGAAGACCCAAAACACTAATCGATTAGCCTTCATATATTTAATTAAGTTGATATATGTGAACAATTGATTCATACCTGAATCCATTACAAAATCACCGATCACTTTGCTCCACCGATCAACTTGAGATATGTGAAGAATGTCAACACCGCTCACTTTGCTCCACCGATAAACTTTGCGATAACTGGCTTAAACTCATGAAAACCCTCATTTCTTTCGACGGTTTCTCTTGAACAGTTAAAAGAATTAAAATTTGGGTATATAAGGGGTGAAACACACGTACACTCCCATGAGATTGGGCAACCTTTAGTGGTGGGCCTCCAATTTTTTTTTATAAATAAATTCACAAAATAGGGTTTAATCTCAACCCTTCATTCCAATCTAATCAATGGTCCAGGATTGTTCCTACGTTCTCACCATAATGAGTGTTCTCATCCGATCCATACTCTATATATATATAAGCAGCAAATCTAAGGATTTAAATTGCTTCTATAATTTTATGTTTTTTTTTAGCTTTGGGCAGTTTCTTCTTCCTCTTCTTGTCAGCCTTTGAGATTTTGTTCTTCCTGGACTCCCTCTTCTCTTCCTTTACCTCTTTGGCTCTTTCTTGTTCTCCTTCCTGGCAGCTTTCTTGTCCTCCCGGGTTGCTCCTTTCTCTACGAATTCAGATTCACTTGAGCTTCCATCTTCGTCTCCCTCTGAATCAGAACCTGTTTCACTCACTAGTACAAACATACCTTTTTACGGCGTTTGAAAAACGTCATAAAAGACTTACCATGGTGTTTTTAAACGCCATGCTCAAACGCCCATGAAGGTGACGCCGTGCTATTATCTAATATTTTATGGCGTTTGACAAACGCCATAGAAAAGACAATCTATGACGTTTTAGAAATGCCATGGTTTTTATATAGTATTTAAAAAAAAACTCATATTCAAACAACTCATGGCGTTTTTCAAACACCATGAAAATTTACTTATTTAAAAAAAAAATGAATATATTCAAAATGGCTCCCTTTCTAAATACAAACGTTGAGTTACATTCTACTATGTAAACTGATTTATGTGATAAAGCAAGGCTACTAAAGCTTCATTCTTGAAGTCAATCTTGTGTTGCTTGACCGGAGCTTTTAAGAAACATTCTTGCTACGTCAATCACATGCTGCAAGATACATAGTACATCAGTGTCAGTTAGCAATGAACAAGTGAAAAGATTGAACAAATAAAGAACTGAGATAAAAAAAGAACCTAGGAAACCAAAAAAAAAAAAAAAATCCTCTTTTCTCCCTTCTTTTTGGTGTACAAACATGACTTAGTCTTATGGATAAATCGTTTGCCAGGTTCTAGGTTATTCATGTACGCAATGGATATTGAAAATCTAGAAAAATAGCAAAGATCCACAACTACCAACATGTACATGTCCATATTGATGCAGGACCATCTTCTACAACTCCACCAGACACACCAATCATTCTTGGAGAAGGACTTATGACTCGAGCCCGAGCTAAGAAGCTTCAGAGAGACTCATTCCTATTTGTCACTCATGCTTTGTTCTCGAGCAAGGTTCAACTCCCCGAGCCAACATTGAAGACATACATGTGCATTGGGATTCAAGAAGAGGCCGAGCCTCCATAGCTTATGAAGTGCCGATTTGTCTCAAGTGTTGAGGCTCCATATATTTCTATTTTTAGTATTATTTCTACTTAAGATATTTTAGGAAACTTTAGAGTTTATTTTATTAATTCCTTTAAGTTTTTATTTTATCTTCTTTTATCTTCTTTAGTTAGTAGAATCGGTCCAACAGGCCTATGTGATGGCTATATAAGTCGATCACCCTCATGTAGAACAATTCGGAACATATTGAATAGAATTATTCTTCTCAAAATCGTGTGAAACACATTGAGAGTTGTCGATTGAATGGAGATGTGCTCTTGAATTGTCAAAGTGGTCTTGTCTCAGCTTGGTTTGCTTTGTGTTCATCAACTTCGCAAGACTTGGTGATCCTAGTATCCACGAGCCCCTTCCTTGTGCCTCCAAGTTGTCCGCTTGGTTGTGTAGGGTTGTAGAGGCCTGAGGTTATATAGTCATTGGTATTGGTTCCTACCCTCTTAGGAGGCCTGAGGTCTTTATCTTGTTCTATATAGATCGACTCAGTCCTTAGCGGTCGTGTCTTTATTGCAATTTCGAGTCTTTCTTTTATTTTCCATTGTTGCGTTATTTCTTTCCTTAGTCGATTTCGAGATCAACATTGTTCTTGAGATCTTTGTCGAGTCTTGTGTCGTTCTTGCATGCTCTTGCTGTGTTTCTTAAGTTTCTTGAATCTTTCTTTGAGTTTCTTGCTTGTTTGTCGAAGATCGGGCCATCTCACGGCTAACCCTGTATCACATATATTCATACAAAATATAAGAACAGATGAAAATCGCAGTGAAATGTCAACACAACTAATTCTACCATCACTAGCTGTAATGAGTAAAAGAGCAAGCAAATGGAATAAGAGTACCTTCACCCACTACAATGTGCCCTGCAGCCAATTAAGTTCTGAATAACTTAGATTCCATACAAGAACTTGAAAATTATATTGAGAGGAGCAAAATAAGATTGGCTAGCCCTTCCATAAATAAGCAACACAAAAACAAAAACACCTTGATTGAAGCAGCTCTAGAATCCAACCATGACTTACCTGATTGTCTTCTCTAATTCTAAAATTCTATCCTACCAGATTGAACGAGTCATTAACAACTGGAAAAGGAAAGAAAAAGTGTGCAACAATGTCAACGAAAAGATTCTTTAATTTCAAACAGAAGCATTAGATATTGTTTGCACATTCAAAATACAACAGACATGAAAATCAAATAGAAAGGAAAAAAAATATATGTAGAAGCCATTTTACTTAGTGATAATGTTTGCCCAGAAACTTAGCTCCCACTCCAATGGAGCTTGTGAAAGATAAACATTGGACAATTGCGACCCTATTATCTTCGATGGCAAGGCTGTCAACAGTAAGGAAGCAATATATCTGCTAAATCATATATCTTGTTGATAATGTCATGAACTTAGCTAAACTACTAAAACATATAAGCTTGTCTACAAACCACAACAAGCAAAGATGTGATACAAATAACCAAGCATTACCTATCAAGGTTAATGTAAAGGCCCGGATTTTTAAAATAACTATTTAAAAATAAATAAAATAAAATGAATTTAATTTGGATATTTTAAGAAAAACTCGTCATAAATTTAATGAATCTCACTTGAAATTCTTAGAGCGAATCCCGGCCCAAATTTTAAATTTATACAAAATAGATTTTATTCCACTTTTCAGGGATTTCATTATTAAATTCGGATTGAAAATTTTAAAATTTATTGTGAACGAATCGAAATAAGGTGGAGTGGACGAGTTTCAAGATTGGTTTCCAAGCATTGTAGCAGTAGCTCCCCTTTTCATTTTTGGTCAAAGCTCCTACTGCTTTTGGGAGCAACCCTCACGCCAAAGCACAGGGGCAACTTTCTTTCCCTTCTTTTACCTGGGGTTCAATACAAACACACCCTTAAGGCCTTAGCCTTTCTCATTGCCTCATTTAGCAAACAAACAAATTACCCTCTCTTGAATTTCGGAAGACCATATGCAAAATCAGAATTCATTCACCTTTCATTTTCAAATGGCTCAAAACCCAAACACACCCTATCTTCTTCCTCTTCTCCCCCCCTGTATGCAGTGAGCTTCACCAATCCAAAAGCCCCTCCTTTGCTTCACTTTCCAGCCTCCACGACACCACCAACCACCACCTTTTGCTCCTCCCCACCGCCGCCACACAACACCAGCACCACCACCGCTCGTCTCCTCCTCCCTTCCCGTGTGCAGCCGAGAGCCGGGAGCTCGAGGCCCTGTTTTCCGGGAGTTGAAGCGAGCCCACAGCTCGTTCTTCCTCCTTCTCTGTCCTTCCACAATCGCAGCTCCTCTGACCTTCTCTAATGTCCAGCCGCACCCAGGAGCCACCAGGAGCAGCCGAAGCCGCCACCGTCTTCCTCCCTCCTCTGATTTTTCCGATTCCGAGCGGTAAGGGTCCGTTTCCATTCCTTTCGGTTCCCTTCGTCCTTAAACAGCATAAAGGTGGATCCTTGATCTCTTCCCACCCTTCCTAGGTCACGTCCGGCGAGATTCCGCCTCCGGCGAGGCCGAACGAGTCTCCGGCGATCCCCAATCGAGCTCCGATCGAATGTTTCCGGCGAGTCGACGCCCTCGGTGAGCACTCCTCTTCCTCCTTCCCTTTCTTTCTTGTTTTCCGTCCCTGGTGTCGGGATGAGTAGTCGGAATCCGGGCCCAGGCCGCCGGCGAACTCCCCTCCATCTCTCCCTCCGTCGAATCCAGGGGATGGGGTTTTGGACCGGTTGGTTTTAATTAAAAAAAAGGGGGGGGGGGGGGGGGTTCGGTTCATTTTATTTTATAACGAAAACCGGTTCAATTTAAAATGGAGATGAGTTGGTCTCTTTGGATCCAAAAATGGGAAGAGAGATGTGGTTTGGGCCTAATTTTTGTGGGCCGGGGTCTGTGTCTTAAAAAGAAATAAGGGAGTTGGGCCTAATTCCTTCAGAAAACAAAAACAAAGGGTTTGTGCTTATTTTATAAAAGTGAAGCTCGATTTGGTATTTAATAAAATAAAGGGGTCGGTTTTGATGCAGGACCATCCAAGACACCATCCAAGACACCTCCGGACACATCTATACTTGGGGATGGACCTATGATTCAAGCTCGTGAGAATGAAGTCATCCTCAAGAGGAAGAAGAAGGCTCCACCATGGGAGAAGGTCCAAAGGTGGGAGCTTGGCGTTTTACACTCGTTCAGAACATTGACAGCTTTTCGACGTCTCTGTAAAATGGGTCGTACGGATTCAATATTTATCGGATTGAGGCGTGCCATATCTTGTTGGAACGAGGACGAAGAGATCTACAACTTTGCTGTTGAAGGTTTTTCCAGATTCGACCTCGAAATTGGCCGAAAATGCACATCTTTGCAAGCTATTACTGTTTTGACGGGATTTTAATTAAGTCTTGAACATTATGTTTATTTCCTATTTTTAGTATTTATTTTACTTAAGTTATTTTAGGAAACTTTAAGGTTATTTTTATTATTTCCATTAGATGTTAGTTTTATCTTATTCTATCATCTAACTCGGCCCAACAGCCCTGCGTGGCCTATATATTCCGAGTTCTCCTATTGTAATTCAATTAGAACATTATGAATAGAATTTAGATCTCTCAAATTGTGTGAAACACATGGAGTGTCTTGTTGATCCAACTAGAGTTGTGCTCGTTGATCATCGAATTGGTTTGATCTAGCTTGGTTTGCTTTGCCGTTCATCAACTTCGCAAGACTTGGTGAATCTAGTATCCACAAGCCCCCTTCTGGTGCTTCAAGTTGTCCGCTTGATTGTGTCGGATTGTAGAGGCGGGTTGTGTAGGCATTGGTATTGGTTCCTACCCTCTGAGGAGGCCTGGAGTCTTTATCTTGTTCTGCGTAGATCGACTCAGTCCATATCAGGTCGTGTCTTTCCATTCTTGCATTCAATTTCGAGTCTTTATCTATCTTTGTCGAGTCTTTATTCTTCTTGTTAGTGTCGACATCAATAACAACCCTGTTCTTGGTGTTCTTGTCGAGTTCTTGATCGATCTTGCATGTTCTTGGTCGAATCTTGAGAGTCTTGCATTGTTCTTGTTTGTTCTTGCTGCGTTTCTTGAGTTCTTGTTGGAATCTTGATCATTCTTGACTGTTTCTTGCAGATCTCGAATCATCTTGTTGAGTCTTTCTTTAGTTCTTGCTTGTTGTCGAAGATCGGACCACTAAACGGCGAAACCCGTATCAAATTGGCATCAGAGCCAGGTTTCCGACATCAAGATTGAGTCTTTTTCTTTTCTAAACACAAAATCCACAAAAAAAAAAGTCCTTTTCTTGTTTTGGTTATTTACTTCTTGCATTCTTTTTGATTAATTTACTAATCTTGAGTTTGTGATTGTTTGTGGTTGCATAGCCTAAACACAAAGCCTAGCCGAGACCGTGGAGTCGACCAAAGGTGCACACAATCCCATTGTGAACACCCTAAGCCGGCGGCAATTCTGTCCCCATAGTCCCCTTTGGCCGATTCTACTACACCACACAAAGCAAACCCTAGTTTGTTATCTTTTCTATCATTTGTTCTATCTTTGGAACTTTTGATCTATCTATATCTATTTATATTTTATCCATTGCCTATTTAAATTCTGATTTTTGGTGGATAAAAGACATTATATCTATCAAATATCTATTAAGGCATAAGATAGATCCTATTTCCTAAAATAGCCATTCTACCTATATATTTGCATTAGGGCTGAATTTTATTATCTTTTCACCATTATCATTCAATTTTCGAGTCCTATTACATATTTTAGAGTCTTTCTTGCATTAGTATAAAAAAAAAAAAAATCAGTTTCGAAAATTACATTAAAACTTGGACCTAGGAGGATAAAATTCACTAGGGGTAAAAGTAAGTCAAAAAAAAAAGAAAGAGGAAAGTGTTTTGTTTGATCTAGTGCAAGAAAGCTCCCAAGGACAATTGGTGAACCCTTTTCTCAGCCCTAATCGACATACCCTATCCTAAACACATACACCTCCACAAAAATTGAAACCCTACCCTGCAACTACAACGTCCTAACTTAAAGGTTTTCAATCAAAAGAGGTAAATTTCCAAGTTTTCTTTTATTTCTCTTATTTTCTATTTGTGTCGAGTAGAGCTCTGTTTGGTCGAGTTCTCTCTTGTCTTGGTCGAGTGATCTCAGCCCCTGCCGAGTGATCTCTTGTGGTGTCGAGTGCTCCCTTGCTACTGTCGAGTACTCCTTAGTCTATTTCGAGTTGAATTCTTGCAAATTCCCATCTGTTTTGCTTGAATTGAGTTGTTTGCTTACATCGAGTGCTCTACAGCCCTTGTTGAGTACTCTTCTGCGTTGTTTCAGTCACTACATACCTTGATTGCTTAGTTTTTGCTTGGTAGTTGATTTGCCCAAAGCGGATTGCCCCAGCAAGCGTGATATATCAATCAGAGAGGGAGTGTGAGCGAAATACAATTGTGAGCTGTTTATAAGTTTTACTAACCTTTTACATAGTTCCTTGTTTCTTGTCTTTGTTGCAATGTCTACTAACGAGGGCAACGACTGGTACAATACCTTCATGGGGTACATGGCTCAGATGGAAAAAAGCTTTGAAGCAATAGAGCGTCAACGTTATGGCTCTAATACGGTGTTCGTACAAGAAGTCCCACTTCAAGTTGCAGTGTCACCAATTGAAAGGGAAGAAACTCATCCTATTTCTACCCACCTTAATGTTTCTTCTAGCATAGATGCTTCTTTTATTGCTGAAAATGTAAATCATGTTGTTAATAATGATCAAGATCTTAATTTACTTGCTTGTGATGATAATGTTTGCATTGAATCTGAGCATAATGATTCTTTGATTGATAGTAAGGTTTTAAGTGAATGTGATGATAATCAAAGCAAAGATTTATATCATACTAAATGCATAGAAAAAGGCATAGTTAGTAATATGGTCATTGATGGTGAAAATTCTTCTACTATTTCTAGCATTGAGTTAATTGAAAATTCAGCCTTGGAAAAGGATGAAAACTTGCTAGCATTGGATGGAAACTTAGGGATTATTGACCAAGTTAAAGTGCATATTACGTTAGAACATAATGATGATATAAAATATGAATTATGCACTCATAAAGTTTCTTTTCTTGATTTTGTAGATGAAGCTGAGACAATAACCATCGAGGAGTGGTCAATCTCTACACCAATCGTTCTTGAGATGGATTTCCATGGACATGTGGTATTCGATCCAGGAGCTCGTGTGGATGCCTTTGCGGAATCAAATGCGACCTTGGATTCGAGGACGAATCCTTTTCAAGAAAGGGAGATTGATGCAGGACCATCCAAGACACCATCCAAGACACCTCCGGACACATCTATACTTGGGGATGGACCTATGATTCAAGCTCGTGAGAATGAAGTCATCCTCAAGAGGAAGAAGAAGGCTCCACCATGGGAGAAGGTCCAAAGGTGGGAGCTTGGCGTTTTACACTCGTTCAGAACATTGACAGCTTTTCGACGTCTCTGTAAAATGGGTCGTACGGATTCAATATTTATCGGATTGAGGCGTGCCATATCTTGTTGGAACGAGGACGAAGAGATCTACAACTTTGCTGTTGAAGGTTTTTCCAGATTCGACCTCGAAATTGGCCGAAAATGCACATCTTTGCAAGCTATTACTGTTTTGACGGGATTTTAATTAAGTCTTGAACATTATGTTTATTTCCTATTTTTAGTATTTATTTTACTTAAGTTATTTTAGGAAACTTTAAGGTTATTTTTATTATTTCCATTAGATGTTAGTTTTATCTTATTCTATCATCTAACTCGGCCCAACAGCCCTGCGTGGCCTATATATTCCGAGTTCTCCTATTGTAATTCAATTAGAACATTATGAATAGAATTTAGATCTCTCAAATTGTGTGAAACACATGGAGTGTCTTGTTGATCCAACTAGAGTTGTGCTCGTTGATCATCGAATTGGTTTGATCTAGCTTGGTTTGCTTTGCCGTTCATCAACTTCGCAAGACTTGGTGAATCTAGTATCCACAAGCCCCCTTCTGGTGCTTCAAGTTGTCCGCTTGATTGTGTCGGATTGTAGAGGCGGGTTGTGTAGGCATTGGTATTGGTTCCTACCCTCTGAGGAGGCCTGGAGTCTTTATCTTGTTCTGCGTAGATCGACTCAGTCCATATCAGGTCGTGTCTTTCCATTCTTGCATTCAATTTCGAGTCTTTATCTATCTTTGTCGAGTCTTTATTCTTCTTGTTAGTGTCGACATCAATAACAACCCTGTTCTTGGTGTTCTTGTCGAGTTCTTGATCGATCTTGCATGTTCTTGGTCGAATCTTGAGAGTCTTGCATTGTTCTTGTTTGTTCTTGCTGCGTTTCTTGAGTTCTTGTTGGAATCTTGATCATTCTTGACTGTTTCTTGCAGATCTCGAATCATCTTGTTGAGTCTTTCTTTAGTTCTTTCTTGTTGGATTGTTCTTGAAATAAGAATAAAATAAGTTGACGAAAGGGTAATGTTTTATAAATGGATTTCTGGATGATTTGAGAAAGCGTTTGAAATGGTGATTTGATCTAACTTGAGGTTTTAAAAGAGTTTTGGGAAATCTTGGGAAAGTGACTTACCTTGCCTAACTTGGTGCATAAATCTGATGACTTGTGTGTGATATTATATGCTTTAAGTAACATTAGGAGTAGACTTATTTATATTACTTATATATGTGTTAGGTGATCATCTATGACATGTTGGCTTCCTGTAAACCTAGTTATTGCATTTTGCTGTTCTGCACTTCCAGGTGAGTTCCTATATGAGCTCACTCAGATTCGAAAAGAGATCTCCCTGCTTGTAGCCATGTGCATACTAGGTGCTTGCATTCATAATAAAGCATGCCATGTAGTATCCTGCTAGGATTGCACTCATGATTGAGCATTCGTTTACTCATTGCTTTTGTAAACAGAACGGCCGTTATCTGTGAAGTAACTAGAGTCATTGCTAGGGTTATAGGACGACCTAGTCTCATCGGGTCCCGTCCTGAGTCAATCGAGTCATGAACTTCCTTATATTATGAGATGCCTGCGAGCTTTATTGTGGATACGGGTTAGGCATGCGTGCCACCCGATTATATGGAATGCATTCACGAGCTGGTCAGTCTCCGCCCTATCGGAAGGGGGTGGAGGTAGGAGAGGGATATACCACTTGGTATTCGGTGCTAAGGCCTTATTATATTTATGCACTTGATCTTAGGACCATGCTAGTGTGTTAATATTCCGCCTTGCATCTAGAAGCATCTTTATTAGGACTAGCGTGTGTATATGTCTGCTTGTTTGGGATTATATTGCGTAGGGCTTCGATTTGACCCCGCCCCGCATACATTTTTTTTAGGTTTGTTTTGCGACATGATTATTCCTTGTTTCCGTGATGTGGGAACTCTCTTGGGCGATCTCAAAGAAATGGTTTAACTCCACTAACATTGTATATTAAATTTCGATAAATACGCTTATTGATTTGGTTTTGACTCGGCTCTGTCGTGTCACCCTCTTGTATTACATCTTAATTCTACTATTTGCATGACTGTTGGTTTTCCACGCTTAGACTTATGACAGGTAGATGGGACTTCCCCGGGGATTCCAACGATCCCCTCTAATTTTGGGTATGAAATCCCACTTTAAAATGTTAAGATAGAATTTCAAACCTTCAACCTGTACTCGGGGCGCAAGATCCTAACGAGGGGTTTCATCCCTCGAAACATAACCCGGGAATCATAATCCCGGGCCGTTACAGTTAAAATTCTGTCCTACCAGATTGAACGAGTCATTAATAACCGGAAAAGGAAAGAAAAAGGGTGCAACAATGTCAACGAAAAGATTCTTTTCAAACAGAAGCATTAGATATTGTTTGCACATTCAAAATACAACAGACATGAAAATCAAATAGAAAGGAAAAAGAATATATGTAGAAGCCCTTTTACTTGGTGATAATGTTTGCCTAGAAACTTAGCTCCCACTCCAATGGAGCTTGTGAAAGATAAACGTTTACCAATCTCTAGATTCTCACCCTTATAACTCTCTCCCAAGTATGGGAGAGAGTTATAAGGGTGAGAATCCAGAGATTGGTAAGCGTTTCAGAGAACCAGTTTGGCTTCAGGCCTGGCAGATCAGCAGTAGAAGCTATCCACTTGCTTAGGCAATTGATCGAGATGCACAAAGACAGGAAGAAGAATTTGCATATGGCCTTTATTGATATATAAAAGGCCCATGACAGGGTGTCAGGGGGGCTTGTTTGGAAATGCTTGGTAGAGAAGGGAGTGCCGGGGTCGTATGTCAGAGTTATCAGGGATATGTATGATGGTTCGTTGACTAGCGTCAGAACGCAGTGTGGTGATTCAGAGTACTTTGAGGTACATGTGGGGCTTCACCAAGGTTCAGCACTCAGTCCGCTTTTGTTCACTCTAGTTATGGACACTCTTTCTGCTCCTCTCTAGGAAGAAGTCCCTTGGTGCATATTGTTTGTTGACAATATCGTTCTGGTGGACAACTCAAGATCGAGTTTGGCTCGCAGGTTTGAAATCTGGAAAGAGGTACTGGAGTCTAAGGGTCTCAGGATGTGTAGGACCAAAACAAAGTATGTTCAGTTTGGTTTTGGGGAGGTCAGGGATCCAGAAGCTTCAGTTTTATTGGGAGGAGATCTCGTCCCAAGGAAAGAGTATTTTAAGTACCTTGGCTCGTATGTTTAGAGCGATGGGGGCGTCGATAAGGGTATCGAACATCGAGTCCAGGCAGGTTGGTTGAGATGGAGAAAAGCGTCAGGATTTCTTTGTGATAGGAATGTTCCGGCAAAACTGAAAGAAAAATTCTACAAGGTAGTTGTTAGACCGACCTTATTGTATGGCTCGGAGTGCTTGCTTATTACTAAAGCTCAAGAACAGAAGTTGGCGGTCGCTGAGATGAGAATGTTGCGTTGGATGAGTGGCACATGAGACTGAACAGAATCAGAAATGAGGCCATTAGGAGCAAGGTTGGAGTGGCGAGTATTGTTGACAAACTACGAGAATCAAGACTGCGGTGGTTTGGACACGTTCGCAAGAGACCCATTTTTGAGCCTGTTCGTAGGTGTGAGATCTTGGAGCTATTTGTAGGAGGAGAGGTAGACTGAAGAGGTGGATGGAAGTTATACGTCACGATCTTCATTTGCTGAACCTTTCAGAGGATATGACAGGGGGTAAAGACTGCTGGAGGAGGTGTATTCGGGCTTCTGATGTTTAGAAGCTTTAGAAGTTTGGGGATGGGTGTTGGGCTTGTCGTTTATGCTTATGTCTGCCTTGCTCTTTACTTTCTTTTGCCGCTCTCTATTATTTGGCCCTATTGTTTTGTTTATGCCCTATTGTCTTTGGTCTACCGAAAACACTCTCTCGATTGGTTCGGGGTAAGAGTGCGTACATCCTGACCCCCCAGACCCTACCTCATAGCGGGATTTACTGGGTTGTTGTTGTTTTTGTTGATAATGTCATGAACCTAGCTAAACTACTAAAACATATAAGCTTGTCTACAAACCACAACAAGCAAGGATGTGATACAAATAACCAAGCATTACCTATCAAGGTCAAGAATGAGCTTAACACTCAATTTACTTAATTACGCAACTGTAGTGATGGGAAGATATTGTTGAATATGCAACCTACAAGTAAAAGGTCACTTTAATAAGTTGTTTATTCATTTAAATTTATTTACATATAAATAAAATTAAAAATCTATTTTAGCATATATAAATAAACAAGCTAAATTTGCTTTGTCGTTAAGAGGCTGCTCCTCTCCTCTCCTAACAACATTTATAACTAGAGGTTTTGCAACAACTCTTAGAGCGGAACACATCTTGGTTAAAGCTATCAAACTTAAATTAGAATGCTAGAAACAAATGGCATAAAATCTGAATATGTACTTCATGGATACAAAAAAATATAAACAAAAAATTCTCACATCATCAGACATAAAATCAGAGTCTAGATTATCAACAAAGAGTTGAACAGATTTTATTGAGCACTTGAACAGATCATTAGATTAATCATATTTTTTTTTTTACCAAAATGAATTCTTAACAGATAAGTTAAATAAGTTTATTATGTAAACAGTAGAAAATTCTGGCCCACGCCCATGAAACCAAGGAAAGCAATTGACATGAAAGAGTTGGATCAATCAAAGGGCTTACTTGATCGATGCTTCTCAAGCATAGAATGTGTTCAAATGCATCACATAAATAATATACAATTCCTATGCAGTAGTTTAGACTAAATATATAACCAAACACATACCTTTCAACTTTCAATACTACAAGAAGTAGTGCTGATCATTCTCAAATAGGAACTAGTTTAGTACCCGCACTTTTGTGCGAGTCTTTTTTTAAAATTAATATGAAAATGTATAATTTTTTTTTGATAAATAAACTCTAAACTCTAAGTACCACTATTCACATCTAAACATTGTTAATTATTATATACTTAACGGTAAAAACACTTTGAAAAATTGTAATTAAAGACAAAATTTTATCCCATTGTTGATTAATATTTGTACCCAAATGCATGCATGTAAAAATAATCATAAATTATAAATGAAATATATTGTTATTTAGAGTTGGAATTTTTTTCTTTAATTTATCTATCTTCTCTTCGAATGCATTTGTCATCTTTGAATATATCTGTCATCTTTCAATTATATTGTGGAACAATGTAAATGAACATGTATTATTTATATTTGAAAATTGTTTAGTAAATTTATCTATTGTGATTTGTTAGGTATACTTGAGATTTGTTTTCATCTCTTAGTATAAATAGTTGAGATTTGTTTTTACTGTACATAAATATTAAAAGAGATCTCACTAACAATTGCATTTATTTCAAATCAAACATAATAAAGGGAGAGATGGGAATTCACATTAACAACGGCAAACTACAAACATATAGATCTTAATTTTTAGATAAATGTGAGTGCAGCAGAATCGATAACTGGTCGAATTGGATTACCTATAATATTTTTAACACGGGTACATATTTATTTTAATAAAAAAGAAGTAAGATTTTGAAAATATAGGGAATTTTTTTATCCAAATAGAGAAATGAAACCCACCACATTAAGATAAAATGTCATAGAAAGACATTATTAGTTGAATTTGTAAATTATAATTATAGAATAGAATTTTGTACATTACTCACCTCGAAAACTATAACGTTAATGAGTGGGGGTAGAAAAACACAAATTGAACTAAATCAAGTCGATTCTCAAAGTTTTACTTTTACACTATCCTATAATCAAACAATTGCATGCAGATACTAATTAAGAGTTAATTCGAATAAATTATAAACAAACAAACAAAGTAGAAAGATAAAATGATAAAAATTAATCGATGACAAGATTGCAAGAAATTTAAAATAAATTAGAATGATCAATAAAAAAAACTTATAGTGAGGAAGACACATTGATGGAGAGATGATAGAAGTTATAGAATTGAAGACACGAGGGTATTTTTGTATATAAAATTATAAATCTTATTGAAAAGATCCAATATAGATTTTGTTAGTTATTTAAGTTTATCCGAATTGTTATTAAAATTAAAAATTACATTAATATCCAATTCAAAATAATTTTAAGAAAATTAATAAAAAAAAATTTAAAAAGAAAATCAATCGGTTAAGATTTAGAGAAAATGAATGAATGAAGTAATTACGTATTTAAATAAGTAATTTGATTTATAATAAATAATAAAAAGAAAACCAATTAGATTTTTAAAGTTATTTAGTTTATCCGAATTGTTATTCAAATTCAAAATTGCAATAATATCCAATTCAAAATAATTTTAATGAAATTAATAAAAAAGAAATTTAAAAAAGAAAATCAATCGGTTAAGATTTAGGGAAAAATGAATTAATTAATAAATTATGTATTTAAATAAGTAATTTGATTTATAATAAATAATAAAAAGAAAACCAATTAGATTTTTAAAGTTATTTAAGTTTATCCGAATTGTTATTCAAATTCAAAATTACAATAATATCCAATTCAAAAATAATTTTAATGAAATTAATAAACAAAAAATTTAAAAAGAAAATCAGTTGGTTAAGATTTAGGGGAAAATGAATTAATGAATTAATTACGTATTTTAAAAGGTAATTTGATTTATAATAAATAATAGTTTATTTAAAAATTGAAAAATAACTAATTGGTTAATATTCCAATATTAAAGGAGAAGACACCACATCAACATATAAAATCCAATCGAGACCAAAACCTAATTGACACCTTCAATTTCAAATACATGATTAGATCGGACAGTGTAAACAAACTAAAAAATATTTAAACATCATTACCTTTTCATTTATCAAAATCATGTCGATCGAATGAAGTTTTCCAGGATCATTGTACCTTACCTTCCTCTATATCTTTCAATTAGAGAATCAATTACTACCGGCTATATTCATTTACAATCAATTACGTACACTCGGTATAATATGAAAATGAAATGAAATCGTAACAACGCAATCCAATCGCAACCGATCGGAAAATTAATTAACCACTTGACCTGATCCAAAATCATAACCACCCGGGATTCGGCAAAATCCTATCGAAAAATCTATACTTTAATTAATAAATACTCTAATTACTTAAATATGCAATTATTTAATTAACAAATCCAAATATATATATATATAAACCCTACATTAAAGGAGAAACCGCCACATGTCGTAGGCGATTTCTCCTTTAGTATTATAATATAGATTATAAAAAATCAATTTTGCAATAGTACTATGGTCCTCCAACTTGCTAGGTGCGTTTCAAATCTAATTGGAAAATTTTGCCCGTCTCAATATGATTGAAAGTCTAAGAGTTGGAGGTTACTCAACTTCCTTTCCCCTTCCTATCAGATGTGTAAAACAAGATAAAGAAGGAACCCTAACCTTTGATTTCATGACAAAAGGAGAAACCCTAACCTTTTCAATCAAAGCTCTAATCTGAAGAGATTAAAGGATTCAGATAATAAATCACTCCTAAAGTATTTCAAAGTCAGAACAAGATAAGAAAAAGGAGGAAACCCTAACCTTTGAAATCGACTCCTGGCGTAGACGTGGTGAAGAGCTGGGGTGACCGGAGTACAGGAAAGTCGACAGCTCTCCTCCGCGTTTGATTTTTGACGGGGTTCTTATCCTTATTAATCATTGTAGATCTCCTAAGAGATTGGAAAAAGAGGTGAGGCACTCTGAAGATAGACAAATCGCAGGCTTTCGCATTCGGACTATGAAGAGATGAAGTGGATTTAGGGTTATGAGCGTTCTTCATTTTGCCGCTCTAGTTTAGGCCAAAATTTTGGGGAAAATTACCATTGTCAAAGAACGAAAGATAGAGATGACATAGATCTCCATGGTTGCCTATCGTGGGTTTTCAGGGAGAAAGAGGCGATGTCATAGACTCAATAGAAAAGGGGCTGCATTTAGGGTTTTAAAAAAAATCTCTCAGCCGCTCGAATTGTTGGCTAAAATTTTAGAATTAAAATACACGATTTCTGTTTAGCGCAAGCTATTTTGCCGTTTAACACAAGGTCACATGGTCGCAACGACCAAACTCAGAAATGGTCGCAGCGACCATATCATCATATGGTCGCAGCGACCATATCATCATATGGTCGCAATGACCATTTTCATAGTTGGCGATCGCCCCTGAATGTGGTCATTGCGATCGCCCCCGTAGGTGGTCATTATGACCATACCTACATGTGGTCATTGCGACCCCACCCTATCATGGTCATTGCGACCATACCTACATGTTGTCATTGCGACCACAACCACATGTGGTCATTGCGACCACACCCTATCATGGTCATTGCGACCAATGGCCTATATGGTCATTGCGACCAATGGCCTATATGGTCATTGCGACCAGTTTGTTTACGTGATAAAAAAGCTAAATCAGAAACTTTATGAAATTTGCAATCTCTTTTAGGGTTAATGAAATTTTGGATTGAGAATATAACATTGCAAACTTTCTAGGGTTAAAAAGAATTAGGTTCATGAAATTTTATGGCATTGAGAATATAAACCCGCAAACTTTCATGAAATTGCAATCTTTTTTAGGGTTAATGAAATTTTGGATTGAGAATATAACATTGCAAACTTTATTAGGTTAAAAAGAATTAGGGTTAATGAATAAATTATATACTAATTTAATGTTATGAATTGAAATGATTGAGGATTAGATAGATTTATAGATAGATAGATAGTGAATTTATTTTTCTACTTCCACTCTATCAATTTGTATATTGAGTTTGACACTTGTTTCAATGTTTATTGTGAGGGGAACAACGCGGACACCAAATTGTATATAAATTATAGTTTTGACACTGCGGTGTCAAACAACACCCTGTTACCAAGCCCGTCAACTGACAGAGAGGAAAATTATGGGGCGCAACTCGTTTTGCTGTCATTTAATTAGAGTACCCCATATGGAAGGACTTTGTTTGTCCCATAGCGTCAGCCAAATCATCTTGGGCGGGATCCGTCTCACGTAAGAACTGAGAAGCGGCGCGCTGACTCCGTGCGGATGCGTGTAATGCCGATCGCCTATCCATTTGTAACGAAAACGAGCAATATATCAACATACATGTTATTATTATCCGACTCAGCCAATTAACATGAATCAGTTTTTTTATATTAGTTGCAACTAATCAACAAGAATGAGCTTGAGGTTCATGTGATTATTACAAAAAACTTCAAAAGTATAAGAAATTGCATAATTCAAGAAAAGTGAAGCTAATTATAACTCAAAACAAAAACTTTTGCATTGGAATTCTAGAATAAATCGAATCATGATATTCTGCATTTTTATAACAGAAACAAAGAAAATGAATCCTATCAAATACGGAGTAACTAACACTTGTACATGCATCTCATTATAATGTCCTCGTTCAAACAAGATAGAATTCCTTATACAAATTATTTCACCCCAAATCTATTTCGAAACAAATCACAAAAAATAGCAATCAACATACATGGTATTTTTCAATATGAATATAAAAGATGCAATTATTGATATTTGATAATATATCATAATATCCACATTCACACATGACATATTTCCTTTCCGAAATCATTTATACAAAATCTGTTTCGAAACAAATCACAAAAAACGAAAAAACGTTCTTCTATAACTGATAGACATCACTAAAATATAAGCAAATGCACTCTCAAATCGACGGAAACTAAAACAACAAAACTATATATCAACCACACACACACACAAAAAAAAAAAACCAATTACCGTCACTTAGAGCATCTCCCACCATAGACTATAAAATAGGTTTTAGCCTTTTTTTTTCTCCCATCATAGGCCAAAACCCATTTTGGCCAAAATTTTTTTGGCCTATTTCTAAAATGAAGGCCAAATTTGGCTTGAAATTTTAGAAGGCCAAATGTGAATTCCACCATTTTTATTTATTTATTTTTAATTGTTTATTATTTATATAAATTTATATATCACACAATTAATTGTATATAAACTATGTAATAATAATTTTTATCAAAACTAAAAGCTATAGTTTGTAAATATATTGATGAGTTCTTTGATATGACTATAATATTTAATATGTTTAGACTATATTTGCATAAATAATTAATATCTTTAGAAAAACATATTCATTTTATATTATTACATCTTCATCAAAATCATATCTCGTAAATAAATATCGAGTTGCATAAATTACTAAATTTGAAAATAATAATAAAAAATCCCAAAACACATCAAAACCATAATATGAAGTAAATTTATAAATAATACAATTATAAATCTATATATTATATAGTTATGAGTAGATTGTTATTAGCATACATATATACGATGTAAGACATTTTGATCCTATTCAAATGAATCAAAGATTGAATTAGAAATCTCAATAGTTTCATTTGAAAAGTGAGATGATGATGATTTTTGAGAAGAATTCATTGTTGATTTAAATTGAAAGGATAACGATAAAATCGAGTGACAGAAATGAGTGTGAAAGTTCTAAATTACATGAGTATTTATAGAAAATTTGCCTGCCAAATTTGGCCTACGGTGGGAACAACAAAACTATTTAAAAGGTCAAAAGAGAATATTTTATAGAATATTCTCTTTTGGTAGGCCATTTCCCTTAGCTATTCTAGGCTACGGGGGAAGATGCTCTTAGGAGTGCAATAGCTCCCATGCCTCAAATAATAAAACAGAATATAGTCTTTAATGAAATAGCTCAATTCAGTTGTGGTTTGTTTTCATATATTATTTAAAGAGAAGTGGAATAAGATTGCATGTTCTCTTCCTCGCAAGTTGGATACTAATTTTAAGTGCAATCAGTTTTATTACTTAGGGCTCGTTTGGTATCCATATACGTATATCAGATATCAGATATGGGTATGAGATATCGATATCAGGGATATGGGTATCAATCTGATATCTGATATCCCTGTTTGGTATGCTGAGTATATCAGAATAGTATATCAGAATAGGATTTTTAAATTGGATGAAACCAATGTTATATGTCTTTCAACAATTCGAAAATAGCTAACACAAGGATTTAAAATTCCCATATCGAAGAAATTCATCCATTCAAAAATAGCTACTGCAAGAATTTAAAGTTCTCATGTTCTACGACATTCAATTTGAAAACAAAAACCATAAGGACTTTAAAATATCCAACACAAAAACAATTGTGAATTGCAAACATAATCTTCCCAAATGATAGTAGTCTAGAACTTCTAAATCCAAAATAGGGTTGCTGGAACAATCACTCTTCTACACCCGGCCCCAGGTAGCACTTGCAGGACCACGAAGCTGGGAAAGGATCCTTCGCACATACCTCACCTTCCACTCATCATTTGGGCAGCTGAAAAAGGTTCCAAGCTCATTTGGAGACAATCAAGATAAATTTCACAACAAGTGCGATTGTTCTTATAACAATTCTTCGTCGTCCCGCCTTTCTCTATATCGAAATAAGTTGAAGTTCATCCACCTCATCATATGCATCCATTTCTAATAATAAGCAGAACAACAAATCAATCACAAATCCAAACAATGCAAGCGCCTAACCAAACAATCAACAAAATAAATCAATAAATTTTGTTCGGAAGGAGTCTATTCGGGGGCTGTTCAAAGGTCTTATTCACTCAGTTTGAGGGCTGTTTGAAGGGGATTGATGATTGTTGTTTGCAGGAGGATGGTCAAGTATGAAATAAATATAGAATAAAGATCAGACTGACTTCCTTGTCTCAGCAAATAAATACAAGACTTCCTCCCGTTGTAGTAGAAGGTTGTCAGGATCGAACCCACGAGGAAGCACGTCAGCAGTTCTTAGGTAGCTACAGATCTCACAGACAAGCAACAGAAAAGACAGAAACAAAGGAACAAAGCAAAACAGAAACAAAAGCAAAGACAGAAAATAGCGAAAGAAAGTAAAGAACAAAGCAAAGCCAGAAATAAAAGCAAAGCAACAGACATACTCGATCTCGACTAAAGCCTACTCGAGATCGACTACCAAGTACCAACAATGAAAGACAGAAACTTTAAAATCGACAACAGAAAGCAGAAACCCCACTCGACCTAGACAAGCCCCTACTCGAGATCGACAAGGATCCTACTCGATCTCGACAAAGCTCTACTCTGTATCGACTGGAAGACAGAAACTTTAAATTGCAAATTTCGAACCCAAAACTCAGATTTCCGACGAAATAAATTCAATATATAAAAGACTTCCAAAGCCAGGGTATCAACACCACAACGATAACCATGCAAAGTAACACATAAAGGCATAAAAGATCATGCTTTCCATCAAAATAACTCTCGTTACTAACAAATAGGCATATAGAGGCTTTCGCATAAACCCTAACTGTTACTAACCCTTTTCACATAATTAATCCAAGTTGCATTAAGATCACTTTCGCTTCAATAACACAAACAAGGATCACCTTCAACTCTCGCAAAAGAATCATGCTCATAGGGATAGAAGACGAATTGCATAAAAAGATTGTACCTTTATCGAATCACCTCACATGGCCACCGTTGGGCTCACCCCAGCCCCAGAAGTGGGTGGACTACTCACGCCTCATCGCAATAGCAGACATTGATGTATAAAAAGAAACTTGCATTAAACTATATTCAAAGCCTTTACAATCCCGGCAATCAACTTTCGCTGAATGCCAAAACCCTAAAAACTTTAGAATTCCTAAAACTTCTCTGTGGAACTACTTGTCTCTGACTGAAATTGAATTGGAATAAGATGCCTAATGCTCAACCCCTAGGGCTTTATTTATAGCCTTCTAATCCTTGCAAATCAAGGATATAATCTCCTATCTATATCTAAAATTATATCTAAAATGCTTAATGATAAATAAATGCGATAAAGGAATTTAATCTAAAAGGAAAAGATAAATCTAAACTAGGTAATATGTCTTCATGTTGATAGATCTCCCTCCCATGGATAGAGGATGATAGATCTCGGTCTACTTGACTTCCTTCGTGCCCAAAGAATCCCAGCTCGACTCGGACTGCTCACGGCGACGCGTTTCCAAAAGCTGGCCTACTCGATCTCGACAAGGGCTCGTCGATCTCGACTAGGATTCATCGTCGACTGGACTTCTCGGGTTACTCTGCTCGACATGCTCGGATTTGGGCTCCTGGGCGTCGTCGATCTCGACTTGGGATCCTCGAGATCGACTAGGGGTGTGGTCGAAGATGACTCTCTGGTGATGTCGAGGACTCCTCCTCGGTATGGACTCGGACAGGCGCTAGGTGGCTCGTCGATCTCGACAAGGTCTCATCGAGATCGAGTAGAGATGTGCTCGGCGTCTTCGTCCTCGGCTTCTCGATCAGCTCTTCTTCTCTTCGACTCCGGGTGTGGCGCTAAGGTGTCGTCGATCTCGACTAGGTCTCATCGAGATCGAGTTGGCTTCCGGAGCTAGGTTGGTCTGGCTCTCGACACTGCTCCTAGTCGACAAGGCCTGTGCTCGGACATGTTCATCGAGATCGAGTAAGGTTCACTCGAGATCGAGTAACCTGGGCTCTCAGCTTGATTCGACTGGTTCCGCTGCTTCTTTGACCTTGGACTTCTGTAGTGGATTTCCGAGCTTTTCTGACCTTCCTTAGAGTTTCTGTAAAATGCTTCGAATTCTACGAATTTAAACAGAAACTGGTGTAGATTCCATAATTTGGCAAATAAACATAAACTACATAGATTCTGTACTATCTTAGCCCAAATGAATGAAATGTATGCAGAAATCGATATAATCTTAAGTGTAAAACATGGAAGATTCAGCTCACAACAATGTCTGCTATTGCGATGAGGCGTGAGTAGTCCACCCACTGTTCAGAGGCGTGAGTAGCTCACAACAATGTATGCAGAAATTGATATAATCTTCGGAGGGGTTATGGGGCTGGTTTGGGTGTTGTTTCGAAGGGGGAAAAGGCGCTGCGCTGCTCAGAGGCGTTGCTCAGAAGCGCTGTTCAGAGGCGCTGCGCTGTTCGGGGGCTGTTCAAAGGGCTCTTCGGGGGCTGTTCAGAGGGTATCGGAACTCGGAAGGGACACATAGGGCTGGTCGGAGGTCGGGTTGAGAATTCGAAAGGTCAGAGGGTGTCAGAACTCGGAAGGGTGTCAGAACTCGGAAGGGACACATAGAAACCCGAACCCTAGATGTTGAAATTTCTATGAATTTTGGAAAATATCAACAAATCGAAGACCGAAGTAGAAAAGAATAGATAAAAAGTGAAGAACATACCTTGAGATCGGGTTGAGAATCCAAGCTTGAGGGAGAAATCCACAGGGAAACCACTCTACAGAGAAGCGTTGAGGAAGAAAGAAGAGGAGGAGCGTCTGTTTTGATATCCCTCGTTAGAACGGTATATCAAAGTGGGGCAAAATACAAAGGAAGGGAAAAAAGGGTATATCGGATTGATATCCATATACCTATTTACCAAACACTAGGTATGGGTATGAGTGATACTCATACCCATATCTCATATACGTATATGGATACCAAACGGGCCCTTAGTTGTTTCAATTACATAACATCATCATTTACAAAGACGTGTGTTTTTTCATATATTATCTAAAGAGAAGTGTATTTTTGTAGATTACTAGTTTTGATTTCAAACCATTCATCCAATATATAATTCTATCATGACTCGGTTGACATATCAAGATCAAGATCAGGTTACAACTTCATAAAAAAAAAGTTATGCTATGTTAATATTTGTAATGCTCAAATTTTTGTACAGTTCTTGCAGATATAGTGAATATATGAAAAGTTCACAATGAAATCATTTATTCTGAACATGAGGTGAAGGAGTGTGCGATGCAGTTGAGCAACAGGTAAGTGGTCGCACCGACGAAGAGGTCAGTAGTCGCACCGACCAGCGGGTCAGTAGTCGCACCAACCACTATGCACTTGGTCGCAACGACCATTTGTGCGTGGGTCACAACGACCAGTCGGCGTCTTCTACCTTTGCCCGCGCAAACACCCACACAGATCCGAACCCAAAACACAATTTTCGACCTTTACCATCATAGATATGTGTAGTAGATGTGGAACCTTGTGGTTCAATAAGTGGGATGGGTCAAGGCCCACAAGTTCATGTCATAAAGGCCCAATGGTTGAATCCAATAAGTGGCCCAGGGTAGTTAGATCTGATTGTAGTTAGTAGTTAGTTTTAGTAGCAGCTTCCTCTTGTATATATGACGGTGATCTATTCTTCATTTCTCAAGAAAACAAAATTACAGAAAATTCCCAAATTGAGAGTGTTCACATGGCATCAGAGCACAGAGATTGAGTTTGTTAGATCGGAGTGAGTTTCGGTCTTTTAGGCTTGCTGAATTTGTTCTAGAGATTACAAATCATCTGTAGGTCTCTGGTGTTGCTGAAGATCAGTGACGATGGAGAACGAGAATGGAAGACGCGAAGGAGAATTGGGGGATTTACTCCACCAGAATTCGATTGTATACAATCCGATGTTCCTCTCTGGATCGGATCATCCAGGGATGCAGCTCGTCGCAGCAAACTTCACCGGATCCAACTACTCGAGCTGGAGCAGAGGAATCCAAATGGCATTCGGCGCAAAGATGAAGTTAGGCTTCATCAAGGTGCGTACGTAAAACCTCTTGATGATGCAGATGAATTAGATAAGTGGACTGGGGCTGATTTTATGGTTATGTGCTGGATAATCAATTCCATGAATCCTGAGGTAGCGGAGAACTTTATGTACGTTCAATCGGCTAAAGAATTGTGGGACGAGATGACGGAGAGGTTCTCGGAATCTAATGCTCCATTGATCTATCAACTGCATAGGGAACTTAGTAATTTGAGGCAAGAAAACTTAGGCGTTGCTGCGTATTTTAGTAAACTGAAGAAAATTTGGGACGAACAGACTGTTTTGGAAGGGCCGATTAACTGTGAGTGTGGTGCTTTCACTTAGTGTCGATGTTCAATTGTTAAGAGGATGCTTGACAGAGAAGCAAAAGCCAAAATAATGCAATTCTTGATGGCACTGACTGATACTTATGAGCATGTGAGGAATCACATATTGTCTACGGAGGATTTACCATCAGTTAACAAAGCTTTCCATATGGTTTTGCAAATTGAAAGGCAAAAAGGTGTTACAGGAGCCTCGAGTTCAAATCCAGATGCAAGTGCTTTGAATATTAATAGAGGAAATCAACAGAGGCAATCTGATTCTTTCAAGAATGATCTCAGTAAGTTTGAAGCCTTCAAGAGAGAGCAAAAGAAAGCGAAGTATGATAAGAAATGTACCTTTTGTGGAGCAAAAGTTCACTTAAAGAAGACGTGCTTCAAGTGGATCGGGTATCCGGAATGGTATACTGGTCCTCGAGGTGATGATAAAGGAAAAGGACCGATGCAGCAGCCTCGGAACTTTGTTACACAAGTAGAGGATGTGCCTTCCATGGATAGTCCCTTGGGGTCGGCTCAGAACAGTGCTCCCAGAGTTGATCCTGAAGTGATTGCTGCAATTTACAGTGAGGTTATGCAGATGATGAAAGGGAAAGCGCCTGCCAATCCGAGTGATGAAGAAGGTATGGTGAATTTCGCAGGTCACCTTCATACTCCTATTAGTGTTCTAAATCAGAAAGGAGATAGACATGAACGTGTGGATCATTGACACAAGCGCAACAGGCCATATTGCCTTTGATGCATCAGTTTTTACTGAGTAAAGTACATTAAAGAAGATGGTAATGTTGGGTTTGCCTGATGGTTCAATCAAAACAGTGAAGTTTGCTGGTACAGTGGTGCTATCAGCAGACCTTGTTTTGCACAGAGTTCTTTTCGTGCCTGAATTTAATCACAATTTGTTATCTGTCTCAAGACTGCTCAGAGACACTTCTATGGAGCTTCGATGTAACTTGATTGCTTGCGTAATACAGGACCTTCCACTAATCTCATAGTTGCTGAAGGCCGTATTGATGGAGGGCTATACAAGCTGGATATAGCAGAAGGAAAGTTGGTTCGTGGTCAGAATAAATTTTCAGCTTACTTGTGTAAGACTGCTAATACTACTCTACCTATTACAATTTTACATGCACGTCTTGGGCATACATCTGTGGGAAAGATGAAATTGTTGCCTTTTCTTGATTGTTCTCGAATTGTTGAATTTCATTGTGATGTATGTGCAATGGCAAAACATCATAAGCAACCCTTTACTCGTAGTAATTCCAGAGCTGTGGATGCATTTGAATTGGTCCATATGGACTTATGGGGGCCATATAAGGTGCAAGCTATTAGTGGGGCACGTTACTTTCTGACAGTCCTTGATGATTTTACTAGATGCACTTGGACTTTCTTATTACGAGACAAGTTACAGGTCTTCAATGAGATTGTGCATTTCCTTGCACTTGTTGAGACTCAATTCAACAAGAAAATCAAGTCTGTTCGTACAGACAACGGCACTGAGTTCACACAGAAACGATGTACTGATTTGTTTGCTAGCAAAGGAATTGTACATCAACGCTCAGGCCCTGAGGTTCCTCAACAAAATGGGAGGGTTGAGCGTAAGCATAGGCACCTTGTTGAAACTGTTAGGGCAATCATGATGCATGCTGGTTTACCCATTCGGTTCTAGGGAGAGTGCATTTTGAGTGCTACTCACCTCATTAATAAACTCCCTTCCGATGTGCTACTAGGTAAGACTCCTTTTGAGTTGCTCCACAACACTTCGCCAAACTATGATGACCTAAGGGTTACAGGATGTCTTTGCTATGCCTCTAAGAGCAAGGTGGCTAAGGACAAGTTCTTGCCGTCTGCTAGACGATGTGTGTTGTTGGGTTATGCCCCTGGCCAAAAGGCTTATAAAGTTTTCGATCTTGATTCAAAGACTGTGGTGATCAGTCGTCATATTGTCTTTAAGGAGGACATTTTTCCCTTTCAAGGAATGCTAGATACTTCCCCTGATCAATCTCCTTCTTTACCCTTAGTTAATCTGGCTGCCCCTGAACTGTTTCTTGATGGTGTTCTTGGACACACACACCATCTTCTGAGCTTCCCGCTCTTGGCACCTCGCAGTTGGGTTCCAACACAGAGTTGGCAGATCAGATTGTCGATGATAGTGTGTCCTCACTAGCTTTTGGTTCAGTTTCAACTCCTCCTTTGGTTGAACATGTTGATTAGATTGTTGATCTTCGGCGTTCCACCGGACCATTTCTGATTCCTCGAAAGCTTGATGATTTTATTTGTCATCAGCTTCCCTCTCGATCTATTCACACTTCCTCTCCATCTCAGTCTTTTGGAGTGTTTACTTCTCACCATCTTTTGCATCTTCCATCTGAGTATGCTACTTCTCTGGTCAATATGATGAAAGTTATTATTGTGAGCCTAATTTTCCATGTTTTATAGTTACTTTTATATCGTTTTCTGCATGCATTTCATGCATATAGGCTAGAATAGTACATAATCTATGTAGTTTATGCTTATTTGCCAAATTATGGAATCTACACCAGTTTCTGTTTAATTTTGCAGAAATCGAAACAATTTACAACAGTTCTGAGAAAGGAAGAAAAGCTCGAAGTCAACTACAGAAGTCCGAGGTCAAGGAGCAGCAGAACCAGGACAAATCGAGCTGGGAAGCAGAAAACCGAGTCAAAACACACAACTCGATATCGAGTACTATAAGTCGATATCGAGTACAGTCAAGTCGATTTCCACTCGGGCAACCAAGAATCGAGCAGAGTTGAGGAAGTTAGTCAATATCGAGTTGTTTTACACGATATCGAGTAACCTGAAATCGAGTCAATACCCAGAAGTCAACTCGAGAAGCTGGGAGCTGGAAGACAGAAGTCAATGTCGAGGAAGTTAACTCGATATCGAGGAAAACTTAATCAATTTTCACATCCTAGAGCCGAGATCAACGAAGAAGCTGAAGATGGAGAAAAGTGGTCGATATCGAGGAACCTACTCGATATCGAGGAAACCCCCAATGGCCGACGTCGAGTAATTCGAATCTTGTTAAGATTCTATCCCGAATCCAATGGAGATATTTTTGAGACCAAACTCCATCAAGATCTATCAAGAGGAGAAGATATTTACCTACTTTAGCTATAAATTCCTTTTTGGATTTATTTCTTTATTTAAATGTTTTAATCTTTAGATAAAAGATAGATAGAATTAGATAGAGATATAATTTTCTTTCCTAGATTAGCTTGGAATCAAGGCTATAAATAAAGCCTTAGGGGCTGATTTTTATTCATTCAATTTCAGAGACAATTAGTTACATAGAGAGAGAGTAGAGAGAGCTTGTGGCGAGAGGAGAGGTGCTGAGAGACGGTTTGTCTTCGATCGGTTGTAAGTTCTCTCTAGTTTATTTAAATGCAATTTATTTTCCAGAAATCTTTGATGAGTTTATTGATGATGAAGAGCGAGTAGTCCACCCACTTCTAGGGTCGGGGTGAGCCCGACGGTAGCCATGTGAGGTGATGCGGTAAAGGTACAAGCGTTTTATGCAATTCATCTTCATCCCTATGATCATGATTCTTTTGCGAAAGTTGAAGGTGATCCTTGTTTGTGTTATTGAAGCGAAATTGATCTTAATATAACTTGGGTTAATTATGTGAAAAAGGTTTAGTAACAATTAGGGTTTATGCGAAAGCCTTTATCTTTCTATTTGTTAATAACGAAAGTTATTTGATGAAAAGCATGATCTTTTATGCCTTTATGTGTTATTTTACATGGTTATCGTTGTGGTGTTGAAACCTTGATCTTGGAAATCTTTAGTTTATTGATTTATTTCATCGAAAATCGTGTTCTGTGTTGCGAAAGGTTGCAATTTTAGTTTCTGTTGTTACTCAATCTCGAGGAATTTTGGTCGACATCGAGGTAATTAGTCGACATCGAGGAAATTTGTCGAAATCGAGTTGAGTTTGTTGAGTTTTGTTTCTGTTAGTCGATTTTGACTTACTGTTGGTCGATTTTCATACTCGATATCGAGGAACAGTGGTCGATATCGACCAGTTTCTGTGCTTTCATTTTCTTTTCCGCTTTTCTTTGTTATTTCTGTCTGTCTGTTTAATTTTCTGTCTGTGAGATTTGCCGCTACCTGAGATCCGCTGACGTGCTTTCTCAATCTCGATCCTGACTTCCCGCTGCTACATCAAGAGGAGGTCTTGTAATCATTTGTAAGGGACGGAATCTGGGTTGCTTTACTTTATTGCAAGTCTCGATTTCCTCCTATAACAAAATTGGCGCCGTTGCCGGGGAAGCAATCATTCGCAACTTAGGTAGTTAGATCTCACGTTTTCCTTTATGTTTTTATTTTGCAGGTGTATACGCCGTTCTGGTCAGCCACCTGAGTTTGACGCCTTAGACGATCCGGAACGCCTTCTACACATCCATTCTAGACTGAAAAGGATCATGGAGACCGCAGAAACACAAGTTGAGATGATTGAGAGGCTAACAAGGGAGCTAGAAGCCAAGGATACTACTCTCGCCGCTGAGAGAGCACGCACTGCGCAGGAAGCTGAACGTAGGAGGCAGTTAGTTTGCCCAATTCCCTACCACTGCAGAGGATTACATGCACCCGACTCTTGTCGTGCCTGAATCGGCCATTCTAATCCCTGAAAATAATTTTGAAATTCGCACTGCCTTTCTTATTGAAATTAAAAATAATGCCTTTTATGGAAGATTTAATGAATGCCCTCTTGAACATATTAGCAATTTTTCTGACATGTGTCATACTCTTGCTGAAGGTACTACTCTGGAATATGTCAATATGAAGGTTTTTTGTTGGTCTCTCGCCGGTCCAGCATTGAAGTGGCTTGAAGGACTGAAACCGCGATCTCTCACAACATGGGCTGAAGTAGAGCAGGCATTTTTGAATAAATTCTTTCCTCCTGCCAAGACAGCGCTCCTCCGCCAGCAGATTACAACTTTCAAGCAAAAGCCTGGGGAGCCGCTAGCAAAAGCATGAGATCGATACAAGGATCTACTACGATCCTGCCCTACACATGGGCAGCCACCATATGTCATTCAGGAGATCTTCTTCAATTCTCTTGATCTGGCCACTAAGGATAGGATCAACCAATATACTCAATATGAGTATCTCACAATGCCACCAGCCGACGCATGGGCCATCATTGAAAAGCTCACCAACTACGATAATAAGTATGGGGCACCAACAAACTATGACGAGAATGCCTATGCTAGGTCAGCCCTATCCATGCCTCTCTATAATCCTTCTAGGGAGATTGATCCAGATGTAAAGGAGCAATACTACAGAGATCAGAATCGCAAGCTCTTCAAGCAAGTCAAATATCTTTCTGTCAACTAGCCCTGCATCGAATGTGGATCATAGTGGCACACCACTACTGAGTGCCCACACAGAGCAAGTCAGGATGGCAGAAACCCATGAAGAGGTAGCTTACGCAGGGGGTCCCAATCGCTATATGGGGGACCAAAGGTTTCAGCAAGCACAATGGAACCAAGGTGCCCCCAGGAACCCCCCCGCCATACAGAGCTCCAGGACATCCGAAAAGGGACCAAAAAGAAGGATGACCTACAGACTATCCTTGAGGAAATGCGAAGGAACCATTAAGACACCAAGCAGTCCTTCAATTCCGTCTACACTCAGATGGGTCAATTGATATCTGGCGGAAATCAATGGAGACTCAGATGGGTCAATTCGCGGCACAGATCCCACGACAGACCGGGCAACTCCCTGGACAAACAGAACCAAATCCTAAGGGGAAGACCGAACACGTCGCAGCCGTAAAGCTCATGAGCGGGCATCAACTACGCGAGCCAGAGGTCGAAAAGCAGCAGGGCGAAGAAGCTGAGAAACAACTCGATGTCGACCAGCAGCAAGTCGATGTCGACCAGAATTTGGTCGATGTCGAGCAACATCAAGTCGACGTTGAGGAGAAGCTTGGCCAAGATTCGTCTGCACAGCACTCCAACTCGACATCGAGGAAACTGGTCGATATCGAGGAAAATCTTGTCGATGTCGAGAAGAATCAAGTCGACATCGAGGAAGCTGCAACACATCCGACATCTGTTCTGGCTCCAAACCTGAAAAAGAAGCTGCCTTTCCCCACAAAATCTCAAAAGGATCCAGCAGAGAAGAAATTCCAGCACTTCATCAAGATGCTTAAGAGGCTCAATGTCATCATACCCTTCACAGAAGCTCTTAATGAAATGCCATCATATGTCAAGTTCCTTAAGGAGATCCTAAGCAAAAAGCGGTCAATGGCAGAGATCGCAGAGGAGTGCAGCCATATGGACATACTTGAGAAAGGGCCAGATCCAGGTAAGTTTGCTATAACCATTGGATTTGGTCAATACAAATTTAATGCATTATGTGATCTTGGAGCTAGTGTAAGTATAATGTCTCTGTCAATATGGTCCAAGACTAAGATAGGTTCCCTAGAGCCTGTGGATGCTAAGCTTTATATGGCAAACAACACAGTGGTCATCCCAACAGGCATGGTCGACAATGTGCCAGTACAATTAGGTAAGTTCTTCGTCCCTGCTGATTTCTTAGTTATTGATATGGCGGAGGACCCTGCTTGTCCAATTATTCTAGGAAGACCCTTCGTGGCGACGGTGGATGCCAACATAAGCTTAAGGAAGGGAGTACTCACTTTCAACATCAGCGATGAGGTAATTGAGTATTCTTGCAATAAAACTAGAAGGCATACAGGTCCCATGGAAGAGGTAAAATCTATATCAGCTGGTTACATTCCTTGCGGGTAGCCTAAGGTAAGAAATATGCCTCCTGAAGAGCTAGAAAAGAGGGATATGGAAGCCCAGGTGGAGAAGATTATGGCCATCCTGAACAACGACACAGATGATCTGCTCGACATCGACCAAGGTAAGTCGACGTCGACTAATTATTTCTCGAATGCCTTGACAGGATTCAAGTATGGGGTCGAAGTCGACCAGAGTTACTCGATGTCGAGTAACTTGGTCGACGTCGACCAAATCAGAGCCATCCACCAGCAGCAGCTTCATCGAGCAATCCACTGGAAACCCAGGACAACTCGACATCGACCAAATTGGTCGACATTGACCAAACTATTTCTTCCTCGACTTCGCCTTCCCCGACCAGCAGCCCACCAGAAGAAGGAAACTCCTCGATGTCGAGTAATCTTGCTCGATGTCAAGTAGAATCTGAGGTCCCCGAATCAAATTCTGCAAAGGTAAGCCAAGGTATGGATCCTTCTTCTCCTATTTCCATTAAAGACTTTTCTATACATGGGAGAGATTTGCCTTGGTATGTGCGATTGTGTAGGATTTCCAATGATGAGCCTAAGAAGTATGAAATTGGAGACAAGCTCTATGTTTCCAAATCAAAGGATCATTGGTTCCCTAACAAATTCAACAAGAAGAAGATGGGGCCTTTCATTGTAAACAAGATCCATTCCGGAGGATTGCAGCTGATGAACAAGAATGGAGTCCTGTTTGAAGCCCAAGCTACATGGGTCCTGTAGATGCCACCTTGAGCTAAATGGAGAGAGTCGGCCTAGCGACTACAAAATCTAGAGCTTGTAAATAGACATTTATTTTTGGGATTTTTGGACATTGTTGCTTTTGTTTTTGGTTTTGGACATTGTTTTTAAGTTTTTCTATTGTGGGTATTTCTTCTCTAACGAATTTTGCAGGTAAGAGAAGTTGCAGATCTACTCGACATCGGGTAGAACTTCTCGACATCGACCAAAAATCGCGAGGAAACAAGCTTGTGGTCGGGAAGGCCACCCTGGAGGCAACCGAGTACTCGATCTCGAGTAAACCTTGGTCGACATCGACCAACTTCCTGGAGATCGACCAATCTTGTTGATGTCGACCACTGCTGCAGCAACACTATACTCGATTTACGACGTCTTGCACATCTGTCTAGTGAGTTTCTTTCTTTACTCTTATTTTTTTATACAGTGAGGACAATGTAATGTTTAAGTGTGGGGTGGGGAAAGGGTTTACTTTGTGCATATTTGACATATTTGACATTATGTGTGCATTATTTCTTGAAGTGCATATTTTATTGAAAACCATGAAAGGAGGGAAAGTTTGAAGTTGCCTTTGACATGTTGCACGATAAGAGGATGGAGGACTTTATATTTCCATATAATGCTCATATGTTTATATTCCTAGCCCTACCTATGCGTATGCATTAAAAAAGCCATATTATACCTTATTTAAATAATTGCTCCACATATTCTAAATATTGCCATTCTTTACCCTATTTCCTATCCGGGGATTATGTTGAGAATGATGTTACATTATGGAGATTATTACATGGTGTTTGTGTTGTTGTGTTCATTATTAGAGTTTGGCATGAAATTGTTTGAAATTTATGGAAAATTTAATGAGTGAAAGAAAATCCGATTACCTCAGGAGACAAAGGTAGATCGACCCTGCTCGCTAAGATAATAGTTTGGCGAGATGGGACACACAGGTGAGGAGTCCAAAGCACTAAGTATCCGGGGCCATTCATGACACCCATGTTTGTGACTCGCGAGAAGGCAGTGCTGAGGTTAGAGAGGTAAAAGCATATTGCTGAAAAAAGCAATGAGTGAAGAGGGAAAGGTGAGAAATCAAATGAAGAAGCAATGTGGAAATTCAATTTGAAAAGTACTCCATTTCCCCGGATCATTAGCACCACACGACCAAATATTACCCACATTTAGCCTTTTACCAATCTACTCCTTATTGAGCTTAATTAAAGTCCTCTTGATTATTGATGCTTTGTCACTTATGAATATTTTGCATAATCCTCCTTTTGTGAGTAGATGTTGCTTTTATTTTCACATGCATGGATTTGTGACAAAAATAGCTTTTCGAGGATGGTAATTGATTGCAAGGACATATGAGAATGAATCTAAGATGTTGAGAGTTTTGATTTCTTCCCCTTAATGACAATTAAAAGTATTGCTTGAGGACAAGCAAGCTTAAGTATGGGGTGTTTGTTGTGAGCCTAATTTGTCATGTTTTATAGTTACTTTTATATCGTTTTCTGCATGCATTTCATGCATTTGGGATAGAATAGAACAGAATCTATGTAGTTTATGCTTATTTTCCAAATTATGGAATCTACACCAGTTTCTGTTTAATTTCGCAGAAATCGAAGCAATTTACAGCAGTTCTGAGAAAGGAAGAAAAGCTCGAAGTCAACTACAGAAGTCCGAGGTCAAGGAGCAGCAGAACCAGGACAAATCGAGCTGGAAAGAAGAAAACCGAGTCAAAACACACAACTCGATATCGAGTACTATAAGTCGATATCGAGTACAGTCAAGTCGATTTCCACTCGGACAACCAAGAATCGAGGAGACCTGAGGAAGTTAGTCGATATCGAGTTGTTTTACTCAATATCGAGTAAACTGAAATCGAGTCAATACCAAGAAGTCGACTCGAGAAGCTGAGAGCTGGAAGACAGAAGTCGATGTCGAGGAAGTTAACTCGATATCGAGGAAAACTTAGTCGATTTTCACATCCTGGAGCCGAGATCGACGAAGAAGATGAAGACGGAGAAAAGTGGTCGATATCGAGGAACATACTCGATATCGAGGAAACCCCCAGTGGCCGACATCGAGTAATCCGAATCTTGTTAAGATTCTATCCCGAGTCCAATGGAGATATTTTTGAGACCAAATTCCGTCAAGAGGAGAAGATATTTACCTACTTTAGCTATAAATTCCTTTTTGGATTTATTTCTTTATTTCCATGTTTTATTCTTTAGATAAAAGATAGATAGAATTATGACGAGATGGTTTCTCGACCAAATAAATTTATAGTCAAGACCCCCGCTATAGTATAGGGGAGTCAGGTTCGTCCTCAGGAGATAAGTCAGCGGTTCTAGGTTTAGTGTGTTTTGGGGTTCAGGGATAGCGGGAAAAGGTGAGGAGGTTGCTGTCGACAAAGAATAGAGGGGTCAATGTCGATGGATGGAGAGGGAATGGTGGTTGGTGTCGGGTAGAATATGTGCCGAATAAAAATAATAAAATAAAACAAATAGAGATGCAAACTTCTAAGGTTAGGGATCACCACAACAATAAACATATGCGCAGATCATTTAATCACATAAAGATGCATGCTTTATATCAAAGAATCGACTTTCGCAAATTCCAACAATTTAGGTGATAGAGGCTCTCCCATAAAAACCTAATTTATTTCTACCTTTTCTTAATTAGGATTAGTCGGCTCTCACAAATAAACCCTAATTACTAACCAATTCATAATAAGATCACTTTCGCTTCAATATCATGAATAAGGAATTTCCTCAACTCTCGCAAAGGATTAAGCACATAGGTAGATGATGATAAAGACATACAAATTCATAAATTTATAAATCAAACACACGTATCTATGTTGGGATCACGCCAACCCTAGAAGAAGGAAATTAGAAACAAACCATAATAAAAGAAATTAACTTTAACATAAAATAAACTAAAATTTACAAAACCTTCCAAACGGTCCTCCTCTCTCTCTCTCTCTCTCTCTCTCTCTCTCTCTCTCTCTCTCTTTCTCTCTCTCTCCTCCTCTTTCCTCTCTCCTTGCGCCTTAAGACGACTTGACTTGAATAAATGAAAATCAGCCCCCAGGGCTTTATTTATAGCCTTCTAATCCTTGCTATCCAAGGATAGAATCTTCTATCTATATCTACTAAAAGCTTAAAGATAAATAAATTGCTTAAAGGAAATAAATCTTTAAAGGAAAACTATATCTAAACTAGGTAATATGTCTTCATGTTGATAGATCTCGGCCAAATTGGATAGAATTGGACCCAAGGACTCCCAATCCTAGTAGGACAGCGAAACCGCATAACGCGCTCTCGGACACGGCTCGTCGATCTCGACTAGGGCTCCTCGAGATCGAGTAGGATTGTCGTCAACGGGTGTGGCTCGGCTTCTTGGGTGACTGGTGCTCGACCAGGCTCGGACATGGCTCGGAGGTCTAGTCGATCTCGAGTAGCCCTACTCTGTATCGAGTAGGATTCGTCGTCTGGCTGGCTTGGTCGGGTGGCTCTGCTCGACAAGTCTCCTAGGCGTGGTGGATCTCGACTAAGCCTCCTCGAGATCGAGTAGAGCTGGTCTGCGTCTTCGTCCTCGGCTTCTCGACTTGGCACAGCTCGTCGACTCCGGACATGGCTCCTCGATCTCGACAAGGCCTCCTCGACATCGAGTAGGATTCCGGGAGTCGGGTTGTCTCTGACTCAGTGTCCTCGATCAGCTCTGCTCGACCAGGTCTGCTCGACAAAGTTTGTCGATATCGAGTAAGGTGTACTCGATATCGAGTACACTTGGCTTCAGCTTTCTAATCTGTTCTTGAAACGCACTTTCCCGAGTCCTCGTTTGTCGGATTGACGCATATGACTATGCGTTGGAAAGCTCTTTCCGAGGGCTACAACTCTCATGAAGACATCAGAGCTTGATTCAGAACGAAGAATGATGAAAAATGGCCTTTTCTCCAGCTGCACCATTCTTAGCTTCTCCATGAGTTTCCTTTAAGCTCCAAAGTGCGTCCGATTTCTGCAAAATATAACCAAAACTTGTGTAGACCTCCATATATTGCAAATAAGTGTAAACTACACAGATTCTGTATTATTCTAACCCAAACGCATGCAATGTATGCAGAAATCGATATAAAAGTAAGTGTAAAACATGGCGAATTAGGTTCACATCAAATTAGATAGAGATATAGTTTTCTTTCCTAGATTAGCTTGGAATGAAGGCTATAAATAAAGCCTTAGGGGCTGATTTATATTCATTCAATTTCAAAGACAATTAGTTACATAGAGAGAGAGAGTAGAGAGAGAGCTTGTGGCGAGAGGAGAGAAGGTGTTGAGAGACGGTTTGTCTTCGATCGGTTGTGAGTTCTCTCTAGTTTATTTAAATGCAATTTATTTTCCAGAAATCTTTGATGAGTTTATTGATGATGAAGAGCGAGTAGTCCACCCACTTCTAGGGTCGAAGTGAGCCCGACGGTAGCCATGTGAGGCGATGCCGTAAAGCTACAAGCTTTTTATGCAATTCATCTTCTATCCCTATGATCATGATTCTTTTGCGAAAGTTGAAGGTGATCCTTGTTTGTGTTATTGAAGCGAAATTGATCTTAATACAACTTGGGTTAATTATGTGAAAAAGGTTTAGTAACAATTAGGGTTTATGCGAAAACCTCTATCTTCCTATTTGTTAATAACGAAAGTTATTTGATGAAAAGCATGATCTTTTATGCCTTTATGTTTTATTTTACATGGTTATCGTTGTGGTGTTGAAACTCTGATCTTGGAAGTCTTTAGTTTATTGATTTATTTCATCGAAAATCGTGTTCTGTGTTGCGAAAGGTTGCAATTTTAGTTTCTGTTGTTACTCGATCTCGAGGAATTTTGGTCGACGTCGAGGTAATTGGTCGACATCGAGGAAATTTTGTCGAAATCGAGTTGAGTTTGTTGAGTTTTGTTTCTGTTAGTCGATTTTGACTTACTGTTGGTCGATTTTCATACTCGATATCGAGGAACAGTGGTCGATATCGACCAGTTTCTGTGCTTTCATTTTCTTTTCCACTTTTCTTTGTCATTTATGTCTGTCTGTTTAATTTTCTGTCTGTGAGATTTGCCTCTACCTGAGATCCGCTGACGTGCTTCCTCAATCTCGATCCTGACTTCCCGCTGCTACATCAGGAGAAGGTCTTGTAATCATTTGCAAGGGACGGAATCTAGTTTGCTTTACTTTATTGCAAGTATCGATTTCCTCCTACAACAAAATTGGCGTCGTTGCCGGGGAAGAATCATTCGCGCCTTAGGTAGTTAGATCTCACGTTTTCCCTTAAGTTTTTATTTTGCAGGTGTATGCGCCGTTTTGGTCAACCACCTGAGTTTGACACCTTAGACGATCCGGAACGCCTTCTACACATCCATTCTAGACTGAAAAGGATCATGGCGACCGCAGAAACAGAAGCATGATGGTCCAAATGAAAAAGACCAAAAGCAAGAGGTCCGGAAGAGACAGTCAAAAGTTCTCGTCCATAAGCTCAACCAAATCATGGATACCTAAAGCCAAATAAGAGTGTCAAAATGACCCAGTAGTCTCTAAGGTGGAAAATCAAATAGTTATGCCTAGAACTACGTTAAGACTTGATCCCCAACAAGGGGTACGTAGGAAATTTGACATAGAAAAAATAATATGTCAGATTCAGTCGCACAAAAAAAAATTCTGGGTTCGCATGTGATAGTCAGATTATTCGGGAAACCCTTCCTAGAAGGTGGGCTCGATTCATTTGAATGATGCGGTAAAAAAAATGAAAAAAAAAAGGAAAAAAAAAAGAAAAATCCCGGTTTGCAAATGATAGTCGAGTTATTTGGGAAACCCTTTCGAGAATGTGGACTCAAGTAATTCGAGTGATGCAACGCCAAAAAAAGGGACTTGAAATCAGTCCTAAATTCAAGAAACCCGAAAACATATATGAAAAATGGGTTCACAAAGAACTACGAGCGGCTTGATCCTTCACAAAGGGGGTACATAGGCAGTCTAACTAGTCAAACTGTTAGGTGCAGCCACAAAAACAAACAAAACATCTTATTTTCTCAACAAAGAAGAAAAAGAGAATCAAATCCTCTCCTTTTGTAGTCATATGAGCATTATCCTAACTACAAGGAGAAAAATCAAATATAGTCCAAATACTTGCAATTTTTGTGTGTATTGAAAACGAGGCAAAGGGAAAAGAGAGGAGAAAGAAAGAAAGTGTCTTTCAAAGACGTTCTCACAAAGAGAAGCAAACAAAAGGCTCCTGCCTAAATTTTCTGACATTTATCATCACGTCAGAAGGTGGTGATCAAATCAAGTCACATAAATCAAATGTTCCTCCCAAGGAACACTATGCCAAATGCCTTAAAACTTGGCTAATCAAATGGTCAATGTTTTCTTCTCTCACAAAGCCAAAAAGGTTCGAGCCTCTCAAAACCCTTCAAACCCTCTCAAACAAAAATTGGCCTACATCATCTATATATGTATGGTTATTCAAAGCCCCCAAAACTCAAAAGGTAAAAGCCATCAAATGCCTTGGCTTCAAATGGTATGAGTATAAATCTCAAAATCGCCTCATATGAGATTTTGATCACAAAGCGTCAACCCCAAAGGTTACAAAAGCCAAACCTATGACATCAAGTCATCAAATCCAAATTCTTGTCCTCAGAAGAAAACCGTCAACTCCAAATTCGAGGTTAAAGTCGAAAATCTGACCAAAAGCCAAAAAACCAAATCGGTAAAAGTCAAACCCAAATATGACTCAAGCCAAAAATCCAATCGGTTTGAGAGCTCAAAAGTCAAATTGGTCGAGAAGTCACAAAGGCCGAAATCAAATTATGAGAAGGAAAATATTTCCGACTCTTGTATACCCATACCAAATTATATCACATTGGTTAAAGAAGGTCCTAAGTAGGATTGCTCTACAAATGTGATCAATTTTCATCGGAACGATATATTCAAGTTCCAAATATCTATGGACTACAAATCAACCACAAAAGCTTTCTTAAGCAAGGTCCGCTTAAAACACAAATGGTGCGTCAATAGCACATAGAACGAACTTTGAACGCGTTCAATATTTCACACCCACAAAGTTCAAGGGGCAACTGTTGGAGGGTAAATTTTCACAACTTTAAAAAAAATAATGATTTCATATTAAATTAATCATGTATCAAATTTTGATTAATTTAGTTGAGGTTCATTATTAAAATAGAAGAATAGCCAACAAATGACTTGGATTAAAATTTGTCATATATATATATATATGCAAGTTTTCTTCCATAGGCCCAAGAAACCCATTACAAGCCCAATTACAACAAAATAAAACTGTAGGGGCAGAAGTTACACAGTTAAAAAAGACTGTACACAAGTGAAGCCGATGCATTGGTGTAGTGGGGAGAAGTTATGCACAGTAAAAAAAAATGTACAATGGTAGTGGTTATCAAATAACTGCTCTAAATTACCCCTATAAAAGAAAGTTTGTACTGCAAGAGGGGGGTGTTTGGCCTTCCTTTTTGTTACCGGCTAATCAACTGCAAAACAAAAAAAGAAACAGTTGTTGCTCATTTCCGGTTTCATCTTCCTTTTCTTGGTTCTTCCCCTCGGGCGAACCTGCAAAATGCAAACACCCAAACACAAACACATTCGTGAGCCTGCAAATATCCACACAACACAAACAGGGGCGGCCCCAGGGTGGGGCGGGCGTACGCGGCCACCCCACCCTTCGACCCACGTGCCCCGGGTTTGGAAAAAAATAAAAAATAATTTATATATAGAAGTGTTGTAATAAGTAAAACTATGATGAATAGGGAATCAATTAGTCTACTTTGCTTAGTTGGTTGGTGGGAAGAAAGGAAACTAATGTTAACCCAAAGGTTGGGGGTTCAAGTCCAAGTAGCCTTATTTTTTAAAATAAATTTCACCACCCTAAAAATAGCTTTTTTATTATTTGTTCAACTTACACCCCACTTTCTTTGTTTCTACCCCTTATTTAATTATATTCTCACTTCCCGACTTTCCTATTATATACAAATTATCTAGCTACAACTAATTAAACCCCATAAAATTGGTGAAATTAGCCTCTTTTTTTTAAAATAAAATTTCACCTCCATCAAAAAAGTTTTTTTTTTATTCTTTGTTCAACTTGCACCTATTCTCTATGTTTCTACCCCTTATTTAATTATGTTCCCACTTCTCGAGCTTCCTACTATATACAAATTATCTAGCTATAAACTAATTAAACCCCATAAAATTGGTGAAATTATGATTTGATTATGAGAATAAATTTTGTGAAATTTTCATTAGAGTTTTGATTTTGAGAATAAATTTTGTGTTTTAATTATTGTGTATGTGATTTTGAGAATGAAATTTATGAATTGAATTTGGGGTTTGTGAATTGAATTTGTGAAGCTTTATGCAATATTTGTATTTTCGTAACCGACATATTCAAATCACAATTTCTATCATGTCTTTGGGAACTAAAAGATATTATAAAGTTGGTAAATTTAAAATCCTAGATAATATGCAAAAGCCTTGAATTTAACATGATTGAATTTCGATAAGTTTACACTCCAAAATATGACAAATGTCTGAATTTCTAATGTATGACGAGAAACAACTATCATAGCAACAAAGCAAATGTAAGCAAATGTAAGCCTACTTTTCTATAATCCACTGCTAAGTTGAAAATCGTAGCTTAAGTAAAGGAGTTTATTCAAGGTCAATATCTCATTACACACTAGAAAATTTCGCCCCACCTTTCGGAGGATCCTGCGGCCGCCACTGAACACAAACAAAATTCAGCAGCAGTAGGAGAAACATCAAACAAGGTAGATTTCATGGCTCTTGAAACCCTCCCCCCCCCTCCCCCCTCTTGCAAAGCATTGAGCTTTAGTAAGGGTTTGGGTTTCGGAATCATAAATTTGCCTAGAAGAGCCTGATCGCTGCAGGAAGTCGATCCTCGGAATCCCCTCTTATAAAGCATTGAGCTTTAAGAAAGGGTTTGGATTCCAAGATCATCGAAGCGCTCTAAAAGAGGGCGAAATGCTGCCCCAATCGCTGCAGAAATTTGATCCTCGGAACCCCCTCTTATAAACCATTGAGCTTTAAGAAAGGGTTTGGGTTTCGGGATCATCAAATCGCCCTAAACATAGGCGAAATGCTGCCAAAATTCTACCAGAATTCTATCAACAAGGATTCAAATCAACAAATGCAGACAAGCTCAAGGCTTCACTCCTTGATTGAGCAACATCATATTCTGGACAAAGAAAATGTTGTTCACTCTAAACAGCCACAAAGGCAAAAAAAGCATGAATTTGGTATTAAAAAAATCAATCAGAAACCACTAAATGGAAAACTGATGAATCCAAAACTAATATACCCTAATCAAAACCACGTTGTGCCTGACAAAAATTAAGAAAATTGAAATTCATATTTTCAGTCAACATGTTCACGAAAAAATATTGAAATTCATATTTTCAATTAGGATGGTTCATGCTGGGTCAACTCGATCCGATCCGACATTTTTGGGTCACGTGAAACCCAAAGACCTGATTTAGAAGAAAATGATAATTATAATGTATTTCTTTTTTATACAATGAACTATTGTGGCTAAATATGAAATTGAAAAAATAATATTTCCGAGTTTACAGATTGAACCAAAAAATATATATACTACCAAAATATTGAGCCACCTAATGATCAACCACGTTTGCAATTGTTAACATTTAGTGAATTATAGGTTAAATATTAATTTGGAAAACAATAGGTGTTAAATATTATTTTGGAAAAGAACAAGTGTTTTTATTTTATTTTTTTCAATGTATGGAAACTAATATGTCTTTTGTATAATTTTAAAAGCCGTTGTGATTTTGTTTTAAAAATTTTGGAAGAAGGGTGATTTTGTGATAAAAGTTTTGGAAATAATATATGATTTTGTTAAATTTTAGAAATAAAGGTGAGTTTTTCAATTTTATCTTAAATATAGATAAATAATCATAAGGGCTACACTTCAAAACGACTATTGACAATATAATTTCCTCAAAATTGCATAAGTGATTTTCATTCCTAAAAACAAATTACACTTTCACCCGAGAGGTATGCACTGTAAGATTTATCAATCATCATCCTCATTCCAATCCAAGCCCTATCCTCCGTAGCCGCCGCCAACAATCTCCAAATCTCTACTTTATTGTTGACCATCAACGGCGGGCCGTTGCTCCCCCCTCTAGTCAGATCGATGCCTCCTCGCTACGCCGCCCGTATTCTTCGTAAGTGCCGCCTCTGTTGCACTAGGAGACATCGTCGCTCCTCCGCGCTACAGTGATGAGGACAGTTTTTTCAACGGCGGAGGCGGTGGTTGGGAGTTGGTGTTGTTGCACTTTCGCATCTTGAAAAAAATAATTATTTTCATATAGGACTAACAAATACAAAGAACAAATTGATATTCAAAACGAAATCCAATTCTGCGACCACACAAATTGTTTAGGATGAACGTATTGAGGGATTTGGATGAATTTAAATTGGGGTGTATTTCCACTCTCAGACTAATTCAAAATTATTTTCGAAAAATGAAAAGGATTTGTATGTAATTTTATACTCCTCCGTTAATTAAAACTTGTCGTTTTAGACATTTGCACATTTTTTAAGAAAGCAAATAAAAGCAAACAAAAATACACTTATACCCCTAATTATTACTTTACTTTTCCACTTTATTGAAAACTACAACTAACAAACATCTAATCATGACAAGGGTAATTTTGGAAAGTGAACACCAAAATATCTAAAACGACATGTTTTTCTTAACAAGATTTTACTCCTAAAACGACATGTTTTTCTTAACGGAGGGAGTATAAATTATCTTGTCAATAGTCATTTCGGTATCTTGTCACTAGCCTCACTCATAAATAATAGGTAATTTTGTTCATTGTTAAAAGTAAAGGAGGTTTTGTGAAATAAGGAAAAATAATGGGCCATTTTATTGATTTAAAAAAAGTGAAAATATGAGTTTTTTGGCATGAGGCGGACTTTTGACAAAACTCAGGGGCACCATTCGGACAAAATAAAACCTTATGACACCAAGCGGAATTGTCAAAACCTCAGGGGCACCAAACGAAATTTCCCAAAAAAGAAAGAAAGGGAGAGGAATTAGTGAAAGCTGGCTAAATACACACATAGGTAGGCGTGGCCACGGGTTACGGGTCAACCCGTGACCCGCCGGGTCGTACGGGTCAATGACCCGCCGGGTCCGGGTGGACGGGTTGGCGGGTGGGGACGGGTAGCGGGTTAGGGTTAGGGTCGGGGAATCCGTGACCCGTGACCCGCCGGGTCAACCCACTTTTTAAAAATATTTTTTTTTTGAAAAATTTATTTTTAATAAAATAAATTTATAATATTATGTAAATTATGTAAGTTATTCTTAAAATAACTCACAATAATACATAAACTAATATGCAATGTGCAATGTAAGACAAATAAACCCCATCCTTCTCCTTTTATAGACTTGGAAGCCTTCCTTCATTCCCCTCATTCCAATGTGGGACAAAGGCTTTGTCCCACATCGAAAATATGGAGTTAGAATGAGAAGGCATTGGGTTATATATATGTATCCTACTACCACATTTCTTCCACTTCACTTGTTTCCTACATTTCCTACATTGGAATTTAAGTTGGAAATTAAGTTTGAGAAATATATTCTCATATTTTTTTCTCTTACATCACACAATGAAATTATTGTGGATGAAAGAATTAATATGGAGATATAATCTTCCTACATTTTTAACACTTCATATCAAAGTGATAAAATGTGTTGTGAAGATAAAATCTTTACATATTATTTATTTATTTATTTTAATAGTCATTTTTTAAAAAAAAAAAAAGATTTTTTTTTTTAAAATAATGTAACCCGCCGGGTCAACGGGTCGACCCGAACCCGTCAACCCGTGAGATTTACGGGTTAGGGTTCGGGTCGGCCAACCCTGACCCTTGACCCGGCGGGTCGAACCCGTCGACCCGGCGGGTCCGACCCGTGGCCACGCCTACACATAGGTATGACACTTTAGAAAGAATTTGTACTTAATTGCGAAATTAACCCACTAAATTTTAAGAATTATAATTGTCACAAATTAAGAATTCGAGTTCGATCAAAACATAAAATTAAACTCGTCAAATATTCTTTGCCAATTGATTCTAGTGGGTCAATCTCAAACCGGCTTCAATAAAAACGGAGTCAAAATCTCAAATCGAGTTTCGCCAAATATAAACTCGGTTCTTAAAGAACTACGTGTAGACTTGATACTCTTTTACGAGTTACGTAGGAAATTCGGTATAAAATTTAACATGTACCGAATTCAGTCACCTTGCCCAAAAATAAACCAAACGGGTTCATAAAAAGAACTACGGGTGATTTATCCCGTTCAAACGGGTACGTAGGAAGCTCGGCATAAAGCTAAAAGCTAGTCGGGTTCAATCGCCAAACCAAAAACAATTAAAGTGGTTCGGACAGAACTACGCCTAATTTGATTCCGATTTATCGGATACGTAGGCCACCGGACATAAAGCTAAAGCTCGTCTGGTTCAATCGTCAAACCAAAAAATCAAATTTGTTCTAAAAAAAGAACTACGGATGATTTGATCCCGTCCAAACGGGTATGTAGGTAGCTCGACATAAAACTTATGCTCGTCGAGTACAATCGCCAATCCAAAAATATCAAATCGGTTCGTTTAGAACTACGTAAGACTTGATACTCTTTTACGAGTTACGTAGGAAATTCGGTATAAAATTTAACATATACTGAATTCAGTCACCTTTCCCAAAATTAAAACATGGGTCTTTAAACGAACTACGAGTGATTTGATTCTCTTCTAAGAGATACGTAGGAAACCCGATACAAAGCTATAGCTCATCGGGTTCAATCACACGGTCCTCAAACGACCAAAGGGCAAAACCACAAAATCAAATTGGTTCATTTCCAAAAAGAACTACGGATGATTTGATCCCGTCCAAACGGATACGTAGGTAGCTCGACATAAAGCTTATGCTCGTCGAGTACAATCGTCAATCAAAAAAAAAAATCAAATTGGTTCGTTCCGAACTACAGTGACTTGATTCCATCAAACAAGTGGATACGTAGGAAACTCGGTGTAAATCAAATTCCCACCGAATCCAGTCACACCCAAATCTTCAATCAATCTCCTCAAATTTATTTATCGACTCTAAGTCGTCCCAAAAAATCAAATTTCCATTGAATCCAAGGTGTCTCCTCCGACTCAATACAAAGCTTTTGCTCGTCGAGTCATGACCAAAACCTCAAAAAACCAAATTACCAAAAACCATTCAAATCTTGGTATCGATACGACTTCGAATCAAGAGGATAACCAAAAGGGGTCGAACTCAAATATTAAAATCAAATAAATTGTGTTATACGATTATTTGCGCATTTTTGTCCAACGGTCGACATCGAGGAAAGTTTGTCGAAATCGAGTTGAGTTTGTTGACTTTTGTTTCTGTTAGTCGATTTTGACTTACTGTTGGTCGATTTTCATACTCGATATCGAGGAACAGTGGTCGATATCGACCAGTTTGTGTGCTTTCGTTTTCTTTTCCGCTTTTCTTTGTTATTTCTGTTTGTCTATTTAATTTTCTGTCTGTGAGATTTGTCGCTACCTTAGATCCGCTGGCGTGCTTCCTCGAGGATCGATCTTGACTTCCCGCTGCTACATCAGGAGGAGGTCTTGTAATCATTTGCAAGGGACGGAATCTGGTTTGCTTTACTTTATTGCAAGTCTCGATTTCCTCCTACAACAGTTATTGAACCTCATTCTTATGCCCAAGATAAGGGTCGTAAAGAATGGGATGAAGCCATGAATAAGGAGATTTCTGCTCTCGAATTGAATCACACTTGGAAGTTAACTTCTCTTCCACCCAGGAAGAAGGCAATTGGTTCAAAATGGGTCTACAAGATCAAATATAATCCTGACGGATCTATTGAACGTTACAAAGCGAGATTGGTTGCGAAGGGATACAACCAAGTGAAGGACAAAGATTACAAGCTTACGTTTTCTCCGGTTGCTAAGTTGCCCACTGTTCGTGTCATACTTGCTTTGGCCGCTGCGAAGAACTGGAATTTGCACCAATTGGACATCAATAATGCTTTCCTCCATGGTCAGCTCGATGAGGAGGTTTACATGGTTCCTCCAGATGGCTATGATAAGGCGTTACCCGGGCAAGTATGTTGTCTTACTCGGTCTCTTTATGGTCTTAAATAGGCCAGCCAGCAATGGAATATTGCTCTGACCAAATTCCTTCTCGGATTGGGTTTTTCTCGATCCAAACATGATTACTCGCTTTTCACTAAGGGCTCTTCCGTTTCTCAGACTATCGCCCTTGTTCACGTCAATGATATGCTTCTCTTGGGTAATTCTCAGGTTGATATTGCTGTTGTCAAGAAGGGCCTACACCAGGCTTTCACTATTAAGGACCTTGGTCTCGCTCGGTTCTTCCTTGGGATGGAGATTTTCTGTTCTGCTCAAGGCATTTTTCTTAATCAACGAAAGTTTATTCTAGATATTTTGTCAAACACTGGTGTTTTAGATTGTCGGTCTGCTCTCTTTCCAATGCAACATGGAATTAAGCTCACGCCAACAGATGGGGAGCTGTGCACACATCCTGAGCAATATCGTCGACTTGTTGGGCGATTTTTATACCTTACCCTTACGAGGCCGGACATCACTTACACGGTTCAGCAGCTTAGCCAATTCCTCACAGAACCTCGACAGCCCCAATATGAATGTTGCTTTGCATCTTCTTCGTTATCTGAAGGGTTCTTTCAACCTTGCTCTTTTTTACCCTGCACACTGTGATTTGCAGCTTCGAGCGTACATCGATGCCGATTGGGGTAGTTGTGCATATACTGCTCGTTCTGTAAGCGGTTACTGTGTGTTCCTGGGTAGCTCCATTGTTTCTTGGAAGACAAAAAAGCAAAAAACAGTGTCCAAATCCACTGCTGAGTGTGAGTATCGCAGCATGTCCGCTGCTGCGAGCGAGTTGGTTTGGCTACATGGTCTCGTCTCTGATCTATTGCTGCCTATTTCTCTCCCGATTCCCCTCCACTGTGACAATAAAGCTGCTCTTCAGTTTGCAATCAACCCCGTCTTTCACGAATGTACTAAGCGCATCCGTATCGATGGTCATTTCATCCGAGAAATGGTTGATGATGGGTTCATTGCAACGTCCTTTGTTCCCTCTGGGTTGCAGCTGACTGATATCTTTGCAATGACACTTGGTGCCTAGGCTCATCATCATCTGTGCTCCAAGCTTGGCCTCCTTCTTCCCGTACGTCCAGCTTGCGGGAGGGGGGGGGGGGTTGTGGAACCTTGTGGTTTAATAAGTGGGATGGGTCAAGGCCCACAAGTTCACGTCATAAAGGCCCAATGGTTGAATCCAATAAGTGGCCCAGGGTAGTTAGATCTGATTGTAGTTAGTAGTTAGTTTTAGTAGCAGCTTCCTCTTATATATATGACGGTGATCTGTTCTTCATTTCTCAAGAAAACAAAATTACAGAAAATTCCCAAATTGAGAGTGTTCACAGTAGATGCCTATATACTGCTGATTTGGCCACAAATACACAAAACTACACCAATTTTCGCATCCTATTTCATAGTCAAACATCAATCCCCCGAAATCCCTAAAAACTAGTTGAATCACAAGTAAAATGTTCCTTAACTTTGCTAGATCTTCGAGATGAAGGCGTTTAATAGAACAAAAGAAGAAAACCCACACTAATGGGTGCCGACTGGGTGCGATCTTTGGCTGCTCTAGAGAGCTTTGGCGTGAGGGAGAGCGGTGGGTAGGGTTGTGGGGTATTGGGGGTAATTTGTTACAACTATAAGGGTATTTTGGTCATGCTCTTAACGGGATATTTTAGGGTTGGGCTTCCGGTCTAGACCGGACCGGAGATTCCGGTCCGATCCAAGACTGGTGGACCGTAATCTTCAAGAATTTGGACCGCGGATCGGGCCGGGACCGAAACTTATGGTCCAGGTCTTTTCGATCCGCGGACTGTAAAGACCGGTTGGACCGGAACTTTACAGCATCCCTTTTACCGTGGCTCTTGTTCGCCCTTTTACAACAGTCCTTGTTCGCATTTGGTGTTAAATGAAACGCCTTTAAATTAAAAATCCATTCATTCATGATTTGATTTCATTCATTCGTGCTTCATGCATGATCAAATCCACAAAAGTACAAGGTTTAAAAGTGAGCGAGAGATATGCGAGAGCGAGAGGCAGCTTTGAGTGAGAGATATGCGAGAGGAAGGAGTTAGTGAGTCTGAGATATATGAAATGCAAATTGCAAAGGGAAGTACTGAGGGGAAAAAAAAATTTTAAAAAGCACACAGTGCAAGCCTCCTCCTTAAAAAAAAAGGTTACTGGTCCAATTCAGGTCCGATCCCGGATTTGGACCGGTAACCGGAAATGGAATTTTCTTGGACCAGGGACTGGACCGTAATATTTCGGTCCATCCAAAGACCGTAATTTCCGGTCCGATCCAAATTTTTCTAGCCCTAGGATTTTTACCCTGTTTATAACAGTAGATGTCTAAATTTATGTGAAATCATTTTAATTATAAATATATATATATATATATATATTAAAAGTTGTAAAATCGATTTTAAGACTAATAAATTTTCGTTTCGGCTATATACACCGCAAATCCCCACGTCCTTCGTGCAATAGGATTTACAGACACCCGAGCCCGGACGTGCAAGCACGTTTTTATTTTTTTTAAAAAAACGTGCTTGCACGTCCTCAGGGACGTGCAAGCTCGTCCCCTAAAATCAAAGCCGACATGCTTCGTCGTTCCCAATTCCATCCAAATCCAGAAGAGAGAAAGAGAGAGCGTCCGAGAGCCATTGCCGGAGAGAGACAGAGATCGCCTGAGTGAGAGAGAGAGAGAGAGAGAGAGAGAGAGAGAGAGAGAGAGAGAGAGAGAGAGAGAGAGAGAGAGGTTGCCGGAGAGAGAGAAAGAGAAAGAGATCGAGACAGAGAGAGAGAGAGAGAGAGAAACGCAAAGAGATGGAGTCGGAGAGAGAGGTGGTGGTGGAGCTGGCAGTGTTGGCGGATACGGCGGAGGTGGTGGAGCCGGTGGCTGAGGAGGGTGGTGGTGGGGGTGGAGCACTGGGGGAGGGGGTGGCGGTGGAGCCGGTGGCTGGGGGTGGTGGTGGGGCGGCTTGGATATGGGCGTACTTTCCTCGCTTCCGAGGTAATTTCTCCAGCGATCCGTCAACTCCGGTACTCCGATACCCGCCGAGGACATCCACCCGTTCTGGATGGATTTGTCATGGACTGACATCGACGACACCCCACTTCCGTATGAGCTGTCCTCTTCATACACGGCTTCCAACGATGTATGCGAGGATGAGCTGCACCCACCCTCATCAGCAAGCGTCCGAAAGAAGGGGAGGCCTCGAGGGTCGAGGAATGCCTGCAGAACCAACCCGTTTCCATACGAGGAGGTAAGGGAAAGGTTTGAGATAGAAGAAGCGCGTGCTGCTCGAAATGCTGCTCGGCATCGTCCACAAGCGACCTCAGCTCGATGTGGACGTGATGATGTGTTTTGAGGGTTCAACTGGGGTCGAAATAACGTTGATCCCTTCATGCTCGGTCATATTGAGACGGTGAGGGACACTGTTGGAGATGGTCATTGTGGCTACCGTGCTTTGGCGGCTTTGACATCACCGATCGGCGAGACTGCTTTCCCGGAACTCAAAACGTTACTATGCAATCACTTGGAGGATCACGCCGATCTGCACGCCGGTTGTTATACGGGAGGGTACCAATTCCAGCAGCTCGTCGACTACCAGAGATGGGCGGGAGTTGTGCATGGTGATAGGAGACGGTGGATAGAGCTACCCATTATGGGTTTAGTATTTGCAACTGTATATCAGATTCCTCTCGTCGTCCTAGCTTGGCATCATCCGTTCACATGTCTCCCCATGACCTCGCCGACACCTGCTAACAACCCTCAATCAGCAACCCTTGGTGTAGCCTGCATCGGAAACCAAGACCATTTTGCCGCGGTACGACTTCAAACGTCTTTTTTTATTACCTATTCTTGCTTTTCATATATATGTCAATACTTAACTCTAATTTTCCGTGCTCATAGATCTGGTTGCGTCCTAACGCTCCTATTCCGCCGCCTCCGCCAGAATGGGTCGCACATCATCATCCGAGCGTCGAAGGATGGGATGCTCCGTTTCAAGCTCAGTTTGAGAGATTTTCAGCCTTGCGTGTCGAGTTCGGCCGCCCTTTACTATTTTCCTAGATTTTATTCCACTAGTTTATTAAAATTATGAATGTAAATCTTTTTTTCGTTCCTTGTAACGTTATTCGCATATTATCCGAATGGAAACCTTAACAATTATCGTTTTCTATTTAATTTGACCATAAATCCTTCAACTCCACTAGCTAAACTCTTCAATTTTTTCAATTAACATTACAAAACCCTCGAAAACCTAAACCCTATACCCTAAACCCTAAACCCTAAACGCAAAACCCTAACTAGGGTTTGCACGTCCTTAACAACGTGCATGTATTGCACGTCCTTAAGGTTCAATACTTGCACGTTGTGAAGGACGTGCAAGTGTTTGCTAGTGGACGTGCACAGTCCCAGACTTGCACGTCCTTAAGGACGTGCAAATCCTTAATCCGGATTTGCGGTGTATATATCAACACCCTAAATTGTTTAGATGCAATTAATGACAAGGTGTACTACTTGTCAAAATGGTTGAGGTGATGAGTACATATACCCAAGTTCTGTGTTCGATCTCATGCTCGCGTCCATTATGGCGTTTTAAATTATTTGGCTAGGCGCAGGTGTTGCGACTCGGAGCGCGCGGGGACAGTTGGCTGGTTGGGCGCTATTTTCGACATAAACCTATAAGTATAAAATTATTTTAAAAAAATTAATATTTTACCACCTTTTTTAAGTTTTTAAAAATGTGCAAAACCTAAAAAGACTTCTATTATTGAACGGAGCTAGTATTATCTTAATTAGTTTAGACCAATCAAATTACTTTCCTTCTCAGTAGTGGGGTGGGCACAATTAGGCGTGGCCACGGGTCGGACCCGGCGGGTCGACGGGTTCGATCCGCCGGGTCAAGGGTCGGGGGAGGGCGACCCGAACCCTAACCCGGGATTTCCACGGGTTGGCGGGTTTGGGTCACCCGGCGGGTCATCGGGTCGACGGGTCGACCCGACGAGTTGGAACCCGGGTTGGACGGGTTTGCACTTGTTTCGGACTTCGGAATCTGAATTGTCGGATCGGATTTGTCGAGAAAGGGAACGGGAATTGAACGCCTATGTGTTTGACAAATATCCTTTTGTGTTCATAAATAATAACTTGACTCTTTAGTCTTTATGTACGAAATACAATATGTAATATTACATCTTATAATTTTCAAAACTAAAAAGTCTACAACTTTTTGTATTAGGGAGTGTTGGGGGGGAAGGAAGAAGGGCTTGAATCGGTTTACCGACTGCCTACGTATCCTCCCGAGGGTGAGGAATCAAAGCCCACGTAGTTCTTTTACCTGTATGTCTGAACCCCGGCCCGATTACCTCCTCTTCTAGTCTTCTTGATCGTCGGATCCTCCTCCACCTCCTGAGCCATCTGTGACCGCGCCATCAATGGAGCTCCCAACGGACTCTGTCTCTATTCCGTCATCATCCTCGGAATCAGTCCCCAATTCGTTCTTCTGCATCCGCATCTCCGTCTTCTTCCAATCTGCAAGGCAAACTTGGGCTTCGAGGTTCTCGGGAAGCAACCTTGATCTCTTCTCCGAAAGAATCTGACCACCGCGACTGAAAAGCTGCTCGACGGCTATAGTGGAGCAAGGTGCCCCAAGTATTTGTCGGGCGATTACCTGCAACGTCGGGAATCTTTGTCTTTCGGGACGGCTCCACCACTCAAGGACATCGAAATCTTCCTCTTCATCGCTAAGAAAATCAAAGTTAGTGGACAAATATTCGTCGAGCTCCGAGTGGGGGCTCGACGAAGATCTCGACCTCTTTGACCCAAAGATATCTCGGGCAAGTGCCTTAGTTCTAGCGGTGATGCTGGTTCGTGACCCACTTGAACTGGAAGGCACTGGAGGACGACCGGAGGGCGCTCTGTCGCCCGTCGAATATTCAGTATATAATTGTTCTAACAATCCTCTAACTCTAGCAACAATAATTGTAACATTGCAATCAGGATCATCCACAATTCCTAAAGTCGGATAATAGTTTTCTAAAAACAATTGAACTCCGTTTAATTTATATCTAGGGTCAAAACAACACGCTACGAGGAAAATGTCGGGTATAAATTTGTAATATGCGATCCATTTCTATCGCATCTCCATAGTTTCTTGGGAAATGGAAGGCGTGTTAATCCCGTCTTGAAGGGCTATTGCTACATTCATTGCAATAAAACAGAAAATGTTTGATGTAGGCATGTAAACGTGGGGAAACGTCCGAGTTGCGTCGTAAAAAACTTTGAAAACCTCCACAACGTCCCGGGCCTGAGTCCACACATCGGCAAATATGTGTGAGTCCGGGATGTGTAGTGTTGCAAAACCGGAAAGAAGTTCCTTGTAAGCGATTGAATCGTAAATCATTGTGTAAGTGGAGTTCCACTGAGTGCAAACGTCCTTGGGGAACGTTTTTGGGCGGGTTTGGTGGCTACGACAATAAGCGCTCCATTGCTGGCGAAGCTGTTTGCTTCGCCAAACTACCCGCAAAACAAATCGAATTGGTTCAACAACACTTTGTAAATATAATAAACCATCTTGAACACATAAGTTTAAAATGTGAGGGGCGCAACGGATGTGGAAAAACTTGCCGCCTATCGCGGGCTGACAGTTTTGGATTAAATCGGGGATAGATGCGGTGTTGGCAGAAGCGTTGTCAAAACCGATACTAGAAACTCTTTTAGTTAATCTATATTCTTGTAAAACCGTTAAAAGGACACCTGCTATGTTTCGTGCCGTGTGTGCTTCGTCGAAAACTCGAAAAGCTAAAACACGTTTGTGCAATTGAAAACGTTGATCAACCCAATGGCAAGTAACACCCATGTATGAGTGATGTTGCCAATGGTCGGTCCAAATGTCACTACAAATCGAAACGTGTAAATCATGGTTTTTTTGAAAATATTTGATTAATTCATTTTTACGGGTGTTATACCGTCTAAGTATTTTCCTCTTAACCGTGTTTTGACTAATACCTTGCCATGCAGGTTGAACATTTTGCGTAATAAATTCATTAAAACATAAACGTTGTGAAAAACTATAAGCTAAACCCTCGGCAGCTATCATTTCCGCATATTGATCATGACAACTACGATAATCATAAGACCATAAACCAGGGGGTTGAGAGGAAGAAGATGCGTACCCGGTTAGTTGAGTTTGCCCTTTGGCGAGGCCGAGCTTCTCGGGATGCTTCGAACGGATATGGCGACCGTAGTTCCCATATCCGCCTCCCTTCTTGTGCTTGTAGACCGTGGAGCAAAAGTTGCACTTGGCGGCGCAACTCGATTCCTCCCAAGCCGGCTCCCTAGGACCCTTCGTGAACCAATACTTGAAAGTAGCGGCTCGAACTTCCGCCGTAGTAATAGCGTCGCCATCGGCCGGAGTTCCTTGGCTCCCTTCGGCGGGGAACCCGGGCTCTTGGGTCGGAATCGTCGGAGTTCCAGCTTGGGGGGTCCCATCGGCCTCGAGCTCGGCCTCCTCCTCCTCCTCGATCTCGTCGACGTGGTCGGAGAGTAGAGCATCATCTCGACGACGTCGGGATCCGCTCGCCGTCGAGACCGATGCACTTCGACGAAGGCTTGGTGCCGCCGCCGGGTTCGAGCCGCCTCCTCCGACACTCGGGGTCGATGAAGATGGGGCTCCACTAACACTCTTGCGACCCCTAGTAACTCGGTTAGTAACTCGGTTGATGAAATCCGACATGTTGAATTGAAGAGACTTAGGAGATTACGAGAGACAAGATCGAGCGATTATAGAGAGATTAGAGAGATTAAGATGAGATTAGAGGAGATGAGTGAGGTGTGGGTTGGAATTGGGAGGGAAAGGGGCTATTTATAGAGCCAAACCGAGCCCTTTCCCTCCAATGTAGTCGTTGGGCAACGGTCGACCCGGCGGGTCGATCGTTTGAAATGTGACCGTTGCAGTGTTGCCCCCGATTCAAATTTTTTTTTTTTTTTAATTTGCACTTGGGTGGTGTTTGGCTACTAGTTAACTAGCTTAACTTTGAATTAAATTTATATGTTAAGTTTCCAATATATTTTATCTAGATTTTTATTTTTTGAACATTTTAAATGTAATATATAATGTTTAGGTAATTTTTTCTAAGTTGTTAGGTAATTAGTAAAAATATTATCTTATAAAACAATATTCTTTGAATCATTCAAACACAAGTTTATTGTAAACCGAAAGACGAATACACGTTTACAAATCACGACTCACATTCACCGATTCACATAACATAACATAATAAAATAAAAACGTAAAACATAAACTTACTACATTACTACAATACTCACTACTTATTATTAAGACTTAGGACATAGGAATAATAGACTAGTTTTTACCACCACTCGTTCCACTCGAGCCCGAAGCGCCATCATTCTTAATCTTCTCGGGGTGCTTGTTGGTGATGTGAGACTTCAAATTACCATGGCCAAGGTTATTCCGCATCTTGTACCTTTTAGCACAATGACGACAAACGGCTACGAATGATCGATCGGCTTGCACATCCGCCTTATCGTAGTGATCTTGAAACAACGCCTCTTTGAGTTTGTCACCGGACATGATTACAACGTACGAGCTTCTGAAAATCAAATTGATAGGTGATTGATGGATTGGATGAGATTTGTGATAGGAGGAGTCGGGTATTTATAGCCCCGAGTGTACTAGCCGTTACAACGGCTATATTTTAAAAAAAAAAACACCTCCGACCTGTGGGCACCACCACCAACGGATAGTTTTTTAAAATAGGTCGACCCGGCGGGTCACGGGTCACGGATCTCCCGACCCTAACCCTAACCCGCTACCCGGCAACCCGCACCCGGCGGGTCGTTGACCCGTACGACCCGGCGGGTCACGGGTTGACCCGTAACCCGTGGCCACGTCTAGGCACAATTATTTGTAATTGAAAAACTATTTTGAAAAATTGGAAAATTGCGTTAATTATTTTGAAAAAATGGGGTGTTTCAATACCGTTAATTGATTTGCTTTTTTCCTCCAATTCAAAACAATTATAATTAATTGCTACAATTAATTGATTAATTGACATTTATAAAAAAAAAAAACTGAAATTTCGTAGGGTGCCCTTAAAGTATTGCAATTTTTGCCGGGTATACAACTATGTTACATATTTCGTGTGTTGCCCCTCAGGTTTTGTTAAATTTCGCGCCGCGCCCTTTGTGGTTAAACTTAACAGTAGAAGAAGCTCCGTTAGTTTTGAAATAAACAAAAAAAAAAAAAAGGGAAAGCCAGAAAGAAAGAAAGCTGAGCGAATGAGAAGACGCTTCGATCGTGAAGGAAAGAAAGCTCGAGAGAAAGGAAGACGAAGGTCGAAGATCGAGAGGACGAAGGTCGACTCAGCGCGGTGGTGAATGTGGCGAGTAAGGAGGGCGGCGGCGAGGCTGTGAAGGTGAGTATCTCTCAAGTTAATCTAGGGTTTGTTAAATTTCGCGACGGCGAGGCTTTTTTGGAGCGGTTCTGGTGGTTGGAGCGACCTTCTTTCGATCAGTCGCAGTTTGAGCCTCAACTCAGGTTCAAGAAGGTACCGTATTTTGCCTATCTTATTTTGCCTATCTTCTTCAAGAATTAGGAATCATTGAAGTGGTTTATGCAGGTTCTTGATATCAATAACAAAAATTGGCTTGAATAGAGATTGTTGAAATTGGGGAATTATACCTGTCCAGTGAAATTTAGGTCCTATTTGGGATAAAGGAATCTCATTTCTTTATACGTTCGGATACATTTGTGGCCAGTTGATTCCATATTTTAGTTTTGAATTTAGGTTCGAGTAGCTTTGAGATGTATGGTTTGAACTTGATCCATAGGGGAAAGATTTTGAGCTGATTAGGCTCGGAAATGGCTAGAACATGTGATGATTCAGTGGAGTTTGTTTTGTATGTGTTGAATGAGACATTGGAGGTAAAAGGACCAACTTTTCAATTTTTTGTTTGAAAGTTCATGTCGAATTTTCAATTAGATGGTGGGGTGTAATTGTAACTTCATTTTTGAAGGTGATCATTCCAAGGTCTCAAACTCGAAACCACTTGATAAGGGACAAAAAGTCCTGGGTAGGATGTAGGCCTAACTTTTCATATAAGCACCCTTTATAGAGAAAATTGTAGAAAATCGTCCATTAAACTACGTTTGTTGCCAAACAGTCACCCAAAACTTAGTTTATGTGAACATTTTTGTGAGGGAAATGTCATTATTAATCTTATGTACGTTTTTATGCATAACTTCTTGCTATAGCTTGGTTATTTGTGTGTTCTTGACTCCAATTGAGCCTTCTTCAGTGTCACAGTTTTTGTCTTGTTGCCCTTTTCTTTGACACAACGTCAAAGAAAGTTTCCTATCTGCTGAGTTAGTTTAGAGAATCAGTCAACTTATCCCTTAATATTGTCAATCTATAAAACTTTAATACTGTCACTCTATAAAACCACCCTGGATCTCGGCTGAATCAGACAGTGTTCTTTTTCCACTTAACCGTTATAACTTTATGTAAGTTAACCTATCTTTACGAAATGTTGTGTATATTATGTTCAAGAGGCGACATCCGACAACTAAATAATAGAAGAAGCACTGAAGGGGAGACATGTACAGAGTTTTGTTGCATGATTATGAGTGCCAGACGGAGACCCTAGGTAGTCCACTGCTGCCATTGTTGCATAGTACGGACAAGAATGAAACATCTAACAGATCTTATTGTCTTGGCTGACAGGAGCATGCTGAATTTTACATGCAAATGATGATCAGGGACGGCCTGACATCCTCTATTGAGCCAGATTCAGACACAATCTGAAGCCTTCAGACCACCTTTGCTAATATTTGAGACCGTTAAATGTAATCACAAGGGTAAAAGGACAAGTGAACCTAGCTCTGCAGATTTTGTGGATAGCATCGAACATCATATTAGCCGTATCTAAGCAAATATGGTTACACTTGAGCTGTTACTATAAATAGACAAATGAGAGATGGGTGAGGTTACATTGAGAAGCATGTTTATACAATTGAGTCGGTTTTTGGTTCAGCACAGTGCTTGTAAAAAATTGCAGAAGTTTTGGTAGCATTTTTGAGTTATCGTTTGGTATGATGTGTTGTGTTGATTGCTTATAATTAAGATGCGTATTGTTTGTGTGGATTGCTTGCTTCAGAAAAATGTGGTTAAAAATTGACACAATCACTAATTGGTACTTACAATGAAAATTGGGTAAGAAAGAACATCAAATTTTCATATTTGTCAATGGGATTTTATGTTTTTGAGTTGTCTACACCACAAGCTCTCCTGAGCAAAGCAATCCCCAAAAAATAAAGATTTCATATTTGTCAAAGAGAATTTATGTTTTTGAGTTGTCTACACCACAAGCTCTCCTCAGCAAAACAACCCCCAAAAAATAAAGATCAATCAATGTCGTTTGCTGCTTATGTCCAAACGTCCGAAAGAATGCTCTAGGTCTCCTTTCGAATCGCCCACTTGATACAGGAGGCTTCAAACTCCATCAACCCAATGTTGCTTATGGATCTTGCTCTTGCACTTGAACTCCAGGAAGCCTTGTCCCGTTCTCAACCCAAAATACGTGTTTGTGTTCTTCCGTACCTTGTTCTTAAGCGGCCAGGCTGAGATCTCGTCTGAGACTGCATATTACCATACCTGGGGCAAGGAGCATAGAGAGCATGTTTAGTACTAACGACTGTTTTACCAATGTCGAAGCAAATAATACTCCCTCCGTCCAACAATACATGGGTTTTTAGAGGTAATTTTTGTCCAACAATAGATGGGCTTTTAGGTTTTCTAGGTAAAAGTTGTAATGATTTGTATTGGTTAAGTTTGTGTGTTGTTGACTTTTTAAAATAATTTGATTGGTTAAAATGTGTAGTGGGTGTTAAAAAATAATAAAATTTATAAAAAAGTTAGTGTAATGATGATGTTTTTTTAAAAGTAAGGTGTTTTATTAAAACTTGTACGTGCAAAATGCTAAAAGGCAATGTATTTTAAGACGGAGGGAGTAAATCAATAGGCCAGAAAAATCTGTTGGGCTTTATGATGAAATTAGCCAATGAAATTAGCCAATGAAATTAGCCAATGAAATGACTGGTATGCGGTGGTCTTAATCCACTTTTTCCCAGACCCACCGCATATACATGCGGTGGGTCCGTTGACCGTATACGAACTCACCGCATACCTATGCGGTGGGTTATGACGACGGTATACATACGTTGGGTTTTTGGCAATTGGAAAGGGTTGTAGAAGTTATCCAAAAACCGTCGCCATAACCCACTGCATACCTATGCGGTGGGTTATGGCGATGGTTTTGGACTGTTATGGCGACGATTTTGGACTGTATGGCGACAACTCAAACCCACCGTATACCTATGCGGTTGGTTATGGCGACGGTTTTGAACCATTATGGCGACGGTTTTTGGCATGTGTACAGTGACCCACCGTGTAGTATTGCGGTGACCCACCGTATACCTATGCGGTGGGATCGTTGACTGTCATTAAACCCACCACATATCTATGCGGTGATTAGCGGTGGAAATAGTAAAAATTAGCGGTGAAGATATCATCACCCGCCAAATACTTGAGCAAACTGTATGGCCGGACAAGAAGAGACCTACAATTGTCCTTCTTCGAGAATGAACCTCCGACGTGCTTACTTTTCAGTTTAATCATAACCTGTAGGAAGAAATATGTTTTAAATTCATTGCGTGTTTTAAATTTCCGAACCTTATTCCGATCTCCGTTTATGCCATCATCCTCGTCCTGATTCCTAACCTCTCTCTACTGCCTCTTCCTCCTCATCCTCACCACCGCCCTCACAACTGCCATCGTCTACGCCATCTACCGGCCGTCATTCTCCCTCTCCTCCCTCCACGTCGCCGCCCTCAATCTCTCCTCCGCCTCCGCATTCTCGTCCAGCCTCGCGCTCTCCATCTCCGCTCGTAACCCTAACTCCAAGATCTCCTTCTCCTACGATCCGATCTCCGTTTTCATCTTCTCCTCCTCCGTCCAGATCGCCGCCGGGAACGTCACCGACAAAGTCCTGAGCCTCCACATCAGCGAGATTTCAACGCTCGAGAGCGCCGTCAAGAAAGACAAGGGCTCGATTTGGAGATCCGGTTGGAGACCAAAGCTAGGGCTCGATTTGGAGATCCGGTTGGAGACCAAGGCTAGGGCTCGATTTGGAGATCCGGTTGGAGACCAAAGCTAGGGCTCGATTTGGAGATCCGGTTGGAGACCAAGGCTAGGGCTCGATTCGGAGATCCGGATGGAGACCAGGGCTCGATTCGCCGTCTTCATCTTATCCTCTTCATATTCAGATTTGAAGATCCGGATGGAGACAAGGGGCTCGATTTGGAGATTCGGATTTGGAGCGTCATTAACAAAGCAAACGCTAACGTTTAAGATCTGGAAATTCAGATTTGGAGATTCAAATTTGGAACGCTGAGATTTGATTTCATTTCTTGGTCACTGCCCTGTTTACTGTTTACACTTTAGAGCATGAGCAACAAAGCTCCCCTCGAATCAAATAGTGTGCCATGTCATCACTTTTGAACCGAATCAAAAGCGCATGAATTCTGCTTTTCTATTTTTTTTATTTTATTTTGGCCAATGGGAATGCGCCATGTGGCCGGAGGATTTTAATTTATTTAAAACCCCATTTTCACCCATAAATAAAATTCAAAAAATAAAATAAAAATTATTTTTAAATATGATTTATTTTTATCTATCTAATGACACCCATTTTGAATATGTTTGGAGATTTTTTTTTTTGCTAAATGTAACATATATTCCGTATTAAGAATTTAGACTTATACTAGTCAGTGGCCCGTGCGCAGACGCACGGAATTTTTAAAAACCATATGAAATGCACAAATAATATTTATCGGGTGTTATAATATTATATATGACACATGAAATGTATACATTATTATTAAACTACATAAACTCATCTTTCCATAGAAAACCCTAAGTAAACTCATCTTATTTTTCAGATGTTATTATATTAATCAATGTGTTTTAAACGATATATAAAACATAGTACTCGTCAGAATATCTCTCGGACAATTATTAAAATGTAATAAACTTTTAGAAAACAACAATAACAAAATCAAAGAAAAATATGACATTTAAGAAAAAATCAAAAAATTTAAAACAACAATAGGCTTATATTGTGACACAATCTCGTGCGCTCCGCACGGGATTTTTAAAATTAATCGAAGTAAACTCATTATTTTTCAGATTTATCATATTAATCAACAATAACCGTTTAGACCATTAGACATATATAATGAAAGAAAAGATGCAATAAAAAAAAATGATAATTGATAGTTGTAGTCTTGTAGATATTTTCATTAGGGTGAAACAGGATGAAAAAAACAGATAAAAATTTTGTGGAAATGAGAAATGCATAAATATTTTGGAGTATAAAACGCAAAATAAAATGTATATCTTAAATAATCATAAGATAAAAAAAAACGATACTCATAAACACACAACGTCAGAAACCACTGCATTAAAATGATTAAAAAAAATAATATGTACAAAGTATTTTTTTTAATTTATAAATTAGGTGGAAAAAGATACAATATATTTTTAGGGAGATTCCGTTTGGTACCCCCGAGTTTTTGACAATTCCGGATGGTGTCCCACACTTTTTTTTTGTCCGGATGGTACCCCTGAGTTTTGTCAAAAGTCCGGCTCATGCCCAAAACTCATAGTTTCTTCTTTTTAATGAATAAAACCACCCATTATTTTTATTTTTTTCATAAATATGCCCATTTACTTTTATCATTGAACAAAACTACATATTAATTAACAAACTTCAACACAAAAGTGACAAAACCAACTTTATTTTTTAAAATGTTACAAACTCACATATTATTTCCAAAATTTTTTATTGCAAAATCACTCTTGTTTAAAAAAAGATATAACAAAATCACTATGATTTTTAAAATTGTACAAAAGATCTATTATTTTTCTTCTTGTAAAAGAAAAATATAATAAGAGATTAATCATTCTTATTTTATTAGGTTTTATGTATTCCAAACAAAAGAAATGAATAACACCTTCTTTTATTACACAAGAAGTGATTTTGTGCATTTTTTAAAGCATAAAGGGTGGTTTTACACAAAGTATGGTTTTACGAAATATTTTTTTATAATGTATAGGTTAACTATTTTTGTTCACATAATAAGATAGTGGATTTGTGCAAAATTTTGTAAATAATGGGTGATTATGTACATGCAATATTTGACAAATAATGAGATTTATTTTTTATAAAATATGAAAAATATGTAACGGATCTTTTGTGTAATGTTAAAAATAATGGTTGATTTTCTTAAAAAAAAAAATTGGAAAGAATGGGTATTTTTTGCTACAAGTTTGGCAATAATGTGTGATCTTATTAATTTTAAAAAATAAAGGTGATTTTGTCAATTTTGTTTTGAATTTAGTTAAATGATAAGTAGTTTTGTTTAATGTTAAAAGTAAATGGGCATATTTATGAAAAAAATAAAAATAAAGGGTGGTTTTATTCATTAAAAAGAAGAAACTATGAGTTTTGGGCATGAGCCGGACTTTTGACAAAACTTAGGGGTACCATCCGGACAAAAAAAAAAGTGTGGGACACCATCCGGAATTGTCAAAAACTCGGGGGTATCAAACGGAATTTCCCTATTTTTTAAAATGATTTATTAAGGTAAAGACGTAAAGTAGTAATAAAACTCAAACACACCACCTATTATAATTTGAAATACATATATCATGTAAAGGCCCGGATTTTTAAATAATAAATCTCAATAAATAATATAAATGGATTTAAGTCAAAAAAAAAAAAAAGATAAAATAACATAAAATTTGGAGTCTTATATTAAACTCGGATTTAGAAATTTGAAAATTTCGGGTCGGGGTAGAATCGAGCAAATGGATTTCAGGATTTCACTTCGAGTATTTGAAATTTATATTTGAACCACATTGCCTTGTCCTCTTCCTCCCACTTCTATCCGGTTTGCAACCAGCTCACTCCACCCCAATTCTGGCTAAATATTATCCATTTTCATCTCCTCCCTCATGTGCTTGTTTCACCTAGAATAGCAAAATGTCAAACGCCCTAGGCTTTCCATCTGTCTCAACAGATAACCCCATCAAAAGCCTTTCCTAATCTCAGCAAGAAGCCCTTCCCTTTCACACACAAGAGAACCCCCACTTCACTGCTTCTTTCCCAAATCTCAGAAAAGCAACTCCACCTTCATCTTTTCTGGTTTCCGGGGTCAATGTCGCGAGGGCTGAGTCTGGAGCACCACGTCCTCTGTCCTCCGGACCGTCGAGCCAAGCACTTCAACAGCTCTCTCCCTTTCCTTCTTCGGAACCGAGCAGCAGCAGTAGCAGCCTCCTCCGACGAGGACGGCGCCGAACACCAGGAGGCCCTCGAAGCTGTCGGAGCCGCGCAAACGCCCCCTCCCTCTTCTGTTCTTCGTACCCGAGCTCGGTAAGGTCCCCGTTCCTCCTCCTTCATCCTCTGAGCGGTAGCAGCAGGATTCCGACGATCGAAGCGAATCCCGAGCAACCGAGCGCCGCCAGGAGCGCCGACGCCGACCACCGGAGCCCCGAACGCAACCGCTCGCCCTCTTGTTCCGATTTGAAGGTCTGTTTCGATTTTCATTCGATTTCAATACCAAACCCCTCAGATCGAACTCGTATTCATCTCTCTCGCGCTTCCTAGGCCTCCCAGAGCTCCCTCCATCAGCGACGGAGCCGAATCGAGCCGAATCGGACCTCCTCCCGGCGAAAATCCGAACCGCTGTGAGCACCTTCCCTCCCTCCTTTCTGTGTCCTTTTGATTGTTTTGGTGTCGCTTGTTGGTCGGGAAAATTCGTTGAGGGTGGTCGGAGGGGGAGCGAACCATTGCCGGCGAGCCTGGATCCTCTCTTTCTTCCTCTCCGCTTTCCGGCATAGCTGTGCAGAGAGCGATGTTCGTGAGGGAGACGGGTCCAGTGGACCGGGCTCATCTTTTTTTCTTTTTCCTGGGAACCGGCCGGGTTGGGGCTATTTTCGGTTCATTTATTTCAGATCTGGGTTTGGGCTTGTTGGATCCGGTTTTCATTTCGGATTGGGCTCTCGGGTTGGGCCTTTCATTCCGGATTGGGGCCTATTCCTTCCTTTGGGCCTAATTTTGTCTTGGATTGTGTTTATAAAATGTGTATTAAATATAAGACTTGATTTCGGGTAGTTTTCGGAAATTGTTAAATTATTAACAAATTGGATTATATATATATTATTAAATTACGGATCTTAAAATATAAAGGGATTAAAACAAAATATTATTTGGACTTGGATTTGAAAGAGAATTGGAAAAAGGTTTTCAAGGTTGGAAATTGATTTGATGAATGGAAAAGAATTTAATAGAAGTTAAGAAGAGGATTTTAGGAAATGATCTAACCTTGTCGGAATTGTTGATAAAATAATAATAGTAAGTGGATTTAAAGGATAATATTCTATTAATGGATTTTGACCAGAGAGGATTTGGGAAATTGTTTTGAAAATGAGTTGACTTAATTTGAGATTTAAAAGTTTGGAAAATATGGTTGATACGATTTTATCAATGAGGTTGATCGGGAGTGAATGATTTTAGTTGATGTTGATCGTATCGGAAATGTCTTGGAAAATGGTTTTACTATCGATTGGTTTTGGGAATGTTGAGAACGTGGGTTATGTGTGTATGGATGTCGGTCTGGTAGCTTATGGAATTGACTTGATGATAGGTGTGTATTGCTTTTGGACTTGCATTTGGGCCATTGCTTGTGTTATCTTGCTGTTCTGCACTTCCAGGTGAGTTCCTATATGAGCTCACTCAGATTCGAAAAGAGGGATCTCCCTGCTTGTAGCCATGTGCATACTAGGTGCTTGCATTCATAATAAAGCATGACATGTAGTATCCTGCTAGGATTGCACTCATGATTGAGCATTCGTTTACTCATTGCTTTTGTAAACAGAACGGCCGTTATCTGTGAAGTAACTAGAGTCATTGCTAGGGTCATAGGGTAGCCCAGCCTCATCGGGTACCCTGAGTCAATCGAGTCATGCACTTCCTTTTATTTTGAGATGCCTGCGGGCTTATTTGTGGAGCGGGTTAGGCATGCGTGCCGCCCTATTATGAATGAATGCATTCACGAGCTGGCCAGTCTCCACCTATCGGAAGGGGTGGAGGTAGGAGAGGGATATACCACTTGGTATTCGGTGCTAAGGCCTTATTATATTTACGCACTTGATCTTAGGGGCATGTTAGTGTGTTAATATTCCGCCTTGCATCTAGAAGCATCTTTATCAGGACTAGCGTGTGTATGTGTCTGCTTGTTTGGGACTATATTGCGTAGGGCTTCGATCTGACACCGCCCCGCATACATTTTTTTTAGGTTTGTTTTGCAGCATTATTGTTCCTTGCTTCTGTGACGTGGGAACTCTCTTGGGCGATTGTAAAGAAATTGTCTAACCTTACATTTCGATAAATACGCGTATTGATTTGGTTTTGACCCGGCTCCGCCGTGGCACCCCCTTGTATTACACTTATTTCCGCTAGTCGCACTATTTCTGATTTCCACGCTTAGACTTACGACAGGTACAGGGGACTTCCCCGGGGATTCCAACGATCCCTTCGATTTTGGGTATGAAATCCCCCTCTTGAAAACGTCAGTCTAGAATTTCAAACCTCGACCCGTACCTGGATTGCAAGATCCGAACAAGGGGTTTTATCCCTTGAAACGTAACCCAGAAATCATAATTCTGGGCCGTTACATATCATTATTATCATTAGGATAAAACTAAAAAGGAAAATATAAGATATCATATAATGATTAAAAAAATTATAAGCACGTTATTGTGCGAATACTTTTGAAGTTATGTAGATATACATAACTTATTCATTGTTTTCATGAGAAAGATGGTTACACATATGGAGAAATAAATAGAGAAAATAAAGGTAAGAATGTAAGATGGTAAAAAAAAGTGATCTAAGGCGCTTCATCTAAATTAACTTTAAAAATGATTTTAAAAAAAATTAAATTTTAAAATAAGTAAACTGTAAAAAAAAATGGATCTAATTGTTTTTTATAATTAACTTTTGAAATCAAATATTCACAAATTAATTATTTTTACTAACTTTAAAAAAAATTAAAGGTCGTAAAATATTGAAATTATAATAAGAGACATCTAGGGTGTATAAAATAAATATAGATTTAAAATATTCATTTTGGAGGTAAATATTTTTTTCTTCGATATTTGAATCCAAACACCAAAAATTAATCATAAAAGAGTGTTTATTTATTTATTTTTAAATGATAATATATGCAAATTTCACACTTTCTTTTCTCAAAATTCTTCAATGTTTGTTTGTAGATATTAAATTGTTATTTTTTGTATTCCAAATAGTCATTTAAGATGTTTAAAATAAATGTAATTTATCTCTAAAAAATCGCTTGTTGAATTTATATAAATGTCATGTAGAATGTGCAGAGAAAGTATAGATTTAAAATATTCAATTTGGATAATTATTTTCCTCAATTTTTAATTTTAATAGGTGCAAAAATAATTTCTTCTTAAAATTAATGTCGTTTTAATTCTATCTCCAACAATATTTTAAAAATTTTCAATAAAAATTTAAGATGTCTATATTGTATAATAAATGTAAATTTTAAAAAGAAATATTATTTTGACAGTCATTGTTTTTTTATACAGTAGTTAATTTTGATTTTGACATTTGAATTAAATATTCTTGTTAATTCTTGAGTTATCACATTTCAATATATTAGTCAATGTATTTATATACATATATAAATATAAGATTATGTAAACATTTGATTTTTCAAATATATTTTGTATTATTAGATATTCTAATTAATTACATAACAAATTAAGGATAAGAGTTATATAAATATGTGCACCAATTAATATATAAATTTGTATTTGTATCTCTGTATTTAGGTTGCTCTGTTAGACGGTTCGCCGTCTGCCGACTTCGGTTGGCCTCTCGATGAGTCAGGCCTGTCTGACCTTCGAATTTTTACCTAATCAAAAAAAAAATATATATATATGACTTCTGATCTGATCATCATGGTTAGAGATGGTAAAACCCGAGAAACCCGACCGACTCACCTGAACCGAGACCCGACTGAACCCAAACCCGAGACCGAGCCCGACCCGAATCTGACTCGACTCGAAATAGATCCGAACACAGACAAAACCGACCTGACCCAAACCCGATCCGACTCTCAACCAACCCAACATTCAAAATGATAGTATCCAAAATTGTGGTCCTCATAAATTGATATGAATGAAATGTATAAACAAAGTCGTGATATTAATGAAATAATGATATAAAAGACCACACAGAATGATAATATTCAAAATTGTGGTCCGACGTATATCAATGTACATAATCTTTTCTATGAAAAAAATGAAATAAATATATTTAAAATAGATCACAAATTGATATAAGCATATCAATTTAAATAATCTTCGTATGAAAAATAGGAAACAACTATATATCAAATAGGAAACAAATAATTTCCGCAATAATATTGACCAATAAGAAAATACTATTTGAATAAAAAATGCAACTTTAATTGTGGTTGTGACACGTCAGCAAAATGCTAGCAGAATTAGTAATATTAATAGATAAACATTAATATTAACTTATAATTCTACATCAAATTACGCCATAAAAATACATAAACTTAAACATGAAATAACACTAGCAACTACACACCCTAAACATAAATACATACGTAAACGTTTTTCCAAAAAGTTCGACTTTAAAAAAAAAAATTCCACATCAAATTGTGGTGGAAACATAAATACATACGTAAACTTTTTTTGGGTGTTTTTCAGTGTATCAAGTTAATAAAATATTTATAAATTTAATTGTATGCCTTTTTATTTTAATGATACGTATTAATGTTAATATTAATATTAATAATATCATTAACCAAAATTTTTAAGTAAAATAAATCAAGATTTAGCTTAATAAATATAAAAAAGTGTAAAGTGAGTTTTGATTCGCGTGACTCATTGTTGTGGATGAAAAATGTAAAAAACTGAAAAGTTAGTGAAAAGCTGACGTGGTATGAATAGTGGCTGATGTGGTTGAAATGAGTTTTGATTCGTGTGATTATTTGTTGTTGATGGTCTTAGCATTACAATTATCAAACTCAATTCAGCATTACAGTTATCAATTAATTGAAGAATTGAATTGAAATTAACAATTACAGTAATTAATTGAAGAATTGAATTGAATTAGAGTATTGAAATTTTGGTAATTGAATTGCTTTCTTGAACTGCAGGTCCTTTCCGGTTGAATCAATTAACTGCTTCCCAATTAATTGAATTAGCAACCGGTAATGCTTCTTGTCTGAACCCGACTCTCTCTCTCTTTATATATATATATACTAAATCAAAATCTCATTAATATTTTCCAAAAGCAATTGCACCGTAACCAAACATCCACACTGCAGGGCCTCTTCTCAAAGTACCTCTGGCCTCCTTGCAGAATGGGGAAATTGTATGAAAGCAAAGCTAAATTACAGGCAAGAGCCCTAATTTTGAAGCCCATCCAAACAGGAAATTTAACTAATCAAAGGGTGTCAAGATCACCCTATATCGACGATTCTTTGAAAAACTATACATCCACCCGAAATCAGTATTGTGCTTGATAATTCCACCTCAAACCAAAGCAAAAAAGTTGGCTCATCGGTCAGGCCAACGCGCTTGGCAATATCTTTCCCATTGCCGCCCTCTCCCAGCAGTCTAGGCCAGTTTTAAACAAGGCTTCCTGCCTGAAACGAATGTGATCTGGAAAAGATACCGACCTGCCGTTTAGCATATGAGAGGTTCATGAGGAGTCTTCAATCGGGAACGGGTCTTGTTCTTCAGGGAGGCGCGAAGAGGTGGGAGAGGAGTTCTGCAAATGAGAAACGAGTTCATCTGCTTCTGGAAGTAACTGAACAATGTGTTGGGGATTGTAATCTCAAGGTACAGGTGAAGCATTTCTTGCATATCTTGATGAAGGGTAACGTTGGAAACCCCGGGAAAACTCAGACCTTGTGCGTTTACTCGACATGCCTTGCACCACCCTGCAAACGGAAAACATTGTCATCAAGTAAGAAATACATCACACCCCCCTTCTGGATTTTCTATGCTTGAACAGATGATGAGACTAACAGATGATGAGACTGTCTCCGTTTCACATAACTTGATATATCTTCCTCTAGTTCCAACTTCATGAAAGAAAGAAAGTTTGACAAGGCTTTGGATTACAGATCGAAACTTTTTCAAGGTACTTAACAAAAAGTAGGTGGCAGGTGGTAAATCGTGTATTGAGCTAAGTTGTATTTATCTTGTTGGTATTCTGCCCAACCGAATCAAAATACTAAGCCATGAACACAACCTTTAGTCTTCCCCTATACCAATGTGAAATTTATGACCGGGACTCAGGGATCCATCTACACGGAAGTATGACACGAAAGAAATGGTAGAGGTAAATGTAACTCTCTCTAAAAAGAGAGCTCTTAGTTTGGTTAAAATTTAATATCAAGCTCTCATTTGGAAGCTAAAATGGAAAGTTGAAACAAACTACTCGAAACATGTATAAGAAAACACACCTTGGTGAAGCAGGACGCTTTTGACTAGAATAACCAAGCATGGATTTTAGATTTGCAAGGGCTTTCTCTGCAGCCTATAGAAGAAAAACGAACTCAAGTAAGAATCGTGTTTTGAACACTTGGTACTGCAATGGGACAGAAAAAGGTTAATACCTGTACTTTAGCTTCATCCCACGTTAATCCAGTTCCTCTAGAGAAGACTTGTCCATCTATTTCTACCTACAAATCGAACCAGATACTCTAAATAACAAGGGGATTACTGCAAAAGATGGGCCAGAGTGGCAATCAACCAAGTCAACATTATCTGCTAGCCTTTCCTTCTGGAGCCCTCTCAGTTAAGTGCGTAACAGAAACATTCCATGTCTAATCAATGGTCTAACTGTATGCTAACTAGTTAAAATAACAACAAAAACTTTCTGATTATGTAAAGAAAAAAATCTAGGTGAATAGAAATATGAATCATTGCCATAGTAGACAAAAAACTAAAGATTAAAAGTCTATCAACACAAATCCTTGGTCCTTTCGAACAATGAGAGATGAAACGTGTAAAAAAATTAAAGAGGAAAATAACACAAGTAAAGGAATCGGAAATAATTTAGAATGCTTTGCTTCTTACAGAATATAGATTATCAGTAAAGGTATTATTCTACATTCACCAACTTTGCTAAGAACTGCTGGTGGGAGTTAGGTTCGTATTATGGGACTTTGGATTTGATTTTATGTACAGTAAAATACACTAACCTGGGCATATATTTCATCTTTCTGTAACGAGTCAGCTGAACGTGGACGATCAGCTTTAAAATCAAGACCAATGCCCTCCAACATACACTACAAAAGACACATGAATCAGTGTCACAACTAGGATACAGAACTACAGAAGCTAGCAAATAGAAATGCAAATTTCTGCCTATGTGAAAATTGTTCTTAATAATGCTATACCAGCTCTCTAAGTGCTGAAACCGAAGTCAAGTCCTGAGATCCACCATCTCCATCAAACCCTGCGACCTCTCCTGGTTCCGAAAAGCGTCTATATTCTTCACTGAAGCCATCATTTGCACCTGACATTCTGCTTATGTCTCCTCTCCTAGGACTAGATTCTGATTTTACATGGAACAGATACCTCTCTGCAACATACATACCTTTCATAGTCAGTACCCAGAAGAAGAATGCTAATTGGAGTACAATGAGAAGCAGGTCAATCATATAAGCACATTTATTTGGCAACATATAACAAATTTGCAGCACTTGAGAAAACAGGTTGACAGGAGAAGGATGATATCTGCAGACATGTTTAGATCATACTCTGTAAGACATTAATTTCCCACGTTAACTTATTTACAGCGCTTGTGCATCTATAAAACTCATCCACCTTCCCCCTCTGTGAAAAAAAAAAAATGTTTACAGTCACCAAAAAACTGTAAATTGAAGCTACTTTCTACGTTAATTCCTTCAAACAGTAGAATCTCTTAAACCTTATAACACAGGAGCAAATTTAAAGACCATACACACTAGGCCTCAAGTATAAGGTTACCCAGAGAAAAATGTAACTTGTAAGTATAATGCGACTATGAGCTTTTTGTATTGTATGCTGCCGTTTGTAAACATTTGGCAGAATCAGAGCTTTATAATCGTTATCATAGATGAAAACAAACTCCAAGATATTCCTGACTCCAATACTGTATACTGGTATTTTAAGGTGAAACAATTGTGCAGGAGAACCGATTTTATGGATACTTAACTCGATCAGTCAATCAAGGCTGATGGAATTCATGAACCTCTACCATTTCTGAAAATTTCAACACTTACACTACTCTCCCTTTTTCTTTTTCCTTTTTTTTTAATAAAAAAAGTCTCCTAATCTACATATAAAAGTATGTGAACAAATAAATATTGCAGATTGTCTAGCACTTATTTATTCAGCAATCTTACCAGCCAGATTCATTAGAGAAATTTCGGTAGCGTAATGTTGGGCTTCCCTTCTTGTGTTTCCTTTTCCTTCACCAACTTTCTCACCAGCAAAAGACACCTGTAGAGTGCAATGAAGATCAAGATCATCAAGAGGCAGGAAAAAAAACAAAACAAAACATGGAAGTCAATTGGATCAATAATAAAATTTTCATAAGGATTTCATGAACAAGTAGGAGACATTTGCAGCACTCTAAAATCATCAACCCTTAATTGAAACCTGCCAAAAACACCCCGAATAAACCAGGGCCAGAGAAAAGTAAAACTAATCAGGCGCATAACTGACACTTTGAAGCCTGAGTATATGCAATCAACATTGGTTTCTTAGCACCAATGATCACTGAGCATGACTAAAAAACTTAACAAGGAAGCTCTTTTCCATATTTCTTGACATATTTAATGCATTTCAAGAGAACATGCAGATCTGAGGAAAACATAAAGAGCATTGACTCATCAAATTTGCCATTTAAAGCAAGAACTTGCAGCAAAAATACTGGTAAATCTGAGACATGATTATACAGCACCAAAACTGCAATGAATAAAAATTTTCAATTAATATAGGGGGCATTTATAAGCTTCCTAATATGTAAGATATGGTGGCATAAAATATCAGGCTTGTTGAGGAAGGAAAATGCTACACACTTAAGCGCTAATAATGCCATTATATTCCATTTTCCACCTTTGCTGTCATCTAACTATTAGAAGGGCTTCGTAATTTGAGATCTGTTTTGCAATGTTTTAAATGGACAAAACATCCCTTCCAAACTACTCCATAATTTGTAGTAGTTTACTAAATACAAAGGTATGGTAATGTTTATAGATTCCCTAGACATGTGACCATAACTACTTCACGTCCTTCTCTCTCAAGTATATGATGCAAATAAATCCATTAAAGAAAGAGAAGAACATAGGATCCTTTGTATCTTATGTCAGCTCACGAAAGTGGGCCAGGATGTGGAAGTCCAAAAATGTATTATTCCTAAAATACTTCATATTTTGCTTTTTATTTCACTTGTGGATTCTTATTTTCCATGCAGATTGATGTGATCTGGATCACATCACAAATCCAATCTTCTTCCTTTTGGAAGAGCTTTTACTGAGTGTTCCTAAAATATGCAGTTTATTATAAAGAGCTGACTAGGTCATATTACTGAATAAGGTAAATAATCCAAATACAAAAGCACGTTTTTAAAAATTCCAAAATAGTGTATACTATTTACTTGAAAAATACTGAAATATCATTGTTCTTACATTATTCAAACAAAATCTTAAATCAACTCTTAAAAATCAATTTTCTTCAAAAGATTCTATTTGAATCCTTAAAAAGCCAAGCCATTAAGTCTCTGAGGACTATGTGAATGTGAGTGCTCAATTAACATACTACCTCCGTTCCATAATACATGTCCTTTCACTTTTGGGCACGTTTTTTAAGGAGCGAAAAACTCTATAAAATATTATTTTTTTAATTAATTTTTTTATATAATTTGATACTTGTTACTAATAAGCATCAAATTATATAAAAAAATTAATTAAAAAAATAATATTTTATAGAGTTTTTCGCTCCTTAAAAAACGTGCCCAAAACCAAAAGGACATCTATTGTGGAACGGAGGGAGTATTTAAGTTTTGGGGTGTTAGGCAAACAACTTTTGGAAGAGATTTTAGCAATGTCACCAATTTAAAACGCTAAAACTTGTTTTGTACAAGCAAAATGAGTACAAAACATTAATTCCAGTACAGATAATAGGAGTATGGTTTTAGATTAATTATTTAAACAAGGAGGGAAACTACTAAAGGATCCAAACAAACAACTTACCGAATTATCTGTTCTACAAAATGCAAATATAATTCCCAAGTTGAATCAGCTAATACAATTCGCTATTAACTTTTAAATATAATACTCCATCCGTCCTAAAATACATGGCCTTTTAGCATTTTGCACAAGTTTTAATAAAACACTTTACTTTTAAAAAAACATCATCATTGCACTAACTTTTTCATAAATTTTATTATTTTTTAACACCCACTACACATTTTAACCAATCAAATTATTTTAAAAAGTCAACAACACACAAACCAATACAAATCATTACAACTTCCTACCTAGAAAACATAAAAGCCCATCTATTGTTGGACAAAATTTTACCTCTAAAAGCCCATGTATTGTTGGACGGAGAGAGTAGTAGAATTCCAATTAGCTTAAGTAATCATCTAACTGCCAAAAAAAGCCTTAATAAAAGATTGATAATTGACTAAGTAAAAGATAGTGGCCCTCACAAACTCTGTTCTCGTAATGAAAAGGCAGTGAAGCCTTACATGTGAAACCCTTTAACCCCGCTCCCCTCTATGGACAAGTGTGTTGTAACTATGAAACTAATAATCATTCTCTTTAAGCACATGCACAAAAGTAGCTAGAGAAGAAGTTAAACTATTAATAAAATTTGTTACTAATCTAGGCATGAAAGAAAGCTCATTCAAAGCTAGAGGAACCTACCTCCATAATCATAACTAGATTTTATATATACAAAAATTGTATTTAAAGGGACTCGAAGCACCACGCAAAAATTGCTACTCCCTCCGTTAATTAAAACTTGACATTTTACTATTCACACACGCTTTTTGAGGTGTTAAAAACTATATAAAATATTAATTTTTTTTCTTCATAATTTCATACTTATTACTATTAAGTATGAATTTATAAAAACAAATGTAATTGTATCGGGGAAAAAAATGTAAAAAAAAGCTAATATTTTATATAGTTTTTATCATTCTAAAAAAGTGTGCATGAATAGTAAACGACATGTTTTAATTAATAGAGGGAGTATAATATACTCCTCTTCTTTTTTTATTATTATACTCCTCTTTTTTTTATTTGTAACCACTACTTCTAGTCTATTACTAAAGCTTCCCCTTCTTATTTGACATTGTAAATTAAGTCTTAGACAAAAAAAGGAAAAGAAAAGCCTAAAACAGCAAATTTTGAGACTACTTTGAATGCCTAAAACGACATAAATTTTTATACTTAGTGGGTAAAATAATAATCTGATTGATGCAGAAAATGATATTTTACATACTCCAGCAGATATCTCATCACCTATTTCGCCAATTCAAATATTTTGTTGCAAAATTTTAGCATATCAGGCAAGCAAGCATTCATTTGGATAAAGTTAAGGAAAACATGCAACGTCGTATATATATAAAGGTAGACAACCTCCATCAAAAACTTCAATTCTGAAGAAGCTGCAAGAGATGATCTATACTCAACCTACAAAATGCAACAAACGAGTAAGAATCTGCAAAATAAAGCAACAAGTGAAAATGTGTGACAACTTAGTTGCTAACTCTCCTTTGATTAGTATTTAACCATACTACCTTAGCTCCACACTTTCTAGCAATATCATGCAAAGCTCCAACAGGTGTTTCTGACACAGAAATGTTTTGTCCAAGTTCATTTTCAGAATCTCTATAGCTGGAGGAACGTCCTGAATCCGAATCCCAATCCTTGTTGCTGGAGCATGACCGACCAGACTCGTTTTCAAACTCCTTGTTGAAAGAAGAGGTTCGGCCTAGAGAGACATCCTCGCCTGTAAAGAGTGAGTGTAAGGAGAAAACTAAAAGGATCCCCAAAAGTTAAACGAGTCTAAAAAATTAACAAACAAATAGAATCACTATGAATAATTTGTGAGAGAAGACAAGTATACAACCGAACCAGTAAAAAAAATCCGAGAATAAGGAAAAAAATATTATCTCATCTCAGAAAGATATAAAAGAGCTCAACAAACCAATTTTGTTTTCATAACCAAAAAAAAATTGATGTACTTATGGATTCTAAATTAGCTAGGTACAAATAATAATCCTTCCAAAAGAAATTAGAAATATGATTAAAGACTGAGCCATGTTGCACATTTATTTTCCATCATTATCAGCTGAAATACTTCTACCAAGGGCAGAATCCCCTAAACACGGTTTTACAGCAATAACAAAGTTATTATGAATGATAAATGATATAATTTAGCTCAACCAGAGGGGTATTACTCATGCATAGATGCCACTAAAAACAGCGTTAAGATCTATGCAGAAAATGGTTGGTGCTCTATACAACTCACTACAGGAACAAATCAACAATGGCTGGTGCTTCCATTATGGTGTGAAGGATTACCTTGAAAGGATTTAAATGAACGGAAACTGTCATCCCTGCGAGAACCCTGCAGAAGGGAGGTCTAAGATTATTAGTATCACTATGCATGCTTATAAGCAAAGCTATCGAGATCAACTGCTCACATACTGAGTGGAAAGATAAAATAGGGAAGGTGACCTAACCTCTCTTGGAAATCTTTGCTTTTGTGCATAAGGCCGTTCAGATTGAACAAAATTGTCCATCTTTTTTGAAAATGGAGGTGGAAGAGGGCGTTGCTTATCAACATGCAATCCATCAGAAGAATATTCTTTTGCAACTGCCCGACAAGGTTGTCCTGAGTTCATCTGGTCTTCCAACCAGCCTCGACGTGACTGCACTCGTGGATCAGGAGGCGGAGGTGGAGGTGGAGAAGAAGATGTGACAGGAATTGGAACTTGCCCTGGGGCAGGAATTGATGCTTGGACAGATCTTCCAGGAAATTGAGGCTCACTTGGTGCATTATCTCTCGTGTCTTGTCCATGCTGCAATATGAGAAGCCTCCTCCTTGTATCTGGATCTAGCTCCGACTCCGGTACTTCACCCTCTTCTCTGGCAGGAGAAGCATGTAAGGTTGAGTCTGCATTTCCAATATGACCCAATGGCCTTGCTAAAGGAGCTGCTTGTGGTAGTCGATTAGGTGGAAAAGGCACAACTGACACTTGTGGTAGCTGATTAGGTGGAACAGGCTGAGGAACTGGCATCGCAGTACTCGCAGCAGTAAAGTGCAGAGAAGCAGCAGCCCTTGGGTCAGGATTTGCAGATAACGAAGCAACTGTTAAGGGAACTTTGGAAGATGATATTGCTTCCTGCAAGGAAAATGAAGAATGTGTCTCTAATAGCATACAGCAATATATAAATCCAAGCTAGAAATGAAGACAATGACTGCAAAAACTTAACCACGTATATTACAAACTCCTGATGGGGACATAATCAAGTACAAAAGTATAATTTCATCTTTCTTCTGCTTAAGGTAGATAATCATGCTCCACCGTCTAGACTCCAGGCCCCACCCACACCCCCCAGAGACCCAAAACGATTCTAGGAAAAGAAAGACAGAGTTACCTTCATCCTCCGTTCAACCTCAGCATCTGCCATTCCATCAAAACCAGTTGGCTCTCTGCTATCATTTGCCGCAAATGTATCATCCTGCAAGCAAGAATAAAGAATACACAAGTGTGATCACAGGCATCAGCCTCAAATGGAAATTATTTTGACATTCACAAACCAGAGGGAAAAAGGTTTTGAATGCAATCCTACAAATCTGACCGGAAAAGCCGAAAAATAAGGCAAAGGATGAATAGTAGGGAACTAGAATACCTCTGGAACCAGGTAATTGCTCACATCAGGGTGTAATGGGATATCTTTAAGATCATCTTCATATAAAACTTTAGATATCAGCTGTAGGAGCTCATCATCAAATTCTCTGGAACAAATTGTATAAAGTCGTGTCATATTTGAAGAATGTTGATACCAATCAAAAGTAATTGGCCAGAGAACATCAAGCACAGATTACCCGGAAAAAAAAAAAAAAAGGACATCAAGCACAAATATATATCTGTCGCCAGAATATCAAAAGTCTAAACAGTAATGCTTACTTGAAGAAACCACCTCTAACATTGCAAGCAACATTTCTAGCTACACATAGGACTGGAATGGCACTGTTTGCCTACAACATAACATAGTGAGACGAAAGTTGAAGACACTGAAAGAAGAACAAGGGGATTATGTCTTAATAAATAAATCAAAACATATGCTCTAGATACCTCAGCTTGAGGAGCATAATAAGGAGCAAATGCAGGGACAACATGCACTCGCGGTTGGTCCCTCTCATCCCACACTTTCAAGCGGTCATCAATAACTAGTGCCATTTTAGGATGACAACTTCTTTTATGAAAAACATTAAACAAGGACTTCTTCAATCCTGTTAAACACATAGAATAATAAGGTATAATTAAATTACAGATGAAATCTCACACATACAAGGGATGATTACACAGAAGAGCATATTATTAACAGTTGTTCGTCGGAACTAGAAAGAGAATTGACGAAAATATCTTTGATTATGATCACTGAGAATAAATACAGAAATGTCTTTTAAACTTACCATTCTTGACACAGACAATTCGATCCAAAAGTTCATTTGTGCTTATCAAATTGGAGTCTGGATCAAGAAGTCTCCACATTTCCAACGCATAATCTCTTTCAGCCATCGTGCACACATAAACCTCAAAACGCTTGCGGCCTCTGGCAGTTAAATAGCTACGCAGTTCCTCCCATGCAGGTCTCAACCTCACAAGAACACTTGTATCACGAATCTAAACACATAAAAGCATTTCCAATTCAACAAGTAAACAAAATTATTTTAAGAAACACATTAGCTGATACAAGTGCTATTCAAGTACAGCAGTGACCAATTACTTGTAATTGGATGAGTCCCACAATAAGAGACCGTCTTATTTTTTTATGCAAGAACACGATTATAAGCAAAAAAGAAACAACATGCACTTGTTTGCTATAACTTTGAGAGCTGAAAATGATTCAGATATGTCCTGGTTGGCTCGAAAAGTCACGATCAACAAATGTCACATATTCACCTTCCTATAGCACCCTTATATGCAACTTAACAAATAGAACGTTAAAAGCTGAAACACCATGCACTTGCCTAACAAACTGTCAGAACAAGGAGGTCCTTACCATTGGATTTATTCGAGTAAGGACTATGTTTTTGTCATGCAATCGTATCAATGGCCGAAGCATTGGTTGATGGCTATCAGAGAGAGCTGGGACAAACTCATTTTGAACTTTAATCACTTCTCCATTTTCGATAACCTGATCACTTTCTATATATTGCTTTAGAATAGCTTTGTCATCTTGATAACGCTTCATCTCAGCCACCATCCCAGCTATGCGTTGTTGATCTGTTTCATTGCTTACTTTCCTTTGTAGGCTATCAATCCTATCCTCAAAAGACCGCATAGTATTAGCAACTACAAGTGTCTCATCAAGATCAAATACAATGCCAAGACATCTGAGGTTCAGCAACACAAGACATGAATTATATAATCCTGAGATAGCAATGAAACCCCAGAAACATATTCTCCCATCATTCCTTCTCGAATGCATAGCTACCAAATGCAGCTCCTCCTCTCCAAGCATCACAACTGCAGTCTGTTTAAACATGCCAGATATAGATGAGAAGTCAAATCAGACAACAATCATCTGAAATAACAAGTTAACCATATAATATAAAACATACTCTACAAAAAACAACCAAACTATACCAAAACATCTACTCGACAAGTGTAAAACAGACACACAAATAGCAGCTCAAATATACTGTTATACATACATAAAATAGACACATAGTTGGGTCAAAATCCAGATGTACTCTTATACATGAAATAGACACATAAATAGCAGCTCAACATCAATATGACTCAAAATATCAACAAAATGGAGATCTTATTGAAATCATTTTTATCAATCAGTTCAATACAAATGAGGTTTCTTGAATAAAGCGTCACTAGCCAATCTAAGCACTCGTTAGAACCAATCATTATCTCAAGCCATCAGAGAAGTTTCACCAGTATCACAATTCACTTTCTTCTTTTTGACTTCACAGTCAACCCAAAGTTGACCAGTTCAGACAATGACATGAATTTAGGCTAGACAAGAAATTGTCAAACTCCTACCAACTTTCTTCCTGTACTAATTTACTTGTAATCAGTAATGTCACCAGTAAACAAAATGAAATAATCTTCTTAGCTTTAAACACACACAACCGCTAAGGGCTTCACCAGTCAAAATCAAGTATTTTGAATCAATTTGGAACAAAAAGAAGGATTCAGCTTCTTCGAATCCAACCGAGAAGCAGACATTTCATCCCAGTTAGAGTAGACTTCAGGTCTCTAGTGTTCCAAATTCAATCACTAGTCCTGCGCAGTCCTGAAAAGTCTTAAGAATATTCAAATAGCCAATCAGTTTGTGTTTGATTTGTTCGTCAAACTGTGAACACATAAGATTTCCAGTCTTTTACTTTTTTTTTAGCTTGATGGTGGTGGTGGTGGTGGTGTTACCTTGTTCTCTCTCAGACAGGTTGAGTGCAGAACACCAAGCGGCGTAGTTTTGGCGAGGTCGTAGTCGTTGGACTCCATTTTCAAGCAAGGATCTGCGGTTGAAATGGTGTAGAGCACAGCAAGTGGCGGGCACCGTTCACTGGACTGCGAGAAATCCGTCACCCGGATCCGTTTTTCCCTCATCAGATGATCCAAAACAACAGCTGCTTGGCTGCCATTCAGGTCCGGATTCGAGTCCAAGTTCTTGTTCTGTTGATGCTGAGGATAAATCTGCACATCTCCGAGCAGATTACCCCCCTGATAAACAACCGTCCTGATCATAATTGGTGGTCTTTTGGGTTCGTTTTGGTTCCTTTTTTCTCAATTTCGGGAAAGAAAAAATTGAAAGGGGGAGAAAATCTTGTTAACTCGAGTTCCTGTTCTGGTCAAATCCTCCTCGGGTGGACAAATCTCATCTTTCCAGATCTGAATCCTCCGAAACCCTAACCCTAATCCCTCACTCTCTCAAATCATCGGAAGAAAATTATTGGTGAGCTTAAAATGTACGGTCGCCGGAGAAAGGAGGAGTTGAGGAAGTGATCGGAGAATGAGATCCGGCGACGTTGCCGACGACGCTTTCTTCGGTCTCTGAAGAGGGGTGAAGAGCCCACAGAGACGGCCACGTTTTATTCCGAATCCGAACCCTACCCGGTTTTCGGTATCCGTGACGGGTCGGGTCGGATCTGCCAGATAAGAACAAGTGGATGGCATGTGCTGATGTGCACGCTGACATACGAGTACGACGGTTGCGCTTAGGGAACAAAAATGAACCGTTGAGTTGACCGTCATAAACACAGAGAGTGGGAGTGGGAGGATTATGTTCATGTACTTGAGATCGAGTAAAAAAAGAAAAAATGAAGTGCATGTACTTAGCCCCGTTTTGTATCCATATACTGATATCAGATACGGAGTATAAGATATGGGTATTAGATATCGATATTAAAGATGTGGGTATTAGTTGAGCCGGACTTGAGATTTATAATGCTCAAGCCAAATTATAAATGTTGGGCCCTCTACTATGGTATAAAAAAAAATTGTTGATTGATCAAATATGCCAAAGATGTGGGTACTAATGTACTAAAAAATTGGGTCGGGTCGTCTCGGGTTCGGGTCCATTCCGGGTCGGGTCATTTCGGGTTACGGGTCGTGAAATGCTCAACCCAGACTCATATTTAACGGGTTCGGGTCGACCCAACGGGTCAAAAGCACTACTCATCCATAATTTTTTAAATGTCATTTACTATTTATACACGTTATTTTAAAATGATAAAACTATGTAAAATATCAATAAAAATTTATTACTTGTTATAATTTCATTCTTTTTAGTTTTTGAAGTATGAAATTATATATAATATATAAATGGATATTTTATATATTTATTATCATCCTTAAAACCATACATGAATAGTAAACAACATTTAAAAGTAAACAGATGGAGTATTTTTAATGACTATTTACATAGTTCCTAAATCTAAAATTGTTATATTATCCTAATAATAGTTATATTATTGAAAAAAATAATAATTAATGTAGCTACCATAGTAATATGTAATTTTATATACATAATAAATTGCAAGGTTAAATTATAAAGTAAAGTTGATGATGAAAATATAATATTCAATCCTAATTATTATTATTAATAAATTCAATATTAGGTCAAATTGTAATTTATTTATGCTTTTATTATCTTAACGCTTGACCCAACGGGTGACCCACGGGTCGACCCAACCCGACCCAGAAATTTGCGGGTTGAACGGGTTCGGGTTGCTTCGGGTTTCGGGTTGAAATATTTGCGCCAAAACCCACGTTTTACGGGTCGGGTCGGGTCACGTTTTGACAGGTCTAACTCTATTGTATAAGAAACTAAATTATCACAGTTTTAAAATCCAAACACACAAGTTACCAGACACAGATTCAGGATTATAATTTTGGATTGCCTTGATTTGCATATAATTTTTATTTTACCAGACACAGATTCAGATCTGGTTACCAGACACAGATTCAGGATTATAATTTTGGGTCTCGCCTCAGGTCTGGCCCTCTGGGTATTAGATATCCATATGGAAGATATGGATATTAGATATCAATATCGAAGATATGAGTATCAAATCCGATATCTCATACTGTATTTAATATCCCCGTTTGGTATGAGAGGATATCAACCTAAACTTAATTCCCCTTTCTCCCTTCCCGTTCCTCAAGCCACATCACACAAAGCGACTCAATCACCGACAAACGATGCCTAAAATCCTCACTTCAAAAATCTAGTAGCCATCGTCGTATATTTCAACTGGAGAACTTCAACAAGGAGAACCAATGTGCACCAATAAGAAGGAAGAGAAGCAACATTTCATCCCCTTGGCAAACAAAAAGCTCCCCATCCTATATTTGAAGTGCAGCAAAGTAAACCAAGAAGAAGAATCGCGAAATTTCAACCCGAAATCAGAGAAGTTAACCGGCCGCCGAAACCCAAATGAAGAATCAACCCCTACAAACCAGATCTGGACAATCGACCTAACGAACCGTCGCCAAAAACCGAGCACCGAGCCAAGCCAAGAAAGGAGAAACGCACAGACCGACCAAGAGACCTCTTTGCCCTCGTTGATGGACTTGCAAGCGAAATCGACATCGAGGTTGAAGATCCCCTCTATGGATTGTGAAGAATACAGAACAAATAAGAGGGAAGGAGGAGCAGAAGAATACAAAACAAAGAAGAGGGAAGGAGAAGTGGTTAATAGCCTGATAGAAAACCCATATCCCAATTTTTTTTTGGGTATATGGAAGTGGTAATATTTACAAAGGGATTGGTATATGGGTATATGGGGGCATATCAATTTGATATCCATATAACCCACATACAATGGCGGATCCAGGATTTATGCTTGAGGGGGGCTGAAAATTACAAAGGGTGATAATAAATTCTTGATGCGAGGAGAATGTTATAAAATACAAAGGGTCTGGTTGGATTCCAATCTATTGATATTTATAAACACTTCCTTTTAGTTATAATTTAATTAATTTTTAAACTCTGTTTGGATAACCACGGATGGGAAATCGTTTATATTAAAAGCATTTATTTAGATTATTCCCCAATCCGCATCCCTTTTCACAACAGGTCGGCAATGGGGGATCTTGGCGTAGCAAGCGCCCGAGCTTAAGTCGTCACAATATTGGAAGAGCTCCGTGATGGTACTGGCTCCGGTGCCCGGCAGAGGCCTTGTAGAACTTGGATTTGGCTGATTACTATATGAGCAATTTGTATAGGGACAAAATTAATTGAGCGTAGACGTCGGATGGATCTGAGAGGGTTTCCTTCGAGTATCCCCTGTTGACTATTAGTGTAGACGGAAGTTGAATTGGCTGAGATGGTGGTGGTGGTGGGGGTGGGGGTTAGGATCGATGAGCTCATGAGCAAGAGGATGAAGATGAGGAGCTCCACCCTCCAAGTGTAGCACCTGCGCTGTCATCGAAGTTGAGTCGTCATCCTTGTCACCTCGTTCTATTTTCGTATTCATGAAATCTCATTGTCTCTCTCCCGGATCTAGAACTTTTGAGCCTTTCTTCATCACTTGGGGACTCAAATGATTCATGAGATATGTTAAGTAATTATGTTTTTTTTTTCTTATCCAAACACGAATTGTATTTCAACAAGAAACTATTGATTATCATTATAATTAACTTTTACAAATAATACATGTATTATGTTTATAAACATAATACATCGGGAATCCAAACAGACCCAAATATGTTCAATACTAAAAACAACTTTAATACCGTACTAAACATAAGTTCAATACTACAAACAAATTCTCCGCAGTGTCGAATCATTAATAGTAACCCATTGCTGAACTCTTTTTTGGCTCCTTCTATCTCTAGAAACATTTTGTTGAACCGCAATCACATCGATATTCTGAGATGGATTAGAAATTTTGTTGGTTGAAGGAGATAAGCATCCAACACTTTGAACACGTGATTTGGATCGAACACGTGATTTGGATCAAATAACAAACATCTTCATATTTTATACTCCTATAAAAAAAAATCAACGTACCACAATTTTAAATCACAAACCACAAATTCATTTCTCACAACCATAATTCCAAACCACAAACAAAAAATTCACAAATTTATTTCTCACCACGACCACAATTTCAAATCATAAACCACACATTTATTTCTCATGTATAAATCACAATCCCTAATCATTCTAATACAATGATTCTCATCTCAATCAATTTAACTTAACAATCAAATTAAAAGGAAATTGAACTAAAAAATAATCAAATTAAAAGGAAGAGGAAGAAAACTAACCGGTCAGATCAAAGGAGTGAAGAAGAACAATGAATAGTTGAACACGGTTGAGTGCCGAGGGATTGTGGGAGACACTGTGTGGGACTACGTGAGAGAGCAGACTTCCGAGAGGCTGGGTGCGGTGGTGACCGTGCGCCGGAGGTAGAGGGGTCGAGGACTTGGGCGGCTAGGGTTAGCTTTCGCTCTTTGTGTCTGAAAGGGAAACAGTGAAACGTTATGTTTGTGTTTAAAAAAAAGGCCTTTTGATGTTTTTTAAAATAAAAAAGGTGGAAGGTAACGGGGATCGAACCTGGGCTTATACTCCAATAGATTTACCTTCCCTTCACGCGTCTTTACCACTGGGCCAAGTAGTCATTGTGTATCTCACCTACTTTACTTATATATATTACAAATATAACAGATATAAAGAAATATATATACACCCCTTTTCAGGATAGGGGGGCTTTAGCCCCCCGAGCCCCCCCCCCCCCCCAGATCTGCCACTGCCCACATACCAAACAAGGATATGGATATGGATGATATCCATACCCATATCTTGATATGGGTACCAAACAAGGGCTTAATCCATTTTTCTCCATGTTACATTGACATAAAATATCATTTTTAATCATTTATTTTTTGTCTTATTATTCAAAATTATAAATTTATTTCTTTAAAAAAGAGGAAATGAATTCGGCATCCCGAACGGTCATGACATGTCGAGAGGCCGAAAATATTGGCAAAGGTAAAACATCATAGATATAGTGAGACATAAGAAAAGCAACAAAGAGGAAAATATCAAAAAACAATGGCGATAAGATGGCACTGCTATAGACGAGTGATGGACGACCAACAACAATGTGAGACTTATCTTCTTACAACTGGTAGAGGCAACGTACAGGATCTCTTGGCCCTCTTAGGAACAAAAGTGGAGATCTCATATTTGAATATAAACTCGATCTCATCAAGCCGACATATCTCGATCACGTCCACGACCTCTCGTATGTCGGCAAAAGACAAGTACCTAGCTAAAGAAGGAAGACAAACTACACTAAAATCAACCATCAAAACCCAATAAACCAATGATAAATTCTACTTTGTAAATTCAATTCTTGTCCTTGAATCACAAGGATGCAATTGGTGCATAAATTCAGTTGTTACTAACATGATTGAATTTAGCTTACAAATAATCTTTATTAGTTAGACAAATTAAGTTTATTGTATATAAAATTCGGTTTTTCTATCTCGTGCCATTGAGGCATAGGATAAGAACCCTAATTTGGAAATATTTTTCAAATTTTAATTAGTACTTAGCTTTTGTTTTAATTAGATTTATATGGTTCCTTTTTTTTGTGTAGAAAATCTTTCTCGATTTAGATTCTTATCCTAATCGAATATATATAAAATTAAGGCTCAATCGAATATAATAATAACAATCTATGTTTATATATATATATCTATATCTATATCAACCTCTTATACTTATAAAACTAGAAGCAACCTCTTTGTAAAAGAATGAGTCACGTGTCTTTCTTTGGGCAAAATTAAAAACAAAAAATTTTAACCCTCTCTCCCTAGAAGGCTGCAACTGCTCCCAAATTCATGATGAAGAAGAACAACGCTAATCTCCCTCTTCACCTCAACTTCTCCCCCTCTGAGTTCTACAAAACCTAATCCTCGAAGAATTCATCGTATTCTTTCGATTCCCACCACCTTAAAAGTCAGATTTGGCCCCTCTTAAACTAATTGATTTCTTTCGTCTCCATGTTGAGCACCATTGATGCTACCGGTTTGTCTTCCGATTGATTCGCTTCTACTCCGATTGAGTGCATTCAGTCTAGATCCATCTAACGACGCACCTATCGACCACAACCGCGTGCATCGTTTTTTCCCAGAGATGATGTTTTCTAGCATCGGATACCAAGTGCTGTCCATTCTCGAGAGAGTAGGGTTTTTATGTCCCTAAATTAGCGCACGTTGAGGCTCCATTTCGTCAATTTTGCTGGTTTGATTTGATATCTTGCTTGAATTGATTACTGATTTACCTACTATCCCTCTCTCTTGCTCTTGATTTTTTCTCTGCCCTCTATTTTCATGTTCAGGGGTCCATTCTTCCTCCCACTTCTATGAAAGCTCTTCGATTAGCCTTTATTTTTTCGCTTATTTTAGGTAATTAATTGGTTAGTCTTTCACTGAACATCAATGCTGGTGGGGAGAACAAGGGGTAGACGACTAACGCCGGTGCCGATAGTGAAATGGATGACGATATTGAAGACGTTGCAGAAAAGGTCGAGAGTTAGCGGGATGCCCCTCAATCTTCCAAGGTACGATATTCGATTCCTTTTCTTTGTCAGTATTTCACTCATAGCTTTCAATTTTCTTAGCACGTGTATTGGCTTTGAATTGTTCTGTTGTAATCAATTAGTTTTTCGGGCTATGATGGCTATTATTATGCAAGTTTAGGATTGAGAGATTTTGAATTAAGTTACATTGATAGGTTGAGTTTAAGAGATACAGTGATAGTAAGAGAATACCCTATTTGCATGTGTATTGAATTTGAATTGTTCTGTTGGTATGTGTTTTGAATTGTTGTTATGCCATCGGTTCATGATTGTGTGGCAACTATGCCTAAGACAGAAGCTTGCATCTCAGTAAAGAAGCCAGGTTGTATTTTGAGGACAAACCACACTTGTCTTGAACTTGGTCTACATGGTTTGGATTATTGTTTTAAAATCTTCCTTACGACCAAAATTAGCTGGGAATATAAACTTAAAGGTTATCACTCATCACATTTGGCCTTTTCATAGGGTTCTCAAAGGTGAGCTTATTTTCCAACAGGCAATAATCAGCTGCACATCTGGGTTAGGGGAGTACTGTAGGGTCAAGGAAATATTATAGAACATAAATTGTGTGATCTTTTTTCGGGACTAATGTTTCTTCATGCCATTGACGAATTGTTTATTTTAACAAATAGTAACTATAGGAGACATGAACGTTTCATCTCAATATCTCATAGTTCAGTGGATGAACTTAGATTTCATTTATATCCTGGAATATCTCATAGAATATTATGTGCTTAATTTATTCAGTTTATATGGTGGAATGCTTGCCTAGTAGTTGCTTTGAGTTACCTCTCATGAGCCTGTGCTGAATTGATGGATAGTTAATAACTACTCCGTATCACATATGATCAATAATTTATACTACTGTTGAAAACCACATATTTAAAAGATTAGCTTTTAAAGTGACAAGTTATTTGTATATGAATTAGAATAAATTTGTAAGTTGTATATGAAAAGCTCATATATATCCATGTGTGATTTTATCTAGACATTTCCCGTATCTGTGTTTGACCTCATATAAAAGTTTGCCTAAGTAATGTGATATGATCTTCTGATTCACATACCAATGAGTTTATGAGTGATTGTATCACACTGAATTCCTACCTTGCCTCTACATAATTGAAAGAGAAACATGAACAAAAGAAAGAAATCATGAAAAAGAAGTTACCCCTCCTGTTTTGGATTTTCGGGTAGTGATTAGTAAGTGAGAAGTGGCCATTTATTAGCAGATTTTCTATCCTATGTCATTGGGGCATAGGATTAGAAGCCCAATTAGGAATGATTTCCCTTAGTTTAATAATTTCAGCATTGTTTAAAATTAGTTTTTAGAGTCGATGCTTTATTTGGTAGGAAATCTTTCCCAATTAGTTTTCTTATCCTATGCCCATAGAAAAACCGATTTATTAGAGGCTCAACTTTGGCATTTGAATCACACAACAGACAATATAGTGAAGGACAATTTTTTGTTGGAGGTTTGGATGCAAATTCGTTTTTGCATCTATTATTGCAAGGTGGAATTCATCACAAAGGTACCTCCTTTACAAAGGCCACTTTCAAAAAAAAAATCAAGAAAAAATGGGCAAATAAGTAAATTGTTATGAAACCATGAATGATGGATGTTTCACATCTCCACCCTTTTACCTCTCTTAACTCCCACATGGTGGAAAACCAAATAGCCACATTTATGTCCTACTTATCTATTGTAGTTCCTTGCCTATATAAGGTCTTGTAACCTTACTTGGAAGACACAAGCAATTGAGAAGATCTCTCTCTTTTCTCTTCTTCCCCTCTACTCTATTATTCTGACACATATGATAACACATTATCAGTACGATAGTTTCTGAAAGCTAAAAACCCTAAAAAAAATTTATCATATTTGCCACCATTCTTGTCAAGCCACCGTTTGGCTCACGACCAGGGATGGAGAACCTCGCCGTCGCCGATCGGAACTGCAGAGCTCCATCTCCCGTTCATCCCGTCGAGCAGAGGCGGAGGCGGAGTCCTCTTTCTCTGATTGAATTGCCGGCCCTCCTTAGCAGAGGCGAAGTCCTCCTTCCCTGATTGAATCGCCGACCACAATCTCCCGGGTTGCAAGCCGGCAGCGTGAAAGCGTCGGAGGCGGTGAAAGTTTTGTGTCGTTGCCACCAACGAATTGCTTATACAGAGACAATTGGATTGTATCTTCCCGATTCAAAATCTCACCCAAAGATGAGTCTCTTGTTCCTTTCATTTGAAGTTTTTCAATCTACCGCTGTTGGTTTTGGTTTGTTTAAGCTCAATCAATTGAGCGATAAGAATTCACCAAACCTTTTGATTGTCTGCCACCGACAGCGGGCAACCGAAGGCTCAATTGCCCAGCGGCGTTGATCTGCGATACCGACGAAGAAGAAGTCGCCGCCGACGATCTGATGGCGACGATGAGGGGAAGGAGACGACTGATAGTGGAAGCGTTGCATCGGTTTGGGAGTCGACCTGCCCAGTACTGGGATTGGAGGACACACCAGCGCCGCATCCACCACCTACGAAATCGGATTCGGATCGGGGTTGTGAGTTTTTACCGATCGATCCAAACGTTGATTAGTATTAGAGACGGCGCTGAGTAAAGCCGATGAAGAAGAAAGGTTTAATTGCAGGTTTTAATTAATTACGAAATGGGCTCGGTATTTCTTAAAATTACAAATTTGGCACATACTTGTTATATAATTACAGAATGTGGCTTAAAATTTTCAGGGCTGCATATTTTGCCATGTGAAGTACAAACATATCCCCGAAGATGATGTGTATTATATCAACCCCGAAGTGGTGATATTATACAAACTATATCACCCCCGAAGTGGTGAGTAATGTCCCCTGAAGCGGATAAATCAAATTTAATATAATATCCTCTTAAGCGGATAAATTAAACTAATTTCAATTCCTGAAGTGATTGAATCAATTATATTATCCCTGAAGCGATTAGATCAATTGGTCGTATCCCCTGAAGTTGATATTATTTTTATTATATCCCTGAAGTGATAAACGATCGAATTTCATCCCTGTAGTGATGAATTATGAATTATCTCCTGAAGCAGATAAAATTGTTAAATTTATATATCATCTCCCGAAAGATGAACGAGCGCATCTCCCGAAGTAGATGAATGATAAATTGATCTCATCCCCGAAGCGATGAAACAATAAATCTCATCCCTGCAGAGATGATCAAGCTGATAAATTTCATCCCTGTAGTGATGAAATTATATTTATTTATTTTATATGTATGTTATTTAATTTAATTTATTTAAATTATATTTGTTTAATCCTCATCTCCCGAAGTAGATGAACGGACCATCTCCTGAAGTAGATGTGAACGATTGAAAATCATCCCTGTAGTGATGAATTTTTTCATTTCAATTTGTATTTTTTTGTCTGCAGAAGTAGACAAACATTATCTCCCGAAGTAGATATAAATTGTTAAATTTGCATATCATCCCAAAAGTGGTAGTTTATCTCTTGAAGTAGATAAAGTAAACACAATTTATGCATCTCTTGAAGAAGATGAAATTCTTATTTATCTCCTGAAAAAGATAAAATATTTTAGCTTATATATCATGATGAAATTTATCTCATGTAGTAGATGATTTCGATCTCCAACAGTCTCCACAAGTAGACGAACATGTATATTTGCATATGTTCATTTTCTTGCATATGTTCATTATCTCTTGAAATATATAAAGGCATCCCCTAAAGTGGATGAACACATAATCATAAATCGTTCCTGTAGTAACGACAATCATCTCCCGAAGAGTTGTATATGAAAAGGAAAATTCATAAAATGTATCTTTCTCTCATCAACATAAATTTGTCTCTGAAGTGACAATATTCATTTCCTGAAGTAAATGAATGATAAGAGATACATTGTATAACCTTCTAAAGATTATTTAAAAATCATACCCAGAAGTGTATGAGTTTTATTTTAAAGTTACACAAATAATCCATGAAGCGATGTGTAAATAAAGATAGATATAACCCTTGAACTGGTTGTATATAAGTTGTCTTCTCCCTGAAGTGAGTAATTAATCGATCATACCGTTTCTTGAAGAATATGGTCAATGTTGGTATGACAAGTTACTATATTTTTTAATGCAACTTATCATCTTTTGGAGTATATGATCGAATTATACATAATAGAGACTAATTGTCACGCGAAGTTGACAAATGAATCATCCTATGATTAAAATCATTTCTTGAAGGAAATGATAAAATGAAAAGTTTCTCCATAACCCTACCTGAAGTGGACAAATAAAAATTTCTTTTATTTATTTATTTGTTCTTTATTCATTGCTTTATATTGAGTAAAGTTATTATGATTTTAATTATTGTAATTCAAAGCTCAAAGTAATTCCCGAAGAAACAACTTATCATGAGTGTCTAGTACGAATTTTTGTTTGACAAATGAACATTTGGGAGAAAGGTTTACCACAATCCCGTAGATTGTGAAGTTTTTCAACACCAACCTAAGAGCCTGAAGACTCTACTGGTTGATCTTTATTAAAATCCAGAAGAGTGAATGATTCTTATAAACTCTAGAAGATTATATGATTCTTATAAACTCCAGAAGAGTATATGAGCCTAATCTTATCATTTGTACTCTTGAAGAAGTACATGGAATATGGGTTATTCAGAATTATTTTTTCATGGTCATAGCAACCACAAAGCATGATCTAGTGAACAAGGCCACTTCCTGGCAACCCTCTAAGCATGGCCTAAAGCATGCCCCTCCAGTAGAGGATGTTAAAGAGGTTATGGTTGAGCGCACAACCAAAGTCATTGTCGTGGTTTATAACTAGCTTATTGTTTGTGGATTAATTCTAAATGTCCTGAAGAACATTATAAATGACTCATACATGAAGTATGACATCAACGAAAGTTCTGACAATACACATCCAGTGGCATCTAAATTAAATAAATGGATCACCATATACAAAGTTCAATGGTTGAATATTATGGTTTTATAAGTGTTGGACAATTTTGAAAACTTGAAGTTTTCTCAAACAATCTTGAATGGAAAAACCAAGATGAATACCATATAGCTCCAGAAGAGTATTGATCTTGTTACCTTAAGTAACAATGGCACATATGTATGAATTGACATGGTATCGAACACCAATATCTCATATGACTAGCTAGAAGCAAGTCTTGCAGAAATGAGAATATGGTTGATTTGACACTCATTTATCCCATTGAAACTTAACACTAACCAGAAGTTAGTTGATGATAAAATATTTTTCCTTTGTGGCATCCGGTCACTCATGTGAATCGATGATGTGCGGGATCATTGAAATTCATATAGACACCCACTAAGAGGGACCAGAAAATCCTAGGACCTAAAGATCCTCAATAAGGGTGACCGAACATATATAGTCTATCATCTTGGCAAAATCAACGATAAGACCATCTATATTGAGAGTAAATTAAAAGTCTTTAACGTCTCTTGATTGGATACAATGAGACACCTATGGAACACTACTATATATACGACCAGTGTAATTCCAATATTATAGATGCCTCGACAGTTGGTCATATGAAAGAAATAGGTAGAGAATGTTATCACGACGACCCAGAAGAGTCGTTAGTCAAATGGGCTCATGCAAGCTAGTTTGCATTTCGAATTTGACACAATAACATCTCTCTAATTATCTTCATAAGAAAGCATGCCATTCAAAGGTATTGAATGAGCAACACATGTTCCGAGACATACCTCCTCCAAATGAACTACAATGAGACCACAAAGAAGTTGGATGATACATGGGGTTTGAGTCCCTATTGATATCAAATACCTAGAGCTTTATAATGGTGGTAAAATGCTTGGTATTTAGGGGAGAGGAAATGAGACTAAATATTAAGAAAGAGATTGCACGGAAGCAACTTCTCTATCATTTCATATTCGCGGATAAATACAAGTGAACCTGAAGTTCAATAAATGAAATGATTATAAGATTTAGCAAATACGCCATTGAAAGCATTTACTAAAGGCCAAGAAAGTGATAAAGTCACATATACTAGCTCATTTGGAAGTTCCAGAAGTAACTCCAACTCAATAAATATCAAGTGATTCTCAAGTACACCAGAAGTGTTGGAGATCACTAGGCTCTTTGTATACGATTCCCTAAAAATGGAAAGAGCCTATATATGAGAATATGATGATCATCAAACAAATGGATGTCGACATTGAAATCATAATAAAAGAGCTAGAAAGAAGCAATTCATGCAAAGATGGATTCTTTAAGCATGATGGAATTGGACCCGTAGTTCCAACACCAAAAAGTGCAACATCAATTGGTTTTAAGTGGGTGATTATACAAAATAAAATATAAAGCCAAGTTGATTGCATCAAAACCTATCAAAGGTTATATGGAGAATGTATTCACAAGAAGTGAATATAATTTTGGATCTAAATGTAAATGACGGACGTGCTACTTGCATATACCTATAAATGAAGGGATCGATTGAAAATGCCTGAAGCATTAATGTCAAAGCCCCATTAGAGTACCAAAAGTACATATAATTGTGAAAATGGTGACATTGCATATACCTATAATTGTGAAAATGGTGACATTGCATTAGGTCCCGAAGTATCATACAATGTTGTACTCTTTTCCTTAATCTTGATTTTTATCCCACTGGGTTTTTCCAAGGTAAGGTTTTTAACGAGGCAACTTATGCACCATTTAATACAACGGATCCCCCTAATCAACAATGAAAAGCACACTGGGTCCTGAAGTACCTTATATTTGTGCACTGAAAGTAACTCAATGCCAGTAGATGAAAGTCAAGCATTCGAAATCAATTGTAATGTATGAATACATTTCGGCTTGTACACATCAAAGACAATGTTCAGACTCGACCATGAAGCTCATGAAGTCAGAATTATCAAGAAATTCGATGAGCTTATCGGAATGAGAAAGCTGCAAGAAGAATGTTGAATTCAGGGGGAGAATATACGCACTGCACTCTTTTTCCCTTCGATCAGGTTTTGTCCCACTGGGTTTTCCTGACAAGGTTTTTAACGAGGTAGTATGACCAAAGCGTATCAAACGACATCTATACTCTTTTTCCCTTAGTCCTAGTTTTTGTCCCATTGGGTTTTTCTAGGCGAGGTTTTTAACGAGACAATTTGTAATGTTAGAGGTGTACATCCAAGGGGGAGTGTTATGAAACCATGAATGATGGATGTTTCACCTCTCCACCCTTTTACCTCCCTTAACTCCCACATGGTGGAAAACCAAATAGCCACATTTATGTCCTACTTATCTATTGTAGTTCCTTGCCTATATAAGGTCTTGTAACCTTACTTGGAAGACACAAGCAATTGAAAAGATCTCTCTCTTTTCTCTTCTTCCCCTCTACTCTATTATTCTCACACATATGATAACATAAATACATTTTTTCTTCTATTTTCTCACCCTGTTCAGTATCCTTGCAAACCTCAATTTTTTTTCATATATATCAGATCTCAGGTAACTTATCCCAAACCAAGCATTCAACACAGTTTGTTAATTTGTTTGCTTGCTTTTTTCTTCTTCAGCGCCACCTACACTCAGGTGTAAGGGATGCTCTATGCTGTAATCCTTGCATTAATCATAGATCATGTACCTTCTTTGAACCCATCTCATTGACCAGAACTACTGCTTGCTGAGGCCACCGGAGCTTTGCCTTTGAATCTTTGCAAAATAACTATTGAGTGTCACATATGATCAATAATTTATATTACTTTTGAAAACCACAGATTTGAAAGATTAGTTTTTAAAGTGACAAGTTATTTGTATATGAATTAGAATAAATTTGTAAGTTGTATATGGAAAGCTCATATCCATGTGTGATTTTGTTAAAGTAGACTTGTCAGTTTCCTCAAGCTATTTGTAACCAAATTCTTGTCATTTTTTGAATAAATTTGTAAGTTGTATGAGGAAGGATAGTATTGTGTTGTTCAAACATATGCAATAAATCAATGGATATACGTTCTCACTAATTTTTTCAATGGGAAAGTTTTGACTTTTTCTTGAATTTGTCAATTTTACTGGTATTTCATGGCCATACTAAGAAAATAACTAGGGAAATAATTAAAATAATAACACACTTTATAAAGATTTGTAGAAAATTTCACAACATTGTCATGAAATAAATCACGGTCGTAAAAAAAGGGAAAAAATAATAATTGAATGTGATATAGTGTCATTGGACTCCGATGGAAAAAAATATAGCCTCAAAACAGTTCATAACACACAATATTCATATTGTTAAGTTGACTTATAAAATAGCCATGAGAACAAGTATTAAGTATCGATTGTCTAGATAAAAGAATTCACCATGACAACCAAAGATTTCGAAGAACAACAAGGTGAGGAATATGAGCAAAACAATATGTTAGTTGAAAATCGACGTCCGATATAAAATATACTATTGAAAAAAACTCGAACATGGTTAGGGAAAATGACTAGTAATACTTTAAAACAAAAACATTTTGTTGACGTGTCGTGCTCTCCTTACTTTTAGCATTTTCAACCAATTACAATCAACCCGTTTTAAAATCAAATTTTTATACTAAAATTGAGAGATCATATCTATAATTAGCTTTATTATCCATTATCCATTATCCATTATCCATAATACTTTAAAACAGAAATATTTTGTTGACGTGTCGTGCTCTCCTTACTTTTAGCATTTTTAATCAATTACAATAAACCCGTTTCAAAATCAATTTTTTATATTAAAATTGAGAGATCCTATCTATAATTAGATTTATTACCCATACACAATTTTCCTTTTATATGTAGTATGTATTTTCAATTTGTAGAATATATACGAATTGCCATATAAATTTAAATTTTTAGTTTTATTTTAGGCATAGTATATATTCCAAATTAAAAGTATATATTTGAATTATATAATAAATCAATAAAATTAATACATTGTTGATCATTAGTAAGCTATATCTAACTACTATAGTTTTTTTTACCAACATGGTTGATAATTGTCAAAATTAATACATAGTGCACTTTTTTTTACAGTATGCAAACATTCGGAGCTATTACATAAATTGTAATCGCGCTCCTAGATCATCCTGACGGATGATGGTACAAAGATCCATATTAAAAGGGATTGTAGATCTATCACTAATGATGCCCTTCGTGGCTATATAATCTGCAACTCTGTTTGATTCTCTGAAGATGTGTCTGAATTCAACTGATTCGAAGTCTGCTCGCATGATATTGATTTCTTCTACTTGACACATAACTTCCCATCTGATGCCTTTTCCTTGAGTAAGAGATCTAATTAGCTCTTGATTATCTCCTTCTATCGTAATCTTCCGTAGTCCCATTCTTCGAGCTTGTTGCATGCCTACCTGGACTACTGTCGCTTCCGTTTGAATAATCGTGCCTTGACTTACTTCCTGGTGGAAAATATCAATTACATGGCCCGTAGAATCATGAATGATCCCCCCACCTGGCAGATGTCAGTGGGCTTGATAGAACCATCTACATTAATTTTGTAGATGGTTCCTTGTGGTCTAGTCCACTTAGACATATACCTCTTTTTTCTTTTCCGACCTTTCTTATTTTTGTCACTATTTGCCTGTCTCCAGTCTTGTATTTCTGTTTTGATCCGCCTTATTAGATTCCCAAACGAGTCGGGATTTGTTTTTCTGAAGATTAAATTGCTCCTAGTTTCCCAGATCATTTGCCAAATGACCACTAGATCTTCGAAGTGAAGATTTTTTTGTTTGATTAGGTCCATATTGTCACAAAGAGGACCTTGCATAGAGAGGTTGTTAAAGAATTTACCTGTAGATTGTTCATATTACACTATTAGCTCCTTTGCAAATGAGCATTATGAAAACAGATGAGCAGAGTCTTCATTCTTTGGTCGCAAAGGCAGCAAATGCTAGGTACTCTGTTGACATACCTATTTAGCCTACTAGTTGTGGGGAGGGCGTCAACTTTAATTTTCCAAACAAGATTTATGAGTCGTGGTGGAAGGTTTAGGTTCCAGATCCAGCGGTGATTGTCAGTGTTATGGTTTTGGATATTTGTAATTTTCTTCGCAGATTTAGTAGTAACTTTTCCTGTGGAATCAGGCATCAGGATTAGCTTGTCCGGAGTTTGCCAAGTTGGGATTTTGAGAGCTAGAATGCTTTTAACAATATTTTGAGGAAATAGGCGCCCAAGGAGGGGCTCATTCCAACGCTTTTGAGGAGTGAAGAGTTGGAAAACTTTCATATTTGGGTCATTAGTACCCATCAAAGATTTGAGATTTATGTTAGGAATCCAAGGATCATTCTAGGTATTTATGGAGAGTCCATCCCCTATAAGCCAAAGGAGACCTTTTCCAAATTTATCTCTTAGGGATAATAATCTACCGAATTGCCAAGAGGTGACCTGATTTGGTCTGTCTTTAATGCTATTATTTTACAAATATTTTTCTTTAATGACACTCACCCAGATATTATCTTCATTAGAGTAAAGTTTCCACAACAATTTAAATTGAAGGCTTATGTTCAACTCTTTTGCTTTTCTAATCCCCATGCCACCATGGGTTTTGCTTTTACAGATGTTATCTCGGCTTATAAGAGGGGTATATCTCTCCGTATGAAGTTTATTCCAGAAGAAGTTCTTATTTATCTGATCTATTTGGTTGAGAATTCCTTTAGGGAGTAAGAAGTTCTGCATAAGATAGTTGGTTTTGGAACTGAGGTTAGCTTGAATTAGAATAGCTCTGCATGCTTAAGAAAGATTCGACGGCTTCCATTTGGATAGGTGTTTTTTAAGGTTTTCGATGGCCTCTTCAAAAACCGAATTTCTAATCCTGCCATTAACTATAGGGATGCCTATGTACTTTTCAAGAGTGCTAGAGATCGGAATTCCCATGCTTCGGGCAAGATCTTTGGCTAGGTTTTGGCTAACATTTTCCGAACATTGGAGAGAGCTTTTACTATAGTTAATAGTAAGACCCAAAAGGTTGGAGAAATTATTTATCATATTCTGAATAATATTTAGACTAGTGTGGGAAGCTTTAGCAAAAATAATTGTGTCGTTTGCAAAATTGAGGAAGGGTATAGGATTACCGTTTCTGGTGAGTTTGATCCCAACTAGAGCATCTTCTTGCAAAGCCTCCTTGTGCATTTCTCTTGCTAGTCCTTCCATAACAAGAACAAAAATGTAACGGGCAAGGGGGTCTCCTTGGCGGATTCCCCTATTAGGCTTGAATTGTTTACCTGGGCGGTTGTTTACTAGAATTGAGAAGGAGGACGTCGTTAAACAAGTCATTACCCAGTTGATCCATATAGGATGAAAATCAAACCTTTGAAGAACCGCCGATATAACTTCAGTTGATTTTATCATAGGCTTTTTTCATATCTAGTTTTAATGTCATCCAACCAGTTCTCCCTTTTTGCTTATGAAAGCTATGGAAAATTTCATGGGCAATTAATGTGTTATCCTGGATGGATCTTTCTTCTACAAAAGCTCCTTGGAAAAGGGTTGATGAGCTTTGGTAGAATGGGTTTCAGCCTATTTGCTAGAATTTTTGTAATTATTTTATAAATGGTATTGCATAAGCTAATCGGTCTGTAATGGTTGATAGTGGTAAGGTTCTCAACTTTGGGAATTAAGGCAATAAAGGTTTTGTTTATTTCAGTTAATAATTGTCCTGAGTGAAAAAAAGCTTTTATAGCTTTGTAGCAGGAGGGGCAAACTATATACCAATATGTTTTATAAAATTCAGGAGGGTAGCCATCAGGACCAGGAGAGTTGTCTTCTGCCATTTCAAATATTGTATTTTTAATTTCTGCTATTGTAGGTTGGGTTATAAGATTTCGGTTTTCCTCTATCGTGACTTGAGGTTGAATATTCCAAACTTTTGCTGGGTTTACTTGATGTCGGTGAGCTCCAATAAATCTTTCCGATAATTCTGTTGTGATTTGATCCAAAATGAGATCGTTATCATAGAGGATATTACCTTGTTTTGTTGTGAATGACTTTATGGGTCTTTTAGAATTTTTGGAAATTTTGCGAGGTACCCCTGAGGTATTGCAATTTTCGCGAGGTATACAACTCTTTTACATATTTCGCGTGGTACCCCTGAGATTTTCAATTTTTTCACCCCGTGCCCTTCCATGTTAAATCTAACAGATTTTTATATGCTCCGTTAGTTTCAATTAAAAAAAGAAAGAAAAAAAGAACAAGAAGCGACGAAGAGAGAGAAGAGAGCGAAGTGGAGAGGAACGCTCGCTGCTGCTCGAAGGTGGTCGCGAGAGAGAAAGAGAAGACGATGGCAGTTCGAATGCGCGCGAGAGAGAAGACGAACATCGAAGAATGAAGGGTGAGAGGGAGAAGACGAAAGAGCGCCGGTGACTGAGGGCGGCGGCGGCGGTGGAGGTGAGTGCCCTTGACAGCTCCTCGCAGAGCAGCTCATTCCAGTGTAATCCTCTCCTTCTTCACGCGATTCCATCTCTCCTCTCCTTCACGCGATTTCGACTCAGCGATTCCAGGTACACTCTTCTTCTTCTCTGCTCCTAGATCCGAGATTTCGGGTTAGGGCTTTAAGTTAGGGCTGAATTTGTGTGAATTTGCTTGCTGTTGCTTTGTCCTTCATTTTGATTGAATTTGAAATTGCCTTTGCTTGCTATGCTTGATTGAATTTGAAATTGCTTGAAATATTGTTAGATAAGTGCGTATCCCCTCTCTGAACTGATTAATTCGTTAGCTATTTGAGTTTAAAATTCAGGATTGTTATTTGTATTTTGATTGTCTATATGGTAGGTAAATTCCTGATTGCCATGAATGCTTCTTTAGGTCACTTCAAAGATAGATTTGACAAAATCGGTCCTCATTTTAGGCTTTTAATAATTCTTACTTTTTCACTGCTTTGTTGTTAAGGCTGGCAGTAGCTGTTACATTTTTTTGTGGTAAATTTATTTTCTAACTTAACTTATTTAATAGACCAACAAAGACATCACTGCACAAATTGTTTCTGCTACCATAGTTGTGGACATGAACCTTTCAGCTGCATATGCACATGAATTACCTCACTATGGACTTGAAGTGGGACTTACCAACTATGCTGCAGTTGGGTTTCGATTTCCTTTTTGCTTACTTACTACTTTTATTGTTTTTTTTCCTAATATCCCACACACACTGCATGTTCATGGGGCAATCTCCTTTTGTTTATTTTTTTATTTGTTAGCTTAATGCCCCTCCTTGGACCTCTAATTTAAACATAGAGACTCTTCAGGTGAGCATATTTAGCACATTAGATTGTGAACTGAGATATGGGGCTTCGTATTACAGGAAAGACCTTACTTTTCTTTTTCTTCTCGGGATTTGATGGAAAAGACAATAATTTTTCTTCTTGCTACTGGGCAAAAGCATTTCAGTTCTGCCTTATGCAAACTTTTTGAGAAATATTCAGAAGTTTTGGCCAGTCAATGTCTTTTTATCAACAACAATGGAGTACTTAGAAGTGCTGGGGGAGGAATTAACTCCTGAGCTTTTGATTTTAAGAGATCGTATTGCCTTGTCAATATAAGCAGGTATTGTTCTTTTCTACATCACTTATATGTAAGTTGTTTTCGATTCATTAGAGTTCACTATAGTTGGAACTTGGTTTTTAGTTCGGCATCAGCATACCTTGTTTAGGGATTTTTCCATTTTTTAAGAGATGAATAATGTTATAGCTCTTATTGCTAGGTTGTAGTACTTGGGCTTTTTATGTTACGAGATACTTCATATAATGCATGAAACTGTGGATAATTGTGTAGTGGGTTTTTGCTGGAAACAGGAGCTAACACATTTGATAGCTTGCTCTGTCCTCTTTTTTCTAATTTCACAACTGCAGTTTCATTGAAAGGTTTGGCTATGCAAGGATATTGTATACCTGCTTGCTTCATTTATACCGTCTTTAGTTTTCTTTGATTGAATGCTCATGCAAACTACGTACTTCATCCTCTCATAGTGATTGGTCATCAAACGTTTTTAGCCTATTCGCTCAAATGGGAGAGAATTGTGCTCATGCACAAAAATGTGGGTTCGAATCCCACATAGGCTTATTGAATTGAATTCATGAGCCATTTAAGTAATGTAAGGGCATGTCTAAATTGGATTTAGTTAGTTAAATGCTTAAATGCAATGCCTTGACAATTTCCTAGATTGAAACTTTTTTTTTCGAATCCTAGTGTGTCACAAAGTTTGATTCCATCACCCATGTCCAGTGAATCAAGTTAAATCCCTAAACAAGAGCAGTTACATGCCATAAATCTTAAAATATGATGCCATAAGTCTCAAACTTGAAGTAAATTGAATCAAGTTAAATCCCTAAACAACTCGTATACAGAATTGAACTGAAAACACATAATACAAAACTAAAATAGCATGACAGCAGTACAAATATATAAGATTTCTGTATAATTTAAGTAGCCTATATGGGAATCGAACCCATATCATTGTGCATAAGCACATTTCTCTTCCATTTGAGCTAATAGGCTCTTTTATTCTGGTAGAGAATGGTAGTAAGTAGCTATAGGATTAATGTAATCGGATTTCGGTGAAATTGAGATTCGTATTCGCCCATGAATTTCATACAAACAATCTGTATTTAATGTGTCAAAATCCATCAATATCAATCTGTTGAAATCATAAGCCTTCCCCTCAAAAGTCTATTGCACCACATGGTCACAAATAAACATGTCAATATCATAAATTTTGTGCTCGCATTCCAACCTAGACCCACTCAATGGCTCACTGAAATGCAAATTAAAGTCTAATTGATACAGGGTTACACATTGGTGGTAGACTGGTAGAGATGGTTTTTTGTGTACTTTGGGTAACACATTGAAAAACTGAAGCTGAACCCAAAAGAGAGAAGTAAAAAAAGTTCCTCTTCAATCGGATTGAGTTCACTTGATGCCTTGAGTTCCTCTACTTCTTCCTGAACTGAACTCTTGAGTTTCAACAAGATTAGATGACTCCTTATATATGGTGCTATGGAATTCATCGAGCACCTTCTTAGCATAAGAGCGAATCATCTTCTCACGCACAAGAGAGACCTCAAATCTGCAGCTGTTGTAAGGATTGAATCAAGTATGAAATATAACGAAAATAGATCAAACCAAACTTAGGCCCCAGCAAATAAATATAAGACTCCTCCAATGCAGTAAGAGAAAGTCAGGATCGAATCCACGAGGAAGCACGTCAGCAGTTCTCAGGTAGCTGTAAATTCTCACAGACAGCAGAAAAGGCAGAAACACAGAAAGGAAAGAAACAAATAAACCCGGCAAGGGCAACTAAAATAAAAGCAAAGAACAAGGCAAAACAGGAAATAAAAGCAAAGCAAAGCAAAAACGAAAAGTAAAGCAAAAGCAAAGGCTACTCGACCTCGACAAGAGGTACTCGATCTCGACAAGAAACAGTAAAGGCAGAAACTTCAGAAATCGACAACAGAAAAGAACTCAACTCGATCTAGACTAAGCTCTCCTCGACCTCGACAAAGGTCCTCCTCGAGATCGACAAGATCTCCTCTGTATCGAGTAACTATGCAGAAAACTGTAAATTGCAGAATTTAAAGACAAACGCAGAATTTCGACAGAAATAAACTCAATATATTAAAAGACTTCCAAAGCCAGGGTATCAACACCACAACGATAACCATGTAAAGTAACACATAAAGGCATAAAAAATCATGCTTTCCATCAAATAACTTTCGTCATTAACAAATAGGCATATAGAGGCTCTCGCATAAACCATAATTGTTACTAACCCTTTTTCACATAATTAATCCAAGTTGCATTAAGATCACTTTCGCTTCAATAATACAAACAAGGATCACCTTCAACTCTCGCAAAAGAATCATGTTTATAGGGATAGAAGATGAATTGCACAAAAAGATCTGACCTTTATCGCATCGCCTCACATGGCCACCGTCGGACTCACCCCAGCCCCAGAAGTGGGTGGACTACTCACGCCTCATCGCAATAACAGACATTGAATGAAAAAGAAATAACTTGCATTAAACTAAATTCAAAAGCCTTTACAATCCTGGCAATCAACTTTCGCAGAAAGCCAAAACCCTAAAAACCTTAGAACTCCTAAACTTCTCTGTGGAACTGTGTCTCTAGCTTGTTGATTGAATATGTAAAACTGAGCCCCTAGGGCCTTATTTATAGCCTTCATTCCCTAGCTATTCTAGGAAAGAAGATATCTATCTATATCTAAAACTTTATCTAAAATGCTTAAGGATAAATAAATTGCCATAAAGAAATAAATCTATAAGAAAAAGATAAAACTAATTAAGGTAAGTCTTCATGTCTTGATAGATCTTGTCTCCTTGGATAGAACTTGATGGAATCGGATAGATCTTCGGCCAAGTCGACTCCTTCGTGCCCAAGCAATCCCACGTCTACTCGGACAAGTCTTCGTCGAGAAGTTCCTGGACACGGCTCTACTCGACCTCGAGTAGGGCTTGTCGACCTCGAGTAGCATGGTTCGTCGACTGGACGCCCTCGGCTAGGACTGCTCGATGTGCTCGGACTTGGCTCACTGGTGCTCGTCGACCTCGACTAGGGCTCGTCGATGTCGAGTAGGGTTAGGTCATCGACAAAGCTTCCTCGGGTTGGCGTGCTCAACTGGCTCGGACAAGGACTCAGGCGCTCGTCGACCTCGACAAGCCCTAGTCGACCTCGAGTAAGGTGGCTTGCCGACTAGGTCTTCTCGAGTGACTCTACTCGATGGACTCCGGATCTGGACTCAGTGTCTCGTCGACCTCGACCAAGCTTCGTCGAGATCGAGTAGGGTTGGTCTTCCTTTCCGCTTCCGCGAGTTGCCTCATCCGCTGGCAGCGAAGTTTTCCGCGGCAGCGAGTGGTCCGCTGCAGCGAGTGGAGTCGCTGGCAGCGAGTTCTCCCAGTCGTCCTCGGCTTCGTCCTCGTCTCCTCTCCTTGTCGACTCCGGACATGGCGTCTGGTCTTCGTCGACCTCGACCAGTGGTCCTCGAGATCGAGTAGGCTCCGGAGCTCGGGTTGGTCTGGCTCTCGATCAGGCTTTGCTCGACCAAGCTGTGCTCGGACATGCTCGTCTAGGTCGAGTAGGCCTACTCGAGATCGAGTTTCCTTGACTCTCCGACTGGTTCCGCTGCTTTGACCGTGGACTTCCGTAGTGGTTTTTCGAGCTTTTCCGACCTTCTGTAGAATTGCTGTAAAACGCCTCGATTTCTGCGAATTAAACAGAAACTGGTGTAGATTCCATATTTTGGAAAATAAACATAAACTACATAGGTTCTGTACTATCTAAGCCCAAATGAATGCAATGTATACAGAAATCGATATAAAAGTTACTGTAAAACATGGCAGATTCAGCTCACAACAGCAGCTCTCGAAGAGGAACCGTCCAACTTTAGAGAAAAAGTAGTTCCATGTTGCCTACAGCTCTCAAAGAGCGAATCACCTTATGTTGAATCCTAAATGTTTGGGCTGCTGCATACAGTTCCCCACCCCCAGGATCAAAATTCAGCACATAAATTTGGTTACCTGAATGGTACTTAGTCCATATCTCAATCTATATCTGAAGAGCAAAAGTAGCTCCATGTTGCCTAACACCATCAACAACAAAAGTATGCAACTCCAATTGCTGTTATTGATAACCTACCTCGCCCTTATCACTGTCCCATGGTTCATCAGATCATCAACAATGCAGCCTAGTGACAAATCAAATATTAATCCTACATATTCACACATCAACATAAGGACTGGAAAGGACCTCTTAAAATTTTCCATATAGAATTCACCATTCCACTGTTAGATTAAATGCCATTTTTTTTTTCAAAAGAGTAGCAGAAGCAAGCATTTTATATGTTTTTTTTATATAGACTTGCCAATAATATTCTTCATTGCATTTCAATTGATTTTTGGATTGCCAACTGCCATTAACATAATGTGAAGGTTTGATTAATAAATTGCTGGAATATTCTCCTTTTTAGGGAAATTCCCACAAAAGGAGCATCCATTAATCTCTAAGGTAGGCAAGTCTTCTATGATTCATGTTCATATCCCTTACTATATAGTATGAAAGTAGATAGATAGATAGATCTACTAGTTTAACATCATCCAACAGAAGCAACAACCATAAGTAATAAAAAAATAGAAGCGCCAACATCATGCAAACTTGGAATTGAAAGACTGTAAGTCTGTAATCATATCTTCAAGAAACAACCGACAACAATCAGTGAGCAGAAGCAACCGAGAGGGAGGAATTGAAAGACTCAAATTAGTTCATTGTAATAAGAAATGCAAAATCACAATCTGTCAGACAAAATAAAACCCAAACCCTAATCACATACTCAAAATCTTCACTCACAATCTGCTTATTTCAATCACACATTTACAAATTCAAAACTGAACTCGATCAACAATTTAGGAACCCCCAATTCGAACTTCACACAGAGAAAAGAGGTTCAAAATACAACATACCTGGCACGACCGAGAACCGATAGATTCCAACCCCTCCAGGCCTCCACCACCCCTTCTGGCGCCTCTGGTGCGGCCTGCCTTCGTCTTCTCTTTCTCTCTCGCGACCTGCATTCACCCTTCTCTGGTCGACCTTCATTCGTCTTCTCTCTCTCTCGCTTTCTTTCTTTCTCCGTCCTTTTTTTTAATTGCAAACTAACGGTGAATCTAAAAAACTGTTAGATTTAACCCCAAAGGGCACAAGGCGGAAAAAATGAAAATCACAGGGGCACCATGCGAAATATGCAAAAGAGTTGTATACCTCGTGAAAATTGCAATACCTCAGGGGTACCTCGCGAAATTTCCGTAGAATTTTTAACTCTAGGTGTCACCTGAAAATATTTTGTATTTCTGTCTGAGAGTTGAAGGTGATTAATTCTCGCCCTCTGTTTCCAAAACTTGTGGTTATATTGTAGTAATCTGAATCTTTTGTGTTCTAGCCTTGCTAGTTTTTCTTCATCCTTTTTGCTAATGTTTCCCCATGGTAAACGACCTTGGAACGCCAGAATCTGCTTTTCTACTTGGGAGAGTTGCCTAGAGATGTTATTTGCTTGAGATTTGCACCAATTCTTCGTATTGTGTTTAAGAATTTTCTGTTTCTGAATAAGTTTAAATCCATAACAGCCAACAAATTTATTATGCCAAACTTGTCGGACCATAGTTTCATAGATAGGTTTTGTAGTCCATGCCATTTCAAACCTAAAAGGAGAACCATTGTTTTGGTTTTGGTTCCCTATTTTTAGAGAGATCGGACAATGGTCGGAGTTAGAGAAGGAATGGTGTTTTGTGTCAATCTTTGGGAACCAATTGAAGATTTGTCGACTTGCGAGAGCTCTATCCAAACGTTCATAAGTATTATTAATATTTGTCTTGTTTTTTCTCCATGTGAAGGGAGAGCCAGTGTAGGGAATAGTTTGGAGATCAAGCTCATTCTTGACAAATTGTAAGCGTCTGAATCTGGCTATGGACGGAGTAGCTCCCCCAATCTTTTCAGAATCGTTTTCTAAATCATTTAGATCTCCAATAATAAGGATCAGAAGATTGTGTTTATGTGTTACTGAAAAAACTTCTTCCCAAAAATAGTTTTTTTTTTCCGATTCTACAGAAGGAGCATAGACAAATAGAAGTGTCATTTCACGCTTGTCCATTATAGTTTTGATCATTATGAACCGATCTGAATGCTCAAGAATTAAGCTTAAATCTTCAAACTTTGATTTGTAAAGAAGCCAGATTCCTCCCTCGTGCCCCTTAGCACTGATACTGATTGCTTTATGGAAGCCTGATGATTTTACCATCTTATCAGTTGGGGCCTCAGTGACCTTAGTTTCAGTTAGCACAAGGGTGTCTAAACGATTAGAAGCTCTAAGTTGATTTAGCTCTTGCCAAAAAATGGGCCTTTCGGAACCCCTAAAATTCCAGTATGCAATTTTAATCATGAGAATTCCATTGAGAATAAGCTAATACATAGTGCACTTATAATTATTGATCATTTATACTTTTTTTATTTTATTCTTATAATAACAAACGGGAAGTCTTCAAAACATTTATATTTATACGTATATTTATATACTACTTTAATGAGAAAATAAAATGACGAGGTGTTATATTCGTCTTCATATTAAGATAATACAATTATATTAATATTATTTTTATTCTCAATTGTTAATTATTTTTTTAACGTATTCTTTATTTTCTCTTCAATATTATTACTTTAAATGACAATAATTTTTTTAATAGTATTATAATTTTCATAAATATTTCTAATATAATTTAATAATAAATAATTTTTAATTTTTTTTACTTTATCAACTCTACTTTTTTTTTACTTTGTACTCTCTGTTAAGTAAAACATGAGGTTTTACTATTGATGCATGCTTTTTTAGGTAGTAAAAATTATATAAAATATTAAATTTTTGTATAATTTTTTTAGAATTCCGTAGTTATTACTATTAGGTTTAAATTTATATTAAAAAATGTAAAAAACCTTATATTTCATATATATAGTTTTTATCATTTTTTTAAAAAAAACTTACATAAATAGTAAACAACTAACATAAGGGATACTAACTATTGCTAATCTTTTATTTAACTTTATAATTAATTTTCATTTATTATATTATTAGAATTTTATTTTTAAAAACATCGCACCATGGCGCGGGAACTATACTAGTTATTATTGTTGTTGTTGTTATTGACGAAACTGACCAAAAATATCAAGAACAATGAAAGCACAAAAATAATAATAATAAGAAAAAGAGGAGGAAAACGCAGAACAGTCGTCCGCGGCATAAGATGACCGATTACCTCCAATGCACTTCGTCCGCGGACAAAAAAGGTAACCACGTGCCCTACCTGCCCTCACACCACGAGGGTTACACGTGTCACTTCAAAAGCAACACGTGTCTAGGAGCAGGAGACCCCCCATATACTATAAAAGGAGAAATCTGAACAGTAAGAAAAGACTTTTGGAAAAAAGGAAAAAGAAGAGCGGAGAAGAATAATAGAGACGTTCTTTTGAGAATACCGGAAAGAAAACTCGTCATAAGACAGAGAAATCCGTTCCACGGGTGAAATAAGGCCACACCCGCATCCAATTAAGAAGGTACCATCTGAAAGCCATCAGTCGGAGGGGGAGATTCATTAGTCTGCGGTCAAATTCTTCGAATCAAGCAGTAAACAACATGTAAATGATGAATCTCCATCATGTCGATGAAACTCCGCAATAGGGGAGGCCCCAAAGGGAATCGCCTTACTCGCGGCACAGGTTGGGCCGCGTCGAAATTATCGGCGCGGGTCAGGTAAGCCCGTCGAGAGCGCACTGGGTCCCACGGGGTCCACACCCGAGTCCCACCGAAAGTGGAAACCCGAAAATCGAGTTTCATCGGTTATACTTTAACATAACAAAATGAGGGCTTAAAGTTAATTAAAAAAAAACGTGATATGTGATTTGCTTACTTGGGTCCCATAGCGCCACATGTCTCCCCCTCATTAATTGACCATCTACTTTCGTCAGTTATACTTTAACATAACAAAATCGAGTTTCGTCACTGGCATTGTCTGTGGGAACCCTCTCACACTAAGGGGTTCCCAATGCACTGTAAACAAAAGAAAGAATAGACTCCCGACACCAACAGGCGGAAGGGGTCCGCGTCAAGACGCGAAAAAAGGCTTGCCGAAAAGATTGGGCCAATAGAGTTTTAACTCTTCAAAACAATTGTGCAACAGGGAAAAATGAGTGTCTTCCAAGATGACGCGTCGGACGGAATGAGCCAGAGCATCCATCACGAGCAGGAAGTCTCGAGCATGTACGCTCCACCGTCCTCTCAACCTGAAATGCAGGGTGAGGCATGGGAGCCACCACAGGATACACCCCTCCATCATTATTACAATCAATATGGGGAAGCCTACATACCCTAAAACTTCTGGCACCACGAAGTTCCTCACGAACAACCAGTGGCGGACCCAGAAAGTTTTTAGCGGGGGATCACCATAGTAGTCGACAATAAGATCGAGAAAAAAATCGCAAAACACAATGTGATCGATAGTACAAACTAGTGTCAATCTATGGTTTCGAAAATACTACAAATATATAATACAAAAATAAGGATAAAAAATGAAAAATAAAGATATAAAACGCAATAAATAAACATTGCATTATTAACATGTAATAATGTATAACTAGATATAAAAAAATTTAAACTTGCGTAACTTCTTACCATATTCTCAAAATAAGTAATATAATCTATGGTTTCGAAGCTCTCGAGATGAATTATAATATGTGAATGTCAATTTAAGTAAAATATTAAAATATTATAGTATATTGAAATAAAACTAAAGTGATTAATACTGCTGTAATTTTCAAACATTCATAACTTTTTACTCAGATGTCGGATTAGGGCGTATTATATATCAAAACGAAGCTATCGACGAGGAGAATATACCTAGGTAATTTGTCGGATGAGGAGGGGGTCACGTGACCCCCTAGGACCCCCCTAGGTCCGCCACTGCGAACAACCCCATCCCCAACAACTTGGACATGCGCATTACTATTACTATGATTATGGTGGTCCATATTTGCATCAACAAGGAACAACTCACTAGGGTGGTCAATATGACGCTTACGGACGCTGATATACCGCATACGACAACCCAACCAATGCTTTTGGCAATCTGAATTATGGATTCCAAGGCCAAGTCCACGCAATGCCACATCGACCTTGGCAAAATGAGGAAGAGCATCATGTGAGCAAACACCGGCGAGGGGAGCAATCGTCAGACATTTCTACTTCCACCAGGACAGACTCGGCAAATATGAAGACGGACGGTTTAGAAACCTTGCCTTTCGTCTTCACCAAGGAAGTTTGTTCAACGCCAGTCTCGAAAAGATGGAGGGATGTAGACCTAATGAAGTATGATGGAACGACCGACCCGGAATACCATCTATGCCACTTTATAACAGCGATGGGAATAAATGAGTACAACGATGCCATGATGTGTCGAACTTTCCCTTCGACGCTGATGAAGATAGCTCTCACCTAGTTCACCAACCTACCAAAAAACTCAGTGGCTAGCTTTGCTGAGTTAACTCATATCTTCAAGTCTCACTTCGGGAGTGCTCGCTCGTGGAAGAAAACAATGCTTGACTTGAACTCAATCAAGCAAGGAGCAGGAGAAACCTTGGGACATTTCTTTGCGCGGTTCACCAACGTAGTGGTACAGATTCCCAACTTCAATCATGAATCTGCAACCATCATTCTCATGGGAAACCTTGCGGAGGGGGACTTCAAGACTTACTTGTTCCGGAAGAACCCCTCAAGCTATGATGACCTAAGGGATTGGGTGTCAAGACAGATTGAAGCCGAAGAATCAGTCGCGTCTAGCTCAAGAGCAAACACTGGAAACCAGGTCGGGATTCTTCGGGAAGATCGCCGGTAAATTCAAAAAAGAAAAGGGGGGAGCTAAACCTCCAAAACATCAGTCGGCGAAGAGAGCAATCCATTCTCGATGCGACGAAGTACATATAAATTCCGAAAGAGGTCAAGGGCCCCGTCAGAGAGACAATGACCAAAGGCAAGAGATGGACCACCCGCGGTCACATCACACGTGGAGGGATAATTGCCGAGATTCTGAGCGGGGTATCAACCGCGGTGGGAAGAACGAATAGATAGAGGGCCAACATGGGAAAATTATGACCCACAAGCAGGAGACCCTCCTCGCCAACAAGACCAGAATCAAGAACCCCGAGATCAACAGAGGGAGGCCCCTCCATTCAATCGAGGAAGGGGCAAAGGACGGAGGTGGCGTGTAGGGTGACACAACAGGTTTCCTGCCATGCAATGGTCCGTCAACCAAGCGTTGAGGAATCCAGAAGAAGCTAGGAGGTCGGAAGGAGACCGGCCGATACCAGAACCTGAAGGGTTCATTAACACCTCTTCAACAACCCTTCCCCTTCCCTAGCCCTGGCTCCTCCGCGCCGCCCCTACTCACACCCTCGTCGTCGGCTCTATGTCTGGCCTCCTCCCTGGCCGTGGTGAGCGTCGATGGTGGCGGTGCATAGAACCATTAACCTCAACCCTTTTGACTCAACCCGATGCGTTCCCCTCCTTCGCTCATCCGCCCTCTGCTGGCTCCGTCGTGGTCGCCGACCTCATCAGGTTCTGCCCTCCCTCCTTAAATCTCACATCTTGGCCTGATGGTGGCGCTTTCATTCCGTTGTGGTCGCCGTCGTAGTCGCGGTGGAGCCTCCTCCGCTGGCCGGTGTCACCGCGACTCTAATGGTGTCTCCTTCCTCCCAAAACCCCAGATAGGCTCCCCCCCCCCCCCCCCCCCATTTTCAATTGCCCATATCTATCCCAAAAAACCATAGCCCTCAAATTGTCAACCCGAGAGGTTCTTCCCGTGGGGTCGTCCTCGGCGCCGCCTCTAATCTGCCTTCAGTCCAGTGGCCTCCCCTCTTTATGTCGTTGGTGCGGGTGTGGCCGCACGGTTTCACTCCTTTAGCGTTCTCTCCTAATTATCCCTCTAGCCTCCGTTCCTGCATGTAACCTTAAGTTTGAACAGATCTGTTACTCTCTCTCTCTCTCTCTCTCTCTCTCTCTCTCTCTCTCTCTCTCTCTCCTTACTTTCCGGCAAGCTTCTGATCCCCGACCTTTGCTTCACCTTTCCCGTCTGATCCTTGGCCAATCCGCCTTTGGTGCGGTGGCGCTGCCACAACCTTTCACCGCCCTCTTGGCTTAAATCGAAACCCTCCTTAATCCCAAAATTAAAATAAGTTTTTACCAACAACTATTAAAAATCCTCAAACACACTTTAAACACAATTTTCTGTTTATCACATTTTCTATAAAACTAATTGTTGTTTCTCAAAAGTTTCTCTAGAAACCTCAACTTTGTGTTTAGCAATGATGCAGTGCAATTTTCGATGACTCCTGGTGAAATTAAGGACAACATGAAGGTTCCATTCGATGGTCCTATCACTCGTGCAAGGGCCAAGAGGATTCAAGATGCAACCAAAGCCCTTCTTGTCCGTTACCAAGGAACAATGGAGCAAGGGTTCAGGCCACCCTGGATCACTTTGCTCAAGACTACACCACCGGAACAAGAGATGAGCTTTCGTCCTCAAACAAAGCTCATGCAAACTCGTCACCACTCACCATGAAGACCACACTCGGCTTGCACTCGATCCACACTTGGTATGAGGTCATATCGAGTAGAACATCACATGTGTGTCGAGTGGGCCTTGGGCTTGGCCGAGTACCTCTTGTGGGTCGAGTTATATTATTTACATAATTAATTAAGTTGTTATTTTATGTAAGTAGAATTAATAAGTTGCAAGAATTATATCTCTTCTAGATTAATTCTTATACATCAAGTCATTAAATTTCTATCTTTATTAGGAATTACTTATCTTAGGGTTGTTTTAATTATCTTTAGATAAATTAAATCTATTCAAACCCTTTTCCTTTGTAAGGAAGGATTGGTTAGATTTTCCATAACTTTTCTATTTAATCAAACTCATGTACTTTGAATTACTTAGATTGAATAGAATTGAGGAACCCCTTTATGGATTAAAGGGTTCTTCGATTTCAATCCCAAAAGCCTTATTGCTCTTGTGTTCTTATGTTCTTTTGCACACATTCATCACCTTCATCACCTTGTTACAATCGGCAACCTTCAACCAAACACAAACCCTAGAACATCAAAACTGTCTCAAGAAGAGGAAGACCGGTCCTTGGCGTCGCTCGCGTCCAAGCTCGCTCCCAGCAAGCGCGGCCTCATCGGCTCCGCGCGCACAGGCGCTTGCGCGTCTTCGACTCTCACTCTCGCTCCCGCTTCCTTCTCGCTCCAGCGACTTCATCCGTGGATCTGTAGGTTCTCGCTCACGCAAGCCCGACGTCTTCGGAGATCTCGCCCTCGCTCGCACTCGCAGTCTCGCTTGCAAGATCGGGCAAATATACGGCGTGGCTCTTGATCTTGAGCCCACAGGCAAAGGATCGGGAATTTCAAACGTATCAAGCAACCCGGGGTTGGGGCTGGTTTGGAGCTTTCCTCTCAACATCACCACAAGAATCTATTTACGAGCTTGCTAGTCACTACATTTGGAAAGAGAACCGCCACTGCTGTTGTTTTATAAGCCAACGATGAAAAAGTTAACTATTTGCAATTCGTCTAAGCCATCAGACTAGATTTGAAAAATTCAAGAATCAAGGGCTTTAATTTTTATAATTTTTAGATATAAAGTTATTGTAATTTTAATTTTAGATTTAAGCTTGTGTTTTTTTTCTTTTGATTGGCGACCCTCTGCGTAGGGTCCATCAAGTCATCTTTTGATGGCTAAAATATCGCTTGGTTGATCTAATTCTTGCCTACTGTAAAAAAAAACAACTACCCTTATTTTATAAAAATTACGAACCGACCCCTTTATTTAGAAAAACTCCAAACCAAGCCTTCCTATATTTTTTAAAAAAAATAAAGCCCCAAATCCCATTTTATTTTCGAAAAGTCCAAGACCCAAATCCCATTAGATTTTTGAGGTTAAATATAATAGGCTACAAATACTTCCTTCTTTTAAAATGCAATAATCCGGCCCTAAAAAGAAGGGTCCAGCTGCTGAGGTGGATGCGTAGGATCCCCAAGCCTTCTTCTTCCCCTGCTGTTAGACGAAAAGAATGGAGAACAGGGCTTCTCCTTCATTTAAAAAAATGAGAAAAGTGACCCACCTTCCGTGTTAGACGACACAAACATAGACAAACACACACATGCCAAAAAGGAAAGAAGTGGAAGGAGGAAGAAGAGCTCACCGAGGGTCTTCGAGTTCGTCGGCGGCTCAAGATGCGTCCTTTGGTCCTGGGGTGAGGATGGGGGGTCATAAAGGTGCAACTTGAAGAGTTCCTGATCGAAAGAGGAAGAGGAAGGCTTACCGAAGATTTCTGAATCAAACGGTGACGTTGGAGTTCGGGCGTGGCCAGCGACTGTGGGACCTCTCCTTGAGCTGCTTGGTTTAACTGGAATCGCTAGGAGGAGGAGGGCTCGGCCTGCTGGACTTCGAGTTCGGAGGAGGTGGAGTAGTGGTCGTCCCCGAAAACAGGGGAGGGAAACTCAGGCGGCTCGACTTGCCTTCGTCTCGGTGTTGCTCGGCTAGAGCGGAGTCGGTGGTGGCGGACGGCGGCTTCAAGGCTTGTTGAACCGAGGGGGAGCTGCTGGCAGTTACAGGAAGGAGAACGAAGGGAGGAGGGTGGTGTTGGTAGTGGCGGAAACAGGGAGAAAGGAGGGGGCTTGGCTGATTAGGGGAATTAGCCAAAGATAAAGTGTTTGTTTGAAACTGAGAGTGTGAAGAGGGAGTGGATTTCAGGGGTTCTTTTGAAGACAACACAATGAGAAGGAGAGCTGCAGGCTTTGAGGATAAAAGGAAAGGGAGTGTGAAGTGTGTGTAAAGGTCTGCGGGTTTTGGATTCAAATTAAAAAGGAAGTGAGGAAGGGGAAGGGAAAAACATTGGTCTCCCTGTTGTTGTTTGTTGCTGCAATGGGACAAGTAGCTGCAGAAGGTGGTTTGGCATTACAAGAAAGGTATGAGGAAGGAGATGTGGGAGGGTTGCTTTGTCAAAATGGGGAATGGATTGCTTGAGGGATTTGTTGTTGACAAACCAGAAAGGGAGGGTGATCCATTGACTGAAATTGGGTGAAAGGAGGGGAAAAATACAAGCCACAAGTGGTCCCAAAAACCCCAATTTAAAATTACCTGGAAACAATCTTCGAAACCTGCACTCTCGATCAATTAGATTTTCGAAATTCCGAAGATGATGTTGCCATGTCAAGTTAGTTTTCAAAATTTTATTTTAGGTCGGAAATCCGTTCCATGAGTTCTAAAATCCGAGTTAGCGAGTTATCCGTTAAATTTCTCTTTTAAATTCATTTTAATTTTCTTTTTCCGATAAATTATGATTTAAAATTCTGAGCATTTACAAATTTTATCCTCTCTCATCCCCTTCCACGTCCTCTTTTTTTCCATCCCTTGTCCACCTCCTTCACCCACTCTAAAACAAGACGATTTTGCATGTATATACCAACTCCCTTTGTATTTTGAAAATGTGGTTATGACATGGATAATTGAAAGGGGGAGAAATGACATAATTGCATTTTTTTACCTTATGGGGCAATTATATGGGTAATGGGTGGACGGGAAGGAGAGGGGAGGAAGTACATGTTAGCAGTGATTTGATAGAGAAGAGATGGAGTGCATTAATTAGGGAAAAAGATTTGGCAGATATTTGGTAGAGGAAAGAGGGAGTGCATTGATTAGTGATGAGTTCCCGCTCAAAAAAGAGAGGAGACCGTGAGGAATTAATAGTAAATATTCTACTTTCATAATTAAGTTGCAAAAATATACTTTTGAAAACAATTGCACTTACGTATGAAACTTTGCAAAAATGCTCTATTCAATTAGCAAAACCACCCCACCAACTAAAAAAATAAAATAAAAAGGTAAAATCTATTTGGTATTAATCTTTTTTTATTTTATATTGAAATCTATATCTATATAAACTCTTAATTTAAAAGAGTTTAGGCTGACGTGTCACACTTAGAGGAATTTTAGGAATTTTGACCAATTCTATTTTTCTCTTTAATTTTAATTTCCATTTAATTTAATTATCCTTTTTCTTCTTTTAACTTTAATTCTATTTTTACTTTAATTCTCTTATTTTTGAATTTTTTTTCAAAATACTCACTAAAAAATAAATAATTACAAAAATATTCACACTTTAAAACTATTTACGAAAATATTCATTTTTGTCAGATCGGACAGAAAAACGCGGTTTGAAACCGCGTTTTATTCACAAGGTAAAAATTTTAAAATTGAAAGAAAGTAGGACAAAAACTTAACAAAAGAAACGCGGTTTGAAACCGCGTTTCTATTGCTAATTTTATTTCCGGATTAAATACGCAATTTTTTAATTTTTTAACCCTAGACCGCGAAACCGCGTGTCTTGCTTTTTTTTTTTCTTTTTTTTTTTTGGAAAATTGAAAAGTGGACAGAGGAGGAAGGAGGGACGCCGGAGAGGAAGGAGGAGAGGCCGGATCCGGTGGAAGGGGAGACGCCGGAGGCTGGGAGGCAGAACGACACGCGGTGCTCGGGCGACGCCGGATCCGGTGGAAGGGGAGACGCCGGAGGAGCAAGAAGGCGGGATCTCGGATCTGCGGTTACAATTGGTTGCAATTGGTGGCGGGTACCGAGAGCGAGGACGGTGGGAGGCGGAGAGCGATGACGAAGGGAGGAGCGCCCATGGTTGTCGGTCGTAGGAGACGAGCGGGAAAGGAGAGGCGAGAGGGTGAGAAGGGAGAGGCGAGAAGGCGGGATCTCGGATCTGAGCAATTGTTGGCGGGGACGGAGAGCGAGGACGGTGAGAGCACCCATGGTTGTCGGCGGAGAGCGAGGACGAAGGCGTCGCGAGAGGCCGAGCAAGAAAGGAGAGGCGCCGCCATGGCCATGGAGCTCAGATCTGAGCAATTGGCCGAGCAAGAAAGGAGAGGCCTCGCCACCTCTGTCCGGCCTCTCCTCCTTCCTCTCCGGCGTCCCTCATTCCTCCTCTGGCGGCCTCTCCTCCTTCCTCTCCGGCGTCCCTCATTCCTCCTCTGGCGGCCTCTCCTCCTTCCTCTCCGGCGTCCCTCCCTCTTCCCTCCTTCCTCCTCTGTCCACTTTTCAATTTTCGAAAAAAAAAAAAAAAAAAAGAGCAAGACACGCGGTTTCAAACCACGTGTATAGGGTTAAAATTTTAAAAAATTGCGTATTTAATCAGGAAATAAAATTAGCAATAGAAACGCGGTTTGAAACCGCGTTTCTTTTGTTAAGTTTTTGTCCTATTTTCTTTCAATTTTAAAATTTTTACCTTGTGAATAAAACGCGGTTTCAAACCGCGTTTTTCTGCCCGATCTGACAAAAATGAATATTTTTATAAATAGTTTTAAAGTGTGAATATTTTTGTAATTATTTATTTTTTAGTGAATATTTTGAAAAAAAAATCCTTATTTTTAACTAATCATTTTTTCTCCCCCCTTTTAATTCTTCCAATTGATTTTCATCTTTAAAATAATCAATCTATATCTATATAAACTCTTAGTTTAGAAGAGTTTAGGCTGACGTGTCACACTTAGAGGGATTTTAGGAATTTTGACCAATCCTATTTTTCTCTTTAATTTTAATTTTCATTTAATTTAATTATCCTTTTTTCTTCTTTTAACTTTAATTCTATTTTTACTTTAATTCTCTTATTTTTAACTAATCATTTTTTCTCCCCCCCCCCCTTTAATTCTTCCAATTGATTTTCATCTTTAAAATAATCAATGGGTTTAATTCAAAATATTAAATTAATATAAACCTTTGTCTATTTGTAAATATTTGATACTATCACATTGACGTCCATCTTGATTGAGCTTTATTATATCTTACTTTTGTGAGTTTGTTTTTATATGTTTACTTCAAAATATTTAAATAATATTTTATTAAATTGTATAATATCAATTTATTTTTTAAAAAATCGCGTCATGGCGCGGGAACTATACTAGTTATATTAAATAATAAAAATAAACAAATAGACTGTATAAAAAACAAAACCAAAGCAGTACAATCCCTAACACCCAATCCCCTAACACCTGAACCTATATCTCTGGTCACAATCCAAGCTTATCCCGCAAACACTCTCATGTAGAACTTGGCTCAAGCTTCCATTCGGCATATAATCGTACTATGGTTGGGCGGTGGTAGGAAAATTACCATACCAATCGATTACCAACCGGACATTGGTACCAAGAAGTCGGTAACCGACTGAATCGGTAATCGAAATCTTGGTACCAAGGCTAGTCGGTACGGTACACAGTATGGGCAACCCAAATATCGTGGTACCGTCGGTACCGAATATATATATATATATATATATATATATATATATATATATATATATATATATATATATATATATATATATATATATATATATATATATTTATTTATTTATTTATTTATTTATTTTTAAAAATTAAATATTGTGTAGGGTTGTAGAGTACATTCGGTACCGTCGGTACCCTGGTACCGAATATATATTTATTTTTTTAAACAAAAATAAATATCGATACCATCGGTACCGATGGTACCACAGTGTATAAAACGCAAATTTAGGCATGAAAATAGTGTCTTCGGTTACCATGGTACCGACATTCGGTAACCAAAACTAGTCGGTTGGTACGTGGTACAGAAAATCTCATACCGAGTGGTATCTGTACGGTACGTGGTAATCAAAAATTTACCATGGTACCGTACCGTACCAGCCCTAAATCGTACATGAGCAACTTGTTCTTGTGGTTCCAACAACATTCAAGGAACCTAACGATGTTTTTGTGGTGGATGGAGCCTAGGGTTCTCAACTCTGTTGAGAAGAAATCACTTACACCACTGTCGGCATGACTCCTGTCCTTTTGGAAAACGTATTTTGCTGTGATTGCCAATGGCCAAAGCTTCTTCACGGCGATAATCTCCTCATTGTCCAGCTCTGCACGATAGATTGTGCCTGAACATCCCTTGGCAATGGCAATGGCGCCCTCCACTAAGCACTTACAAATGGTGCATCCAAGTCTACGATTCTAATGTTGATCTTGTCAAGTGACTATAAAAACAGAGTCATAGACATTGTAACCAAAGAAAAACTCTTGGAAAAAAATGCGCGAATAATCGTACAACACATTTTATTTGATTTTTTTAGAATTTGAGTTCGACCCCTTTTGGTTATCCTCTTAATTCTAAGTTGTATTGACACCAAGACTTGAGTGGTTTTGGTGATTTGGGCTGCACCCAAATTCGAATGGGTTGCCTACGTATCTCTTGAAAGAGAATCAAGCCTTACGTAGTTCAGAGTATTTGGAATTTTGGAATGTGCGTTTGGTTTGGTTTGGATTTGGTTTTGTTTAGACAAAGTTGGATTTGGTTTTTGTTTTATTATATGCATCAGAGGATGAAGTTCAAACCCACCTTCTAGAAAAGGGTAGCTTGAACAACACTCCACTCGAGTAACCTGAGCCCACCTTCTCGGAAGGGTAACTCAAGTAACCCGCCTATCATTTTTATAGAAAATGGTTTGACTTTGAGGTGGAGTTGAATTTGAGATTTGACTTGTTTTGACTTAGAGGTCAATTTGGGGATTGAGGAATTTGATTTTTGATTTTTGGATGTGGCTAAACTCGACGAGCGAAAGCTTTGTATCGAGTTAGAGTAGACATTTTGGCTTTGATGAAAATTTGACATTTGCGACGACTAGGGTTGACAAATGAATTTGAGGAGATTTGGTAGAACGTTTGGGTGTGACTGGACTCAGTGAGAATTTGATTTACACTGAGTTTCCTACGTATCCACTTATCTGGTGGAATCAAATCACCGTAGTTCGGGACCAAAAATGGATTTTGTATTTGAGTTTGATCGTGAGATCATTTGAGACTAGTGATCGAACTCGGTGGGCTTTGGCTTGACACCGAATGTCTTATTTATCTCTTGAAAGAGAGTCACATCACTTGTAGTTCTAAACGAACCAATTTATTTTTGAGTTGGCAATTGAACATGACGAGCTTTAGCTTTGTGTCGGGAATCAAATCTTATATAGTTCTTTTAATTTGATTTGAGATGGGCGACTGAATCCAATGTATATTTGGATTTTAACATCGGATTTCCTACGTAATTCATAAAAGAGTATCAAGTCTTCATGTAGTTCTTTTTAGAACTAATTTGATTTTTTTTGTTTGCTGATTGGACCAGACGAGCTTTAACTTTATGTCCGGTGGCCTACGTATCCAACGACTCAAAATCAAATCGGGCGTAGTTCATTATGAGAACAAATGATTTAATTTGGATGGACTTTGACCTCGTATTCATTTAGAAGTGAATTTAGAGGTTGACGAATGTACCCGATATATTTTTATGATTTAATATCGGGTTACCTACGTAGCCGATATAAGGCGTCAAGTCTTTACGTAGTTCTTTTTAGGAACCGTTTGAATTTGGAGAAACTTGATTCGGGATTTTGACTCCGTTTTTTTTTCCTCCTGTTTAGAAGTCAATTTTGATATTGGCCCACTAGAATAAACTGGCGATGAAATTTTACGAGTTTAACTTTATAATTTTATCAAACTCAATTTCAATTTGTGCCAATCATAATTTTTATGCTTTGATGGGTAAGTTTTGTGATTACACACAAAAACAAAAGGCCTAAGCCGATTGTTTACGTATATATACGGAGTACATATATATGTGATTTGTTCAAGCTTTCTTTTCTTCTTCCTTTTTTTTTTAATAGTTAGATTTCTTTTTATATGAGCCCAATGAACCAGCTAGACCTGTCAAAACACAACCCGACCCGGACGACCCGACCCGACCGCCCGGAAAATTTTCGACCCGAACCCAGAAATTTTGACCCGGAAATTTTTTTCGACCCGAACCCGAAAAACCCGAAATTTTCCGGGTCATCTGGGTTTCGACCCGGTGACCCGATTGACCCGGTATTTTCGACCCGATTTTACCCGATTGACCCGGTTGACCCGGTTGATTTTTAATTAAATATAATTAATTTTTTTATATATATAATTAAAATTTATTGCAAAATTGTCAAATCATAATTTTTTTAATTTAAAATGGAAAAAATTGACAAACTCGAAATCGACCCGAAATAACCCGAAGCCCGGTCAAACCCGGGTTCTAGTCAACCCGAAAAGACCCGGGACCCGTTTTACCCGGGACCCGTTTTACCCGAGACCCGAAGTGACCCGACCCGAATGACCCGTTTGACAGGTCTAGAACCAGCCCATGCCCATAGCCTTTCAATCTTAATTTGTGTTTGATTTGTCGTTTCTTTCTTTCTCCGTGCCCGAGAAATCGTTGTTCAACATTTCCAGCAGCTTCTCCACTTAAACACCAGAAGCAGAGTGTACAAGCGCGTGTAACCGAGTGATCACCGGCGGCTCTGTGCGCTTCGGCTTGGGTAGGCAGGAGAAAGTGCGGGAGACTGGGCCGCTCGTCGACAACTCAAAACGAGCCAAGGGCGTCCGATTTCAGAGTAATTTCAATTAGTTACGCTCTCGATATCTTTTTTTTTACTCAATCTCATCCCCCAAATCTGATATTTAGCTGGGAATTTTAGATGATTGACACCCTGAATTTGGAATTCCCATTTGCATCAAAACGTTTATTTGCTCGCATGATTTTTGGTTTCAATTTCTAGGGTTGCGATTCGGGAAATTAGGGCTTTTCGATTTGGGCATTTGAAAGAGGACAAAGACCGCTTTCGACGACCGGGAGCTTCTGCTGCTTGAAGAACCATCAGGTTTAATTTGATTTAATTTGGGCTTCGCTCGATTTGTAACTTGAGATTTATTCCTATTTTTTTTGTTTGGAGCTTTTGACTCGAGTAGTCGGACCTGGGGGGCAAGGGAGGTTGGCCGCTCCTTGAAGAAGGTGAAGAAAACCCGACTCCAGGAATTTTCCCGAGCTCTAATACTTGTAGGCTCAGGTTCGCTCTCTTTTTGTCCCTGAATTGGTCCATTTCCTCACGAGCTTCGTGCTTAGCGTAGTTTGACGCCGATTTACTTGATCCTGCTGATTTGTGTCTTTGAGTTAGGCTCGTTAATTTGTCTGAACCTATCTGTTTTGAGTTTGAGATAAGAAGTTTGAGTTCCTCCCATCTCTTGGTTTATTGGTTCTCCTTGCTTCTTTTCTCTAATTCTATTTTTACAGCTCCTCGGAAATTTTATTGCTTGAATTTGCTATGCTTTATGCAAGATTTGTGACTTGTGAGTCTTCTGCAGTGCTATTTCCCTGTGCATGATATGTGCAATTTGTCATCTAGTGATTAACCCCTTTTTTTTATATATTTTGGGCCGTGTTTGACAAAAAGGGGTTTTTTTAGGGGTTGTGTATTTTTTAGGGGTTGGAGTTTATTTTGGGTATTAGGGAGGTGTGTGAGTTGGAGGTTTTATTTTAAAAATAACCTTGTAAAAAAACTGATTGGTGTTTGATTGGTATAAGGTGTAGAAGATTTATTTAGAAGGAAAATGACATAAATGCCCTTAATTATTTACCCTCTACCTACCCACCCTCATCTTCTTTCACGTTCAACCCTAATTGAAGAACTGAAGAACGACGCAAAGCATCGGCGTACAGGTAAGCCTCCTCCTCTTCCTCCTCTTCAAGATCCTCTTCCCTCTTCCTCCTCTTCAAGATTTTGGATTTCGGGTGTTGGATTTCGATGAAAAGGGGTCTTGGATTGAAGTTCGATTGTAATGATTTTCGGATTGAAGTTCAGTTCGATTGAAGTTCGGGTGTTGGATTGAAGCCCTCCTCCTCTTCCTCCTCTTCAAGTTTAGGTGTTCAGATCTTGGAGGGTTTGCGTTTCAGCCGCTGGATTTGGTGGCTGCATAGGGATCGTGAAGGGCAGCAACGACAATGGATTTGTGGCAGCAGCGACGGAGTTGGACAGCCGGAGTTGTGGCTGCTGGATTTGTGGTTGCTGGATTCGGCAGCCGGAGTTGGACAGCAGCGACGATGGATTCGGTAGCAGCGACGGAGTTGGACATCAGCGATGGATTTGTGGCTCATGGATTCGGCTGCCGGAGTTGGATGACCGGATCCGGTGATGAATCTGAGCAGCTGCGAGGATAAGACGAAGACCGGATCCGATGATGAATCTGAGCAGCTGCGAGGATTGACTAAGGCGAGAGACGGGTGGTGACCAACAGCGATTCAAGGGCAAAAATGAACAAAAATTAAAAACCTGATCAGATAACCTCCGGAAGCTTGCCCCCCCGCTTCAGAATTTGGTGAAAATAAACTCCAACTCAAACTCCGACACCTACCTCTGAAGACGCTTCCAAACACCACGTAATCAGTTGCCAAAAAAAAAAAACCTAACAAAACCTCATAAAAACTGCTTTCAAACACGGCCTTGATTTGGAGCTTTACTGGCCAATTTGCATTGCCCAGATTTAGTCTGAACAGATGGTAGCCTGTTTTTTTTATCTGTAGACTTAGCCTTGTAAAAAGGCTTTGTGTCTCTCTAGTTTATGTCCCGCAGCAACCTTGACATCAGAAAAGTTCTGATTTGAGGACGTGGAAGTTAAACTCCTCTTCTTTGCTTTCAATTTCATTTGTTTGGCTGCAATGAATTTGAATTTGTTTCCTTTTGGTTTGCTTGAACCGTTTGCAATTTGTATGCTTGCATTAGCTGGCTAGTTTAGAAAAATCCAGCCAGCGTCGGAATTTAGGCAGAGTGACTTCAGGATTTGGCCCTGTGTGAAACTGAATTCCTTCTCTTTGCTTTCAATTTCTTTGCCTTATAAAAGTCTTGAGTGCAGTGAATTTGCTTGAATGTCTTGTAACTTGTCTGCTTGAATTAGTCGCTTAGTTTAGGAAAAAATCCAGCAGTGTTTCGACCTCTTTTAGGGCGGTTCGATGATTCCGAAACCCAGGCCACAACCGAAAGCTCGCAAGGTTTGCAAGGGCAGGGTTTCGAGAATCGATTTTGATAGCACTTCGACTTGTTTTGGGGCAATTTGATGACTCCGAAACCCAAGCCACAAGCGAAAGCCCGCAGGGTTTGCAAGGGCGGGGTTTCGAGAGTTGATTGCGCTGGTCCTTCAACTTGATTTGATTCGAGGGCGATCTGATGACTCCGAAGCCCAGGCCACAAGCGAAAGCCCGCAGGGTTTGCAAGGGCGGGGCTTCGGGAAACACCAAGAACCCGACATGGAGAGAAGGCTACTTGTTTGCCTCCTCTTCTTCTTTGCTGCTTGTTGCGTGTTCTGTTGCGTGAGCTTTTCTTTTCTTTCTGCTGGTGTGTTTGTATGGCTTTTGAGGGTGGCTTTTCCTTTCTTTCCCTCTGCCTTTTATCTGCAGCCCTGTAGCCTCTTTTGCAAGTTCATCCTAGGCCCTCTTTTATAGGAGAAAGAGGTAGGGGAATAGATCCCCTGCTTACCTTCTTTTCACGTGTATAATATACACACAACACACCTGCCTTTCTGACTTTTAACTTTCCAGTTTTCCTCCTCCGTATCTTTTTGGAGAGTGTATACAGTATACATGAGTTGGCTTAATTTGGGAGATTTCTTTCCCGTTTGGCCTGCTGGGTTTTACAGTATGTTTTAACCCCTTTTTTTTTAACCAGCTGACTTCACATATTTCTGGCTTTTTTTTTTCTTAATGGCTGGTTTATTTTATTTTTCAGCAAATGGTTGAGCTCATGTTTTTTTATTTTATTTTATGGATGTACCTGGACCTTTCTTTGCAATTTAAAAGGTCCAATATCACTCTTATGTGAATTTGAGAACACATTAGCACATATATAATCCACTAGCTCTCTCATTTCCCCTTATTTGATTTTTTACGTAATGGGAATTGCTTTATTTTGCAGTTAAACAATTCATTTACAAGGGATTAAACAAGGAAGATTGATTCGCTTGCCAGATTTCGAGAAGCCCGCCACACAAGTGACGCTATTTATGCCCTCGACAGCTTAACTTCCCTTTTTTTTTTTTAGTGTGTGCTCGACTATTGTACTAAATTTATATACTTTAGTTTGTGAGCATGTAGTACGCTAAAATGGTGTATTTGATATGTAACACATTTCACGCACTCCTAACTTGTTTGTGATTATTGTCACCAAACTTGCTCTCGCATATAATATACGAACTATCGCGTGAAGGCTTTCACGAAAATAATCCCACGAGCGTAAAAGGTAATGTAAAGACCGGGAAATTTTAGAATATTAAATTATTAAAATAGCGGTTTATAATCATTCCGATTTCTAAGATTCAGGAGATTTGAAATTTCTGTCCGTGAGCTATTGGATTTATTCTAAATCTTTCGAAACAAGTTCCGGCATTAATTAATTGAAAAATTAATATATGTTATACTCTGCTTTTATATACCAAAAATTGGAAAATAATGTTCGAATTCCATTTATTAAATTCAGATTTGGAAAATTGAGAAGTATTTTAAACACGTCGGGATAAGATCGAGTGAGCAGGTTTCATATTTATATTCCAAGAATTTGAAATTTGGGATTTTTGGACCATCCTAATTTGTATTCTTTTGCTTTTCTTTATCCTCTCTCGAATCTCCATATGTTGAATAGTCTGAATCAGTGATATGTTTGCATAGCACAGTAGTAGTTGTTCCCTCAAACTTTCTTTATTCCATTTTAAGCTTAACTCATTCCCCACTTCTTTGCCTCCCATTGTATAGCTGCCCCTTTTTGTCCTCTTATGCAACTCTCTGCAGTCTGCCTTCACCCTTTTGTCCAAGCATCCCACCAGTAAACCCACAAAATAATCCTTCCCCTCTCTCACCATTGCCCTCTGCAAAACCCAGGAACCACAAGAGGAAACCCCATCATCAAAACCACCACGGACTGCATCCCTCCGTTTGACTTCGGAAGCATCATCCTCCGGGCACCCCTGTCGCACCCACAACACCAATCCCTCCCTCCTCCTCCTCGCTTCCACCACCAGGCTGCCGCTCAAAACCACCAAAGCTCCCCTCTCGCTCTTTTTTTGTCGAAATCCAGGAAACACCAAGCACAGCCCCGCCTTGCTCCTCCCCCCCTCGAATACGAGGCAGCAGCACCACCTTCTGAGAGCCACCAGCAGAATCCGGAGCCACCAGGAGCCGCCGGAGCGCCGCCACCATCCTCCTTGCGCTCTGTTTTCGATTTCGACCTCGGTAACCTCCGTTTCGCTCGCTCTTCCTCTCTTTCACCTTCAAACCAAGCAAAGCTCCACCTTTAAGCTTATTCTCTTCCGTCCTAGGCCAATTACAACGAATTCCGACCCCGGCGAGCCTCGAATCGACTCCGGCGACCTCGAAACCTTCCGGCGAATCTCGAATACCTTCGGTGAGCCTCCTTCATTTCTTCTCCTTCTTTCCCTTCCTCCCTGTGGGTGTGGGTCGGCGCCGTCGAGACTGGGTGGCCGGATTGTGGGAGCACCGCCGGTGGCCTGAGGATCTCATCCTCCTTCCCCGTCGCCAACGCCCAGATCTGTTCTTTCCTTGAGGAGGGAGACGGGTTCGGTTTTGTTTTTCTTTTAATTGGGTCCGGTTCTGTGATTTTAAAACAAAATGGGGCTCAAAACCGGTTCACCCCCTTCAGATTATTTTTGGGCCGGGTATGGGCTTTTCGGGTTGGGGCTTGAAATCCGGGTGAGTGTTGGGCCTCTTGGGTTGTTTTAAACCATGAGTTATTAAGTTATTTTGTTGGGAATGTTATAACATTGTGCTTGTTATATTATGATTATATGTCATACTTTATATTATTGATAGTTTCTTGAATTATTATTATTATTATTATTATGGTTATATTACTTCCGAGTTTATAAAATATATTCTTTTGGAAAGTGATACTATTTGAATGTGTAATGTGTAATATTTAAAAATGTGATTTTAGGAATTTTAAAGTGATTTGTCGGTTGGGATTTATAAAGGGTGATTTATAAAGATGGAGTTATTTTGGAAATGTTTATCAATGTCTTACATTACTTGAAACATTAAAGTTAAGATTTTGAAATAAAATGCCGGAATTATTTCTATAATATGATTTTGAGAGATTGGCTTAAGGTTTAAATATTTAATGGCGGGATTTGGCTAAGTACGATTTTATCAATTGGTTTGATTTGAAGAATGATTTTAGTTGATGTTGATCGTATCGGAAAGGTTTTCATAAATGGTTTTACTGTCGATTGGTTTTAAGGATATTGAGAACTCGGGTTCGTGTGTGTGAGAATGTTGGATCAGTAGCTTATGAAAATGGATTGATGATAGGTGTGTATTGCGGTTGGATTGCGTGGACTTTCATTTGGGCCCTTGCTTGTGTTATCCTGCTGTTCTGCATCTTCAGATAAGTTCCCTAGGGGGCTTACTTAGGTTGGACATTCATGCCTGTTGTTGCATTTTATGTTAGGTGTTCCCTAGAGTCTTTGCTAGGGTCATAGGGTAGCCCAGCCTCATCGGGTACCCTGAGTCAATCGAGTCATGAACTTCCTTATATTATGAGATGCCTGCGGGCTTTATTGTGGAGCGGGTTAGGCATGCGTGCCCCCCGATTATGATGGAATGCATTCACGAGCTGGCCAGTCTCCGCCCTCTCGGAAGGGGGTGGAGGTAGGAGAGGGATATGCCATTTGGCATTGTCTTGGGCCCTTTACAGTATTTCTGCACATTATTATAACTAGGAGCATGCTAGTGTGTTTGACTTTCGTACTGCATTAGAGAATCTTTATTAGGTATAGCACATACTATGTGGCCTCAGCGAGGACTGCCGGTCCCGCATGAGTGGCTCGATCTGACTCCTTTCCCCGTTCTTTTTTTTAGTATTCTCTGCAGATTTTGAGTGCTCGATGTCTATATGACGGGGTCCCCTCTTGGCGAATCGAAGAACCTAGCTAACATTCTAACTTGGTAAAATGGTAACCACTCGCTTCTGATTTGATTTTGACCAGGCTTTGTCGTGGCATTTGTATCCTAGTTTTGCTTCCGTTTTACTTTCGGTTGAATTGGATTTTGCGACATAGTCCTAGGACAGGTAAAGGGTACCCAATGGCCCTTCGAGGTTTTTAGGGTTTGAAATCCCTCTTTATTACTGACCATAAAAATGGGTTTGAAACCTCGACCCGTACCTGGATTGCAAGATCCGAACAAGGGATTTCATCCCTTGAAACGTAACCCGGAAATCATAATTCTGGGCCGTTACAAAGATGGTATCAGAGCCAGGTTGTGCAATTCGGGTACAAAAGGTTCGAGTGTATGTTTTGGAAAACCGTCATGAATTTCAAAGAATTTGAAAGGATTTTAAAAAGGGCAAAATGAACTTAAGATGCCTAACCGAGATTGGAATAAGTAATGAACTCGGCTTGTAATAAAAGAGGAAAACCGACCAAACGGGGACACGAGTGGGTAGTAAAGGCGCTAGACCACCCCTATTGGGTATAGTTGGGAACGGTAGGCAAAATACTAGCTTGCTCTTTACAGATGGGTCTGGAAGTTTCCAAGGAGATTGTTATGAGTGTTATTAACTGATTCTATACTGAGTGCTAGCTATGCTAGAGATTTGATTTGGATGCCTTAACTGTTAAATGTGTCTTGACTGATATGTACAAACGGGATAGTGGGAGTACCCTTGTTTCTTGTGGTCAAACCCAACTTGTGTGGGACACCTTTTCCACTATGTTAAACCTTTTCCGGGTCTATCGAATCTTTCTTCTGGATGTCAATGTCTTTCACGGGAAATCAGGTTGGTAAACACATTGTTTCGAAAAATCATGTATGGATATGAAGGTTGTCTGAGTGAGTATTGGTAGGTAGTTCTTGGTGTCATTTTGAGTCAAGAGTAAGGTGTTTCTGAGATTGTCCTTCTCAATCCTTATGACGATCAACTAGAGTGTCCTCGCCATAAAAAGTCGTACCAGAGTCACACGGGAAAGAGGGGTGATAAGTCGGTCGGGAAAAGTCAATGGTTGCCCTTAGGGATCTCTGTCCGGTTGTAATGGTGACTCTCTCTGAATTGCATGGCATGATTCTGTAATCTTCCGTGTGTGCCTCGGAAATGATCATATTAGTATAAGGCTACTCATGTTATGCCTTGTTTTCCATCATGATTATATGTTGTCATAGCATGTCCACTTGGCCTATTGTATTGCATGTATGATTGATTTGAAGCATGGACCATATGATATGAACCTACATGATAGTTGTTTTCTCCTTGGTTAGGTCCATGATAGCGTGATAAACTCTTCTTCGTATGAATGCCTGTAAATTATCTCTTCAGCATGCTAGCTGATGGCGCCTTGATGTTTATTATCCTTTTGTGACAAGAATCTATAGTATGCCCATATGTTCTGTATTTGTCAGATTAATTAACGTTGGTTGCTTTGCAATTTGAATTGTTGTGTGATTACTTGCGTTGGATGGAGAATATGTGGTTTAATTGAGTCTTGATGAATGTATGCTTTATCGTGTTATGTGTTGATTTGAACTCATGTTCTCGTATTCTAGTCATATTGCTCAATACTTGGACTCGTGTTATTCATCGTAAAAACCTTCCTCATGCTTCTGTATTGTTGGAATGTGATTGAATTGAATTCTTGCATGTCTTCATGATTAGTGTATGCATGCATCGTATGTTATGTTGAGCCTTTAGTATCATGTAGGATCCCTGGTTGTGACTCGTGTGAATTATATCCTGCCTGCATTATTGCTGATTCTCTCTCGAGCTAGGTTCCTGATAGTGTGGTTCTTCCCTCTTTCTATTGCCATAACATGTCTTACTCATGCAAGTTAATTGATGTTGAATTCGACGATTGATTTGCTTTCCGTTATGGTTAATCGTAGAATGCTTACATATTGTCGCTCGGTAGTGTTCCTCTATTTCTCCATGATATCCTCTCGTGCTTGCATACATGTATGACTTGGCACCTCGCATGATCACACACCACGCTATATCATATCTTCACATACGTATGACACATGAATGCTAGAATGAATCTAATCGAATTACCTTGACTGTATTAATGCTCGATATGTGTTACTAGTATCATGTAGGGCTTATGATTTCCAATATGACTGCCAAATGATCACGTGTTGTACATTTTCTACGATTGATGACTATCGTACCGTTTTATGTGCCCTACGACAGTTCATTCCTAGCATGATTATGATCTATCGTCGTGATGTTCCATTTGTTACTCTGTGGTGATCCCTCTTATTTTCACGGACATTATGATGAACTCCCTTAAATGATTCTTGGCTATGATCATGCCTTATCATGTATCGCTAGTATCATGTATTACTTATGCTTCTAAATATATCTCGTCATATGATTACACGTCATTCTCAACCTATTATATGATCCTTGTTATTAGATGTGATAATTCTCATTCTGCTCTTATGTATCCTCGAATAACGTTTAGTTTGATTTTATGATGTACCTCGTCATGCTATGTTTGACCTCATTTGTTGACGTGTATACCATGCTCATTCATTTTTCATATACATGATACTTGTCATCCCCGTTAAACCCCGCATGACCATTACTGGCTTTGCATAATTTGCTTGAAATTAGTAGGCACTAGGCACCTCTGCTTTCATGGGATAATGAACTGTTAGTTCGTCTCACATGCATTAATGTAGAACTTGATTGTGTCTTTTGGAATGAATATGCATGTCGTTCTCTTTGAGATAGGTACATGTTAGTGTGGACTAATATGATTGATATGCCCCATGATGAATTTGTGTCTGATTGTCACAATTGCAACCTAATAGACTTTCATAAGGGCGTCGTTGCTATTCTCGGGCCGGAGTTTTGTCTCTAGTTGTCGTCTTAGTATTGGTCTGTGGTTGGTTCTGAGAGGGACTTTGGGTTGTCTTCTCTTGTCACTCCCCTATCTCCGCTAACTTGGACCCTATGCGATACATGCGACGAGCGACCGCATGGATGAGGGAACAAAAAAGTTAGATAGCAATAGAGCAGTGCAGCAGAAGCGTGGGCCCATAACCCACGGGCCTCAGGATCAACGATCGATTTCGGAAAGACAAGCACATTTCGAGAATGGCGGTTACTGATTACGATATGACTTGCAAGCAAGAGTGTTCTCTGTTCGAATTGCTAACCCTTTTGAACTTTTTGACGATGATATTGCGCTGCTCTATCGATGAGATTTACGTGTTGATGTACTAACTTGATGATGATTGTTGCCTGATTGCCTGTTGCCTATGATGATATGATCTGATGCCTTACAATTCTAATGTGACATGATGTCTTGATGCAACGATACTTTGAGTGCTAAGCATGACCTAATTTCCTTTGCCCGTAAATTGTGAACTGCAAATGCTGAGAATTCTGAATTGTTTATTAGATAAGGTTATGATGTAACTTGCTATTTTGACTTAATTATGTGCATATATGATGATTTGTAATAATGATTAAGCATGCCGATACATTGAGACTTGTTGACATAGTTGCGATAATCGATGATGAACCCATGATGCTATAAATGCTAGTGGATATGATGTGGTCTTTATGTGCAATAATGTCCATGATTGCTTATTCTTGAACTTGTGGGTGAGGGTTCTCTTGTGGAGTGGTTGATGAGTGGTAAAAGAATTCTAGGCGGTTAGGATGATCGATGGTATTACGAGGTAAGACGCGAGAGAGGGATCCATGTGGTTAGCAGGGTATGATGCTTGTGATGTCTTGAGTAGTATATGAAGTGGGGGAATGACTTTTGAGAGTATTGAGGATATAGTATGAGAGGGTTCTCGGGTGTGAAGTTAGAAATAGGAGTTGGGTTCTTAGAGGTGGATGGCGTGTGGGAGTGCTTGATGGGATGTGGGGCGAGATTTGAGCATCGAGATGAATTGGGATTTCTTTGGAGAATTTTTGTTTTAGTTGACGTTGACGACTCTAGAAGAGGATTAGTCTTGGCTTGAGAGTGGAGATGGGCGAGTGGAGATTGTGTTTTATTTTGGTTGGTGATGATGTGAGGATCTTCTTGATATTGTGATTTATTAATATGTGCTTGCATGATAATTAGATAACGACCATGATGAATCTGATACAGAATGATATTACATGTTGTTATGCAATATTGAAATCTAGTTGGTAGTGATAAATGTTATCATGATATATTGCTGCTCTGCCATGTTGTTTTAGGAGCATGTTAGGATGTGTTGTGATCTGATATACGAGATAATGATGTGTTATTATGTGAAAGTGTGATGTTATGTTATGGGGTGAAAGCATGATGTTATATTATGTGGTAGTAAACAGGATGTGGTAGTATATGTTTAGCAAGCATGCTTATGGATATGTTGCATCACGAATGTGGCTTTCAAAATAAATATGATTTATATATATATATGAGATAATGATGTCTGATTACTAAATGATAGCTACATGGCGTTGTGATGAGTTAAGATGATGTCTGGTGAGTATGCTGACATTCGATGATTGATATGCTGCTTGACCTCCCCTTTTGCTGAATCTTAATGGCATGATTTTGTTGTGTTGACATGTTGACAATGAGTTTTGGTTCGTTGACTCTATGATGAGGTGATACTTTTATGACTTCTGGTGTGATGTCGAGACGTTATTATGATTTTGTTATGTGGTTGAGATGCATATTATGACCCATAGTAAGGTGTAGAGATTTTGATGTGACCTTGTGGCACTGTGTTGGCATGCATATGTTTGAGACTTGTCATATGATGTACTGATTGGAGATTGGTTGGTTATTTGGTTATGCACTTCTTATGACTTGTGAAGCTTGCTTGAATTGAGACTGATAGCTTGTTTTGATTCTGGAAACTAGGAAGAGAATATGGGATTAGCCCTTATAGGTGGATGATTCCACCTCTTGTCTTCTGAATTTGATTGATTGATATGCGGGGACCTAAATTGGTTTTGGAAGATTTTGACGAAATCTTGAGTTGAAGGGATTTGACTTGTTTTGGTGTAAAGTTCTTGGTTAAACGTCAGATTTGAAGATTTTGAACGGTTTAGAAAGGAAATAACTGGTTTTTAAAGGATAAACGCTATCGAGGGTTTCAACGATTTTGAGGCTAACCTTTTTCAATTGCGGAATCCCTTTTGAAACTTTTCAAACCCGGGCAACTCTATGATACTTCACGAAGTGGATACATGCGTTTTATGGGGGCGCCTATAAGGTGTTTGCTAAGACCTAGTGATGCTATTGTAGAGCTTTGAGAGTTGTGGTACTTCCGAAAAGTCGAAGCGAGGATGTGATAGGGGCGCTTATCGCATACTTGTCAAGGCCGATTGGAGATGTCACGATCGTGACTAGGATATTGTGAGAATCCCGGAAGACGCAACCGAGATGATTACAAGATCCTTGGACATGGTCCTTGGACTCATCACTTTCAAGTTCCATCCCATACTTTGTTTTAGTTTTAGTCTCGGGGACGAGACTTGTTTTTAGAGGTGGATGATGTAAAGACCGGGAAATTTTAGAATATTAAATTATTAAAATAGCGGTTTATAATCATTCCGATTTCTAAGATTCAGGAGATTTGAAATTTCTGTCCGTGAGCTATTGGATTTATTCTAAATCTTTCGAAACAAGTTCCGGCATTAATTAATAGAAAAATTAATATATGTTATACTCTGCTTTTATATACCGAAAATTGAAAAATAATGTTCGGATTCCATTTATTAAATTCAGATTTGGAAAATTGAGAAGTATTTTAAACGCGTCGGGATAAGATCGAGTGAGCAGGTTTCAGATTTATATTCCGAGAATTTGAAATTTGGGATTTTTGGACCATCCTAATTTGTATTCTTTTGCTTTTCTTTATCCTCTCTCGAATATCCATATGTTGAATAGTCTGAATCAGTGATATGTTTGCATAGCACAGTAGTAGTTGTTCCCTCAAACTTTCTTTATTCCATTTTAAGCTTAACTCATTCCCCACTTCTTTGCCTGCCATTGTATAGCTGCCCCTTTTTGTCCTCTTATGCAACTCTCTGCAGTCTGCCTTCACCCTTTTGTCCAAGCATCCCACCAGTAAACCCACAAAATAATCCTTCCCCTCTCTCACCATTGCCCTCTGCAAAACCCAGGAACCACAAGAGGAAACCCCATCATCAAAACCACCACGCACTGCATCCCTCCGTTTGACTTCGGAAGCATCATCCTCCGGGCACCACTGTCGCACCCACAACACCAATCCCTCCCTCCTCCTCCTCGCTTCCACCACCAGGCTGCCGCTCAAAGCCACCAAAGCTCCCCTTTTTGCCGAAATCCAGGAAACACCAAGCACAGCCCCGCCTTGCTCCTCCCCTCCTCGAATACGAGGCAGCAGCACCACCTTCTGAGAGCCACCAGCAGAATCCGGAGCCACCAGGAGCCGCCGGAGCGCCGCCACCATCCTCCTTGCGCTCTGTTTTCGATTTCGACCTCGGTAAGCTCCGTTTCGCTCGCTCTTCCTCTCTTTCACCTTCAAACCAAGCAAAGCTCCACCTTTAAGCTTATTCTCTTCCTTCCTAGGCCAATTACGACGAATTCCGACCCCGGCGAGCCTCGAATCGACTCCGGCGACCTCGAAACCTTCCGGCGAATCTCGAATACCTTCGGTGAGCCTCCTTCCTTTCTTCTACTTCTTTCCCTTCCTCCCTGTGGGTGTGGGTCGGCGTCGTCGAGACTGGGTGGCCGGATTGTGGGAGCACCGCCGGTGGCCCGAGGATCTCATCCTCCTTCTCCGTCGCCAACGCCCAGATCTGTTCTTTCCTTGAGGAGGGAGACGGGTTCGGTTTTGTTTTTCTTTTAATTGAGTCCGGTTCTGTGATTTTAAAACAAAATGGGGCTCAAAACCGGTTCACCCCCTTCAGATTATTTTGGGCCGGGTATGGGCTTTTCGGGTTGGGGCTTGAAATCCGGGTGAGTGTTGGGCCTCTTGGGTTGTTTTAAACCATGAATTATTAAGTTATTTTGTTGGGAATGTTATAACATTGTGCTTGTTATATTATGATTATATGTCATACTTTATATTATTGATAGTTTCTTGAATTATTATTATTATTATTATTATTATTATGGTTATATTACTTCCGAGTTTATAAAATATATTTTTTTGGAAAGTGATACTATTTGAATGTGTAATGTGTAATATTTAAAAATTTGATTATAGGAATTTTAAAGTGATTTGTCGGTTGGGATTTATAAAGGGTGATTTATAAAGATGGAGTTATTTTGGAAATGTTTATCAATGTCTTACATTACTTGAAACATTAAAGTTAAGATTTTGAAATAAAATGCCGGAATTATTTCTATAATATGATTTTGAGAGATTGGCTTAAGGTTTAAATATTTAATGGCGGGATTTGGCTAAGTACGATTTTATCAATGGGTTTGATTTGAAGAATGATTTTAGTTGATGTTGATCGTATCGGAAAGGTTTTCATAAATGGTTTTACTGTCGATTGGTTTTAAGGATATTGAGAACTCGGGTTCGTGTGTGTGAGAATGTTGGATCAGTAGCTTATGAAAATGGATTGATGATAGGTGTGTATTGCGGTTGGATTGCGTGGACTTTCATTTGGGCCCTTGCTTGTGTTATCCTGCTGTTCTGCATCTTCAGGTAAGTTCCCTAGGGGGCTTACTTAGGTTGGACATTCATGCCTGTTGTTGCATTTTATGTTAGGTGTTGCATATGCATAAAAGCATGCCATGTAGTATCATGTTTAGGTTGCACTAATTGTTTGAGCATTTGTTTACTTGATGCATTTGAAACAGAACGGCCGTTATCTGTGATAGTCCTAGAGTCTTTGCTAGGGTCATAGGGTAGCCCAGCCTCATCGGGTACCCTGAGTCAATCGAGTCATGAACTTCCTTATATTATGAGATGCCTGCGGGCTTTATTGTGGAGCGGGTTAGGCATGCGTGCCCCCCGATTATGATGGAATGCATTCACGAGCTGGTCTGTCTCCGCCCTATCGGAAGGGGGTGGAGGTAGGAGAGGGATATGCCATTTGGCATTGTCTTGGGCCCTTTACAGTATTTCTGCACATTATTATAACTAGGAGTATGCTAGTGTGTTTGACTTTCGTACTGCATTAGAGCATCTTTATTAGGTATAGCACATACTATGTGGCCTCAGCGAGGACTGCCGGTCCCGCATGAGTGGCTCGATCTGACTCCTTTCCCCGTTCTTTTTTTAGTATTCTCTGCAGATTTTGAGTGCTCGATGTCTATATGACGGGGTCCCCTCTTGGCGAATCGAAGAACCTAGCTAACATTCTAACTTGGTAAAATGGTAACCACTCGCTTATGATTTGATTTTGACCAGGCTTTGTCGTGGCATTTGTATCCCAGTTTTGCTTCCGTTTTATTTTCGGTTGAATTGGATTTTGCGACATAGTCCTAGGACAGGTAAAGGGTACCCAATGGCCCTTCGAGGTTTTTAGGGTTTGAAATCTCTCTTTATTACTGACCATAAAAATGGGTTTGAAACCTCGACCCGTACCTGGATTGCAAGATCCGAACAAGGGATTTCATCCCTTGAAACGTAACCCGGAAATCATAATTCTGGGCCGTTACAGGTAACTTTTTAGCAAAGGATGAATTTTTACACCCAAACAAAAACCCTAGGACAAGGGGCGCACAAACCCTATAGGGGCTAATGAGAAGCCAAAATACATGGACGTGGTAACCAAAATAAAAACATAGATTCACCATTTGGTTACAGCGTCTATGAGCCTTTTTTATTTTGGTTCTCCTCTAATATATGAATGAGTAAGAGGGTCATAGATGTTGTAACCAAAATAAAAAAGGGTCAAGCCGATCAGCGCAAGCCGGTTTATCTAGTACGTGGCTCTTGCCGGCTGGGTCACGTGCTCGGGGTGTGCCACCGAAGGTATGTTCCTCGTCATCAAAAAAAAAAAGGGTCATAGACGTTGTAACCAAAATAAAAACAGAGTCATAGACGTTGTAACCAAAATAAAAACAGGGTCATAGACGTTGTAACCAAAATAAAAACAGGGTCATCAATGGTGTACCACACTAAAAATAAGGGCATAGACGATGTAACCAAAATTAAAACTGTGTCATAAATGTTGTCACCAAAGGTCATAGACACTACAACCAATTAAAATTAAAACAGGGTCTTCAATGATGTCACCATTATAGTTTTTTCTTTCATTTGTTTATATTTTTTTTTCATTTGGTGACATCAGTGTAACCAAGGTAAAAACAGTATAATCATTGCTGACACCAAAGAAAAACCCTAGGATAAGGGAAACACAAACCCTACAGGGGTTAATGAGAAGTCAAAATACATGTGGTGGACAGTTCTCCTCCAATATATGAATGGGTAAGAGGGTCATAGACGTTGTAACCAAAATAAAAGCAGAGTCATAAACACTATAACCAAAATGAAAACAGTGACATAAATGTTGTCACCAAAGGAAATCCGTGTGACTAGGGAAGCATAAGCCTTAAAGGGGCTAATGAGAAGTCAAAATACACGCGGTGATAGTTCTCCTCCAATATATGAATGGGTGAGAGGGTCATAGACATTGTCAACACTATTAAAACAGGGTCATAGACGTTGTCACCACTATTAAAATAGGGTCATAGACACTGGAACTAAAGGAAAACCCTATGACTAGGGAAGAACAAATCCTAAAGGGGCTAAACCTAACCAAAAGAACATGTGATGTACAGTATGGTTTAGGGTTTATGCATGGTTAAGTCTTTAGTGTTTAGGGTAATGCCCTAAACCCTAAATCTTAAACCCTAAAATGTTAAGTATAGTAGTATGTCGTTAAGAGATGAATGTTGTCAATAAAGAAAAACCCTAGGACAAGGGAAGCACAAACCCTAAAGGGGACAATGAGAAGCCAAAATACACGTGGTAGACAGTTCTCCTCAAATATATGAATGGGTAAGAGGGTCATAGACGTTGTCACCACTATTAAAACAGGATCATAGACAATGTGACCACGATTAAAACAAAGTCATAGACGCTATCACCACTATTAAAACATGATCATGGACATTGTCACCATGGTTAAAACAGGGTCTTGTCACCACTATTAAACAAGCGAAAGGATTCACCGAGAAGAAGAACTTGAATAGGTTATGAGTTATCTTAGGCATTTCATCGAACATATGCAATGCATTCTCAAATTATTGATTCAACCGTAGTTATTGACTATAATGACTCTTTTTCATTTACCAGTCTAATATCCCTTAGTAATTTACATTTTAATTACATAAAGGTAAGGATGGGCATGCCGAAGGCAGGGCTAGTGGCTAGAGTGAAGTCGTAACAAGGTAGTCGTAACGAATGACTCAGCTAACGACAAATTCCCCCATCTGTATATTCTCCTTACCTTCTTCTCTTTTTCGCTTTATCCTGTTGAAGAATAAGAACAAGAAAGAGACAGAAAAGTTGTGGTCTTTGATTGCTTTCATCAAATAAAGAACAGATCCCGGTTGATGTAAGTTGTTCGCTCTCCACTCCTGGGCTAGAGGGCTCGACTGGACGAATTCAGAGTTGGCGTCACGAGGGAGGAGGTGGCGATATTGCCGTTGTTCGGTCCTCGTCGATGGTGGCTGCATGGAGGTCCGCGCGAGGTAGGGTTGTGCATAATCGGATATCCGATACGACACGACACGGTATGTCGGATACACGAAATCGATAACACTGAAAAGGCCGATCCGAACACGACACGATAAGTATCAGGTATCTGATGTGAAAAACAAAACGGTTTCGTGGCAGATACCCGTATAACACGACATGAACCGTTTAAGATTTGTGGAAAAAAAAAACAGCCTCTTTGAAAAAAAAAACCCACCATCTTCAATTTCTTCGCACTGTACTTGCAAATTGCAAATACACACACCATCTTGAATTTGAACTCTACATGTAAATTGCAAATATACGACTTGAATTTGAACTGTGCTTGCAAATTGCAAATACAAACAACACAACATCTACCATCATCAAAGTTAAATCGAAAGAAACCAAAACCCTAGAAATAAGATTGGAAATAGCCATTATCATCATCATTAGAAATCAAAAACAGATCCAAGAAAAAAAAACAGAGTAACTACAGATCTGATTACACTTTTGAGTCTACACATACTTCATCTTCAATTTCTTCAAATACAAGAACCAGAAGGCGATAGGAGACTCGGGAGAGGGCGAGTCTGTCAGCGAGCGAGGGCCAAGAGGGGAGGGTGAGTCAGCGAGAGGCTGGCTGCGAGCAAGCGAGGGTAAGTCAGTGAGAGGCCGGATGCGAGCAAGCGAGGGTGAGTCGGCGAGAGGCCGAGCGTCTGGCTGCAAGAGAGAGGAGAGAGCGTGAGAACTGTATCTGAGTGAAGCATGAGAGAGTGGAGACTAGAGAGGGCTAGTGTTTGTTTAGGGTCTTTCGCAGCTATATATCATTTAAAAAAAAAGGAAGTAAAAGGTAATTAAAATAAAGGGGAGAATCTCAAATTGAACCGCTACCTTTTAGTAAGTCCTAAATACAAGCGGGCCGCTCAACCAATTGGGCAACTTCACTTTCTTGTTACTTTAGGACAATTATTCTATTTGTAATATTATAAACTACCAATATTTAAAAATAAAATAAAATTTAACGTGTCGTGTCGGATACCTGATAAGAAAAATATGTCGACCTGAACACGTTTATTGTCGTATGTTACCGTTTCGTGTCATATCTATATCGTTTTGTGTTTTTTCGTGCCGTTTTATTGCGGTTTCATATAGTGTCAACCGTGTCGTATTTTTCTGCACAACCCTAGCGCGAGGAGGAAAGCAAATGATACCCCTAGTGGCTATATAATCTGCAACTTTGTTCGCTTCTCTGTAGATGTGATTGAATTCAACCTTTTCGAAGTCTGCTTCCATGATCCTGATTTCTTCTGCCTGGCGCATAATCTCCCATCTGCTGTCTTTTCCTTTTGAAAGAATTCTCATCAGCTCTTGATTGTCTCCTTCTACAACAATCTTGTTCAAGCCTAGGGTGGACAAATACTTAAATAGATTATGTAAATGGACATTGGGACAAATATCTTCATTTTTTTTAAAAATAAATAAATTTTAATTTAATTTAGGCAATTTTTTTTGAAAAAAAATATACATTGTCGGGTCTTAGGCTAGCCCGACAATCATTTTTTTAAAATTAAATTAAAATTTAGGCAAAATGTTTTGAAAAAAATAAATTGTAATTTAATTTTTTAAATTCATTGTAACTAATGTTTTTTAAAAATTTAAATTTTTTCAGTTCATTGTAATTTATATAATGAAAATTAAATAGGCATGCAATCGGACAAAGTAAATTCTATTTTTTTTAAATTCATTTTAATTATAAATTTTTTTTAAATTAAAATTTAATTTAATTTTTTCAAGGGTGTTTTTGCTAACTAGCCTATTTTGAATCTTTTATTAGGTGATTAGCACTAGACCTGTCAAAACACAACCCGACCCGGTGACCCGACCCGACCGACCCGATAAATTCCCGACCCGAACCCGAAAATTTTGACCCGATTTTTTTTTTCCGACCCGAACCCGAAAAACCCGAAATTTTCCGGGTAATCTGGGTTTCGACCCGGTGACCCGATTGACCCGGTTGATTTATAATTATATATAATTAATTTTTTTATATTTAATTAAAATTTATCACAAAATTATCAAATTATTATTTTTTTTAATTTAAAAAAGAAAAAATTGACAAATCCGAAATCGACCTGAAACCCGGTCAAACCCGGGTTCGAGTCAACCCGAAAAACCCGGAACCCGTTTTACCCGAGACCCGTTTTACCCGAAACCCAAAGTGACCCGACCCGAATGACCCGTTTGACAGGTCTAATTAGCACTCAAACTAATTTAATTAGGTAAGCTAGCACCCTTCCCGAATGTTCAATGGTCAACTGTTTGACCATTGACTAGTCGATCAACATTGACCGTTGACCAACTCCTTCAGATTTTTTTAGGGGTGGGCGCGGGACGGGACGGGACGGGACGGAGGTCGTCCCGCGTCCCGTCCCGCGTAATTTTTGCAGGACGGGACGGGATTTATCCTTTTTTTCTTCGTCCCACACGGGCCTTGTCCCTCACGGGACGGGACGGGACCGGGACGGGACGGGCCTTGTTCCTCGAATAAAAAAGATTATAAAAAGTTAAAAATTTCTTGTATATTTTGCGATTTTCAAAGACGTAACACATATAAATCTATAAAAAAAATATATATTATATTTTACGTACACATATAATATGCATGTGTATACAATACATGTGTATATATACACACTGATGCAGTAGCTTTACATTTGATGCAGGATTAGTTTTTTTTTTGGTGGAATGCAATAGCATTAGCATTAGTGTTTACAGTACATTATATACGTATGCAGTAGCATTAGTAAACACTGTCATACTGTATAGAATTATATATATAGATTATCTGCGTTTGCAATCTACATAAGTGTATGTATAACATAATATATTATTATTATTATTATTATTATTATTATTATTATTATTATTATTATTATTATTATATATGCGGGACGGGACGGGATTTGCGGGATTGAGACGGGTCGTCCCGCGTCCCGTCCCGCATAATTTTTGCGGGACGGGACCGGGACGGGATTCACTATTTTTTTTTGAAATCCCACCGGGACCGGGACGGGCCCGGGACGGGTCCGGGACGGGACCGGGATTTGCGGGATTTGTGCCCACCCCTAGATTTTTTATTTAAATTTTATTTAAATTTTTTTTAATGGTGACATATTTTGTGATGCCATTTTTTGCGGTTTTGATGCCACTTTTTTATTACATTTTATTCTCGCTTTAATGCCACTTTTATAATGAAATGGTTTGATGACACTTTTTTAATGCCATTTTTTCAAACCTTGATGACACTTTTTGTTTACTATGATGTCACATTGACCATTGATGCCATTTTTTTTATTATTATTGACGACTGATTACACTTTTTTTATGTCAATTTTTTGATGATATTTTTTATCGTGATGCCATATTTTTTTCAAGGTAATGTTTTGATGATAATTTTTTCTTTAATGTGATGCAACTTTTTAAAAGCATTGTTTTGATGCCATTTTTCTAATATAATTATTTGATGTCATTTTTTTTAATCAAATCGGTTGTGATGACATTGTTTGTTGATGACATTTTTATTGATAAAATTTTTTGTTTACAAGTACGTCATTGGTGACATTTGTGATGATACCTTTTATTGATGACATTTTTATTACATTTTTATACAATTGATGACATAGAGTATAAAATGTGATTACATTTAATTGATACATCTTTTATTGACGACTTTGACTAACCGGTGACATTTTTATGAGTGTTTGGTTGGTTGAAGGTTATTTTTTTAGTTTGCATGTAAAAGGACTAAACTACCCTTCATAATATGCATGAAACGCCACTACTACCTTCAAAACGACAACCAAAGAAAAACAAATTGTTAAATTGCCATTCAACATCAATGAGTAAGATTCAATACGTACATTATTTTATGATTTTAAATGTTTTCCATGCGCCAGTTTGAAGGCCAAGGGAAAGTAAATTGAAGTTAGCACAAAGATCACACTTTGCTTAATCTATCAAGGCAGAATCAAGAATGACTCATACATGATGCCAGAAGCTAATTTAATAGATTCAATGATTCATGATCAGCTCAACCCTTATATTTAGTACAGTAAAGCAAAACACCATCAATAATAAATACTCCCTCCGTTCGGCAAAACTTGTCGTTTATTATTCATGCACGCTTTTTTAGAACGATAAAAACTATATAAAATATTCATTTTTTTATAAATTTTTTTTAACAAATTTGTACTTATTAATAATAACTACGAAGTTGTTAAAAAAATTATTAAAAAAACTATATATTTTATGTAGTTTTTAACTCCTAAAAAAGCGTGCATGAATAGTAAAGTGTCAAGTTTTTCCGAACGGAGGTAGTACACAAAGACATGTGTGCTTAACAGGACGGTTATCAGTACACCTTAACCAAAATCTATTATGAAAGCAATCAAACTATACATTTCACTACAGGAAACACATTGAATTCCAACCACAGGGTTCCAACGCTGTTATTCAATGGATGAAATTCCAACCCTGATATACAATGGAAAAAAATAATCCAACGGCACACTTTGTTGGAAAGAAATATTTCGTATTTTCCACCGCTATGACTCGTTGGAAATAGTTATCTAAAATTATTCCAATAACTTGATTGTTGGAAATTTAGAAAAATTAGCTTCCATCAATAATTTTCGTTGGAAACTATAATTAAAAAATAAATAGAAATTAATTCCTTCTTTAATTTTAGGCTCGGCCGGTTAAAACTGAATGGGTCAATTAGATATATATATATCAATTATGTGTTTGACCGGTTAAGGCGGCAGAACATAGCATTCATCTTAGTAATCTTGTTACTTACCATCTCACACTCGATCGACTATATATACACACAACTCTTGCTGTAAATGATATAATGTGAAGGTGTAAAGACTAAAACATCAGGTGACTTTTTGAGTTTTATATTATTTTTTAAAGTGTAATTTGATTTTTGGTTAAAGTCTATTTACGAAAGAATATATAATTTATAGTTTTGTTGTATAAAGTTTACCACTGTATTTTATGCATGTTATATGTATTAATATGGTAGTTGGATTAATGTTTTTGCAGATAAAAAATTCACAAGTGGAACATAATTGATTTTGCATATATTTGGAGCTAATGGATGAGGGAAACAATGCAGTCAATCTCGGAAGATGTACAACCTCGTCAAATAGAGATCAAAAGGTTGTAAACGATTTTGATCTCAATTATCCAACAAGTCTCGAAGGCAATGTGACCCCCGAAAAAACAGTTGGCAAGCTGGGACATACATTCGACTTGAATTATGCTGATGATGAAGAAGTCGAAATCGATCCAGATTATATCAAGAAATATAATTTATCAGAGAAAGAACAACACAAAATAATAAGGGAACAAAGAGTTATTAATAGTTTCGTAAAAATTTACTTACCATCTTGCTTACCCGATCCTGCCTATAATATTATTTCTGACGAATTTCTTAGTAGAAAGAAATAGGATGTACAACTTTCGTCAGATTCACACACATATATATAGTAATAATTATATTTTTCATATTATAGTCTATTGTATTGAAAAAAAATAAGAGTAATGGATAATGAATGGGACAAGTGCTCAAGCGTCTTTTTCTTTTATTTAAGGAAAAATAAAGTTGACCGTTGGAATTGAAGCGTTGGAATGGAGGCGTTGGAATTGAGCCCCTAATTCTCTCCAACTCCCTCCACGTATAATTACAAATCTTGAATAATTTGTTGTGCAACGGAAAAAAAAAAAGATTTGAAAATGTAAATGAGAAAATCTTGATTAATTTGTTGTGCAACGGAAAAAAAAAGATTTGCAAATGTAAATGAGAAAAATGCAACGGGCAAAAAATTCAACAGAGTATATAAATATAGGATCTGCTCAAAATTAAAAGAAAAAAAAATCACACTTCATTTGTACGACAATTAATTTTTTGGGATCTGATTTTGGAGGCAACGGGTTTGCTTAATCAATTCTTGGTGCTCAAAGGTGGAACATTCATTGTATTCAATTCTATTGATTGAGCTTCAAGGTCGAAAAGTGATCAAAGGTCGAAGAGTTATTGTATTCAGTTCTATTGATTGAGATTGAAGATTTGAAGGCGTTAAAGGGGAGTTTTTCACTCTGGTGATTGGCATCAAAGGTCCAGCTTAAATTATTCTGTTCGTCTGGCTGATTACAATCATTGTCCAGGTAATTGTCTCAACCTCCTCGTTATAATTGGCAATTATATATATGAGTTGATCATGTTCTTCGTTACAATTATTTTTATATATGTTTCTGGTCATATGGCTCCGTTTGCATAGCAGTATTTGTTTTTTTGTTTGGTCGATAGCAGTATTATGTTTTTACATACTTTGTTTTTTATTTATTTATAATAGTTACTGGTGTTTGGAATGTTAAGCTTGTATAAATAAAAAATTCAATTAAATCAACACAATATTTCACTCCAACCCTCACATAACCCAACTCATCCTCCTAGCACAAAACTCGACCTCAGACTACCACAGCTGCAAATCCATTACGTACCTACAATTGATTAAATAAAACAACTGTACATATTTATGCAATTAATTATATCATATATAAACAGTTGCGAATATAATAAAACATTTTAAAAAATAAACATTAATGACATTTTAAGTTGGATAGGTAAATGCAGCAATATATTATTTTTCAGAAATGTTAACTTTTTTCTAACTAAAATATTCATTATTGGGAATTAGTTATAACAAAGTATTTATAATGATTTCATATGATATTAAAAATATTAAGATTATCATCTTACAATATGAATCAGAATTTTCGGTTATGGTTTTCCTAAATTATTATTCTCTGGATCATTATAAATATATTTTTCTTACTTGTAGTTTTTTTTATTGATTCCTAAATAATTTTATTTAACTTGAATTCGTCTGGAGGTTAAAATATTGTGCCACGTGTCCTTCTATGAAACCAAATTTTCAGCTTTTTACCCCATCCACGTTCCAATATCAATTCTAGATAAAATTGATTTTCACCAAACCCTAATCCAATCCTTCGTCTCCCTCACATCAACTTCATTGCCGCTCCTCCATCGACAATCGACATCGCAGTCTCGCTCGCATCCGCTCATCTCCCTCGCTCGGATTCGAGGTCGGGGCACCCAGATCCGTAGAAGGTGGGGGTCCTTCGCCGCGCCGCACCCCCACGGCCTCCCTCGCAACTCCTCTCCGCCGAACCGTCGCTCTACCAGATCCACGACCTCGAAACGTCATCCACGATCTCGAAGCTCGGCCGGAGCCCCTCCGGTCACCGAAGGAGGCTCTGCGACTCCGCGCTGACGGAGAAGTAGGAGAGGATGCTTAGGCTGAAGTCCGACCACCGCGAGAGCCGCGGCGTCAGGTGCGATACGCAGTCCACGAGCCACCTCGCCGCCGCCGACAGGCACCACTGCACCGCCGCCATCTCCACCCCCTCGGATCCGCGCTGGACAACAGTCTTCTCTTGAATTCCCGGGCGTTTCGATCGTTCTAGGAGGCAGTAGTAGGGGCGTTTCGACCGCAGTCTTCTCCTGAATTCCCGTGCACCCCCACGGCTTCATGAAAAATCGGAAGCGGATTCCTTGGTTCGATGAGTTGGAGGAATTCATATTCGGGATTACTATTTCGAGGTCTGATTTCTTTTCATTTGTTCGATGAGTTGGACAGTAAACCTTGATCAAATATACCATACATGGTAGGCATATTGTGTGCTGGAACTAGATAAGTAAAGTTTTGAATCCAAAATGGACAAATAATGTATGCAACAGATAGAGGAAGTAAAAAGTTGTGGCTTAGTTTAGGCAAGCTCAAGCTGGTTGAAGCTTTTAAACTCTCCATTACAGCAGTTCAATTAATCCTTAGGCAACATGTTCACAAAAGTCACTAACTAATCGCTAATTTATATGATAATGGTTTAAAGTATAAATAGAATCAACCTTTTCAAGGTGCTGCAAGCTAATTTCTCTATTGGTAAATGATAATCACGTTCATCTAAATTTAATTTTCTTGGTTCATTGAAATTCATTTGTCAAGAACTTAGCAATTTATTTGGCTGTATAACAGGCCCACATTTAATCCAACAAATGCAATTATTTTAGTTTAAGACACAACACTAAGCACAATGATCATTGAACCATGAGTCATTGAAAACTAAAAGCTAGCGAATGGGGAAAATTCAAAAGGTTTAGCCTCTCTGGCTTGTAACCTACTGCTGAATCAGCATGTACTCTAAATCTACATTCTTGATTGATCAAGAGAAACGTTGCACGACTTGCATCTTCTAAGTTGCTTTCATGAAAATTACAGCAGAATTCAAGGGTGAGTGAGTTGCTTTCAAGTTAAACAAAAAACTGAGTTGAAATTCTAATCACTGTATAGCTTCAGAAAGGTAGATAGCATGTATAGATAGTTAACTGGTAAAAGTGGTACATGAGAAGGTACCTGGATCAATTTGTATAAAAAGAGGCACTTGTCAGTAATCAGTTCAAGATAGTATATCAAAGGGCCAGTGTCATCATGGTAAACACTGGAGGTATTTCCAACAGCTCAGAACTGGCTTTACTGCCCTGAGTGGCTAAATATTTTCGTCGATTTGAGGAGAGCTGCAGAAATAAATATTTTCGAGGTCTGATTTCTTTTCATTTGTTATAGATTAATTCATTACTGTGGTATTTGTTCGAAGAGACAGTTCTAAGGTGAAGCTGAAAGAAAACTCATCTGTTATTTGCTAAAGATGACAATTCTCGTGTAGCAAGACTAACTCTCTAGACCTTTTCAGATTGATACAACCACTTCATTTGCTTGCAGAACGTTGTGGAATAGCTCTATTTGCAATTGATGAAGCACATTGTGTTTCTAAGTGGGGCCATGATTTTAGGCTAGATTATAGGTTTGTTGAAACCTTTCACTTATTTTAGTAATGCACAATAGCATAAACTACTTTATGATTTATAATTTTCTGTCAGTGAAAAGCTGAATATTGCAGCATTATAGATTGTGCTATTAATGTTTTTTGAATTTTCAGGCGGTTATTCATTTTGCGTAAAACTTTTTCTGCTTGCAAAATGGAATTCTTGTGGGTTGCAGGCTTGCAGCTCTAAATTTATTTCTGAAATCTAAGTAGGTTATAATCAAGTAATAATGATTTTGAGAGTAATTTCTTGAAAAAAAAACCGATAATACCCAATGAACTCAATCTAATCAGTGTTGTTGGACTATTTTGAGCAGTGGCGATCAAGATTATGTGGTTCCGTTACTAGGATCACGAACACTAGTACGTGAGCTTGCCCATGAACTCAAGTTAGACACAACAATTCCTTATGGAGCTTGGTTTCACCAAGGCCAGGTACAAACTTAATTTCCTAGCTCTCGAGTTACCTCTCTGACCTGAATTTTGTGGCACATTAAATCTGGATTCTGAGTCTAATTCCTATCACAAAAATTCCTGTTGTGACGAATGCAGGTAGGAGGTTGGGCTATAGAGTACAGAAACATCTTGACATTTGCGAAAATAAGAGGAGCGGCACACATATGGTGCCATACGCGCAACCATGAAGGGCGTTGCACCTCTTCAGCGACTTTGTTCATGGGCGACTTTGTTCCTATATTTTATGTTAGGTTGTCTTGGAGAGAGCTGAGATGAGCGGAGTTTCATGCCCATTTACAAGGAAAGGTAACCCTCTATTTTCCAAACATGAATATCTTCTAATAAAAGACCATTTCTATTTTTTTAGTTCATTAGTTTAGTAGTTTATAGACTAGAAGTTCTCTTTTTGAGACTCTGAGAGAATGATATCCATCATTTGTTGTTTGTCTCATATTGTGTTGGTGATGAGATGACAATGAGTTTATTTGTACTGACAAGGAGCTTAGATTAGGTTTTGAATCCAAATAGTGTTTCTGTTTTTCATTCTTCAAATAGGGCTTTAAAAAATCGATTGTAGTCTTGGTGATCGGTCTTTGAATTCGTAAACAATATGATCGATTATGTTTTTATTCAATTTTTTTTTGTTGTCTCTCATCTATCTTCCTTCTCTTCTGTTCTCTATCAGTTTGTTTTGCTTTTGGTTGAAGTATATATATATGCCACTGAATCCTTAGGTGTGATTGCTAAGTAACTTATATTGAACCTTCTGTTGCGTAAATATTTTAGGTTGGAGCTGAACTTTCTTCAAATCACCACATTTTGGTGATACAACCTTCGACCGCTAATGGTTAAGGCCAAAGGTACTGGCATGATGATGAAAGGTTTAGTGGTGGAATGCAAAGGTCGGGCCAAAGTCAGCCAGTGTAGAAGCAAGGTCAGCCAGGTCTGCGATTAAGGATCCAATTTGTGGAGATATTAAGGTGCCGTTGACAATGGATGAATTATTTAACACCATGTTTGTGATTAAGGATCTTAACTATGGAAGTAAAGATGCTGAATACTTCTTATCAGAGTCGAAAAATGAGGCGAACGATGACACTTCGACTGATAACGAAACCTACCAGCCGGGTTGAATTTACTGGTAGTGTGCGGTGTCGACGGTTAATTTGGTGTGACTCCATGCTGGTGGAGATTTGCGGTATGTTTTTTCAATTCTTGTCTCAACCGATAAAGGTGCCTGATGTGTATTTTGGTTTTGTTTGTACTCTGCTCCTATGTAGTTTTCACATTTCAATTTAGGCGGGGGTTAGGTGGTAGTTCATATGCCCTGTAAGTACTGAGTAAGTGGTAGGTATTTCTTTTATATATATTTCTATATCTGCCAACTATTATATATAGTTACATATATTTATATAATCTCTTTTATGAATATATGTATATAATATATAACCGGTTGCTTATATTTAAATATAAGCAACTATGAAATGGTAGGTTCCATGTTCTCTTTTAATTTGTATAATTGGTTTATCTATATTGTCTCAATTCAGTTTTACATGTATAAATAGAGAAGGTATGAAAATTAAATTTGATTTGTTTCCTAGCCAAGTAGTTCAATGGGTGGTTTACTCCCTACCTTGCCAAGTAAGAAAACATGTAAAACTGCTTGATAAAGAAAAAAACTATAACAACCCCTAAATCGCTTTGCAGTTTCAATGAACACCGCTTCTGATCACAGATTCTATGGATGAGCACGATGCTCTTGAAAAGAGTAGGGAATACACCCATCGACTTGGGGACTCGACGACTGCAGATGAAGATGGAGTGGATGAGGGTGTTGATGGATGTGGTCACTCGATCTGTCCCATCATCTTCAGACTTCAATTTAAGAGTTTCTTAATTCATGTTCTATTCGAATTGAAAATCGATCATTGTTTTTAGGGTTAGCTATAATTGGTTGATTACTTGTGCATAAGGAGTGAATTAAAAGAAGAGTATGGAAGATGACCGATGAACTAGGAACCCGAGTACCCGACGATTGTAGATCGGATGAAGATGGAGCGAACAAGGGTGATGATGGTTGTGGTGACTCCATCCCTTGCCTTTTGTTTTTTCTTTCTATGTATTTGTTTGTGAAGTTACGATATTGTCAATGCAAGCTCTATGAATGGTTTTCACAATGTAATGTATAAAGAAGTTTGTCACAATGTATAGTTTGTAGAAACTCGCATTGAGTACATACGTATACTGGTTTTATGGGTGCAACTAAAAATAAGGGGAAACAAGCCCATTATTAAAGTTTGTTAACCAGCTAGAGGTTTTATGGTAAGTTTGTCAACCATCCTTTAATGCCTTTTTATGGTAAGTTTGTCAACCATCCTCTAAGGGCTTAAGTTATTTGTATTGTGTCGAATGGCTGAATTTGAGAACCTTTCATATAGTGCTCAATGACTCTCTCAAGTATATCAAGGACTTGCAGAATAACAAATAACATATTCAAGTTCTCTCATGTTTGTAGTTTCTGCCCAAGAGGACGATACACGACGAGGAACTAGGAAAAATCACGTGAATGTCTATGCTTCAGTTTATGCTTCTACGGTGTGAGATCTGTCTATGCTTTTCCTGGTTCAATTTACGGTGTGGTTGAGTGATATCTATTTCATGTTGTTTGTTGCTTTGGTATAATAATTTGTCGTTATGTAGTCATATAGGGTGATATTTGTTCTTATGCAGATTTGTTGCCAATTTTGCCTTTGATTATGTAGTGATATATGATGATCTTGCTGCTGATTAAGATGACCCTAGAATTATGATCTATGTTTGATAGTCACATATAGACGCAAATGTATTGAGATATGCCATGAAGATAAAAAAAACAGTAGATACAAAAAAAATAGGGTGTGACAACTGTTGTTAAATTTGAAGTATTGATCGTCTCGAGTAAACACTTCACTACGACAATCAAATATTTCAAAGAACGGCGTGACAAGAAGCATGGGCAAAATGACACATAATTGATTTTGGTATTTTGTGGGGTATGTTAAACTCGGTCGAAAATATTCTGAAAACAATCCGAACATGGTTCGGGAAAAGTACTAGGTTTATTTAATAAGCCTATTTAACACAAAGGACAAAATGAAATAAACAAAAACAAAATTGAAATAACGGAGAGATGGAGTGAGAGAGAATTGAGTAAATGGCAGAAGAAAATTAAAGAATAAAATAAGTTAAAAACTAAAAGAATAAACTAACATTATTTATATTTTCAATAAAATAAGAAGAAAATTTAAAAAAATAACAGTATTATTTATGTTTTAGTAAAAATAATAATTAGAAAAATGGTATATAGATACATAACAAATAGACAAAGATAGAGTAATTTAATTTAATTGAGAAAATAATATAACAGTGGATAACAATATAATAATAATTATATTTATATATACAGAAATAAAAATTGAATTATAAAATAAATATGTTTTTAAAACTCACTTTCTAATGATTACTAAATAAATCTACTTCCAAATTAATAAACCATTAAAAGTTACATAATTTTAACGTAAGCCCGTGCGTATCACGGGCTTACGTTAAAATCTCATTCGTCAATTCGACAGAATTCTAAAATCTCATTCGTCAATTCAGATTGAATTGAATCCAAGTATTAATTACATTAATTAAATAAGATAATCGAAGCCTAAAAATTTAACATAATTCTAACATTTCATTCGTCAATTCAGATTGAAGGGAAATCAACTAAGCCTAACAAAACCTAGGAGAACACATATAATTAACTCCATATTATGTTCAATTCTTATTTGTGAGGATTTTATATGATGAATATATATGTCCCTATACTTATACAACAAATTTTATAAATAAAATATTTTTTGATGTGATGATTGTAATAGGATGGATGATAGAAGTTGGATGTACAATAAGAATTTACCTGAACGAACCGGAACAACCAAAGAATTTTTCGCCGGAGTCAAAATCTTTATGAAATTCGCTTTGTCCCACAGTACTGAAAGCCAAATTAGATGTCCTTGTCGGACCTGCGCAAATAAGAAGTATGAATTTCCGGATACAGTTAAGGATCACTTATTTAAAAGAGGGTTCGTTTCAAATTACTACCGGTGGACTTCTCATGGGGAGAGTCGGTTACCTGAGCCATCTGCACCATCTGTGCCTTGTTCTTCTAATACCACCCAATCGTTTCCAATGAGGAAGGACTATGATACATTAAATCCACATCAACGGATGGTATTTGATGCAGCCGGTCCGAATTTTGTTCCACCATGGGCAGCAAATATTACGTCAAATTCAGATCAAGTGGACGAGCAAGATTTTTCTTCCTCTGGTGCAGCGAATATTACATCTCCTGATGCTCAACCTGAAGTAGGTGCGAATTTGGAGGATGACATCGGATTATCCAAAAAGTTTTGGGCTGCCTTGAAAGCTGCAGATGAACCTCTTTGGCCTGGATGTGAGACAGAAACTCAATTGTCTGCCATCACTGAACTGCTTCGAATAAAATCTACTTACAATTTGTCACAAAATTGTTACAATCAGATATGTGAATGGGCGGGACGATGCCTTCCCCGAGAGCATAGTTTTCCCAGTAATTACTATCAGACAAAAAAAGATTGTAAGGGAATTAGGCTTGCCGATGGAGAAAATTGATATATGTCCTAGCGGTTGCATGCTATATTGGAATGATGACGTTGAGTTACAACATTGTAAATTCTGCAAGCAAGAAAGATACAAAGAAAAGTCGGGGAAAAATCCTGTGGCACTTGCCCAACTACGATATTTGCCTCTAATACCCAGATTACAAAGATTGTTTGCATCATCGACTACTGCTGCACATATGAGATGGCACAAGGAGCACGAAACGCAGGATGGAATCATGTGTCACCCTTCTGATAGTGAGAGTTGGAAACATTTTGATAGGACACATCCTGAATTTGCGAATGAACCACGCAATGTTCGTTTGGCATTATGTTCTGATGGGTTTGCTCCTTTTGGTCAATCTGGAAAAGTATATTCATGTTGGTCAATCATTGTGACCCCATATAATCTTCCACCGTCGATGTGTTTGAAAACCCCTTATATGTTCTTAACAATGGTTATACCTGGGCCTCACAATCCGAAAAAGTTAATTGATATCTGTATGCAACCTTTGATTGAGGAATTGAAATTGCTATGGGAGGAAGGTGTGCCAACGTTTGATATCTCTCGGGGTGACACATTTCGCATGCGAGCTGCATTGTTGTGGACGATTAATGATTTTCTGGCTTATGGAATGTTGTCTGGTTGGAGCACAGCTGGTCAAATGGCTTGTCCAATTTGTATGGATAATACTAAAGGGTTTTGGTTGTGTAATGGGCATAAGAATTCTTGGTTCGATTGTCACAGAAAGTTCTTGGACCCTGACCATCCATTTAGGAGAAATAAAAGAGATTTTTTTAAAAACCGTGAGGTTAGAGATTCTGCTCCACTTCGATTAACTGGTGATGAGATGTGGAACCAAGTGAAGGACCTGCCCACCGCGATGGAAGATCCACTGTCAACGATACCTGGATATGGGAAAGAGCACAAGTGAACGAAACAAAGTATATTTTGGCAACTTCCATACTGGAAGACACATTTTATTCGTCATAATCTGGATGTGATGCATATAGAGAAGAATGTTTTCGATAATGTCTTCAATACTGTGATGGATGTTAAGGGCAAGACGAAGGACACGATACTGGCACAGAGGGATCTGACGTTATACTGCAATCGGCCAGATCTACAAGTCAACGATGATGATTGTAGGACCATACCAAAAGCTGTGTACACCCTCACAAAAACTCAAAAAATAGCAGTTTGTAATTGGATTAAATCAGTGAAATTCCCCGATGGATATGCATCAAATATCGGTAGATGTGTTCAGATAGATGAGTGCAAGCTGATTGGGATGAAGAGCCACGATTGTCATATATTTATGCAGAGGTTGTTGTCAGCTGCTTTTAAGGAATTGTTGCCTGATTCTGTGTGGGGGCCGCTTACAGAATTGAGTCAGTTTTTCCAGTCGTTGTGTTCACCGACATTGGTAGTTGCGGCAATGGAAGAGCTAGAAAAAATAGCTCCGTTGTTGGTGTGCAAGCTCGAGAGAATATTCCCACCTTCATTGATTGACTCCATGGAACATTTGTTAATTCATTTGCCCTATGAAGCGAAAGTAGGAGGCCCAGTACAATATCGGTGGATGTATCCATTTGAAAGGTATAGTATGACCATTGTACATTACAATTATACTTTAGAAGATTTGTTGTATTTACAAATTTGTCATGTTTTTGTAGATTTTTGCACCATTTGAAGAAAAAGGTTAGCAATAAAGCAAGGGTGGAAGCTTCAATTTGCTCATCTTATATTATTGAAGAAATATCAACATTGGGATCACATTACTTTGAGCGACACAATTCCTCTAGGAGGAAGAGATCTCGAGCAAGTGTGAATGAGCCTAATGCATCCAGCGATGCACAGATTTCCATATTCAATTATCCTGGACATGGATTTGGTAAATCAATATCTTGCTGGCTAACTGATAACTCAACTGAGATGCACGCAATGGAGACATATATTTTGCTAAATTTTCCAGAAGTAGATGAATATATTAAGTAAGTGTTTATCAATAGATGTGTATTATGTAGTACCCAAATTTATTACGTACGCCATTTTTTTCTTCTGACATTTATTTATATTGGTCAAATCTTCAGGATCTTTTGCTAGCAGAGTAGCGGAGACATGGATAAAAACCTTGATGCCAATTTTGCTCATTGGTTTAAAGAATATGTAGGTGTATGATAATATGTCATCACATATTATTTACGAATTTTATATTAAAGACTTGACACATATGTTCACTTGTGTAGGTGAGGAACAACGACATTGAAGATGCCTTAATTCAACGTTTAGCATGGGGTCCAAAGGCGAAGATTCATACATGGTCTGGATATGCAATAAATGGGTATACTTTCCATACTTTGGAAAGAGAAGAAGGCAAGATGTCAATGAATAGTGGAGTGTGGGTGAAGGGATCAAACTATAGTGAAGACGAAGTTGATTACTATGGTCAACTTGAGGAGATAATAACACTAGAGTACACCGGCATACCTTCGAAGGAGATAGTGCTTTTCAAATGTCGGTGGTTTCATCCCACAACGGGAACGCGACGGGTGCACCACAAATACGAGCTCATTGAGGTAAATCCTAAACGCGAATATAAAACTAATGATTGTTTTATATTGGCACAGCAAGCACTCCAGGTGTATTATACAAAGTATCCTGGCGCAAAGCGTGATCGGGTTGATTGACGAGTTGTGTGTAAAACAAAAGCGAGGAGCACAATCGAGCAAAAGTGGGATGAGCCTGATGATGCATATCAACCCGATGATGAAATAGGAGTTCCAACAATTGATGAAACCAGTATTGGAAATTTTAGAGATCCGAGTGGAGAACTGATTGAAGTGGACGATGAGCCATTAGGTGTCATTAACATGCAAAATGTCGATGCTGATTATGATGGATTGGGCGCGGAACAGATTTCAGAGGATGAGCAGTTAGTGGGAAGTGAAGCACATTTTAAAGAACATTACGAAGGAATGGAGAACGAGGAAGATGATGATTGATCCGTATATGGTAAGTAGATATCTATCTTTACCCAAACTCACAAATAAAAAAAAATGATTAAAACCATCCATAAACAGAAAAAAAATAAATATAAAAAAGTACTCCGTAACCGGTTTATGTATATAAGTCACAATTAAACCAAAAAAAAAAAAGTCACAATTGATAAGCATCGTGGGTGATGATTTAACTAAAACAAGTCTTATTTTTTTAACCTCCGAAACTTCCCTTTCACCTCCAAGCAGTTCCCTTCAACCTCCAAACCCTAGCTACGTACAATCCACCATTACATCACCTCTAACCACCGCAATCCACCACCACAACGCCTCATAACACTGCAATCCACCGCCACATCGACTTCAACCCCTCAATTCAAACCATCGTCTCCTAATTTACGGTCCTTGCAGTCCAACAGAGTACCGCCCTTGTCATAAGCAACTATCCGCGAGCAAGGAGGACCGTAGACGGATCATCCTTGTCATCTCCGGTTCGACCCCTCATCATCCTCCCATTACGACGAATTGAAAGGTAATTAAGTCAATACCCCCTCATCATCTCCAGTTTTTTCGTTTTCACTTTGTTTCAAGTTGGTGTGGTTGAAAGAGGAAAAATTTAATTGGTGTGTGTTGGTTTAGGCTGCGTTTTTCGTTTTAGCATTAGGGGGAAGAATCCATGCACACCTTTCCCCCTAATACAACAATTTTGCTTAGTTTCTTTAGGCTGCGTTTTGTAAGGAAAGATGGGTAATTGGGTTGTGTTTTTGTTATATGTGATTCTGTTTGTTTGATATTTTATAGATAGAAGCTGTGAGCGTTGGTCCCACAATTGATTCGATGTTTATTTAATAGTCCTTTTTGCAAATGCTTTCTATATAGTTTTTTTTTTTGTCTTATTGAGGGGAAGGGGTAGTTGCTTGCATTGACTCAAGCTCATTGTAGCTTTTGTGCATTTGGGGATTATTGCTAATGCAGTGATTTTTTCGAGGTTCTAAGATATCACCATCAATGGCTCGAACAAGGGGTGGACTGCGAACACCAACCACCAGACCGAGGGGTGGCCTGCGAACACCAACCACTAGACCGAGTGATGGACTGCGAACACCAACCACGAGAACACCCTTGCAAGAAAACAATCCAGAGGTACAACGTGTTTGCGAACGTAGTTATCCGGTGGACCATACCAGACCTATAAGGTTGCCCAATTCTATCGTAAGTAGGCCGCATATAGCACCTAATGTGGGGACGTCGACGGAGGTTGCCAATATTCTCAACCAGTCAACTACGGAGGAAAATGGTAATTGGTTATAGTTTCTATGTATGTTTTGCTTTTGTGGATTGAAATGGGAAATATATCAGATTTATGAGGTATGGTAACGCCATTTACTTAACTTATTCATATCCATTTTATATAACTTTGAGATAGGTTTATTTATAGAATAAGGAATTAAGACATAAACAATGATACTGTAAAATTCATATCGTATTCAATGTGTTTACTTCACTTATTCATATCGTATTCAATGATACTGCAAATTTATATAACTTTTAGATAGGTATATTTATAACTTTTGCGGACGTATTAGCTTACCTTATTCATATCGTAATGAATGATACTGTAAAATTCATTTTTCAAAATCATTGCTCCAATGAGGATATGGTATGGTAACTTTATCGTTTCTCTTTGTCCGTATATGGTTATCACTTGTGTTCAATTAGGTGATATTGCCGAGTTAGTCCATGGTACCCGCCCAGTGCAGGAGGGAGTTGACAATGGTGCCTCCCGAGACTCTATTGAGGAGGGGGAGGAGGAGGAGGAGGAGGACATTGACAATGGGGTTTTACAAAGACCAGGTCCTGACTTTGATACTACAGATCCCATCACAGAGAAGGATCATAGAAATCGAAAAAGAATCGAGATTGTTGGCAATATGTAAGTACTAGTACTTTCATTATCGTATAATTTCTACATGTGTTAAATTTCCTATTTATAAGCTTGTGATAATGTCCCTCTTATCTTTATTTCATATGGGCATTACTATATAAACAATATTGTGCAATAAATTCTTCGTATATTTATAGGTTTAAAGACCGAAAGGTTGTCATGAATGAAGCTATTTCAATCATGCAAGCTCACTTCAATGGAGCGTGGAGAGGTTGGAAAGAGATTCCCCAGGATGTCAAAGACGAATGGTGGCAGGAGTTTGAGGTACGTATGCTTTACCATTATTTTATTTTAAATTTTTAACATTGAAATGGTTTACCATTAGTTTATTTTGATCTGCTTACTGTAATCCAGGCCTATTAGTAAGAGTATATGTATTTTTTTGTGCCAGTGCCAGATAGATGAGCCATTATGCAATATTTATCAATCTAATCTACACTGATCAGTTAGTGAGTTAATATTTCTGAACCCTTTGCAACTCTTATGCATGCAATCACGTTGCCAACCCAAGAATTCATCTCTTCCCATATCTAAGAGCAAATACACTGCCCTGTACTAGGTTCTAACAAATATGACCAGGGCTACCAAATATAACATAGTACGCGGGCATTTTTTTCAATAAGTTTAGGTTCATTCAATAAGAAATCAAGATTTTTAAGTTCTTATGTCATTTTTAAGTTCTTATGTCAGTTGCCCTGTTGCTGAGTCCTCTTTGTGCTAAATATACTTTACTTCTTTCTATTGATTGTGCACTTGTGCAGCTGAGCACTTATAATATTCAACTAGAGTGGAGTTTTAAGTCATGAATTTTGATAAAGTTTTTGAATTGATGTATGGAATTGCTCAATTACACTCACTTCCCTAGCTGTTATTGAAGTTAAGAAATGACTTGCCGTGAAAAATCATATCGGAAATAACTATTCTCTTACGTACTTAAAGCACACTCACTTGGTTTAAATCCATAGTATATAAGAATAAATCCTCACAAAACACTTTCAACTGAATCTTTGAAAAGGCTTGTCCATTAAAAATATTGCGCCAAAATAACTAATCTTCCATATCACTCTCTTATAGTGTTAATCATCTAAATCTACAAAAAATGAATTTCCTGCCGTTAAGCATTTGTTGATCCAAGCCTTTTGCTTCACTTTAACTTGATAATGGAGATTAGTAGGAAGGATTTATAAGCAAAAACCAAAAAGAATATGAAACAATGATATATACAAGAAGGTGAGCAACAATTTAAATAGAGATTGATTTCTCCATTTAGCACGTACTTCAAGTATATCCATATAACTAACAAGCCAGAATCATTTTAATCAAAGGATAAGATAATAGAAGGAAATATTTAAGAACCTAAAGTGTTGTAATCATCAAATTGATCCGAGACTGAGTTCTCCTTATTTGAATATTATATCCATTTAAATTACTACTTGTTATATGTTGCCTAGTCTTTATGTAAGGCAAATTGTTGGATTTTTAAAAGATAGAAAGATGTGATCAGATCTGATATTTATGGGTGTGACTTGGGGCCAACAGAAGAGAGGTAGGAGATTATAACATTAGGGGGGAAATTCTCATTGTTGTATTGTATTTTATGTAAGAGGTAAAGATATATATACAAGTGATAATGGGGTAAGGCCTAAAGAAACTAAACAAAATTAAATAAAAACCAACCCAATATATTTCAAAGCTCATATATAACATTTATATGTTTTTTTTTATTATATAGGACAAATTCAAAGAGATGTATGAACCATTGGCACAAGCGAATCCTGAAGGAGTACCCCAAAAAGAGATTGATAGGATGTGGGCAGAGGCGGCTGGTGGTGGTGGAAACCACAAGGATCATGTTATAGGTTTTGGAGCTCTCTGCTCCAAAAAGCGTGATTTTCGCAACCCGGCTGATAAGAGCCCATCCGCTTCTTCAACAGTTGGTCTGTCTCTTCATGAGTTCGAAGAGTTGAAGACAACAATTGCGAATGATGTGAAGCAACAGATTGAAGATAATGTTCGCAAGTCCATGGCCGCCGACTTTGAACAACGCTTGGCCCAACAGAGACAACAAGATTATGAGGTGTTACGACGCCAACTGATGGAAGAACATGACTTTGCAGGTGGAGCACCAACGATGCAACAACCGGAGTTGGGATCCTTTGTGGCCTTGTTGAATTCGACAAATCAGGTATCTACCTCCCCTAATACCAATGGTCAGTTTGCATCAATTCCGACACAGGTGCAATCGTCGTTGTCTTATTCCCCCTCCATGGATGCATCGGTTGTTGGTAATGCACATGTTACTTCTATCCATGGGGCGGGGTTTGTTGGCTTTAGAGGCCGTGTTGACGGGTTTGCAGGTGCTACTCATGGATTTGATGTCGGTGCAACCGGTGGGGTTGGAGCTAGTGCTACAACTAGGTTTAGAAGTCCTAGAGGCAGTTCAGGGGGGGTTACTGGTAGGAGTGGGAGCGGTCTATAAAAAAACAGGGATATTAGTTTTTGTAATCACTGTTAGTTGGAACTTTCCTTTGTATTTTGCCAAACGTTCGTATGTGAACTGATTCTGTACAGATGTTTAAGATATGGAAATGAAATTAGTGGTATTGTGTTTTATATTGTTGATTTATAGGTGCTTTTATATTTTCAGGGGATTCTTCGTACAAATACGTACCCAGCCAAACTGTATTAATAAAATTTATATTATTGCAAAAAAAAAAATTGTTTCCAACGTTACACATAGTTGGAAATTCCAACAGTCAAAGAGTTGGGAGTTCTAAATATCAATCGGGGAATTGGCAATTGGCAACCGGTTGAAAACTAATTCCAATAGCAGCTATCGTTGGAAATTCCAATGGATAAAATGTTGGAAGAAGGAAAAAAGCAACCGGTTAAACCGGTTTGAATGGATTATATATTCCAACAATTTCACCCGTTGGTAATTTCCAATAACTACACGCCCTTGGAAATTCCATCGAAAAGCAAGAGTTGGAATCAATTCCAACAGGCTTTTTTCCAACAAGGTGTATTTGGATGGAATATCCAATAACAAGGTTAAAGTTGTTGGATCTTCCATTGAAAATGAGCGTGGTTATTGGCTGTGTTTCTAGTAGTGTTTAGTTTATCATCTATTTTTAGGAACAACTCTCTGTACCTAGACCACCAGACATATTTATGAGGGTTCCAGCCTTCAACAATACCCCACCACAGCAACACCATCTATATTCAATAACTTCAAATGCTTCAGTTCCTGCCTGATGCCTTCAGGATTAACAAACGGGTACAAAGTTTTGAAATTCATTAGAGGTATAGACCGACAGTAAGATTAACCCGGAACAACAAAAACAGATTCAAATTTCCCCTAATTTCCCCTAAATTTGAAAACCTAAAGATACACAAAGACTAAAAAATCAGCAAGAAGAATACATAAACAAGAAGAAAATGGAAGCAATACATACAATGAATGCTCTCTTTTCACATGCTATGTACAACATCAACAAACAGTCTACCAAAAGCAGATTCCACCTTTGGCGCCACAAGCAAAAGGGCAATCTCCAACAAGAGCAGAATATCGGAATCGAAATGGAATACTTACTTTTTTCTGCCGTCCTATATATCTTGAGCCCTGCCGACTGCCAGCACACAGTATGAGCTTCCATCTCTCATAAAAGCTCCTACAAGGGTCATGTATGTTTCGCTTCTTTCTCAACCGAGTCATTAAATATTAATAGTTGGACCTCCCTGCAGTTGACGGATTCAAGAATGCAATTACAAATGTTGCATAAGCATATGACAACAAGTAAAGGCCAAGAATCCCACCTTGAATAAAAGATCATAGGCGGTGCATTCCCAGGGGAAAGATACGGACATCAAGCAGCACTTGAGGGGTAACATCTCTTCATCGGAATTCCTTGAAGCAGCCGCTGCTGCTGCATAAGCCTGCTTTGCTGCCTTGCTGCCACGGAAGCTGTAGAGGCTGCTCTCCGAACAATATATTGTTGCTAGCCCAAAGCCTTTTTGGGATACTACTGGTGACGAAGGGCCACTGATCTGTTGGCTTTGACCTGGTAAAGCATCGCTGTCAGCTATGATATTTATAATCCATACTACAAAATAATATAAACCCAAAGCCATATGTAGACAAAATTTCAAGCAATCAATTTCCAGATTCCAAATTGTATATCTGATAAGGCATGTTTCCAATAGGCATTATAGGTTAGTTTAGGTGCATTTCATTGTTATATAATCATGTTTTAGTGTTAATTAGATTAGCATTCATTTTTTGGAAAAGTTCGGAATCTACGCTATTTCGATGGTTTTATGTAGATTCGTAGATCCGAGGCAAAGAACACGAGGAACGGAGCTAAGTAAGGCTAAGGAGAGACTTGGGAGAGCTTAAGGAAGAAGTCCCTAAGAGAATGGAACAATCCAAGGAGCAACGGAGAACGAAATCGAGGTCTAAGAGCGGAAACGAGGGCGATTCGCGAAAGCTGTCCGCTCGGCGAGCTGAACTTGTAACGCACTTTTCGGAGGCCTCGGATGTCCGATCGACGCATATGAGCATGCGTTGGAAAGCTCTTTGGAAGATCTACATGATGGTGTTCTGTTGGAGTTTCGCTGCCAGCGAATGCCTTTCCGCTGCAGCGAATCAAGTCAGCAACAACATGTGCGAGAAGGTGGCCGGCCTGAGCATGAGTCGCTGCCAGCGAATGGAGTCAGCGGAAGCATGTCCAGGAGCAGCATGACTCTCTACCAGCGAAAGGAAACTCGCTGCCAACGAATGGAGTCGCTGCCAGCGGACGACCGGATTCGCTGCAGCGGATGTAAGCTCTCGCGGCAGCGAATGGAGACTCTCGCGGCAGCGGAAGGGTGGACTCGCGGAAGCGGAACCGAAGAAGCTGAAAATTTTCTAAGGCATGGACATTCGCTGCCAGCGAGTGTGGTAGCGAGTGTGGTAGCGAAAATCCAACAGGAGCTTGATTGACGTCATTCGCTACCAGCGGAAATTTTCGCTGCCAGCGGAATTTGACGCTGAATTAAATTTGGAAAGTCTATCTTCTATCTTGTTTGTTTAGGAAGTTTCTATCTAGTTTATCTATCTTTTACCTTATTTATGGAAGACATTAGACTTATAAATAGGATGTTCTAGGGTTAGTTTAATTAAGTTAAAATTAATTCCAAGTAGAGAAATCACCATTAAAGAGAAGAAAGTTTAGGTAAGCCATGTTTGGCTAATTTTGTAGTTTCCGCCTACACTTTCGAGACTTGGTTGGTGGTTTGTGAGTTTCTAATTCAAGTTATTTTTCCTCTTTAATTCTTTCAACTTCTTTGTGTGATATTGATTATGTTATTGATGTTATCTTGATTAGCTACCTTGATAATATTGATTTCATGCTAGGATTTAATACTTTCGTATTTGTGTTATTTCCGTAGTAGCACGCATAAGATTGTGGATTCCGTGTTTGAAGCATGATTATGTAGGGAGTTGACATATATCTTAAACATTGATTTACCGTGTTTAATTGGTGTTATTTATATGCTCAAGTTCTTGGGACTATTTGCTATCTCTTTGTCAAATCTTGACCGTGTTAAGGTTGCATTGAGGTGTAAGGGAATAATTGGACTCGTAGGACTTTTAATCTATATAAACCAAGACGAGAGGAATTCGTAGGAAAAGATAATGACTTGAAAAGGGTTCGATGATCAATAAAACCAACCAAAGTCGAGAACTTGTAGGTGAAAACGCTTTTCTTCCATCATTTATTTGCTTTTGTCAATATTATCTTCTTTTATTTTCATTCATAAAAATCGTTTCTTTTTATATTGATAAATACACAATATTTAGAAATACTTGATTCTCTTGGGTTCGACCCCTTACTTGCATACTATACTAGTTTGTTCGTTTGGGATTTATTTTTGGCGAGGTAAATCAACGACTTTCCCTCCGTCAAAATTGGCGCCGTTGCCGGGGAATCAAGTTTATTTCTTTGTTTTGTGTATTTATTAATATTTGTATATATATCTATCCCCGTCGTGGACCTATCTTACGGTTCACGACACCTCGGTTCTAATTGTTTGCAATGAAGTTGGAGTTATGGCAATACCAAGGAGAATACTTTCACCACTACCTCGCAAGAGTGCAAGATTTAGTGGACGACCGTGCTTCACGGGGTATCCAAGATGATTTGAAAGAACAAGTACTTTGCGTTCAAGATGGCATGCTTCCCGAGATACGAGAATTCGCCCAATCTTTGAAAAACGAAGGTTTTTATGGTTTGGATTGGCCGGAATTGTGGGATATTTTCCTTTGTGTGGGTGACATGGCAAAGGTGGAAGAAGAATACATGTTGGCATCCACACCCTTACCTTTCAAACCAATGGCGAGCGAGATACATGGGGGAAGCCAAGACGCAAGCACCAATGGTTCAATCGATGATGTAGAAGGGAGCCCGATACCTCTTGACATGGAGTCTCGTGAGTGCACGCATGAGGAACCATGTATTTTGGCACCTACTCCACCAATAGAAATCATCCCAACGCACCTATTGAGGAACCAAGTCCGGAGCCGATTTCTGTGGCTCTTGAGCAAGGTAATGATATTTTTGACACTTTTGTGGATTTTGGTGAATATGTAGATCCTTGGGAGCATTACTTCAACAAACCACCAATGGAACTGTGTTGGTGGTACTACATACCCTCGACAAGAAGTCATGCTCGAGCATATGAAGAGTTGGAGACCTTCTTCAACATCACGTCTTTTGACTTCGGCTTCTTCATATGTGGTGCTCGCCTACCTAGATGGTGTGCACCCGAGTTTGATTTGCTAAAAAGGGCATTGGCGATGTCGGAGTGAGTCTTGAACACATGGACGAATAAACCGTCGAGTCTATGACGATAAACAAGGACGCTTTTCGGGAGGCAACCCGAGGTAAGTTTTCCTAAATTAGTTATTTCAATTCCTAGTTATTTAATTAGTTTGGTTGTTTAATAAATTAGAAATTTCCTAATTATTTTATATGGTAGATAGATGCTTTTGGATATTTTGAGCTAACAATGCAGGGAAAAGTGAACAAGATCGAAGAATAGAGAATCTGGGCTCAATTCGCTGCCAGCGAATCATGATTCGCTGCCAGCGAGTCCAGCCGCTCAGACGACATAGGGGCTGATTTCATCCGCTGACAGCGAACCAACACTCGCTGCCAGCGAATCCAGCAGTGATGCCTAGTCTTCGTCCGTTGTCGTCGCATCCAATCTTATTCATTCTTCGCCATCTTCATTCATCCGTGCTCGTTGTTCGTCCGTCTTCGTTGCTGTCGTTCTTCACCGTTCTTCTTCCGAGCTTCATCATCTTCGCCATCAAAACTTTTCCCATGATGTGAGTTATTCTTTACCCTCTTTCTCTCATATTTTTATGATTTTTTGTCTTCGATTTTCATTGAGGACAATGAAGAATTTAAGTGTGGGGGAGGGTTGCATTCATAGATTCATGCATCCATTCATATTTATTTTTCCGTTATGCATTCATGTTTATTTTTTCGGCTATTTTATTGCATCGGAAAATGAAAAAAAAAATTAAATCCAAAAAGAGCATGCATTGCATATATGTGTTTTTCAAATACCCATCTTGCCTTAGTTTGTCCTCTATTTTATTTTTATAAGTTTTACCATATATGTTCAATAATATGATTGAATTGCCTAGCCTTGTCACATATTTGAAATGATTTTTATTGGGAGCATGACTTGTTAGTTTAATTGAGCAAGTATGATTCTTATTGGCATTATTGAAATCCAACAAATATTGTCCTAGTGAGAATTTTTGGCCTTATAGGGATTTTCATCATATTTATTCCCTTTTGCTTTCTTGTGTGAGATTTTACTCTCCTTATGTACTTACCTCTTGAGATTGACATTGTTATTTATATTTGAGGCCGATTTATATGTTTATTACTTATGAGTTTCATATGATAGAGGCATGATTTTCTTAGCCATATTATTATCCATATCCACCCTACATATGTGTCCTTTGCTTGTAGCCAATTTGAGCCTTAGCCTTTTCTTTGAAGCTCCACAAAAATATATCTTAGCCGATGATGAGCCTTACCCTATCCGGGAATTAGGATTAGAATTGGTGAATGATTGATCTAGTTGAGTGGAAAAGAAGATATTGTTAAGAGAGTTACAAGTTTTGGACGAGTATGTAATTTTGGTTTTAGTCCTCACATTGTGCATTATTGTTTTGGCTCTAAAGAAAAAAAAATTGGAAGAAAAAAAAAGTGAAAGAAAAAGAGAAAGAAAAAAAAAGCATGAATAAGAGCCTTTTATTTTATTATGAATGTGAGAGTTAGAAAAATGTATGGTTGAGAGAAAGTTCTTTTGTTGAGTGTTTTAAGAGTGAAAGTTTGAGTTATTTTGATTTGGAAGTATTTGGTTTTAGTGTTCTTCCGGTTATTCTTAGGAATCCCCTTTTTCCCGGATTTTTAGCACCACAAACCTAAATATTTTCCTACCTTAATTTCTTACCAAGCCTCATTACAACCTTGATAAAAGACCTCTTGATGTTTCTTATAAGTGATGGCATCCACGGTGGAGAATATGTGATATATGTGTCAATTTCTATGTAGCTTTTTGCATTTTGGATTGAGTTGAGAAATACATTGTTAAGCCTATACACATGAGAGTGAGAGTAAACATATAATCCCGGTGAGGTTGGATGAGATGTGCCTTTGCTTTGAATCGCTTATATACTTGCTAGGATGTTAGCTTTCATGTTCATGGCTCCTCCACTTTGATGTTTCTTTTGACAAGGTTAGTGCTTGAAGATCATATTTGTGGTATGATGGTTTTGCTCTTGTTTTTGTATTGCTTGAGAACAAGCAAAAGGTTAAGTGTGGGGGAGTTTGATAAGGCATGTTTCCAATAGGCATTATAGGTTAGTTTAGGTGCATTTCATTGTTATATAATCATGTTTTAGTGTTAATTAGATTAGCATTCATTTTGTGGAAAAGTTCGGAATCTACGCTATTTTGATGGTTTTATGTAGATTCGTAGATCCGAGGCAAAGAACACGAGGAACGGAGCTAAGTAAGGCTAAGGAGAGACTTGGGAGAGCTTAAGGAAGAAGTACCGAACAGAATGGAACAACCCAAGGAGCAACGGAGAACGAAATCGAGGTCTAAGAGCGGAAACGAGGGCGAGTCGCGAAAGCTGTCCGCTCGGCGAGCTGAACTTGTAACGCACTTTTCGGAGGCCTCAGATGTCCGATCGACGCATATGAGCATGCGTTGGAAAGCTCTTTGGAAGATCTACATGATGGTGTTCTGTTTGATTTTCGCTGCCAGCGAATGCCTTTCCGCTGAATCGAATCAAGTCAGCAACAACATGTGCGAGAAGGTGGCCAGCCTGAGCATGAGTCGCTGCCAGCGAATGGCATCTCGCTGCCAGCGAATGGAGTCAGCGAAAGCATGTCCAGGAGCAGCATGACTCACTGCCAGCGAAAGGAAACTCGCTGCCAGCGAATGGAGTCGCTGCCAGCGGACGACCGGATTCGCTGCAGCGGATGTAAGCTCTCGCGGCAGCGAATGGAGACTCTCGCGGCAGCGGAAGGGTGGACTCGCGGAAGCGGAACCGAAGAAGCTGAAAATTTTCTAAGGCATGGACATTCGCTGCCAGCGAGTGTGGTAGCGAGTGTGGTAGCGAAAATCCAACAGGAGCTTGATTGACGTCATTCGCTACCAGCGGAAATTTTCGCTGCCAGCGGAATTTGACGCTGAATTAAATTTGGAAAGTCTATCTTCTATCTAGTTTGTTTAGGAAGTTTCTATCTAGTTTATCTATTTTTTACCTTATTTATGGAAGACATTAGACTTATAAATAGGATGTTCTAGGGTTAGTTTAATTAAGTTAAAATTAATTCCAAGTAGAGAAATCACCATTAAAGAGAAGAAAGTTTAGGTAAGCCATGTTTGGCTAATTTTGTAGTTTCCGCCTACACTTTCGAGACTTGGTTGGTGGTTTGTGAGTTTCTAATTCAAGTTATTTTTCCTCTTTAATTCTTTCAACTTCTTTGTGTGATATTGATTATGTTATTGATGTTATCTTGATTAGCTACCTTGATAATATTGATTTCATGCTAGGATTTAATACTTTCGTATTTGTGTTATTTCCGTAGTAGCACGCATAAGATTGTGGATTCCGTGTTTGAAGCATGATTATGTAGGGAGTTGACATATATCTTAAACATTGATTTATCGTGTTTAATTGGTGTTATTTATATGCTCAAGTTCTTGGGACTATTTGCTATCTCTTTGTTAAATCTTGACCGTGTTAAGGTTGCATTGAGGTGTAAGGGAATAATTGGACTCGTAGGACTTTTAATCTATATAAACCAAGACGAGAGGAATTCGTAGGAAAAGATAATGACTTGAAAAGGGTTCGATGATCAATAAAACCAACCAAAGTCGAGAACTTGTAGGTGGAAACGCTTTTCTTCCATCATTTATTTGCTTTTGTCAATATTATCTTCTTTTATTTTCATTCATAAAAATCGTTTCTTTTTATATTGATAAATACACAATATTTAGAAATACTTGATTCTCTTGGGTTCGACCCCTTACTTGCATACTATACTAGTTTGTTCGTTTGGGATTTATTTTTGGCGAGGTAAATCAACGACTTTCCCTCCGTCAATATCCTAAAAGCCAAATGTCCTAAATTGTCAAGGTGGACTCAATCAGAAGCATCAATTATCAATTGAATTCTGAAGAGTTCCAACTATCGAACTCTCAGGCAGAAAGCATCAATTATCAATTGCACAAGATTGTCAAACAAAAGCCAAAATTGGAATTTAGGTCAACTGAAACTCAATAAATTGAAACGAAATCGAAACACCATAGATGCGAAAGCTTACATATGAATCATATCCATGGAAAAACCAAAATCAGAGCCTGGGCACAGAACTAGCTCCCGCTAAACCCTAGAATTCGGAAAAAAGGGGAAAACGAAAGGAATGATAAAATCAGGAAGTGAAACCTAAAAGTCGGGGACACTGAACCTTAAAGAAAGAAATCAGAACCAACTCGTCCACGACGTCATTCGCCGGCAACAAATTTGCCAAAGCCACAATCTACAGAATCCAAATCAAGACAATTTAGGATAGATCCAGGAAATCAAAGGGAAAAGCAAAGGCGCTCGGGATAGTAGATGCTTCGAGAGTGGGTGAATGAGGGAAGAAATCGAAGGAAGAGAAACATACCGGACATCGGGGAGCGAGGAATTGACGGCAGTGATGGAGAGTAGATCTCCTTCCGTCTCTTCTGTCATCTCGACCTAACCCCCAGCCGATGGGCTTGAGGGAGCCAGACGAAACCGATAGCAGATCGTCGGAGGGAAGAGAAGCACGCAAGAGATCTCCTTCCGTCTCTTCCGTTCTCTTGGCATCTTCCCTCTCGGCGCAGATCTGAGATCTCCTTCTGGCCTCTTCCGTCTTTTTGGTGGAGCACGCGAGAGCAGATCGTCGGAGGGAGGAGGAGGAGAAGTGGTGGTGGTGGTGGTGAAGGAGAAGAGGAGGAGAAGCGTCTTTCAGCCATGGATGAAGCCTCGCGAGATCTAGGAAGCGCTCTCCGATCTTCCGATACGAAGGATGTTAATTACCTAATTAACTTTGGAAGGATGTTATCCTGACTAAAAAATAATTTAAGGCTGTTAATTAACTAATTAAAAGTAAAAAAGGTGATATTTCACCAAAATTTCTCTTTTTTCAATTCATTGTAATTTATTTAATGAAAATTAAATAGACATGCAATCGGACAAAGTACAAAAAATAGACATGCAAAGTACAAAACTACAAAGATATGAATGAGTCATAGAAAAAACACACCTATTAGCGAGAAAACCAGCGATGCTGACTTGGGCCGTAGTATTCATTTTGGTTGGCCCTCCATTTTGGGTGCACTTGTTGCAAGGCTTCCTTACCGAATAGGGGCTCAAGAAGCAAACAAAATTCCTCTTTGGTTGGAGCACCAACACAGTTATATCGGTCATATAACTCTAACACCATGTTGCGCGCGCTGCATCATTGACCAGAAGTGTGAAATTCTACCTATGTTGTGGACATATTTCAATAATCACCTTCAAATACCACAGTTTTGGGTATACGTACCAAATTCACTTCAATATGTGGAGGGAGAGGACGTCGTGGACCCGTCTCACTACTGTATGATGATTGCAATAGAAAGAGCTTGCAGTTGGTCATGTACCATATGAGATAATTTTCATCTACTTCTCATGGACCCACTGTCACATAGCATTGCCAAACAAAATCACAATCTGCGTCCCGTCGATGATCCCAACGATCGTCGACGATCCTAAAATATTCAATAAAATATCAAATTATATTTATTCAACTAATTTGAATATCAAACGCATTATAATATTTAACTAATGACAATTATTTTATTCTACTAAATATATTCAATAAAATAACAAATTATATTTTATTCAAACAATTATATTCAATTATCCAACATATATTCAAATAGGGGAAATTTATATATCCAATGCATTATAATATTTAACTAATGAAAATTATTTTATTCTACTAAATATATTCAATAAAATAACAAATTATATTTTATTCAAATAATTATATTCAATAAAATATTCTACATATTATTTTAATAATGAAAATTATCATACTCCACACATTATAATTAATAAAATATTCTACATATTTTACAACAAATTATATTAAATAAAATATTCCACTTATAATTCTAATCATATTATTTTAATAATCGTTATTACTACATTATTTGATTTGTTTTGCTAATAGGACATTTGGGGACCAAATTTTTAGTCATAGGACACAAGGGTTACAATATTAGGTAAGTGTCCACTTTTTCCAATTTTACCCCTACTATTATATTTTTTTTCCCTTCCCGTGCTTCTTCTTCCCCCATCTAATTGAGACAAACAATGGATGGAGGCGGACAATGAGATCAAGATCCGCCACAAACCTGATGTCGACAATCTCTTCCTCGGGAATGGATTTCCGATCGACTAGGACCGGTTCATTTCCGGCTAGCGGTGATCGGCGTCGGGTAGGAAACGACAAGCAGCTGGGCTCGACCTCGACTCCGATCGGAGGCGTCTTCCAGTGCTTCTTCTCCCCGCCGCGAACGCCGCCACAACACAACCACCGATCGTCGGCGCTGCCACCACCGCACCGTCGCCAGCGTCGCCCGCCCCTGCTGCTGTTGCACTCTCCCAAGCCTCACAACCGAGCCCTCCTCCATTGAAGGCCGAATCCAAGCTCCTCGTGCACCCTAAATCACGTTCGACCCTAAATCCAAGCCTTCTACCCGCTCAATCACGTTCTACATCTCTCAAGGATGGTTTTCGTGCAAAAACCCCTCTCAAATTTATACAAAATCGCTAACCGCCATTGTTGGACACCTTGGAACTTCGTGAAACACCCGCTTAGTAGCCCCTGTTCAAGCATTTGTCGCGTTTTGTAAGATCATCCTTCGATAAAATAAACACAACGACACTGAAGTAGAGATTGCAGTCGTCAGTTTGATAGGTCATACACGTCAAACGGAGCTCTGTGTAAGGAGAACGAGCCGTCGGAAGATCGGCGAAAATCACTGTTGAAGCTGCTCGAGATGGGGGAAGAAGAAGATTAATTACGCAAAACCTCCCGGACTTTCTGTTTTTTTATAAAATATGCCCCTGTGTTAATTTCTAAAATTTCAGAAATTATCCCGTAATCATAGAAGTTGTTCTAACTCGCATAATCTCCGTTAAAAATTTAAAAATGTAACTATTATTGTCACCATGATAAAAATAAAGTCATAGATACTGTCACCACTATAAAAACGTGGTCGTAGACACTGTAATCAAAAGGAAATCTTATAGGGGCTAATGAGAAACCAAAATGCATGTGGTGACAGTTCCCCTATAACATATGAATGGTTAAGAGGGTCATTGATGCTGTAAGCAAAATAAAAATAGGATCATAGACACTGTAACCACTATAAAAACACGCTCAAATACAGTGTAATCAAAAGGAAAACCCTATAGACGATGTAACCAAATTAAAAACAGCTTTATAGACATTGTCTCCACTATGAAAAAAGGTTCATAGACACTGCAACCAAAGAAAAATCATATAGACGTTGCCACCACTATAAAAAGATTATCATAGACACTATAATCAAATAGAAATCATATGATAAAGGAAGCACAACCCTTATAGGGCTAATGAGAAGACAAAATAAATGTGGTGACAGTTCTGCTCTAATATATGAATGGGTAAGAGGGTCACATACGCTGTAATCATAATAAAAATAGGGTCAAAGACATTGTCACCACTATAAAAACAGGGTCATAGACAATGTAACCAAAGAAAAATCATATAGACGTTGCCACCATTATTAAAAAAGAGCCATAGACACTGTCACCACTATAAAAACGGGATAATAGACACTGTAATCAAAAGAAAACCCTAGGACAAAGGTAGACACAAACCCTTTAGGGCCTATGAGAAGTCAAAATACATGAACGGGGTAATACATGAATGGGTAAGAGGGTCATAGACACTGTAATCAAAATAAAAACAGTGTCATAGCCACTGTCACCACTATAAAAACAAAGTCATAGACACTGTAATCAAAATGAAAACCCTATAGATGATGTAACCAAAATAAAAACAGCTTTGTAGACACTGTCACCACTATTAAAAAAGGTTCATAGACACTGTAATCAAAGGAAAACCCTAGGAAAAGGGAAGCACAAACCCTAAAAGGGCTAATGAGAAGCCAAAAGAACATGTGATGTACAATATGGTTTAGGGTTTATGGTTAAGTCTTTAGGGTTTAGGGCCAAGGCCCTAAACCCTAAAGACTAAACCCTAAACCCTAAAATATTAAGTACAATACGTCGTTAAGAGATGACTGTTGTCACCAAATGGAAAACCCTAGGACAAGGTAAGCACAAACCCTAAAGGGGCTAATAAGAAGCCAAAATACATTAGGTGGACAATTCTTCTTCAATATATGAATGGGTAAGAGAGTCATAGACACTGTCACTACTATAAAAATAAGGTCATAGACACTGTAATCAAATGTCATAGACACTTTCACTCAAAATACATGTGGTTTCAAGGTCATAGAAACTGTCACCACTATGAAAAAAGGGGCGTAGGCACTGTCACCACTATGAAAAAAAGATCATAGACACTGTAATCAAAGGAAACCCTATAGACGTTGTAACCAAAATAAAAACAGGGATATAGACACTGTCACCACTATGAAAAAGGGGCGTAGGCACTGTCACCACTATGAAAAAAATATCATAGACACTATAATCAAAGGAAACCATATAGACGTTGTAACCAAAATAAAAACAGGGATATAGACATTGTCATCACTATGAAAAAAAGGTCAAAGACACTGTAATCAAAGGAAAACCCTACGACACGGGAGGCACAAACCCTATAGGGGCTAATGAGAAGCCAAAATACATGTGGGGAAAAAGGCATTGTAATCAAAGGAAAACCTTACGACACGGGAGGCATAAACCCTATAGGGGCTAATGAGAAGCCAAAATACATATGTGGATAGTTCTCCTCTAATATATGAACGGGTAAGAGAGTCATAGACACTTTCACCACTATTAAAACAAGGTCATAAATACTGTCATCACTAGGAAAAAAGGGGCGTAGGCATTGTAATCAAAGAAAAAGACACTGTAATCAAAGAAAAACCCTACAACAAGGGAGGCACAAACCCTATAGAGACTAATGAGAAGCCAAAATACATGTGTGGACAGTTCTCCTCTAATATATATTCGAGTAGGAGGGTCATAGACGCTGTAATCAAAATAAAAACAGGGTCGTAGACACTGTCACCACTATAGAAACAGTATAATAGACGTTGTAACCACTATAAAAAATGTCGTAAACACTGTCACCACTATAAAAACGGGTCATAGGCATTGTAACCAAAGGAAACCCCTGAGAAAAGGGAAGCACAAATCCTAAAAGACTAAACTTAACCAAAAGAACATGTATCACTACGACGGAGTCACTGTCACCACGCTTATTAGTGGTGATACTTGTGTGGTGAGACATGAAATTTTTTTGGTGACAACTTCATTTTAAGCTTTTTTTTACGGAGTCACTGTCACAATTCTTATTAGTGTTGACACATGTGTGGTGACATGATTTTTATTTTATTTTGTTTGTTTTATAGCCTTAAAGATATTACATAGGGCAAGAAGGCATCATGGTAATATATTATAAACAAATTCTTTCGTTTTATAGCCTATAGGTGTAGAAAGCAACATGGTAATCTATGTCCAAAGCTTGATGACAGCTTGCCCCTATTAGTTATGATTTCAAAACAATTGTACAAAGCTATTGACACTCACCCTATGCATAAATCAATGCACCAAGCGAAGAACTTGCAATTGGGTAGTTATTACACTGTAATCAAATCATTCCACAAAATAAACATACGATGTTGTATAACTTAATAACTGTAATCAAATCATTCAACAACCTCTGTCTCACTCCTCTTTAGTGCTTCATCTCCTCCACATCGATCTGATGTCAAGGCTGAGCCGAATCAAGCTTCTTCGGCGCCAATCACACAGATTGAAAACGGAATCAATCTCGCTATATTCATTCATGCCCGAAAACAGAACCAGGCGAACCGGGAGCAATTAGGAAGCTCCAGGGGGATTATTTGATGTCGGCGTCGTCGAAAATCCTCAAATTGTCAGATCCATTAGGAGTTACTCCTCTTCAGATCCATTCTCCGGCCAATCTGGATAGGAACGAGGGACGCGACGAAGGCGCAGATCGAAGATGACGGAGACAGAGGACCGGTTCTTCCTCCTCATATCCGATCTCAGGACGCTCATGGGTGCTAGGCTCTCCATCCGGCGGCGGCAGGCATCGCAGAGTAAGGAATCGTCGATTGTAGAACCAGGAGAAGGAATTGCAGAGGTCAGAGCCGACGATGATGAACCAGGGAGAGGAGAAGTCATGGCTCGGGTTCGGATGAGGCGAGGCCGGAGCCGAACCAGGAGAAGGGAGGCCGACGAGGAGGGAGAACGAGAGGGGTGCGCGAGCAATCTGGCTGAAGGGGAGGAGCAGGGGATTGGCGGTGGCGAAAGAAGAGGAAGAAGATGTAGATGACCACGGCGTGCAATCTGCACTCAGATCTGGAAAAAAAAACAAATAGAGGAAGAAGATGTAGAAGGGGTTCATGGGACACGGGAATATAAGGTAGGGGTAAATGTGGTATTATGAAAGTATTTTGGACATTTACTAGCAAAGAAAAGTGTTTAGGACATTTAGTAATTGGTCCAAAGGCCGAAAGAAAAGTGTTTAGGACATTTAGTAATTGGTCCAAAGGCCATGACTAATATTTTATTCAACTAATTATATTCCAATAAAATATAAAAATATATTTCACTCAACTAATTATACATATTCAATAAAATTAAAATATTAAAATGTAGCTAATGAACTTTAAATACCTGTTGTCGTGCTCGTTCTTCTCGGTCGGAATGCAAATTGCGGAATGAATTTGTACCTTATACAACTTTTTAAAGCTTCTTAAATCTATCCATATTTAGCATCTAAAATAAAAAAAAAATGGAGAAGGGAGGAGATGGAGAATGAGAGGGAGAAGGAAGGAGATGGAGAATGAAATGGGTGTAGGCACAACAAATTAAGGCCGTGTTTGGCAACGAGATTGGGGTAGGTGGATGGGGATGGAATTTTGAGGATGGAAAGGATGTGGATGGAATTTCGGGGTGGGCCGGGTTGAATTTTGAATCCAGTTTAATCCCGTTCGTGTTTGGTTGTGGATTAAAGTTTATGGGATGGAAGTCACTGAAAAAGACACATTTACCCCCACTTATTGACATGAAATGACAAAAATACCCCTCTAAAATACCCCTCAATTAAACACCATCTTCAACCTCTTGTCGTTATTTTGAGAAGATTGGGAAGACAAGCGAAGTGGCCGACGTGACCTTCACTCCGGGAGCAGCTCATCGCACCTCCGGCCTGCCCCTGCGCTGTCGACGCCTCCGGCCACGTCCGACTCCATGTAAGTCCCGAAACCCTAATTGTGTTATGTTCAGTGAGTTCACATGGATTCGTGGGTCTAGCAGACATGGATTCCCCTTTTTCTCTAGTTGGGGAATTGGGTCATAGTGAATTGGGGGTTTTGGATGCACCGCTGATTAGAGGATACTAGGATGGAGTTCATAACAGATTTGGAACCGAAGTTTAGAATTGGGTCATGTTCGATTAAATTGGAACCGAAGTTTAGAATTTAGGGTTATGGCATTGGCTATGTTGTCAAGCCACAAACCACGATCTTAGGACTTGGCAACTGATTTGTGGTCGATTGATTTGCAATTTTGCATTACATTGTCAATTGGTTAACAGGAAACTCGGGGATTGGGAAACTGTTAGGAAAATCAGTGATAACATCTATTTTAGTCATATTTTAGGGTTGCATTTGCATATTAGTTTAGAACATTTCCATGCATATTTATCATATTTTGTAGTTTATTTATTTTATTTTGCATTTTTGGAGTCTACACCTACTTTTTATTTATTTCAGGCATTTTGGGACTAATATTGAGGAAATTAAAGAGTCAATACGGAGCAACGAGAATGGCTGGATCAGAACTTGGAAGCCAAAGTGCGGAAATTGCCAAAGTGGAATCTTATGGGCTGAATTTATAATTAGGTATTGGGTTAGATTTTAATTCCTTAAATTACTGGGCTAAAATTGTAATTTTATCAAAATTACATTATATATGCTCACGGATCAGAACATGAGACGGGGGGGAGGGGGGAGTGTGAATTCGGACTTGCCGCAAAGCACTTCGGCCGATGAGGTTTAGGTTTTGTTTTACTTCTTTTTGGTGTTACACTTTTGGATCGAGGACGGAGATTTCGGTTTGCATATTATCTTAAACTTTGATCTATTTCTGTCTATAATCTATTTCATCGTTTACTATATTATGTTTGATTCAATCCCAATGATTATTTGAAAGGAACGAGAGGTGTACTACATGTTTCATCCTCACCTTTCTTACGAGAGGGATCTCACTGAGGGATACGCACCACCTGGGTGTCGAGATCAAGCCTCACAAAATTCTCAACCATCGTCCAAGCTGAGTCACATGGAGAAGTTCTTCACTGAACTAGAGACTCGACTTGCAAGGATCCAAGCTTATTTTGATGATGAGATGTTAGAGATCCAAGAGGCTCAACAAATGAAGTTTCCATGTTTTTAAAAAAAATTTATGTGTTCAAGTTGAGGCTAGTGACAATGACGATTGTACTGTTGCCTTTCTTGAGATGCAGGTTTTCGAAGACATGAAGTTTTTTAGCATGAAGAGCGGGTTCCATTGTTTGAGTTTAGCGAAGAAAAAAAAGGATGATATGCTAAGAAGAAGAGGATCACATTCCTATGGAGCTCGAATGAGAAACGATCACATCTATTCCGCTCCAATAAGACGTTGTTGGATGAGTGGATCTAACCTTGGACCATTCATTCATGGAGATATAAGCATTTTCGTAGGAATAGGGTCAAGCTAAAAGACCGTAAATAAGCGCTTCTCGAGAGGCAACCCGAGGTAAGTTCTTTTATCTTATTTTTATTCTCTTTCTCAAAAAAAAAAGGGCAACACCGCTGGGTCGCGCTCATAGAGGAACGCACGCCCGTGCGTATTTTGACGCACGTCCGCGCTCAATCCCACTGTTTTTTTCTCCTTTTTTTTTTCTTCCCTTTAAAAAAAAAACTCGCCCTGGCCTGTTGTTCCGCCTCCCTTTCTTAGAATCCCACCGGCGGCGCTCCACCAGCCCTCTTCTAGACCATCTTCTTTTTCTTGCTTCTCCTCCTTCCGGCGTACCACCAGCTTCACTTCCACTGCTTCATCGCCACGCCCCGCTGGAACACTCTCTTTCTCTCGCATAGCCATCGCTTCGCCCCACCACCCCTCACCTCTACTGGCGAGCTCTCCTTACCATCACTGCCCACCCGAAAGCAGCACCCTCCTTCACCCTTCGAAAAATTACATAACATCCACCCTGAAATTCCAAAGATTTGGTAAGCCTGTCATCTATTCTACTCCCTTTTACTTGGTTGCTGCCTTGATTGTACTCTATTGAATTTGGATGCAGCTATATTGTTTGAGCTCTTGTCAGAATTTACATGGATGTTATATTCATGAGATCATATGCTGAATTTTGTATAGACTGTTGAAGTTATCGAACTCCATGTAGCTGATTGATATCTTCATGCTAGATTTGAAATCAGCTGAGTTTATTCTAGTCTCAAGATCTTGGAGGTTTGTTGATATATGCTATGAGGCATTTAACCATACATATTTTCGCTAGCACTATGCTTTTGAATGAATTAGGAGTGTGGTTTGACTATCTTTGTTGCCGAAATTGATCACTTTAACTCTTGAAGTTTAGTCATATACACTATTGTTTGAAGTGTTTGCTGCTTTGGTGATTTCTATCACTTTGTCCCTCCTGGAGTTCTTTTGTTTGTCTCGCTCTCTCTGTGTCCATATCAATTTTTCACGAATTTAATCATAAAATATGGATGAGCATGATCTAGATAACTGGTTTTTCCGAGTTGATGTAGTGGCGATTTTTTTATTGATTATTGGATCCTGGTTGCTATTGTGATATTGCTATACTTGTAGGCTTGTGTTTGCTGATGTTTTTTGTGCTCTGCGTAGGCCAAGTTATGTCATAGACACTGCTGAAATGTTGCCAAATATCACGGATGGTTCCATAAAACTTGCACTACTACCTCTTGACTTGGATTGCTTGATTGTGCCTGATTTTTTTAGTGAGTTTCCTCTTCCCTTACTCTTTATTTTTCTCTACTAAGCAGATTAAAAGCATGGGGTTGGGGTAACTCACTTGCAAGTCACTTATAATTCTAGTGTAACTCCGTTTTTGCATCTATTTTTTTTTCTCTTTCCATTTTTCTTTTTCATTTGCATTTCATACATTGCATTTGCATATAGATGTCTTGAGATGAACCCTTGCTAATAAAAATTCCTTGCTCTTCTCGAAGAACATGTCATTTCATTGATTGAACTGGTTGATGATATCCTCTAAGGCATGTTGAAAAAGGCTTGTGATGATTTAGATTATTGGGTTTATGTTCTAAGTCTTTCAAAACTAATCATTGCTTGAGACTTGTTGAGATTGAGATTCTAAGACAAAAGCATGTGAGCTTCTGAGCCTAGGACTGACATTCATGAGTCCTCTTTCTTTTGTGTGTGAATTGCTCATCTTGATTTCTTTATCTTCAAAACTTGCGTTAGAACCTCTTGAGGCCATATATATGACTTGTGTGCATTGCATAGACATGATTGAGGCAATTTCTGTTAGCCTATTATTCCCTTCCTACCCATAATTATATATCCTTTGCTTGAAGCCCGTTGAACCAATTTGCCTATTCATTGTAGCTCCACGAGATTATTCTTAAGCCCATTTTAGCCTCGTTAACCCATCCGGGAATTAGGACAAAATAGATTTATATATAGTTTTGTGGACAAGAAGGAATATGTGCTTTGAGTGATTATGTATTGAGTGAGGGGTAGGGTGCTTAAATTGTAAGTTTCTTGTGATGAAGAAATAAAAAAAGAAAAAAAAAAGTGAATAGAATTCTTCATTACTAGAGAAATGTTTGTGAAAAGGGAATGGGTTTTCAAAGTTGTGAGTTTTGAGCTTATATGATTATGTAATGTGGTTGTTGAGAGAAATTTGGTATGTGTGTGAAAAAAAAAGGAACAATTGTGGTGGAAGTTTAGGTAGTAGTTCTATTTCCCGGACTTAGCACCACATAGCCAAAGAATTCCATACCTTATTTTTCTTACCGTGGCCCCATTACAACCCATGAAAAGACCTCATGATTTATGTTTATGTGCATAGTCAAAGTAGTGGAGAGTTAGGACGCTAATTCAAGCTTATGGTAGATGAGTTTTCAAGATTTGAGCCCGAGCGAAACTTTTATACCTTAGACACATGAGTGAGAGTGTTCCACAAAATATGTCCTATGTGAGGTCTTAGAATTGATGTCTTGACTTGTCTCCTGTATGATTTGCTTGTCTTGTTTTGAAACCAATGTCTAGATCTAAATGGGCAAAAACATTGCTTGCATAGAAACCGAAATCTTTCTTGTGAATATTTACATTTGTTCTTGATTGAGGACAAGCAAGGTTCAAGCATGTGGTGATTTGATAACATCTATTTTAGTCATATTTTAGGGTTGCATTTGCATATTAGTTTAGACCATTTCCATGCATATTTATCATATTTTGTAGTTTATTTATTTTATTTTGCATTTTTTGAGTCTACACCTACTTTTTATTTATTTAAGGCATTTTGGGACTAATATTGAGGAAATTAAAGAGTCAATACGGAGCAGCGAGAATGGCTGGATCGGAACTTGGAAGCCAAAGTGCGAAAATTACCAAATTGGAATCTGATGGGCTGAATTTGTAATTAGGTATTGGGTTAGATTTTAATTCCTTAAATTACTAGGCGAAAATTGTAATTTTATCAAAATTACATTATATATACTCACGGATCAGAACATGAGACGGGGGGGGGGGGGGGGGGTGGAGAGTAAGTTCGGACTTGCCGCAAAGCACTTCGACCGATGAGGTTTTAGTTTAGGTTTTGTTTTACTTCTTTTCGGTGGTACACTTGGGATCGAGGACAGAGATTTCGGTTTGCATATTATCTTAAACTTTGATCTATTTCTGTCTATAATCTATTTCATCGTTTACTATATTATGTTTGGTTGATTTCTCCGTTCTAGGGTTTGGGTGATCCCAATGATTATTTGGCAGGGTTAGTATTGATATTCGTTTGTTTGAGAACTTGTTTGATTCAATCCTAATGTGCTTAATCTTATTGATTTTATAATTGATTAGAGTCCTGTTAGAATTTGAGACCGAAAGGAGATAAGACTAATAGGACAATTAGATAAGGGTTTGAGGCCGAAAGGCGATAACTTACTATCTGAACCTTAGGATTGAACCCGGAATTTTATTATTGTGAAAGCTTTATAGAATTCCTTGTGGATTAATAGCTATCGTAGAAACTCTAGGTCGAGATTGTATTTGATTGAGCGCGAAAGCGGATATTGATGCAATCGAGATCTAGATTCTAAGAGCGTAAAGGGTTTGAATTGGTTGCTTGAGACCGAAAGGAGATGGTTAACCAATTTAGACACAATTATTGAGACCGAAAGGAGATTAGTAAGTACCTTAGATAGCTACCTTCAACAAACTCATGCAATGTGGCACGAATACCGATATTAATCTACCATGATAATTGTTGTGGTGATCCTTTATCCTAAATTTGCCTCGTTCTATTGTGTTCAATACCACATTTTGTATAGTTATTTAGTTTTATTTGCTTACTTTCTCAATCCATATAAATATTTCTTCTATGGTTTCTTGGCTTAGTTTAACCAGTTTGAAATTACGATCGATACCACATAGTCCCTGTGATTCGACACTCGATATACTACAACTGAACCCCATACATTTGTGGGTGTAGGTTTGAGCCTCGATATACTACAACTGAACCGAAGTTTAGAATTTAGGGTTATGGCATTAGCGATGTTGTCAAGCCACAAACCACGTTTTTAGGACTTGGCAACTGATTTGTGGTCGATTGATTTGCATTACATCGTCAATTGGTTGACAGGAAACTCGAGCATTGGGCAACTGTTAGGAAAATCAATGATTTCAATTATGTATGTATTTTTCGGTGTTAATATTCTCTTTCCCTTCTGTCTTTACTGATTCTATGATTTTGTCGTCCACCATATTTCCTCAAACGAAACCGACCTTTTGAATCGATACACTAACGATCATCGTCAACTGCAATATCATAGCTTCCTATATGGATTCCTCTGTCAATCCAAATGGGAAAGGCCAAGGGAAAGCTAAGAAAGCATATATGGATTCTTAGGACACGAACTATGTCCCCGCTGCCTTCTACTGGTCATTGGATTTGACCAAGAAGTTGATGCTTGTCCTCATCGCATATCAGCGGGAAAATAGTAAGGATCGGTCCTTCAAATGGGGGCCCCTCACAAGCACATTCGAGGCTACCACAGGGAAGAGGTGCAACTAGTACACTCTGAAGAACCGAACTCGCGACATGAAGACGATATACCAATTCTAGAATAAGTTGAAAAAGGGGAGACGGGCCTAGGATGGGATCAGGCCACTGGCACCATAAGGGCGTCTGACGAATGGTGGGATAAGAAAATCGCGGTATGTGCTCGCCTTCCCTTTCCCTTCTGTTAATGAATACGAGAATGCAATGAAGCGGGTCACCTGACGTGGATTGCATTGCGCAGGAGGATAGCAAATTGGAAAGGTTCCGGAAGAAGGGGATCCCTCCGGACCTGAAAGATCTGTTCCACCAGGTGTTCGATGGCACCGTAGCCACAGGCGAGTACTGTGTCGCCCCCTCCATGGACCCGGGCGTGCGGGCTGCGCAGGTGGCCAACGAGGTTGAGAAGGAGTAGGAGAATGACCCCTCCATGGAAGATGATGATGACCCCGACGCAAGGGGTGACCCTAAGGGGTCACAATATGAGGGTGTTGAACAGGAGTTCGGTGAGCTGTTCAACACCCCTCGCGCTGAAGCTGCAACGCCCTCCATGCAAGACGTTGTCCAAGGCATTGTGGATGAAGACGCCTCACCCCCTAGCTGGGCGCCTGGAGCTTCAGGCGCAGGGCCGTCACAACCGTCTAGGGCTAAGCGAGGCCCAGGTTCTGAGACGTCCTCCTCCCGTAGGAGCTCCAAGCGCAACGTTCGCATCTCGGAGGGGTCCAAGCTGTTCGAACGTAGCATCGGGGTCATCAAAGACAGCACGCGTGAGATCATTCAGGTGCTTCAAAAGGATGAGGTCTCGTCGAATGCCCCCCAAGACACAACCAAAGATGTGTTGGATGTTGTGCGGTCGATGGTTGCAGATGGGCTTTTCGCCGAAGGTGACCCCCTATGGTGCTTTAGCTTAGCCATCATCAAATCACCCGAGCGACGTGAGGTCTTCGTTTAGCTTGACAGCAACGTCGCCGAACTGAAGTGGCTTCGGTGGTTGTATTCGACAAACAATGGTCAGCAGCTGAACGCCATCCACCTTGACTGAACTTGCCCCCGCGTCTCTCCCACCAGCTGTTGACATATGAGAACCTTTATTTCAGAAATAATGACATAGTTTATCCGCCATTTAGATGTTTCTATTTACTTCATCTATTCGTTTGTGATTGCTTTTATATACCAGCTCATGAATTTGGTACATACGATTATGTTGTGGTTGTTACGACTGATTATCCGCATGTATGATGTTCAATCCGTTTCCCCCCTTGTAATAAAGTTGTTCCAAGTTGTTTCCTATGGTTATTTGCCATCATCAATCTCGTATGTCCATGTAGGACGAAGGAAACGGTCAGCGAACCTCGTCATCGACGTCGACGTAGACAAGTGAAGGACGTGGCTGCATTTTTCTCCATCCTTGCCAAGTGGCTCCCCATTACAAACCACTACTTAAAACGGGTGCACAAGGTACCCCAGTTCATTGGAGAGTACACCGGGGCACGGTGGGTAGACCAGATCCTCACCCACCGTTCAGATGCAAGGAGCGTTAATGCATTCCGAATGGAAAAGGCTGCCTTCATTCGACTGTGTGGGATGTGATATGCGATATATTCTATAGCGCATTTAGTAGTTTTTGTCATCATTTACGAGTCATTATGAGAGATATTTGTATGAACTTGGTGATTTGGAACCTGTCGAAGAAGTTGAAGAAATCATAGGATCATGCAAGTTACAGAAGAGTTGAAGTGAAGAAGTTCGGAAGCAGGTGGAAGCTGGTGACCTTGGTGCGGCCGCGCTGCTACTGGCGCGCCCACGCTGCTAGGAAGACGTGCCCGCGTCGATGCACCAGATGGAAGTAGCAAGGCAATACACTGGCGCGCCCGCGCTGCTACCTGGCGCGCTCGCGTCGGTCCTGGAGACGGATTCCTATCCGAGTTTCCCCTATCTTATTAGTTTTAATATTATATTTTTATATTTTTACGGGATGTTAAACCCGATTTTATTAGTTTATATTTGCCAAGAAGGCAGCAGTTGAGATTAGGTTATTTTCCAGAGACGTATTTTCCCTTTTCTTCATCTCACAAACCCTATGGAGAACTAACTCTCCTTTGTTACACTTGGTTCTTTGAAGCCTTCGATTGATTTGGTTGTGAGTATTCTACTCTTGTTCGTCCTTTGTTAATTGTTTCGATCTCCTGAGCTTATTGCTTGATTGCTTATTATTGGTTAATCTGGATTGATCACCTAGGTTTATCGATACTAGTCATATTGCTAGGGTTTCCAATTCCAGGTTTGGGGTTGTAGATTCACTGTAGCGAACACAATCACCATACGCGGGTTGCTTGTGGTAGATTGTGAAGGAGATTCAATTACAAGCTATTTTAACGGGTTGTTGGAATCGCTTGTATCTCATTATAATTCATGCTTGAATGATATCGCTTTATTATTCGGTGAAGGTTTTCCCTTGTAATTTGGTGATAAGTGCTTTTAGGACTGGTAGGACTAAAAGCTATTACACGATCTGAATTGAGAACAATTACTGGACATTAGAACTTGAGATTCATAGAATGCGATGATGAACCATCTCAATTGTTGTGCGGATAATTACCTGGTGTGATACTTTTCCATCATATATTCGCAGCCTCTAATTGCAACTTGTTCTGTCACCATTGCTTACACACAAAACTCCCCCTTGAATCGGTTACTTTTGGGTAATAATACTTGCTCTTACAATTGATTCTGTTTCCCTGTGGGTTCGACCCTAACTTACCTACTATACTTGTTATAGTTTGCATCTTAGGAATTTACTTTGATTTGGCATAACGACCTTAGGCCTGTCAAATTTGGCGCCGTTGCCGGGGAAACGGATTATCTTTGTTCTTGTTTGTCTTATTACCTGTTTGGGTGCGAACCGCTTGCATGGTTCGCACTCGTGCTACTGATCCCCATCTTGTTGATTTTGATTGGGAAATTGACAGGACATACCATCGCCGTCTTAGAGAACAACACCAACATTCCCAACAACCTGATCCAATGGCTGATAATGTAAATCAGACGCTGCGACAGCTGACAGCAGCAAACATCACACAGCAGGCACCTGCTGTGACAATCCCTGCTATAGGGGATGACAACCATTTTGAGCTAAAGTATGGGCTGATTCATCAACTGCCCAAATTCCATGGATTGGCTGGAGAAGACCCCATCAAGCACATGGGGAAGTTTCATAATGTGTGCATGAGCATGAAACCAGCCAATATATCCGAAGCACAGATAAAGATGAGAGCTTTTGGGTTCACGCTGTTCGATGCTGCGGATGACTGGTACTACAGTCTTCCTACAGGGAGCATCGATACTTGGCCTAAGCTCCACAAGGCCTTCCTGGAGAAATTCTTCCCTGCTAAGAAGGAGAACACCTTGAAGAAGGCAATCAGCAATATAGAGCAGGAAGATGATGAAACCCTCTATGATTACAATGAAAGGTTCAAGAAGCTTTGTGCTAATTGCCTGGCTACAACACGAAGGACCTAGTCCTATATATCTATGGGGGATTGCTGGAATCTGATAGAAGGATGATTGATGCCGCCTGCGGAGGAAATATTCTGAATCCCACGCCAGAGGGAGCTATGGAGAAGATTCAGGAAATGGCTGAGGGGACTAGAAATTTTGGGAAGTCCACCAGAAAGAAAGGGGTCAACTCGGTAGACTCTAACCAAGCCAAGGATATTGCTGAATTGAAGGATATGGTTAGGAGGCTCACTCTGCAAGGGACTCCTCAAAAAATCAAGGCTTGTGGAATCTGCAATGATAACTTCCACCCAACTGATGCGTGTCCTACACTCCAGGAAGACACCGCTGAAGTAAGTGCTATAGGTGGAAATGGACCTCAGAGACCGAGACATGACCCCTACTCAAACTCCTACAACCCAGGGTGGCGGGATCACCCAAATTTTAGATGGAGGGATCCACCAAACCAACCACATCAGCAACATCCACCTCCCTACAATCAGAGGTAGCAGGGTAATGCTCCCTCTACTGAGTCCATGCTCAATACCCTGACACAGCACTTTACTGCGCATGTTCAGACAACTGAATCGAGCATAAAAGATATACAGAAACAAATGGGGCAAATGGCTGAAGCAATCACGAGAATGGAGGCAAAGACGTCAGGGGGTCTACCATCTCAAACGGTGGTCAATCCAAAGGAAAACGTCAGTGCTATAACTCTTCGGAATGGGAAAGAGCTGAAAAGTCAGGAAGATGAGCAGAAAAGCACGCCGGAGTCTGACGCGCCCGCGCCGGAGTCTGACGCTCCCGCGCTGAGTTCTGACGCGCCCGCGCTGAGTTCTGGCGCGCCCGCGTCGTTACCTGACGCGCCCACGTCGAGCCCAATCTCGCCTGAATCCGAGCCCTATGTCGATACATATGTACGACCGGATTTTCCCCCTCTCGGGTCGGAGAAACCAAAACCTCCGTTCCCTGAGGCACTGAAAGAGAGGAGGATAATCGATGATTCAGAGCTTTTCGAGACATTTAGCAAGTGTCAGGTGAACATTCCTCTGCTGAAAATGATAAAAATTGTGCCCAAGTACGCCAAGTTCTTGAAGGAGCTTTGCACGGTGAAGAGAAATCAGAAGCTGAAAGGAAAAAAGAAAGTGAAAGTAAGTGAGCAAGTCTCCGCTATGTTTCAGAGGAGAATGCCGAAAAAGTGCACTGATCCAGGTATGGTTACTATCCCTTGTGTCATTGGAGATGTCAAATTTGATAGAGCTATGCTTGATTTGGGTGCTTCCATAAATGTGCTTCCCTACTCACTTTATAAATCACTAGATTTAGGACCTTTGCATGAAACTGGAGTAATTGTGCAACTAGCTGATAGGTCTAATAAATACCCTAAAGGAGTAGTAGAAGACGTTTTGGTCATGGTCGATAAACTGATTTTTCCTGCAGATTTCTTTGTCCTGGATATGGAACATGATAAGCATGATGCGCCTATTCTATTAGGTAGACCTTTTATTAAAACAGCCAGGACAAAAATTGATTGTGTCTCTGAGACACTAACAATGGAATTTGATGGAGAAAAGGTTGAATTCGATTTATACAAGGCTATGAAACATCCTGTTGATGACCATTCTCTGTGATCTATTGATGTGATTGAACCATTAGCTCAAAATCTATTTGATATTTCTAGGGAAGATGAGTTGCAGTCAATTATTGAGAATGATATTGACGAGTCCTATACAGATTTTTCAATTTCATCTAACATGCAGGAATTAGTAGCCCAGATGGATGTAGAAGGTAATTCCCCTACTCTTTTGGGCATTGGCCCCAATCTACTGACTCCAAGCGAAGTGCTTGTTCCATCTGTTGTGCAGGCCCCTGAAATTGAACTCAAACAACTCCCTAGTCATCTCAAATATGCTTTCCTAGGAGTTGATGAGACTTTACCAGTTATTGTGTCAAGTAAGCTCTCAACGGAGCAGGAGGAAAAATTAGTGGAGGTTCTAAAGGAGTACAAAACTGCATTGGGGTGGACCATCGCTGACATCAAGGGAATTAGTCCATCTACATGCATGCACCGGATCCTGCTGGAGGATGGAGCTAAGCCAGCACGCCAACCACAGCGAAGGCTCAATCCTCCCATGATGGATGTGGTGAAGAAGGAAGTGCTGAAATTGCTATCAGCAAACATGATTTTCCCAATTTCTGACAGTCAATGGGTTAGTCCTACACAAGTTGTCCCTAAGAAAGGAGGGATTACAGTCGTGGAGAATCAACAAGGTGAGTTGGTCCCTACCCGGACACAAACAGGTTGGAGGGTATGCATAGACTATCGCAAGCTGAATACAGTAACCAGGAAGGATCACTTCCCCCTCCCCTTTATTGATCAGATGCTAGAACGCCTTGCTGGGCGCCCCTTTTATTGTTTTTTGGATGGATATTCTGGATATTTTCAGGTGGCCATAGTGCCAGAGGACCAGGAGAAGACTACATTTACATGTCCTTTCGGTACTTTTGCATATCGCAGAATGCCATTTGGACTATGTAACGCACTCGGGACATTTCAACGATGTATAGTTAGTATCTTCTCTGAGTACATTGAAAATTTCATTGAAGTATTCATGGATGATTTCACAGTACATGGGGATAGCTTTGATACTTGTTTGAGCCATTTGGCACTAGTGTTAAAAAGATGTGTTGAAACTAATCTGGTTTTGAACTCTGAAAAGTGTCATTTTATGGTAGAACAAGGAATTGTTTTAGGTCACATAGTCTCTGCAAAGGGTATTGAGGTCGATAAGGCGAAGATTGATGTAATTCAATCTCTGCCTTATCCTACTAATGTGCGCGAAGTTCGTTCTTTCCTAGGCCATGCAGGTTTTTATCGCAGGTTTATCAAAGACTTTTCGAAGATATCCTCACCCTTGTGCGAGCTTCTGAAGAAAGATGTGACCTTTGTACTCACACAAGAGTGCAAAGAGGCGTTCGACCAGCTGAAAGGACGCCTCACTAGTGCACCAATCATTCAGGCACCAGACTGGTCTCGCCCATTTGAGATCATGTGTGATGCGAGCGACTATGCAGTGGGAGCAGTGCTAGGCCAAAAAGAGGGAAGAGCCTCTCATGTGATCCATTATGCTTCCATGACTCTGAATGGAGCGCAGCGCAACTACTCCACCACTGAGAAAGAGATGCTAGCTGTGGTGTTTGCACTAGAGAAGTTTCGCCAGTATCTGCTTGGGGTTAAAGTGATTATCTACACAGATCACGCAGCCCTCCGCTACTTGATGACAAAGAAGGAAACAAAGCCAAGATTAATTCGATGGGTCCTGTTGCTCAGCGAATTTGATGTGGAGATTAAGGATAAGAAATGAGTGGAGAATTTGGTGGCTGACCACTTAAGCAGATTGGTGAATGAGGAGGACAAGCCGGAGGCACAGAAACCAATCTTAGGCACGTTTCCGGATGACACATTATGCAGAATTGAGCACAAAAGCACGTCGGAGTCTGGCGTGCCCACGTCAACAGCTGACGCGCCCGCGCTGAGACCTGACGCGGTCGCGCTGACTTCTGACGTGCCCGCGCTGAGTTCTGGCGCGCCCGCGTCGTTCCCTGACGCGCCCACGCCATTACGTCTCAGCCCATCTCAGTCCGTCCTAGGACTTCATTCTGTAAGCCCTTGGTACCGGGACATTGTGAACTACTTAGTTTGTGGGGAATTTCCTCCGGATCATACCAAGGCTCAGACGGAGAAGATTCGAAGAGAAGCAAACCACTATATTTGGGATGACCCATACCTTTGGAAACATTGTGCTGACCAGGTAATTCGTCGTTGTCTTCCAGATAATGAGGTACGATCTGTTCTTGAATTTTGTCATTCTCAAGCATGTGGGGGACATTTTGGTGCCAATAAAACTGCTAGAAAAGTGCTTGAATCTGGATTTTATTGGCCACATATTTTTAAAGATGCTTATTCTTTCTGCAAAGCATGTGATAGGTGTCAAAGAATGGGGAATATCTCTCAAAGGAATGAAATGCAACAATCACCGATGATTTTTTGCGAAATCTTTGATGTTTGGGGCATTGAC